>CM046877.1:569797472-571248993 GCA_025667525.1 Glebionis coronaria
TAGTTTGAGAATTGGTGGGGGATGGGACATCTGGTTCAATAGTAACAGTAGATGCCTCGGACTGATTTCCATTATCTTGAGCAACAACTTCGGGAATCGGAGCTACTGCTGCAGGTGCTGGAGAATCATTACTAGGTGGATCAAAGAATTCATCAAACATAGTTTTAAATAACTCATCCCACTCGGGCCTTGTAGGTGGTGTAAATGATGGAGAAGTAGGATTGTTGGGAGTTAATCCGGAACTTATTGTACCGGTTCCCATCTCATGAAGCGCGGGTTCAGAGCTGTGTTGCTCAGAAGCCATCGCTGTCAGCTAATCAAAATCGGCATCCAAAGTTTCTACTATCTTGCCAAGACGAAGGTTATAAATTCGGTAAGCTTTCTTTACGGGTGAGTAACCAATGAAAATTCCAATATCAGCCTTCGATTGAAGTTTGCCCAAATTCTCACTATTAGTATTTGGATAACACGGTGCACCAAACACATGAAGAAATGAAATATCAGGTTTATGTCCATGAAGAAGCTCATATGGAGTTTTTCCATGGCGCTTACGAATGATGGAGCGGTTTTGGGTATAACATGCAGTTGCTACTACTTCAGCCCATAAGAATAAAGGAGCATTCTCATAAATCAACATAGTTTTAGCAGCCTCCATAAGTGAACGGTTACGTCTTTCCACGACACCGTTTTTTTGTGGAGTGCGAGCAACAAAAGTTTCATGTGAAATACCGACCTTTTCATAATAGTCTCGTAGAGTCTGATTAACGAACTCAGTTCCATTATCAGCGCGAATGCGGCGAACAGTAGCATTAAGACGTACTTGGATCATCTTTAAGAAAGTAATAATATAATTTGGTGCTTGATCCTTGGACGCTAAAAATTTTACCCATGTAAACCTTAAGAAATCATCCACCATGACGAGGATGTATTTTCTACCACTCACACTAGTCGTACGCATTGGCCCGCAAAGATCCATGTGCAAAAGGTACAGTGGTTCTTGGTTGGTGTCTTCAGCTTTAGGTTTGTATGATTTCTTGGTGCTTTTCCCCAAAAAACACGCATAACATAAATGATCCTTGTCGAACTTAAGTTTTGGAAGACCACGAACAAGTTCGTTTTCAACCAAATGGTTAATAGCATCAAAGTTAAGATGAGATAACCGACGATGCCACAACCATGACTTGAATAGACAGTGTGTAGAGATTATCCCCTCGAGAACCTTTTAACAAATCATTTCCTACAAGATCGCGAATAAAGCAATTATGTTGTCGAAAATCCACCTCAAGGTTTGAATCGCAAAATTGTCCCACTGAAAATAAATTATGACCAAGTCCCTCCACATAATATACCCTTGAAATCGTAACATTCCCAATTTGATATTCACCGGAACCCATAATCTTCGCAATATGGTCGTTGCCGAATTTCACCGTTCCTAGAAACTTGCTGACGAAATTTCTGAGCATCGAGCGGTCTCCGGTCATATGCTTTGAGCATCCAAAGTCCAAATACCAAAGGATGATTTGGACCGCCCAAAAATATCACCAGACAAAGACGATGTATCGGAATCTAGTAGTTCCTCTGTGTTAGCAGGTACAGATATATTTATCTTAGATTTGCTAACCGAAGAATTTTTAGGCTTCCAGATTTGCTTCCTAAATGCCGGCTTAGATTCTAGTTGTCTAAGATCCTGAGGTACTTCTTCACTGGTAGGCACAATAGTGGGGGCAGACATAGTTAAAGGGCGCTTTTTCCATTTCTTAGTGCAAGTGTTCCTATTTAAAGGACGCTGAGACCTAACCTCCGTGGATGTGATCCTAGTTAAAGGGCACGTAATTCCATTAGTAGTGAAGGTCCTACCAGTGGGTTTGCATTGCCAACCAACTTGGGTGAATTTCTTCCCCGTTGGAATCCATTCAAGATTGTTCCTAATTGCATACATTTCATTCACGTGATCAACAAGGCATAAATCATGATGCTTAGAAAACATGCATTCATTACAATTCCAACATCGCAAATTAGAATTCACATTTTGCTTAGGCTGCTGCACAAACGCAGGGCCTTTAGTCTTAGTTACATGATTCTTTTTATTCGAATTTGAAATAACATTCCTAGGGTGAACTTCTACTTTCTTCTTCCCAGTCCTACTAGTGGGAGGCTTGATCCTATTCTTCTTGTCTTGAGATCCTTTGGCCTTAGTAGATACAATTACTCCTGTAGAAGCCAAGGGAACATTAGTTACAGATTTTGATTTAGCCTTGATGGGTGTGTTTAATATAGGCTTAGATCCTGGATTCTTATTGAATGGAGTCATGGCAATGGTGGTGGTTTGTTGTGTAAGTGGTGCAGAACCCGGTTGTCCTATGTACTTTAAGTGCTCTAAGCATTGTTGTACCCTCTCAATGTAAGCCTGAGCATGGTAATATTCACTATTCCTAGGATCAAGTTCAAAAAGATCATCTACCACTTCCCTAGCAAGATCCGCGTACTTAACTGCATGCTCCCAATATAACTTATATGATAGTGGATTGTTCTTATTGTACGGGTTCTTAGTGATCACCACCTTGTTGGTTTTTGGATCACTAGAGGTCGGGGCAGAGATTGTACCTGGATTATCAACAACTTCTTGTCCTTTAAGTTGAAGTGTCTCCTTTAATTCAGCCAAAACCATGTTTTTGTCTATGAGTTGAATATTTAAGTCAGAGATTTCCTCACACTTATGATTCAGTTGGTCAACGAGTGACTTTTGCTCTGCCGCATTAATAGCGAAGCGATCATCTAACGAACCATAAATTTGTGAAAAAATCCTGCTTTACTTTATCGAACTTAGCATAGAAGTAATTCTATCTTCTATGGCATGATTTTTAATCTTTGCAGCATCTAGTTCCAATTTCTCTGTTACGGATTCTCTCTTAAGTCTCATAATTTCTTCCTATAATGCATTAACCACCTGAATCATCTTGTCACTATTCTCAACGGAGTTTTCACAATCATTTGTTTTTGAAAGAGTTTCATTTTTAGATTAATATTCAATTTCAAGAGATATACAATGTTGTTGAAGCTCATCAAAACGTTTTGAAAGTGAGTTATATGAATCTTTAAGCTTTAAAAATTCAGCGTTAGATTCATGACAAGAATGATTATCTTCATTATTCACATGTTCAACAATATTCACAGATATATCATGCACATCATCACATTTATTCATAGCAGATGTCATCACAAAAGCAAATTCAATAGTAACAACTTGCATCACTTCGAGAGACACTATATGTTCTAAGAATCGGTCATATTGGGACAAAATACTTTCTTTCTCAATTAAATGTTGTTCATAAGCATCATCCATTTCATAGAAACCTTTTCGAACTTCACCCATTTCGAAACTAAGATTTTCCGCGAGATCGAGAAATCCCTCTTTAATATTGTCTACAAACGGAACGATCTCTTTCTCAAACACCATTTTCATGTGTTCGAAAGCCCATTCTCCAGCGGTTTGAGCCGTTGAAGTCGTACATTCCAGGATGACCTTGCCAAACTCGGTTAGGTATCGCTGAATCTCTTCCAAGCTTAGCAATACCGTACTTACCGGTGAAAGATTCTTAGGAATTTCCTTAGGTTCGTCCAAATTAACAAGTGTAGGAAGTATACAAAGGCTTTCTCTAGTAGGCATGTAAGCTGGTGTATGGATAAATTCCTTTTGCATAATAAAGCGATTTCTAAGATCTATTTTTGCATACGTTGCATTAAGTTGTGCATAATCATACTCAGGATATGTAAAAATTACCTTTGACCGATTATCTTCATGTAGTGACATACTCTCAGATTCATTTGAAAACATAATCGGATCTAAGACCAATCCTAACTTTGTTGCATCATAAAGTCGTGGGTTGTGGTTAAATGCTTGCTTTGCATACCCTGGGTTAGGTGGTAGGTCTACTAGACGCGATAGATTGAATTCTTGAAAAGAAGAATGAAACAAGTGTACTAAATGTGAAGCAGAGTATTGTTTTATAAGCAAAATTTCAGTCTTTTTAACTTTCTCAGACGCCTTAATTTCTGTTTCAACCCTTTTAGACTCGAGATTTTCGAAATCCGTTTGTAGTTTTTAAAAATTATTAACGACTGACTCTTTTTCTTTAAGTTCTTTCGAAAGATTTGCTCTTAAACTCTCATTTTCTAGCAAATTATCCATTTGGACTTTCCTAAACCTATCAAATTCAGGATTGGTTAAGGTAGTGGTCATTGGAGTTAATTCCAAGGTTTTAACCTTTTCCTAATACAAAGCAAGCTCGGCAGATAATGTCTAATTAACATTGAGGGTTTCAAGGACCGCATTATTCATTTCGCCAAGCATAGATGCCGACACCATAACCAAATCTTGTTGAGCAAAAGAATTTGTAGTCGTAATAGCTCCGGTTGTGGTTCACTCAAAGTCTGGGGACTTGCATTGATATTGTTATCATTGTTTGTCTCCTCGTTTGAGTTACTAACCACTGGAGGCTGTTTCGGATACGCAGACACTTGCTCAACTTGATAAGGTACAATACTAGTATCTGTGGCAATATTTGGTACCTCAGAAATTATTTCAGCTCCATAAAGTGAAAGATTTTCCATGAGAGCTGCCTTGGCGGTATTGAGATCATCACAGTCAGAGTCATATGCATCGAGATCATCACAATGATATGCGGCATTGTTTGTGATGGCTGCGTTGAGACCGTCAGTGTCCGCAACTCCCGGATCTGCGAGAAATGCTAACTCTTCTTCATCGAGCTCACGTCCTTGGGCTTGAGCATTCACCAAGTAGATCTTCTCCTGAAACCATGTGCTATCCCTTTTCCTCTTGGGCTGCTTACACTCTCGAGCCATGTGCCCATCCCCTTTGCAGTTATAACATATAATCATCTTCATTTTGCCAGTGTTATTACCCCTTGTAGCAGCAGTGTTAGATGGACGTGCACCAGCATTAGATGAACTTGGTCTCCCCCTGAAGTGGTTGCACCATTACTCTGCCATCTTGAATTGTAGCTTGTTGTCGAGAGTTAGAAGAGTTCCTCAACTGATTGTTTGTTGGAGATGGTCCTCTGTAACCTCGTTTGTTTAACTCTTGAGTGATGTAAGCAGACATTTGAGCAAGTATGTCAGTAGGATTATCCCCTTGTCTAAACTCGAGGACTGGGATCTCATCATCACAATAGAATACTGGTGCTGGTTGAGCTACAAACTGATTTGAAGGAGCACTAACATTATGTGAGTAATGGGGTTGAGGAGCCTCATGGTGTTGATAGGTGGTGGCAGGGTTTGTTGGAGGTTGATAAGGTGAATACTGTTGTGAAGCATAAGGTAACTGATGTGAGTCTCCTTGTGATGATGTTGTTGGTTGCTTGTATTGTTGCTGATAAGATGTAGGCAGTTGTGGCAAGATCGAATACTGTGGGAAGCTTGGAGTTTGATACAATGGTTGATAGGAAGATTGTTGTCCCAAAGCAAACGGAGAGTTGTGATATGACAAAGTTGGATGATTTGCCATTAATGCCAATGGTTCTTGATAAGATCCCTGAGAGATGCGTATTTGGATCACGTGCTTCTCGTGTTGCTGTAAGAAAACATAGAGTTGATCTAAATTTGACTTGTGCAAATCTCGAATCATCTTAACATCGGTGACATATTGACTCCATTCTTGGGGTAACGTGTTCAAGAACTTGGTGTTTAGTTGAAACTGAGCGATCCTTAGATTATACACGTTCATATCATTCATCAAGGTAGTGAAACGCCAATAGTAATCGTGAAGAGTTTCCCCTGGAATGTATGTAAACCTATCAAACAAGTCATACATTTGACACTCTCGTTCTTGCTTAGTTAGAGAAGTCCCTTGTAACAAAACAGTTAATCGATCCCAAAGATCATTTGCCACTGTGTTTTCACTTACCATTCTATAGATATCGGGTGGAAGAGCTTGAAGTATTGTCTGAACGCCCCTTTCATCTGCATCGACAATGAGTTTGTTAGCATCCGGTAACTCATGATACAACCTTGGCCGTGTCACATTGTTGACAGTAACTTCTCCCCAATCGAGGTGGACCTTTTTCAATGGATTGAAGCATAAGTCTACCATTGGGTTTACCTATGATATAAGTTTTCATGCGACCTTGCCATGCTTCAAATAAATCTTTGATGAGGAACGGTGGGCGAGTATCGGTACCCGAAATGATTGAAATATCAGTAAGTGATGTCATTATAGGCATGAATGAATGAGGATTCATTTTTTGAACATTTGATTGAAAAAGATTATCTTTTGATCGTTCAATGAAGTAAGGATGTGAAAAATGTTGTTGTCGATTTAAATCGTGTGTTGATGTATCAGTATTGAAATCCACTAAGAATCCTAGAAAAATATTCTAAATAAAACCAATCACTAATCTTCGGAATAATCCCCTATCTTCGGAATAACCTTATCTTCGGAATAACCTGGATCTTCAGATAAATGATGGATTTTCGGAATTCTAGGATTTTCGGAATAATTCGGTTTTCAGAAAATTAACCAATCTTTGGAATAATGGTTTTTTAGAGAAATAGACAGTCTTCGGAATAAATGGGTTTTCAGAGAAATAGCCAATCTTCGGAATAAATGGGTTTTCAGAGAAATAGCCAATCTTCGGAAAAAGTGGGTTTTCAGAGAAATAGCCAATTTTCGGAATAATGGATTTTTTCAGAGAAATCTTCGGAATAAGTGGGTTTTCAGAGAAATAGCCAATCTTCGGAATAAGTGGGTTTTCAGAGAAATAGCCAATTTTTGGAATAATGGATTTTTTCAGAGAAATCTTTGGAATAAGTAGGTTTTCAGAGAAATAGCCAATTTTCGGAATAATGGATTTTTTCAGATAAATCTTCGGAATACTTAACCCTTTTCCGAAAAACTAATTTCGGACTTATAAACCCTTTTCCGAAAAAAGAATTTCGGAATTATAAACCCTTTTCCGAAATTTCAGGTACGGTTCTTGATATACAGTAACCAAATAATAGCCAAAAATAACCCAAAAACACGAAAACATTTTGTGATTTCAACCAAAATAATCAAACATAATGTTTTGTTTACAACTTTAAACCATAAAATCACAAAAAATTTCAAGATTTGAGATGGATTATCCTAAAACACTCACTAACCCAATCAAACACTAAACAACACGAATCAACATACCTTAAATCATCCCATGCTCTTGATACCAATTATAGAAAAGTGATAATCTTATAACTAATCAAGAGGGTTGTTGTTTTTCTAGATAGAGAAACTAGAGAGAGAAAAGAAAGAAACTTGTATTAATGTGAAAAATAAGTAAACAACCAACACCCTTTTCCATGGTGGAAAGGGGTTTATATACCCAAGTCCCTAAGTGGACTTGGGCCTCCGACCCATGAACATGCTCATGGGTCGGGCTAAACATAAACATTAATAAAACATATACTACGAGTTAATAACTATTGTTGGAGTGACCGAGACTTTCTTAATACAAAAAACGTATTTCCAACACACTGCTTAACCAATTTGACTTTTTGTCTTTAGTGACTTTTTGTTGGATTCAGGTTACAAACAAGGCACCCAAGTGATCAGTGGATCACAAGGAGTCAGAAACAACAAAGATATCACAAATTCACCAAGCCAATTAGTGCAGTTAATTAAAAACATCACCAAATAAGCACCAGACATGAACAAAAACAGTTTTCACCAAATAAGCACTTTTAATCAAGATTAAGCTAGCCAAACCTCACCAAATGAATACACAAGCTATAAAAAATTCAAATGAACATAAATTAACAAGTTTCATGCAATGGTTCAAAGTTTAGATCAAGATTCAAGCCTAAAAATGTTACTGGTGAACAAAGAACATGCAGTTTTGATACTTTGCTGATATACTTGACCACAAATCCAATTTCAAACCCTCAAATCTTCTAAACAGGTTACACAAACTTTGATTTAACACTTGTTAGCCCTAAACATGCATACACTCTAGGTGTTTCCAAAATATTAGGTCAAAATAAGCAAAAACAAGAGAGTTATAGCACAATCTTAGATGTGATGTTTTAAAGCTGAAAACTTGCAGATATTAGCACACAACCAAGTATTAAGCAGATACAAACACTAAACAACACCAAACAATAACTCAATTCTAACTTGTGATCTTAAACAGGTTAACCCAACCACCCCTTATCTTTTTCAATCCAAGATTTAACAAAGTATAAGTGTGATTCAATGTTACCCAAGCCCAATCAAACACAATATCAACAATATTGTGCAGTATCAAGCAATATTAAGCTACAAAATCAACAAGAACAACAGCAGAACACAAAATCACCAAAAATCAAGACTTTTATCAGATTTTGAGTAAAAGGACTCAAATATCATGAATGTACATCCACACTTACGAATTTTTGAGCTGATGTGCCTAGAAAAACAAGGCACAAGCTTCCACAACAAGGCTACTAAGATTCAACAAGATTAGAACACAAATATCTAAAACAGAAAAGTGAAAAAAGCTTGATTAATGCAACCTTGTTCCCACTCCTTGATTATCCTCAAACCACAAGCTTACAACACCTTGATAAGCTCCTTATCAGGGTGATATAATCACTTGCAATCCAACAATTCCAAGGGTTTGAACCAAGAACTTAGCAAAATATCAAGATTTTAAACTTTGAGCAATTTCTTTCACAAGGTTTGAAAATAGGTTTTTAGACTTAACAATAACAATCATATATCATTAACAAACAATAAATTAGGTTGGCACTTGGAATTCGTCACACAATTCAAACACACTTCATTAATTTTGAAAGATGATTTACAGAATGTTGACCTAAAAGAAAACCAAGAGCAGGGCTCAATGTTATGACCCTAATGCCTTTTATAGGATACATGAGTTCTAGGAAAGAAATAAAAAACGTAAACCCTAAGCTGTGAAGTCCCAATATTTCCCTTGCAGATTTTTGAAACCTTGGAATCATGTGAAGTTTCTTTGGCTGTTTGTGTGAGTTGTCAAAGGTGAAATTGCATCCAATGGCTCTTGTAAATGCTTAGGATGTAAGCTGATTGAGGATGGTTGGATTCTCTAGCAACTTTTGGCATCTTCTCCCAAAACCGTGTACAAGGTGGTGGCATGTGACTTGTGATGATGTGGCATGGGATTTGAGAGTTTGGATATGATTAAGAGTCCCTTAATCATAATTCTGGACAATATGGGGGTCTAATTATAAGCCATTTAGGAAAATCGAATTGTGTTCATCATGTGAATAGTAGAGGTTTTAATCCATATTTATTTTTTAAAAGGTGTTAGGCGCCTAATCTTTAATTAATAAAGATTAGTTTAAAACCGGTATAAGTGGGAAGTGACGTGAAAGAATGGTGGGTTGTGATTGGTGGAGAGAGTGAGTGGGGTGAGGTGGCATGTGGGGATTATTTAAGGTAAGTTTAGTTTTCTGCAAACTTTGGTCCTTCTTCTCTCTTTCTTTTGTCACTTCAGTTTAATTAGCAAACAATCTGAAGTCCTTCTTTGTTGAAGTTTTCTTTTTCACACTTTTGCCCCAAATACTTTTCCAAAGTATTTTTAGGGGTATTTCTTTCCATTTGATGATTCTTGAAGGGCTGTTTTGGAATTTTCTTCAAAGATTATTTTCTTGACATGTATGATTGACTTCTTGGAGGACTAATATTGGCAAGTCTTCATTTTTTGAGGGACCATTCTTGCCAATTCTTCAAAGTAGAGGGCCCTTTTTGTAAATTTGACAAACTTTAAGGACCAAACTTGTAATTATGAATAAACAAGGGTTTAAAGTGTCAATTCTTCAATATTGGAGGACCCTTCTTGTAAAATCTTCAAATCTTCAAGGGTTATTCTTGGAAAATCAACACTAGGGATTGGTTCATTGTACGGCTTCGTTTCCCGTGTTCGTTTTTGCTTGTTTCTTGGGATCTTTTGTCATTTTCTCAATATCCGTACCTAAAATACACATGTAACAAACATAAGCATATATTGGCATTTTTCATTCTATTTTATGCATTTTAATCCCGTTTTGGACGATGAGCCTATGTATAAAAGCAGTCTATCACTCCCCCATACTAAACCATTGTCGTGCCCTCACGCAATGCTAGAATAAAGTATCGTAGCATCTCCAAAATTCATTTTTATTCACTTTTATTGAATGATAAACTTGCTACACTACTACTATTACTACTACTTGCGTTTTAGACATAATGTATGATTTTCATCGCAAAATGGGACGTTTAGGTTCATAGAACAAGAACACGTGAATGCTTCGTTAGAAATAATTTCGTCGTCCTCGATTTTCACCCCAATTCCATGCTAAGCGTGTAACGAGATCATTGTCATTATAAGTTAGTAATGCTAACACTACTCATATGCCCTAATTACGTACTTATCCTCCCATATTCCTAAGTTGTATCTCTTATATTTTATTTTGTCTTGAATGTTTCACGAGGATACATTTTTTACTTATGTGATAATAGAGATTTAGGTCTAAAAATTGAGTCATAACGGTGTAACCAAGACCATCGAATTAATAACCCCTCCTAATAGACAACTATGTCAAAAAATTAAGTCAACAAGAAGGATCGATAAACACGGTTTTATAACGGTTTTGAACATGAGACTTATTACCAAGACTTTTATACGCCCCTACCGGATGGGCCTTATTATCATAGGTTTACCTCCATCTTTTATTCAACTTCGCCGTGAAGCTTTTATTATGACTTCGGTCTTGCCTTGCCTTTTATTTAACCTCGCCATGAGGTATTTATTATGGCCAAAGACGTATATCCTCACGCTAAAAGCGAATTTTGGATCTTTAAAGCTTCAAAGATTAAGGCTTGATTCACTTTCAATTTTGCATAGATTTTTCGGCCTTGTGAGCTTTAAATTGTTTGCTTGATTTAGGTGAGCACTCGAAATCTTATTATTGGGTGAAGCTTTCGATTATTCGGGTTGCCAATACTTCAAAACCGTGACGCTGGCGATACCTTAATGTTTTTCCAATTTAATTACATGGAAGGTACTAGAAAAGACTAGAAACTAACAATCAAGACTAAACCGCTAAGCCAATATTTATTAAGCAAAATATATACAAGCGAAGCAAAAATAAGCAAATAACGAGAACACATGAGTTTTTGAAAGAATACGAGTACTCTACGTTTAGCATAGTAACTTATAATTAACTCTATCATTTCTCGTCCTCATTTAAGAGACTTAGCCTAATATAAAGTTAAGGAATCGAAGCTAAGTGCTCAACAGCACCGTCGAGTAAAAAATTACTCTTATTCTCGCCATCGGAAAAGCTACATTCGTGTCTTCGAACACTTATAAAATATGAGAAAAATTTTAAAATTTGGCCATTTTTAGCCTTATTTTGCAACAAAACGATAAACAAAAAGATAAACTTTAGCGTGAAGGTTTGGCAAGGCAAGTATCTATTCACCCCCATACTAAAGTTAAACATTGCCCTCAATGTTTCGAGTCTAAGGGTTGGAAACTCCCATACTAGAGACGTAGTCGAATGCATAATCTAGCATAGCAAGGGTGTAACCGTTAAATTTAAAGCCGTTTATGAAGTGTGCTATAAACCTAAGGTTAGAACATAAAAGGATATATCATGGATATTGAGAAATTCTTCAAAGTAAATGATCGAGTTGTAACATCCCATTTTGATAATGGAATGTCACCCGTAATTATGGCGTGTCATCAAAGCATACAAGGATAAATGTCTAAAACATTACCTGACCATAGGGATAACCGGAATCAAACATCGGTTCCCAAACATAATCCCAAAACATAATAAAGCAAAATAAATGAATGAAAGACTAAACAAGCATAAGTATATGAAGGCAAAAAGGAAAAGAAGTCTCTAGCAGCTTCCATCCTATGCACGTCCTCCAAATACTCGAGTCTTTCCTAGGGTACCTGCCGTTTTGGGACATGGAAAGGAAAGTAACGGCTGAGCAAAACGCTTAGTGCACGGATATAGACATAGTATAAATGACTAAAACATAATAAAGACTTAATAGCAGTGGAAATGTATAAGTCCTAGAAAACCTAGAACATGTTCATAAAACTGGTTTTATAGTTTGAAAAGACTTATGTTTATCTTATGAAAACAGTTTAACATATTTTACCATTAGCCAATATAGGTCATGAAAATCCACCGTGTATGAATACTTGGAGGGGTGACCTCATCATGCAAATTAGAGGGACTGCCTCTAATTTAATATACTGGTTTTGGGTAGGAGGGATCAGCTCCTTGTGAAGGATGTAAGGCACACACCACATTCACACTGAGTAATCTGCTGAAAACATGTAACTAGGATGCACCCATACGCCCCACATGATAAAAATAATAATATGGCCAAAAGCTGAAGGGACGCCACGAGCAATCACTCCGCCGTGGGGAAGTCATAACACCAGTGCCTCTAGTGTTATGGTTATGGTACCTCCATAACTAGGTGAAACTGGTCATGCATGTATATGGCTATAGGTATTCTAAAGTAAACATAAGCAAATAAAACATATAAACTTATACTACGGGAAAACAGTTGGCTGCATACGGGGAAATCCTAATAAGGAAAGAATGTCCATACTGAAAGGACGGGAATCCGTACCTTATGTCCAGTGAACGAAGAAGACGAACGAAAGAGAGTCCTACTTCGGTATCACTAATGCTACATAAATACATACGTGTATAAGTATCTGATTACTAAATACGTAACTGGTTTTACATCATGTCTTAGCTTGTTTTATATGTTCATGTCATGTTTTACTGTTTTAAGCTTTATACTGTGTTTATCTTATATTCTCTCTATTTTGATTAAGTATTACTTGTATTTCATGTATTATCATACTTACTGTGTAATAATAAGTAACTTTCTAAAAATTGCAGGTTTCCTAAAATAGAAAGTTTCCAAAAATAGAAAGTTACCAAAAATAAAAAGTTTCCAAAATAGAAAGTTTCCAAAAATAGAAAGTTTCCAAAAATATAATTACTGCTTAAAATAAATAAGTTTTTATAAATAGAAAGTTTCCATAAATAGATTAGCTGCCTTAATTAAATAAGTTTCTAAAAATAGTAAGTTTCCATAATTAGATATAAGCTGGTTAAATAAGCTAATTATATAAGCTTAAGTGTTTTCTGATTATTTTTCTAAGTCATATTGATATAAGGTATAGTTTATTAATTATTACATGTAATAAATAAACTATAGGTTAAAAGTATTTAATTAAATATATCATGTTTTTAATTAAATAAAATTAAATACTTAGGTTATAACATGTATTATTAATTATTAATAATATAACCTAAGCCATGTTAATTAATTAATTATAGTCATGGTTTTTAATAATTAATTAATTATAAAGTCTAGAAATTATAAATACTTAGGTTAAATTTTCATGATCTAATAATTAAATTATAACCTAAGTCATGTTTATTAAATTAATTATGTCATGCTTTATTAATTTAATTGTTAACATATGATTATTAAAATCATAAACCTTAACATAAACAATGAACCGGATCGTGACTAGAAACTATGAACCGGACCCGTAATCAACACCATACCCCGAACCAAGTCGGGGTTCCCTTGTTTTGGCTGCTGCCATGGGACCACCATCACCATACCGAGACCTTGTGGTCTTGGTGGTGTGGATTAAATCAAGCCGAGACCCCTATGGGGCTCGGTTCTTGCGTCGGCCACAAACAAACAACCCTAAAACATCAAAACATTTACCCCCCCTTGATTTAATTAACATGATAATCATATTAAAACAAAACCCTTATAAGTTCATGTGTAAAAATAAATTAAAAGATTAAAAGAAAAGGGTTTTAAGGTTTACCGAATGCGTGAATCAAGGAGGATGAACACACTAATGCTCTTTGTAAATAATCAACACCAAAATCAACCCAAACACCCTTGTGGTGATGATCCAAATCGGCGGCCAAAGAGAAAAGGGGAGAGAAAAGGAGGCTAGGGTTTTTCTTATTTTCTTGATTTTTGATAAATGAATGTGTTTTCCTAATTTTTCTTGTTTAGTAAAATTGATGGGCTAAGCCCTTTTCCTTCCTAATTTCGTGGTATATGGGCCCACATGGGGTAACCCGATCATTTTCCGTGTCTAATTAATAAGTGTGTTCTGGTGTTCGTGTTTTACGTGTTTTAATTAGTTATCGACTGTGACTTAATATATTTATCGATCGTGACTTAACATATTTATTCGTGTTCGTAATAAATATATATACATACGTAATATTATTTCGTGATTAATTTACGTTCATGATTTCATGTTCGCATACTTGTGATTATAATAATTATTTGAATAATTATTGTGTGTTCATACGTAATAAATACTTATCGTGTTCTAACACGTACGTAATACTCGTAATACTTAAACGTGAAACGTAAATATGTTATAAAAGGAAAGTTTTAATCATATACGTACGATCTTAATGGTACTATTCATGGTAAAAGCATGCGGGTTTTACAACTCTTCCCCCCTAAAAAGAATAATTCGTCCCCGAATTATAGATAACGTAACTGAAAGAGAAACATACCCGAATCAAACTGAGAGGATATGTAAGATAAATGAACGTGCAGGTTTCCTGGCAAAAGGAACGCGGAACGTGACATGTCTTGAAAGGACATGGAACGTGACGTAACTGAAAGGACATATCTAATTGATAAGAGAAAAACGGATAAAAGTCCGGATGAACTTGTCCGTTTCCAAGTGGCTTCCCTCTTGGAACGGTTCCTTCACAGATCTTGACAAAATTGATAAATCTTGGTCCTCCTGACCTTGACTTGAAATACGAAGAAGTTCTTGGTTATCAACTTAAGGTAGATCCCCTAAATTTGATCGAGGGAATAAGAATTAACGTGTAAGGGCAACTAAAACGTTATCGTGCAAAACACTCTAACTTAATTGGTAATTAGCAACGATGCGCGAGGCATAAGGAAACGTAGTACGTGAAAATTTTTGAACGTAATACGTGAAAAATTTTGAACGTGATACGTGGAGTTATGATGAGTGTAATACGAGTAAACATATCGTGATCCATGATACGTGTAACATATCTTGATCATGATATGAGGAACGTGGAATGTACATGACATGTGAAACATATCGTGAACATATAATTTAATGGCGGTTACGCCAAACGCTACAAGGTGAGACATAGAATATGATGAGAAACGTCTATCTGAGGATAGGGAGTTATACTAAACTTGGATCTGGTCTCTCAAGTTCCTGCAAAACATCCCAGAATGAGAAAATGAACATAAAATCATAAGCCGAGATGCCATAATGAACGTGAATAGTGTCATGAATGTGAGCGCGAAAGCAAGTCGTGGAATTAGAACAAGGACATGAAGTAAATAAGGAGCATAATTATGAATATTTGTCTGACTCGATAACTGAGGAATTGCCAAGTGATCGGATGATCCTTGGCTGGAACATGTCCGATCAATCTGTTGGTTCTGAAATCCTTGCGGATGTAAGGATTCTGCAGACTTGATCAAACTGTTCGCAATAACCTAGATAGCATCATGCTTCTTCTGAGTTTGCGTTAATCTGGTAACCAAAATCCGTGGAGATCTTGTCCCATTTCAATTCACAATTTCAGATGATGACAACATCCCAAGTCTGTTGGTGTCCTATCTTAACCTGTTGGTATGTCAGGTACTTAGATATGAACGTAACTGTATCTTGCTTCGTAGAACTTGATACATAGGAGTTTGCAAAACTCTGAGTCTCAGAATCTAGACTTCTCCTAGCGTAGGATTTTCTAGAACACCTAATGTAGTGTAGGGTTCTCTCCTTTACGCATAAGCTGAGTCATGGTAAGATTAACTGTAGAAACCCATGTGATTTAGCGTGTCACTGTAATCAAACAGAATTGATATTGAAAAATTTTCTAGGGTAAAATTTCTCTTGTCAAAGAATTTGCAACATAGTGTAGATATGGTCTTCCTGTTCTTCTCTAGGCTTAAAGGAAATCAGGTTATCCTCAATGAAAAAACTAATGAATTTGCTATGAGTTCATGGAAACTTATTCTTATAATGTCGTTGGAGCATTGATGAGACTAATTCAAAATCATAAATCTAGCATGACCTAGTCGTGTACGAATAGCAGTCATGGACATGTCCTGCTCTTTCACTGTTCACTGTTGGCAGCATGATCATGAGTTTGATCTTGGAAAAGTGATTAACACTATAAGGTCGATTGGACATGTTGTCAATACGTGGAGGAGAATAACGGTTATGAATGGTGATTTGTTTAAAATCGACGGTAGTCGACACATAATCTCATGGTACCGTCCTTCTCCTTGAAGGTTCTTCTGGAATGTATGGGAAGATTTTGGAATAACCGACTGGCTCTGCGTAAAAGGACTTCAGTAGTCGTGTCTTACTGACAGCTAGAAAATTTTAGCGACCATGACTAACAACGCACATGCTTGTAAGCATAGATAATTTGTACAGATTTTCCTGATGGAAAATCAAGCTGAATGTATTCAGGAGCCTGAACATTTCTGTACATAATTATGAATCGTAGCATGGTGTGCTGTTCATAGTCCCTAATTAGGATAAAATTCATCTCGTGTCTGTCCGAGGAAATGCGTTAGCAGCTTGGATCTCATCATTAAGCTGAAGGAAAACCTTCGTATACGTGGGAATACGAAAGGCGTCTTTCATGGTCATGAATATATGAACTATGGTGAAAGAAATGAAAGTGACATCGACAACGTGACAGTTCTCTGAAAGTCCCTAATCAATGCAAGAAACCCTAATCTTAATTATATCAACACAAGGTATTACTTTTCAAACGTAATCTTATTATTGTATAATAAAGAATTACAAGTGTTATGGATAACACCGTTTGATGACAATGTGTTGTGCACACTTTGAACAACAATAAACCTTAACTTATGAATACAGTCGTAGCTGTTTGATTCACTAAGTTATACGCACTAATGTTCTTAATATCTCAAAGTGTTAAACATTAATACATGGATACACATCCTATTTATAGTGTTACGAGTTTGACTTAAACAGTACTTGATGTCGACTACACAAGCTTTTACAAGTTCCCACATCAGTCACATGATGTCCTTCTATTCTTGGTAGTCTTCCATTATGCTTTAAGGAACAGTTGTCAAAAACAGTTTCCTTATTCTTCATATTCTCGAACACACAAATGGCATGTTCAAAGTGTGCTGAGAGTTATCAGGGTATTGCCACCCCTGTTAACTCTCAACCCCTCAGAGTCCCTAATACATCTTGGCTGTTATCCATCACAGCCAAGGAGTATGTCTTCAGGTAATCTTCGACTTCCCTGACAATGTCTCTGACATGGACTCCTCTGAGGTTGCTCACAGAGACTTGGATCTCTGTGAGTCTTGCGAAACTTGCCTGCCTCCTAGGCACAGGCAAGGGACTATCTATCAGCCTAATTATGTTTAAATCAATGATCAGGGAATCTAACAAGTTTAGATTCCCAACAATCTCCCCCTATTTAAACATATATAATGCTAGATCTAACTAAGTTAAGGTAAGTGAGTTTAACAGCTTCTTCTTACACATAACAGATCTAAACAAACATACCTCATGATTTTATTAAGACTTAAGAAAATTACATGTTCATTACATAAGTAAAATAAAAGATGAAGGTAAAAAGGGCTGACAACATCTTCAATAGTCATCATTTTTTATTCTTTCTTCAGCTTCGGCCACATCTAATCTGTTATCAATTTCATCCTGCAAAGTCTTTGCAAACTTCTTGGAATACTCTGTGTTGATATTGAGACACTTCTTGTGACAGAGTAGCTGAATAGTTGAAGCCAGGCACAACTCATCTTCCCTCTGAAAAGCATACTGGCAAGCCTTGTTCATAAATGCCATTCCTCTTTCAGGCACTGAGTATGTCTGACCATCAACAGGGCCAACAATACCATTTGGAAGGATCAAATCCCTGTGCATACCATCCACACGAACATCTTTAGTAACAAAAGTTTCATCAACAATTTGTGAAATTCTTCTTCTTTTGTTGCCTGTCTTTGGGGGTTCTTGTTCGAAAAGCTGTGGTGGGGGATCAATCTTGAGTTTGGCAGCTGTTTCCTTGATCCAGTTAAACTTAGCCTTAAGAGTTTTAAGTAGAAGGAAATTTGCCTGTCCAGACTTTTTGGCAGCTAAGGCTTCGAGTTCAAACCATTCTGATAACCCAAGTGTCTTTAACCTGAAGTTGTCAAATACATCCATATTCCTCTGTTGGTTTTCCCTCCATAAGATCATCTGTGGGGTGTTTGTGGATTTGTGAATGGTGTATTTAAACTTGGTTATCTTGCCAGCAGCATACCTGTTGTTCACGCAGGCATCATAGTCAGCTTTGACTTTCTTTAAGGTCTCAGCGCGTTTTAGTTCCATTTCCCTCAACCTTTGTTTTTGTTTTTCCCTTTCAGGTGGTGTCATCTTCCTCAGAGTAGCTTCATTTAATTCTTTGGCTGTCTTGAGCTCATTTAGTCTTTTGAATTCTTCAGCCTGTTGCTCTATTTCTTCAGGAGTTAAAGGACTCTCATCGGAAGGTGTAATGGTTGAAAAGTGGGAAAGGTCTGTGGTGGATCCTCCTGTCTCTAGCATCGCAGCTATCTTCTTAAGTTTGGTGTCAGTATCAACCAAAACTATCTCCTTCCCTTTCTTCGAGACAGAGGACTCCACACTTATGTTTTTCAAATCATCAGCTCTTTTGAGAAACTCTGTCTGAGCCTGAGTTTGAATAGATTTTGGGAGAGAGCTCACAGTGAATTTTAGTTTCTTGCCGCTGGCTCGTCATCATCCTCAGGCTTGCTGATGTTAACTAAGATCATGGATTTAGATGAGTCAGCTCCATCTTGTGTTTGTTGCTCCCCCTGAGTATCATCCTTATCATCATGTACTATAACTGGTGTGATGACTTGTAGAGGAACAGGTGTAGTTGAGGGATTGGCTGATGATGAGCCTTGTTCAACAGATGCAAGGCTGAGTATAGTATTCTTCTCCCCCTCACGTTCATCCTTACTTCCTTGATGCTTGGATGAACGTGCCTGAAATCGTCTTGCAATCTGCTCCACAGAGGCAGCCATGGCACGTTGTCTTTTTCTTGAAGCCCTGGCAATCTTCAGCAAGAGGTTGGCATTGGCATTAGTATTTGCCTGAACACGCCTGACAATAAAGCCAGCATGGTTGTATTGCCTGTTGCGAACCGCATTGAAGTGCCTGTTCATGTTGTTTTCTTGTTCATGGAACATAGCAGGGACAACTGAGTCAATGGCATCCTTGATTCGTGTCGAGAGATGACTTAGTCCCTGGGCCACACCTTTTCTTGCACCCTCCTGAATTGGCTCAGTGACAGCCTCAGTCACAGCCTTCTTTATAATGCCTGGAAAAGTGACAGTAAAATTGTGCATCTCTGACTTGATCACGTCCAGCTTCCTTGATAAGCGCTCAATATCAGATTGATGATGTACGGGCTGAAGATTCTTGATATTGAGGCTTTGCTGAGCAAAATCATCCCCCCTTGGAATTAAGTCGAAGTTGGTCTGGGTAGGATGATCAAACATGAGGAATTCGGCTGTTGGATCATATGTTGGTCTTTGGAAGACTGTTGTTACAGATGTAGCAGAGTTTGGAGTGTCAACAGCTTCCTTGAGAGGAGAAGTCTTGTCATCTTCTTTAGGAGGAGAGGCTGACAGCTGGTCATCCTCATCTTCTTCATCCTCTTCATCAAACATTCCCTCAGGGAATTCATCTTCAGGCATGGGCTCAAATTCAGAGACATAATCTTCTACTGAGAGTATTTCTTCATCAACATTTAACACAAGCTCTTCAGTATTGAGTTTATCCTGAGTCATTTTTTCAGCCTCCTTTTCGTGTACCTGAGATTCTTGGACTGGCTGTACAATTTCAGCCTGCAAGTTTGTTGTAATTAGTAACAGGGAAAAATATAAGGGGAATGGTCGCCATTTCGCTGTCCCAGAGAGGCTGAGGGTGATTACTCAGCCACTCCAAAGGATAAATCCTTGGGATTCTTTTAAGTGTGAATGAAGTGTTGTTAATGGTCGCCATTCGCTGCCCCTAGGAAAGCTGAGTGTGATTATTCAGCCCCCCCAAAAGGTAAAAAAAACCTTTGGGACTCTTTTGATTGTGAAACATATGTTGTTTAATGATCGCCAGTCGCTGCCCCTAGTAAAGCTGAGTGTGATTATTCAGCCCCCCAAAAGGTAAAACCTTTGGGACTCTTTTAAGAGTGAAACATATGTTGTTGTAGGTCGCCTGTTACGCTGCCCCTAGGAAAGCTGAGGGTGATGATTCAGCTCCCCCTGAAAGGATAAATCCTTTGGGACTCTTTTAAGGAGGGAACCAAGACGATGTGTGAAGTACAGCTGATCAAGGTTGAGACATTAACATATTCAGGTTGTTGTTAGCCTGAATACTGTCTAGAGGGTTCAGGGTCATCGAGGTGCTTTATAAACACAAATGAATCATTCCCTGGTGCAAAGACAGGGTGTACAGAAGTCTTAAAGTATTCTAAGTGTAATGACAGACTTCTATGGGTCGAGGATTACCCTAACTTCACCACTCTCTCCTACAGACATAATGAGAGTGGTTGCTTGTGAACCTCTAAAAATGTACACTGATTACCTGTGAGATATCAGCTTGGTTTGGCTGGTTTCCTGTTGTCTCTGCTGACCTAGAGACACTAGACGCCTGTTGTTTGTCAGCCAAAGATTCTGAATCCACAAGAGTATCTGGACCAGAGGCGGTGTCAATCTTCTTTTCCTTGGCCTTACTAACAGCTTTGGAGTGGGAAGAAGAGGGGATTTTCTTCTTCTTTGGTTGTTGGCCAGATGAAGCCTTGGACTTAGTAGTGTGCTGCCCAGAGGTCAAAGACGTAGACTTGCCAGCGACACTAGAAGTATTCACCTTCTCAGAGGAAGGGAGCAAGGGCTTCTCAGCGTTAAGTACCTGGTTGGCCACGTTCAGCATGTGTGCAGTGACAGGGATATCCTCAGCTCCTATTTCCTTGTAGATGGCGCCAGTGATGCGATAGGGCTTAAGGGAAGTCAAAGCCTTGTTGTGGTAATTTTCTCCCAGCAAACTCTCAAAGATCAGGGACAGGAAGCGCACATAACAGATGTTCTTTTCCCTGACCTGATTCCTTCCCTTCAATTGTTCTACCAGGTTTGAGAATAGGATGCTTCCAAAGTCGACATCAGCTCCCCAGATTAAACCATACGCAATAGCCTGATGATTGGACGACATCTGATCCTGTGATCCCTGCATTCCTCCCAGGGACTTCACAATGTGGGTGAAGAGGACACACCACATAGGGGTGAAATACTTAATCTTCAGAAGGGATTTGGCGAGGACTTCAGCTGGTGTGAGGGTAGGATTAACATCATGGCAAGGGTTTAGTGTGGCCAGGGCTTCCTTGACAGCCTTTTTGTCAACAGTTTTCAAGCATTCATCTCCATGTTTTAGTCCGGCCACACTAAAAGTCTTTAAGGGAAAAGGAAAAAGGATGTTCATTGCATGAGAGGCTAAATGTAATGGTGTCTTCTACTACTTCAGCAGAATACCAGAATTCCCTAAGGTATTCTTGGTAAAAAGTGGATGGAGATTTGGTGAAGGCTTCATTTAGGTCACAATTCTGCATGAAATTTACCAGATCTGAATAGGTGCTGTTTGGTGCCTTAATCCATCCAATGGCGTTGTTGGAGGTGATGATGCTCTCGTTGATCTCGAAGTTCACATTGGAGGCTTTTGGAACAGGAAACGCCATTGATTTGAGGTTGAAGGTGAATGAAAATGGCGGATGGTTGAGAGAGATAAGAATATAGAGAGAGAAGTTGATTTTAGAATGGTGGTGGGTGAGAAGAGAAAGAAGACAATATATATTCAAACTTAAGTGAACAGTTATTCAACCGTATTAAATGCAAGGGCGAAAATGACTGCTCAAGTGGGTCCCCTTGACCTTTCAAAAAGTTTGTCTCCTCGTTATCCGAAAAATAAATGATTAAATATGTGAGAATGTTTTTTGCATTTACTTGGAAAGTAACTACCTAGTTTCATGTGAAAAACATTTAATAAAACATTTAATATAGAATCAATCATTTAATGAACACATTTAATATCAAGCCACAGGCTTTGAGATATTGAGCATCCCTAGCTCAGCAACTAGCCTGTTGAGCGAAGGTTCAGCCAAAGGCTTTGTAAAGATATCAGCTAGTTGCAGCTCTGTGGGAACAAAATGCAGCTCAATATCTCCCTTCATTATATGATCCCTGATAAAATGATACCTGATATCAATGTGTTTGGTACGAGAGTGAAGAACAGGGTTGTTGGATATGGCAATGGCGCTGGTGTTGTCACAAAAGACTGGCACTTTGTCATACAAGATTTCATAGTCAGCCAATTGACTTTTCATCCAGAGCACCTAAGCACAACAGCTGGCTGCAGCGACATATTCTGCTTCAGCTGAAGACATAGCCACAGAGTTTTGCTTCTTAGCACTCCATCCAACCAATTTTCCTCCTAGGATTTGACAGCTGCCTGAAGTACTTTTCCTATCAATACAGCATCCAGCATAATCTGAATCTGAATAGGCCTTGAGATCAAAGCCTGATTCCTTTGGATACCATAGACCTAGGGATGGTGTTCCTTTGAGATACCTGAAAATTCTCTTAACAGCCACTAGATGGGATTCTTTTGGGTTAGCTTGGTACCTTGCACTGAGACATGTGGAGAATTGGATATCTGGACGACTGGCTGTTAGATACATCAGTGACCCAATCATGCCTCTATATAAAGTCTCATTGACAGAGACCCCTGACTCATCAGGGCCCAAGTTGTTGGGTGGAAGCATGGGGCATTTCACTGATGCACAATCAGCTAAGTCATATTTTTTAAGTAAATCCTTAACATACTTTTCTTGACAAATAGAAATTCCCTTAGGACATTGTTTAATTTGAAAGCCCAAAAAGTAAGTTAATTCACCCATCATACTCATCTCATATTTCTTGGTCATTAATTTAGCAAAACTTTTACTAAGATTGACATTTGTTGACCCAAAGCTGATATCATCCACATAAATCTGCACAATGATGAAATCACTCTTGTCCTTGAAGGTAAAGAGTGTTTTATCAATAGAACCCCTGATAAATTTATTTTCAGATAAGAAATTTGAAAGAGTTTCATGCCATGCTCTTGGAGCTTGTTTCAGACCATACATTGCCTTGTGAAGTCTGTACACATGGTTGGGAAACTTGTTGTTCTCAAATCCTTCAGGTTGTGCAACATAGACTTCCTCAGCCAAATCACCATTGAGGAAGGCACTCTTTACATCCATCTGATAGACAGTGATGTTCATATAGGCAGCATAAGCAAGAAAGATTCTGATGGCCTCAAGTCTAGCAACAGGTGCAAAAGTTTCATCATAATCAATTCCTTCAGTCTGAGAGAATCCCTGTGCTACCAGTCTTGCCTTGTTCCTGATGATGTTCCCAAATTCATCCATCTTATTTCTATAGATCCATCTAGTGCCTGTGATATTCTTTCCAGGTGGAGCTGGCACTAGTGTCCATACTTTGTTCCTTTTGAACTGATTGATTTCTTCTTGCATAGCAGCTACCCATCCTTCTTCTACCAGAGCCTCAGCAACTCTTTTAGGTTCAATTTGAGAAAGAAATTCAGCAAATAGACATTCATTGGCTGAGGCTGACTCTGAGTCTTGGATTCGCTGTCTGGTTGTGACCCCTGCATTTGGTTCCCCAATAATGTTGACAAGAAGAATGTGTTGATCTCTTGACCACTTATTTTGAGGAGCTGGGGATTCAAGAACAGGGGTACTTGAGGGCTTTCTTCAAAGACTACTTCAGTGTCAGAGTCTTCTTCAGCCATATCAAGGGAAGCTATTTCATTATCAGCAGGAGAATCTTCAGAGATTTGAAGAATTGGTGAGTCATCAATATCATGAGAAGGACCATCAGAGATTTGAGGTTCTTCTTCATCAAGTTCCTGAGAGGTAGGAACTTCTATGTTGTGAGTAGACAGAGGGTCAAAAGCAGGAACATAAGGAGTGAGAGTGTTGGAGTGGTGATGACTAGTAGGTCTGGGTTCTGTGAACTCATCACTTGGGAAAGAAATATTTTCATTGAAATCTACTTCATCACCCTCTGTTCCTGTCCTCTGTATGACTTCATCATCTTCATTAAATCTGACATGGAAAGTTTCTTCTACTTCTTGTCTTCTGATGTTGAATACTCTGAAGGCTTTGGCTGTTGGAGAGTATCCCAAAAAGAAACCATCATCAGCTTTTTCATCAAACTTTCCAAGTTTATCCCTGTAGTTATAAATAAACACAGGACATCCAAACACATGAAAATAGCTGACGTCTGGAGATCTTTTTCTGAAAACTTCATAGGAGGTTTTGCCATGTCTTTTGACAATGATTGATTTGTTTTGAGTGTAGCAGGCAGTGTGTACAGCTTCTCCCCAAAATTGCTTTGGTAAGGCTGCACCATTTAACATAGTTCTTGCTGCTTCAATCAGAGTCCTGTTTCTTCTTTCAGCCACACCATTTTGTTCAGGAGTGCCAGCTGAAGAGAAGTTCTGAGAAATCCCTTTTTCATCACAAAATGATTCAAGTTGATGATTCTTGATTTCTGTACCATTATCACTTCTTAGATCTTTAACTCTAACACCATTCATATTTTCAACCTGTCTGATGAAGGACATGATGATATCAGCTGCATCACTTTTCCTTCTGAGGAAGAACACCCATGTATATCTTGAAAATTCATCAACTATGACCAAGGTGTATTTGTTGTGATTAATGGTTTGAGGTTTGACAGGCCCAAACAAGTCCATGTGAAGGAGATGTAAGCACTTGTCAATAGAGAATGATTGCCTAGTCTTGAATGAAGACCTGTGATGTTTTCCTTTGACACAGGCAGAACAAGTTTTGTCTTTGGAAAACATTACTGAAGGTAGACCAGCAACCAAGTTTTGAGTGGCTATCTTATTGATGTTCTTGAAGTTGAGATGAGACAGTCTTTTGTGCCACAGCCAGTTGACACTTTCAGAGGCTTTGGCAAGAAAACAATTTGAACTGTCTTCAGAGCACACAGCCATGTTGATGACATAAACATCTCTCCTTCTAGGTGCAACCAGCACAACATCATTATTTTTGTTGAATATGGTTCCCCGAGTCTTAGTAAACAAAACCTTATAGTCAGCATCACATAATTGGCTGATGCTAATAAGATTGTGTTTAAGACCATTCACATATGCAACCCTGGTAAATGTGATCCTATTGCAATTCACTGAGCCATATCCTTCTGTGTCACCTGAAGAGTTATCTCCAAACACCACTTTGGGACCTGGCTCCTTTGAGTATCTGTGCAGGTATTGTTGAATCCCTGTCATGTGTCTAGAACAGCCACTATCTAGATACCATACCGATTCCTTGAGATATTTCTGCACAGATACATAGAAACAGATTAGTTCCTATTGTGAACCCACTTTCCAGTGGGTTCCCTGAATTGCTTGTTAGCAACTCTTGTGTTCCTGAAAAACTTTTGGCGTTGGGATGGACAGTTCATTGTTTCATGGTTATAACTCCCACAGATATGATACCCAGGGAAGTCACCACATTCGTCTGAGTGATGGTCTGTGAACCCACAAAATTTACAGGGAGGATAAGATTTGTAATTTCCCTGTTGTCTTTTGGAACTCTGTGGTCTGTCCCTAGAGGGTGTCTGTGCTCTTTTAGCTGCCATGTGTCTGTCATGATCTAAGGTCGAATGGTGAGAATTTTTACAAACATTGCAATAAGGTTTGATTAACCTTTCCCCTTTGGGTTCACCTAGGACAGACTTAGGTTCATGAGAAGTAGAGCATTCAGCGGAAGGCTTAATGTGTTTTTTCAAGAGTTCTACTTCTTTCATAAGAGACAACAGGCGATCTTCAGTGGTGGGGTCAACCTTATTCACAGCTTTAGTAGTAACAGGTTTAAAAGCTACTTGTTTACCAGTTTGTTTAGCAGGCACACGAAAAACTTTGGCTGGAGGATTCTAAATATCTGTCCTAAGTTCGTCCTTAGCAGATCTAGAAGAACTGCTAGGTTCAACTCCAGAGAGTTTGGGCAAAGGTGGTAGCTCAGCCACATCTTCAGAGACAGGGTCATTAGTCAAAGAGGTATCTGACATATGAATAGTCTGTGTAGATTTAAAGACAATGTCTTTGGGTTTGGTGAGAATCCTCAGCTTTTTATTCTTAGCAGTTATATCCCTGTTTAAGTCAGCAGGCACTTCATCCCTAAGCAATTCATCAATAGTAAACCTAGCACACAGCCATTTTTCAATAATCTTGTTCAATTCAGTGACTTGATCATTTAAAGCTATGTTTTTCAAGGTTAATCTAGCTACTTCATTTTGCAGGGATATTTTCTCTAAGTTAACCCGCCTGAGAGTTTCACATTCAGCCTTAGCATTTATCATTTCAGTTTTAACAGAGTGAAACTTATCAAGTAGGTTCTTCCTTTGTTCCTCAACAAAGTGCAAATCAACAATGGTGTAATCAAGGACATGCTTACGTTCATCACTATCAGACATAGATAGAAGCCTGTGTACCTTTTTCATTGTGATGTCAACCCATTGTCCTGATCTTGCATCACCTTTTCCAACAGCTGGTTCATCCTCAGCTATCGCCATAAAAGCCCTGACTCTTGTGGTGTCTTCTTCATCTGAAGTCAATGGTTCATCATTCAAATTATAAGTTTCAGCAACCAACCCTTTCTCAGTCTTTTTCTCACCACCTTTCTTTTTGGACATAGCTTCAATCTTCAAGTTCATTTGTTCTAACTCAGCTTTAAGTGCCTTGTACTTATTTTTGTAATCTTTCTTCTCAGTGTCTGAAGAATTGGATTGAGATGAGTTGTTATGTTGTTTGAACTTGTAGGGTTTGGATGAAGATGATGGATAAGAGGGTGAGGATGTCTTGGTAGAAGGACACTCTTTTTGATAATGTCCAAGCTTTCCACAGGCAAAACATGTTTCTTTTGACCTGTCAGTAGGTTTGCTAGCTGATCCTACTCTTCCAGATCTTTTGTAGTATCTTCTTTGGTTGGCTAGCAGTGCTCTTTCATGGAATTCTGCATTGAGGTCTGACAAGAATTCTTGGCTGCTACGGGTATCTTCTTCAATATCAGAATCGCTGTCATGAGGATGTGTTGCAGAGATCAAAGCTTTGGAAGTTGCTCCTTGGACAACAAATCTTTCAGTCTCTGATTTGTAGATAGTATCGATCAGCCCTTCTTCATAATTGTACTTACCATAGAGCTGAGCAAGGGTATCATTTTTGATTGAGTTGTTAGCTCTCTAAGTCTGATTCATGCTCAGCCACTTTCTTGGAAGGCTGTTGACAAAAGTAGCATTGATCTCAGCTTGACCAATAGTGACATCATTCATAGCAAGGTCATTTAGAAGAATCTTTAGCCTAGTATAGGTTTGCTGAACCTTTTCACCTTCAAGTGACTTAAAGGCATTAAACTGAAGTCTGAGTGCCTGAATCTTTGTCTCTCTTGTTTCAGAGGGTCCTTCATGGCCAAGAATGAGGTCTGTCCACATTTGTTTAGCTGTGGGACACTGAATGACAGACTTCATGATATGCTTGGGAAGACAGGAAATTATGATTCTTTTGAGACGTTTATCTTGGTTTGCTAATTTCCTATCAGCTGAGGTCCATTGTTTGACAGGTTTGGGAAGAGGGTTTTCTTCAGTAGATGTAAGCGCCATGGGAATATATGGACCATTTTCTAAAATTTCTAAGAGAAAAGGTTCAAGTCCATCAAGGTATACAAGAAATTGACTCTTCCAACTGGCAAAGTCTTCTTCATCAAAGACTGGTACACTGGTTACATGTGATCCACCTCTTGAGTCAAGAAGTTGGGGTAGATCATCGTCATTTGCTGGAGGGTTAAGTCTTGGTGAAGATGGGTTTGTGGAAGGTGAGTGTGGGCTAGAAGTTTCCGGCATGGTGGATCTTGATTATAAAACTGAGAACGATGTTTCTTGAAGGTTTTAATATCAAACACCGCTTTGATACCAATTGAAAGTCCCTAATCAATGCAAGAAACCCTAATCTTAATTATATCAACACAAGGTATTACTTTTCAAACGTAATCTTATTATTGTATAATAAAGAATTACAAGTGTTATGGATAACACCGTTTGATGACAATGTGTTGTGCACACTTTGAACAACAATAAACCTTAACTTATGAATACAGTCGTAGTTGTTTGATTCACTAAGTTATACGCACTAATGTTCTTAATATCTCAAAGTGTTAAACATTAATACATGGATACACATCCTATTTATAGTGTTACGAGTTTGACTTAAACAGTACTTGATGTCGACTACACAAGCTTTTACAAGTTCCCACATCAGTCACATGATGTCCTTCTATTCTTGGTAGTCTTCCATTATGCTTTAAGGAACAGTTGTCAAAAACAGTTTCCTTATTCTTCATATTCTCGAACACACAAATGGCATGTTCAAAGTGTGCTGAGAGTTATCAGGGTATTGCCACCCCTGTTAACTCTCAACCCCTCAGAGTCCCTAATACATCTTGGCTGTTATCCATCACAGCCAAGGAGTATGTCTTCAGGTAATCTTCGACTTCCCTGACAATGTCTCTGACATGGACTCCTCTGAGGTTGCTCACAGAGACTTGGATCTCTGTGAGTCTTGCGAAACTTGCCTGCCTCCTAGGCACAGGCAAGGGACTATCTATCAGCCTAATTATGTTTAAATCAATGATCAGGGAATCTAACAAGTTTATATTCCCAACATTCTCACTGATGCGCCGATAATGGTATTGAAATTCTTGTGGCCTGATTAATATATGGCACAACAAAATGGATATACCCTTGAAGGGTACCCTGAATTTCTTAGAAATGTTTCATAGTTGGACGTGAGTCATGTGCCTTGACTCGTTTCTTGGAACTATAAGCATGACATATGTCTTGACTGGTGTCTTGACATGTGTCTTCAGAAAGTATATGTGAGACATGTGTCTTGACTGATGTCTTGACATGTGTCTCGAGACGTAAAACAATAGAACTACAATATTAGGTTATTATGCCAGACTTGGCGGATCGGTTGGACTACTGATCCTTTGTATGTCTGATCACGTCCGCGGCCGGAGCCTTGGTTGCGATTTCTAGGATAGTTTTGTCATAGTAGTGGTTACTATCGTCCTGTCTGTCAGTTCCATGACGGTCATTCTTATGACCGTGATTCATGTAACTATTCAGCTGAGTGGCCGGCTGGTACCGGTTTGCACTCATATGGCTGAAATGACAGCTGAATGACGTGTGACATGTAACTAAGAATTAGGGACAATGATTGATGGAAATCGTCTGACGGTGAAGCATCTTCTCGTCCAATTGCTTTGCTCTGACGCCTTTGTCTTCGTCTTGTAGGATCTTCAGGTTGTGAACAGCATCCGCATCTCGTAGCGTCTCCGAACGTCAGCAGCATCAACCTTTAGTAACATCTCCATGTTATGAGCGGCATCAGCGATCTTGTAGAATATCAGCAATTGAAAATACGCCTGAGATGATTCAGAATCGACTAGCGTGTTGGAAACTCACTTTATGTGACGACATTTAAGAATTCCCATTAGTTATCATAGTCACACACGCTTAGACTAGACTAGGTACAATGTATAGTTTAAGGGGCGTGTGTGACTATATATACCCCTCCTTAGCTTCCAAGGAGGGGTGTTGCTTGTGTTTATTTGTATTTTCATTTTCTTTTCAATACATTTTCTTAACCTTTTCACACACAACCTCTCTTCTCTCTCTCTCAACAATGGCTACCATCATCCACCATCCACCTAGACCACCGGATTAGCTTATAGCAAATCCTCAATTGGTATCAGAGCCTCGGTTCCATCCTTGGATCGTTCTTATTTTCGATTTAGGTGGTCTATAAATTTTTTTTGATTTGAAGACACATTGAACGCACAACGAGTACACGTGATGAACTTCATACCTTATTTTGATTTGAAGACATTCCGAGATGACATTTGTCATAGCCGCAGAGAAAATCAGTTTTTGAACTTGTGGCGTTATCAATCTTTAAACGGTACACTACTGATTCGATGTTTAATTTTTTGGTTGTTGCAACTATTCATCATCATTATCCTATATGCATTCCCGGGACTTAATTGACTCTGGTGCATCTCCGGAAGAAGATATGTGCATTTCCGGGACTTAATTGACTCTGGTGTTACGATGTCAACTTCATGAATGGGATAAAGTGTCCACTTCAGTATTTGAGCTTCATAATTGGGATTGATTTACTTTCTTCAACTATGTGGTGGAAGAAATGTCTTGATTCTTTCTGGTATGCATAACTTGAACTCTCAGGGGGAAGAAAAATTCAGAAGAATTATTCAAGCGTGAGAAGAAAAGTTGTTGATCTAATTGGTGTACCCATTACTTTCAATCCCTCTTAGCAACGTTATCATGTTATATGATGGGATTTGCTTGTTAGATTCCGCTGTGCGCTTAATCATTCTAAGCTTTATTGAAAGCTTTGAAATTGCTTACGAGGATTGTCGGTTTAGGGGGAAGCTATTTAAAAGCTTCTACATCAAGTTTATGTGGCATGAATTAGGGGGAAGTTAATTCAGAAGCTTCTCCTTAACCAGAAGTGTATGGGTTACTTAGCTCGTGCCGTTATAGTATTTCTTCTACAAGTTACTTTAAAGATGAGTCGTTTTGAAGACGAAGGCCTTAGAAGACTTCATCAGCATTGGACGCTTCATGAAAGCTCTTGTTCTTAATCATTATGTACTTGTTAGGAAGAATATTTTAAGAAATTCTACACGTCGTCCCATGGGGGAAGATTGTTGGAAACTCACTTTATGTGACGACATTTAAGAATTCCCATTAGTTATCATAGTCACACACGCTTAGACTAGACTAGGTACAATGTATAGTTTAAGGGGCGTGTGTGACTATATATACCCTTCCTTAGCTTCCAAGGAGGGGTGTTGCTTGTGTTCATTTTTCACTTTTAAAATATTTTTCTTTCTTTCACACAACCTCCTTTCTCTCTCAACTCAACAATGGCTTCCAACACCTTCCACCACCCACCTAGACCACCGGATTAGCAAATAGCAAATCTACAATTGGCATCAAAGCCTCGGTTCTATCCTTGGATCGTTCTTATTTTCGATTTAGGTGGTCTATAAAAAATAATTTTGGTCCGAATCTATATCATTTTCTTTGTCACGGTTTGTGTTTTCATTTAATATTCACAAGTTTTTGTCACGTTCACATGTTCTTATATCCATTCTTATCATGTCAAAAGTTTTCATCTTTAAGTCCCTGGTTTCATTTTTTAGACCTGGTTTTATATCTTGTCATATCTGGTTTTAGTGGTCCCCAACTGGTAACAAATCACGGTCATATCTGCTGGTATTCACATCCCTGTGGTCCAATAGTCACATTTTTAGATCTGTCCTGGTTATGGGTTCTTTTGTTTGCATTTTTTAAGATTAAGATAAGTTTTACCCAGAAAACACAGATCTTGAAAATCAGGAAAAAGTACCGTTGGATAAGTTTCTCTGCTGGTCATCTTTACGATGGCAACATCGCATTGAGTGCGATGGGTTGACTGCGATGACTCACCTGCGATGACTCGCCTGCGATGACTCGCCTGCGATGTCTCGCTGCGATGGGTAGCATCTTGTTACGATGTGGGTACTAGACTGCGATGGACATATTTTCTTTTGACTGCGACGGTTAAAAAGTTTATACTGCGATGGTTAAAAAGTTAAGACTGTGATGGGACTCATGTTGCGATGGCAATTTTATTTTTTTTACTGCGATGGGACTGCGATGGTGTCCATCAAGTTACGATGGAACCATCAAGATGATGATTTAAACAGACTGTGATGGGTTTAAAATATTGAGTACGATGGCTACACTTTTGACTTGCGATGGTAACATTTTTTAGTACTCTATTTGACTCGTCTGACCTCATTTAAAACCGAATCCATCGCAACCGAGTCAACTCGGTAATTACCGAGTTGACTTAGTTAACTCACTGAGTCTGACTCAACACTTCCAACCTTATATCACCACAAAACCAAATCTAACAACAATCTACCTATCCCTTCGTCTCCTAATCCCTTCAAATCTAGACTCGGACAGAAAACAATCAATTTAGACTCCCATTAAGATTACTTAATCTCAGATTTATTTTCGTGTTTTAACATGCATGCCAAGATCTTAATTAATCTATGCATCACGAAACTATAATCATCATTGATATCTTGTCGGATTAAATCCAAGATTGATATTCGAATATTAAGAAAAGATCTATAACAAATCTTTTATAATCTATTCTTTACTTCGATTATAACCACATGCAATCAATCATTACAACCTTACCCGAGACCACCCTTACGATCTTGAAGATTTACGGTCTTGTGCTCTTGAATCAACGATTTAATGAATCTTTTTGTTGTCAGCACAACAAAAATAGGATACCGAAAGGTTGATTAAGTTGGTTTACTCTGGGTCAATTAACGATGGTGGATGAGGACTGGGTCGTTTTGTTGATGATAATGGTTTGATAAGATGATAAGTATAGATGAGATATGGAGATGATTAATGTTATTTGGGGAAATAGATGGAGTTTTAGATTACTGGTGAGAGTAGTTAGAAAAATGGGGGCGATGTTATTTAGGGGAGATGAGACGGAGTTTACAATGTTGGTTGACTGCGTGTGTTAAATGATTAGGGTTTACCTAATCTTTAGGTGGAGTATTATATACCAAATGATGGACCGGGTATTTTTACCAATGACTTGGTCCATGGACTCGATTTTCTTACAATGCAATGGGCCACGAATTTTAAAGATGTTTGGTTATGGGCTGGAATTTCAAATAGTTAAATTTTTTGATTTATCAAAAAAAATTATTTATCATTTAAAATGATAAATGTTAAATTTTTTGATTTAACTATTTTAAAAGTGACAAAAAGACGTGACTAAATGACAAAATTTATTTGAGACGAGACCAAGAAAAAATGGGCGATTTTTAGTGACTACAGATTTTTTTTTGGATCGGGTATTAATTATTTGAAGACGGAGACGAATTTCTTCGAAGGCGTGTACTTATTTTATCCTTGAACAGATAACTTGCTCGTGCTTAATCTTAGAAAGAAGACTTGTTTATCTAGTTTCCGGGTTTGGGGTGGTTGGTTGATGACTCGGATAACTATCACTTCAAGGGGTTACATTGTTGTACTCAGTGTCACGCGCTTAGTCGACGTGGATAATTTCAAGAGGTTTTGTGCTTATAGACTTCTTCAGTGATGCATTGGGCACTTAGAGATTTCTCCACCGTTCCTCATCCAACAATAGTGCAAGCTTAAGTCACAAGATCGAAGGATTTTTATTCAGTTTCATATTTGATATACCTGGTTCATTCTATCAGTGGTCACTTCAAATTGCTTACAAGTGGGTTGGTAAAGATGGCCATAGAGAGTTTATGAGTAGAGATTTTCGATCAACAGCTGATTCTCACCGAATATAATTAAGCTTATTTATTATTCTCAGGAGATTTCAGGTATATGTGCGTACGATTTGTTGATGGTTCCGAGTTTCAAAACCATCAAGGGGGAAGAAGAAGACACATTGAACGCACAACGAGTACACGTGATGAACTTCATACCTTCTTTTAATTTGAAGATATTCCGGGATGACATTTGTCATAGCCGTAGAGAAAATCAGTGTTTTAACTCGTGGCGTTATCAATCTCTAAACGGTACACTACAGATTTGATGTTTAATTGTTTGGTTGTTGCAAATATTCATCATCATTATCCTATATGCACTCCCGGGACTTAATTGACTCTAGTGCATCTCTGGAAGAAGATATGTGCATTTCCGGGACTTAATTGACTCTGGTGTTACGATGTCAACTTCATGAATGGGATAAAGTGTCCACTTTAGTATTTGAGCTTCATAATTGGGATTGATTTACTTTCTTCAACTATGTGGAGGAAGAAGTGTCTTGATTCTTTCTAGTATGCATAACTTGAACTCTTAGGGGGAAGAAAAATTCAGAAGAATTATTCAAGCGTGAGAAGAAAAGTTGTTGATCTACTTGGTGTACCCCTTACTTTCAATCCCTCTTAGCAACGTTATCATGTTATATGATGGGATTTGATTGTTAGATTCCGCTGTGCGCTTAATCATTCTAAGCTTTATTGAAAGCTTTGAAGTTGCTTACGAGGATTGTCGGTTTAGGGGGAAGCTATTTAAAAGCTTCTACATCAAGTTTATGTGGTATGAATTAGGGGGAAGTTAATTCAGAAGCTTCTCCTTAACCAGAAGTGTATGGGTTACTTAGCGCGTCCCGTTACATTATTTCTTCTACAAGTTACTTTAAAGATGAGTCGTTTTGAAGACGAAGGCCTCAGAAGACTTCATCAGCATTGGACGCTTCATGAAAGCTCTTGTTCTTATCATTATGTATTTGTTAGGAAAAATATTGTAAGGAATTATACACGTCGTCCCATGGGGGAAGATTGTTGGAAACTCACTTTATGTGACGACATTTAAGAATTCCCATTAGTTATCATAGTCACACACGCTTAGACTAGACTAGGTACAATGTATAGTTTAAGGGGCGTGTGTGACTATATATACCCCTCCTTAGCTTCCAAGGAGGGGTGTTGCTTGTGTTCATTTGTATTTTCATTTTCCTTTCAATACATTTTCTTAACCTTTTTACACACAACCTCTCTTCTCTCTCTATCAACAATGGCTACCATCATCCACCACCCACCTAGACCACCGAATTAGCTTATAGCAAATCCTCATAACGAATACTCGTGAAGTATTGCAAGTGAAATACACATGAATTAAGGTATGTGTAATACACATGAAATACAGTACGTGGAGTACACGTGGAATGCACATGAAATTATCAGGATGGGGTCGATCATTTATCATGATTTAAGGAAAGTATATCGGTTAAACCGTTAGTAACACCATCATGATAACCTGGCAGCATTAGCATAGACATCATTTTGGTTATATCGAGAAACGTTAAAGTGTGGTTACACAAAATTCAACGATGATTTGCCTGACAGCATGATCAATGAAAACCAACCATGATTGTCATGAAAGCAAAATTTAATGAAATCCAACAATGTATTGCATGAAGGCATAATAACAAAAGAGGCGTAAGACGTAATCCACATGAAGAAGGAATTATCATGAAGAAACATGAAACGATTTAACATGAAGGAGTGTATAACATAATCAGCATGAAACCAAGTTAAACCATGACAGTATGAAAACATACTTGACATAAAAACATAGTAACTTATGAGGGGACATAAAAAAATTTTATGCCAATAAATCATGAGAAAAATTTTATGCATGAAAAACAATGCATGAATGCGTAATGTAGTTTATAAAAACCTTTATATGTGCGAGGGGACGCCTATGGGTCGGTCCCAAAACAAAAGACATGGCGAAGGGACGCCTATGGGTCGGTCCTAAAGTTAAAAGTTTCGATAAAATCACATGCGACTAAATAGGGCCAGTCCTGTACCAACCATTACTTAGTCATAATCCCTGTAACAATGATACATGAAACATAAATAAATGAAACTCATCTGTCAAAACTTATCAGAAAAAATTTTTATGTGACTAATTATGAACTACTGGGGTTCAGTCCACATAGCCACAGTTCACGAGGAACATTATGCATGAAACAACGACACATAACTAAATAAGAATGACGGTTGTCCATCCATATTAGTAAAACAATATCGATGAAAACATCAAGGTTAAAACCTCAAGGTGCTGAAAACATCATGGTTAAAACAACAATGCGCTGAAAACGTCAATACGTAGAATAACAAAAGTTGGCTTAGGAAGCTCCTGGTGACTACCCACTAGTCACAGGTTGAGTTTTAGAGCCTACAGGTCGAAGCCTTGGCTCTGTTACCATAATTGTAACACCCTATTTTGATAATGGAATGTCACGCGTAATTATGGCGTGTCATCAAAGCATACAAGGATAAATGTCTAAAACATTACATGACCATAGGGATAACCAGAATCAAACATCGATTCCCAAACATAAGCCCAACACATATTAAAGCAAAAGAAATGAATGAAAGACTAAACAAGCATAAGTATATTAAGGCAAAAAGGAAAAGAAGTCTCCAGTAGCTTCCATCCTATGCACGTCCTCCAAATACTCGAGTCTTTCCTAGGGTACCTGCCGTTTTGGGACATGGAAAGGAAAGTAACGGCTGAGTAAAACGCTCAGTGCACGGATATAGACATAGTATATAGACATAGTATAAATGACTAAAACATAATAAAGACTTAATAACAGCGGAAATGTATAAGTCCTAGAAAACCTGGAACATGTTCGTAAAACTGGTTTTATAGTTTGAAAAGCCTTATGTTTATCTTATGAAAACTGTTTAACATATTTTACCATTAGCCAATATAGGTCATGAAAATCCACCGTGCATGAATACTTGGAGGGGTTACCTCATCATGCAAATTAGAGGGGCTGCCTCTAATTTAATATACTGGTTTTGGGTAGGAGGGATCAGCTCCTTATGAAGGATGCAAGGCACACACCACATTCACACTGAGTAATCTACTGAAAACATGTAACTAGGATGCACCCATACGCCCCACATGATAAATATATAATATGGCCAAAAGCTGAAGGGACGCCACGAGCAATCACTCCGCCGTGGGGAAGTCATAACACCAGTGCCTCTAGTGTTATGGTTATGGTACCTCCATAACTAGGTGAAACTGGTCATGCATGTATATGGCTATAGGTATTCTAAAGTAAACATAAGCAAATCAAACATATAAACTTATACTACGGGAAAACAGTTGGCTGCATACGGGGAAATCCTAATAAGGAAAGAATGTCCATACTGAAAGGACGAGAATCCGTACCTTATGTCCAGTGAACGAAGAAGACGAACGAAAGAGAGTCCTACTTCGGTATCACTAATGCTACATAAATACATACGTGTATAAGTATCTGATTACTAAATACGTAACTGGTTTTACATCATGTCTTAGCTTGTTTTATATGTTCATGTCATGTTTTACTGTTTTAAGCTTTATAATGTGTTAAGCTTTATACTGTGTTTATCTTAAATTCTGTCTATTCTGATTAAGTATTACTTGTATTTCATGTATTATCATACTTACTGTGTAATAATAAGTAACTTTCTAAAAATAGTAGGTTTCCTAAATTAGAAAGTTTCCAAAAATAGAAAGTTACCAAAAATAAAAAGTTTCCAAAATAGAAAGTTTCCAAAAATAGAAAGTTTCCAAAAATAGAAAGTTTCCAAAAATAGAAAGTTTCCAAAAATAGAATTACTGCTTAAAATAAATAAGTTTTTATAAATAGAATGTTTCCAAAAATAGATTAGCTGCCTTAATTAACTAAGTTTCTAAAAATAGAAAGTTTCCATAATTAGATATAAGCTGGTTAAATAAGCTAATTATATAAGCTTAAGTGTTTTCTGATTATTTTTCTAAGTCATATTGATATAAGGTATAGTTTATTAATTATTACATGTAATTTAAATAAACTATAGGTTAAAAGTATTTAATTAAATATATCATGTTTTTAATTAAATAAAATTAAATACTTAGGTTATAACATGTATTATTAATTATTAATAATATAACCTAAGTCATGTTAATTAATTAATTATAGTCATGGTTTTTAATAATTAATTAATTATAAAGTCTAGAAATTATAAATACTTAGGTTAAATTTTCATGATCTAATAATTAAATTATAACCTAAGTCATGTTTATTAAATTAATTATGTCATGCTTTATTAATTTAATTGTTAACATATGATTATTAAAATCATAAACCTTAACATGAACAATGAACCGGATCGTGACTAGAAACCATGAACCGGACCCGTAATCAACACCATACCTCGAACCAAGTCGGGGTTCCCTTGTTTTGGCTACTGCCGTGGGACCACCATCACCATACCGAGACCTTGTGGTCTCGGTGGTGTGGATTAAATCAAGCCGAGACCCCTATGGGGCTCGGTTCTTGCGTCGGCCACAAAGAAACAACCCTAAAACATCAAAACATTTACCCCCCCTTGATTTAATTAACATGATAATCATATTAAAACAAAACCCTTATAAGTTCATGTGTAAAAATAAATTAAAAGATTAAAAGAAAAGGGTTTTAAGGTTTACCGAATGCGTGAATCAAGGAGGATGAACACACTAATGCTCTTTGTAAATAATCAACACCAAAATCAACCCAAACACCCTTGTGGTGATGATCCAAATCGGCGGCCAAAGAGAAAAGGGGAGAGAAAAGGAGGCTAGGGTTTTTCTTATTTTCTTGATTTTTGATAAATGAATGTGTTTTCCTAATTTTTCTTGTTTAGTAAAATTGATGGGCTAAGCCCTTTTCCTTCCTAATTTCGTGGTATTTGGGCCCACATGGGGTAACCCGATCATTTTCCGTGTCTAATTAATAAGTGTGTTCTCGTGTTCGTGTTTTACGTGTTTTAATTAGTTATCGATCGTGACTTAATATATTTATCGATCGTGACTTAATATATTTATTCGTGTCCGTAATAAATATATATACATACGTAATATTAGTTCGTGATTAATTTACGTTCATGATTTCATGTTCGCATACTCGTGATTATAATAATTATTTGAATAATTATTGTGTGTTCATACGTAATAAATACTTATCGTGTTCTAACACGTACGTAATACTCGTAATACTTAAATGTGAAACGTAAATATGTTATAAAAGGAAAGTTTTAATCATATACGTACGATCTTAAGGGTACTGTTCATGGTAAAATCATGGGGTTTACAACTCTTCCCCCTAAAAAGAATAATTCGTCCCCGAATTATAGATAACGTAACTGAAAGAGAAACATACCCGAATCAAACTGAGAGGGTATGTAAGATAAATGAACGTGCAGGTTTCCTGGCAGAAGGAACGCGAAACGTGACATGTATTGAAAGGACATGGAACGTGACGTGACGGAAAGGACATATCTAATTGATAAGAGAAAAACGGATAAAATTCGGATGAACTTGTCCGTTTCCAAGTGGCTTCCCTCTTGGAACGGTTCCTTCACAGATCTTAACACAATTGATAAATCTTGGTCCTCCTGACCTTGACTTGAAATACGAAGAAGTTCTTGGTTATCAACTTAAGGTAGATCCCCTAAATTTGATCGAGGGAATAAGAATTAACGTGTAAGGGCAACTAAAACGTTATCATGCAAAACACTCTAACTTAATTGGTAATTAGCAACGATGCGCAAGGCATAAGGAAACGTAGTACGTGAAAAATTTTGAACGTAATACATGAAAAATTTTGAACGTGATACGTGGAGTTATGATAAGTGTAATACGAGTAAACATATCGTGATCCGTGATACGTGTAACATATCTTGATCATGATATGAGGAACGTGGAATGTACATGACATGTGAAACATATCGTGAACATAGAATATAATGGCGGTAACGCCAAACGCTACAAGGTGAGACATAGAATATGACGAGAAACGTCTATCTGAGGATAGGGAGTTATACTAAACTTGGGTCTGGTCTCTCAAGTTCCTGCAAAACTTCCCAGAATGAGAAAATGAACATAAAATTATAAGCCGAGATGCCATCATGAACGTGAATAGTGTCATGAATGCGAGCGTGAAAGCAAGTCATGGAATTAGAACAAGGACGTGAAGTAAATAAGGAGCATAATTATGAATATTTGTCTGACTCGATAACTGAGGAATTGCCAAGTGATCGGATGAGCCTTAGCTGGAACATGTCCGATCAATCTGTTGGTTCTGAAATCCTTGCGGATGTAAGGATTCTGTAGACTTGATCAAACTGTTCGCAATAACCCAAACAACATCATGCTTCTTCTGAGTTTGCGTTAATCTGGTAATCAAAATCCGTGGAGATCTTGTCCTATTTCAATTCACAATTTCAGATGATGAAAACATCCCAGTCTGTTGGTGTCCTATCTTAACCTGTTGGTATGTCAGGTACTTAGATATGAACATAACTGTATCTTGCTTCGTAGAACTTGATACATAGGAGTTTGCGAAACTCTGAGTCTCTGAATCTAGACTTCTCCTAGCGTAGGATTTTCTAGAACACCTAATGTACTGTAGGGTTCTCTCCTTTACGCAGAAGCTGAGTCATGGTAAGATTAACTGTAAAACCCATGTGATTCAGCGTGTCACTGTAATTAAACAGAACTGATATTGGAAAAATTTCTAGGGTAAAATTTCTCTTGTCAAAGAATTTGCAACATAGTGTAGATATGGTCTTCCTGTTCTTCTCTAGGCTTAAAGGAAATCAGGTTATCCTCAATGAAAACACTGATGAATTTGCTATGAGTTCATGGAAACTCATTCTTATAATGTCGTTGGAGCATTGATGAGACTAATTCAAAATCATAAATCTAGCATGACCTAGTCGTGTACGAATAGCAGTCATGGACATGTCCTGCTCTTTCACTCGTCACTGTTGGCAGCATGATCATGAGTTCGATCTTGGAAAAGTGATTAACACTATAAGGTCGATTGGACATGTTGTTAATACGTGGAGGAGAATAATGGTTATGAATGGTGATTTGTTTATATCGACGGTAGTCGACACATAATCTCATGGTACCGTCCTTCTCCTTGAAGGTTCTTCTGGAATGTATGGGATGATTTTGGAATAACCGACTGGCTCTGCGTAAAAGGACTTCAATAGTCGTGTCTTACTGACAGCTAGAAAATTTTAGCGACCATGACTAACAACGCACATGCTTGTAAGCATAAATAATTTATACAGATTTTCCTGATGGAAAATCAAGCTGAATGTATTCAGGAGCCTGAACATTACTGTACATAATTATGAAGGTGTGCTGTTAATAGTCCATAATTAGGATAGAATTCATCTCATGTCTGTCCGAGGAAATGCGTTTGCAGCTTGGATCTCATCATTAAGCTGAAGGAAAACCTTCGTATACGTGGGAATACGAAAGGCGTCCTTCATGGTCATGAATATATGAACCATTGTGAAAGAAATGAAAGTGACATCGGCAACGTGACAGTTCACACTGATGCGCCGATAATGGTATTGAAATTCTTGTGACCTGATTAGTACATGGCACAACAAAATGGATATACCCTTGGAGGGTACCCTAAATTTCTTAGAAATGTTCCGTAGTTAGACGTGAGTCATGTGTCTTGACTCGTTTCTTGGAACTATAAGCATGACATATGTCTTGACTGGTGTCTTGACATGTGTCTTCAGAAAGTATACGTGAGACATGTGTCTTGACTGATGTCTTGACATGTGTCTCGAGACATAAAACAATAGAACTACAATATTAGGTTATTATGCCATACTTGGCGGATCGGTTGGACTACTGATCCTTTGTATGTCTGATCACGTCCGCGGCCGGAGCCTCGGTTGTGATTTCTAGGATAGTTCTGTCATAGTAGTGGTTACTATTGCCCTGTCTGTCAGTTCCATGACGGTCATTCTCATGACCGTGATTCATGTAGCTATTCAGCTGAGTGGCCGGCTGGTACCGGTTTGCACTCATATGGCTGAAATGACAGCCGAATGACGTGTGACATGTAACTAAGAATTAGTGACAATGATTGATGGAAATCATCTGATGGTGAAGCATCTTCTCGTCCAATTGCTTTGCTCTGACGCCTTTGTCTTCGTCTTGTAGTATCTCCAGGTTGTGAACAACATCCGCATCTCGTAGCGTCTCCGAACGTCGACAGCATCGACCTTTAGTAACATCTCCAAGTTATGAGCGGCATCAGCAATCTTGTAGAATATCAGCAATTGAAAATACGCCTGAGATGATTCAGAATCGACTAGCGAATAATCGTGAAGTATTGCAAGTGAAATACACATGGATTAAGGTATGTGTAATACACATGAAATGCAGTACGTGGAGTACACGTGGAATACACATGAAATGATCGGTATAGGGTCGATCATTTATCATGATTTAAGGAAAGTATATCAGTTAAACGGTTAGGAACATCATCATGATAACCTGGCAGCATTAGCATAGTCATCATTTTGGTTATATCGAGGAACGTTAAAGTGTGGTTACACAAAATTCAACGATGATTTGCCTGACAGCATGATCAATGAAAACCAACCATGACTGTCATTAAAGCAGAATTCAATGAAATCCAACAATGTCTTGCATGAAGGCATAATAACAAAAGAGGCGTAAGACGTAATCCACATGAAGACGGAATTATCATGAAGAAACATGAAACCATTTAACATGAAGGAGTGTATAACATAATCAGCATGAAACTGAGTTTAACCATGACAGTATGAAAACATACTTGACATAAAAACATAGTAACTTATGAGGGGACATAAAAAAATTATGCCAATAAATCATGAGAAAAATTTTATGCATGAAAAACAGTGCATGAATGCGTAATGAAGTTTATAAAAACCTTTATATGTGCGAGGGGACGCCTATGGGTCGGTCCCAAAACAAAAGACACGGCGAGGGGACGCCTATGGGTCGGTCCCAAAGTTAAAAGTTTCGATAAACGCACATGCGACTAAATAGGGCCAGTCCTGTACCAACCATTACTTAGTCATAATCCCTGCAACAAGGATACATGAAACATAAATAAATGAAACTGATCTGTCAAAACTTATCAGAAATTTTTTTTATGTGACAAATCATGAACTACTGGGGTTCAGTCCACATAGCCACAGTTCCCGAGGAACATTATGCATGAAACAATGACACATAACTAAATATAAATGACGGTTGTCCATCCATATTAGTAAAACAATATCGATGAAAACATCAAGGTTAAAACCTCAAGGTGCTGAAAACATCATGGTTAAAACAACAATGCGTTGAAAAAATCAATACGTAGAATAACAACCGTTGGCTTAGGAAGCTCCTGGTGACTACCCACTAGTCACAGGTCGAGTTTTAGAGCCTACAGGTCGAAGCCTTGGCTCTGATACCATAATTGTAACACCCCATTTTGATAATGGAATGTCACGCGTAATTATGGCGTGCCATCAAAGCATACAAGGATAAATGTCTAAAACATTACATGACCATAGGGATAACCGGAATCAAACATCGGTTCCCAAACATAAGCCCAACACATAATAAAGCAAAAGAAATGAATGAAAGACTAAACAAGCATAAATATATGAAGGCAAAAGGGAAAAGAAGTCTCTAGCAGCTTCCATCCTATGCACGTCCTCCAAATACTCCAGTCTTTCCTAGGGTACCTGCCGTTCTGGGACATGGAAAGGAAAGTAACGGCTGAGCAAAACGCTCAGTGCACGGATATAGACATAGTATAAATGACTAGAACATAATAAAGACTTAATAGCAGCGGAAATGTATAAGTCCTAGAAAACCTAGAACATGTTCGTAAAACTGGTTTTATAGTTTGAAAAGCCTTATGTTTATCTTATGAAAACTGTTTAACATATTTTACCATTAGCCAATATAGGTCATGAAAATCCACCGTGCATGAATACTTGGAGGGGTGACCTCATCATGCAAATTAGAGGGGCTGCCTCTAAGTTAATATACTGGTTTTGGGTAGGAGGGATCAGCTCCTTGTGAAGGATGCAAGGCACACACCACATTCACACTGAGTAATCTGCTAAAAACATGTAACTAGGATGCACCCATACGCCCCACATGATAAATATAATAATATGGCCAAAAGTTGAAGGGACGCCACGAGCAATCACTCCGCCGTGGGGAAGTCATAACACCAGTGCCTCTAGTGTTATGGTTATGGTACCTCCATAACTAGGTGAAACTGGTCATGCATGTATATGGCTATAGGTATTCTAAATTAAACATAAGCAAATCAAACATATAAACTTATACTACGGGAAAACAGTTGGCTGCATACGGGGAAATCCTAATAAGGAAAGAATGTCCATACTGAAAGGACGGGAATCCGTACCTTATGTCCAATGAATGAAGAAGACGAACGGAAGAGAGTCCTACTTCGGTATCACTAATGCTACATAAATACATACGTGTTTAAGAATCTCATTACTAAATACGTAACTGGTTTTACATCATGTCTTAGCTTGTTTTATATGTTCATGTCATGTTTTACTGTTTTAAGCTTTATATTGTGTTTATCTTATATTCTGTCTATTCTGATTAAGTATTACTTGTATTTCATGTATTATTATACTTACTGTGTAATAATAAGTAAATTTCTAAAAATAGCAGGTTTCCTAAAATAGAAAGTTTCCAAAAATAGAAATTTACCAAAAATAGAAAGTTTCCAAAAATAGAATGTTTCCAAAAATAGAAAGTTTCCCTAAATAGAATTACTGCTTAAAATAGATAAGTTTCTATAAATAGAAAGTTTCCATAAATAGATTAGTTGCCTTAATTAAATAAGTTTCTAAAAATAGAAAGTTTCCATAATTAGATATAAGCTGGTTAAATAAGCTAATTATATAAGCTTAAGTGTTTTCTGATTATTTTTCTAAGTCATATTGATATAAGGTATAGTTTATTAATTATTACATGTAATTTAAATAAACTATAGGTTAAATGTATTTAATTAAGTATATCATGTTTTTAATTAAATAAAAATAAATACTTAGGTTAAAACATGTATTATTAATTATTAATAATATAACCTAAGTCATGTTAATTAATTAATTATAGTCATGGTTTTTAATAATTAATTAATTATAAAATCTAGAAATTATAAATACTTAGGTTATATTTTCATGATCTAATAATTAAATTATAACCTAAGTCATGTTTATTAAATTAATTATGTCATGCTTTATTAATTTAATTGTTAACATATGATTATTAAAATCATAAACCTTAACATAAACAATGAACCGGATCGTGACTAGAAACCATGAACCGGACCCGTAATCAACACCATACCCCGAACCAAGTCGGGGTTCCCTTGTTTTGGCTGCTGCCGTGGGACCAGCATCACCATACCGAGACCTTGTGGTCTCGATGGTGTGGATTAAATCAAGCCGAGACCCCTATGGGGCTCGGTTCTTGCGTCGACCACAAACAAACAACCCTAAAACATCAAAACATTTACCCCTTGATTTAATTAACATGATAATCATATTAAAACAAAACCCTTATAAGTTCATGTGTAAAAATAAATTAAAAGATTAAAAGAAAAGGGTTTTAAGGTTTACTGAATGCGTGAATCAAGGAGGATGAACACACTAATGCACTTTGTAAATAATCAACACCAAAATCAACCCAAACACCCTTGTGGTGATGATCCAAACCGACAGCCAAAGAGAAAAGGGGAGAGAAAAGGAGGCTAGGGTTTTTCTTATTTTCTTGATTTTTGATAAATGAATGTGTTTTCCTAATTTTTCTTGTTTAGTAAAATTGATGGGCTAAGCCCTTTTCCTTCCTAATTTCGTGGTATATGGGCCCACATGGGGTAACCCGATCATTTTCCGTGTCTAATTAATAAGTGTGTTCTCGTGTTCGTGTTTTACGTGTTTTAATTAGTTATCGATCGTGACTTAATATATTTATCGATCGTGACTTAATATATTTATTCGTGTTCGTAATAAATATATATATACATACGTAATATTTGTTCGTGATTAATTTACGTTCATGATTTCATGTTCGCATACTCGTGATTATAATAATTACTTGAATACTTATTGTGTGTTCATACGTAATAAATACTTATCGTGTTCTAACACGTACGTAATACTCGTAATACTTATACATGAAACGTAAATATGTTATAAAAGGAAAGTTTTAATCATATGCGTACGATCTTAATGGTACTATTCATGGTAAAAGCATGCGAGTTTTACACGATTGCTCCCATAAAACGAACACGAGAGGCTCTAATCGTGAAGATCATGATCATCTAAAAACCACATATCACAAACAACCACGGAACAGAGGTTGGAAGGGCACAAATCCCCTCACGTTACTACATTAGAAAGCGATAATATGTACATAGGATAAGAATGGGACTCCCCCACGAGGCACCTCGTTTTTGATTACCGAGTCATGAGTTCGACTCGATCCCCTCAATACTAATTATCATTGGAGAAGGTGATTTGGTCGAGGTAGTTCAAGGATGGAACTTCCCCGCCAAAGTAGTGCTACAACCTATGTCCATTCACCTTGAAATTGGGGCCATCATTTTGAGCTAGCTCGATGGTCCCATAAGGAAAAACTTGGGTCACGGTGAATGGACCGGACCAACGGGATTTAAACTTGCCGGAAAATATTTTCAAACGAGAGTTAAAAAGCAACAGTTGATCTCCAATGTTAAAAGCCCGGTTTTTAATTCTTGAGTCATGAAACTTTTTAGTTTTTTCCTTGTAAATCAATGAACTTTCATAAGCAATGTCTCTCAATTCATCCAATTCATTCAATTGCATTTTCTGGTGTTTTCCTGCGGTCTCAATATCGTCATTACAATGCTTAAGAGCCCAATAAGCTTTGTGTTCAAGTTCAATTGGCAAGTGACAATTCTTCCAATATACAAGCTTATAAGAAGTGCACCCAATGGGCGTCTTATGAGCGGTCTGAAAGGCCCATAAAGCATCGTCCAACTTATCCGACCAAGATTGTCGGTTTTCCCCAATCGATCTCTCCAAGATCCTATTCAACGCTCGGTTTGAAACCTCGACTTGCCCACTCGTTTGTGGGTGATACGCCGTAGAAAGCTGATGTGTAACCCCATATTTCCTTAGGACCCTTTCGAATTGGTCATTACAAAAATGTGTTCCACGATCGCTTATGATCGCACGAGGGGTTCCAAACCGAGAAAACAAGCTTTTCAAAAACTTGACCACCAGACGAGCATCGTTCATAGGCAAAGCCTTAGCTTCCACCCACTTAGATAGGTAGTCAACGGCGACAAGGATGTACTTATTACCACGAGATGATGGGAATGGTCCCATAAAGTCAATACCCCAAACATCAAAGATCTCACACACTTGGATGATATTTTGTGGCATTTCATCATTTTGTGAGGCTTTCCCTTGTCGTTGGCATGAGTCACATGACTTCACAAGTACATGTGCATCTCGGTAAATAGTAGGCCAAAAGAAACCGGCATCAAAGACCTTCTTAGCCGTGAGATTAGCACCGTGATGACCACCTGTGGGTCCCTCGTGACAAGCTCTAAGGATGTTAGAAGCTTCGGTGCCAAAGACACAACGTCGAATAATTTGATCCGCACAAGTCCGAAAGAGATAAGGGTTGTTCCAAAAGTAGAACTTGACGTCACGAAAGAATTTTCGTTTTTGTTGAGTCGTCATACCCTTAATGATGAAGTTCCCCGCATGGTAATTTGTGATGTCCGCAAGCCATGGGGTAGATGAATCAAGCTTAGAATTCACTACACCAAGTGTCTCGAGAGGAAATGTTTCGGTAATTCCTTTGGCTCGTAAACACTTTGGTGAGGATCTTCCAAACGAGAAAGATGATCGGCCGCTAGATTCTCGGCTCCTTTTTTGTCAAGAATTTTGACATCAAATTCTTGGAGGAGGATAATCCAACGAAGTAATCTCGGCTTTGCATCTTGTTTAGCCATAAGATACTTGATAGCCGAATGATCCGTATACACACTGCATCGAGTCAAGACGAGGTAAGGTCGGAATTTCTCAAATGCATACACCACGGCAAGGAATTCCTTTTCCGTTGTAGTGTATTTCAGTTGAGCCTCGGTCATCGTCTTGCTAGCATAGTGAATAGGCAAGAAGTGTTTTTCATGACGTTGCCCCAAAACGGCCCCAATAGCGTAGTCACTAGCATCACACATGAGCTCAAAGGGGAGGTTCCAATTGGGAGCAACAAGAATGGGAGCTTCGGTAAGTTTCCTCTTAAGGATTTCAAAGGCTCGTACACAATCTTCGTTAAAGACAAATGGTGCATCTTTTTCGAGGAGATGTGTAATAGGTCGAGATATCTTTGAGAAATCCTTGATGAATCGACGATAAAAGCCCGCGTGGCGTAGGAAACTCCTAACTCCCTTAACGGTTTTGGGATGAGGTAATTTGGCGATGACGTCTACCTTAGCTTTGTCTACCTTAATCCCCGCTTTAGAAACCTTGTGCCCTAAGACGATTCCACTTTTAACCATAAAATGACATTTTTCCCAATTAAGCACAAGGTTGGTTTCCTCACAACGTTTCAACATTCTCTCAAGATTCGACAAATACGAAGTGAACGAACAACCAAACACGGAAAAGTCATCCATAAAGACTTCCATAGTCTTCTTGATCATGTCATGAAAAATATCCATCATGCACCTTTGGAAGGTTCTCGGTGTATTGCAAAGTCCGAATGGCATTCTACGATAAGCAAACGTTCCATATGGACACGTAAACGTAGTTTTTTCTTGATCACGAGGATCGATGGGGATTTGGAAGTAACCAGAAAAACCATCTAAAAAGCAATAGAAATCGTTTCCCGCAAGACACTCCAACATTTGGTCCATGAAGGGCAAGGGAAAATGGTATTTACGAGTAACGTCATTTAACTTACGATAGTCAATGCACACTATCCATCTGGTCACGAGTCTAGTTGGAATTAACTCGTTGGCATCGTTTGGCACAACGGTCATTCCTCCCTTCTTAGGGACACAATGAATAGGACTCACCCAAGGGCTATCGGAAATAGGGTCAATCATTCCCGCGTTAAGGAGTTTTAGGACTTCCTTTTTGATGACGTCGTGAATTTTGGGGTTCACCCTCCTTTGACATTGGATTGAGGGTTTGTAATCCTCCTCCATCAAGATTTTGTGGGTACAAAATTTGGGATCAATCCCCTTAATGTCGGATAATTTCCACGCAATTGCCCCTTTGTGATCCTTTAGAATATCGACAAGTGCGGTTTTTTCATCATTCGAAAGATCTTTTGCAATAATAACCGGCAACTTGTCGTCCTCCTCCAAAAATACATACTCAAGGTGAGGAGGTAAATCTTTCAACTCGGGGATTGGTGGTTCCTCGATTGAAGATTTGGGCTCGATAATCATAACCTCCTCGGGTGGAGGAAATGGGAAATCGTTAAGAAAATCCTTGATAATCGTGAAGTCGTCATCATTGTCGAGGTCTTCGTCACAAGTACGTGGAACATCAAATTCTTCCAACGTAAAACCACCACCTTTAAATGGAGTGAAGGTTGGTGTCGAATTATCAAGAATGGGATCAAGCATAGTGGGATTGCCATTATTTTCATCATCACCAAAACCTAGAAATTCTTGTGAAAAATCCTCGCAAACAACGTCGATCATATCAACGAGGTTTATTGTTGCAACAGAATAAACATGAGAAATTTGAGAATTTTGAGTTGCGTGTATAACAAGTTCCTCGTCATTGAAACGTAAGGTGATCTTTCTAGCATGCACGTCAATTAAAGCCATAGACGTATCTAAAAACGAATGACCTAAACTAAGAGGAACTTGAGGATCCATGTGAATATCGACAACGATAAAGTCTACCGGATAATAGAACTTTCCCACTTTCACAAAAACGTCTTCGGCCAATCCACATGCGGGAATCATGGAATGATCGGCCAACTCGATAGACATTAGTAAAGGAGTAAGATTAGGAAGATTGAGCGACTTGAAGATTGCAAGTGGCATCAAGTTAATACTGGCACCAAGATCGGCCAAGGCATAGCATTCTTCCATATCTTGAATTGCACATGGAATCACGAATTTACCAGGATCACTAACTTTTTGAGGTATGCGGTTAAGATAAACCGACGAACAACTAGACAATTGTTGCAATTTCTCCTTATTGTTCAACATACTCTTAAAGTTAGTGGCAAATTGAGGCATCATGACCAAAGCATCGACAAAACTCACATTAATATGAACGTCACGAAATTTTTTCATAAAAAGCTCAAATTGGTAATTGTCGTGCTCTTAACGTTTCTCCTTTCTAAGTCTTGATGGATAGGGCAATGGTGGTGTGGGTTGAGGCACAGGCATAGCCTTTGGAATCTCGGGTTCCAAATATGGTAATGGGTCAACCGTATGCGTGGCATGAGCGGTACTTTGTGGGATTGGGACATGCTCCTTTTCGACCACCACCTCGGGTTCTCCCTCAATTGCTTCCTCCGTAGGAGCAATTGGTTGAGGAGTCGGTTCCTTAAGTGTCTTACCACTTCGTGTGGTAATCACGTTCATCTCTCCCTTAGGGTTCGATATGGTGTTGCTAGGAAGACTACTCGAAGACGGTTTACTCATTATAGCCTCAAACATGGATGAAATTTTATCCTCAAACATAGATTGCCTCTTCTCGGCCTTAACATCTCTTGTTTTATTTCATGTTGCCCTTGTTCCATTTTTTGTTGGTTTTGTTGTAACCTAGTTACATTTCCCTCCATTTTGTTTGTATGGATCTTAAGCTCATTTGCTAACTCGTTTTTCAACTCCTTTTTCAAGTCATTCTTAAACTCGGATCTTAGGCTAATGATCTCTCTTTGAATATTATCAAACCTAGCATCGTTTCCATTTGCGTATTCAACAAATTCATTTAGAAGATCTTTCAAAGTTTGCAAACCTTTGTTGTTGTTTTGAAAATCATTGTTTTGAGTTTTGTTTGAAACTTGATTGTTATTAGCCCCCTGATTCCCATAATTGCTCCCTTTGTAATTGTTTTTGAAACCAACTTGATTGTTTCGATAGTTGTGGTTAGCATTTTGATTGGGAGCAAAACCCAGTGGAGTCATTTGATTAGAGCGGGTAACTTGACCGTTTTGGTTGTAAGTTCCCGTGGCCGCGTAGGCACTCGAAGTGTTACCACCGTTGGTAATGCACTCGGAGAAATCATGACCTCCACCACAATACATGCAAGAAACCTCAACCGCTTTAGCCGTAGCGGGAGCACTTTGTTCACCAACTTTGAATTCAATTAAAAGTCCTTTAAGCTTATCAAAGATTTTATTTTCCAAGTTCGCCTCAATTTGGCAAGCATCGATGGTATTGGACAATGAAGGTGAAGCCGAAGACGAAGCCTTACGAACACTCGATGTGTTACGAGGACTATACACCTTAGATCTATTCTCAATAATCAACAACGCTTCCTCAACCGTTTTACACAAAAAATTACCACCCGCGGCGGCATTAAGATAATCCCTTTCATGATCATTTAATCCATTGTAAAATGTCTCAATTTGATACAAGTCGGAAAAACCGTGATGAGGACACTCATGTAACATTTTCTTAAACCTATTCCAAGCCGTTGAAAAACTCTCATTAAATTCTTGTGAAAATTTTGAAATCTCGTTTTTCAAATGCGTAGTCTTATAGGGCGGGAAAAATTGGTTCAAAAATTTTGAAACGAGATCCTTCCACGTCAATATAGAATTGGGTGCCTCTTTCTCTAACCAAATTTTAGCGGGCCCCACTAAGGAATACGGAAAAATCATCATCTTAATCGAATCATAAGCAACATCCTTAAATTTGCAAGTGGCGGTAAGACGATTGAATTGGCGGATATGGTTGTCCGGGTTATCCTTTTCATCACCACGGAATTTGTTGTTTTGGATCATCGACAACAAACCCGTTTTCACTTCAAAATTCTCCATAAGGATAGCGGGAATTACAATAGCCTCTCCATAACCCTCGGTTGGTGCTTGAAGTAACTCCATCATAGTTTGATTCGCCATGGTTGGTTCTTCTTCTACGATAGGTTCGTCAATAGGAGGCTCCTCACTAGAAAGATTAGGAGTAGGTGTGGAATCCTTTCGGTTTTTTCGTTTACGTGCACGTCTTGCTTGATTACGAGTAAGCATAAACGTCATGTACAACGTGGGGATGAGCAAAGAAGATTCTTTTTGGTGTTTTTAATTTTTCCAATTTTTTGTGATTTTTGATTGTTTTTACCTTTTTTGAATTTTGGTGAATGTATTAGGTAGACAAGAATCTACAAATCTCTCCCTTAATCAAATCTCTTGATTAAAGAAGCCTCAAGGAATGAAAACGATCATGTGAAGTGAATGTATTCGATTAATTTAGAACATTGGTGGAACACCAAAACGTTCAAGAGGGTTTAATCAAATGAAACCAAGAAAATATATATGATAGTTAGATAATACTTTGGTTGGCAAACCCTCGATTAGCCCTTTTTATCTAAACACTCACAAGCAAGCGGGGAAACGAGGCGGCGCGAAGCACTTAAGAGCCTTTTCCTTAAGGTATATTTTATAATACCCGCCTTATACCCACCTTATAGTTTGTATTTGTCAAAATTAAGCTTCACGAAAGTAATTATCTATTTTGCCTTTCCTTCTTGTTTGAGATTCGAATACAATGATTGAGTAATGACCTCCCAATCAAAGTTGTGTTTTCACACCTTTGGAGTACTTGTGAATTTATTGTTCTACGTATACAATATAGTAATATTCACACAAAAAATGAAAAATCGATAATACATATTAGTAGAGTGCTACTAATACAACTAGCTATTATGGCTAGTATAAAAACAACAATTGTTCAAATCAAAACACAACACGCCTCCCCGGCAGCGGCGCCAAAATGATATAGTGGTTTTACTACTCTTTTAGAAAAGAGCGTAAAAGTGGCAAGTATCAAGTGTCGGTTTAGGAAAACCAAGCACTAATGACCCAAAAGTGGGGATCGTTCTCAAGGAGGCTAGTGTGTTGTGTAAAGATAAGATTAAGTGTTTGTGATTATATTTATGAGAAAAGAAAAATAGAAAAGAGATGAGAAAAGAATGACGGTTACGATTATGAATTAAACTAAGACGAAAAGTTGTGCACGTAAAACCGTAAAAAGTGACCAAATTAAAAAATTACCCTAAAAATTCCTAGAAAATTGAAATAAATGTACAAAAATGTAATTAGAGTTTACAAAAAATCAAAAATCATTCAAACCTTTTATTAATTAAATAATAATTTTTTAATGCTAATTAAAGCCCAAAAAATCAATTAATGTAACATAAAGCCCAAAATGAGATTTTTTAACTTGTTAACCTATAAAATGGCTTAACTAAATTTAAAACTATTTTTGAAAATTTTAAAATTAATAAAAACTATTTAAAATCAATTAAAAACTAAATAAACTTAAAATAATTCTAAAAATTAATCTAATGACAATAAAATTAATCTAAAAATGTTAAAATTCCTAACTTAATGTATTTGAACTAGAAAAAATGAAAAACTTTGAAAAATCTAAATTTTAACTTTTAATAATAAAATAATACTAAAATATTATTAAAAATCTAAAATTTATAAAAAATTCTAAAAAGTTGCAAACTAGTTTAATTTAACCTAAATAACACAGAAAGGTACTTGAAATTACAAAAATACCCCTATTGGGCCTTCAAATGGGCCAAATACCCAAACAGATCCTTAATGGGCTTAGGATTGGGCCTAATAAGAAAAAGTCCTCAGAAATGGCCCAAAAGCTCTAGTTATGCTTAAATTTTGATTTTAGACACAATTTTCCAAAGGCCCAAAAGCTGAAAATGAGTTTAAGTTAGCTTATTTCAAAACAGCTTATTCTTAATGGGCTTTTTGGCCCATTAAGCTATAAGCTGATGCCATAAACTAAAATTTTACCCACGTCCTTCTCTTGACCTAAATAAGCTATTTGCAAAAAGAAACTTGAAATAAGCTCAAGGAATAAGCCTGAAATAAGCCAAAGCTCTCTTCATAAAACGACAAAATAGTCTTTTTTGAGTTCTAGGCTATTTCAACAGCTGATTCAAGTTGCAATAAGTCACAAATAGCTTAACTAAGCTTAAAAATATTTCAAAAAGCACCACTCAATAAGCTGGAATAAGCAAAAAGCAAATTTGTAAAAGTCAACTAAGTTCGTTTTCTAGTCAAACCTAAAAGTCAAAGTCCACAAAGCTCCAGATCTCTTAAATGGGTCAAATAAGTAAGATTGATTACAAAAACAAAGTTGTTGCAAGACCCAATAAGCTAGAATGGCTTATGAATAAGTTGTTTGATGATTAACACTAGCAGTGGCTAGTAGCAGGGGAAAGGAGTTCCCACTGCTTGACCAATTTGACTTTTTGTGTTTAGTGACTTTTTATTGGATTCAGGTTACAAACAAGGCACCCAAGTGATCAGTGGATCACAAGGAGTCAGAAACAACAAAGATATCACAAATTCACCAAGCCAATTAGTGCAGTTAATTCAAAATATCACCAGATAAGCACCAGACATGAACAATAAACATTTTTCACCAAATAAGCACTTTTAATCAAGATTAAGCTAGCCAAACTTCACCAAATGCATACACAAGCTATAAATAATTTAAATGAACATAAATTAACAAGTTTCATGCAATGGTTCAAAGTTTAGATCAAGATTCAAGCCTAAAAATGTTACTGATGAACAAAGAACATGCAGTTTTGATACTTTACTGATATACTTGACCACAAATCCAATTTGAAACCCTCAAATCTTCTAAACAGGTTACACAAACTTTGATTTAACACTTGTTATCCCTAAACATGCATACACTCTAGGTGTTTCCAAAATCTTAGGTCAAAATAAGCAAAATCAAGTGAGTTATAGCACAATCTTAGATTTGATGTTTTAAAGCTGAAAACTTGCAAATATTAGCACACAACCAAGTATTAAGCAGATACAAACACTAAACAACACCAAACAATAACTCAATTCCAACTTGTGATCTTAAACAGGTTAACCCAAACACCCCTTATCTTTTTCAATCCAAGATTTAACAAAGTATAAGTGTGATTCAATGTTACCTAAGCCCAATCAAACACAATATCAACAATATTATGCAGTATCAAGCAATATTAAGCCACAAAATCAACAAGAACAAGAGCAGAACACAAAATCACCAAAAATTAAGACTTTTATAAGATTTTGAGTAAAAGGACTCAAACCTCATGAATGTACATACACACTCACGAATTTTTGAGATGATGTGCCTAGAAAAACAAGGCACAAGCTTCCACAACAAGGCTGCTAAGATTCAACAAGGTTAGAACATAAATATCTAAAACAGAAAAATGAAAAATGCTTGATTAATGCAACCTTGTTCCCACTTCTTGATTCTCCTCAAACCATAAGCTTACAACACCTTGATAAGATCATTATCAGGGTGATATAATCACTTGCAATCCAACAATTCCAAGGGCTTGAACCAAGAACTTAGCAAAATATCAAGATTTTGAACTTTGAGCAATTTCTTGCACAAGGTTTGAAAACAGGTTTTTAGACTTAACAATAACAATCATATATCATTAACAAACAATAAATTAGGTTGGCACTTGGAATTCGTCACATAATTCAAACATACTTCATTAATTTTGAAAGATGATTTACAGAATGTTGACCTAAAAGAAAACCAAGAGCAGGGCTCAATGTTGTGACCCTAATGCCTTTTATAGGATACATGAGTTCTAGGAAAGAAATAAAAAACGTAAACCCTAAGCTGTGAAGTACCAATATTGCCCTTGCAGATTTTTGAAACCTTGGAATTATGTGAAGTTTCTTTGGCTGTTTGTGTGAGTTGTCAAAGGTGGAATTGCATCCAATGGCTCTTGTAAATGCTTAGGATGTAAGCAGCTTGAGGATGGTTGGATTCTCTGGCAACTTTTGGCATCTTCTCCCAAAACCGTGTACAAGGTTGGTGGCATGTGAATTGTGATGATGTGGCATGGGATTTGAGAGTTGGGATATGATTAAGAGTCCCTTAATCATAATTCTGGACAATATGGGGGTCTAATTACAAGCCATTTAGGAAAACCCAATTGTGTTCATCATGTGAATAGTAGAGGTTTTAATCTAGATTTATTTTTGAAAAGGTGTTAGGCACCTAATCTTTAATTAATAAAGATTAGTTTAAAACCGGTATAAGTGGGAAGTGACGTGGGAGAATGGTGGGTTGTGATTGGTGGAGAGAGTGAGTGGGGGTGAGGTGGCATGTGAGGATTGGTTAAGGTAAGTTTAGTTGTCTGCCAACTTTGGTCCTTCTTCTCTCTTTCTTTTGTCACTTCATTTTAATTAGCAAACAATCCGAATTCCTTCTTTGTTGAAGTTTTCTTTTTCACACTTTTGCCCCAAATACTTTTCCAAAGTATTTTCAGGGGTATTTCTTGCCATTTGATGATTCTTGAAGGGCTGTTTTGGTATTTTCTTCAAAGATTATGGTCTTGACTTGTATGATTGACTTCTTGGAGGACTAATATTGACAAGTATTCATTTTTGAGGGACCATTCTTGCCAATTCTTCAAAGTAGAGGGCCTTTTTTGTTAATTTGACAAACTTTAAGGACCAAGCTTGTAATTATGAATAAACAAGGGTTTAAAGTGTCAATTCTTCAATATTGGAGGACCCTTCTTGTACAATCTTCAAATCTTCAAGGATTATTCTTGGAAAATCAATACTAGGGCTTGGTTCATTGTGCGACTTCGTTTCCCGTGTTCGTTTTTGCTTGTTTCTTGTGATCTTTTGTCATTTTCTCAATATCAGTACCTAAAATACACATGTAACAAACACAAGCATATATTGGCATTTTTCATGATATTTTATGCATTTTAAGCCCGTTTTGGACGATGAGACTATGTATAAAAGCAGTCTCATCAAAGTCACTGCACGATTTACCTAAAGATAGGTATTTAGAATTATCCAGTTTATGTCATAATTACCTATAACTATATGTGATCATTTATCCTGAACATCTTGAAAGTTTTGACTTTCTTTTTTGTGTTGTTGTGAAAAGAAAAATGTTAATTATCATAGACGAGCAAGTTGTAGAAAGCCTGTCAAAGATGGGATATTGTATGGTAGCAGAATTATCGAACTTGGTCTAGAAGTATGATCCCCATTGATTATGCAGTGTTTGTAACCAATAAGAGAAAAATAACGATGAAGATGACAGGCTAAAATATTATTTTTTTTCTTAGAAAAATGAAATTTAAATAAACAAACTGCATTGTATGTAAAAACATCCCATGTCTTCTGAATAGAAGCATCCAACTGTAAAAAAATCCAATGTCTTCCGTTGTTTAGTAAATTGGCAGTAGGTGATATGATGGTGGTAAGATCTTAGTCAACGGAGGAGACGGTGTTAATAGAGGCTTTTTATGATTTGGGTGTGGTGGGTTTTATTGACTAAGGTGGTAGCAGACGGTGGTCGGTGTTTGATGACGTGTAGTGTTTAGTGGATATGGTGTTGGGTGATGTGAATTGGGAAGAGGGTGGTGACGAGGCGGTGGTAAGCCAAGGTTGATGGGTGATGGTGGTGACGGGTGATTTCGTTTTTAACAGAGATAGATAAGAGTAATGAAAGAGATTTTTGGATCTGCAACTTTTTTTGAAGATTTGGAATTATTTTTTTAATAATAAGAAAAGACATTGTGTTTTTTTTTGTATCAAAATAAAAGAATGAGTGTGGTTAAAAGACAATAATACCCTCTTAATTAACGGTCAAACTGGTCAAATTGACATAGTTGGCGGAAATGGACCAAAAGTGAAGAGAATGTTTATTTTTTTGTTTAAAACGAAACTACTTGAGTTTTTGAACCAAAAGTGAATACTGGGCTAAATCACAAGGACCAAAAATGCAGTTAACTCATAGTATAATTACTCTTGAGATCTTATGTGTTTAAAAAATTTGCCTGTCACATAACCATCACTGAATGATATTATTGGATGAAAACTCTAAAAAATAGAGATGGTATTTAGTAGAAAATGGAACGAATCAACATTTGATTGTTTGTTAAAAAAAAAACATTTGATTGTGATTTGATAGTCTTAAAAAAATCCCTTTCGCAACCACAACATTAAAAAATTTATTTTATTTGGGTCTCAAGCCCTATAAATATTGGGCCCAAGTATGTTCGGCTAGTAACTACATCATGGATTTATATTTGGTTATTGAGGTCACTTAAATTTAAATTAAGTGAGCTTTTTCCTTGTTCATCTAGAAATGATCGGGTGGCAAATGAGTTAATAATCGTCCACCCTACAAGGAGAGCCAAATGTAATAATTGACTAAATTTCTTGATCTTTTGGTAGTGAATTAAAACTCGAATTGACCCAACTGTTTCAACCGCGAACTTATCGAATGACCATAAACCCATTTTCGACAAAATACCTGATTGAATTGAATCATGAATCATAAGCTCGACCAAATCAATTAGAATACCGGTTCCCGATACCTAGGCATGGTTGGCAATCGAGTCGTGTTAGTGTCAATCTGTTCGGATTCGCGGGTTGACGTGTTATTATAATCTTAACCTGAACACGACCCATTTATTAATCGTGTCTAGAAACTCAACTATAACCCACACCTGCATAACACGTGTTATTTGTTTTTGACCCGTTTGACCTGTTTAAGTAAATATGTCAAACGGTTAATAAGATTGATGTTGTTAATCTGACTAATTTATTTGTAAAAAAAATGATATAAAGATGTAAAAAATTATAAATATAACATACAAATAGTTATGTAACAATTTCGATAATATATGAATTATAATATCAATTCACTCCTATTAACTAAATAACAAAATATATTTAATTTAAATCTAACATAAAATTAAAGTTATACATTATATTTTATTTTAGAGACTTATATATAATTAAACGGGTTCATGTGTCGACCTGTTTTATACTTAATAAACCCAAACAAGACCCAATTATTAAACAGATTATACGGGTTGACCTGTTTTTTACCAAACCTGTTTATCCTTAATCCATACCTGTTTAACTTCGTGTCGAGTTCATGTCGTGTTAAAAATTGACATACTAATAGGTGTCCGAACAAACTTCAATAAATTAAAATCAAATGGTATTTGAGCTAAAAGTGAACTGACCACTCAAATGGTATTTCCTTTCAACAACAATAATCATCCTAGTTCACTTTAAATATAGAATAATAATCTATTTTTAATAAGCAATCACAAACACCCCTTACATTGACAATTATCCTATATCCTCAACTTACATATCATATAACTGATTCCCTATCAAATTATTATTTGGTTAGACAAACATAACATGATAAAGTTGAAACTCGAAATTTTAGAAGATTTCAGAAATGAAATACTTTGAATCACTTCGTTTAAAAGACGCAGACTATGGCTCTAGTTATTATAATCTGATACTAACATTTAAGCCCAGATATGTTGACAGTGACTAGCGACAACGGCTTATTAATCTGCTACGTATTGGGCAAAAAGGAGTCTACCCTACGAATCACGGTCCGGTCATCTTAGGGACAAAGGTATTTTACCATTTGTCCACATAGGTCCATAAGGTCGAGTCCACCACTATATGCGCTCAATCTGGGCATTGACACCCTATTTGTTTTTGAAAAAAATCTCCAAAAGGCCCATTTTAAACTGAACATGAAATTCCATTTTGTGACATGGCTGACACTTCTGATACACTTCGATATTATAGGTACTTACTGCCATGGTTCATCTCCAAGAAGCATCATATCACCCTCATCGTCAGTGTATACAGCTCGCCAAGTCTTGGTGCGAGCTTTCAGTTCTCCATTGAATTCAAACATCAGGACCTGCAGAATCATATTAACACAACTTTTTAAGTTGTTGAACTTAGTATGTCTTGTGAACCTGAAATTAATACAACTTTTTAAGCCAGTGTGAAAACATGATGACCTGCAGAATCATATTAACATGCAGCCAATACTAGATGTGACAATTTTGTCCTATTTAGTTATGTTTGATCTCTAATGAGCCAAGCGCTTAAAAATAAAAAAATAAAAAAGTGATGCATAGAGAAAAAAGTGATCAAATGGGTTGAACGGGTCGATAGTTAAAAACAAGTTTTTGATACACAAAAACCTCCTGATTAAGTTTTTGATACACCGGATATTTTAAAACTACGATCTTCTTGCTTCTTAGGGTTATTTTGGTGTACCAGGGAGATTTCTGGATTACTTCACTAGAATGAGAATTCATTTGTAGATTAAACGAAGGTGGCCATTTTCCATCCTGTTCGTTACCCATTTGATACGCTTGAACAAGATACTCACCAAAGGGCTTATTTTAAAATTACTGCACGGGGCTCTCTAAATCCACGGATCGACGACCCTAACTAACGATCATTTGACCAGCTAAACTTGCAAATTATGTTCCAATGCATCTGTAAAACAGTTTGCAGAAACCTTCGTAAAGCAATATTACGATGAAAGATCGAATTTGCGGTCATAAAGTTTACATCTCGCATCTAAACATAGTCTGGTATCAAAGGGATGCCATAAACATTGAAACACATTCCAATTCTGGGTTTATTACAGTAAAATTTTGAGCAACACAATAGCAAAATGAAACATAAAAAGAGTTCAATTCATGAGGATAAAGCAATCACAACTTAGATCTGCTAAACGATGTAACACCTTAGACATCCGGTGCACCATGGTCTCTGAAGAAATATTAGATAAGTGAAAAGTAGAAGATATAAACACAGAATCAAACGCTTTAATTAATGAAAAACAAGTTTGGATCAAAAGATTAAACAAGTCACCACAGCTTATCTAAAATGATAATAGTCTTACAAGAACAAAAAATAAATAAACATGATCTGGGTTACATTTTGAAAGAGAGAGAACAAGATAAAACACACACATGAAAAACCCAGATAGAGTCAACAATGAGAGCGTCTCCAATATAACTCCAAAAGCCAAAAAGACGTTAGCGTCTAAAGGACGCTTGCACATTTTATCCAAGAGTGCTTCAACTTTCCAATTGTCCAGGTAAGACCCTCCACCTCATAATGTGTCCATCACTCTTAATCCAAAGAGTAACTGCAAAGAATGAAAGTTACACAATAAGCCCTTAAGGTTGGTAAATGGTATCTGATTAGGTCCAAATATTTTAATATCCCCCCTTAATCAGATACCTCATATAGATTAAGCATGCCAAGTTTTTCAACAAGGGCATTGTGTTGCAATGTATCCAGTCCTTTTGTAAGGATGTCTGCTATTTGATTAGCAGAATCCACCTTACAAGTCTTAACAAAACCACTTAAAATTTTTTCCCTTACAAAGTGTAAGTCAATTTGTAAGTGTTTAGTTTTTTCATGAAAAACTGGATTAGCAGCTATCTTAATATATCTTAATAGCTGAGTTACTATCACAGTACAAGGTTACAGGCAAAAGGTTTTCAATTTTCAAATCTTTTAACACTTTAAGAATCCAAATAACCTCACTGGTTACTGAGGCAAGAGCTCTATACTCTGCTTCAGTAGAGGATTTGGAGAGAGTGTTTTGTTTTTTACTCTTCCAAGCAACAAGATTATTATTGACAAACACACAATTACCAGTAACAGATCTCCTAGTAACCGCACACTTAGCCCAATCAGCATCAGAATAAGCATTTAGGAACATACCAGATGTCTTCTTAATGTGAATGCCCAAACTTGGAGAGCCTTTAAGATATCTTAATATCTTAAAAGCAGTTTTAAGATGAGATCTCAAAGGGGAGTGCATGAATTGACTCAGGCAGTGAACTGCATAAGATATGTCAGGCATGGTATTGGTTACGTAAATAAGCTTACCCATCAACTTCTGATAATCAACAATATTATCAAGTAAGGGGTCATCAATAGTGGGCTCATTAGATATGGCAAGTTTTGTAACCAAGGGAGTGCTAGCAGGTTTACAAGCCAACATATCATATTCAGAAAGAAGGTCCAACACATACTTTCTTTGATTTAAGCAAATGCCCCAGTTAGTATCAACAACCTCAATTCTCAAGAAATATTTCAACTTTCTTAAGTCTTTAATCATAAACTTAGTTTTCAGAAACATTTTAAATTTTTCAATTTCAGCAATATTGTTCCCAGTAATAATGATATCATCAACATACACAAGTAAGGCAAGAAAAATATTACCTAGAGACTTAGTGTATAAAGAATAGTCAGATTTACTTTGGACAAAACCATTTTCACTCAACACAACAGTAAGCTTAGCATTCTATTGCCTAGGAGCTTGTTTAAGCCCATACAATGACTTTTTGAGTCTACAAACCATGTTGTCACCACCACAAAGATATCCTTGTGGTGGTTTCATGTAAACAGTTTCATCAAGATCACCATAAAGGAAAGCATTATTAATGTCAAGTTGGAAAACAGGCCAGGAATTCACAATAGCAACATTAAGCAAACATCTAACAGTAACCATCTTGACAACAGGGGAAAAAGTTTCATCAAAGTCAATACCTTCCTTTTGACCAAAACCTTGGGCAACAACCCTAGCCTTGTATCTTTCTATTTCACCACTAGACTTAAACTTGAGTTTCCAAACCCACTTACTACCTAAGGCCTTCCTACCCTTTGGTAATTCAACAATATCCCAAGTGTCATTCTCAAGAAGGGCTGCAAGCTCAGAGTTCATAGCATCAACCCAATAAGGGTTTTGAGAGGCTTCAAAAAAATTCTTTGGCTCACTGTTTTTGTTAAGTTGGGTGACAAAACAGAAGTTTTCATGATTAAGTCTAGAATACCCTACAAATTTTTCAAGACCATATTTAACCTTGGAATTAACCACAAAATCATTATAGTTTTTTGGAAAAACAGAAGGTCTGGTAGACCTTCTAACACCCTGAGTAGGAGCACTTGGATTTTGATTCAAGTGACCTTCAGACTCATTATTTTCATCAAGTGTTGCTTCCTCCTCTCCCAACCTAGCTTCAATATCCTCACTGTTATGAGCATCATCTCCAATATTTGGAGAATCAACAGTGTCCATATTGTTCCCAAGGTTGGAAGAGTGGCTACCCTCACTTTGTGACTCATGGTCACTATTATGACTACCTGTTCCTCTCTCATCATCATTAGGTAGCTCAGGGTTATCTAAATCAAAAAAGTTTAACAGATTTTTATCTTGACCAAGACTAAGGACATTAGACTCATCATGCTTGTCTTTTGAGACAGAATCCTTAAAAGGAAATATAGACTCAAAAAAACTCACATCTCTAGAGACAAAAAACTGATTCCTATCAAGACTAAAAAGCCTGTAACCCTTCTGAGAATTAGAGTAACCCATCATAACACATTTTTCAGACCTATTAGACAATTTATCATGACTATTCAAGATAGTAGCAAAGCATAAACAGCCAAACATTCTGATAAGAGAGAGATTAGGACAAGTATTGTAAATCATTTCATAAGGGGACTTTCCATTTAACACAGAAGAGGGTAATCTGTTAATGAGAAAAGTAGCAGTTAGAATGCATTCAGACCAAATTTTCAAAGGAATTACCCCTTGAAACATAAGACACCTAGCCACATTCAAGAGGTGTCTATGTTTCCTTTCAGCCATCCCATTTTGCTATGGGTTATAAGCACATGAAGTCTGATGTAGGATGCCATTGTTGTTACAAAACTTGTTGAAAGTTTGATTAACAAATTCAGTACCATTGTCACTTCTAAAGACTTTAATGTTTCTTTTAAACTGATTTTTAATCATTTTATGAAAAACATCTAAAAAAGTAACAACTTCATCCTTGGACTTAATGAGATATACCCAAACAGCTCTGGTAAAATCATCCACAATGGTCAAAAAATATCTATGGCCAGTGTGACATGTCACCTTATAAGGACCCCATAAATCAAGATGAACAATGTCCCCCAAGCACTTAGTCTTATGGTCACTTAAAGGGAAGGGCTTTCTAGTTTGTTTAGCCCTTTGACAAACTTCACAAAAGTCATATTTATCATGTTTATCAAGTTTCAAGGTGTCCTTTAAGGTGTCTAAAGCAGGGTTAGTAGGGGTGCCAAGTCTCCAATGCCAATCATAGTAAGATAGAGAACAAATAGGGTCAGATTGACTAGCATTACACTTAATACCTTTAGTATCTAAGTAGTATAAACCACCACATTGATTACCAATCCCTAGAATGTTTTTCAGATTCAAATCCTGATTCAAAAAAAGGCATTTATTTTCATCAAAAACCACAAAAATCTTGTTATCCTTGGCTAATTTATGCACAGATATCAAAGTAACACAGTACTCAGGTATAACCAACACATCAAACAAAACAAGACCATTCCCCAATTTTAAATTTCCAATCTTATATATGAAGGCTTCAGTACCATTAGGATGACTGACTTTAATTTTGAGATGAGAAATGTCAAACACATTATCCAATTCTTTTTCATTATTAGTCATGTGTCGGTTTGCCCCAGAGTCAACAACTTTCCCATGTTGAGTCACTTTAGAGAGAATATTAGAACAAAAAAACTTTCCAAAGTTGTCATTAAAAACCTTACTAGAATTAAAGTAGGTACCTGCCATGTTGGCTTGCACACCTTTTTCAGAACCAGTATTTTCTTTGATAAGAGAGAGAAGAGCAGAAAGTTGTTCAACAGAAAACACATAGTTGGAATTAGAACCAACAGAGTTGTTTGAAAAGTTTTTTCCTTTAGAATTTTGACCAGATTTCTTTTTTCCAAAATCAGCAGGAAAGCCAATGATTTTAAAACATCTGTTAATAGTATGCCCATTGTACCCACAATTTTCACAGACCACTTCAGAGTTCCCATTAGGTCTATAGGTATTAGGTCTATTGGCCATGTTAGGTCTAGGACTGCTACTATTGTAGTTGGGTCTAAAACCACCATTAGGACTGCTGCTATTGTAATTAGGTCTAAAGCCACCATTGGGGTTAGGGTTAACATTCTGATGGCCTTGAAAGACATTTCTGGTGGGCCCATTTGAAAGAAAAGCAGAAGTCTGATTCCTCTGAGGGGTACCGGATAGGCTACCAGAAGCAACTCTTTGAGACTCCTCACTAGAGATGATAACATAAGCACCTTTTATATCTGGAAGGACCTCTCTAGAGAGAATGGAGCTTCTAATGGTCATGTAGGTATCATCAAGACCCATTAAGAAATGCATCAATTTCAACAGCTTGTTATGATTCTTAAACTCATTAGTAGCAGCACAAACACAATTAGGAAGCTCAACCATAGCATCATATTGTTTCCACAAAGCATTCAAGGTATGATAATAATCAGACAAATTGGATCCATTTTGCTTCAAAGTATTTATCTTATGATGCAAATTAAATATCACAGACCCATCAACCTTATGATAGGTTTCTTTCAAATCATTCCAAACATGCTCAGCTTTCTTAGAAAAAATTTGACAAAGAAACAATTCATCAGAAATAGAATTAAGAATCCATCCTAACACAACAACATTGACTCTGTCCCATTGTCTTCCTAACACATCATTAGTTAGGGATCTTTTACAAGATCCATTTATGAAACCAGTTTTATTTTTTCCTTCCAATGCCAAGAGCATAGCATTAGACCAGATTTGATAATTCTCAGTTCCTTTAAGTTTAATAGAAATCACAGTCAATGTGGCAGAGTCATTTGGGTGAAGATGCAAAGGGTCACTAATATCAAGCTTATTGATCAAGGTGACAACAGATTCTTCCCCAATCTGGTCATCTTGATGTTCAGTGTCTGTGTCACCATGAACACTAGTCATAGTGAAGAATCACAAAAACTAAACTCCCAAAAAAATGAACTTAATCAAAGTCAACAAAGTTCCCAGGCTTCCAAACCACTCAAGGGTGGCAGGTCAAGGGCAAGACAGTGATTAAGGGTCCAAATAAACAAAATACCCCAAGAATCAAAAGCAAGATCAGCAAAAAAGAGAGTATCAATATATGAGAGAGTATAACCACATATATCACCCAAAAAACAAGTATAAAGGAATAAATAAGCAAGTAACCAAATAATCAAATAAGAAGAGAGAGCAGAGGTGTTACAATGCATAAACAAAAAGCTCAATCGGTCTGTTTCTTCTAGATTCACTTAGTCTAGAAAGAAACATAACCTCCTCACCAAACCCTAATTTAAGAAAAATTAGGGAAAAGTGCAACCACCAACAGATCTATGCAATAGATAAAATATATAACGTCCCTGCACCACAAACAAAGTTAAAACATATATAATATAAAAAACCCCCAAATTTTTCGAAACCCTAAAATTAAAAAATCGATTTTAGGATGAATAAAAAACAATGAGTACAAAATCTTTTTAAATCTGACTATCTCAATAGCAGATCTATCCAGAAAACGTTTCAATTTTAAAAACCCCCCAAAAATATTTTGAAACCCTAAAAATATATTTCCAACGATTTCAGAGAACCATGGCCCTGATACCATGAAGAAATATTAGATAAGTGAAAAGTAGAAGATATAAACACAGAATCAAACGCTTTAATTAATGAAAAACAAGTTTGGATCAAAAGATTAAACAAGTCACCACAGCTACACTGGTGTGACTCTATTATCTAAAATGATAATAGTCTTACAAGAACTAAAAATAAATAAACATGATCTGGGTTACATTTTGAAAGAGAGAGAACAAGATAAAACACACACATGAAAAACCCAGATAGAGTCAACAATGAGAGCGTCTCCAACATAACTCTAAAAGCCAAAAAGGCGTTAGCGTCTAAAGGACGCTTGCACATTTTATCCAAGAGTGCTTCAACTTTCCAATTGTCCAGGTAAGACCCTCCACCTCATAATGTGTCCATCACTCTTAATCCAAAGAGTAACTTCAAAGGATGAAAGTTACACAATAAGCCCTTAAGGTTGGTAAATGGTATCTGATTAGGTCCAAATATCAACCAAATCTAGTAATATGGCCTTGATTTGATCAGGATTCACATACTGCCCTTCATTGGTTTGCTGCAAAAAAAATGAAAAAACAACAAATACTAATAAAAATTTACATACTTACGGTAAACATGTTAAATGGAGGGTTTATACTAAAAGATTCATATGGACGTACCTGAGCTTGAAAATCGAGTTTGTACCCGTCAAAACAGCTGATCATAGCATCTCGGATGGTTAAACCGAGATCATTAAGAGTCTTAGAGATCACATACAAAAGATCCGGTTTGGGACTGCAAAAGATGTGTATATCCAACACCCCTTTTCCTATTTCCTAGACATCAACCTACATTTTACACACCAAAAGCAATCATAAATTGTCATCAATAGATGGTATTTTTTGTTTATACACTAGTAACGAACACGCTTAAACACATTTCTACTTAGGGTGGGAAATTTCGTAACCCGTTCGTTTAAATTTCTTATACATAGCCCTAAAAATCGAGTTTAGAATATAAAAATTTCATTAAATATTAAATGGAGATAATTATTTTCAATGACTGGTATGTATAAAAAATTGGAAAAATGAAAAGAACGTTATTAGCTTCAAAAAAGAACTTTTTAAATACACAAATAGAACGAATGATACCCTAGGAGGCTCTCGGATCAGAACCAAGTCTTTCGTGCTGCATGAAGGGATGGTGGCAGCAGTTGGGGTTAGCTGAGAGGACCCAGTGGTGACTGGAGGGGTTGCAGCAGGTAGCAGCTCGAGTACGATTTCGTACTAGCTATCTCTATAAACGGGCTCGGTCAACATATGTCACCAGTGGAATACCTGTGAACCGATAATCTTTATCTTACGCTTCTTATGTAAATAGTTAAAACGTACAAGGACCAAACTTGTACAGAACATAGTTTATAACCGCCTATGTCGGTTTAGGTTTAGGAACAGACATGTCGATTGGATTATGACCATTCGGCCTCTATATAAACAAACACATGTAACAAATTTACGATTGATCAAATATATATATATTTTACTTATTCATTATTTTGCAACTCAATAAACAATCGATCCAGGAAGTTGGGACAACATTTGGCATCAAGAGAAAGGGTTTATATACTCGTTTCTTCTGCATAAAAACAACAGCCCTAAAGGCCACAGAAGATCACGCTGAAAAGAGACGTTCTTGTTTTTTTTCAGTAAGAACAGTTTGGTTCTTTATTCTTCAAAAGAACAAACAGAGACTTGAATAAGTAGAGGCGTAAAGGAGATAGTGCACGATCTGCTTTGTGTAGGAGTTGCAGACGCTTACACCAAGCGTGTTGGTGCGTTAAAACTTCGTTTGAACGACGAAGGGAAGGAAGAACGACTCGTTTTTGGTTCAAGAAGAAAGAGAAGAAAGGCAGTCTGTTTGTCGTTGTGTTGTGTGTTACCGCAACACGGGAAAAAGAACGACACACTACGTTTCGGTTAGGAAACGAGTGGGGGAAAGCTTTGTGAATCCGGATACAAAAAACACAAAGCAGAAACAAGAGAGGCGAAGGTTAAAAACGCGAAAAGACGCCGCTGGGAAGGATTATATCGCATAAGAGATATAATTGTGTTAAAAGTGTCAGGACGACACAGGAAAATTCCAGGAGAAAGGCGTGGACGAACAAGGTTTTTTGTTTGTCAGGGATATCACAGACTTGGGGTCGAAAAGAACCAAGTTGGAATAGGCGCAGATTTTTGTCGGACAAGACAAGAAGTAGGAAGAAAGATATCGGGCAAGCGCCGGTTTTGTCGAACAAGACAAGAAGCAGGAAGAAAGATATCGGGCAAGCGCCGGTTTTGTCGAACAAGACAAGAAGCAGGAAGCGATATCGGAATTAGAAGAAAACGTGTTTGTTGGACAAGGCAAAACAGAAACAAACCAAAGTGGGAAGAAAATAAGCGTTTATTTTTGTTTGTGACAACAGTTTGTTTCAAACTGTTTCTGTGGAAGAAACAAGTGGTAAAAAGGACAAGAAGGTGTTTGGGGATTCGAGGCACAAAAAAAACGCGCAGCGTGGTTTAACGAAGGGAACAAAGTTGTGTGCAAATCACAATACCAAGGTCACAAGTTTCATACTCGATTTTTTAGAATAATTAGAAGTAATATAGAATTATTACTTTAGATATATTAGGATTCCCGATACCTAATATAATCCCTATTAGAAAGTACCACACTAGCACACAGAATTCCTAAACAAAAGTGAAGATATTAAAAACTTTCAAGATGGTTGACGAAGATACCTCAAAATCATCTAAAAACAAAGCACCCACGACACACTACCAATGCCCTAAATTAAAAGGCACAAACTACACGGTTTGGGCTATACAAATTAAGGTTATATTAGAGGCACACGGTCTGTGGGAGACGATAGAGCCCAATGATGATACGGAGGTAGACAATAAGAAGGACAAGGCGACGATAGCCTTCTTATATCAAGCGTTGACGGAAGACGTGATTTTACAAGTAGCAAGTTGTGAAACGGCTAAGGAATTATGGGATTCGTTGAAGAAGCAACACGTTGGAGATGAAAAGGTGCAGAAAGCACGACTACAATCATTGATGATTGGATTCAATGCGCTTCAGATGAAAGATGAAGACACGGTGGATGCATTTATGGCCAAGATAAACGGCTATGCCACGAAGGCAAAAGAATTAGGGAAAGCTATGGATAAATCTCTTCTAGTACGAAAGTTGCTAGATTCTACACCTGATAGATTTATTCAGATAGTAGCATCCATAGAACAAACAAGTGACTTGGACGACATCACTTTAGATGAGATCACTGGAAAACTCAAGGCATTTGAGGAAAGGATAAAACTCCGAAAGGGAGGACAAGTGGAAAGCCAGGAAAACTTATTATTCGAACAAGGCGAACACTCGGGAAAAGATAGACATTTTTGGAAACGTGGAGGTAGAAAGTTTTCACATAAAAACTGGCAGAATAAAAAAAACAGAAGTAACTCACGAGAGGGAAACTCAAATCACAAAGGAAACTCAAACAAGAGTAAGAGTGAAAGAGATTTGAGTAAGGTACAATGTTATAAGTGTCAGAAATTTGGACACTATAAAAGGGATTGTAGAGGAAAGTCAACAACTCAGGAACAATCAAACCTTATCTTAGAAGATGACGAACCATCACTACTAATGGCTACACATGAGGAAGTATTGTTGAATGAGAAACAAATTCAACAAGGAAAATACACCTCAGGAGATACAAATATGTGGTACTTGGATAATGGAGCAAGTAACCATATGACGGGTAACAAGGGCCATTTTAGAGATATTGATGAAGACGTGTCAGGGAAAGTACGTTTTGGAGATGGGTCATATGTACAGATAAAGGGGAAAGGATCTATTCTTTTAGGTTGTAGAAACCAGGAACAAAAGATAGTATCAGACATATACTATATACCAGACCTGAAGAGCAACATACTAAGTTTAGGACAACTTACAGAAATAGGTTGCAAGGTCATTATGGAAGGAAATATATTGGCAGTATATGATAAGCATGAGAAGTTGTTGATGAAGGTAGAAAGATCAAAGAATCGGCTTTACAGTATTAGATTACAAGTACAAGCCCCTATATGTCTCTTAGCAAGAATAGATGAGCAGGCATGGTTATGGCATGCTAGATTAGGTCATCTAAATTTTGATGATATCAACAAGATGACTAGGAAGAATCTAGTGGAAGGAGTACCAAGGATAAACCATGTTGGACAGATTTGTGATGCATGTGTGTTAGGAAAACAAAGCAGAGCACCTTTCCCAAATCAAGCTAAATTCAGATCAGAAAACCCGTTGGACTTAGTATATGGAGACTTGTGTGGTCCCATAAGTCCACCTACACACTCTGGCAAGAATCTCATATTCTTGTTAGTAGATGATTGTACACGTTTTATGTGGGCTTACTTTCTGACGTCGAAAGATGAGGCATTTAGTACTTTTAAGGAATTTAGGCAACATATAGAAATGAAGTTGGGATTAAAGCTGAGAATGCTAAGAACTGATAGAGGAGGTGAATTCACATCAAATGAATTCACAAGATATTGCAAAGAAAATGGGATAGCACGACAATTGACAACACCTTACTCACCACAACAGAATGGAGTAGTGGAAAGGAGAAATAGGACAGTGTTATCAACTACGAAGAGTATGATGAAAGCAATGAAGTTACCTTTAACTTTTTGGGCGGAAGCGGTTAGACACGCCATATACATACTCAATAGGGTACCTACAAGAGCCCTGGAAAATAAAACGCCATTTGAGGCACTCTATGGCATAAAACCAAACTTGGAAAACCTAAGGATATTTGGATGCATAGCTTATGCAAAGATAACAAAACATCACCTGAAAAAGATGAATGACAGAAGCATACCACTAGTTTACTTAGGAGTAGAGGAAGGATCAAAAGCATGTAGGTTATATGATCCAATAGCAAAGAGAAAACATGTTAGTAGGGATGTGAAGTTTATGGAAATGAAACCATGGGATTGGAATGAGGATGGAGAAGATACAAGTACACAAGACACATTTTGGGCTAGTTTTGTGGAAGAAGGAGTTGACAATGACAAGAATTTACATCATGAAGAGGATCCAAATGATGATCCTAACTCACCAATCACACCTAACCACACCTACAACCAACCTCCAGAAGAGGAAGAAGAGTCTACTATTAGATCGACAGAAGACTTGGGAAATAGATTTGATCATACACCCAAAAGAGGTTTTAGAAGTCTAAATGACATATACGAAAACACAGAAGAAGTAGAAATTCAGAATTTACTACTTATAGAAGAAGAACCTCGTAATTACAAGGAAGCATCAACAGATGAGAAGTGGATTGAGGCCATGGAGATTGAGTTAGACTCAATCAATAAAAATAACACATGGACCCTCACCACATTGCCACCACATCAAAAGGCAATAGGACTAAAGTGGGTTTATAAGACCAAGAAGGATGCAGAAGGGAAGATCATCAAATACAAGGCAAGATTAGTAGCAAAAGGTTATGTACAAGAACAAGGAATAGACTTTGATGAAGTATTTGCACCGGTAGCACGAATAGAGACAGTTCGTTTGATATTGGCCTTAGCAGCATATCATGGTTGGCAAGTACACCACTTAGATGTAAAATCGGCATTTTTACATGGAGATTTGAAGGAAGAAGTCTATGTTACACAACCTGAAGGTTTCATACAGCAATGGAACTCAGGAAAAGTTTACAAACTCATTAAGGCATTATATGGGTTAAGGCAAGCACCAAGAGCTTGGAATGTGAAGCTTGATCAAACCTTAAAATCACTAGATTTTAAGAAGTGCAATCTCGAACAAGCAGTCTACACAAAGAGAAGCAAGACTTCTACACTGATAGTTGGAGTTTATGTAGACGATTTGATAATCACGGGCACTACAAGGAAGGAAGTAGACATGTTTAAATCCCAAATAAAGGACAAGTTTGAAATGAGCGACTTAGGCTTATTAGCGTATTACCTTGGGATAGAAGTTACACAGACAGGAGGAGAGATCAAAATCAAGCAAACAGGGTACATTAACAAGATCTTAAAGGAGACAAGTATGATGGATAACAACGAAACAAAGATCCCTATGGATCCCGGTACTAAGTTGGTCAAGGCGGAAGATGGAAACTCAGTTGACGCAACTTATTACAGAAGTTTAATTGGAAGTCTCAGGTATTTGCTACATACAAGACCAGATCTTAGTTATCCAGTCGGATTACTTAGCAGATTTATGCAAGACCCAAAGGATCATCACCTGAAGGCGGTAAAACAAGTGATTCGATACATCAAAGGAACAAAGGAGCATGGAATAATATACAAGAAAGAAGGCGGCTGCAAGATTATAGGTTACAGCGACAGCAGTTATGGTATTAACACTGATCAAGGAAGAGGAACTACTGGTATAGTATTCTACTTCGGAGAGGCACCTATTACTTGGTGTACTCAGAAACAACCAACAGTGACGCTCTCATCATGTGAATCAGAATTCATGGCGGCTACTGGAGCAGCATGTCAAGCCTTATGGTTAAAAAGATTATTCAGTGAATTAACAGGATGGGCAGAGAAGAAGATAATGTTGAAGGTCGATAACGTTTCAGCAATAGCACTCGTAAGGAACCCAGTCTTTCACGGACGGAGTAAGCACATCGATATTCGCTACCATTTCATTTGAGAATGTGTAGAGAATGGGCACATCAATGTGGAACATGTCAGCGGAGAACTACAAAGAGCAGACATTCTAACGAAGGCTCTACCAAGATTGAAGTTCACGACAATGCGACAAATGCTCGGAGTTCAAGACTTAGGACGAAGCAACGATCAAGATTAAGGAGGAGAATGTGAACCGATAATCTTTATCTTACGCTTCTTATGTAAATAGTTAAAACGTACAAGGACCAAACTTGTACAGAACATAGTTTATAACCGCCTATGTCGGTTTAGGTTTAGGAACAGACATGTCGATTGGATTATGACCATTCGGCCTCTATATAAACAAACACATGTAACAAATTTACGATTGATCAAATATATATATTTTAGTTATTCATTATTTTGCAACTCAATAAACAATCGATCCAAGAAGTTGGGACAACAATACCGTTCTATTCTTAAGTATCGCCTCATGATCCCATTATTTTCGGCTGATACAATATGCCCTGTTTGTCGCAAGGCATGTTTGGATTCTTTTGGAGAACATGCGGTTCATACAATATCCCATTATTTTCGGTTGATACAATATGCCCTGTTTGTCGCAAGGCATGTTTGGATTCTTTTGGAGAACATGCGGTTCATTGTAAAGAGCTCCCGGGCTTCAAGTATCGACATGATATGGTAAGGGACGTTGTTTTTGACATATGTAGGCGTGCTGGCATCTCCGCCAAGAAAGAAGCACCTGTGAACTTCTTGACTGACACTCAGACCGGCGGATATTTTGGTTTTTGGATGGGCTGGAGGAAAACATGCGTGTGTTGATCTGACTGGGGTTTCTCCTCTAGTGGGGTTGGGTAGCCGTTTTACAGCGGGTCAGGCTGCTTTGAAAGCCGCCTCATGCAAAGTGAAAAAACACGAAAAATCATGCATTGAAAATCAACACGTGTTTATTCCTTTTGCATTTGATACCTTCGGTTTCCTTGCACCTGAAGCGGTGGAGCTTCTGAAGAGAATTCAGCGCGTTATGAATAGCAACGTTATGACACCTAAATCCACAGATGTGGTTTTTCATAGAATTAGTTTCGCTATTGGGCTTGCGTCGCAGCTTGTTGCTCGCTTGCCTTCTACAGCTTTATAATTAAATTTTAACCGATAAAGTGAAAATGTTGAGTTTGGAAACCTTCTGCCTAAGCTTTTTCAAATAATCAATAGCATCTTCAAGAACCGCACCCTGATCATTCGTCTGTTAACAATTGTTATATCAAAATGACATCACATAGCATTTACACGAAAGGAATAAAACAAGTACAGTAACTTATTTCCCCAAACCGACTACACGTTTATATCGTTTTTGTGAAACAATTTGGTTTGTATAAAATCGTTTTATTTATTGATTCATAACAAGCTTATCTCACTCAATAGAAATATTCGGTTTGTATATAACTGAGATAAATGATTCCAAACACCCTAGAAACTATTTATTTGACTGTATTAATAGTATGAACAAAAATGAACAAAAAGAAATTTATGTTTTGCTCACCGTGCTCATCTTTGGAACTACAGACCTCAGCTCGAGAAGCAACTTATTCAACTTTTCTGTATGGCCACCAAGATGATTACTTTTAGAGCTCCCTTCGGCGACACTAGAATTAGTATTAGAGGCAGCCGCACTACCAGTGTTGGAGTCATAGTTTCCAACTTTATTATTATCGCTTTTTGAGTTCCCTCCAGTGACATTAGCATTATTGTTATTGTTTTCGACTTTGAGAAAATCTCTAGTAACCATATCTGCTTCACCACCTTTGGTTGTATGTTCACTTGCATTCTCTACGGCATACGAGGTTTCTTGTGCTCCAGTTGATGTGAAATTCTGCATAGTAAAACCAGAGGGCTGGTTTTCATGGAATTTGGAAATTGAGGATTAGAAACTATATTTAGATTAATTACGTATGTGTGCTTCGTAGTAGTGACCATAATTTGGTTCGCGGAAAATTTGGGGAAATTTTCGTCTAAACTATTCAGATTATTTTGAGAACAGTGTACCAATTGTTATTTTCGTCAACTCGTAAGAAATTTGATCACTCATTTGGTTGCTATAATCATCACCATTGGTGTTCACGTTCGTAAGTTTTCTAGTGCAAGAACCGAAAGAAACGGATGTTTTCATAGGATGTTTGAAATGGTCAGTGTTTAATATTAGTACAATATCGTATTTTTTATATTACTATATAATATAATATAATCTTCTCCAAAACTTGTATGCATTACATGATGGAAAACACAAATACTAACAATCTCTACTAAATAAAAAGAGAAAACTGTTTTTCTTAATAATTAAAAACATAAAAATGAATAAACTTCAATGATAACAACATTCATACTACTTAGGTTAGTATTTGGTACCTTGTTTTTTTATTATGCACATGATCATATCAAAACAAACAACCTAATTTGTTCCAAGCTAGGAGGAAATTACAAAAGAATTTTCACGCAAGTTGTACCTACAAGCTTAGTTCGATTAATCACAATACTATCACTACAAATTTGTTAACTAAATTAAATGTGAAAAGAATAAGTAATAAAAGGATCACTAAAAATACATTCTTATGAATTTTCACTGAAAAGAACCGCTAAAAGTTATTTTCATCAACTCTTAGTAGAGGCGGCGGCTAAACGGGCGGCGGGCTAAACGGGTACGGGCGAAACGGACGGGCTAAACGGGCGCAAGCTAAAACGAAAAAAAAACATATAAAAATGTAAAATTAAAAATAAAAATACGTGTTTGAAATCCGGGGATAAAAATTAAATATAAAAAATCCGCGGAGTATCCTAAATAATATTTTATATGTGCGCCCATAAAGCCAATTTAGTTTCATACATGTACGCCCGTTTAACCAATCAATAATAAATAATAGACAAAAAGTGTCTCATCTTTTTCTGAAAAGTATCAAAAAGTACACATATCTATAAAAATGGGCAAGATTTGCTACCTCTAACTCTTAGTAAATAATAAAAAGTAAGTAATAGAGGGATCACTAAAAGTCTTATCATACTCAATGTTTAGTAAGTAAAAATGTTAAACTTTTAATGTTTCTTTTCTTCTATATTTATATTCAATGTATTTTAGTAAAGAAAAGTTATTGTGACTTAAATGATTGTGTATCTTATCAATAAGAAAAACTTTTAATAAGTAAATGTCTTTTATTTCGTTGTGTATGTTTTATTTACTTGATTCCATTAAGTGAAGGCCATATATGTTTCATGACTAGTATCTATTTCAAGTTCAAGTGTGTCGACATGTACCTATAATCCCTCAATACAACTCTTCATAAGAATGTTTTCAGAAGTATCACCATAGGTATTACAAACAGCAACTAACAAAGTCACAAGAGAAACGGTGTTGCAGAAAAGGCGGGGATCGCCATCATGGTCTGCCATTTCTTTTGACTATTTATACATGGTTTGATGAGAAAAAGAAGAAATGCATGGGTTCGGCTTTGGAGTCGATTGAATCTGAGTTATCTTTAGAAGGTAATGATGATTACGTTTGTTCTACTGGTAATCCGACTATGGTAACTCCTTCTCGTAAGAATCCATTCGAGTATTCTTACTACCATGACAAATAATCCTGGTCTAAATGATCCACATACGTCTACCAATAGTCCTAATTCTACTACCTCGGATCACTCTGGTATTCCTCAGCTAATTAATAACGGTCGATATCATATATTAACGGGTGGTTAATTAGGTACATATGTACCCTATTAAAAAGGTAAGTGAACATGTTAGTAATGAACTTGTAATTCAAAAATTACATCATCTTATGCTAACAAGCTTAGCCTCGCACCTTTAATGAATGCTAATCTTTAGAAACTCGAAATTAATTTTCCGAATGATGATGGTTATGACGTATAGTTATCTTTGGCTTTGGTTCATGAGTTTAATGATAGAATGAAGAATGCGCTTTATGGATACTTTATCGGCAAAAGAGGCTTGCGTTTTCTGTTGTGCAATGGTTTGTGCACAACAACCTAAATTTTTTGGTTTGAATAAAGTAACGAGTGTGAAAGATTACTCCTTTTTTAAGTTCTCATCTATAGATTATGTTGATTTGGTGCTTCATGATGATCCATGGATGATTCGTGGCATCCCTATTTTTCACGAGGCACTGTTGGTTGAATACAGATCGAATGAATTAAGCTTGATGGCCACGAAAATTGGTACCCTAGTAATTCTTGACTTGTATATGAACTCTATGTGTTTTGAGTCAGAGGGATGAAATAGCTAAGCAAGAGTTGACTGAAATCATTCTTTCAATAATTTAGTAATTATTTGGTGATAATTGTTTTAAACCTTGAAGTAAATGGATATAATAAAGAAACAATTTGTAATGAATACGAGTGGGAACCTCCTCGTTATTGTACATACTTGATATATGGTCACTTTATCGTGGATTGTCCAAAAAGTACCATGTGAACTGTTAGCCTCAAAATATTGAGTCAAACAAGAATGATCGGTCATAAGTTTATTATGTATCGTTTATTAGAACGTTGTAATAGGTAGTAGAATAGTCATAACAATACGGGCTTGATGGCTAGCTTAAAAGGCCTCTTTTAAGGTACTAAGCATTCAAGCCCGACCCATCAAACAATACAGCCTATTAAGCTACATGTAGGCTAGGCTATATAAACCTCTCCTAGCATGTTAGGAGAGGGTTGGTTGTTTAATTTCTTAATCTAATATTCACATAGTTATCATCTCTCTCTCTCTACTTTCTCTCACTCTCTCTAAACTTCATCAATTTTTTATCTTATTTCTTATAATACAACCATGATAAAGTGATTAATATAGGAACAACAATTCACATCAGAGCCTAAAGTAGATGTGATTCTATTTGTGGTGGATCTACAATTGGTATTATTCGCCACGGGGTAGATTAGTGATTGGGTTTGTGGTAATTTTATTTGTGTTCGTGTGTTTTAAGCTCAAAACGCTCACGTCCCAAAATTCTTTTTGTGTTTTTCGCCTTTAAATCTTTCTTAAAATCTCTTATATAGTCGTGGTAGGGATTTGGGTTCTTGTTTTGGTGAAAAACGCATTTTTTTGGTATTTGGATCATTTCTAGTGAAAAATCTCGAATTTTCGTGTTTTGTCCGAGTTCCTAAAAATTCTGAGATATTGCGAACTTGAAAACCCTAGATATTGCGAACTCAACATTTTTTGCGAACTCAGTAGTATTGCGAACCTAGTTATTGCGAAGTCAAGACTTATTGCGAAATGGGGTATAAAAAATCAGATTTTTGCGAACTCAACAATTTTTGCGAAGTCAAGGATTTTTACGAAGTTGGGTATTACGAACCTAGTTTATTGCGAACTTGGAGATTGCGAACTCAGGCTTAAGTTTTTGCGAACTGAGGATTGCGAACGCAGGCTTAGACTTTTTGCGAAATCAGTTTTTGTGAACTTAGAAACATTATTGCGAAGTTGGATTTTTTGCGAACTCAGGGGATTGCGAAGTTGGATTTATTGCGAACTAGGATTGCGAACTAAAGGGATTGCAAAGTTGGATTTATTGTGAACTGGGATTGCGAACTCAGGGGGATTGCGAAGTTGGAGTTATTGCGAACTGAGAAAGAATATTGCGAAATGAGCTTAGAAAAATTTAATCTGAATGTAGCCATATTTTCGTTTGAAGTGTTTTTAGCCTTAGCCAGTATCTATACTAGTTTCGGAACATAGTTTACCAAAAAAAAAGAGTTAAATTTTTTAGGTCAAGTAAATTCAAATTTTTTCCACACTAGATTTTGGCTATTTCTAACTCGATCTCAAAATTTGGCTATTCAACATTTTTAGGTTTACGTTATATCAGATTGAAGAATTAATTGTCGAACTAAAAAAATTCATAATTTTTGGAATTTAGACCACAACCTAATCGCACCACGTCTACTTAAGATCCGAAGTCAATTCATCAACCGAGACACCACCATCATGGAAATGGTATCTAATTCGATATATGAAGAATACTTTAGTGGAGCAACCCACGATGACTCAAATACGAATAAAGTCGATGTTCTGCATACTGCTACAACAGATTCTACAAACACATCCATTAATTCTAAGATGATACAGACCAATGAAGTTCAGACAAGTACCAAGACTGTAATCAACAAACCGTTCACGACAAGCAGCTTGGATTCTGTAACACAAGATGTGCATGCACTCAAATGCAAGATGTCGAAAGCAAAAGAACGATGCATGATACACTTTAGATCACTCCTGTCACACCTTTGAATCCTTTTAAATGACGATTTAAGAGGCACTCGCGTCGAACTTGGATTCAAACCGATATTCATGTCACTATTTGGTCACGATGTTGAGACCTTTATAAGCACAATGCTACTCAATGCGTATAAACTTCAACAACTACTTGCCAATGACGAATCTCAAGAGGTTGAATCCATAGATGCCGTTTTGGTTTTCGAAAATCAGTTTCAGCAATTCATTGATACCACAGCCTCTGTACACTATGATCGAGAGTACATAAAAAATATTTTTTTGAATATACTCGATTCAAAGTTCAAGAGTTCAAAGAAACATTCCTTCAACACATGAGTAATGTACAGAAGTCCATTGCTGAACAAACACGTCATAAATAGAAAATTCAAAAAGAATGTATAAAAGACTGCAGACGAACGAGAGCAATGCCGATGATGGTCAAACATTGGATACTTGTTCGATTGTCATAGAAAGCAGCGGGACAGAATAAAAAAAGCAGCATATCAACAACTGCTCAGGGAATGATCAAACAGCCAATGATGCGGCTATCAGACCAATTTATGATCATGAGCCAATGGCTGAGGTACAATCAACTGCTTTGTATGATGATCATCAACATACTGAGCAATCTGAACCCTTTTTTGACATAGATCTGTTGGAAAAGGTTGATAGTAATACCACACCTGATTCATCAGATATGAGTAATGATGGAGGAGAGACTGCCCAGGATGTTGATTCTAAGATTCACGAGTTTAAAACTATGTTAGCTCAAAAGACAAAGATTTTGAGGATGCCAAACTCGATTTTTCGAAGAAAAAATAACAAATTTGAAGCTTATTTTGAAAAACTTGAAAAAGCAAACGTTGTTATTGAACAAAAACTGGATCGTAAGATTCAAGATTCTAATGCGGAAAATGAACTTTTTATGAAACAAATAAATTTGTTAGAATCAAAGTTGGCTTCTCAAAATACAAGTCCTCCGCCTGCTTCATTAAGTGAAATATCTCTGCAACCTATCGACACTGTAGATAGTAATGACGCAAATGCTGATAACGACATATTTGATAATATGAACATTAAATTAGAACAACGTGTCGCTCAGTTACTTCTACAAAATGAGCAATTAAAAGCTAAGATTCAGGAAAAGGTTTTTGCACTGACAGCGATGAAAAATGAATTAAGGAGGCTAAATGGAAATAGTGTGGATACTAAGTTAGCGAATCAATCTTGGGGAAACCTCCTTCTCAACCATTCAGAAACTTCTCAAAACGTCAAACCCGAGGTTTTCATCCCAAGTTGACGTGCGTAGCAATTTGCCAAAAACAATCACTCCACAATCTAGATCCTCCTTGAGAAATTTTGCCTATGCAAAACCCGATCACATGAATGCTTCAAGCAACTCTATAAATAGCTCCTAGAACATGCCTATGCGTAGTTCAAATGACACGGGTCATAAAAGCTATCTAGAGGATGCTAAGATAAAGACACAAGCAAGAGATAGGACCAAACCTAAACCTAGGAGCGTTATTCACACATCTAGGAATACTAAACCCTTCTCAGATGTGCTCAAATCCGCCAACCCTAGGAACACTAGATCCTTCTCGGATGCTAAGCACTTTGTTTGCACGAATGTAACAAATGCGTGTTTAATGCCATTCATGATGACTACATCAAAAAAGTCCTGAACAAGGTGAACCAAAAAGCTAGAGCATCTCAAAGACGGAACCCTACAAGAAATAGATTTTGTCCAATTAAGTCTTCCGCTGTGCATGAGAAAACTATGTTTCCTAGACCTTATCTTAAGTGGATACCAACGGGTAGAATCTTCAAAACAATTGGTATTAAATAGGTTCCTACTGGATAAATATTTCTCTCTAGCACGACAAAGGTTCACTGTGAACCCCCACATGGTTCTCACAAAGATATCACTAACCAATATGCAAGCATACAAAATACTGATGAAAGTGCAGGTACCAAAGTCAAGGCTCAACGGGCACCCAAAGGTCCAATATTTGAATATCGTTCAACAAAAGACACACTCAGAGTTTGGTTGCTGAAGAAGCGGATATCTGAGAAACAAGTGTCTCAAGGGTTTCACAACTAAGCTTGAGATGATTTACTATTACTCCAGATTGTGACTCGTGCCTCAAAGAAATGAAAGCCTATCATGGATGATAGCTTATCCTTAACAACGAGAAAATAAAATTTTCTCGGTCATGAGCTTTTGATAAAAAACATTCAAAGATTTTTAAGCTCATGTAAATGACTTACTGTTAAATGTCATACTGTAACTTGAACTTCAAATAAAGAAAAGCTTGTCTTTAAAGATAACTTATCCTAACAACGGGTAGAGAAATCTATCACGGTTGAGCTTGTCACAAAACATTCAAAGTTTTGAGCTCAACACAATGGCTTGTAATCACTTTCAGATTGCAACCCGAATCCATATTCATGGGGGAGTGTACAATTTAGTGCCCTTACCCACAACAAAAGAAGAGCAATCTTCTTACACTTGAGTGGATTCGTCAAGACATTCAAAGTCTATGAACTCAAGTTTATGCTTCTGAAAAACCATTTCTTAATTTTTTTTGGAATGTTGTTATTTTTCCAAAAGCGTTGAACACATTTTTTTCAAGAATTTCTCAATAATTATTCAAAATCTTTCAAAAATTGTGTGTTCAACAACTCCTATCCTCAAAAAGCGAAAGGTGGATCACATCCTCGTAATGATAATTCAATTGGATCAATTTTTGAGGGGGAGCGTTCAAAATAATTCAGGCTAGTAAGACACATTTTTCTCCCAAAGTTTTTCAAGACTATTTTTCGTGATATATTTTAATCAAATTTGGTATCACTAATCTAAAAAGATTTATATATTAGAGATAAGGGAGAAAATGTGATTAAAATGTGATCTAATATATGAAACGAACATATAAGACTCAAGCACTTTAACTATTACCCACATGTGCGAAACCCTTTCGATTATCGATGCATATGTGAACGGGGAGATTTTTTGAAATGACAAAACTGTCAAGGTGTTAAATTTTTTCAAACACTTTGATAGACTTTCAAGTGATTTTATGGTTACGATCTCATACCCAAACCATGTTTAATTTATGATGTTATTGGTGTCAAAAGGGTAATTAGGCATACGTCATATGATCCAACCAGAACCGGAGGGATCCTCCCAGGGACAATCTAATAGATTATTAGAAGTCCTTAGGAAAGATGGAGTAGAATGTGAATTTAGCTGAATGCCAGCTAAGTACTTAAGTTAGCACTAGAACAATCACAACAAGGTGCTAGTGATGACGTCTTGGTAAGCATTGAAGGGGTTGAAGAATGAAAAAGAAATGTAAGGATAAAGTGTGTAAAGAAATTAGCCTTCCATACAACTTAGGTAGAAACTGGGTAAACACATCATGAAGACAACACATCATGGACCCACTGATGTAATGCACAACCCTTCCCCAGCTGACTCAGGCTTCTCTCAAAATAAGTTTGTTTTATTGTCACAGAGATCAACACGACTTCTATTGGCTTTCTCATCCCGAGATAGTTGATATTGAATAGGTGGCATCTGCTCCAGCCTCCGACCACTAAAACTGCACTAATCGAGTCTAGAGCCAAGAGATTAATCAAATCTCGTTAGGACACACAGAATGACAAAGAAGAGAGTCCTGCGCTATATCCTTGTGATATTGCTAGAACACTCAGAGTGATACTATTTAGTATTCACAATGATGAGTGAAAATCCTTCCAGTGTTAACATCAAACAACACTGCGGTAGGTCATATGTAAGATTCTTTATTAATTGAACATGTGTAAAACTGAAAAGCAAAAGTGGTTTGATTCTGAATTGATTCAAACTCGTTTCAGGTTTCTACGCAATATCTTTATGGTCTTGCCAGAACATTCAGAGTATTATTCATTAATGTTCACAGTGACGAATCTAAATCTTTATAACGTCAACATCGAACAACGCTACAGTAGGTAACTAGCGAGATTCTTTACCAATCAAGCTTGTGTCAACTGGAAATCAACAATGGTAAGATTCTTTAAGAATCAAACTTGTTCGAGGAACTTGAATTGACGACTTTAATCAAGCGGATATTTATCTAATTGATTCACTCTTTATGTTCGCAGTCTTGCTTTGAGACGGTCGAGTAAAGAGAACGGCTAGTACAGTCGTGAAACCCTGTCAAGGAGAATCTTAATTGAATCTACCTAATCACATGTACGATAACGGTCTTCACCGACCAGAGGTAAAACGCTACCGATTTAGGACGAATGTCAAAGCCATTTAGTCCGTGTCTATGTTTTGTCTCAAGAAGGTGGCATTACGGTGTGCTCAGCAAAGCCAAAGATTCAAAACCACATACTCATGCCCAAATACATATTCAACAATCAAGAAAGCTAAAGACTTCCGTAACTCTGATGATCAAAATTTTCCTTCACTATTAATGTAGAGGAATTACCTCTCTTCAAAGGACATTGTTAGCAAGATTTCAAGATGGTTATAGTGTGAGCATGTGGATGAAGACACAATATCGCAAGATGGAAAAGACAAGTCAAGGATGATTTGAAGATCTCAAAATTAAAGACAAAGTCGAAAGACAACAACAAAGGCTCAAAGATCACATCATGAAGGAACAAGACTTCTATTACACGTTCAAGACTCATTTATGGCGAGATTAGTAATCTATTTAAATCTCAAATGTCGAAGAGGAATGACCTCTCATTGGGGGAGATTGTTATCCTCAAAATTGAGTCAAACAAGAATGATCGGTCATAGGTTTTATGTATCGTTTATTAGAACGTTGTAATAGGTAGTAGAATAGTCGTAACAATACGGGCTTGATGGCTAGCTTAAAACACCTCTTTCAAGGTATTAAGCATTTATTCAAGCTCGGCCCATCAAAAAATATAGCCCATTAAGCTACATGTAGGCTAGGCTATATAAACCTCTCCTAGCATGTTAGGAGGGGGTTGGTTGTTTCATTTTTTAATCTAATATTCACATAGTTATCATCTCTCTCTCTACTTTCTCTCTCTAAACTTCATCTCTTTTCTATCTTATTTATTATAATAAAACCATGTTGAAGTGATTAATATAGGAACAAGATGAACTATTATCACAAGAAACAAATTGTGAAATCACCAAGAATACACAGTGAAACGAGAGAACTATGTGAAATCTTTATCCATTTAATTGGGTTGTAATGATAGGGCTTACAATGAATTTAAACTGTTAGGCTAACAAATTTTCTCACCTAGCCCATTTTAATAGAAATATCACAAAGATAGTCCATACATTATTAAATTTTTACATAAAGACCCTTTTTTTATTTGACATCACCTTTAATTCTATGCTCCCCTTTAAGCTGAGAGTAAGAAGATGCTAAAACTCCTAGCTTGGATAGAAGGTGTTGATATTGATCAACATGTAAAACTTTTGTAAAGATATCTACAACTTGATCCTTAGATGGAACATATACAAGTTTGACTATCCTAGCCTTGACTTGATCTCTAACATAGTGGTAGTCTAACTCTATATGCTTGTTCCTAACATGAAACACAAGGTTATAAGCTATGTAGACAGAAACTTGATTATCACACTTCTTGCTAACTGGACCAAAGGTATTTGATCCCCAAGTCTTTGAGTAAAGTGACAAGCCATGTCCTTCATAGAAGGTTAGAACCATGGCTCTATATTTAGCTTCAACATATGACCTCAAAACCACTCCTTGCTTTTTAGACTTCCAAGAAAAAGGTGAATCCCTAATTAGAATACAATAGCAAGTTGTAGAGGTTCTGGTTAGTCCAGTTAAAATCATAATAAGCAGTGAACTATACTAAAGAATATGTAGCTAGTAGAATCCCTTGACTTGGATGGTTAAAAAGATAACTTAGAAGATGTTTGGCTGCTTGCAAATGAACAAATGTAGGTCGCTGCATAAATTGACTTAACACTTGAATTTTAAAGCAAATGTCATGTCTAAGTTATTGTAAGATAGATAAGTCCGCCAATGAACTTTCTTTATGGTTATGGATCAATCAATGGTGTCCCTTGATCAGCTTGAAGTTTGACATGCTGATCTATTGGCAGCTTATACCATTTAGAATTAAGAACACCATTAACTTTCAAAAAAATCAATAATATACTTTTTCTATGAAATGAATATGCCTTGTTCAGTCTTAGACATCTCATATCACAAAAAGTAGCTCAAATTACCTATGTCCTTCATATGAAAATGGCTACTCAACTGAGATTTCAAATCATTAATATTAGTAGCATGGGTACAAGTAATCATTAAGTGATGAACATAAACAAGGATTGTTGTTAATGACTCATCAGTCTTCTTTCTAAAAAGAGAATAATTAGATTTAGATTGAACATACCCAAAAGACTATAGAGCTAAAAAGAGTTTACCAACCCACTATCTGGGTGCATGATTCAGACTGTAAAGGATTTTTTTAGCTTGCAAACATTGTTGGACCTTCGTACACCTTGCCCAAAATTCCCTTCACAAGTATAACTCAAAGGATTCTTCATATATAAATCCTCAAGTAGATCACCATATAGAAATGTATGTGAGAGATCCATTGACTCACATACCAATTATGCATAGTAGCTACAACAAGTAAATCCCTTATAGTGACCATTTTGTCCACTGAAGTATAAGTCTCCCCATAATCTACACTCATTCTTTTCCTATAACCATTAATAACCATCCTAACCTTCTTTTTTTAATAGATCCATTTGCCTTTAACTTGGTTTTTTAGATCCAACTACAATCAACAGGTTTTTTTACTCTGGCGGTTCAATAATCTCCCATATACCTTTATCTCTAAAGCTTTTAAATGATCGTTCATAGCATCACGCCATTCCTTGTCCTACACAACTTCTTTAAACAAGGTTAGAGTAGATTGTGACAACAATGCAACCATAAAAACTTGAAAATGTGAATGAACATGAGTTACAAATACTTGATTATCCCTTGGAGCATAAGGAATAACATAATCTTGCTACCAAAGTAGTTTAGTTGTAGTTATAGTTGACCTTCTATGAGTTGACATAGATTGTTGTATGTTTAGGATAACTTGTGTATTAGTAGCAACATATGGAATAGCATCAACAAATGATTCTCTGACCTCTTGTTGAGTTATGAAAAAGGGAAAATATCTTCATGAAATAATTTCAACGAAATGAGGTTATGAAATATCTTCATGAAATATAACATCTCTTGAAACAAAGATAGTCTTGGTTAAAAAATTCAACAACTTGTAGCACTTTTGATTATGAGGGCACCCAATAAATAAACAAGGAACACCTCTAGGAGAAAAGTTATCAGTTGTTCTGTTAGGGTTGCTAGCCATTGCTAAATATCCAAAAACTCTTAAGCATTGATAATCAGCCTTCTTCTGTAACAAAACTTCATATGGTGTCTTATGTTGTAAAACTATTGAATGAGTTTTATTAATCAAGAAGGTTTCAGTTCGTACACTAACTCCCTAGAATTCCAAAGGAAGATGAGAATTAAACCTCAAGGCTCTAACAACTTGTAAAATATGTTTGTGCTTTTTCTCTACTTTGCCATTTTGCTGTGGCCTATCAATACAAAAATTTAGATGCTCTATCCCTTGTTCTTTAATAAGGACTTAAACACCCCTTTATGAATTCTAAAGCATTATCTGACCTAATCACTTTCACTTTATTAGCAAACTAGATCATCAAAAACTTGCTAAAAGCTGTTAGAATAGTTAAGGAATCTGAATTTTATACCAAAAAAGGTCCATGTAGCCCTACTACAGTCGTCTAATATGGTTAAGAAGTATCTAATCTTACCATTAGTAGATACTTTGTAGGGTCCCTAAATATCATTGTGTATTAAATCAACAGTTGTAGTAGCATGAGACTAACTATAAGAATAGGACAACTTACTAAATTTGGCCATACGACAGGTGATACACACATTTGAATTGGAATTCAACTTTGATAGAGAATCATAAGGTACATGTTTGAGATTATAATGAGACAGATAACCTAATCTATCATTCTACAATGTTGGGAATAAAATGTAGCCAATACACTTGGACGCTGACAAAAGCAATCTGGACGTTGTTAAGGAAATCAAGCGTTGACAGGACAAGCGTTGACAGGAAGAAGTCAAGCGTTGATAAGAAGAAGTCAAGCACTGATAGAAGCCTTAGTCTACACGTATTATGTTTCTAGTAAAGATATGATCGACAATGTATTTCTTATGTTTATCTTTACCTAAAATAGTTGATTTGTAGACTCTTGTACAAGGCTCCTTAATCTATAAAAGGAGGCCTTTATGTTTAAGTTTAATATAAGTTGTAACACTTTCATTGTACGCAAGTTTGATTTATCAATCAAAGTGAAAGTTTGGTTTATACTGTTTGTGTGTTCTTGTTTGAGTATTAATTCCGCATAATACTTAAATTTTTTTATACACAATAAAGTTTCTCTACGTGTTTAACTTGATTTAATCTCGTTTACACAAACTAAATCGATCTAAGTTTGGGACATGTTTCTTTTCTTCTAGACCTAGAGCTATGTCTAGAAAAGCCTGTTATACTTGTGGAAGTTTTTCACATTTAGCCTATAAGTGTGTCAATGCTTCAAAGGTCAACGCTGATAAAAAGTCAAACACTGTCAAATCCAAACCTTTTGTCCAACAAAGTCCACAAGTTGTTAGACCAGCCCCATTCTTTACTAAAGGGTCTAATACTTATGGACAAAGACCTTTTCAGAAGACCAATACATGGTCTAATAGACAATGGGTTCCTGTAGCAAACCCTAGGTTCAACGCTGAGAAGGGTAATTTCAGCGTTGACAAGACCAAATTAAACGCTGTTAGGAATGTTGCCAGACCAAATAATGGTAAATATTTTTAACAAGGGAAAAGGGTCTAAAGCTTCTTCTAGCTTGACATGGAGACCTAAGCAAGACCAAAACCCTAATTCAGATGAGATTTCTATGACCTGCAACAGATTTCATTATATTTCAAAGGTCATAACAAAACCAATTGGGGTTAACTGGGTGTTTAATCCAAAAAGGGATGAACAAGGGGTCGTGATACAAGGCTTTTGGCCCGTATAAAAATTAGTTCATTTAAGTATGTCTCTTCAAATTGAAAAACTTGTGTTTAATGTGTGACTCTGTTTTATTTTGGTGGAAACAAAGATGTGTCTTTGTAGTATTTGAAACAAGAGTGCAAAAACAATTAAAGTAAAGGTGCAATTAAAAGTAAATCTAAGTCTAATTAAAGTAAAGGTGCAGGAATTTAAAAGCGCGACTAAAATTAAAAGGCACTAAAGTAAATGACGTAAACTTAAATCTAACTAAGGCAAACTTAAAACGCAACTAAAACTAAAACTTAAACTAAGGCAAGACTAAAACAAATCTAAGACAAATAAACTTAAAGTGCGACTAAAGAAAAAGGCGGGAAAAATAAAGCTAGAAATTAAAAACTGAATTTAAAGAAACTGAAAATGGCCTATCCGGAATATACCTCTATTCGGAATATTGGTCTACTCGGAATATATATCCTACTCGGAATGTACCCCTATCCGGAATATTGTCACCCTATTCGGAATAAGAACTCAATCCGGAATAAACTTCCTATTTGAAATATTCAGGCCTATTCGGAATAAAACTAAATTAAAGCTATGCGGAATAAGGCTCCCTATTCGGAATATCCTGTCTACCCGGAATAACCTTCCCTATGCGGAATCTAGTCTTACTCGGAATAAACATTCTATGCGGAATATACAAATATTCAGAATAGTCATCCAAATAAAAGCTATACTCGGAATATTTGCACTATGCTGAATATCTCCTCAACGCGGAATACACAATATTCCGAATAGAACACCTGTAAATTCCTTCGTTCGGAATATTGCTAGGCTTGTTTTCCTGGGAAAGTCAGTAACAATAAACCGAGGAACAAGGAACGATATAAAGCACGAATCTAACCAAAACAAAGCTAAATCTAACACAAGATTAAATCAAACTAATAACAAAACAACTATTAAGCATAAACAATCAATCCAAAACAATCAAACTCACAAAACTTAATCAAAATAATCAAAACCCACTTAAATAAATCAACAAAAATTAAGAACATAAACATAAACAAATCAACACAAAGATTAAAGAAAGGTAGAATGAGATTAACAAGACAAAGATAAAGATTAACAAGAATTAAAAGAAAGACTTACTTGAAATTAAATGGTAATTAAGGTGCAAGACAAGGTAATTAAATTGACAAGTATTTAAATGACAAGGTAATTAAAAGTGGAAGAACTAATTGTCACTATTAGCCAACAAAATGAATAGTGATTAGCTAATGACTATATATAGGGGATTAGGGAGGTGGTTAGAGGAAGCTTGCTCCCCTCTTTCCTTTCTTCCTTAATTGCATGCTTAGGTCCCTCCTCTTCTTTAATCTTTTTGTTAATTGCGCCATTAGTCCTTAAGCCTTCAAATCTTCTTTAATCTTGGACTTTAACGACTTTTGGCTCGGGATTTCTTTGGACTCGTCTTTTAAATCTTCAATAAATAAGACTTGAGTTCCTCGGCTTTAAGTAAACTTCCGTCTTTTGACCTTTTCTTCGATAAATCTTCAGAATTGGTCTTGGACTTCCGTTCTTTTTGCACTTTTGACTTCTCGACTTCGTCTTTCATCGTTTTCTTCAATAAAAGTCCGTAATTGCCCGTGAATTCCCGTGTTTTCTCCACTTTTCACCTTTTCGTCCTAAATCACAACAAAAACACAAACCACGCATAATTCCGACATAAAAGACATAAAATACACGTTTTGGTCCGGTTATTATTGTAATTAAGTGGTAGAAAAGATGGGTGTTTACACACCTATCAAATCCCCTACACTTGACCATTGCAATGTCCTCATGCAATGCATTAGTTACAAAGCAAGATTACACTTTTCATCATAATCAATCCACGTTGGCCTTTATTAAAGAGATAGAAAATTAAAGACATACAAAATAAAGAAATCAAAAGCATACCTTGGGTTTTGAAAATGTTATGAATAATCATCATCCTCAAGTTTTCACTTTCTCCAAACCAAGCTTAAAAACGAGATCATTGTTATTATAAGTTAGTAGACTATCACGAACTCATGTGGGCCAATTACTCACTTAGACTCCCTTATTCCTAGGGGTATCTCTTATATTTTATTATTGTCTTGAATGATCACGAGGATGCATTTTTGACTTATTTCGTTAGTTATTAAGTCTGAAAATAAAGTGAACGATTTAATCAATAGTTAGCTAAAGGACAAAATCTTTTAAAACTGCTTCTCGGGACCTCATAAAGTTCATATCTTGGCATAACTCGTTTCGCGATTTGAGACCTTTCTCGGACCGATATTTGGCAGCGACTTCATACTTCAAACCTTGAGAGACGTTCATGAAATAATGGTCTTCTCTTCATAATAGAATTTCTTCACTTGAAGTTTTGAGAGATTCATACTTGGACCACGACTTCTTCATTTTTCTCCAATCTTTATTTTGGACTTTGATATACAACGATCCGCCTCCTTTTATGACCTAGATCTATTTATCCTCATACCTTGTTAGGGTCTTTTCGGATACACTTCTCCATGACTTTTGGGGAGTTTTGCTTTACGTCGTGTGTCTCGATCCTTCATATTGATTTTCAATAAATGACTCTTCACATCACTTTGGATCTTTAGCAACAAAATATAGCCCTCATGCCTTGTTAGGGCCTTTTCGGACTCGCCAATCTTCGCATCCCGCTTCAATAAGTTATGCCTTGTCTATGAACTCTAATCCATACCGAGCAACTTTTAAACGATCTTGGGCTAGAAGCTAAGTAACTTTTCAAATCGTACAACCTTATTTATTAGCAGATAAATTTATTAGCAAGCGATGGGAGAATAGGCTTATAATTAACTCACATAAATTCACGAAAAAAATACCGAACTTATAATTGGCTCTATCATCTCTCGTTCTCCACAGTTTAAAATCTCAAGGAATGAGACTCGTGGATGCTTAGCCTATTAAATCAAAGTTTTGGGTTTTCGAGTCGCCTATAGGATCTTGCAAATTCTTAGACTCTTTCAAGTTTAGAAATCGCGTTTTAAAGTTCCCTTGATAAACGACTCTCTAGGATCAATTATAGGAACTTGCGAAAAGTTCTTGTTCTTAACCCGTGAGAGTTAAGACTTTCGCGTTTTATAGCTCCCTATATAAAAGCCTAGCAAAACTTGACTTAAACACGTTAAGGATACTAGCTAGAGTAAACTCGGATTGAGTCAAAAGATTCACAACGTTTGAAAATTAAAACCACTTATTAAACATTTATTCTAATAAGGAAAGAAAATAACTATACAAAGGGAAAAAAACTAATAGGCCAAAATAGATCAAAAATTTTGAAAAATGTCGGAAAATTGATTTTTCGGTTAAAATGAGGACAAATACAAGGGAAAGACTACTTAACTTCGATAGAAGTCCCCCTATACTTAAGATAAACATTGTCCTCAATGTTTAAGCATGTGGAAGTAACCTCCCCTACACTTAGGACATTGTGCACGTTGTTTAAATCTCGCTAAGGAAAAGACAACTAAAGAGATTCCTATTTTAATATTGAGAAAATATAAAATAGTGAATCGAAAAGAGTTTAGGATAGAACCGGAAAAATGGGACACGGAATCACGGGTCGTCAAGAATCATCAAGAGTGGATCATTGAAGCTCGAATCCCTGATTAGTAGAAGAGAGGAGAGAGCAAACACCAACGGGTCTCCCCTACACTTATGATAAAGAAAGCGAAAAGATAGATGCATGGGTTGCTTCCCAAGAAGCGCTTGGTTTTTGTTAACCGAGTCGTGAGCCTGACTCGACCTTGATCATCAATGGAAGAAGCATGAAACATATCCACCGGGATCAAAGACATAGTTTTCCTCAAGCAAATAACACAAGCTTAAGGCGAACAAGGCAAGCCAAAGAAGAATAGGCAAGGTTCCCTTAAGCAGTGATGGAGCACAGTAGGAGCAAGGGTGAAGTGGTGGAAGCATGTCTTCAAGATTTCCAAAAATTTTTCCTTTTATTTCATCAGGTGGATACTGAGATGGCTTAAAGACTTCAATACCGGGGTCGAACACCTTTTCCTTTAGGGGAAAATAGCACTCAGGCACAGCCGAGTGTGAAGAAGATCCGCAAAGAAGCACAACCTCGTCCTCAGAAGGGGAACAAAGAGGTGTCAAATCATATGTGCAACGGATATTGGTGTCGACCGGTTTCTTCTTCTTTGACAGAATGTGCTTCAAATCCAAAGTAGGATCAAGACGATAATCTTCAAAGTCCAAAGGAGGGGCATCACTCTCATGAGGGAAGTAAGTGTTGAGAAATTCAGAGAAATCTTCCTCAAATGAGTAATCATCCAAAGTAGGATCGAGTGATGGCGGAGGATCTTCATCGTGAGAAGAATCGCTCGAAAGAGTATCGGCCTCATCAAAATCATCATATGTGGGCAGCTCGGGATACTCAGAAGTAAGGTCATCATAATCATCCGAGTCTGAGCTAGAATCATCATCATAAGCATCAAAGACCGGAGGGGAATCATAAATGGGAGAAGCGTCCAAAGTGGGGCGAGAATCATCCACATCATTTTGAAAAAGTGGATTATCGATGCAAGAGTCGAATAGAGGATTATCGTAGACGGTAAAGTCATCAAGCACATTAATCATATTCACTGATTCTCGGCCATAGTATTTGCCTGTAAGCTTCCCCATTTTGAAAATTTGTGAATCATTCCTGACTCTTAAGATTAACTCACCTTCGGCAACATCCACTAAAGCACGTCCGGTTCTCAAGAATGGCCGACCAAGTATTAAAGGAATACGAGGGTCCATTTCATAATCAACTACGACAAAATCGACCGGGAAAGTAAATGCGCCAACTTTGATGAACACGTCTTCGGCTATACCAACGGGGTAAGCGAGGGTGCGATTTGCAAGTTCAAGAGTCATCTTTGTTGGAGTGAGGTCGGGCAATGATAGTGTTTTCCAAACACTCAATGGCATCAAATTAATACTGGCCCCGAGATCAGCAAGGTCAGTAAATTCTTCAGTTTTGTTGAACACGCAAGGCAACACAAAACTACCGGGATCTCCAAGCTTTTCCGGAAGTTCTTTAAGAATAACTGCAGAGCAGTTTTCATTTAAGCGTGTGTTGGCGAGTTCAATCAGCTTCTCCTTCTTGTTAAGCAATTCCTTAAATGCTTTGACAAATTTGGGCATGTGGACAAGTGCTTCAAGAAAGCTAATGTTGGAGTTCATCTGAGAGATCATCTTCATATAGCGTGTCACGTCGGAGTCCTCCTTGGTTAGCATTTTGTTCTTGCCTAAACGAGAGGGATAATGGATATTGGGTTTGTGTGGTGAAGGTGCAGGTGTAGCAGGTAAAGGTTGAGATGTCGAAGGTTCCTTCCTATGTACATCGTCATGACGAGGCGGAGACGGTAATGGTGCACTAATACTAGGTGTAGGAGGAGTAGGGATAAATGGTGGTGGAGTAGGTGTAGATGATGGGGGTGGGATTGGTGGATCGACAATGGTAATTCCACTACGAGTAGTAATAGCACTCACATTAGCTCGCGGATTGGTGACGGTGTTGGAAGGTAGAGATCTTGAAGTAGAAGGTTGAGCTACGGGCAAGAAACTAGCAAGCATATTCTTCAAATCATTCGTTTGATTGCTGAAGGAGGATTGAATGTTATCTCGAAGCTCGGATCTAATCTCATTTCCTTGCTTGGTGATATCTCCTTTTAGATTGATAATTTGGCTCTGCAGATTCTTAATTTGCTCACCTTGGGTTCTCATTATGGCTTCAACATCAGTGTTTATGGGTGGGTGTTGTTGGGTGGGTGGGTTATAAGGATTAGAAGCTCTTGGTGGGATTTGGTTGCTTCTATTGTAGTTGTTGGGGGGGTTTTGGTTTTGAGGAGAAAAACCGGGGGAAAGGTAGTTGTTTGACCGGTAACTCAGCAGATTCTATCCCCTTGTTGTCTAGTTTGGTAATTTTCCGATGAATAATTACCATAAGCTGCATACACATTTTCCGGATTTCCTTGAGTCGAAGGACAATCGATGTATGAGTGAGGACCGCCACATGTTTCACAAGGATTAGCAACCGCTTTAACTTGTTGTTGTTGTTGGTTTGAAGCGAGAAGCATGATACTTTTGCTCATTTCGGCCATCATGCGGGTGAGTTCGGTCATCTCAGGGTTTGCTGAGGTGGAAGAAACATTGACTCTCGGGTTGTTCCTTGAAGAAGCAGAGGAATCCCAGTTTTTGTGGTGAGTAGTCATGTTCTCAATTAACTCTCTACACTCCTCGGGTCTCCTTTTCATGAATGTGCCACCGGCGGCTGCATTGATCGTATCACGATCTCGAAAAGTCAATCCGTTGTAGAAAGTATCAATCAATGTGACGGGAAGCATGTTGTGGTTTGGACATCTATCGATCAAGACATTATATCGCTCCCAAGCATCAAAAAGAGATTCATCAGGGTCTTGCATGAAACCGCTGATTTGATTGCGAAGGCTCGTGACCATGGTTGTGGAAAGTAGCGCGACAAAAAGCGTTGAGTCATGTCTTCCCAAGTGTGAATTGAATTCTTCGGGAGACAATCAAACCACTTCTCGGCATGATGTGATAAAGTATGTGGAAAGAGTTGTAGGCGATGTACATCCATTGTGGCACCAAGCAACTTCATGCTTTGGGTGATTGTAATGAACTTGTCGAGGTGTTTGTTGGCATCATCATCAGGCAATCCTCTAAATGGGTTTGTTTGCACTTGCTGAATCATGTGGTGCTTCAACGAAAACTCAGGAGCGTTGATTTGCATCGGCGCAATCGGTCCTCCTCGTCCAAACATTGTTGGTTGACAAAGTTCCTCCACGATCCGAAGATCGGGCTGTGGAAGAGCATTGTTGTTATTATCGTTATTATTGAGGTGCGGTGGAATGTTGTTGTTGACACCTGACATAGCTAAATCTTCTTGAGGCTCGGGCTCTTGATAATTAGAAGATCTAGTACGCATACACCTGAAAATGCAAAAGAAAAAGAAACCAAACACAAAGACAATATATATATACACAATAAAGATAAAATCTTTTTGGATTTTTGAAATTTTTAATTTTTATTGATTTTTATCAATTTTTTAATATTTATGATTTTTAGAATTTTTTATGCAAGAAAAATAACGCTCACAAGTGAACGGATCCCAAAAAGCAACGCGTCTCTCACAGAAAACCGTTAATCTTTACGAAAAGAGCCGGCAGCGGCGCCATTTGATACAAGGCTTTTGGCCCGTATAAAAATTAGTTCGTTTAAGTATGTCTCTTCGAATTGAAAAACTTGTGTTTAATGTGTGACTCTGTTTTATTTTGGTGGAAACAAAGATGTGTCGTTGTAGTATTTGAAACAAGAGTGCAAAAACAATTAAAGTAAAGGTGCAATTAAAAGTAAATCTAAGTCTAATTAAAGTAAAGGTGCAGGAATTTAAAAGCTCGACTAAAATTAAAAGGCACTAAAGTAAATGACGTAAACTTAAATCTAACTAAGGCAAACTTAAAACGCAACTAAAACTAAAACTTAAACTAAGGCAAGACTAAAATAAATCTAAGACAAATAAACTTAAAGTGCGACTAAAGAAAAATGTGACAACCGTGGTTTTGAGGTTCGTCACTTGGTCTTACTTTTAGGTTATTTTATGTGTGCTTACTTGAATTGTGTGATTACGTGTTTATTTTGTGTGATTGAGGTTGGTGTGATTATCGTTTATGAGTATAGAGTACTCATAAGTAAATCGAGGAACGGTTAATTCATGTTCATGAGATCAAAATTAGTGACTATGAAATGAAATGGTGATATTTTGGTGGTTACGTATACGTATAAGTATTATCGTAATAGTGTATTTTTTTAGGATTTACGGTTTAGCATTTAGAGGTCTCGGGTGAGGTAATTATCCATATGAATATTTTTCGGGATGGTTTTAAGTCACTTAGGACTTAGTTATAAAGTTTTGTTTCAAAATTTGAGATTTTTTTTACAAGTGTATATTTTACGTCTTTTACGGTAATCGCGTAAAAACTGACTAGTTTTACGGTTTTGAGGTTTTGGAGGCTTTAGGAGCTGAAATAAATTAAGGTAAATTAAGGTAATATTAATAAGGTATTAATTAACAATAAAAAGAAAAAAATAAAGAAAAAAAACGAAATTAGGGGTGTTTGGGTCGGTTTAGAAGAGAAAAAAAAGGAAAAAAAGGAAAAAAAATGAAAGTGGGCTTTGGGTTGGACTAGGATTCACCCATACCCTATATATTGTTTTATACACAAGAAAAATTCATTATCTATCCCTGGAGACAAATTAAATTCGTGGGTTTCACAAAAGTTAGGGTTCTTCATATTTTTTTTGGGGGTTTTCATAAATCGAAGGTAAAGTCTTTAATCCCTTTTTAATTTAATTGTTTTAATGATTTCTTAATCATTCTTATGATGGATTAGGGTTAGGGTTTATATAAAATCAGTAAATTAATGATTTTATAATCATAATATGATGATCATATAATCTAGGGCTTGTATTAGATGGGGTTATGGGAAATTAATTAGTTCAATTTGTTTAAACCCGTTTTTAAAAACTGGGCAGATTTTGAGTCAATTGTTTTGATCATATCGGGAGTTCTATAAACTCTTATTTTACGATCCAAGGACCCCTGGAAAGCTATTTGAAGTGGCTTTCCAATGCAAGAAACGAGAACTAAATTGGAGGTCGGGAAGTGGGTCAAAAACAGGTTACAACAGTCGGAGGTCAAAACAGTTTTGAATTCAGCCTGTTTTCTTTTTAAGTTTTGGGTTGTTTGGGGCACTTAGGGTTGCATTGGGATCTTCTCACGAACGTGAGATATGGTTTATATATTGTAGTTAATATCTGCATTTGGGCTAAGGTGGTGGTTTAGGGTAAGACCCCTTAATGGTAACAAACCTTTAGTACGTTTAAAATAGGAAATCTGGAATGACGAAAGTAGATATATATATATATATATCGGGGCTTTAACAGTAGCTTTAAGGTTAGGTCAAGTGGTAGGTGTTAGACAACATATGTAAGGGTGTGAATATTCCTTTTACAGAAACCATGGATAGGTTTAAGTGGGCGTTTGACCTAAAGGTTTGAGACCTAAAAACTGGGACTGTTTTGGGTAAAATACGAACGGGTTAGTTGTTAAACTTAACTAAGTTAAGGACTTGTTAAGGAAAGGTAATGGGGTAATTAGAGCTTATTAATGAGGTAAATATGTGAGAATGGGTTAGATGTCCATCATAGGTTAATGAGCCATCTTAGTGATTGGTTCGTTTATTGATTTCGTATTTTTGGTTTGTTAGCTTGTTGCTAGTGCAAGGACGTGTGAAGGAGCTATCAGGTGAGTGTTCATAGTCCCATATTTATTTTTGTTTTTGACTTCCAGATGGGATGGAAGAGACACTGTGTTGAGTTGTTTCTAAATTGTTGCTGTGAATGTTTTATGGTTGTGATGGACTTGTGTGTACACTTATGTGATTAACTGCTATGCGATTTTTGATATGTTATTGTGGTTTGACAAGGTAGTGGCCTTGTGGTTTGACAAGGTAGTGGCCTTGTGGTTTGACAAGGTAGTGGCCTTGTGGTTTGCCAAGGTAGTGGCCTTGTGGTTTGACAAGGTAGTGGCCTTGTGGTTTGCCAAGGTAGTGGCCTTAGGATAGGTACATAGTGTGATCATCTATGGTACCATGATGTTGTTTGGCAAGGTAGGAGCCTTGGATTGGTTTGGTATGATTGGTCTTGATTGATAGTTGTTAATACACAATTGTAACACATTGTCCATATGTTCTTTTGTTGATGATTGTTATTCACAGCTTGTAATCTGATTTAGCGTTGGAGTCTAAACCTATGACTCTCACCAACTTTATGTTGACGTGTTTTAGTGTCTCTTTTAGGTGATACTATGGTTAAGCATGAGAATATAAGTGGCTAGGATTGGAGAAGCTTAGGAATGCATATAGAAGGAGAATCCCCGTTTCCTTCTTAGTTTTATTTGTTCATTGAATAAGTGATACTGTTGGCACCTATATGTTTGTTTGTTCGTGTTATTTGTTTGTCTTGGGTAAGAGGTAGGACTGTTACCTACTTACCTAGACTCCTGTATTGTTGAGATATTGTCATGACATTTGTGTCACCATTTTATGACATTTCTTATATCATTTAGTTATCTCTATAGACATGCTATTGTTGTGATGATATCCATACGCCGTGCCCCATATTCCGCCATGGTGGGGTGTGACAAAAAAGGCGGGAAAAATAAAGCTAGAAATTAAAACTGAATTTAAAGAAACTGAAAATGGCCTATCCGGAATATACCTCTATTCGGAATATTGGTCTACTCGGAATATATATCCTACTCGGAATGTACCCCTATCCGGAATATTGTCACCCTATTCGGAATAAGAACTCAATCCGGAATAAACTTCCTATTCGAAATATTCAGGCCTATTCGGAATAAAACTAAATTAAAGCTATGCGGAATAAGGCTCCCTATTCGGAATATCCTGTCTACCCAGAATAACCTTCCCTATGCGGAATCTAGTCTTACTCGGAATAAACATTCTATGCGGAATATACAAATATTCCGAATAGTCATCCAAATAAAAGCTATACTCGTGAATATTTGCACTATGCTGAATATCTCCTCAACGCGGAATACACAATATTCCGAATAGAACACCTGTAAATTCCTTCGTTCGGAATATTGCTGGGCTTGTTTTCCTGGGAAAGTCAGTAACAATAAACCGAGGAACAAGGAACGATATAAAGCACGAATCTAACCAAAATAAAGCTAAATCAAACACAAGATTAAATCAAACTAATAACAAAACAACTATTAAGCATAAACAATCAATCTAAAACAATCATACTCACAAAACTTAATCAAAATAATCAAAACCCACTTAAATAAATCAACAAAAATTAAGAACATAAACATAAACAAATCAACACAAAGATTAAAGAAAGGTAGAATGAGATTAACAAGACAAAGATAAAGATTAACAAGAATTAAAAGAAAGACTTACTTGAAATTAAATGGTAATTAAGGTGCAAGACAAGGTAATTAAATTGACAAGTATTTAAATGACAAGGTAATTAAAAGTGGAAGAACTAATTGTCACTATTAGCTAACAAAATGAAAAGTGATTAGCTAATGACTATATATAGGGGATTAGGGAGGTGGTTAGAGGAAGCTTCCTCCCCTCTTTCCTTTCTTCCTTAATTGCATGCTTAGGTCCCTCCTCTTCTTTAATCTTTTTGTTAATTGTGCCATTAGTCCTTAAGCCTTCAAATATTCTTTAATCTTGGACTTTAACGACTTTTGGCTCAGGATTTCTTTGGACTCGTCTTTTAAATCTTCAATAAATAAGACTTGAGTTCCTCGGCTTTAAGTAAACTTCCGTCTTTTGACTTTTTCTTTGATAAATCTTCAGAATTGGTCTTGGACTTCCGTTCTTTTTGCACTTTTGACTTCTCGACTTCGTCTTTCATCGTTTTCTTCAATAAAAGTCCGTAATTGCCTGTGAATTCCCGTGTTTTCTCCACTTTTCACCTTTTCGTCATAAATCACAACAAAAACACAAATCACGCATAATTCCGACATAAAAGACATAAAATACACGTTTTGGTCCGGTTATTATTGTAATTAAGTGGTAGAAAAGATGGGTGTTTACACACCTATCAGGTTGTCATAAGGACTAAGTCTGTTCTTGTTGAACAACCAAATGAATCCAAGTCTGCTCAGGCTTGGGTTCCCAAAGAAAACTAATTTGTTTTCTTTATGTGCAGGGCATTCAAAAGCAGGTTAATGATTATGGCTATTGGGATAGTGGATGCTCTAGGTACATGACGGGGAAGGAAGATTATCTGACAAACTTTATCCCCATTAAAGATGGTGACAAAGTGTACTTTGGAGGTGGATATGGAACTATCACTGGCAAAGGCACTCTTCTCACCAACAATTTGTGTTTTGAAAACGTGTTTCTGGTAAAAGAACTTGACTATAATCTGTTTACTGTATCACAAGTATGTGATAACAAAAATAAGGTTCTTTTCACTGATACTAAGTGCTTGGTGTTGAGCAAAGATTTTAAAATACCAGATGAGAAATTCATTGATTATAGAACACCTAGGCATAAGGACATTTATAATGTGAATCTTAATGGAATTAGGATGAATAATAATTTGTCATGTCTATATGCTAAAGCTTCAGTTGATGAGAGTAATCTTTGGCACAGAAGATTAGGGCACATTAATGTTAAAAATATAAACAGACTTGTGAGACATGGTTTAGTTGATGGTTTGCCTGAAAAGGCTTTCCACAATGACCACTCTTGTGTTGCATGCCTTAAAGGCAAACATCACAAGGTCTCATTTAAGTCTAAACCAGAGCACTCTATTTCTAAACCACTTCACTTGCTGCATATGGACTTGTTTGATCCAACTAATATAGAAAGCTTAAATGGTAAATCTTACTGTTTTGTCATCACTGATGATTTTTCTAGATTTACTTGGACTTTCTTTTTAGCTTTGAAAAGTAACACTGCTGATACTTTGATTAACTTTATTACCCAAATTGAAAAGAAGTCTAGTAATGAGGTTAAGATGCTTAGAAGTGACAATGATGGTGAGTTTAGAAATAAGTTATTAGATGATTTTTGTGACAAGAAAGGGATTACTAGACAGTTTAGTGTAGCTAGAACCCCACAACAAAATGGGGTAGCTGAGAGAAAGAATAGAACCCTCATAGAAGCAGCCAGGACTATGTTGGCTGATGCTCATTTTCCCATTGCTTTTTGGGCTGAGGCTGTGAATACAGCTTGTTATGTTCAGAATAGGGCATTATTTAACAAGATTCATAACAAAACACCTTATGAGTTACTTTGGGTCAGGAAACCTAATATTAGTTTTCTTAAACCTTTTAGATGTCATGTAGTTGTGTTGGATACTAGTGATGCCTTAGGTAAGTTTAGTACTAAAGGTGATGAAGGCTACTTCATGGGTTATTCTGTGCAGAGTAGAGGATATAGGGTTTACCTTAAGAAAGAAAAATGTATACTTGAAAAGGTACATGTTAGTTTTTAGAAAGTAAACCTAGTGATCCTGAAAGTGGTCCAAATTAGTTATTTGACTTAGAACCTCTATCTAGGACATTGAATTATATGCCTGTTACTAATCCAAACATTGTGAAGGTGACTTCAAATGTGTGGAAGAACCAATTGTTGATGTTTCAGGTAAACAAGTTGATGAAGAGGTTGGATCACAAGCAGACAAATCGCACCCATACTTGAGTATATTACTATTCCCATATGGACAGATGCATTTTCTGTTGCTGCTGCTGCTGCTGGAAAGGAAAAAGATGGTCCCCAAGTATCACCAGTTGAAAACATGCATGATTCTTCAGGCGCTGACAAAGGAAATTCTGTCGCTGACAAGACAAATTCAGGCGTTGATGGCTCAAACGTTGACAGCTTTGGTTCAGGCGTTGACAGATCTTTTGACCATCTTTTCTCTTCCAATAATTTTGAACAAGGTGAACCTTCAAACAGAAATGGAGAGGTTCATTCAGATGATGATGGAAGAGAGTCTGAAGAGGATATTGGTAACTTGGAAGATGAGATTGAGGACAACACACTTATTGAGGGAGGAGTGCTTACTTCTACAATTAAAAATCATCCTCCTTCTCTAACTATTAGTGATGTAATGACTCCTATGCAAACAATAAGGTCTCATCAAAATCAAAGAGGATTTATTGCCAATATTCACAAGAAGGTTGATACCCCTCTTGTTCAAGCATGTTTGTTTGCCTGTTTTCTGTCACAACATGAGCCCAAGAAGATTTTTGATGCTTTCAAAGAACCAAGTTGGGTGGAAGCAATGCAGGATGAGCTTCACCAATTTTCTATCCAGGATGTTTGGGAGTTGGTTGATTGTCCCAGACATGTCAGACCTATTGGGACAAGATGGGTTCTTAGAAACAAAAAGGATGAGAGAGGCATTGTGGTCAGAAACAAGGCACGTTTAGTAGCACAAGGATATACACAAGAAGAAAGGATAGACTATGAGGAGGTCTTTGCACCTGTTACAAGGATTGAGGCTATAAGGATTTTTCTAGCCTATGCTTCCTGCATGGGATTTACAGTCTATCAAATGGATGTGAAGAGTGCTTTTCTTTATGGCACAATTGCAGAAGAGGTTTATGTTATGCAGCCTCCTGGTTTTGAAGATTCAGAACATCCAGACAAGGTGTATAGAGTGAAGAAAGCTATGTATGGACTTCATCAAGCCCCAAGAGCATGGTATGGCACATTGTCCACATATCTGGTGGAAAATGGATTCAAAAGGGGCACCATAGACCAAACCTTGTTTACAAAGAAGAATGGTAAGGATTTCTTACTTGTATAGGTCTATGTGGATGATATCATCTTTGGCTCTTCTAGTCCAAAGATGAGTGAAGACTTTTCCAAACTCATGACAGACAAGTTCAAGATGAGTGTAAAAAGGAGATGAACTTCTTTCTAGGGTTACAAGTTCAATAGAAAGAAGATGGTATCTACATCTCCCAAGATAAATATGTCGCAGAAATCTTGAAGAAGTTTGGCTTTTCTCCACATGAGAAACGGGATAGTACTCCTATGGATAGGGAACATCCTTGGGGAAAAGTTGGGGATGGAAAAGAGGTGGATGTCAGGCATTATAGGTCAATGATTGGTTCATTGATGTATCTCACAGCTTCAAGACCTGACATTATGTTTGATGTGTGTGCATGTGCACGCCATCAAGTGACTCCCAAAGAGTGTCATCTTCATGCTGTCAAGAGGATCTTTAGATACCTTAGGTGTTATCCAGACCTGGGATTATGGTATCCAAAAGATTCCCCATTGGAGCTTATTGCATATTCAGACAATGATTATGGTGGTGACAAATTTGATAGAAAATCCACAACTGGTGGATGTCAGTTTCTTGGGAGTAGATTAATATCTTGGTAATGCAAGAAACAAACAGTGGTGGCCAATTCTACAACTGAAGCAGAGTATGTTGCTGCAACTGCTTGTTGTGGACAAGTCTTATGGATTCAGAACCAGCTGTTGGATTATGGGTATAATTTCATGCATACCAAGATTTTTGTAGACAATAACAGTACTTTATGCATTATTAAAAATCCTGTACATCATTCTAAAACAAAACACATAGAAATTAGATATCATTTTATAAGAGATTATTTTGAAAAAGGTTTAATACAACCAGATAGGGTTGACACAGAAGAAAATGTGTCTGATTTATTAACTAAACCTTTTGATACTTGAAGATTTCAATACTTGGTAACAAGTATTGGAATCATCAATCTCACTTAGTATGTGTTTTGGGATCTTATTGTAAAAGTATGTACAGGATATGCATTTGTTATTGGTCTTTATACAATTGGATACAAAGTTGCTTATAGATCCTTGGAGCATTATTGGAGCATGTTTCGATTTATGGATGATGGTTGGAATATTTATATTCCTATCTTGACATAAATTTTTATTACATGCATATTATTTGGAAACTTATGTATCATAGTTTAAGGGGAGGTTTAGGAACCTATTAGGACTTTTTGGGTATTCTTATAATACTCTTATCATAATTCTAGATTGTGTCCACTGGTGAGTATGAATTAGTTTACTAACTCATGAGGCACTATAGCATGCAAAGTTGATATACTATGCACGCTGGCAAGACTTTTTGGCCTAGAATTGGGAGTGGTCTGTTGGGAGACTTGGGTATGATTTATATTGGGCTTACCTGGGAAGTTACAAGGGATTTTATGAGATAACTTCACTGTTAAGAACTTTGGTTAGCAAGGGACAATAGAGGACTGTTATGTCTATCTTGTATAAGCAAGTGTGCATGATTGGACTGTTATGTCTATCTTGTATAAGCAAGTGTGCATGATTTGACAGATGTATTTCCAAACGTTGTTGTGACCAATTTAGACGTTGACATGGATTTTTCCAACGTTGACAAGAATATAGCCGTTGGGCGTTGATAGGTTGTTTTTGACCGTTGACACTCATTGGGTCCTATCCAGTTGTTATTTTTGACAAAAATTGGGGTCGTAATTTTGGGAGTTGGTAACTTTTAATTAATGAACAAGATAAGTTATTTTCTTTTCAATATTTTCATCATTATATTTTGAAAATACTTGCCTCATTTTTGACCAATCACATGTGCCTACCTCTCCTATAAATTTGGCTCCTTCTTTTAAACAGGGTAATCTCATATTATTATCTAACAACTTTTTCTCCTATAATTCATCTTTCATAACCTTTCACACAACTTTCTACATCAATGGCGCCTAAGTTTAAACCGAGTGACTTGGTATTGGGATTCAGAAGTCAGCATAACATGGTTGCCTATTTGGAGGCTGATGATGCTTTGTTTCCTCAATACACTCAGATGGTGGCGTATTTGAATGCATCCCCACTTAGGTATGCACTTTCTCATGCTCCTCTCATCCCTGTCACTCATATTAAACAGTTTTGGAACACTGTTAGTTCCTCAACGCTTAATAATGTGACTACATTAACTGCTATTGTCCATGGGCATCCATGGGTGGTTATTGAAGTCTTGGTTCGCCAGGCTTTGCATCTTAATGATGTAGATGGTATAACCACTCTACCCATTGGTGAGATAGAATAGGGACTTCAAGCTTTGGGTTATCCTTTCCCTGAAGAGGGAACTTTAAACAAATATAATAAACAGGAATTTCCCCCAGCTTGGAAGTACTTAATACATGTCATCCTTCAATGTTTAAGTCCCAAATGTACTGCACATAATGAAATTAACAGATCCATTGCTAGTGCAATTGTGTGTATTACTAATGGGAAAAAGTATAATTTTTCTAAACTGATTTTTGATGGCATGTGTAAAAACAAGGGTAATAAGATGACTTTGGCTTACCCAAGATTTTTACAAATGATTTTTATGAACAAAGGTATTGCACCAGGGATCATGATGATTTTTATGCGATCCCTGTGCAAAAGAAAGCCATTTTTAGTAAGATGAATTCACCCCTCACAGAGATTTACCCCTTACCCAAGCCATGCTTGCTGTTATTGCAGCAGCACACCCTCAACCAGACCTACAACCACAACTTGACACTTCAAATCCAAACGTTGACACCTTTTTGCAACAGACCCAAACACCCCTTAACCTTCGAACTACTACCCAATCCACATCATCTTCTTCACCCCCAGACTATAGGATGGAAAAACGCGAAGGACCATTGGAGTGTTCTCCTCTGGTGGTCCTAGCCATGTTGTAGAGAGAACCACCACCACAAGTGTGGTTGGTGACATGGGTGAGGCTAGGACTATTGGTGCTAGCTTAGATGCAGGCCAAGCCAGTCCTAACATCATTAAGACCTCATCCATGCCCCATTAATCTACTTTGGAAGGTCAAATCCCCATTCTAGAGGAGGGCAGATTGGAACCATATACAATGTTGGAATTGATGGCTGTCTGCATTAGCTTGCAAAAGCAAAATGCAGACCTGGTACATACTGTCAACACATAAGGCCTTGAACTCAAGCAATTGAGGGAGAGGTTTGTTCTTTTAGAAGGTGCTAACAATAGGCGTGGTATGGAGGATTCTTCCAAAGGGGAGGATGAGCAGATACATGTGAGTGACAAAGGCTCACATGATGGAGAATCTTTGGGTGTGGCTGAAGCTCTTACAGAATTGAAGAAGCAACCAGGTTTTGATGTCTCTTTGGTTACTCCTACAAACTTGAACTTATCCTTTACAACAATGATGGATCAATTCATAAGAAGCGTTGACAAGAGTAAGGTGAGCGTTGATAAGTAGATTTTGGACGCTGACACACCAAGCGCTGACAAGAGTAAGTTGGGCGTTGACACACAGGTTTTGAACGTTGACAGACGTGCATATATGGTTGATGTATTCCAGTCATCAGCTATCATCAAGGAAGTGTCTTCACAGGTACCATCATCATCTTTACTCATCATTGATCCATTGAATAAGGGTAAAGGAATCATGGTAGAAACAGAGGTTCCAAAGGATGCAGCACAAGTACAATTTGATTCAATGTTGGCTACACAAATTATGGAACAAGAAAAGAAGAAGGTTGTTGAGTCACCATTTGTGGTTACTTCGAAGGAGCAAGAAGGAAGTAATGATGAAAGCACAGATTCAAGTGTTATGATAATTAAAGAACCAGAAAGACTTGAATATGGTGATGTGTTGGCAAGGGAGAAACTTGCAGAGTTGAAGTTAAAGGTAGATTATGATTTGCCTGAAGGTGCCCAGATTTACTTTGCTTGGGAAAAGAAGATCATGGAAGTTCCAGACATGTCTTTATCAGATCAGATTTGGGGATTAGAAATTCTTCTTAGGATTCAAAGAGATTGTCAGGTAATCCTAAAGTATAAGGCTAGCAAAGTTTTCTCACAGTCTAAGAGAGAAAGAAGGGATCTTTATTATATGTTGCTTAGATGTCATCAAGGAGGTTGGACTTTTCAGAAGTTGCAGGAATTGTCCTTTGAAGAATTGGAATATAAGGCTTATCCTATTTGGGCAAGAGTGCAAGAGATGAACACTATCAGACTTCTTTCAAATGAAAGGAAAGAAGAACTTGCAGAAGAGATGGAGATTTAAAAGGCTATGATTGTACCAAGACCATTGAATAAGGGAGTTCCACTTGAGTTTCCTTCAAATTTGAATAAAGTGAATCCCAGTGAAGCTAATATTAGAAAGATTATTAAGCTCTCACCCATGGAAGCTTCAGATATGGTGAAAGTATTACCTCATGATTCCAGAAACCCTATCATTAGTTATGAAGAAGATGCAAGTGGGTTTTGGATGATTGGCAGATATGGGAAAGAGGTACATACTTTTACTACTCTTATGTCTTTGTTTGCAAGTATGGATAGGGAAGACCTGGCAGACCTTTGGAGATTATTGTAAGCCAAGTATGAGAGTGAAGCACCTACTTCAGTCAATGGAATAAAGCTTTCGTCAACATTCAAGAGAATGTGTGCACCAGAAGAAGAAGATCCAGTTTGGAAGGATCTTGAGGATGATATCAGTGGACTTCAATGGCGTCTATATTCAGCAGCTGGTGTGTATCATTTGAGCTCTACAAAGTTTTCTAAATATTTTCTTGTGGATGCTGAGTATCCTATGTTCAAAGAAGTTTTGGAAAAGATGAAAACAACACAGCTGGAGATTGACTACTCAAGTGACGTGGTCAAAGATTTGATTAGACATGTTTATTAACAATTTGATAAGATTTGTAAGAATCCTCCTAGTTCTTAGTTTTTATTCAAAAACTTGATTACTAGAGTAGATATCAAGTTAAAGGGAGGTTTGTTGGGAATAAAATGTAGCCAATACACTTGGACGCTGACAAAAGCAATCTTGACGTTGTTAAGAAGAAATCAATCGTTGAGAGGACAAGCGTTGATAGGAAGAAGTCAAGCGTTGATAAGAAGAATTCAAGCACTGATAGAAGCCTTAGTCTACACGTATTATGTTTCTAGTAAAGATATGATCGACAATGTATTTCTTATGTTTATCTTTACCTAAAATAGTTGATTTGTAGACTCTTGTACAAGGCTCCTTAATCTATAAAAGGAGGCCTTTAGGTTTAAGTTTAATATACGTTTTAACACTTTCATTGTACGTAAGTTTGATTTATCAATCAAATAGAAAGTTTCGTTTATACTGTTTGTGTGTTCTTGTTTGAGTATTAATTCCTCATAATACTTAAATTGTTTTATACACAACAAAGTTTCTCTACGTGTTTAACTTGATTTAATCTCGTTTACACAAACTAAATCGATCTAAGTTTGGGATCAACATACAAGGCATAGAAATTGAGGAAAACACTAGCAACATGCTTTCGATAGAAGTAGAAAAAACTAAAAATAACTACAATTCTCCATATCAGTGACAACCATAGCACTATTACAAAAATGGGTTTCGGTCACACATACCGAAATTCGTGTAGTCACAAATAAATTTTTTGTGTGACTGAATTCGCCAGTCATAAATAAACAGTCACACTTGAAGTCAGTTTGCATGAGCATTTCGTATTTTGTTTGTCACGCATATGAATATTTACGTGAATAGGGCTAACAAATGCTTTTTGGATGAGTCGTTAGTCACTTAATAATTTGAGAGTGTTACCGAATCAAAGTCTGGTTCAAGTAGTAGTCACATTATACGTATACATGTGTGGCAAATATTTGTCATACACACATTTAATGTGACCAAAAATCATATATGGTCACATAGACTTATTTTACAAGTGACAAATTGATAAACAAGGTTGTCACACACATTATTTTAATGTGACTAGTATATTTTGTTAAATGTTAACCACAAATGAATTTTGTGTGTGTGGCAAATTGAAAGTAGGTATTGAAACATTTGTCACTATATTAATTTTAATGTGACAAATATTTTACAATTACTTGAAGACTATGATCAAATATAATACATGATCATATTAAATTCTTAAACAATTATGTGACTATATGATTGCCAATAGTCACAACATTTGAGAAATGTGTATGTAAATTATACTTATGGTCACATTATAATGGGATTAACTATGAACAACACATTGAAAACGTCACACAGTAAAATATTCATGTGACAAATGTTTATAACCAAATGTAATCTCTATTTTCACTATATTAGTCACATATTTAGAACCAAATATGTTCATGTGGCAAACTGGTTAAGTGTGTTAGTGTTTGAATGAAAGGTCTAGGGTTCGAGTCCTGGACCTTGTTTTTTGCTATTTTTTTAAAACACAATAAACCCTAATAACACAGAAAACACACACTTTTTACACGCCTAACAATGAGAATGCTCATTCTTGGAACTTCACAAAAACTAATTACATGCATGAATATGCATTAGATGTTTATGTAGGCTGCTGACCCTTTGTATTCCATCCTTGGTTATATAAACAAGGATTAAGTAATGAAATTAATCATAACAAAAACGCAACAAACACTTAATTATCAGCATTTTAAGAATAAAAAAATGACTTCTTCATCAAAAAGAACATTTTCTGCTGCTTCTGAAGATACCAATGCATTTCCTAACAAGTATGTATCATTATTTATTTGATTAACGTTGTATCTTTGTTATCATTTAGTACTAATAATCTTTTATGTTCTTTTTAGGAAACCTTGTGTGGTGCCCAAAGTAAAAGAAAATACAGATGGAGAGTTCCATGCTGATTATCCTTACGATGATAAATATGATGAGTACGATTGCTATGTTGAAGAAGCTTACAAACAAAGACAATGGAAGCTGGAAGACGATGAGAATGCCCGACTTGAACAACAATGCCAGAGGGAGAAAGCTGCTATCTTAAGAAGGAGGCAACAGGAGCAAGAACAACGCGAGAGGGAGGAAGCTGCTTCCTTTAGAAGGAGGCAAGAGGAATAGCGACAGAGGGAGGAAGCGTATAGGAGGCAACTGGAGGAAGAAGGTCAAATCATTGATGATGATGTTTATTCTTCTGAGCATGAAATTGAAGAAGACGAAGACGAGTTCAAAGAGGCTTTAGATTACGATGAACTTCATTTGGCTTTTGATCCTGAGAAATCTCCAAAGTTTGATTAGTTAGAGAAACAAAATGTTTGTTTTATTAAAAACCTGTAATCCTTTAGTATTATTGAATTGAATTTATGTTTGATCAGTTTTCACCTTGTGTTATTTTTATTTTACTTCAGTCATTTCAAACTTTTTATTTTCAGTTTAGTTAATAATTAAGCACATTGTTTGAACAAATTAGTTGTTTATGTGAAATTAGACACGAATTGGAATAAATACTTGGGAGGACTAGTGAAAATATAATTAAAAAGATAAAAAAATCTTAACTTGTGCTTGACTAGATAATGATTAAAAACAAAATAAGCTGAAACAAGCAGCTTTTCAAGGAAATACTCAATATTAGCTTAGTTCTGAGTGAAGAATGGCCTAGCAGTATTGTTACAAACATATGCTTAGAACTTCAGAAGAATGAGGCAAGAGCCTAACAACTTTATATCCAATTGGAAAATAATTGCAGATGTAATAGCAAATGTTGATCCCAAACTTAGATCGATTTAGCTTGTGTAAACGAGATTAGATCAAGTTATACACGTAAAGAAACTTTGTTTAACAATTTAAGTGTTATGCGGAATTAACACTTAAACAAGAACACACAAAGGATGTAAAACAAACTTTCACTTGATTGATAATAACGAACTTGCTTACAATGAAAGTGTTTAACGTATGAAAAACTTATTATGAAACATAACCTAAAGGTCTTCTTTTATAGACATAAGAAGCCTTGTACAAGAGTCTACGTATCAACTATTCTAGGTAAAGATAATTATAGAAAATACAATGTTAATCCTATCTTTACTAGAAACAAACTAGAAACAAAATACGCGTAGACCATATCTTTCTATCAGTGCTTGTCTTCAACCTATGAACGCTTGACTTCTTCTTGTCAACGCTTGATCTGTCAGCGTCTGTTTTCTTCTTATCAATGCTTGTTTTCCTCTTGTCAGCGCTCAAGTGGACTGGCTACATTTTATTCCCAACAATCCTCCCCTAAACTTGATATCTACTCTAGTAATCAAGTTTCTGAATAAAAATTAAGAACTAGGAGGAATCTTACAAATCTTATCATATTGGTAATAAACATGCCTAATCAAATCTTTGGCCACGTCACTTGAATAGTCAATCTCCAGCTGTGTTGTCTTCATCTTTTCCAAAACTTCTTTGGACATGGGATACTGACCATCTACAAGAAGATACTCAACAAACTTTGTAGAGCTCAAATAATACACACCAGCAGCTGAATACAAACGCCATTGAAGACCACTGATATCATCCTCAAGATCCTTCCAATCAGTAGGATCTTCTTCTTTTGGTCCACAGATTCTCTTGAATTGTGACCAAAGTTTTATTCCATTGACTGAAGTAGGAGCTTCAGTCTCATACTTGGCCTCTAACAACCTCCAAAGGTCTACCAAGTCTTCTCTATCCACACTTGCAAAGAGAGTCACAAGAGTAGTAAATGTGTGTACCTCTTTCCCATACCTGCCAATCTTCCAAAACCCACTTGCATCTTCTTCATAGCTTATGATAGGGTTTTTGGCATCAAGAGGTAACACTTGTACCATATCTGAAGCTTCCATAGCTGAGAGCTTGATGCTCCTTCTTATAACAGCTTCACTGGGATTCAGTTTATCCATATCTTTAGGGATCTCAAGTGGAACTCCCTTCTTCAAAGGCCTTGGAACAATCATTGCCTTTTGAATCTCCATCTCTTCTGCAAGTTCTTCTTTCCTTTCATCTGAAAGAAGTCTTAGAGTGTTCATTTCCTGCACTTTTGCCCAAATGGGATAAGCCTTATACTCCAATTCTTGAAAAGATAATCCATGCAATTTCTTGAAGGTCCATCCAGTTCCATGACATCTGAGTAGCATGTAATAAAGCTCTCTTCTATCCCTCTTCAGCAATGAGAAAACATTGCTAGCCTTGTGTTTCAGAATTACCTTGCAGTCACTTTGAACTCTTAGAAGAATCTCCAAACCCCAAATCTGGTCTGAAATAGTCAAATCTGGATTCTCCATAATCCTATTCTCCCAAGTATGGTACATCTGAACAACTTCTGGCATATCATAATCTACTTGCAATTTCAACTCTCTAATCTTCTCCTTTGCCAAGTCATCACCATATTCAAGTCTTTCTGGTTGCTCAATTATCATCACACTTGAATCTGAACTTTCTTCATCACTTCCTTCATGTTCCTCAGAAGTGACAACAAATGGTGATTCACCAACCTTCTTCATCTCTTGTTCCACAAGTTGTGCAGCCAACCTTGAATCAAACTCTACTTGTGCTGCATCCTTTGGAACTTCTACTTCTACCATGGTTCCTTTACCATTATCTAATGGATCAATGATGGCTAAGGATGATGGTAATACCTGTGAAGATACTTCTTTGATGATAGCTGATAACTGGAATACATCAACCTCATCTACAAGCCTGTCAACGCTCAAATTTCTTGTGTCAGTGCCCAATTTACTCTTGTCAGTGCTTGGTGTGTCAGCGTTCAAATTTTGCTTGTCAACGCCCAACTTACTTGTCTCAGCGTCTCTTGTAAATTCCTCCAACATAGCTGTAAAAGACAAGTTTAAATTTGTAGGAGTAACCAGAGATCTATCAAAACCTGGTTGCTTCTTCAATGCAGTGAGGGCTTCAGCAACACCCAAAGATTCTCCATCATGTGAGCCTTTATCACTCACATTAACCTGCTCATCCTCCCCTTTGGAAGATTCCTCCATTCCATGCCTAGTGCTAGCATTCTCCAAGATGACAATCCTCTCCCTCAATTGCTTGAGTTCAAGGCCTTGTGTACTGACAATTTGTACCAGGTCTGCATTTTGCTTTTGCAAGCTAATGCAGACAGCCGTCAATTCTATCAATGTGTATGGTTCCAATCTGCCCTCCTCTAAAATGGGTATTTGACCTCCCAAGTTAGAGTCATGGGGCATGGATGAGGTCTTAAAGATGTTAGGCGTGTTTTGGCCTGCATCTAAGCCAGAACCAATAGTCCCAGCCTCATCCATAGCACCAACCACACTGGTGGTGGTGGTTCTCTCTGCTACATGGCTAGGACCACTAGAGGAGAACACTCTAGTAGTCCTTTGGCATTTTTGCAACCTATATTGAGGTGGGGTAGAAGATGATGTGGATTGGGTGGATGTGGGAAGGTTAAGGGGTGTTTGGGTATGTGAAGGAAAGGTGTCAACGTCTGGATTACTTGTGTCAATGCCAATATTTAATGTGTCAGCGTTGAAGGGTTCTTGGTCAATTTCCATGTGTTGAGGTGAAGGCAGAGGTTCTGGTATTTGGTCAAGTTGTGGTTGTGGGTCTGGTTGAGGTTGTGCTGCTGCAATAACAGCAAGCATAGCTAGGGTGAGGGGTAATTCACGGTGAGGGGGTGAATTCATCTTGGTAAAAATAGCTTTCTTTTGCACAGGGATCTCATAAAAATCATCATGATCCCTTGTGAAGTAACTTTGCACATCAAAAACCATTTGCGAAAATCTGGGATAAGCCAAAGTCATCTTATTCCCTTTGTTTTTACACATGCCATCAAAAATCATTTTGGAATAATTAAACTTTTGCCCATTTGCAATGCACACAATTGCACCAGCAATTGATCTATTGATTTCATTATGTGCAGATACTTGGGACTCAAACATTGTAGGATGACATGTATGAGGTACTTCCAGGATAGGGGAAACTCTTGTTTATGATATTTATTTAAAGTGCCCTCATCAGGGAAAGGATACCCCAAAGCCCGAAGTCCTTGTTCTATTTCATTAATGGGGAGGGTGGTTATACCATCAGCATCATCAAGATGCAAAGCCTGGCGAACCAAGGCTTCAGTAACCACCCAAGTGCGCTCATGAACAATAGCTGATAATGTAGTCACATTATTAATTGTTGAGGAACTGACAGTGTTCCAAAACTGCTTAATATGAGTGAAAGAGATGAGAGGAGAATGAGAAAGAGCATACCTAATAGGGGATGCATTCAAATACGCCACCATTTGGGTGTATTGTGGAAACAGAGTATCATCAACGTCCAAATAAGCAATCATGTTGTGTTGACTCCTGAATCCCAATACCAAATCACTTGGTTTAAATTTTGGTGCCATTGTTGAAGAAAGCTGTTTGTGAATATTGAGAAAGATGAATTATAGGAGAAAATTTGTTAGACAAGAATACGAGATACCCTGTTTAAAAATAGGAGCCAAATATATAGGAGAGATAGGCACATGTGATTGGTCAAAAACTAGGCAACTATTTTCAAAATATAATGATGAAATTATTGAAAAGAAAATAAGTTATCCTTGTGCATTAATTAAAAGTTATCTGCTCCCAAAATTACGGCCCCAAAATTCGTCAAAAATAACAACTGGGTAGGTCCCAATGAGTGTCAACGGTCAAAAATAACCCATCAACGCCCAATGACTATATTCTTGTCAACGTTTGCCAAAGCCATGTCAGCGTCTAAATTGGTCATAACAATGCTTGGAAAAATACTTGTCAGCATCCAAAAATAAAAGTAATAAAAATGAAAAAGGACCTTAACAAAGTAATTTATCCTAGTGAAGATAACCTATAAATTGATAATTATTATAGGGCAACAAGCACTGTCCAGTTATGCACACTTGCTTATGCAAGATAGACATAACAGTCCTCTAGTGTCCCTTGCTAACCAAAATTCTTAACAATTAAGTTACCTCATAAATCTCCTTGTAACTCCCAGGTAAAACCCATTATAAATCATTCCCAAGTCTCCCAACAGACCACAACCAATTCTAGGCCAAAAATGTCTTGGCAGCATGCATAGTATATCAACTTTGCATGCTACAGTGCCTCATGATTTAGTAAACTAACTCATACTCACCTGTGGACACAATCTAGAATTGTGATAAGAGTATTATAAGAATACCCAAAAGTCCTAAAGGTTCCTAAAACCTCCCCTTAAACTGTGATACATAGTTGCTCAATAATATGCATGAATATAAAAATTTATGTCAAGATAGGAATATAAATATTCCAACCATCATCCATAAACTAAAACATGCTCAAATGATTCTTCAAAGATCCATAAGCAACTCTGTATCCAATGGTACAATGCTAACACCACCGGCACACTTAGATCAAAAACCACAAAACTAACATGTTGCTGACAACGTCACGATAACACTTATCAGCGTTAAGATAACCTTTGTCAGCGTTAGACAAATATAGTGGAAAATCTAACTTTTCAAAAAGACCAATAACAATGCATATCCTGTACATACTTTTACAAAAAGACCCCAAAACACATATTATGTGAGATTGATCATTCTAATACTTGTTACCAAGTATTGAAACCTTCCAGCATCAAAAGGTTTAGTTAATAAATCAGACACATTTTCTTCTGTGTCAACCCTATCTGGTTGTATTAAACCCTTTTCAAAACAATCTCTTATAAAATAATGTCTAATTTCTATGTGTTTTGTTTTAGAATGATGTACAGGATTTTTAATAATGCATAAAGTGCTGTTATTGTCAACAAAAATCTTGGTATGCATGAAATTATACCCATAATCCAATAGCTGGTTCTGAATCCATAAGACTTATCCACAACAAGTAGCTACAGCAACATACTCTGCTTCAGTGGTAGAATTGGCCACCACTGTTTGTTTCTTACATTGCCAAGATATCAACCTACTCCCAAGAAACTGATATTCACCAGTTGTGGATTTTCTATCAAATTTATCACCACCATAGTCACTGTCTGAATATGCAATAAGCTCCAATGGTGAATCTTTTGGATACAATAATCCAAGATATGGATAACATCTGAGGTACCTAAAGATTCTCTTGACAGCATAAAGGTGACATTCTTTGGGAGTCACTTGATGGCGTGCACATGCACACACAGCAAACATAATGTCAGTTCTTGAGGCTGTGAGATACATCAATGAACCAATCATTGATCTATAGTGCCTGACATCCACATCTTTTCCATCTCCAACTTTTCCCCAAGGGCGTTCTCTATCCGTAGGAGTAGTAGCCCTATTTTCATATGGAGAAAAGCCAAACTTCTTCAAGATTTCTGCGACATATTTATCCTGAGAGATGAAGATACCATCTTCTTTCTGCTGAACTTGTAACCCTAGAAAGAAGTTCATCTCCCCCATAGCACTCATCTTGAATTCGTCTGTCATAAGCTTGGAAAAGTCTTCACTCATCTTCGGATTGGTGGAGCCAAAGATGATATCATCCACATAAACCTGAACAAGTAAACATCCTTACTAGTCTTCTTTGTAAATAATGTCTGGCCTATGGTGCCCCTTTTGAATCCATTTTCCACCAGATATGTGGACAATGTGCCATACCATGCTCTTTTGGCTTGATGAAGTCCATACATAGCTTTCTTGACTCTATACACCTTGTTTGGATGTTCTGGATCATCAAAACCAGGAGGCTGCATGACATACACCTCCTCAACAATTGTTCCATAAAGGAAATCACTCTTCACATCCATTTGATAGACAGTAAAGCCCATGCAGGAAGCATAGGCTAGAAATATCCTTATAGCCTCAATCCTTGCAACTGGTGCAAAGACCTCCTCATAGTCTATCCCTTCCTCTTGTGTATATCCCTGAGCCACTAGACGTACCTTGTTTCTGACCACAATGCCTCTTTCATCTTTCTTGTTTCTAAGAACCCATCTTGTCCCAATATGTCTGACATATCTGGGACAATCAACTAGCTCCCAAACATCCTGAATAGCAAATTGGTGAAGCTCATCCTGCATTTCTTCCACCCAACTTGGTTCATTGAGAGCATCAAAAATCTTCTTGGGTTCCTGTTTGACAGAAAACAGGCAAACAAACATGCTTGAACAAGAGGGGTATCAACCTTCTTGTGTATATTGGCAATAAATCCTCCAAGACTCTGATGAGATCTTCTAGTCTGAACAGGAGACATGACATCCCCAATAATTTGAGAAGTGGGGTGATTCTTCATAGTAGAAGTAAGAACTCCTCCCTCAAAAAGTCTGTTGTCTTCAATCTCATCATCCAAGTTACCAATATCTTCTTCAGACTATAACACCCCCACAAATGCTATGCGCAGCGGAACTACAACATTGGGTGCTACACAGCTATCATTGCACACAAGATATATCAAACGACTCTAAAAAGACGTCAACTTAAGACTTGAATTAAAAATTGTTAGATGATACATGTCCACGATTTTTCCAACCCCACTTGGTACAACAGAGTTTAGCGTTTTCGGTCCCCATGAATCTCGACCCAAGAATTTCAGTTTCACAACAACATAACATTAAAATTAAAAATGTTTAAGTGGAAAAGGGAGGAAAAACAAGCAGACTCCAAGCCATACACACAACATCCATCCCATGCACGCTCCATGCTACACTTCAGCGGTTACCTGAAACACATGCCAAAATTTGGTCAACGAAAACGTTGAGTGGAATTCATAGGTTTTACAATTCATTTTGAACGTATATAAAATAAAAACCATTCGTGATCATCCATAGACTTGTCGATCAAACAATCTATATTCAGGATACTGAAAATTGTGTTTAAGCTCATGACACTAAACCGTTAACTCAATCACCCGCGTAATAATTACCGGCGTGACTCAGATGAAACCATGGCCCCTAATAAGGCATCAGTTGCAATTATACCTTTTCTCTTATCACAAATTATCCGTCCGCAGGGGGTATCAACGTACTAGCCCTCGTCTCGGATAGGGTAGTCAACCCCATAGTACTATCACTTTGTATAAGCGGCTATTTCCCCCTACTCGAGGGCAGGACAATAGTTAATAGTTCATGAAATTAGGGTCTTTTGCAACTAGGTACTCAACACAATTTCTAAGGCAACATTCGGGTCTAACAATCATTCATGACATACGTTCATTTTAAAAACTAGCATGCATTTCCCTCGCGGGTAAAACAATTTGAAATAATAATAAGCGAGGCTATAAATTCACACCTTATATATTAAGTAGTCGGTAGTTCGAGAGATGATCACTGACGACGATACGGATGCCCGGGTAAATCAACACCTATCAACAAATAACGCGAAATGAGTAATCTCATTTTAAATACCTTACGGTACTGTATAAAATACATAGATACTATTCACTTAGGACAATTATAACTCACGCCAAAACAAAACAACAAGCATCACTCATTTTACACCATTCGTTCTTATTATTTACGTTATCCATTTTTATTCATTTTCGCCGGTACTTACCGAAAGTACGGGCTGTTTTACTATATTTAACCATTCTTATAAAATTTGAAAAAATTCTCAAAAATACTATAAGACCTGTAGATAACACATTTTTAATCCCAATAAAAGTTTTTACTTCTACGACCCGTTACTCAACGCTTTTCCAAAACTACATTTTCCGGGCTGAAATTGTACTTCGACCAACTTGGACCTCTTTGACCTATTTGAAATGCACCTTTGACTTCTTTGACTCCTAAGTCCACTTATAGACTCAATTACACAGGTTTGTGACCAAAATTTGACCCTTGACCTTTTACCAATTCATACTTGTGGTCCTCGGGATTTGACTAAAACTATACATAAATTCGGATTAGGAAAGTTCTCGTCTCCCGGTACACGATCTTTAAAACCTCATAACTTTTAGCTCGTTTAGAGTCACGAGCTCTACCTTATACCAAATTAAAGCTAAGAAGACCCTCTATGACTATATTTAGCTATCTAGACCTGTAGGAAAAATTATTTAGATGAAAAGGTCTTAAACTTTCTGCCTAAATTTATCCATACCAAAATCATACTTAAGCTCGATTCCAAACCTATTAATCATTACTAGGCTTCATCCTAAGCATTCCCAATCATAACCAAACACTAATTTCAGTCCCTAACCCCTATTGATCATCAACCTCATCATCTAAAAATCTAAAAACAAACATGCAAACACTTGTACCCATTTAACACATCAATAAACACAAGGCTAAACACAAAATCAATGCTCAAAATCATCAATCACCATGGCTCCCCAAACACCCCCTTTTGCCGTGGGGTTTGGGTGACCAAATCACCACAACCAAATCAATTTTGGTGGGTTTGATTAGTGATTATACTATCCTTATACATGAATTTAACATGCATCAATCCAATTAACCTCAAAAACGAGTTTGAATGATCTTGAAAATTTTTGGAAAAATTTTGTTAATGCATGTTTAATTTAACCATGGATTAACACTCACCAATGGATTTTAGAAGGTGGTCTAAGGTTAGATTTTGTCAAAACTAAAAAAAAAATGGTGGATGGTGGTGGTGTGGGTGTTTGGCCGTCGGCCTAGAGAGAGAGAGAGAGAGTGTTTGATTTTTTTTTTGTTAAAGTGTTGTGTGTGTTTGTGTTTGTCACCTTTTGTGAGATGGGAGGGGCCAAAGTGGCATTTTTGGATTTCTTTTGGCCTTAAACAAAAACGTCACTAAAACTTTGCGGGATCGACTCACTAGTCAATTTAGAAAAAATTACGGGAGTCGGAAATCATCCCGAACACTCCAAAATACTTTTGGGATACTTTAAATGTACTCGGAAGGCTATAAAACTCACCCGACTCGACTTAACACGAACCGTAAGTAAAATTCTCGAAAAATTACATTATCGATAAATCGTCAATAATTATAGAAATTTGGGCATCCATCGGGATCGTAATCGTCATCGTCCTTCTTGAATCGTCAATCGTAAAAATTATAACCTCGAACATCGGCTTTAACCAATATACTTATATATATAGAAATTAAAATTTATTAAAAATTTCAAAAATTAGCGTAATTTAGGGTAACGTTAATGACCTCGGTTCTGGGGTGTCACATCCACCCCTCCTTAAAGAGAGCGACGTCCCGGCGCTCGCCTCTTCTTATACTCACATTTTGTTCTGCTGGAACAGATGAGGATACCTTTCCTTGAAAAAGTCCTCACGTTCCCAAGTGTATTCCGGTCCACGCTTAGAATTCCATCGAACCTTCACAATAGGAATTCTACTACGCTTCAGCCTCTTGACCTCTCGGTCCATAATTTCCACAGGTTCTTCCACAAAATGCATTTTGTCGTCCAGTCGAATCTCGTCCAAAGGAATCACCAATTCCTTATCCGCCAAACTCTTCTTCAGGTTCGATACGTGAAACGTGTCGTGAATAGCACTAAGCTCGCTCGGCAATTCTAACTTGTACGCTACTGGTCCAATTCGTTCAACGATCTTAAAGGGTCCAATATACCTCGGACTCAACTTTCCTTTCTTCCCAAAACGAATTACACCCTTCCACGGCGATACCTTGAGCATAACCATATCTCCAACTTCAAACTCCAACGGTTTCCTTCTGTTATTGGCATAACTCTTCTGTCGGCTTCTCGCAGCAAGTAGTCGGTTCTTGATTTGCACAATCTTCTCTGTCGTTTCTAAAACCATTTCGGGTCCAGTCAATTGACTTTCTCCTACTTCACTCCAACACACAGGCGATCTACACTTCCTTCCATACAATGCTTCGAACGGTGCTGCCTTGATACTCGCATGATAACTATTATTATACGAAAACTCCACCAGAGGCAAGTGGCGTTCCCAACTTCCTCCAAAATCAATCACGCATGCTCGGAGCATGTCCTCCATCGTCTGAATAGTTCGTTCACGCTGGCCGTTAGTTTCCGGGTGATAAGCCGTACTTAAACTCAATTCAGTGCCCATCGCACGTTGAAGCGATTTCCAAAATTCCGAAGTAAATCTACTATCACGATCCGAAATGATCGATAACGGCACTCCATGTCTGCAGACGATCTCTTTCACGTACACACTGGCTAGCTTTTCCATGCTGTCCGTCTTCTTCATAGGTAAGAAATGAGCAGATTTCGTTAATCTATCCACTATTACCCATATCATATCACATCCACTAGGAGTTCTAGGTAAACCCGTCACGAAATCCATAGCGATTTTCTCCCATTTCCATTCTGGGATCTCTGGTTGTACCAACAATCCAGATGGTTTCTTATGTTCTGCTTGAACCTTCGCGCAAGTCAAACACTTACTAACGTAACGAGCAATATCCGCCTTCATATTCGGCCACCAATAAACTTTCTTCAGGTCGTGATACATTTTATCCGATCCAGGATGTATCGAATACTTCGACTTATGAGATTCGTTCATAACCAATTCTCGAACTCCAGGCTTTCCTTCCTCAGATGAACACAATGGTAACCAAATCCGATTTTCGAAATATCTCAGTCCGTCTGACCTAATCACGAAAAGAGGTTTCAACATTCGTCCCAAGTTCTCAGCTTCAACATTCCCTTTCATTAGTCCCCTCTCTTGAGCCTTCAGTATAGTTTCGGTTAAGTCAACGCTCTCAGTCATCACCAAAGCTCTGACCCTCAAAGGTTTCTCCCGTTCCTTCCTACTCAGTGCATCCGCTACAACATTCGCCTTGCCAGGGTGGTAGCGAATTTCGCAGTCGTAATCACTCAGTAGTTCAACCCATCGTCTCTGTCGCATATTCAACTCCTTTTGATCTAAAGTGTGTTGCAAACTCTTGTGGTCAGTGAATACAACACACTTCGTCCCATACAAATAGTGTCTCCACAACTTCAACGCAAAAACTACAGCTCCTAATTCCAAATCGTGCGTCGTGTAGTTCTCCTCATTCTTCCTTAGTTGCCTCGATGCGTAAGCTATCACCTTTTCACGTTGCATCAATACCGCTCCATAACCCTTACGAGATGCATCACAATACACTACAAAGTCTTTGGTTCCTTCAGGCAATGACAATATCGGTGCGGAACATAACTTGTCCTTGAGCGTTTTGAAAGCGAGTTCTTCCTCATTTCCCCATTCATACACCCTATTCTTTTCGGTAAGCCTTGTCAATGGTTTTGCAATCAACGAAAATCCTTCAATGAACCTTCGATAATACCCAGCTAAGCCAAGGAATTGTCGAACTTCACGTTGTCGGTGCCGACCATTCCCTGATCGCTTCGACCTTGGTAGGATCCACGCGAACTCCCTTGCTATCAATCACGTGACCTAGGAATTGCACGGATTCTAACCAAAACTCACACTTCGAGAATTTCGCATACAGCTTCTCCTTCTTTAACAACTCCAAAATCTTCCTCAGGTGCTTCTCGTGCTCCTCCTTACTCTTAGAGTAAATAAGTATATCATCGATGAACACAATAACAAACTTATCTAGATACGGCTTGCACACGCGATTCATGAGGTCCATGAATACAGCAGGCGCGTTCGTCAACCCAAACGGCATCACTCGAAATTCAAAGTGTCCATACCGCGTACGAAAGGCAGTTATAGGAATATCCTCCTCTCTTACACGTAGTTGATGATACCCTGATCTTAAATCGATCTTTGAGTATACACTGGAACCTTGCAATTGATCAAACAAATCGTCAATCCTCGGCAATGGGTACCGATTCTTAACTGTCAGCTTGTTGAGTTCCCTATAGTCAATACACATCCGAAATGAACCATCTTTCTTCTTCACAAACAACACTGGTGCTCCCCAAGGTGATGAGCTCGGCCTAATAAATCCCTTGTCCATCAATTCCTTCAACTGATCCGATAACTCCTTTAACTCGGATGGTGCTAAGCGATAAGGTGCACGCGCAACCGGCGCAGCTCCTGGCACCAAATCAATTCGAAACTCGACCTCACGGGTGGGTGGTAAACCCGGCAACTCGTCTGGAAAAACTTCCGGATATTCGCAGATAACAGGTACCTCTTCAATCCTCGCCTCTAAATCACCATCACTCGAAACTTGTGCCAAAAACACATCGCATCCGTTCTCTACATACTTCATCATTTTCAAACAGGAAATCACTTTCAAACGAGAAGTGCATTCGTCTCCCTTCACCGTCAAGACTTTATTCCTCAACGGAATCTGAACTAATCTCTCGCCACAGACGATCATAGCACTGTGCGCCATTAGCCAATCCATTCCCACAATCACGTCAAACGATCCTAGCTCTATAGGCATCAAGTCGATTTTAAAAGCGTAATTTCCTAACTTCAAGGTACACCCTTTCAGTATAGAATTTGTACTAACAATCTTTCCATCGGCTAACTCGACGTTATAACTAGTCGCTAACAACACCGGTTTTCTATCGATATGACGACTAAATTTAACATCTACAAAACTCTTGTCGGAGCCAGAATCAAACAAAATACTAGCATAACAAGCGTCTAGTAAAAACGTACCGGTAACCACGTTAGGACCCTGTGGTTTATCAGCCGTCCCTACTTGATACACGGCAGCAGCATTGTTACCTCCCTGCTTGTTTCCTGCCTTCGGGCAATTCACTTGCACATGGCCTCTCTCTCCACATCCAAAACATCCCCTCATTCTGATAGCATTCGCCCCAGTGGCTACTCCTCCCGCTCGGCAACCAGACGTCCTGTGACCTGCTTTTCCACATTTGCCGCATGCAGGCGGGCAATTCCCGACATGGTACAAATTGCACCTACCACAATGGGGATTCACTTTTACTCCTCTAGGGTTCGTCACAGCCCTCATCCCTTCATTCCTTCGTTGGTTAAACTGCTGATTGCGGTTCTGACCATGGTTGTTTCGATTTCCACCTCGGTTCTGGCCCTGGGATTGATTGCTTTGTGCCGCTTCCCATTTCCTCTTGTTGCCTTCAGCAATGAAGTTCTGCTTGTCCTGGAGCTTGACGTCCATCAATGCGTGAGCCATCTGGACCGCTTCATCAAACGACCCAGGTTTAGACGAAGTCGTCTCGCCCTTGATATTACTAGATAAACCTTTGATGTACTGCTTCATCTTCTTGGCATCATTGGCAAAAACGTCTGGACACAAAAGGCTTAATTCATTAAACCTCCTGGTGTAAGCAGCGATATCATTGTTCTTCAAGGTCAAGTGCCTCAACTCATCTTCCAATTGACCCAATTCCTCTTCCGGGCAGAACTTCTTAGTCAACAGAGCTTTTGTCGCAGTCCATGTCCTTGCATTCGCTACAGCCAATCCAACGGTGGCTACTTGGGTGTTCCACCAACTTAACGCATCATCAAGAAACGTAGCAGCCGCAAACTTCACCTTGTCCGCTTCTGAACAACCGCTGATTTTGAAAGTACTTTCAACCTTTTCCAACCATCTTCTAAGTTCTAGAGCTCCACCAGTTCCACGAAATTGCGTGGGACCGCATTTCATAAAACTAGAATAGGTACACACTCTCGGGGCTTACTGTCTCCCCGCATTTCTACCCTGGTCCTGATTTCTCCCGGCTCGGTCTGCTTCTAGCGCATTTGCTATAGCTTCCTGAATCATTGTGTTTACACGATCGGCGGTTAACTTTGGAGGCATGGTGTTATCGAATATCTCTTTCTGCAAGACAGGGAAAATAGAAAAACAATGTAAGTATACACATCAAGATTAAGATGGATTTCTTTTTCAAGACATAATATAAATACAACGACACATCACTATAGAGTTACTAATATTCATCAATTCACATCACAAAAGATCAAATTTAAGACATATCACAGATCATGAAAGGTAACATGGATTGTATTGATAATTAACCAAAATTGTGACAAGTATTGCCACTACAATCGTTCACCATAAAACTTAAGTCCTCAAGTTTTTCGTCATAATGCCATCATACAAAAGTCTAAAACAGTTCTATTACAATGATCAAAGAAAAAATACAAGACAAGCAACTAGGCATGTGGTGATCCACACGGCCTCTTAGATGGCGGTTCGTCATCATCTTCCTCGGGTTCCTCATCGCTATCGTCCTCGTCCACATCATCCATTTTTCTCTTTCCTTTGTCATTCGGCCCACATTCCGTCTCCTTTTTCGTCCCTGATGTAGACCCACACTCAATCGCTACCTGACTTCCCACAGTAATACAAGCAGCTCTAGTAGGTGGCTGGATCATGTAGTCATTAGCCTCCATCTCCAAATCGTCCACGAATCTCTAATCCGGGGGCAATGATGCTCTCACTCGATGCTCCCAACTCTGCATCCTTGACAATCTCACTTGATCTTCCCTAACACGGTCAAGACTAGCGCTCAAATTTGCAACCATCGATCTTAGACTGTTGATGTCACTTTTGTTTACATTTCCATCATACTCAATTCTTGCAGTCCTTTCTAACAGTCTTTGGTGTTCCCTTTCATTCTTATCAAACCTCTTAATTACCCTGGTCTCAACTACAAACCGCTCATACATCAACCTCTCCATCCTCCTCAAACGACCTGCGGGATCCCAGTAGTGTCTTGGTCTCGGAAAGTAAACCCTTGCAATATTCTCATGAATCGATTGCGACTTGGATGATTTGTTGGACTCTCCACCGCTCCCATTACTTACTCGAACAAATCCTGGCACTGTTCTCAAATAGTCCTTGCAATTGTCCATCGGGCGATTAAAGGGTTGCTGCTCATATCGATCGGTTGGAGGTACTTCATAACCCTTTGGCGAATTCGGAGATTGAAACAAATCAGGTTCGGTCTGGCCTACAGCATTCTCGGGAATGCCATCATCCATTAGTTCCTCGGGCTCTTCCTCAGAATCCTCACTCTCGTCACTACTGATGCTAAAATTGTCCACCTCACTTTCGTCATTGTCATTTTCCGGCCCTATTTCCTCTTCTGGAGCGATCCATCCATTATCATTATCCGGCGGGTTCGGAGGAAACGGTCCCCCTTCGTGACCTACGACGTAATCGTTTCCATTATCATTAGGCGGTACCTCGGCCATTCCTGCAATAACAGCGAATTTCGGAGGGTACATAAGTAATTATAAAATATTCATAAATACATGCATGCAAATGCAATGCAAAGGTGGTACATATGCCCAAAATGTAATAATATGATGCTCATGCATGATTAATACAAAAGTTACGATGTCGGATATTCCACGTATAATTTCAACGTCTACATATAGTAATTTCCATACTTACGTAATAATTACCCACATATATACTTCAACTCAAAAGTATACGTCAAATGCCATGAATACAAAAATAAATCTTACCGGAGCCGTGCAGGATAGTTGTGTGTGCTTGGACCATTTCTTACGACACCAAAAGTTATAGTTTAGGATTTTAAAAAACGACCTAGTTCTCTATAACTCATGGCTCTGATTACCAATCTGTAACACCCCCACAAATGCTATGCGCAGCGGAACTACAACATTGGGTGCTACACAGCTATCATTGCACACAAGATATATCAAACGACTCTAAAAAGACGTCAACTTAAGACTTGAATTAAAAATTGTTAGATGATACATGTCCACGGTTTTTCCAACCCCACTTGGTACAACAGAGTTTAGCGTTTTCGGTCCCCATGAATCTCGACCCAAGAATTTCAGTTTCACAACAACATAACATTAAAATTAAAAATGTTTAAGTGGAAAAGGGAGAAAAACAAGCAGACTCCAAGCCATACACACAACATCCATCCCATGCACGCTCCATGCTACACTTCAGCGGTTACCTGAAACACATGCCAAAATTTGGTCAACGAAAACGTTGAGTGGAATTCATAGGTTTTACAATTCATTTTGAACGTATATAAAATAAAAACCATTCGTGGTCATCCATAGACTTGTCGATCAAACAATCTATATTCAGGATACTGACAATTGTGTTTAAGCTCATGACACTAAACCGTTAACTCAATCACCCGCGTAATAATTACCGGCGTGACTCAGATGAAACCATGGCCCCTAATAAGGCATCAGTTGCAATTATACCTTTTCTCTTATCACAAATTATCCGTCCGCAGGGGGTATCAACGTACTAGCCCTCGTCTCGGATAGGGTAGTCAACCCCATAGTACTATCACTTTGTATAAGCGGCTATTTCCCCCTTCTCGAGGGCAGGACAATAGTTAATAGTTCATGAAATTAGGGTCTTTTGCAACTAGGTACTCAACACAATTTCTAAGGCAACATTCGGGTCTAACAATCATTCATGACATACGTTCATTTTAAAAACTAGCATGCATTTCCCTCGCGGGTAAAACAATTTGAAATAATAATAAGCGAGGCTATAAATTCACACCTTATATATTAAGTAGTCGGTAGTTCGAGAGATGATCACTGACGACGATACGGATGCCCGGGTAAATCAACACCTATCAACAAATAACGCGAAATGAGTAATCTCATTTTAAATACCTTACGGTACTGTATAAAATACATAGATACTAGTCACTTAGGACAATTATAACTCACGCCAAAACAAAACAACAAGCATCACTCATTTTACACCATTCATTCTTATTATTTACGTTATCCATTTTTATTCATTTTCGCCGGTACTTACCGAAAGTACGGGCTGTTTTACTATATTTAACCATTCTTATAAAATTTGACAAAATTCTCAAAAATACTATAAGACCTGTAGATAACACATTTTTAATCCCAATAAAAGTTTTTACTTCTGCGACCCGTTACTCAACGCTTTTCCAAAACTACATTTTCCGGGCTGAAATTGTACTTCGACCAACTTGGACCTCTTTGACCTATTTGAAATGCACCTTTGACTTCTTTGACTCCTAAGTCCACTTATAGACTCAATTACACAGGTTTGTGACCAAAATTTGACCCTTGACCTTTTACCAATTCATACTTGTGGTCCTTGGGATTTGACTAAAACTATACATAAATTCGGATTATGAAAGTTCTCGTCTCCCGGTACACGATCTTTAAAACCTCATAACTTTTAGCTCGTTTAGAGTCACGAGCTCTACCTTATACCAAATTAAAGCTAAGAAGATCCTCTATGACTACATTTAGCTATCTAGACCTGTAGGAAAAATTATTTTTATGAAAAGGTCTTAAACTTTCTGCCTAAATTTATCCATACCAAAATCATACTTAAGCTCGATTCCAAACCTATTAATCATTACTAGGCTTCATCCTAAGCATTCCCAATCATAACCAAACACTAATTTCAGTCCCTAACCCCTATTGATCATCAACCTCATCATCTAAAAATCTAAAAACAAACATGCAAACACTTGTACCCATTTAACACATCAATAAACACAAGGCTAAACACAAAATCAATGCTCAAAATCATCAATCACCATGGCTCCCCAAACACCCCCTTTTGCAGTGGGGTTTGGGTGACCAAATCACCACAACCAAATCAATTTTGGTGGATTTGATTAGTGATTATACTCTCCTTATACATGAATTTAACATGCATCAATCCAATTAACCTCAAAAACGAGTTTGAATGATCTTGAAAATTTTTGGAAAAATTTTGTTAATGCATGTTTAATTTAACCATGGATTAACACTCACCAATGGATTTTAGAAGGTGGTCTAAGGTTAGATTTTGTCAAAACTCAAAAAAAATGGTGGATGGTGGTGGTGTGGGTGTTTGGCCGTCGGCCTAGAGAGAGAGGGAGAGAGTGTTTGATTTTTTTTTTTGTTAAAGTGTTGTGTGTGTTTGTGTTTGTCACCTTTTGTGAGATGGGAGGGGCCAAAGTGGCATTTTTGGATTTCTTTTGGCCTTAAACAAAAACGTCACTAAAACTTTGCGGGATCGACTCACTAGTCAATTTAGAAAATTTTACGGGAGTCGGAAATCATCCCGAACACTCCAAAATACTTTTGGGATACTTTAAATGTACTCGGAAGGCTATAAAACTCACCCGACTCGACTTAACACGAACCGTAAGTAAAATTCTCGAAAAATTACATTATCGATAAATCGTCAATAATTATAGAAATTTGGGCATCCATCGGGATCGTAATCGTCATCGTCCTTCTTGAATCGTCAATCGTAAAAATTATAACCTCGAACATCGGCTTTAACCAATATACTTATATATATAGAAATTAAAATTTATTAAAAATTTCAAAAATTAGCGTAATTTAGGGTAACGTTAATGACCTCGGTTCTAGGGTGGCACACAGACTCTCTTCTATCAATATCTGTATGAACCTCTCCATGTCATTGTTGGAAATACGTTTTACGTATTAGAAAGGATCGGTCACTCCAACAATAGTCCATGTTATAGCTCGTAGTTTAGTTATTTACTTTTATCAAACAAAGCCCAAAACCGAGCCCATGGATTGTATGGGCCGGCTGCCTATTGTAAACCCAAGCCCATCACATGGGCTTGGGTATATAAACCCTCTCCTAAGAAGGAGAGGGGTGTGGTTTTCATTATTTTACACATAGTTCTTTCTTAGTTTCTCTCTCTAAAGTGTGAAATCCACCATCTCTCTATCTCTTTCTCTCTCTAAAAACATAAGCATAGATTTACAAATCTACAAATGGTATCAGAGCTTGGGATGAAATATAGGTTTGTTTTTGTGTTACGTTTTGTTTTCAAAACAATTCGTGGAGTATAGGTTTGTTTTTGCCGAAATCTTCAAATTTTTTGTGTTGGATCGAAGTTTAAAGTAGTGTAACATACGGATTCGTGCTTAAGAGTGTTCTTGGTATCTTGGTTTTCATTAAAACATCAGTTTTCTTGGATCAAAAGTGCGAAAAAAGGCTTTGTTCTTCATTCCGAAATTCTAGCAGAAAGATCCATCGGAAAGTACAAACTGTACTTGGGCCTCCATCGCAATAACTTAACCATCGGAAAGGGTTAGGTTTCTACATTGCGATCGTTGGATTTTTATCACTTATTCCGATCTGAATCATTCCGATAGCTATTGCGATCTGAGATTCCGACGGGTATAAGGAAGTATTTTAAGTCGTTACTCTGCTCGAATTTTGTCAGCCACTTTGCGATCTGAACATTCCGATAGGGCTTTGCGATCTGAACATTCCGATACCAACAACATTTCGACAGGGCTATATTCCGATCTGGTATTACGATCTGACATTCCGATCTGGTATTACGATCTGACATTCCGATCTGGTATTACGATCTGACATTCTGATCTGGCATTCCGATAATCACAATTTTTTCCATAAAAAATTTCGAGAACATATTTTAGGGGATTTTAACATTGTTTCTCGATTATAACTCACAACAACACAAAAATACTTAACCTTATTTCATTGTTCGATCAACTTTGTAAATCTTAACTTATTGAAATGGAGTATACATCTCTTAAGGATAAGTCCATCCTCTCGGGTACGGATAATCGTCCACCAATGTTGGTGAAGACAATGTATGAGGAATGGGCTTCCCGAATGGAACTTTATATGTTGAACAAGGAGAATGGACATCTTATTTGGGCATCGGTGCTCAATGGACCATTAGATTATGGTACTGTGACGGAAGGTACGACCACTCGTCCTCGCACAACGGGTGAGTTGACTGGAGATATGAAGATTCAAGATAAATGTGATAAGTATGCTACAAACATCATTCTTCAAGCCCTTCCTCCAGATGTCTACAAACTCGTCAGCAAACATAAAGTTGCCAAAGAGTTATGGGATAGAATTCGGGTTCTAATGCAAGGCACCTCGTTAACTAAACAAGAACGAGAGTGTAAGCTTTATGATACTTTTGATAAGTTTGCCTATGTGCCAGGGGAGACTCTCAATGATTACTATCTGAGATTTACCCTATTGTTGAATGAGCTTAATATCTATGGCATGGCAATCCCTACCTTTCAATTGAACACCAAGTATTTGAACACTCTTCCTCCAGAATGGAAAAAATACGTGACGGATGTTAAATTGGCTAAGGACTTGCATAACACCAATGTGGATCAACTTCAAGCTTTTCTTCAACAACATGAATGCCATGTGATCGAGGCTCGGTTGTCTACACCTCAAGTTCATGATCCACTTGCAATGTATGCTTTTCAACAAAACATGGCTTATACTTATCAACAACCATCATACATGCAGCAGCCACCACCACACATCTATCAGCAACCACAGCAACCATCTTATCAACCACCAATGATGCCACAACAAGAATATCAACAAAGTGTTCATCAACAATCTTTTCAACAGCAACCACCATATCAAACATCACCATCACAAGCCAACACTTCTCCATTGGGCTATACTCCTCAGCAAGGATATTTTCCAATAGAAGCACAACCAGCACAAGCTTTCTACTCTAATGAACTTCCACCAATCCAAGCACCAGTCTTTACCCCAAATGATACGCCAGCTGATGTTCTAAACCATCTCACCGCCTACTTGTCAAAACTTGTTGCTACTAGAGGATTTCCACCAACAAACAATCAGCTCCGCACCTCATCAAATCCTCGACAACAAGCCACTGTTCAAGATGGTCAAGTGACGGTGCAACCTATTCAGGGAAGGCAAAATTCATATGGACCTCCTACAAGGACTGGGAACAATCAAGCTGTGAATGCTCAAGCTAGTGGAAATGGGAGTCCTATTGGTCCTAAGAAGGTTGTGACTTGCTACAATTGCCGAGGACAAGGTCATATGGCTAGGGAATGCACTCAGCCGAAAAGGAGAAGGGATGATGCATGGTTTCGTGAAAAGATGTATTTGGTTGATGCTCAGTCTAAGGGGAAGATTTTGGATTCAGAGGAGTTAGCATTTCTTGCAGACCCAGGAGCAGCAGATACTGAAGGCATTGCAGTCGTTTCCACTTCTAATGCATCTTATCAAGCGGACGATCTTGATGCATACGATTCGGATTGTGATGACATTCACTCTGCCCAAGCTGCTCTCGTTGCTAATCTCTCTCACTACGGTTCTGATGTCATCAGTGAGGTACCAACCACATCCAATAATATTGATGATAACCAACATCAAGTTGGGCATGAAAATGACAACCTCGAACAGCATTCGGGAACTAGTAACTCAAATGATGTGGTACCCAATTCTACACATTTGAGTGAACCTCAACCAAATGCTACGACGGGTATGGAATCTTATGCTCAACATGATTTGGTAATGGTGCCTAAACATATTATTGATCAAATGCACATGGCACTCCGACAATCCGTAGAGACGAATTCCACCTTAACTACTGAGCTTGCGTTGCATAAAGAAAAGGTCAAAACTTTTGAAATGGTCCCTCAAGAAGAGAAAATAACATGTTCTGAATTTGACCAATTTCGTTTTGAAAAGATTGAACACTTGAAAGAAATAGAATCATTAAAAGCTAATCTTTCTAATGAATTAAAAGAAAAGGAGTCGGTTGTCAATGATTTTCAGAAACTTAAAATGGATTTTGAAACTCTCGAGTCTAAAAAGGTTGAATCAGAAATTAATGCTACCAAACTTCTTAAATTCAAAGAACAACAGCTTTTAAAACAATACGATTCCACAGAAAAGTTTCATCTTTTAACTAAATCATTTAAAGAATTCGAACTTAAGCGTCTTCAAGATTTACCACCTAATCCCGGTTATGCAAAACAAGCTTAGGAATATATTCCCGGCCTTTATGATATGACCATAATTGGCAAATCGAAAGAAGCACCTTTTGTTCGTAGTACTGAGGAGACACAATCACTTGGGGATGAAACTCATTCTAAAATGCTTTCAAAATTCCATACAATTGATTATGATCAACATAACAAAGATCAATTTTCGAAAAAGACACGCATTCGCTTATAAAAGGAATTAGCAGAATTAACAGTTCTTGTGCCCCAAAGTTTGTCAAATGAAAACCTTCCTAGTACGTCTCCTACACTCGTCAAAAAGGATTTAACGAAGTTAATTCCACCGGTAAGTAAGGCGTCCGTTAACTTAAATACGGTTCACCAACACTTGGCCGATTTTGACAAGGTCATTTTGGAACGTACGACGGCCACGGCCATAACGGAAGGTGAATGGAACTTTGAGCACACTAGAGCTGCGTTTCGAGATGAAATTGTTCCGTTTGTAAAGAATGTTAAAGATTGTCTTCGTAATATTGATCAAGATTTGTTTTTGGAAATAGAAGAAGTTAGACGTGTTTTCAATGAAATGGAAGATGCTTATGAAAACAGTTTACTTGAAATAGAACGGGTTTCACGCCATAATGATCTGCTTTTGAATCAAGTGATGTCTCATGATATAGTTTCTATCTGTGTGAATACAAGTGTTGATAATGATTCTATTGTGCAAAATGTTGAATCTGTAGATACTGTGGTAGATAGTACTTGTCACGAATCTGACGCTGAATTTTTAAAGCTTCAAGATTCATATTCATCGCTTTTAAAACGTTTTGATGAGATTCAAACACATTGTATTTCGCTTGAATGCAAGCAACAATTTATTCAAGAAATCTTTGAAACGTCATTCGAAGGTGTTAATATCGATGACGCAAATTTTGAAAAGAATTTTCGATTGAATTTACAAACAAAACAGCGTCAGCCAAGTGACAAAGTTGCTAACTCTTTGCCGATAGAAATAGAGAAATCTAAGGAGCTTAACTGTGTGAACGTACTTGAGGCCGCTGAGAATCTTAAACTGGATCTAGATAATCGAGTTTCCAAGATTTTGTCCAAAGTTGATAACTTAAAACAGAAAAATACACGACTCTTCGATTCAGTACAGCCCGCATGTGTTGATACCACTGCACAGAATCAATCATTGATTGAACAATTGAATCGAAAGTCGATGGAAATATCTGATTTGAGGGAACAAATTTGTGATAAGAACCTGGTCTTGGCTGAGTTAAAGGAAACACTTCGTACTCTAAAAGGTAAGAATGTTGTGGATAACGCAACCACTATCTCAGCTTCGTCCTCTAGTGCAATTAAAAGGAACCTAATAGCCGTCACACCACTTAACAAGGGCCCTAGGACTAAACCATCTCAAACATTGGTCACTAAAGATAAGGCGGAATCAAAACCAGCTTCTAATATTCCCGTGCTGCCTTCTACAGGAGTAAGCACCACTACTAAGGCTCAAAGATCTAAGGTTAAAAGAAACAAGAAGAATGATAGGATCTTGCCCCCATCTAGTAGTCAAGTGAAGAAGAAAGTAGAAGCCCATCCTAGGAATGTTATTTCTGTTTTGAATAAAAAGAATCATGTAGCTAAACCTATAGGCTCTGCGGTTGTGCAGCGTTCTAAGCCTACTGTGAATTCTAATTTAAAATGTTGGAATTGCAATGAATGTATGTTTTCTAGTCATCATGATTCTTGCCTTATTGACCATGTGAATGAGATGCAGCCCCGGAAAAATGGATTAGAATGGAAACCGACTGGGAAAGTGTTAACCCAAGTTGGTTGGATGTGGCGCCCCACTGGTAGGACTTTCACTATAGTAGGAAATATGTGCCCTTTGACTAGGATCACTCCCACTACAACAAAGAAAGCGTGCCCTTTAACTAGGAGTACCAAGGCTACCAAAACACAAGTGTGTCCTTTAACTAGGAACACTGACACTACTGTAGGAACCAAGTGCCCTTTAAATAGGTCTACTCCCACTGTAGTGCCCGCGAATAATCCAAAACCTAAGAAAGTTGGAACAGTAAAACCTGTTAGTGCTAAAACTCACATTAGAAAACGCAGGAAATCTAAGGGTCTCAAAATTGTTAGCAATTCTGATAATTCTATATCTGTATCTGCTAACACTCCAGAACCAATAGTTTCCAATGCATTGTCTACTGTTTTTATTGAAAACAGGTGGTCCAAATTGTTCTCTGGTATTGGGACTCTGGTTGCTCCAAGCATATGACCGGAGATCGCTCTCAGCTCAGAAATTTGGTCAGCAAGTTTCTTGGTACGGTTCGATTTGGGAATGATCATATTGCAAAGATAATGGGTTATGGTGAATATCATATTGGGAATGTTATAATTTCGAGAGTATATTACGTGGAAGGTCTCGGTCACAACTTATTTTCTGTGGGACAATTTTGTGATGCAAACCTAGAAGTTGCTTTTCGAGAGCATACCTGCTTCATTCGTAATTTGGAAGGGGTTGATTTATTGAAAGGTACTCGAGGGAATAATTTGTATAATTTGTCTCTACAAGACATGATGGCCGCTTCTCCCGTATGTCTTCTCTCCAAAGCATCGAAGACTAAGTCATGGTTATGGCATCGACGGTTATCTCATCTTAACTTTGACGCTATTAATCACTTGGCGAAAAACGAACTTGTTCGTGGTCTTCCTAAACTATCATTTCACAAGGATCATTTGTGTTCCGCGTGTACAATGGGGAAAAGCACTAAGAAGTCTTACAAACCCAAGACTAAAGACACCAACCAAGAGAAACTTTATCTGTTGCATATGGATCTTTGTGGGCCAATGCGTGTTGAAAGTCTTAGTGGCAAAAAGTACATCCTCATCATTGTCGATGATTACTCTCGGTTTACATGGGTGAAATTTCTTAAAGCAAAAAATGAGGCACCTAAATTCATCATCAGATTTCTCAAGATGATTCAAGTGCGTCTCAACACTACTGTCCGACGCATTCGTACAGATAATGGAACCGAATTTGTGAATCAAATTTTGCGTGATTATTATGAAGAAGTTGGCATATCTCATGAAACATCCGTTGCACGCACTCCAAAACAAAACGGTGTCGTTGAAAGGCGAAATCGCACACTTATGGAAGCTGCTCGAACGATGTTAATTTACGCAAAGGCTCCATTGTTTTTATGGGCAGAAGCAGTATCTACAGCAGTGTACACCCAAAACCGGTCACTAATTCGTAAACGCCATGGTAAAACACCTTATGAGCTTCTCCATGGAAAAGTACCAGATTTATCATATCTTCATGTATTTGGTTCTCTTTGCTATCCAAACAATGATGGTGACAATTTGGGAAAACTTCAACCAAAGGCTGATATTGGTATTTTCATTGGTTACGCACCCGCAAAGAAGGCATTCCGAATCTACAACCGTAACTCTCGCAAAATCCTTGAAACTATGAATGTTGATTTTGATGAGCTGACAGCTATAGCTTCTGAGCAAAGCAGCTCTGAACCCGCACTTCATGAAATGGGACCCAGTAACATTAGTTCTGGTCTAGTCCCAAACAACCCTACTTCATCATCATTTACACCACCTACTAGGAAGGAATGGGATACGTTGTTTCAACCATTCTTTGATGAATTCTTTACTCCTCCAAGTATTGTTGCTCCAGAACCTGAGGAAATAGCTCCGGTAACCGAAGCTGTCGCTCCAGCAACCGAAGCACAATCAGACACATCTGCGCCAACAATTGATCAAGATATACCAACAACGAGTAATTCTCAACCAACACAAGTAACAACTACCCATGTCCTGCCTATTGATGATGAAGAAGATGACGATGATCACGATTTGGAATTCGCTCATATGCGTGAACTTCCATTCTTTGGTGTATCTATTCCCGACCCTAATCAAGCCGGGTCGTCCACCTCAGAGGAAGCTCCTTCTATAGTTTACTCCAATCCACGGATTCGTGAACATGACAGCAAGTGGACAAAGGATCATCCTATAGATTCTATTATTGGTGACCCTAATCGTCCTGTATCCACACGAAGTCAGTTACAAGAAAGTGCAATGTTTTGTCACTTTGATGCTTTTCTCACTGAAGTTGAACCTAAGACATGGAAAGAAGCTTTTACTCAATCCTGTTGGATAGAAGCTATGCAAGAAGAACTTAATGAGTTTATACGTCTTGAAGTATGGGAACTTGTCCCATGCCCGGATCAAGTGTAGTTACTCACTTTAAAATGGGTTTACAAGGTGAAACTCGATGAGTTAGGCGGAATATTGAAAAACAAAGCTCGCCTAGTAGCTCGTGGATACAAGCAATTATTGGGCATCGACTTTATGGAATCCTTTGCACCTGTTGCCCGTTTGGAAGCTATTAGACTATTCCTCGCTTATGCAGCCAATATGAATATGATCGTCTATCAGATGGATGTGAAGACGACATTTCTTAATGGTGAAATCAAGGAAGAAGTCTATGTTCAACAGCCGGATGGTTTTGTGAATCCTAATTATCCTAATCATGTGTACAAGCTTAATAAGGCTCTCTATGGGTTGAAGCAAGCTCCACGCGCATGGTATGATCTATTGTCACAATTCCTCATTACTCAAGGCTTCGCAAAAGGCAAGGTGGATCCCACGCTGTTCATTCAGAAACGAGGTAAAGATATGATTATGGTACAAATATATGTTGATGATGTTATATTTGCAGCCTCGACCCAAACATTATCAGATGAGTTTGGGACACTCATATCTTACAAGTTTAAGATGTCAATGATGGGCAAGGTATCATTCTTCTTAGGTCTTCAGATATCTCAGAGTCCCAGAGGCATCTTTATCAATCAATCCAAGTATGCCCTTGAATCGCTTAAGAAATATAAGATGGAATCTTGCGACCCCGTAGACACTCTAATGGTGGAGAAATCTAAGCTTGATGCAGATCCACATGGAGTTGCCGTTGATCCGACACTGTATCGTGGAATGATTGGTACTCTTCTGTATATCACAGCCAGTCGACCTGATCTTCAGTTTGCTATATGTATGTGTGCCAGGTATCAAACTAGGCCTACTGAGTTACACTTAGCTACTGTTAAAAGGATCTTTCGATATCTTAAAGGAACCATTAATCGGGGACTTTGGTATTCGAAGGACTCTTCTATTGCACTAATGGCATATGCAGATGCGGATCACACGGGTTGTCAAGATACCAGGCGTAGCACGAGTGGAACTTTGCAACTACTAGGAGATCGACTAATCAGTTGGGCATCGAAAAGGCAGAAAAGCGCTGCAATTTCAAGTACGGAAGCAGAATACATAGCTATGTCCGGTTGCTGTGCTCAAATTCTTTGGATGAGATCGCAATTAACCGACTATGGTCTAGGCTTCAACAAGATTCCGATGTACTGCGACAACAAAAGTGCAATTGCCTTATGTTGCAACAATGTTCAATTCTCCCGGTCGAAGCATATTGACATTCGCTACCACTTCATCAAGGAGCAAGTAGAAAATGGAGTAATCGAGCTTTACTTTGTCCGATCTGAGTATCAATTGGCGGATATTTTCACGAAGGCTTTAGATCGCGCTCGAATTGAATTTTTGGCCGACAAGCTAGGAATGAGAAATTTCTCGCCTGAGACTCTTAAGGAACTAGCAGATGAAGCGAAAGAATAGTGGTGGTAAAACTATTCTCCGTATCCTTGGTGATCATTTGTATATATTGTTTATATTTTGATCCACAAAAGCAAAATACAAAAATATAAAACCATATAAAAACCATAAAAAAAAATTGAAAAATTCAGAAAAGTCCAAAAATATTTTTACTTTATTTTTCAAAGGTATGTCTTTTGGTACGATAATATTTACGGACTTAGAAATGTTGATTAAAATCGACACGGCGCCATAAATAGAGTTCGTACAAAAGTTGTAAATATTTCATAAAACATGCCTAAATGGCTTGTAGTTATTTCAGACTGCAACCCGGTTTTCACATTAAAGTCAGGTATTTATTATGAAAGCTTTGGCTAACAACGAGAATTAATTTTCTCGGGCAAGGTTTACTTTAAAACCTTGTAAGGGATCAAGTTTACTTTATAACTTGGTCTAACACAAATCTATGTACGTTTCAGTGCATTTATTTGTTAAAACAAGAGAAGTCTTGTTTTTATGAAGCTATCATCTCTACAACCATGCTATCTACAATTGGTATCTACATACTCGACGATGCGACTACTCAACCGACGACTACAGCTCTTTTAATAGAACACGGGTCAACAATTGAGGGGGAGCAATTGTCAAGCATTCAGAATCTTCGATGCCGAACGTGCCAAGCTCACTAACTGGTGTCAAGACAACAATACCAATCGTACATGTGGTGTCAAGAGATGACTTCAGACGTGACGAGCCGACCAACATATGCTGACAAGAACCATTTGATCTTATCATATGATGTTCTCATCTATCAGGTCCAACCTTGTCAATTCTTTTTAATATGGTGAATATGTGATCATGTTACAAATCGGTATCATATCTCATGCGTTTGATATCATGAAGGTAAAACGGACTTGCATTTTTCTTCCCAAAACCTTTGTTAAAACTTCATTAAATCAATTGATATTAAAAACATCGATTGGGTTAATATTTTTAATATGGGGGAGAAAATGTGATTTAATATGGGATATTATCACAAATGGTTTGACTTAAAGTGTTGGCTCATCCCGACATGTGCGAAATGTTTTCGAATATCGTGGCATATGTTAAGGGGGAGCAAAACGGATTTGCATAATCAAAAATGGATTTCATGGTGATTCATACTTACCCACAACCCATTTATTTCACGACGATGAAGATTGTGGTGACATAAGGATGGTAGGATAGGTTAAGTCCTATGATTCTTACAGAACCGGAGGAATCTTCCCAAGGACATTCCATAGCTAGAAATAGTAGTCCTTAGGAAAGTTGGGGAAAGATTGTGAACGTAGCTGAATGCCGACCAAGTACTTAAGTTAGCACTGGAACAATCACAACAAGGTGCTAGTTATGACGTATTGGTAAGCATTGAAGGGGTTGAAGAATGAAAAAGAATTGTAAAGATAAAGGGTGTAAAGAAAGAAGCCCTCCTTACAACTTTAGGCAGAAACCGGGTCAATACATATGCTATTGAGATCATTTTAATGATTCTTGATATTGAAGACAGACATCATGGACCCAGTGATGCAATGCACAACCCATCCCAGCTAACTCAGATATCTCTCAAAAGGTATTTGTTTTAATCACACGGAGACAACGCATTATCTATTGATTTATTCACTCCGAATAAATTGGTATTGAAAAGGTGGCACTCCTCTCTAGCCTCCGATCACTAAAATCCAAAGTGCACGATCGAGTCTAGAGCCATTTGAGATCATCAAATATCTCATTAGGACACACTTTCATATTTACTTGCTTCTTCACACACTGTGAAAAGTAAGAAAGATTTTAAGAGTCCTACCCAAAATCTTCATGATCTTGCCTGAACATCCGAGTAATACGAAAGTATTTACAATGAAGATGGAAATCCTTCTTGAGCGAACATTAAAAAGCTCATGGTAGGTGACTTGTGCGATTCTTTATGAATCAAACTTGTGATAACTGGAAAGCAACAGCTGTTTAATTCTTAACTGAAATTAAACACGTTCCAAGCCTCTACGCAATATCTTAGTGATCTTGCCAGAACACTCAGAGTGATACCTTAGTGTTCACAGTGATGAGTGGAAATCCTTCTAGTGTTAACCTCAAACAGCACTTGGTAGGTAACTTGCAAGATTCTATATGAATCAAGCTCGTGACAACTGGAAAGCAACGATGGTGCAGTTCTTAATTGAATTTCACTTGTTCCAGGAACATGAATTGACGGCTTCAAATCATGCGAATAATTTTATCCAAATGATTCACTCTTTACGTTCGCAGTCAGCTTTGGACGGTCGAGTAAAGAGAACGGGTTTACCCACGAAATCCTGTCAGGAAGTTACTTAATTGAAACTATCCGTCACGGGTACGATATCTAATATCGTCCAACGGTCTTCACCGACCGGAGGTAAAATGCTACTGATTTAGAATGAAATGTTCAAAGCCATTTCGTTTGTGTCTACTTATGTTGCGGCATTTGAAGACGGTGGCGTTGCGGGATCCAAGAAGAAGTCGTCCCCGCATGCTTATACTTTATGCACTTAATATCTCATCTAATTCAAGAAAGCCTAAAAGTTAAGTCTTCCGCTGTTTCAAACTCTGAAGCTTTCAAGAATTACGAAGGTATAAGTATGTGGGACGTGAGGTCACGAAGAGGCGAAGATCACAAGTGATGGATGCACGAGATCAAGGCAAGAGATTGATGCTCAAAGATTGATATCAAAGATCACATCAGCATGTTCACCAGAAAAGAAAAAGAAAAAGAAAGACGAAGACTACGAGCTCAAGACAAGCATAGTATGCTAGGTTTATTTTATTATTGTAACTTGGGTAACGCCCTTGTTTGGAGTGACCTCCCTTAGGGGGAGATTGTTGGAAATACGTTTTACGTATTAGAAAGGATCGGTCACTCCAACAATAGTCCATGTTATAGCTCGTAGTTTAGTTATTTACTTTTATCAAACAAAGCCCAAAACCGAGCCCATGGATTGTATGGGCCGGCGGCCTATTGTAAACCCAAGCCCATCACATGGGCTTGGGTATATAAACCCTCTCCTAAGAAGGAGAGGGGTGTGGTTTTCATTATTTTACACATAGTTCTTTCTTAGTTTCTCTCTCTAAAGTGTGAAATCCACCATCTCTCTATCTCTTTCTCTCTCTAAAAACATAAGCATAGATTTACAAATCTACAGTCTGCTTGAAGGTTCACCTTGTTCAAAATTGGAAGAGAAAATATGCTCAAAAGAGTTGTCAACGCCTGAACCAAGGTTGTCAGCATTTGATCCATCCACGCCTGAAATGGTGTTGTCAACATTTGAGCCATCAACGCCTGAATTTGTCCTGTCAGCGCCAGATTTTCCTTTGTCAGCGCCTGTAGGACCATGCATGTTGTTAACTGGTGATACTTGGGGACCACCATTTTCCTTTCCAGCAGCAGCAGCAGCAAAAGCATCTGTCCATATGGGAATAGTAACATACTCAAGTATGGGAGATGACTTGTCTGCTTGTGATCCAACCTCTTCATTAACCTGTGTACCTGAAACATCAACAAATGGTTTTTCCACAACATTTGAAGTTACCTTCACAATGTCTGGATTAGTAACAAGCATATAATTCAAAGTCCTAGATAGAGGTTCCAAGTCAAAAACCAATTTGGACCACTTTCAGGATCACTAGGTTTACTTTCTAAAAACCTAACATGTACTTTTTCAAGTATACATTTTTCCTTCTTAAGGTAAACCCTATATCCCTTACTCTACACTGAATAACCCATGAAATAGCCTTCATCACCTTTAGCACTAAATTTACCTAAGGCATCACTAGTGTCTAGTACAACTACATGACAGCCAAAAGGTTTAAGAAAACCAATATTAGGTTTCCTTCCCCAAAGTAACTCATAAGGTGTTTTGTTATGTATCTTGTTGACCAATGCTCTATTCTGAACATAACAAGCTGTATTCACAGCCTCAGCCCAAAAAGCTATGGGAAAGTGAGCATCAGCCAACATAGTTTTGGCTGCTTCAATTAGGGTTCTATTCTTTCTCTCAGCAACACTATTTTGCTGTGAGGTTCTGGCAATACTAAACTGCCTAGTAATCCCTTTCTTGGCACAAAAATCATCCAACAGTTTATTTCTAAACTCACCACCATTATCACTTCTAAGCATTTTAACTTCATTACCAGTCTTTTTCTCAATTTGGTTAATAAAGTTAATTAAAGTATCAGCAGTGTCACTTTTCATAGCTAAAAATAAAGTCCAAGTAAACCTAGAAAAGTCATCTATGATGACAAAGCAGTATGATTTACCCTTTAAACTCTCTATATTAGTTGGACCAAACAGGTCCATATGCAGCAAGTGAAGTGGTTTAGAACTAGAGTGCACCTGTTTAGACTTACATGAGACCTTGTGTTGTTTGCCTTTAAGGCATGCAACACAAGAGTGGTCATTGTGGAAAGCCTTTTCAGGCAAACCATCAACCAAACCAAGTCTCACAAGTCTGTTTATATTTTTAAAGTTAATGTGCCCTAGTCTCCTGTGCAATAGATTACTCTCATCAACTGAAGCTTTAACATAAAAATATGACATATTATTATTCATCCTAATACCATTAAGATTCACATTATAAATGTCCTTATGCCTAGGTGTTCTATAGTCAATAAATTTCTCATCTGGCATTTTAAAATCCTTGCTCAACACCAAGCATTCAGTATCAGTAAAAAGAACCTTATTTTTGTTATCACAGACTTGTGATACACTAAAAAGTTTATAATCAAGTTCTTTTACCAGAAACACGTTTTCAAAACGCAAGTTTTTGGTGAGAAGAGTTCCTTTGCTTGTGATAGTTCCATATCCGCCTCCAAAGTAAACTTTATCACCATCCTTAATGGGAGTGAAGTTTGTAAGGTAATCTTCCTTCCCAGTCATGTGCCTAGAGCATCCACTATCCCAATAGCCATAATCATTCACCTGATTTTGAATGCCCTGCACATAAAGAAAACAAATTAGTTTTCTTTGGGAACCAAAGCCTGAGCAGACTTGGATTCATCTGGTTGTTCAACAAGAACAGATTTAGTTCTCGTAACAACCCCTTGTTCATCCCTTTTTGGATGAAACACCCAGTTAATCCCAGTTGGTTTTGTGATGACCTTTGAAATATAATTAAATCTGTTGCAGGTCATAGAAATCCTATTAGAATTAGGGTTTTGATCTTGCTTAGGTCTCCATGTCAAGCTAGAAGCAGATTTAGACCTTTTTCCCTGTGTTTGCAAATATTTAGGTCTGGCAACGTTTCTGTCAGCGTTGGATTTGGTCTTGTCAACGCTGAAATTACCCTTATCAGCGTTGAACCTAGGGTTTGCTACAGGAACCCATTGCCTATTAGACCATGTATTGGTCTTTTGAAAAGGTCTTTGTCCATAAGTGTTAGACCCTTTAGTGAAGAATAGGGCTGGTCTAACAACTTGTGGACTTTGCTCCACAAAAGTTTTGGGTCTGATAGTGTTTGACCTTTTGTCAGCGTTGACCTTTGAAGCTTTGACACACTTATAGGCTAAATGTGAAAAGCTACCACAAGTGTAACAGGCTTTTCTAGACACAACTCTAGGTCTAGAAGAAAAGAAACCTGTTTCATTATCACTAACTTGGCTGTTTGTGGACCTAGTATTCCTATACATTTCTGCATACTTAATACTAGGTTTTCTAACAGTGTTTGAGCCAAGGTCAACAGTCTTGCCAGTGATTGGGTTTGTTACTTTGATATGGGTCGACTCATTTGGACTATCACAAAGCATGCCACCCTTGACAAACAAGGTAGGGTTGGCTTTCTTTCATTCATTCAAATCAGTCAACTTTTGCCTATATTCCTCAACTGGGGTAAGGACTCTTGGTGGAGGAATAAATTCCTCTTCTTGGAGTTCTGGTAAACCAGTCCAAGATAAGTCCTTTTTTGGACACCATAGAAGTCCCCAGCTGGTGGTGGAACACCAGAATATTCTTTCATCCCAATCTCAGTCATGTCCCTAGAATCCCTCTATTTACTAACACATTCTCCTAGGGTTTGTGAGGCCTTATCAAATCTCTTAATTTTAAGCTCTACATTATCCTTATTCTCGATAGCCTCATCTAACGTAGCCTGTAATTCAGCATTGACCCTTTCCATGATGTTTCTAATATCATTACTAGCATTGAAATCATGTTTTAAGATATTTATTTTATCTTTTAGGTCAAGCTTCATTTTCTTATACTTAGAAACTGTCTTTTCAGTTTGAGTGAGAGCAAGTTGATAGTTAGACAACTTGCATCTCTCAGTACTCACATCTCCTAACAATCTTAAAACCTCTTTGTTAAGTCTTTCAGTATTTAAACGACAATCCTTACTACAAAAAGCATCATCGTATACCTCATTGTCTGATGAATATGAGGAGTGTGCCATGAGAGCATATTGAACATGCTCTTCTTCTTTAATCTTAGCAACCAAAGCTTTATCCTCTTCCTCATCCTTAGCCAAATAGCTCCAGTCCCATCCAATACCATCAATTTCTTGCACTGCCACCATGGCCTTAGGATCATGAGCCTTAACAATTTGGCTTGAGGGTTTTCCAGCATCAGATCTTCTTGGAGATCTGCATTCCCTCATAAAGTGCCCCATACGATGATAATTGTAACACTAAACCTTGGATTTATCAAATCCAGCAGTGTCTTTAGCATTAAAAGTCATCTTCTTCTTGAATCTTCTATTCCACCTGTTTGCTCGTATACTAGCAAGAGCCATGTTCCACTTTATATCCATCTCCTCCAAGTGCTCATCACTTATTTGCTCAAGGTCCTCATATGTAATCACTGAACCATTGGGCAATGAAGCAATGTATGCACACACAGTATCCAGATCCAAACCAACAGGCTTAACTCTTGGTGAGTCAATTTTGTACATGTCAGCGTCTGAATGTGAGGCGTTGACAGGATATGATCCACCGTTGACACATGTTGATCCAGTAACTGGGTGCATGTATGAGTCCTTCTGATCAAATTGGACTTCACTATGTGAGAAGAAGGCCATGTTACTATTGGTAGACTTACTTCCATGATCCAAAAGAGTTTCATTCTCCAACAGCCTCAGTTTGTTGTAAACATCATTAAAAGTAGAACTTTTGTGAGTGTTGTTGGCAATTATAGATCTTGCCTCAATCTTCCATCACCAAGGCTTTTAAGAAAAGTGGCAATAATGTCAACATCACCAATTACTGTTGTAAAACCCGTAAATATAAGGTCATAATTTAATTCTACTTTCAATTATTTTGAAGTATTTTATAACGTTAAATATTATTATGTTTAACGGTTTAAGTTGAAACCGATATTAAATATTATATTTTAATATTTTGACGAGTAACGAGGACTACTAGTGATCACGATACCGACGGATGCCTAAAATTTTATATTTTATTATCCATCGTTTCGATATTTAATACTTTCGACGATATCGTTTTAATTACGTATCGAGTCGTCATATTATTATTTTTCGTGTGCGTTTAAACTTTTGAAAAGTATTTTTTTTTACGAAACCCGAGTGTCGTAAATATATCAAAAATTACAATTTACATTTTCTACCCTTTTAAACTATTTTATTCTATTTTGGACCAAAACTATCACAAATTGGCAAAAACTACCCTAACCTTACACTATATAAATTTTTTTTCCACTATCTCATTTCATTTGAAAAATTCATTAAACAAAATCACCATTCTTCTTCCTCCTCTTTCTTTTTAGCCTACACCACAACACAAGCAAATCATCAAAAATTTTGATGATCAACTTTGATCCATCCAAAATCAAAACAAGTCCCATCCTCCATTTTCAAAGGGCTACAATTTGGTATAAAATTTTCATACATGTAACCATATAAATTTTTCAAGAAAAGTTGGTTATGTTTGATCCAAATTTGTTGTATGCATGTGTTAGTAGTGATGATCAAGAGATTTTCATGTTATGTTTTTGTTAAAAAGTTGATTTTTAATTTTTGGGTTTTTGATTTTGATGATGATACAAGTGTTAGGAATGGTTTATGATGATATTAGGGGATTAGGTTGATGACAAAAGTTGTTGGAATTGATCAAAAATATGATTTTGTAAGAGATTTTAATAGTCAATTTTGGGCAGTAGGTTTGAGGCTGTTTTCGGGGGTCTTACTGTTTGATAATCGCTTAACTAATAGGATAGGGTTGTAGAGAATTTCGTTAGCTTCGATTTGATATAAAGTAGGCCTTCCAACTCCAAACGAGGTGGAAGATACACTAGTTTGATTTTCGTGTACCGGGAGACGAGTGTCGACACAATCCGAAAATTGTTGTCGATATTTGGATCGAATCTTGGGGACTATAAAATGAGATTTAAAATGATTCAAGGGTTGTTCTCAGGCTCAAAGTTTAGTATTTTGAGTCTATTTTTAGAATCAAGTGGCGGTTTTACAAATGGAGTTGTTTAGAATGGTCAAAATGGTTTCGTAAGTCAAGGTCGCTAAACTGTCCAGATTTTGTAATTCAAAGATGAGTCGGGCAGAGAACTTTAGAAGTAAAATCTTTTGATGGGCTCTTGGGAGGACTTTATACATATAGTAAGTAATTTCTCTGAGTAGTATCATAAAAAGTTGATATGTTTAAGTATGGGAAAACGGCTTGGACATTCGGTATGTTCCGGCAGATTTTTATTAAAGACATAGAATAATAAAATGAATATATAGGAGAGTGTAATAGTATCACTTGTATCGTTTTCTCTCGAGTTTGTCGTGATTATATGAGTCGAGTTTTATATTCTTATGTATGGTTTATTTCTCGAGTCTATTATTATTGAACGCACCTCATTTGATAGGTTGCGGTTCTCGTGTTTGAAAGGCATCATCTATCGTCGGCGATCGTCTCATTACCACTATCGGCTAAGGTAAGTCTATAGCCTCGCTTTATACTAGTTATTAAATGTTTTTGAACCCGCGAGGGGGAATACATGTTTTATAAACTTAGAACACAAAATTTTTATGGTATGCTTTGTCCCTCTATGAATGGACCCGTGGTTGCCTTTAAATTGTATTAAGTGATTGCCTTAGTTAAAGCCTCAATTATGGACCGTTAATTAACCTATGATGGGTTAACCGCCAGTACAATTAATAGATCTATGGGGGAAGCCGCCCCGGTTCAGTTTTTGTGGACTTGTCATAGAAGCTTAGGCCCGACCTCCACACTGTTTGAGAATATTGTATTGAGAAGTCAGGTATACGGCAATGTACCAATAATCTAGAGGTAACCGAAAATTAATAAATCTCTCGTCTTATTAGACTGATATGGGAGTGTCTAAGGGCTCGGTTCCATGAGCTTATTGCAATTTATGCTATATACAATTATCATTGTTGATGAAAATTATTATTTGATGCTTATAAGCATGCCACAAACTTATAATCTTTGCTTGTGTTCAAATTGATTTCATAAACCTATAGATTCACTCGGCATTTTTGCTGATTGTTTTACTCACATGTATTTCAGGTAATCAAGAAGTGGAAGCTTGGAGGTCACGGGGAATGAAGTTGTGCACTGCTTTTGTTGTTCAAACTCTTTGATTTATTTATCGTTCCATTTTTAAATCAAACCAATATGTTGTTTTAACTAATCTTTTGGTAATGATTACTTGGGACTACGCTACTCTGACAAATGTTTTAGGAACGATAAATCTAAAACGTCTCTTTTCGAGTCGTTCTTTATAAATTATGTGTTGTCGTATCATTGTTTAGCACCCAAAGATGTATTCCGCTGTGTGTAAATTGGGGGTGTTAAAGATTGGTACCAGAGCCATGAGTTATAGAGAACTAGGTCTTTTTCTAAAAACCTAAACTATAACTGTCGGTTTTATTTTTCAAAGAGTCGGTGCACATGATTTCGCGTGACTTCAGGTTCAAGCTACTTCTGGGATTACAACTTTAGTATACATTATTATGTATGCCTTATTGCCAAGTATTTCTAAATAAATACTATAATCCTTTATCGATATATATTTATGTCGTTAAACTTTTCGATAAAATTTTATCATATATTAATGATTAACTTAAATAAATACAATGAATTTTCAAGATCTTTCTGTATATATTTTTGAAGTATTTAAATTGCTTTTATTGCAAAAATTTTATATTATGACCTTACATAACTTCATCTACGCGCGTTACTTTCATTGTTTAACCCTTTGTGATATCTATATAGATGTCCAAATCGTCTTCCGGCTATTTGTGCATGGACGTCTTGAAACGTAATTTCTAGACCATTGTGTAGCTCAATGTGTCCTTGGAATAGACTAACCGCTATTTATTGACATTTATATGTATCGACTCCGAAGTGTATTGTTCACTTATATCTCGGTAACGTCATCATCATTTTATAAATCATCGTCTAGATTATGGCGCAAGAATTGGAATACGATTTTACTTATATAAAATTGTATCATTTGTTTTTCATTAACCTTCTCGCTCCCGGAGTGTAGCATGTTAATGTTCCATTCTTTTCTTGTTATGTTTTGTGTTTTTGGACAATCGTGGCACCAAGGAGATTTGCCTACATTGCCCCTTGAAACTTAAATTACGAACGTCTTTCACCGTTTTGCTTCCTAAATTTCGTGTTGAAGACCTTGAAGCATTTTCTGTCATTCATCATGCTATATTTTATTTGATGCTCATTACGAGATTTATTTTTCGTTGTTATAAAATCCACAAGACATGTGTGTATATATGTATATATTTTGAGCCGTTAAGAACTGTCGAAAAATACACTTTATGCAGAAACTGTGGGGGCAGTATAAACAGGTCAAAACTTAAAAGTAAAACCTGCGTTTTTTAAAATAAAATAGTCAAACCTGCACAGAACTTGCAGGGGTATTTTGGTCATTTTACATTGGTTTTCAGGTCTCGGGTAAAACTAGAAAGTCGTCTGAAACATCGTTTTGCATCAAAATGCTTTAGACTCTGAGTCTTGGAGATGTCGTTTATCGGGTCAATTAATCGGCTCATATTTAAAAGTTAAATCTGATAGAAAATTCAGAACATGAGTTTTAAATGTTTCTAAGCTGTTTTGATTTCATTTGAGATCGTAAAATTTTAACAAATGTTATTTTACAACTAACGAATACTAGTTGCATGTGAAAATATTTAAAAATAGAAGCAGTACAAGATTAGCAATTACCGGATTAATGGTGTAATTTAAAAACGAATAACATATTTTCTTAAAAGCATGTATGTATCGTGTAGCTTACGATGAGTACACATTTGGATTGTTTTATTCTTTTTATATATATGACTCAATTGTCATTCGATATTATTTTTTTTTTATTTTTTTTTTCTCTAACCTTCCACTCATTTGGGTTGAGTTTTGAAGCTTTGCCTTCACATTCTTCTTCGTCGATATTTTATCGCGTGTCTCATGGCGTTTCGTCTAACCTTATAACCTTTTGAAACCTTAACAACTTGTAACCATTTCATTGATTGTTTTATGAGCTACTATTTGCCACTTTTTGCAAAACTTTGACTACTTTATCCATTGTCATAATGTCACATTATAAATAAATCTGATATTGTTTTACGATTATTTTCACCAATTGTTTTTACTTTGGTCTTATAAAATACTTTTTTTAACATTAAAAGTTGCTTATTGAGTATCTCACAAATTACTTGTAAACTATAAATTCATAAACTATTTTTAAATTCCATTTTACAAATGGCATGGTTTATATAAACATAAGAAACATAATACTTTTCGACGAAATTGAGCACTGCATTGCTAGCCCTAAATTATACATGGCATGATCACCTATGTCTAATTTAGAAGGAGCCATGCTAGGCTGAATAGTAGTCACCTTAAAAATCTTGATAATAAAGAACTTTTTACTTGTATTTATGATAAAGATAAATAAAATGAAATAAAATGAAAAGTAGTTTTAAAAACCTTTATATTTCATGCAAGTAGCGCAATTTCTATGCATCCGCATATGTTTTCTTACCTTTTCTTGAACGAATTACGCACTTACGAATACGTTTTTACTCGACAATCGTTTTTCCACTTGTTACTTCATTTTGTCTTGTAACTGATTTCTTTTGACCGTTCGTCTATTTACTGACTGTTGATAAATGACTTGAAAGTCTCGATGTTTTATCCTTCCTTCTCGTCCAATGAATTATCATTAGAGTGATTTCCGTATATCCGGGATGACGTCCGTCACTCTCGTTTGTCTCGAAATCCACTCTTGTGAACCGTGCTTTGACTTATCTCTTTAAACACTAACATCATTCATTTGATTTGTTTTAAAAACAAGTGATTATTATTTTGTATGGATCTTATTTCCGATCGTGTATCGACTACCGCTAAGTTAACGAGCTGATGTTGGCGAACCATCGACCGCAATAAAAAAATTTACAACTTGTTTAATCTACTGTTTCTTATCGACTTACCATCAACGCCTTTATTTTATTATTCTCTTTAAGAATTTGTAACACCCCCAAATTTGTACAACTCAGTACAGCGGAAGACTCGTTGGTGTTACGGGATAGCACATTACTCACATCATAGACAACGCATAAAAATCGCGTCGTTTAATAATAAAAGCATTTCCATTCATAAATATCAAAGTTACATCGGTCCCAAGTCATTATATTTCATACAAAGTTTTATAAAGTATTTGAATGGAAAATATTGTTTAGGTGCGGGCCCTGAATTCTTGTTGTCTTCCCGAGAATTACCTTCAAGTACCTGAGATGAAACATGTTAAAAGAAAAGGTCAGCGATAACGCCGAGTGAATTCATAGAGTTTAATAAATTCCATCAATATAATATCAGTATAAAATTATTACTGAAAATCATTTTGTACAAATCATTTTAATAGGCCATAAAATAGCCAAAGTCATTTTATACAAATCTTTATCGAAAATCATAATATAGGCATTTGCCTTAAAAATCATTATACGAATCATCGTCGTTAAAAACACCATACAATACGTTTTGCAACATTGTATAGATTAAATAAAAACCGTTATATGAATATGGTTATAAAAAGCCTTAAAAATCATTATACGAGCCAATGTCGTAAAAACGTCATACAATACGTCTTACGACGTTGTATGAAAATAAACACCGTTATATGAGTATGGTTATGAAAACCAAAACACAAACATAATATCAATAGTATGACCCAGTATTGCTAGTCAGGCAATACATCGTAATTCTGAGCGTCTAGTATTATTTCTTTAGTTTTGGATTATTATAAGCCGCATGACATTGTTACCTTACTAAACCAACAACGGGTAGCTAACCCTATACCAATTTTGCCCATCTAAAGTAGCGTGTCGTCACAAAGGTCACGCTATGGAAATCTTCTCATACATAAATTCGCTTACCAATCAATGTGGCACGACGGGGATCAACCGTCAAGGCGCGAACTGGGGTGATCGTCCCCAAATAGTACTATTAAATGCATAAGCGTCTACCAAATCCAGGTAGTTCACAATTCATGCTAATGGGACTTTTAGTGACATAACCTAACTTTAATAATCCATGTAATTTCATCTATCGGGTCCTTTAATCATTTATAGGGTCATACAATCGGGTCATTCAATCATTCGGGTCCAAAATCAATAAACAAACAATCGGGACAAATGGTGTCCTATTTAATAAAAACTAACATGTTATCTCCCTCGCGGGTTTATAAAACATTTATAAAAACATTTAAAAGAGTGTGAGGCTATGAACTCACGTTGATGTGGGAAGGCGAGTTATCGGCAATTCGGACGTACGGTACGCGCTTCAATCACGGAAACCTAGACAAATAATACTCGGTCTTAGACGTTTGTCCAATGACTTTATAAAGATAACAATTATGTATACATATGATGATTATATATATATGATGATCAAGTGGGTTTACATATTCTCGTTTACTCATTTTTGTGTTATATGTCGATAACTTCTATACTAGTTTACTAGTTTTACTTATTTACACGTTTTAAGTCCTATAAGCCTATTATAAGTTCTTTAACTTGTTTTAATCCCTTTTATACCTATATTATCAGTATGTATACTTTCCATGTTGGGCCCAAATGGGTTAAGCCCAATTAGTTCTTTTTACAAGTTTTTATCTTATTTAGTCCAATTATTAGTCCAATATGCTTAATTAGCTCGTAAATGTCCGGATTTCTTATAGTTCGGGTTTTATCGGTTTTTACTTGTATTAGATACTTATATATCAGTATATGACTTTTATAAACTTTACATTAGACGGGTTTGGTCGTTTAAGTTTTATTTGGCGAAAAACATTAATTTTACGGCGATAGCCGAAAAAGTCGTAAAAATCATGTTTATAGTTTTATAGCTTATAAAACTTAACAAGTTACCATTTTTATAAAATGTCCACTTATTTATCATTGTACATATTTATATAAATAAAATCCAAGAGTTAGTGGGTTTTAACTTTACATTTTATACAATATAATTTTGAGTGCTCATATAATTGTATTATACTTTATTTTCCAAAATCTGATTTTTATCTTCACTTTCATCAAAACTGCCATATCTTGAGTTCTATATGGAGATAGAAGCTCAAATTTTTATCACATAAACTACATGATATGTGCTACATTTAACTCTTCTATAGCTACTGTTTAATCATCTTCTAAATATTTTCTAAAAATCGTCCAAAACAGTGAACTCAGATTTGTATCTTAAACTTGTTTTGATCATATCTCACTTATTATTTTGATTCCATTGCATGGCCAACTCTCACATGTGTACAAGACCCATAGCTTACTGTAAATCCATTCTACTTCATCATTTTATCAGTTTACCATATGGTTCTTTACTGTTTTTATACAGCCTATCATTTAAACAAGATTTACCCATTTTTACTTATAGTTTTTCATCTTTTTATCCATGATTATCAACACCAAATCCCCACACAATATTTTTATCATCATATAATCATCATATACATATACAATAGGAAATAAATTACATGTTTACATAATCAAAATAACAAAAAGATGAGGAGGACAATCTTTATACCACCATGATGATGTAGGTTGTGATCAAAACATGGATTTTGATGGAGATACTTGTGGAGGACCATGACCATCTTCAAGATCACCAATCTTCATGAATACCTTGTGGAAAATCAGCCCTACTACTCCATGAAAACTCCTCCTTGGATGTTATAACTTGCACCAATCAATAGGGCTTCAAAAGGGCATCAACATGTATAAGAATAACATGGGATTTTGTGGTTGATTTTGATCAAATGAGGGTGTTGTTTGTGAGGTATGGGACGGCCAAAATGGAGTCAAGAGAGAGATGAGAGAAATTTTGGTTGTTTTGCATGTGGGAAATGAGAAGCTAGTTGTTTAGTTAAGTGGTTTTGTGTAGACAAAGCTTAAAGTGTAAGCTTTGTATGACATGTGTAAGCAACCAAGGTAAAAACTTGACACCAAGTTGCTTTGGTGGCCGGTTTTGATGGGGGTGGGGCAAGTGTCCCACTTGTCTCATCCCCATTTATTTACGGGTACTCCTCGATTCTAGTTTCCTCGATTTGCGTGCCCTCGGGTCGTTTTACGAAAAACGTTTTTATAAATTATGAATCAACGGCTCAAAACGAATCCAATAAAAATTGTCTCATCAAAAACGGAGTTCGAAAACGTAAATACGTAATCCTAGGGTTTCCGGTTTAGTCGTAAAGGACGTTAAAAATAAAATCATAAGTCCTAATCTCTTCTCGTAAATTTGTGAGTTTATGAACCAACTCAAATTTAAAACTCCAAAATAATATTCACGGTAAATTTATTTTCTGAAATGTCGGACTGTCATCAAAGACGGTGTATGTAAACGTAAGCACGTAACGTTGAATCCTCCGGTTTAGACGTAGTCGATGCTACTCCAAGACGTAAATCCAAATTTTTTCCCAAAAATAAGTGAGTTCATATTGTAACATTAAAATATGTTTTCAAATAAATATTGAGAATAAAATATCAAACATAAATTGACGGATTGTCACAGCATTTACCCCTAAACAGGATCTTTGTCCTCAAAGATCATCTTACTACTCGCTTCTTATAGAGTTAAAGCCATGTTGGTATTTCCTCCACATTCGGTCTTTTCTCACAAGTGCAATCCATTATAATACGCGAGTTTCATCAAACATAACTACGGGAATAAGATCAGGCTTAATGTTGACTTACTTTCTCTATCCATGATGTTCACGGGTTTTTGATGAATGCAACTTTTCGCCGATCTAAGCTTTACTAAGAAGAATTCAGGTTTTCACTTGATAGGTATTTTATCAAGTTCGATATACGAATCATAATTCACGCAGCTCTTGAAGTCCTAGGGTAGATCCAACTTGTATGCCTTTCAAACCAATCTTTTTACATCATCTCTATGGTCCCATACAACGGGGACTTATATCCCATGATTTGTCAGATCATGAATTCATTTTTCCAAGTTTAAAAATTGTGGCATAACTTCGTTACCCATTTGGCACATCAAGATCTACTTTTCATATTCACATAACCTCCTGCCCACTATCGGCAGTCAATAATCAAATCCTAATTTCAACAATCATTTCAGATCTCGCGGGTCGGGTATTTTGCAAGGATAGGTTCGCCATCATAGGAAACCTTAAACCTAAAAGACATGTCCAACTCACAGTGGGTGTATGTCGGATGTCTTCATCTCAACTCTTGCTTACAGATGCTCTAATATTTAGATCCTAACAAGATTCGATCTCAATCCTAATATGATGATTATCAATGATAATCCTTCCAAAGGAAAACGATTATACGGTTCATTACCAAAGGTCAATCATTCAAACATAAAACAACACTTATATTACTTTGTATCGTTACTTTACCTCGTCCCTTCGATTGGGGTGGTACATAGTACTCTCATCAAGGTTCGTTCTCAATGATTTCTGAGAAAATCTCTAGAAATTCGATGCGAAGCGAGGATGTTGATAAAGATGTTCGATACAAGCACACTATGTTTACATAACTCTTTTGCATTTATCATTAACGGGAATGATATTAGCAGATTTGGTCAGTCTGTCGACGATGACCCAAATCGAATCAAATTCAGATGATGACCTTTGCAATAGCTAGACGTTTACTAATGTATGAGGCGATGTCTGCCTTCATAATTTGCAATCATTACAACTTCTTCAGACAAGGATACTTTTAGTCATAAATGACATACATATAATACTTATACTTACAAGATTTCCAATTTAACTACATCTCACAATCTTCTATATTTAGGCAACCATAAACGACCCTTTAAAACATTTAATGCCATCGACTTCTTAATTTTTAATGGTTCACATTAGCCGTGAAACCTCTCACTATTCATATTATCCTTTTTACAAACATTGTTTATTTTTAAATTGTTCGGCAATTTATTTTGCACCTTCATTATTAAGGAACATGTCCTAATTGTTTCTTTATCCCTTTTTTTATATAATATGTCAGTATCTATATTCACTTCTCATGATGATGTGATTATCGTGTCCATAATTCACTCAGGTTTTCTTTATATATTATGCGTCAGTAATTACGTTCACCTTCCTGATGAAATGAATATCACAACCGTATTTATTCAAAATTATTTCTTCATATCTTCTATGTTTTAGTTTCGTCTTTACTATCATTTTTATCCGTTTTACTTAATCCGTCGTCTAAAGCGTCGATAATTATTATAATTAATTAAATAATTATTAGTTAATTTTTATGAAGCGTAAACGTAGAAGTTTTAAATTTCTTAGTTCGACCAATTATATAAAATGTTCAAAAATAAAATTGAATTTAATTAACAGAATTTTTGTTGATTTATCGAAAATATTTAATAAAATTCGTAAATGTTCGAAAAACCTTTGTTTATACTTCGGTCAAAGTTTTCTTAGTTGAAAAGCAAAAATTGTCGTTCAAATTTCAAGTCATAAATTATATAGTTTCCTCAATTCTTCTTAAGTTGTCTAGAAGTATACACAAACATTTACCCCTAAATAGAAGTTTAGTTAAATGGTTTGTGTATAAGGGAATAATCCCTTAAAATCCTTTGTTAAAATATTTGTCAAAACATATTTCCATTTCTTTTTGGTAAAATCCAAAGTCTTAAAAGGGCTCTTAATTTTTGAAGAGTCAATTTATATTCCATTATCCTTTTAATCACATAGTCAAATCATGTAAAGGTTCAAGTCTTTAATCACGTGTTAATTATTCAGGGTTCAGGTTTACACTGTTCGGCCAATTCAGGGCAATCTATAAATAATTATTAACTCCTTCTTATACTTATAAACAAACATATGGTCCTTAATGATCGCAAGTATGAATTTATCAAATTACAGCCTTCACACGTGATTCACCAAATTTTTGAATGCTACATGTGCATTGGTCAATCCAAACGACATCACGTGAAACTCATAATGTTTATTACAAGTACCGGATGTAGTGATTGGAATACATAATCTTTTTCGTAGATGCGAAGTTTGATGATAACCATGCCATGGATCAAATCTTTAAAACATACACTAGAACCTTGTAAATGATCGAACAAATCTTCCATTTCGAGTTATGGATATTGTTTTTGATTGTCAATTTACTCAGTCACAGTAATTTATAAATATAAGGAATGATAACGCCATAGCTCTTCATGATGACAGGCTTGGTAGAATAAAATCTTTCTTCGACAACTCTCTCAGTTGTACGGTAATTCTTTTAATTCAGATGGTGCTGACGTACAGTGCACAAGCCACAGGTGCAGCACCGGGAATATAATCAATACCAATTTCAACTTGACTTAGTGGCGAAAGTCTAGGTAATTCACCAATAAATACCTCCTAAAGTTTCAGATAACAAAAACATCTTTTAATAATTTCATATTAGGTTCTTCTAGATTATAATATCTATGACTAATTCACAACCATTCACGGTTACTTTTAAGTCTAAATGTATGATAAAATCATCCATCAAGAATTATTTAGATCACTTTCGATAGTCAACATCTTATCTTCTTAGGGAGATTCTACTCGAGTTCTCGTCAATTAAGACAATGTCGTTATGTCATAATCAATCAATCCATTCTACTGGCACTGTCAACTTTCCATTTTTATTGCCGTCGATAAGATGTGAACTTCTCAAAAGACTAATAATAACTCATAATCCTTCACAATTTCAAGGATATATGGAGACACAACTACCTTAAAAGAGTAAGGTCAACGCATAATCTATGCGAGAGAATTTCAAATCAGATACAGATGAAAACATTTAACGAATATGAATATATCCCATGTTTTCATAATTTGAGTACGCATTCGAAAGCTCCTCGGATCGTTACCCAGGTCATTCAAATGAAATCAAATCAAAAGAAATGATAGGAATGTCGATACATCCAGTCGGGTATCAACACTCGATAATCAGATACTTTTCCTAAGAATCTCACTACGGGAGAATTGGACAAGAAGGGAATATCAATTGTCAAATAAGACAATTTCCACAGATGAGTAAATTCGACTCAGAAGAATAGGTGTTACAAGCACATATGTAGGTGTCCCTAACATTATGTCCTTATTTTTCACTTCTTGCAGATCTCATAAATTTTAATCTTTCACAATCTTCAAATAAAATGTAGTGTTTATTAATCATTTTTATGGTGACTACTAATCAGCCTTGCATGGTCCATTCTAAATTGTATGTAGGCGCGCAACTATATACAATTTCAAGATCAACGATGCAATACTCAGTTCGTCAAAATGTTATCATCATGTTTATAATAAAAACATTTTCATGCTTAATTCTTAAATAAGAATCAAAAATAAATTTACAAAGATTTTTCTTTGTTATGGAAATAATTAAGTTTCCAAAGCGTTTCATAAACAACTTCATTTTGATATCAGTCACTTATAAATCTCACTTTGAATAATCCTTATAGTGATGAAAATTCAATTTTTCTCAATGGATACAGTTTTATCTTATAAAAACAATGAGTGATCTGCAAAAGAGTGATGAAGAGTTATTCACCGAGAACTAACTACAATATGATAGGAAATGAGCTTTAGCCAAATAATCATGAGGTTCATGATCTCGATGGCACTCAAAAAGAATAATCCACAACGTAACTCGAATCGAGATGAGTACTTGTTCGATGGTTGCATCACTAATACGAACATTAGGATGAAGCACTAAAAGATAGATAACATCGATACATGTAGAATTTAGCAATCAAAGGTAGTCTTTTCATTAATCACAAACAAGTCAAAATGGTACCATAACACATTACGTGTCACTATGTCATACAATTCTCAGAACTCATCCTACCAACTGATATCTCAGTTAGGTTAGAGATTTTTAAAAAATACCACAATGAATACTAATCTACAAGAGTCATTAGGTGTCCTGCCTGTCCTGGAAGATCCATCGGTCCCAATTCAGAAGAAGATTTCTTCAATTTATTTGTTGGACACTGGGCATCCTCATTAGTGGACAATGGCCTAGGAACAACCCTTAACACGAATCAGCAATCGATTAAAACCCTATAATTCAATCACAAAACTTAACGACTTCTATTAATAATCTCATATTCCATATGGGTTAAATTTTACTTTATTCAAGTTTCAACCAATTTTATACTCAATTCAATATCCTACTTCATATTCCAATATTTCCAATCTTATTCTTCGGCCTTGTAAAGGCAATACAATCTCAATATGAATCAACACTTAATTTCCAATCCTATTAGCTCTTACAACAACAATTATCAAATGAGTCATTAATATGAAATGACTTGATCATTCAACTAGACTTCTCGGAAAGGTATTAGTGGCATGAGGCTTTTGGGTAATGGTTCCAATAACAGCCTCAAGTGCAACATTCACCCTTTCGATTTCAATTTAAGAATTGGGTGACAACGAATCAGATGACATCTTTCTAGGTGGTAACGTTTTGTCAAACTCCACTCTATAAGGAAAGATCGTCATGACATCGATATCAGATTTAATCTCGCCAATTCCTCTTCAATATCACAATCAACTAATATCTACACTTCTACGAATATCAACCATTTGTTGGGATCATAAATATCCACAACTTGGTTTAGATCTAGGATAGCTAGAATTCCTACGAGAATAGCTTCGATTAATTTACTAGGGGAGTTAGGGTTACTTGTGAAAATCTACGTCGTATAAATACCTCGTATAAATATCAAAATAATCATCAAACAATCATGTAATCAACTTACATCATATATATATATATATATATATATATATATATAATCCAAGTATATATATATTAAAATAACACTTCTCAGTCTTGGCCTTGTCGGTAACTCGGGAATTCTTCGGCACCGTTATAGTCAAAAGATTTTTAGACATTTTTAGAAAAATGTTTATAGTTAAAAGATTTTGAAATGTTTTATTCAAAACCTTGGTTTTAAAAATCTTTCGTTCTCTATAACGAGAGCTCTGATACCAAACTGTAACACCCCCAAATTTGTACAACTCAGTACAGCGGAAGACTCGTTGGTGTTACGGGATAGCACATTACTCACATCATAGACAACGCATAAAAATCGCGTCGTTTAATAATAAAAGCATTTCCATTCATAAATATCAAAGTTACATCGGTCCCAAGTCATTATATTTCATACAAAGTTTTACAAAGTATTTGAATGGAAAATATTGTTTAGGTGCGGGCCATGAATTCTTGTTGTCTTCCCGAGAATTACCTTCAAGTACCTGAGATGAAACATGTTAAAAGAAAAGGTCAGCGATAACGCCGAGTGAATTCATAGAGTTTAATAAATTCCATCAATATAATATCAGTATAAAATTATTACTGAAAATCATTTTGTACAAATCATTTTAATAGGCCATAAAATAGCCAAAGTCATTTTATACAAATCTTTATCGAAAATCATAATATAGGCATTTGCCTTAAAAATCATTATACGAATCATCGTCGTTAAAAACACCATACAATGCGTTTTGCAACGTTGTATAGATTAAATAAAAACCGTTATATGAATATGGTTATAAAAAGCCTTAAAAATCATTATACGAGCCAATGTCGTAAAACGTCATACAGTACGTCTTACGACGTTGTATGAAAATAAACACCGTTATATGAGTATGGTTATGAAAACCAAAACACAAACATAATATCAATAGTATGACCCAGTATTGCTAGTCAGGCAATACATCGTAATTCTGAGCGTCTAGTTTTATTTCTTTAGTTTTGGATTATTATAAGCCGCATGACATTGTTACCTTACTAAACCAACAACGGGTAGCTAACCCGATACCAATTTTGCCCATCTAAAGTAGCGTGTCGTCACAAAGGTCACGCTATGGAAATCTTCTCATACATAAATTCGCTTACCAATCAATGTGGCACGACGGGGATCAACCGTCAAGGCGCGAACTGGGGTGATCGTCCCCAAATAGTACTATTAAATGCATAAGCGTCTACCAAATCCCGGTAGTTCACAATTCATGCTAATGGGACTTTTAGTGACATAACCTAACTTTAATAATCCATGTAATTTCATATATCGGGTCCTTTAATCATTTATAGGGTCATACAATCGGGTCATTCAATCATTCGGGTCCAAAATCAATAAACAAACAATCGGGACAAATGGTGTCCTATTTAATAAAAACTAACATGTTATCTCCCTCGCGGGTTTATAAAACATTTATAAAAACATTTAAAAGAGTGGGAGGCTATGAACTCACGTTGATGTGGGAAGGCGGGTTATCGGCAATTCGGACGTACGGTACGCGCTTCAATCACGGAAACCTAGACAAATAATACTCGGTCTTAGACGTTTGTCCAATGACTTTATAAAGATAACAATTATGTATACATATATATATATGATGATCAAGTGGGTTTACATATTCTCGTTTACTCATTTTTGTGTTATATGTCGATAACTTCTATACTAGTTTACTAGTTTTACTTATTTACACGTTTTAAGTCCTATAAGCCTATTATAAGTTCTTTAACTTGTTTTAATCCCTTTTATACCTATATTATCAGTATGTATACTTTCCATGTTGGGCCCAAATGGGTTAAGCCCAATAAGTTCTTTTTACAAGTTTTTATCTTATTTAGTCCAATTATTAGTACAATATGCTTAATTAGCTCGTAAATGTCCGGATTTCTTATAGCTCGGGTTTTATCGGTTTTTACTTGTATTAGATACTTATATATCAGTATATGACTTTTATAAACTTTACATTAGACGGGTTTGGTCGTCTAAGTTTTATTTGGCAAAAAACGTTAATTTTACGGCGATAGCCGAAAAAGTCGTAAAAATCATGTTTATAGTTTTATAGCTTATAAAACTTAACAAGTTACCATTTTTATAAAATGTCCACTTATTTATCATTGTACATATTTATATAAATAAAATCCAAGAGTTAGTGGGTTTTAACTTTATATTTTATACAATATAATTTTGAGTGCTCATATAATTGTATTATACTTTATTTTCCAAAATCTGATTTTTATCTTCACTTTCACCAAAACTGCCATATCTTGAGTTCTATATGGAGATAGAAGCTCAAATTTTTATCACATAAACTACATGATATGTGCTACATTTATCTCTGCTATAGCTACTGTTGAATCATCTTCTAAATATTTTCTAAAAATCGTCCAAAACAGTGAACTCAGATTTGTATCTTAAACTTGTTTTGATCATATCTCACTTATTATTTTGATTCTATTGCATGGCCAACTCTCACATGTGTACAAGACCCATGGCTTACTGTAAATCCATTCTACTTCATCATTTTATCAGTTTACCATATGGTTCTTTAATGTTTTTATACAGCCTGTCATTTAAACAAGATTTACCCATTTTTACTTATAGTTTTTCATCTTTTTATCCATGATTATCAACACCAAATCCCCACACAATATTTTTATCATCATATAATCATCATATACATATACAATAGGAAATAAAATACATGTTTACATAATCAAAATAACAAGAAGATGAGGAGGACAATCTTTATACCACCATGATGATGTAGGTTGTGATCAAAACATGGATTTTGATGGAGATACTTGTGGAGGACCATGACCATCTTCAAGATCACCAATCTTCATGAATACCTTGTGGAAAATCAGCCCTACTACTCCATGAAAACTCCTCCTTGGATGTTATAACTTGCACCAATCAATAGGGCTTCAAAAGGGCATCAACATGTATATGAATAACATGAGATTTTGTGGTTGATTTTGATCAAATGAGGGTGTTGTTTGTGAGGTATGGGACGGACAAAATGGAGTCAAGAGAGAGATGAGAGAAATTTTGGTTGTTTTGCATGTGGGAAATGAGAAGCTAGTTGTTTAGTTAAGTGGTTTTGTGTAGACAAAGCTTAAAGTGTAAGCTTTGTATGACATGTGTAAGCAACCAAGGTAAAAACTTGACACCAAGTTGCTTTGGTGGCCGGTTTTGATGGGGGTGGGGCAAGTGTCCCACTTGTCTCATCCCCATTTATTTACGAGTAATCCTCGATTCTAGTTTCCTCGATTTGCGTGCCCTCGGGTCGTTTTACGAAAAACGTTTTTATAAATTATGAATCAACGGCTCAAAACGAATCCAATAAAAATTGTCTCATCAAAAACGGAGTTCGAAAACGTAAATACGTAATCCTAGGGTTTCCGGTTTAGTCGTAAAGGACGTTAAAAATAAAATCGTAAGTCCTAATCTCTTCTCGTAAATTTGTGAGTTTATGAACCAACTCAAATTTAAAACTCCAAAATAATATTCACGGATAAATTTATTTTCTGAAATGTCGGACTGTCATCAAAGACGGTGTATGTAAACGTAAGCACGTAACGTTGAATCCTCCGGTTTAGACGTAGTCGATGCTACTCCAAGACGTAAATCCAAATTTCTTCCCAAAAATAAGTGAGTTCATATTGTAACATTAAAATAATGTTTTCAAATAAATATTGAGAATAAAATATAAACCATAAATTGACGGATTGTCACAGAATTCGTACGACATTGCTTCGTTCTCTTTTGTACCATTGATTTCGTACTAATTATTGACTATTATTTCCAGTCGTATTCGTTTGTTATCTTGTCACATTTCGAAACCCGAATATATCCCATATTTATTTTGAAATAATAAACACCTTTATGTATTTCTACAACGTATTATAAAATTTTTATGGAACTTTCATACATTTTCCAATGATTTTCAATTATCGAAATAACCTTCACAAGTAAAAGGTCAAATTTATGCATCATATTTTGTATAACTAAAACTAATGTTTAAAATAAAATTATGCTCTATCTTTTGAACTAATTGACTTATCATACTTTACTTTTAACGTAATGAAATTACCGGTTTAATTTATATTCCTAACAATGATTTAATTTGGAAATTACATTTTCTAATTAACCATCAATACGAATTTAATTAATAAATTCATGTCATTATTTCAAAGTTTCTTAAGACAACCAAAATAAATTATGAAGCTATTTAACTTCTATTTTTAATATATCATCTTTATCAAGAAAGTACCTCAACTGAGTTTTAAGGTAATACAAATCCGGGACGGATAATTGTGACAAACGTTATTTTAATGTTAATATTTAATTCATTCTTCGCTCTCATTTTTCTAGTATTGTGAATTATTATGTTTTACGGTTACGTAAGTCGAGATCCCTCGTCGATCGTCAACCTTAAATCATTTTACCACATCTTGTCCGTTTATGCGTTTATTGAATTCATTTTTATCTCGTTTTGTTCCTCGTACTGAAGATCACTATTTTTTTCTGAGTTTAAAATGAATCTCGGGAAGCAGTGTATAAGAAGAAACGATAAGTGTCACCAGGATTTATGCGTGTACTTGTGGAATGATTGAGGATCGAATCTCTTAATGAATGGAGTTAATAAATTTGTTACAACCTCGAGGAGCATGTTGAAGCCGACACCGCAAGTGGAAAGACTCTTGAGATCAAGTGGTTATTATCAAGGGTTCGTTCAAGGTTTTCTCGATAATTAATTGTGGAGATCTATACTCGATGTTTATGTTCGACCTTTTCTTTTATGTACTTATATGGTGTGTGATCTAGTCAAATGATCGTAAGTTGTGAGAACTTGAGACGGCATCATCCGATGACGTCCGATCATGTAGAACACATATTATGAAATATCTTTTTGACTTTCAACGACGATGTTTATTGCGACTTTAATGTGCGTTGACGAAAGTGAGATGGTGTCTTTGTATTATCTTTTGAGTAGGGACCCGTGTGTGAGCACCCTCTGATGACGAAAATGTTTTTCTTGTTAGTTCTTTTCGATGTGTGTCCATGACTATCCGGCCGATGGATATCCTTTAATTTGTAACCTTCCTTTTAACTGGACCTACCCGAAAATCCTGTCATCTATTCTTGTCGTCGAATGAGCTTTGTGTGATTCATAAAATTTTCATGTGTCGAGCCTGACGGGTGACTGGTGGATATGGATTTATTTATTCCTTTTTGGTGAGATACAACTTGACGACAAGTTGCGTTTTGCAAAAGAACCAGTGGAGATCGTGGATCGAGATTCACGTGGGAACGTAAAGACTTCTTTATAAGGAATGCCGTCATTCTTCCGGGTAGTGATCAACTCGTGTATGAGGTGAGTTGAGCGCCGGGACGTCGCTCCCTTAAGGTGGTGAGGATGTAAAACCCATAAAAATAAGGTCATAATTTAATTCTACTTTCAATTATTTTGAAGTATTTTATAACGTTAAATATTATTATGTTTAACGGTTTAAGTTGAAACCGATATTAAATATTATATTTTAATATTTTGACGAGTAACGAGGACTACTAGTGATCGCGATACCGACAGATGCCTAAAATTTTATATTTTATTATCGATCGTTTCGATATTTAATACTTTCGACGATATCGTTTTAATTACGTATCGAGTCATTATATTATTATTTTTCGTATGCGTTTAAACTTTTGAAAAGTATTTTTTTTACGAAACCCGAGTCTCGTAAATATATCAAAAATTACAATTTACATTTTCTACCTTTTTAAACTATTTTATTCTATTTTGGACCAAAACTATCACAAATTGGCAAAAACTACCCTAACCTTACACTATATAAATTTTTTTTCCACTATCTCATTTCATTTAAAAAATTCATTAAACAAAATCACCATTCTTCTTCCTCCTCTTTCTTTTTAGCCTACACCACAACACAAGCAAATCATCAAAAATTTTGATGATCAACTTTGATCCATCCAAAATCAAAACAAGTCCCATCCTCCATTTTCAAAGGGCTACAATTTGGTATAAAATTTTCATACATGCAACCATATAAATTTTTCAAGAAAAGTTGGTTATGTTTGATCCAAATTTGTTGTATGCATGTGTTAGTAGTGATGATCAAGAGATTTTCATGTTATGTTTTTGTTAAAAAGTTGATTTTTAATTTTTGGGTTTTTGATTTTGATGATGATACAAGTGTTAGGAATGGTTTATGATGATATTAGGGGCTTAGGTTGATGACAAAAGTTGTTGGAATTGATCAAAAATATAATTTTGTGAGAGATTTTAGTTGTCAATTTTGGGCAGTAGGTTTGAGGCTGTTTTCGGGGGTCTTACTGTTTGATAATCGCTTAACTAATAGGATAGGGTTGTAGAGAATTTCGTTAGCTTCGATTTGATATAGAGTAGGCCTTCCAACTCCAAACGAGGTGGAAGATACACTAGTTTGATTTTCGTGTACCGGGAGACGAGTGTCGACACAATCCGAAAATTGTTGTCGATATTTGGATCGAATCTTGGGGACTATAAAATGAGTTTCAAAATGATTCAAGGGCTGTTCTCAGGCTCCAAGTTTAGTATTTTGAGTCTATTTTTAGAATCAAGTGGCGGTTTTACAAATGGAGTTGTTTAGAATGGTCAAAATGGTTTCGTAAGTCAATGTGACATTCGTCAAATTTCCATCTTAATTTATCCATGTAGTACGAGTACTTTAACTGTTTACCGACGAGTTGTCGACAGGAACGTGTTAATTATTTTGCTTTGCGGACAAAGCCCTTTTTAGGGAGAGCATATGTAACATCTCGAGTTTTCGCGATTATTAAGTTGAATGCAATACACGAAGTTTGTGGGCGTTTTATGTTTTGCCGTACGTTTATTTGATATAGTTATTAAGATTACGTGACGTCTCGCACAATTGTTTTGTTTTGGGATCGTATGTCAAACGGTTTTAGTGTCGTGTTTATTCAGTCGCGTCTAAACTTAAACATCGTGAAACCGAGTCGAGTATATAGCTGTCACAGCATGTACATATATTGGGTATAAACTTTCATTTATATTTATTACCAAGCTTGTCTTACAAGAGTCTCAAATTTCTGTCACATGTCTAACTACAAATAAACTTCATAGTTTATTTCCCCCACTAACCACTAAAGGACAACACACATGCCTAGTTTACCCCATTTGGGTATATCACAAGTTACCATTTTCAGCTTGACACTAACCCTAGACTAACAATACAAGTTTATATACAAACCCAAAGTTTATCCAATGTCCAAATACAAGTTTATCTCAGTCCAAATTACAAACACAAAAATCTGCACAAGTCTTTCAAAATACAACTTCTGGGTAGAGTGAAGAGTAGTGTCCAGCCGACCCACACGTCGCATCCCAACCTGCAAAACCGAAAGAGTCTTCATCCCGTCCGAACCTGCAACCCGAAATCATAGCATCCCATTGTGAGTCTTTCGTCTTTTCGTCTTTCCCTTATGAAGTCCTAGATGTGCTTGTTTTGTACGAACCTGCGAATAAACGAATCAATGTGTTAGTCATTGTAATGGTCTTATACTTTTAACTAAAAACTGAAATTTGTTAAACTTTATAACTAATACAAACATGTTTATGATATTACTTTTCTGTCAACCAAACCGAGACCCGACTTAGACCAAACCGAGACCCGACTTAGAACCAAACCGAGACCCATGTCCAACCAAATCAAGACCACAATCAAGAACCAAACCGAGACCCATGTCCAGCCAAATCAAGACCACAATCAAGAACCAAACCGAGACCCATGTCCAACCAAACCGAGACTCAATCAAGAGCCAAACCGAGAATCAAATCAAACCAACCAAGTTCTTACTTACTGCCAAAATTATCAACAATCATTACCAACCAATCCAAATGTCTTAACCATTTGTTATTTTACAGAAACATCCTAAAAACCATTAATCTTGCCGCGGGTATAAAACCCCCATTTCAAATCGAAACCCTAATTATTTAAAAACCTTTTTAAACATTAAATTAGCACTTTTCGCATTTCAGAAACATCACATGAACATGAGAAACAGTCGAACATAAAAACCCCCAATTTTTATGAAAACCCTAGATCGAATTTTTATTAATTAAAACGTTAATTAAACCTAATCTAAACCCAAACCCCATAGTTAATTTAATTGAAAACATGATATGCAAAAACCCCCAATTTACCGAAACCCTAATTTTTATAAACTGATTTTATATTGAAATTAGTTTGATTTTATAATAGAAAACGTCAATTAATTGTGTTTAAAACTGAGATTTATAAAAACCCCCAAATATTTCAAAACCCTAAATTCGTTTATTTTAATCCGAGAATCATATGATTCACAACAACCTTATACAAATCAATCAAACCCACTGATCATTATAAATCGAAAATAAATTAATCTTGTTAAAAGAAATAAAGGAAAAACAAACTTATCTTGATTTCTGGCTATTGATTCACGTAACCGCAAGGATGAACACATCGGAAAACCCAATCGGTTTGATGTGGGGATTAAACCCCACATCTCACGCGATCTAAACACCTCAGACCACCCATATTTGATTTATGCATTCAAACTGATAAGATATTAGCCATGGATAGAGGTTGAACCGATCTAGATTCAAGAGAGAGAGAGATTGGGGCGGTGGAGTTGTTATCGAGAGAAGAGAGAGAGTTTCACTCTCTGTTATGGAGTTGTGTGTGTTAAACACGCATATTTACTCCATCCGTTCCTTGTTATTTCCGCCCTTGGGCCGGGCCGGGTCTAATGACCCTTGGGCCGGTTTGTGTGTAAAGATATTGGACCCATTTTGGGCCAGGTATATTTATTTAGTTTGGTTAAAGCCCAAAACGAATTTTGTAAATTTAAGTTATAATTTAACCCGTGAAACCCGACCATTTAATAAACCGACTTTTATTTATTGTACTTTTCCGTAAATCGTACTTTTCATAAACGTATGGTTTCGTCAAGCACAACTAGGGTGTCGTGTCATTTAATAATATAATTTTTCGTATCGTAACTCGATTCTCATAATTAATTAGGTCGCGGCTAGCGTAACCGTACTCTCGAGCTATTTTATCTTCGTTCTCTTTGCTGAATTAACGAGGTGAGTTTATAGCCCCATACTTTACTATTTTTCACTGCTTTTTGGGGTGAGACATTGCTTGATTTTAACGTGTGAACACAAGTGCATTTACTGCTTTATATATTAGTCTAAGTCCCACTAAAAACCCAGTTGCTTTGGCCCGTGAATCGTGAACCGTTAATTACTTTGTGTAAGCGCGAATGTAATGGATAGATCTATCGGGATTGACGTCCCTGTCTGTCTTGTCCAACAAGGGGACAAGCGGGCACAGTTTCATTTGAATCTGATATAGGTTGTCGTGGGTTTAGGCATCTAGTTTGGGCTACATTTATATGATTATACTGCCGGTGTTGTTAACGCTTCGGTGTCACGAGCTTAGACTGTAATAAATACTTTTGGGATGACTTTGTATCTGTTATATTGTCATCACATTTGGGAAAATCTTGTGGTTCATTAAACATTTCCACTTAACTAAACCTATGAACTCACCAACTTTATGTTGACACTTTAGCAATGTTTTTCTCAGGTATTAAGAAGGAAGATGCTAAATGAGGTCTCATGCATTGCCGTCATTTCTTTGAAACAACGATCATTTGTACCATTTGAGAAAACTATGTTTTGTAACCGTATTCAGTTTATGCTTCCGCACTTTGTTAAAACTATTTATTTTATTAATTACAAGTGATCTATTTTCCGAACGTCTCATTTAGAGGTCGTTCTTTGTGACTATGTGCGTATGATAATCATGACGTCACCACTCCCTTGTCGCCATTATACTCTGATATTTTGGGAGTGTGACAGATTGGTATCAGAGACATAGTTATAGAGAACTAGGTTGCATTTAGTAACTCTAGACTATAACTGCTCTATGTTTAATCGATTATCATACAGATTGTAAGTATTAAGTATATGTAGATACATAAGTAATAAATGGGATACATGTGAATTAACAATTACGAGGTATATTTACATGGGTTACATGTGCAACAACAAAATCTGAATTATGTTATATGGGATACATGTGGATTCAACAATGATTGCTATGTTATGTTAATGTCCCTTTTTACGGACTAATTTTATAAGATATTTACACACATTTATTTTGTTTATGATTACAGCGATGTCTTCATCCGATGATTCCACGTCTACAGGAGCATACTACAACCGTAGTTCACAGTCGACCATCAGTTCATCAGTAGGACTGCCTAGAGGATCGCCATCAGGATATCCGTGGTACCGGATGGTTTCAGATGACGATATAGAGAGAGAGACTGAGGAGGTTCGTCATTCACCGATCCGTATTCCTGATGCATCAGCTGACGATGTGCTTAGCCTAGAAGGCGGAGGAGAGGATGACTTAGACACTGACGTGGTGCAGTCACCAGGTCAGACATCAGTGACTGGAGATGAGACGGTAGAGGAGACAGAGGATGATGAGATGGAGTTTACAGATGGGGAAGGAGAGCCTATGGAGGTCACAGACACTGAGGACCCTCCTACTGCATATGCCGCTACTCCTGAGGTTTCCCTAGCACACATCTCCTCATCTTCATCTGAAGACGAAGGAGAAAGGACTGTTATTCCTGCTCCAGCACCTGGTACTCTACCTTTCTACTATGTGAGACGACGTCTTCGGGGGAGAGCTGCTCGACCACCACTTTCACCTTACTGACCTCTCATACCTTTCACTGCCACTGACAGGCATGCAGCCCGCACACCTGCCAGTTCTGTCCCAGAGACACCATTACTACTACCACCACCAGAGACTGTACCTGCAGTGTACCAGGAGATGCTTACTGACGCTGGTATCTCTACAGGACCGAGAGCTACGACTCCTCTTCCTAGGAGAGCTACGTCGACGGTGGTGATGCTTGGGGCGGCAGATGGATGTGTGACGACACGGTTGAACAGGTTGGAGGATGCTGTAGAGGCGTTAGGTGAAGAGTATAATGAAGTGCAGGATAAGTTGGAGGCACTGGCGAAGAAGAGTCCAGTTAGGGATGAGACAGTGTTGACAGTATGTGTGACCCGTCTACGTGGACAGCTTCTTACTGTTCTTGATCAGATGGAATCCATGCCGAACGCTCGTCTTGAGGAGATTGAGAGCCTGATGACCCGTTGGGAAGTAGAGCCATTGGTGGAGACAGGCGGACTAGAGGCACCAGTGGATGACCCTGTTGCAGACTTGGATAAGAGGTTTAGAGCCGCTTGTCATGATATCGATGTTAGACTGAGAGATTCCCAGGCTCATGAGCTCGTGGTTGAGAGGAGGTTAGCAGAGTTGGAGAAGGAGCTTCATCAGCGCCGTGAGGGCACTAGTTAGATTTATCTTGTACCATCGACCTATCCCTGTATGACCACTAAGCTTTGAAGTTTGTCTTAGCTAGTTGGTATTTTATTTTCTTTTATTATGTTATGACAAACTATGATGTACTATCAAACGATTCCATGAATGATATTATGAGTTGCAAAAATTGTGAGATCATTATATATTGTGTATTATATCCTGGAGCATTTCATAATTGTGTTGTGTGTGCCATGCATGTTATGTCTGGCAAAACTCATTATCCTATTACCTTGTTAGATTATGGCGCCAGTTAGAAGATCCGAAACGCAGAATCCACCAGCTGCTACCGGTGGAATTGACACCGTCATGTTAAGCCAAATGATAGCCGAACGAGTGGCCGAGGCACTCGCGACCGCTGAAGCAAATCGTACAGCTAGCACACAGGAGGAGACTAACCAAGGAGCTACTAATGCTATTGCACGGACTTGTACCTACAAGGAATTTCGTGCAGTTACGCAAGTAAGTTTCCGCGGTATTGAAGGAGCAGTAGGATTAACCAGATGGTTTGAGAAGCTAGAATCCCAATTTGGGATTAGCAATGTCGCTGAAGCCGACAAGGTGAAGTTTGCGTCAAGCACGTTAGTGGATGGTGCTTTGACTTGGTGGAACGTCTATGCTCGTGCAGTGACCATTGACGTTGCCCAAACGACGCCCTGGAGTGAATTTAAAGCTATGTTTGTGAGGAAATACTGCCCACGAAATGAAGTCAAGCAGATGGAAGTTGAGCTGTGGAACCTGAAGGTCAAGGGTACTGCTCTTACTGCTTACAATCAGCGCTTTCAAGAGCTGATCTTGTTATGTCCTGAAATGGTGCCCAACGATGACCGATTGTTGGAGCGATACATTGAAGGACTACCTTTGAGCATCAAAGGGAATGTGACTTCATCCAAGCCGACTGATTTGCACGAGGCAATCGACATGGCTCAGAGTCTGATGTACCAAGTGGTACAGGAGTTGGGAGAAAATACTGGGGATAAAAGAAAGTGGTCTGGCAACCACTACAACAACAATACCAACAACAGCAACAATCCAAACAACTACAACCAGAACAAACGACAAGAAGTAGCAAGAGTGTTTACTGCTGGACAAGGAAATACTGGGAACTACGCGGGAAGACTACCTTTCTGCGGAAAATGTGGTCGACACCACGAAGGAGCATGTCCCCCTACGTGCTACAATTGTGGGAAGGCAGGACATAAGGCAAAGGAATGTCGAGCACCACCTCGTTCTACTACTCAAAGAGGACCTGGAACGCAAGGTGGCCAAGGAGCAAATGTCACTTGCTTTGGATGTGGAGAGAAAGGTCACTACAAGAACAAGTGTCCAAGCAGTGGGAACCAAGGTCGTAGTAACCAGATTCGAGGGAATCAAAATCACAACCAAGGGAACCAGAAGCAGAATCAAGGGAACCGAGGAGGGAATAACCGAGCCACAACTAGTACTCCTGGAGGATTCACGGCACCTAGCAAAGTGTATCATCTCTGTGCTGAAGCTGCTGTGCAAGACAACAATGTTGTGACTGGTACGTTTCTAGTCAATAACAACTATGCTTCAGTACTATTTGATTCTGGTGCGGATAGGAGTTTTGTGTCGTCTATATTTAGTGAACGCCTAAATGTTACCCCTACTGCGTTAGACGTTAAGTATAATGTAGAATTAGCCGATGGGAAGTCAGTAACCACCGACGTTATTCTGAGAGGATGTAGTGTAAGGCTACAAGGTTGTTCGTTTAGTATCGACCTACTCCCTATAGAATTGGGAAGTTTTGACGTCATCATTGGAATGGATTGGATGTCGAAGCATCACGCGGAGATTGTATGTCATGAGAAGTGTGTCCGTGTTCCTTATGGAAACGACGTACTCATCATACAAGGCGAAAGAAGTGGAGTGAAGAATGGATCAAGATTGGAAGTCATCTCATGTATCAGGACCCAAAGATACATTGAGAAGGGATGTCCTGTGTTCTTGGTTCAAGTAACACAAAAGGAAGGAGAAGAAGATCACGAGAAGAAAGTGGAAGATGTACCGATCGTTAGAGACTTTCCGGACGTATTCCCAGAGGATTTACCCGGACTACCACCAGCACGGCAAGTGGAGTTTCACATCGAGCTTACACCAGGAGTCGCGCCTGTTGCTAGAGCCCCATACCGTCTAGCACCGGCCGAGATGACAGAGTTAGCTAAACAGATAAAGGAACTTTCTGACAAAGGTTTCATTAGACCAAGTTACTCACCTTGGGGAGCGCCGGTCTTATTTGTCAAAAAGAAAGATGGATCCTTTAGAATGTGTATCGATTACCGAGAATTGAATAAGCTGACGATAAAGAAACGCTACCCATTGCCGAGGATTGACGATCTTTTCGACCAATTGCAAGGATCTAGCATATACTCGAAGATCGATTTAAGGTCAGGATATCATCAACTAAGGGTTAGAGAGGAAGACGTTCATAAAACGGCTTTTAGAACCCGGTACGGACACTACGAGTTCCAAGTTATGCCTTTCGGTTTGACAAACGCACCTGCGGTATTCATAGATCTCATGAACCGAGTTTGCAAACCATACTTGGACAAGTTTGTGATTGTATTTATCGATGACATTCTCATCTATTCTCGTAATGAAGAAGAGCACAAGGAACATTTGAAGACCATATTAGAGCTGCTAAGGAGGGAGGAGTTATATGCAAAGTTTTCCAAATGTGATTTTTGGATAAACACAATGCAATTCCTTGGGCATGTGATCGACAACAGTGGTATTCACGTTGATCCTGCTAAGATCGAGGCTGTAAAGGATTGGGCGACTCCAACAACACCCACGGAGATCCGTCAATTTTTAGGTCTTGCTGGTTACTATAGGAGATTCATTGAAGGTTTCTCCAAGATAGCTAAACCAATGACAGAATTGACTCAAAAGGATAAGAAGTTTGAGTGGAAGGAGGATCAAGATTTGGCATTCCAGACGTTGAAGCAGATGTTGTGTGAAGCACCTATACTAGCCCTACCTGAGGGTAATGAAGACTTTGTGGTGTATTGTGATGCATCCATAAAAGGGTTAGGTGCAGTACTGATGCAAAGGACTAAGGTCATAGCTTACGCATCAAGACAACTAAAAGTGTACGAGAAGAACTACACAACTCATGACCTAGAGTTGGGAGCAGTGGTGTTTGCCTTGAAGATTTGGAGACACTACCTTTATGGTACTAAGTGTGTTGTATTCACTGATCATAAGAGTCTACAACATATTTTGAACCAAAAGGAACTCAACATGAGACAACGACGTTGGCTAGAGTTGCTCAGTGATTACGATTGCGAGATCCGTTATCACCCGGGCAAGGCAAATGTCGTGGCCGACGCTTTGAGTCGAAAGGAGAGAGTTCTTAGGTTGAAGGCTTTAATGATGACCATTGACTTAGACCTTCCATCCTTAATTCTCAAGGCTCAGAAAGAAGCAGTCGAGGAAGAAATTCTCAAGACTGAAGATGTTGGAGGAATGATAAAGAAGTTGGAAGCACGTTCGGATGGAACGTTATGCCTTGATAATAGGAGTTGGTTACCATGCCATGGTGACCTACGATCCTTGATTATGCATGAGTCGCATAAGTCAAAGTACTCCATACATCCGGGATCTGATAAAATGTATTATGATCTGAAGATGTTGTATTGGTGGCCAAACATGAAGGCGAATATTGCTACATACGTTAGCAAGTGTTTGACTTGTGCCAAAGTCAAAGCCGAACATATGAAACCATCAGGATTATTGGTCCAACCCGAACTGCCAGAATGGAAGTGGGAAAGGATCACTATGGATTTCATTACCAAGCTACCAAAGACCGCAGCCGGATTCGACACGATTTGGGTAATCGTCGACCGACTCACCAAATCGGCTCATTTCCTACCCATCAAGGAGACTGATGGAATGGATAAGTTAGCAAGGACGTACTTGGAGGAAGTAGTCACGAAGCACGGTGTGCCTGTGTCTATAATCTCCGACCGAGACAGCCGATTTACTTCGCAGTTTTGGAAGTCACTGCAGAAGGCATTGGGAACGCAGTTGGATATGAGCACTGCGTATCATCCCCAAACTGACGGTCAAAGTGAACGGACCATTCAAACCCTAGAAGATATGCTGAGAGCTTGTGTGATTGACTTTGGAAATAGATGGGATAGACACCTACCTCTGGTGGAGTTCTCATACAACAATAGTTATCACACTAGCATTAAGGCAGCGCCGTTCGAAGCACTGTATGGTAGGAAGTGTCGTTCACCCGTGTGTTGGGCAGAGGTCGGTGAAGCACAACTCACTGGACCTGAGATCATACACGAGACTACTGAGAAGATCTTTAAGATTAAGAGCCGTATGCAAGCCGCAAGAGATCGACAGAAGAGTTATGCTGATATGAGACGCAAACCCCTTGAGTTTGAGGTTGGTGATAAAGTCATGTTAAAGGTCTCACCTTGGAAGGGTGTGATTCGCTTTGGAAAGCGTGGAAAGTTAAATCCTCGTTACATTGGACCCTTCAAGATTATAGAGAGGATTGGTCCCGTAGCCTATCGTTTGGAATTACCTCAAGAACTTAGCCGAGTGCATAATGTGTTCCACATTTGCAATCTGAAGAAATGCTTAGCTGACGAGACGCTCGTTATCCCTTTGGAAGAGATTCAACTCGACGACAAACTCAACTTCGTAGAAGAACCAGTAGAAGTTATGGACCGTCAAGTCAAACAACTCAAGCAAAGCCGTATACCTATTGTGAAGATCCGATGGAACGCGCGTAGAGGTCCAGAATACACGTGGGAACGTGAAGATCAATTCAAGAGCAAGTATCCTCATCTTTTCGCTAACCAACCTACTACAACAACGTCTTGATTTCGTGACGAAATCTCTAAAACATGGGAATACTGTGACATTCGTCAAATTTCCATCTTAATTTATCCATGTAGTACGAGTACTTTAACTGTTTACCGACGAGTTGTCGACAGGAACGTGTTAATTATTTTGCTTTGCGGACAAAGCCCTTTTTAGGGAGAGCATATGTAACATCTCGAGTTTTCGCGATTATTAAGTTGAATGCAATACACGAAGTTTGTGGGCGTTTTATGTTTTGCCGTACGTTTATTTGATATAGTTATTATGATTACGTGACGTCTCGCACAATTGTTTTGTTTTGGGATCGTATGTCAAACGGTTTTAGTGTCGTGTTTATTCAGTCGCGTCTAAACCTAAACATCGTGAAACCGAGTCGAGTATATAGCTGTCACAGCATGTACATATATTGGGTATAAACTTTCATTTATATTTATTACCAAGCTTGTCTTACAAGAGTCTCAAATTTCTGTCACATGTCTAACTACAAATAAACTTCATAGTTTATTTCCCCCACTAACCACTAAAGGACAGCACACATGCCTAGTTTACCCCATTTGGGTATATCACAAGTTACCATTTTCAGCTTGACACTAACCCTAGACTAACAATACAAGTTTATATACAAACCCAAAGTTTATCCAATGTCCAAATACAAGTTTATCTCAGTCCAAATTACAAACACAAAAATCTGCACAAGTCTTTCAAAATACAACTTCTGGGTAGAGTGAAGAGTAGTGTCCAGCCGACCCACACGTCGCATCCCAACCTGCAAAACCGAAAGAGTCTTCATCCCGTCCGAACCTGCAACCCGAAATCATAGCATCCCATTGTGAGTCTTTCGTCTTTTCGTCTTTCCCTTATGAAGTCCTAGATGTGCTTGTTTTGTACGAACCTGGGAATAAACGAATCAATGTGTTAGTCATTGTAATGGTCTTATACTTTTAACTAAAAACTGAAATTTGTTAAACTTTATAACTAATACAAACATGTTTATGATATTACTTTTCTGTCAACCAAACCGAGACCCGACTTAGACCAAACCGAGACCCGACTTAGAACCAAACCGAGACCCATGTCCAACCAAATCAAGACCACAATCAAGAACCAAACCGAGACCCATGTCCAGCCAAATCAAGACCACAATCAAGAACCAAACCGAGACCCATGTCCAACCAAACCGAGACTCAATCAAGAGCCAAACCGAGAATCAAATCAAACCAACCAAGTTCTTACTTACTGCCAAAATTATCAACAATCATTACCAACCAATCCAAATGTCTTAACCATTTGTTATTTTACAGAAACATCCTAAAAACCATTAATCTTGCCGCGGGTATAAAACCCCCATTTCAAATCGAAACCCTAATTATTTAAAAACCTTTTTAAACATTAAATTAGCACTTTTCACATTTCAGAAACATCACATGAACATGAGAAACAGTCGAACATAAAAACCCCCAATTTTTATAAAAACCCTAGATCGAATTTTTATTAATTAAAACGTTAATTAAACCTAATCTAAACCAAACCCCATAGTTAATTTAATTGAAAACATGATATGCAAAAACCCCCAATTTACCGAAACCCTAATTTTTATAAACTGATTTTATATTGAAATTAGTTTGATTTTATAATAGAAAACGTCAATTAATTGTGTTTAAAACCGAGATTTATAAAAACCCCCAAATATTTTAAAACCCTAAATTCGTTTATTTTAATCCGAGAATCATATGATTCACAACAACCTTATACAAATCAATCAAACCCACTGATCATTATAAATCGAAAATAAATTAATCTTGTTAAAAGAAATAAAGGAAAAACAAACTTATCTTGATTTCTGGCTATTGATTCACGTAACCGCAAGGATGAACACATCGGAAAACCCAATCGGTTTGATGTGGGGATTAAACCCCACATCTCACGCGATCTAAACACCTCAGACCACCCATATTTGATTTATGCATTCAAACTGATAAGATATTAGCCATGGATAGAGGTTGAACCGATCTAGATTCAAGAGAGAGAGAGATTGGGGCGGTGGAGTTGTTATCGAGAGAAGAGAGAGAGTTTCACTCTCTGTTATGGAGTTGTGTGTGTTAAACACGCATATTTACTCCATCCGTTCCTTGTTATTTCCGCCCTTGGGCCGGGCCGGGTCTAATGACCCTTGGGCCGGTTTGTGTGTAAAGATATTGGACCCATTTTGGGCCAGGTATATTTATTTAGTTTGGTTAAAGCCCAAAACGAATTTTGTAAATTTAAGTTATAATTTAACCCGTGAAACCCGACCATTTAATAAACCGACTTTTATTTATTGTACTTTTCCGTAAATCGTACTTTTCATAAACGTATGGTTTCGTCAAGCACAACTAGGGTGTCGTGTCATTTAATAATATAATTTTTCGCATCGTAACTCGATTCTCATAATTAATTAGGTCGCGGCTAGCGTAACCGTACTCTCGAGCTATTTTATCTTCGTTCTCTTTGCTGAATTAACGAGGTGAGTTTATAGCCCCATACTTTACTATTTTTCACTGCTTTTTGGGGTGAGACATTGCTTGATTTTAACGTGTGAACACAAGTGCATTTACTGATTTATATATTAGTCTAAGTCCCACTAAAAACCCAGTTGCTTTGGCCCGTGAATCGTGAACCGTTAATTACTTTGTGTAAGCGCGAATGTAATGGATAGATCTATCGGGATTGACGTCCCTGTCTGTCTTGTCCAACAAGGGGACAAGCGGGCACAGTTTCATTTGAATCTGATATAGGATGTCGTGGGTTTAGGCATCTAGTTTGGGCTACATTTATATGATTATACTGCCGGTGTTGTTAACGCTTCGGTGTCACGAGCTTAGACTGTAATAAATACTTTTGGGATGACTTTGTATCTGTTATATTGTCATCACATTTGGGAAAATCTTGTGGTTCATTAAACATTTCCACTTAACTAAACCTATGAACTCACCAACTTTATGTTGACACTTTAGCAATGTTTTTCTCAGGTATTAAGAAGGAATATGCTAAATGAGGTCTCATGCATTGCCGTCATTTCTTTGAAACAACGATCATTTGTACCATTTGAGAAAACTATGTTTTGTAACCGTATTCAGTTTATGCTTCCGCACTTTGTTAAAACTATTTATTTTATTAATTACAAGTGATCTATTTTCTGAACGTCTCATTTAGAGGTCGTTCTTTGTGACTATGTGCGTATGATAATCATGACGTCACCACTCCCTTGTCGCCATTATACTCTGATATTTTGGGAGTGTGACAGTCAAGGTCGCTAAACTGTCCGGATTTTGTAATTCAAAGATGAGTCGGGCAGGGAACTTTAGAAGTAAAATCTTTTGATGGGCTCTTGGGAGGACTTTCTACATATAGTAAGTAAGTTCTCTGAGTAGTATCATAAAAAATTGATATGTTTAAGTATGGGAAAACGGCTTGGACATTCGGTATGTTCCGGCAGATTTTTATTAAAGACATAGAATAATAAAATGAATATATAGGAGAGTGTAATAGTATCACTTGTATCGTTTTCTCTCGAGTTTGTCGTGATTATATGAGTCGAGTTTTATATTCTTATGTATGGTTTATTTCTCGAGTCTATTATTATTGAACGTACCTCATTTGATAGGTTGCGGTTCTCGTGTTTGAAAGGCATCATCTATCGTCGGCGATCGTCTCATTACCACTATCGGCTAAGGTGAGTCTATAGCCTCGCTTTATACTAGTTATTTAATGTTTTTGAACCCGCGAGGGGGAATACATGTTTTATAAACTTAGAACACAAGATTTTTATGGTATGCTTTGTCCCTCTATGAATGGACCCGTGGTTGCCTTTAACTTGCATTAAGTGATTGCGTTAGTTAAAGCCTCAATTATGGACCGTTAATTAACCTATGATGGGTTAACCGCCAGTACAATTAATAGATCTATGGGGGAAGCCGCCCCGGTTCAGTTTTTGTGGACTTGTCATAGAAGCTTAGGCCTGACCTCCACACTGTTTGAGCATATTGTATTGAGAAGTCAGGTATACGGCAATGTACCAATAATCTGGAGGTAACCGACAATTAATAAATCTCTCGTCTTATTAGACTGATATGGGAGTGTCTAAGGGCTCGGTTCCATGAGCTTATTGCAATTTATGCTATATACAATTATCATTGTTGATGCAAATTATTATTTGATGCTTATAAGCATGCCACAAACTTATAATCTTTGCTTGTGTTCAAATTGATTTCATAAACCTATAGATTCACTCGGCATTTTTGCTGATTGTTTTACTCACATGTATTTCAGGTAATCAAGAAGTGGAAGCTTGGAGGTCACGTGGAATGAAGTTGTGCACTGCTTTTGTTGTTCAAACTCTTTGATTTATTTATCGTTCCATTTTTAAATCAAACAAATATGTTGTTTTAACTAATCTTTTGGTAACGATTACTTGGGACTACGCTACTCTGACAAATGTTTTAGGAACGATAAATCTAAAACGTCTCTTTTCGAGTCGTTCTTTATAAATTATGTGTTGTCGTATCATTGTTTAGCACCCAAAGATGTATTCCGCTGCGTGTAAATTTGGGGGTGTTAAAACTGTCCCCATGAAGGACAGCTTGCATGTAATGTCAAGAAGTCTGCTTCTCACACTACTTAACTTCTCATTAGGTTGAGACTTAAAAACAGCATACTCATGTAAGAGTTGCTTCCTTTTCTCTTCCACAGTATCAACATTACCACCATATGCAACATCAAGGGTTGCCCAAAGATCTTTTGCAGACTCATAACCTCTGTATTTATGCTGATTTTCTTGTCCCAAAGAAAGTTTCAGAATGCTTAGGGTTTTCATATCAACCCTTTTCTTTGCTATGTCATCAGCAGACACAGCTCTACCATCTTCTGGTTTTTCTTTCTTATCTGCTTCAGAACATCCTTGAACAGCTGATCTTGTAGCAATGGCATCTGCAATCTTTTGAGCTTTATTGAATGTGTTTCCATATTCAATAATATCCCAGAGAGTGTAGTCATGGATTTGCAGATGTTTCTCAAAGTTGAACTTCCATAGCTCAAAATTGTCTACATCAAGCATGGGAATCTTGATGTTGTGGTTTGAGGAGGAGGAGGTTACTTCTGGAGTAGACATGATGTTTTTAGGGTTTTGTGAAAAATTAGGGTTTTGGTGATTTAGGGTTCTTGTGTTCTTTTAGATCAAAGTTTCTCAACAAGCTCTGATACCACTTGTTGATCCCAAACTTAGATCGATTTAGCTTGTGTAAACGAGATTAGATCAAGTTATACACGTAGAGAAACTTTGTTTATGTATGAAACAATTTAAGTGTTATGCGGAATTAACACTTAAATAAGAACACACAAAGGATGTAAAACAAACTTTCACTTGATTGATAATAACGAACTTGCTTACAATGAAAGTGTTTAACGTATGAAAAACTTATTGTGAAACATAACCTAAAGGTCTTCTTTTATAGACAAAAGAAGCCTTGTACAAGAGTCTACGTATCAACTATTCTAGGTAAAGATAATTATAGAAAATATAATGTTGATCCTATCTTTACTAGAAACAAACTAGAAACAAAATACGCGTAGACCATATCTTTCTATCAGTGCTTGTCTTCAACCTATCAACACTTGACTTCTTCTTGTCAACGCTTGATCTGTCAGCGTTTGTTTTCTTCTTATCAACGCTTGTTTTCCTCTTGTCAGCGCTCAAGTGGACTGGCTACATTTTATTCCCAACAGCAAAAGCTTAAAAGCACCTTAGAGTTCAGCTAAGTCGAAAACATAAACTGCTAAAAGCTTAATTAATTTTTGGCGGGAGAATTAGGGAAAAAAATTAGGTTATAAGATCCACCGAAGTGGAAAGCCTTAACCGGATGTGTAACAGGTAACTTTGACACAAAAATCTTGGTTATATGTGTTATGCATCTAGTATTATACAACTCACAACATGAATAAATAAAATACAAGATGAACCATGTTTAAATCCATGAAATACAAGTCTAATTTCATAATATCGATGATAATATTGCAGGTTCATACAAAATGTGAATGACAACATATTTGCATTCCAAAAAATAATGGATACACCCATCCATGCAGATTAGTGTTTAAAATTGTTTACATAAACTATACCTACACTTAACTGAAATAGTCTAAAGAAGATTCATCAGAATCATCCATAAAACAGAGATAACAAGTTCTTCCATAGCCTACCCCCTACAGGTTCCTCCATAGCCTACCCCCTCTTCCTTTTTCCTAGCTTTGTTTCAAATTCTTTCAATTTTTTGGACAAGGCAGAAAACATACTGCATTTCTGATAGGTGGGGGCCTTTCTGTTGTAGAAAATGGAGACCGAGAAGATGACTCTACTTTTGGTGTACATCCCCTGCTAACCCTTGGACTGAGTATCTGTTTGGATGATCCACTCGCCTTGCCTGCAGTCTGACTGGATAAGCCAATAGCTTTGCCTTTCTTCTTGGATAGTGAATTAGTCTCTCCCCATGTATCGTCCAAACTACAATCATCTGCAGAGGTGCTGGAATACTTGGAAGGTTCATCCTGGTCATCATGAAATGGGTGCTGGAATTCTTTAGTGTTTACATGTTCAAAGCTTTCATCTAATGACAACAGATCTTCCTCAGAGCTTTCAAAGCTTTCATCTGATGATAGCGTATCTTCTTTAGAGCTTTCAGAGGAATCAATGATGATAACATCTGTAAATTACAAGACAAATTTTAATAAATTCAGATACTAACAGCCACCCAGATACTCCAAACAATAAAACATTCATATACAAACCTATTATAGGTTAAAAGTTAATATGCTAACCTCCCTGCAACAGTCTCTGTTTGAAATGTTGGAATTCCCTTTCAACCTTTTCCACCCTTTTATGTAGGTTAGAAAGAGTAGCTGTGGTATCAGTTTCCATTGAACTGTTTCCTTTTTCTTTGTTTTTCAAGTCACATCCTGTATCTACATACCATAATACCGCATAAGTTAACTACAAATACATAATCACATGTTTGCTATAAAGTTTAACAGCTACACATAAACGACATCTTAAGCCCGTTTGCTCTTCGAGGTAGATATCTCCACGATTCCTCTATCTCGTGAACATGTTCATCTTTGTGCCCAATATATGAATCCAATATGGACCTACTTCTTTTTTTGTTTATCCTTTTTTATGTAAGTAGCTCAAAATTTGACATTCGCATTCCGTCTTTGATTGATATCAATATCATCAATACCCATGAAAAAGCGAATATGAGTGCCAAAGTAAGAGGTCCTTTACTAAAAAGGCTAAACAAAAAGATGTTAATGCATATTGAATTCACATATTGGGCACGAAGATGATGATTTTCACGAGAAAGAGGAATCATGGCGATATTTACCTCGAAGAGGAAACGGGCTTGAGATGTCGTCTATGTGGTGCTGTAATACTTTATAGCATACATGTGATACCGAAGCTAGTGAATAACTATATTTCTCTAAAGGTTAAATCTTAGTTTACTTACCTCTCGTCAACTGTGTCTGTTTAAGCAGTTTGAATTCCCTTTCAAGCTTTTCCACTCTATTATCTAGATTAAAAATGCATTATCAACTTCTGTTGATCCCTTGCCTTTTTCTTTTTTCTTTAAATAAGCTCTTGTATCTGCATAAGCATATAACCAACATATAAACAACATAGTATATGAACCAATGCAGCTGTGAAAACGTATAGACTTCCTGGCCAACATTTTTGAATCTAAGATGGCATCGACAGAAGAACCTACATATTTTCGTTTACCCTTTTTATGTAAGCCCCTCTTGCTATGGCCGTCGCATTATCTTTTTCATGGGCATCACTACCATCAACTAAGGTCTTTACTGAGCGACCCGTTTCCTTTTTGTTGATTGGTCGAAGGATTTCCTTCCCATTTGTAAATTTTGGCGCTTATTTCGGCATCAAATTATCCGAGTCGTCACTCTGAACACGCTCACTCTCACTTGAGTTTCAGTATCGAAATATAATCCACACCTGGATCAATCCAAATACTAAATGCATGATATAAACCACACAAGTCTGTATCTAGATACTCAACTGGAAAGAGTATTCGGATACTGAAACTGAAACTGAAAAGAGAGTATTCATAGTGGTGACTCAGATAACTTGATACCCCATGAAGCCCCAAAATTGGGAACTGGGAATGAAAACATTCGACCAATCAACAGAAAAGAAAAGGGTTATTAATTAAAGACCGTAGTTGATGTTAACAAGGACCATGAAAAAGGGAAATGACACGGCCATAGTAAGAGGTACTTACATAAAAAAGGGTAAACGAAAAGATGTAGGTTGTTCTATCGATGCCATCTTAGATTCAAAAAAGTTGGCCAGGAAGTCTATACGTTTTCACATCAAGATAATCAAACCTAATCTCAACTCAAATGTTTACGCTATGTTCTCGAGTCTTACTTTAAAGGAATGAAAGGGGGTGGAACGGGAAGGGCAAAGTAGGGGAGGATATTTTAGTAAAACCAACCATTAGCTAACAACACAACAAAGGAAGATGCAAATACATGATGTTATTCCTTTATGACCAGGACAAACGAAACCCATAATCTAACTCAGAAAGATGCAAATACATGATCTGACTCCTTTTTTACTATACCTAATAACTTGATCAGAATGTATTTTTGCATGATCAAAAAATTAGCATGTAATGGACATATATAAAGGAGATGCCAGTTACGAATAACTTCTGTAAAAGGTAGAAACCCTAGTAGAAATATATAAAATATGGATGAATAATAAGGATATAAATGTAATTTTATACAAGCCTAACCCATTTTTCTTCCCAATCCCCCCAAAATTGGGCGGAATAGATATACATAAAAATGCCTGCACTTTTCCTTACTTCCTACTTCCCGTTCCCTACCCTTCCTTCTTCAAAAAAACTTAAGAACAACATTTTTTTATTTCCCTTTCCATACTCTTCCATCCCTTTAAAAAAACTTAAGAACTTAAGGTTTCTAGTATGACCAACCCCTTTTTTAAAAATTTATGGTGTGTTTTTTTAGCTTATATAATAGGCTTATATAAGCCATGTTTTGCTTATATAAGCCTATGTTTAATAAACTTATAAGCCCATGGCTTATATAAACTTAAGTTAACATGAGGGTAAAATAGTAAATATGTTATATAAGACCAAACCTTCCTTAAAAAGCCACATTTTTATGGCTTATCATAACACCCATATATAAGTTTATAAGCCCACTAATATAAGCTTAGCCAAACACTTGGTTTGAGCTTATAAGCCCATTATATAAGATAAACCAAACACCCCCTTATCTCTTGTATCTACATCATCATATAACCAACAAAATACTTGAACCATTTATCAGTTTCACTACTCCTAAAACATTACATTGTAAACACTAACTAATGATCCATCTAACGCCTTTCTGACAAACATATAAACATAAAATTTCACAAAATTGACCTTTAATATGTGCCTTCGTAGCTTCATCCACCTTCATAGCTTCATCAACCTTCATAGCTTCATCAACCTTCATAGCTTCATCAACCTTCATAGCCTCATATGCCTTGTCATCTATATAACAAATATTAAAACCTGAATGAATTATTAGTATTTTCGTAACATGCAACATCATCAAAACAAAGACAAATCATCAAAACTTCAATAATACTGTTGCGAAGTAAAAACCCTAACCTTGTTTTGTGTTTCCTTTAGTCCGTTTTTTTAAATCTAACTGCATCAAGTCTTCAACAATAGTGTCAGTAATCGGAACAGGATATCTCTAGTTGGTTCCATACTTATCTATCACATAATCAATCATCTCAGGAGTGATCTTAAAATCAATATCCAACTGGTCACTTAGGTTTGATTTATCAGGGTTTGAAGATTTGTTACTGTTTGTGTCTGGGTGGGTGGGTGATTGATTCATTATTTGACCTCCGTATATTGAATGTGTGTGTGTGTGAGTGAGTTATTAGTGGACAGGGTACCGGTGCTATATATCAAGTTGCATGCAAATTAAACGATTCACTTTTTAGACACGTTAGTATAAGTCGAGTTTAGTAGTATAATCTTATTAATTTTTCATGATTTTATTAATTGAACTTTACCTTACTTGATTATTGGATAATTAAATTAAAGCATGTTATTAATTTAATTAAACCTTGGTTAAAAATTAATATAACATAATTAAGCTATGTTTCTTAATTAATTAAATGTAACATGAATAATTAAATTAATAATTATGTTAACCTAAAGTTTATTCAAATAAAATGGCCATGTTTAATTATCATGATAATTATATTAATAATTATAACATAAATCTTGTTTATTAATTATATAATATAAATCGGGTGATTAAACGGTTTTATGACTTATTTCAACAAGCTCACGTATGAATGTAATATAAACGATGATTAATTTGTTATCTGATAGATTTTAAAACATTAAAGTTTTTAAAAAATATGAAATGTCAAACCCATCTATCTCGAATGATGGTAACCCTAAATCATAAACCTTAACCAATTAAACCATAAACACAAATTAAACCAAAAACCAATAATAAAACCTACATCGCAAACCATAAACCATTTAACCATAAACCATAAACCATTAAACCATAAACCTTAATTAAACCATAAATCATAATCATGCATACCATAAACCATAAACCATAAACCCTAAACCATAAACCATAAACCCTAAACCCTAAATCCTAAACCGCAAACCCTAAGCCCTAAAACTTAACCCCAAAAGACTCTAAACAGTAAATCATAAACCTTAAACCATTTAACCTTAAATTATAAACATTATACCATTAGTTAACCCTTAAACCACAAACCATAAACCTTAAACCCTAAACCCTAGTCCCTGAACCTTATACCAATGAACCATATATAAACACTAGATCATAAATATTAAACCATATAACCTTATACTATAAACATTAAACCATTAAACCACAAACCCTAGCTAAGTAAACCATTAATCCTAAACCTTAAACCCTAAACCCTAAACCACAAACCCCCCAAAAAACCCTAAACACTAAATCATAAACCTTAACCATTTAACCTTAAATTATAAACATTATACCATTAATTAACCCTTAAACCACAAACCATAAACCTTAAACCCTAAATACTAATCCCTGAACCTTATACCAATGAACCATATATAAACACTAGATCATAAATATTAAACCATTTAACCTTATACTATAAACATTAAACCATTAATTAACCATTAAACCACAAACCCTAGATAAGTAAACCATTAATCCTAAACCTTAAACCCTAAATCGCAAACCATAAGCCCTAAACCTTAACCCCAAAAAACTCTAAATACTAAATCATAAACCTTAAACCATTTAACCTTATACTATAAACATTAAACCATTAATTAACCCTTAAACCACAAACCATAAACCTTAAACACCCTAAACCCTAAACCCTGAACCCTAAACCAATGAACCCTAAACACTAGATCATAAATATTAAACCATTTAACCTTATACTAAAAACATTAAACCATTAATTAATCATTAAACCACAAACCCTAGCTAAGTAAACCATTAATCCTAAACCTTAAACTCTAAACCCTAAACCGCAAACCCTAAGCCCTAAACCTTAACCCCAAAAAACCCAAAATACTAAATCATAAACCTTAAACCATTTAACCTTAAACTATAAACATTAAACCATTAATTAACCCTTAAACCACAAACCATAAACCTTAAACCCTAAACCCTAAACCCTAAACCAGTGCATATACACTAAATCATAAACTCAACCATAATTAAACCATAAACCGTAATCCAATACCAAAGTAGAATGTCCTCACCCTAACCTTATTAAACCGTCCATTAAAAATCGACCTTATTCATAATAAATTGCTTGAGATGATTATTCAAGATGATTGCTATAAACCTCAACTAAATCCAACATACTGTTAAAAAAACAAAAGATATTTATCTCGCGGTTGTCAAGCATTATTATAACCTAATATATTTAAGTTATTTAATTGTTAATATATTTAAGTTATTTAGTTATTTATATATTTAAGTTATTTAATTATTTATTTTTTATTAACTTTTAAAAATTAAATGTTAGTTATACTTTTATTATTAAGTAAATTTAATATTTACATTTTCATTAAACACACATAATATCTGGTAACCATCTTGTAACCACCACCATTTTCGACCATTTTCACAATCACACAAGAAGAACGAACCCTAAATTAACCACCCAATAAGCGATCAAAAAAATCAAACCTCATAAACAATAGTCGCCAATCTACAGAATCATTAACAACATGAAACATCAGGAAAGAGGTAATGTAAAAATCAGTATTGTTTAATTTAATATTAGGGTTCGTACGAATAGTGTAAGTTTGTTACTGATATTAGAGTTTACACTTACTTTTAATGCATGTATGTGGACCTATGTCATACTAAATTAACGTGATTCAGTTTATAGGATTAACCCTTGTTAATGTGTTTATATGATCTATGTTTCAATCTAGGATATGGGTTTTGTTAATGTGTCTGGATATGGTCCCATGGTATGTTATAGTTTAAGGATATGGTCCCCTATACAAACATATGTATAACCAAATCCAAATGTTATTAGGGCATCAACAACCATGATACACATTCTGCCAAACACTCCCTTCATCAACATATAACTAACATTAATATGTACATGTTTGCAGAAGTAATTCATATAGAATCCGACACTTCATCATCTACTTCTGAAAGTGCTAAATTTCGCCCACCCCTAGCAATACAAGTCCTATTCGTAGTTTGCCAAGAAGTTCTTCAAGTACTCCCTCTTTTCGTCCTCCACTGTTTCAAATTGTAGGCATACATAATGTCACAAGTTCTTCATCTGTTCGTCCTTCTTTGTTTCAAACTCCTAATGCCACAAGTTCGTCCGCTCGAGTTCGTCCTCCCTCTGTTCGTCCTGCCTTGCTTCAAACTCAAATTTTAGGTGTACCTAATGCCACAAATCTTCAAAAAAAGTTCGTCCTCCCTCTATTCGTCCTCCCTGTTTGGAAACTCCTATTCTATTCAAACCTACTGCAGAGGATGAATCAGATTCATCTAATGAGGATGAAGACACTAATGATGCCGAGGTAGATTCTAGTGATGAGGAGGAAGATACAAGTGATGAGGAGAAAGATACGAGTGATGAGGATTATGAGTTAGAACTCAAGAAGAATAGCAATTCTAAATGTAAATCTGTTTAAACTAAAAGTTTATGGTTTTAATGTACATTATTGTGAAGTTTTAATGTATTCAACTTAATGCTATGTCAGGTTCAAAGTCAAAGCCGACTGCTTACTCGAAAGGACATAAGAAAATTTCAAACAAGGTATAGGTAAGTTGTTATGTGTTTATGCATAAAGCTGTATACGTTTATACATCGATTAATTGTTTTAAACACATGATGTGGTCAAATATCAGGAGGAATGGGAAAACATAGATTGGATTAGGAAGAGCCCTTTCTTTGACTCCAGTGATGAAGAATTAGTTGCTCAAGCTGATGCTCCAAGACAAAAGCACACTCCCAGATCAAAGCACACTCACAAAGCTCCATCTTCTCAAGCTAAAGCTCCAAGACCAAATGTCGTTGTTGGCCTAGCCAATAACAAACTTGGAAAGAAATTGCTGAGAAGGGTCGGTCAAGGAATGCTGTAGAGGGGAGCAACAGCAAAGGCAAAAGGAAGGTTGGATGATGTTAGTTCTCCCTGTTTAATAGGAACAATTTTTTTGAGTTTTGTTGGTCTAATATTGCTAGGCACCTGTTCTATTATCAAACTACAGGTTGCAACAATTTAATAGATTTGTATGCATTACTAGCATTATGAAACAATTATCAATTATCTATAATCAACAATATGGTTTGTTAACTAGTTAATATAAGTATTTTAAGTTCATGTACAATTCAATATCTGTACTCAAGCAATTATCAGTTATTTATCAAAGGTTTTTGGTTGAATGTGTAAAATAGTAAAAAATTCTGTTCAAAATTTATTTTTACCAGGAAACTCAAAGGGAAAGTTTACATAATTTGAATGTTTAATTTGGTGGCAAATTGGAGTTCAAAATATTTGGTTGTTTAATTTTTATATTTGGAGCCAAATTTTTTCACGGAAAGTTTGAATGCCCATGCTAAGTTAATGCATATGCAGTTACCATAATATTCTAATTCCATCTCCATCTCAAATCCTGATATTTCTCCAAAATCACAAAACATACCATAATTTTCTAACTCCATCTCCATCTCAATTACTGCCATCACTAGTTTCATACCATTTTCACTTATTTTTCTTGTACACATGTCAATAATCATGAACACTGAAAACAATGATCAAGCTTATATTGTTAATGATGATGATTATTTGGTTAATAATGATGATGTAAATCACGATAATGAAGGAGGTTATGAATCAGAGGATTATGGTGATCAATCGGATGCGGATGAAGACATCAGTAAACAGAAGCTTGTTTATAAGAGGGGTATAACTAGGTTAGCCAAGTTTCGGATAAAATATGGAAAACCAGATGTCATGAAGATAAATGTGAACTTTGATGCACTGAATAGAATATCAGGGCCAAACAGATCATTGTTTATAAGTTTTTTAGGAGACACGGTTCGGGAGCAGATAGGATTGAAGATTCTATCGTGGAAAGATGTGAAGGAGGAAGCAAGAGAAAAACTTTAGACTGAAACCACAGTACAAATACAAATTTTTTTACCCAACTATTAGTTGTATTCCTACATTTACTTTAACATTATGTTAATATGTGCAACAATACTTTGAATTTGATGTGTCCTACAAAAATTTGGTTATGAATAAGCTAGGTGAACTGCTAAGAAATTTCAGAAACAAATTGACAGCAAAGCACATAGTTCCAAACCTAGATAATCCTGAAAAACTAAATGCAGTTCCAAAGAATTACAAAGCAATCGTCAAAGCCGAACACTGGGTTGCTTTTGTAAACCATACGGCGACAGAAGAATTTAAGGTTGTTAATTTCTATTTCGTTTTACATTTATAAACACCGTATGTATGCATTGTTTGGAAACTTCGTATGACAAACACAGTCTGTTACGTACTAGCAACTTCTCATCCAGTAATCTTTTTTGTTAGGCGAAATCAGCTGCTAATAAATCGGCGCGTTCTAGGTCTTTTTATCAGCATACAATGGGACGTGGTGGTTATGTATATATAAAAGAGCAAATGGTAAGGTTATATTGGTGTAATATCCTAACACTGTTGTCCATGTTGGTTTAACTTTTCATCTATATGTATTTGATGTTTGGAAGATCATAAGAAAATAAATTACACCAGATCAAGAACCCACCCGTGGTGTATTATGGTTTAATGGAAGCGTTAGACAAGAAGGAAAAGAAACAGATGATGAAACAATCAAATTTGGGACTAAGATTGTAAGTGTTCTTGCAAATTTTTTATATAATGTTTATATTCATATAATAAATTATTTACCATATTTTGTGTGCAGCTGGAAGCAGAGGAACATATCAGAGGTGGAACCTTGACGGTTGATAGTGGCTCAGATTCATTATCACATATATTAGGAAAGGAGAAGGGAGGGTATGCACGAGGAGTGGGAGGCAGAGTTACATGCAGGAAGTTCTTTGATCTACCTAGAAGGAAACAAGGAACTGATGTAAGGATTGTGTTGCTTGAAAATGAACTTGAGAAGGAGAGACATGCGAGTAAAGAAAAAGAGGATACAGTCGCCGAATTAACCACCAAGATGTCACAAACACAGGAAACTATTGAAAAAATGTTGAAAGTTATGTCTTCACAAGGGGTTAATATAGCCGAGTTAATGCCAAGTCAGTCAAATGTAAGACTAGTTTTCTAATTTTGATTTGATAATTTTCAGTCTGTAATACCATTAACAATTAACATACTTATATATTGCAGGTATTACAACTAGAACATAATGATTTAAGCAAAATACCTAGTGAAGAGCAAAGGACGTCGATTAGTGGTGGTGGACTTCAGAAGGGTGTGTTATTTCCAATGTCTAACACAATTGCAACTTAGAACAAGAATTTGTACAATGCAACTACAGCTGCAACTGCAACTGAGAAGAAGGTAAGTTATAAAAAAACCATGTTTGGTTTCTAAATTGTACTATACATGACTTATTTACTGTGTTATGTATATATGCAGGTACCTACTAGAACTAGGTTAGCAAAAAATAAGACAGCATCGTTGGAAAAGAAGTCTCCACTTCAAAATTCCCAATCTCAAGAAGATATTTATCCAGCTTCCGGATCACAACAAAATCTGTCTCCCTCCCCACAACAAGACGTACCTATTGCATCATTACGAAAGAAGCGTACACCTTCTAAATCAAAAGTAAACCAGTCTCCACCATCACTACCAGATGTAAGTATTTCATCATTTTTCATATAATTACTTGTTTAATTTATTTGTCATTAACGCATATAAACATTTTTTCTTCATACATTTAAGTGCAAACTGTGGAACATATCTAGGACAATGATCATTGGTAACGGTAGGGTATACAAGTCTAAGGATGAAGACAATGTAATGATTCATAACCAACCACTACCAAAAAATTGCTACAAAGTTTCACTTGATGAATCCTTAGTGGATGCAGCATTCATACATGATGCCGAAAATAATGGTTTAAAAACTGTTAAGGATGTAAAAGGTAGTTTCGTGGCATGACCAAAGGAAAAGGTTATTTTTTTGGAAGAGGTACATACACTTGATTTATCATCCTACATATACATAGCTTTTCATATTTAGTTTAATGTTTAATACACGGCTTTTGTTTCCATACAGGAAACACCACCACCAAATACCATGAAACTTGTTGTTGAAAGTTCACCAAAGATAAGATCTAAGCGCTTGATGAATGTTCCAGCAGGCAGTACATATACGACTATTACTCATATGCAGAAACAAGCTAGGAATAACAAGGCTAAAAAGACTTTACAATACGGTGATTCAAAGTCTTTACAAATGTGATTCTATGTGAAAAGTATGTTACTTGAGAATAATACGAGATTAAATTTGTTGATTTGGTTATGTACATTCAATTTTATATATTAATGCAATTGAAATTTGATTTCCAGAATTTTGTTATTTGTTTTTATTGAATTCTGAAAGGTTACTAGAAGATGAAACATAGTCACACTTATTCACAATCCAATGTGTGACTACATATCATAAAAAGTCACACAAACATACAATTCTATGTGACTATTGGATGCATATAATTACACAAAATACAATTTTCTTGACTTGACAAAGCATACAGTCACACTTATTACTACTATTGGTAACTCTTTGGTTAATTGTATGTGACAAACTTAGTGCCATTAGTATGATTTGTGTGACTACATGTCATAAAAGGTCACACAAACATACAATTCATGTGACTATTGGATGAATATAGTCACACAAAATAAAATTTGCTTGACTTGATAAAGCATACAGTCACACTTATTACTACTATTGGTAACTCTTTGGTTAATTGTATGTGACAAAATCAGTACCATTAGCATGATTTGTGTGACTACATGTCATAAAAGGTAACACAAACATACAATTCATGTTACTATTAGATGCATATAGTCACACAAAATACAATTGGCTTGACTTGACAAAGCATATAGTCACACTTATTACTACTATTGGTAACTCTTTGGTTAATTGTATGTGACAAACTCAGAGCCATTATCATAATTTGTGTGACTACATGTCATAAAAGTTAACACAAACATACAATTCATGTGACTATTGGATGCATATAATCACATAAAATATAATTTCCTTGACTTGACAAAACATACAGTCACACTTATTTCTACTATTGGTAACTCTTTGGTTAATTGTATGTGACAAACTTAGTGCCATTAGCATGATTTATGTGACTACATGTTATAAAAGGTCACACAAACATACAATTCATGTGACTATTGGATGCATATAGTCACACAAAATACAATTTGCTTGACTTGACAAAGCATACAGTCACACTTATTTCTACTATTCGTAACTCTTTGTTTAATTATATGTGACAAACTTAGTGCCATTAGCATGATTTGTGTGACTACATGTTATAAAAGGTCACACAAACATACAACTCATGTGACTATTGGATGTATATAGTCACACAAAATACCATTGGCTTGACTTGACAAAGCATATAGTCACACTTATTTCTACTATTGGTAACTCTTTGGTTAATTGTATGTGACAAACTCAATACCATTAGCATGATTTGTGTGACTACATATCATAAAAGGTCACACAAACATACAATTCATGTGACTATTGGATGCATATAGTCACACAAAATACACTAATCGCATAGTAAATGTCACACATATTGTATATTCATGTGACAAACTTATAAACAATAGTCACTATTAAACAAAACTCGTGAAACTGTAGAGTGTTTACTGTCACACATATTCACTAAAACACCAAATATTGTACCTAGTTTGTCATACATTTTCGAGTATTGGTCACTCATTTTGATAGCTAAGGTCACTAAGACGAGCTTGTGACCAAAAGGTACCTATGGTCGCGGGACCTTTGGTCACAAAGTCTAAAAAAACCACGTGTGACTATATTCCTACGGTCACTCTTTTTGAGTGTGACGGATACCATTTTTTGTACTAGTGTAGACTGTATTATGAAGTGAATTTGATCAAGAGGAATGTTGATAAAGTGATAGAGACATTACTTTATCTTAACCGGTCCTAGAACTTTCCTTATTGTCAAGTCATGATTAACACAAAATTTAGGATAAAATAACATAAAACAGTTTTATTTTGAGTGAGTTTTGAAGCTGACAAAAGAATAATTTAAAGGTAGGCACAACTAAGACATCCTTTAATTCAATTCCATTGTTCAACTTAACAAATCCTATATGTGTGATTTGAGTGGTGTGACCATTGGGTAAATTAATAACTAGTTTGGCACTAAGCAAATTTAACCCAAATACCCCTATAACACTAGGAGTCATATAATCACTTACCCTAATAGCAATTATCCAACCATAAACAATTAATTTACCACTAGATAAGAAAGTGTACTAGGATATACTTGTTTCATACTTATTATCCAACTCATCATTAATTTATGCAAAGTGACTACTCTCAGCTAGGTTTCCAAATTGAGGCAAACTCCTTATAAACTGTTGAAACTACTTAGAGGTAAACATAATGTTCCATGATGATTATGTGGATGCAATTGTAACAGTCTTATTTTTTTATAAAACCCTTTCTTGATCACACTAGTGCCTTTATATTTCACTTGACCTTGCTTGTACTTATAGTGCCAAGTTGGATGACCAACGTCTTCCTATCATTTGTGAACTGGATGCCACTTACAACCACATATTGAACCTGTCTCCTTTAATTTAGTTTTACCATACAAAGTTTTTGAATCTACCAAAGAATGTGAACTACCAAACACCTCCCTTTGTAACTTTTCTTGCTAAAGGAGTGCACATGCTGACTCTACACTAGGTAAAGGAGAACTTATCAACAATTGACTTCACTGAGTAGTAGAATTATCATCCAACCCATTTAAAAATTAAATCAACCTCTGCTCTTCCTTTTGTGTATTAATAACATTCAAGAAAGTAGTTATCTCAGTATTAACAGTGGTAATTCTAGGCAACACATTCACTAAGTACAACTCTTCCCTCATACACTTCATTTTGGTATAGTACTCACTAATTGGTGACCTAGTTGCATAACAACATAACTTTCTCTATGAAGCTTATACTTTCTTGACCCATTACTAAAAGCTAAACGTATTTCTAACTAAATTCATATCTCATAATCATTTTCAATAAACATAACAGAGTTAGCAATAGAATCAGAAACAGAACTAATCAACCAACTGATAACCACATTATTACAAGTATCCCAATGTTCTTTCAAACTAGCATCAGTAGGTGATCTAGGAACAAATCCCAACTTTCTATTTGTTGACACACCAATTTCTACAACCCTCTTCTAAGACCTATAGTTCTGAGCACCTAATAACGTTTCTTGAGTACCTAATAAACTACGACCCTTGGAAGGATGAAGAAACAATGGTGAAGTAAGATCATGATGCATTTTGTATTATGGAATCAAAACAACACAAAACTTCAATCACAATACAAATTGGCTTATTAAGACATTTTTAAGTGTGAGTTTGATCAAGAACACGAAAAATGATAAGAATAAACACAGTAACGCAAAACTAAATTGAATAGTAATTCGAATGATTGAAATAATGAGATTATGTTGTTATAAATCTCTGATACCATGTTAACTTGTATAACAAAAAACATATAGTGAACACACCAATAAGACATAGTGAAAAAAGGGAATTGTGTGAAATGTTTATTTGTTTGTTTAGGTTAAAATGAGAGGGTTTGCAAAGTATTTAAAATGGTGGGCTAAAATTATACCTCGCCCAACCAATTCTAATAGAAATATTACAAAGATAGTCTCTACAATATTAAAGTTGTATAATGAGACCCTAGTGAGTTATTTGACACTAAACTTACTTCTATATGCTCCTAAACGAGTGATAAATAAAATGGATAAAGGAAAGCGTCATCATGGACTGATGGTGAACGATTTAATGAAGTGAACAAAGAAGAACTCATGTGGTAATAATGGAGGCAACATAAACTTAGAACCAGTTTCGGTAAAGCTAAAAAATCATTATGAGTCTAAACTTGAGTAATCGACTGAAAGGATGAGTAACTTTCCAAAGACATATCCTTTTGTTGGTATCGATAAGGTTTTGACCTGTTACAACATAGAGTTAACAGGCAATGAAGGTAGCATAATTACTTTATCTTAGTAACTCTTTTGAAGCTTCAAATACTGAAAGTCTAATTATTGATAAAGTAGCAACGAGTATTAAGGTTACTACTTTTGGTACACAAGAGGAGGAGAAAAGTTATACACCACTAGTTGAAAGGATTCATGTTTTTGGAAAACAGATTATGAGGGATAAACTTGTGTTTGTGGATGATGATGAGAAACTTTTGGAAAAGATTGATTATCTGAGGCAATATGTGCATCGAGGATTAAGTTGAACATGATGATAATGAAACTAAAAATTATCTAGCTACTAAACTGAAATTGGATAGATATGGTGCACAAATTTGTTGTACCAAAGAAGGGAAGTAGTTTTCCTATATAAGTAGTTTTCCTATGTAACGGGCTGAGATGTAAGATTCTTTCACATCCATTATACTAAAATGCTTTTTGAGAGTAATAAAATTACTACAGTAACACTTTATCCAAAAGAGCATGTCCTATAATCATCTAAAGATTTATTATATATAAGTTATCTAGTTATATAAGTTTAATAAACATAATATAAAATATCGACCCTTAAACGAAGAAATCATACTAACATTTCCATCGAATTATAAAGAAATAAATACGTATAGCGACACAAGTATGTAGTTGTAAACATGATTTGGCAATCATATTGCTTGGTGTTTCCATTATAAAGCACAATCGAACGTTAAAATATATTTGAGCTTAAACTCAAAAAATGATATACTTATCTAGAATGCTCAAATTCTACGACAAAACAAAAATGAAGAAAACACATTAGAGGTACATCGAATTTAAAAACTAGCCACTTATGATATTAATGGAAATTAGTGTTTCATTAAAATCACAATCTGAAATCAAATGGGGAAAATCGTTAACTTAAACCATAAGATAACAACATCACAACTACATAGTTACATGTTGATTTAGATATGTCAACCGAAAAACATGTGATTCGTTACTAATTAAAGTTTTTTAGATGATCATCATCTTATTGTGTTGTCAAAATAAAAGCACGATAAGCATATTCAAACACACTATAATGAATTGTTTTTATCTTTTTAGCGAGTTTAGACAATAAAGAGTTTTTAAAAAGGTTAACCAAGATGGTTTTGGATTGCTAATATAAGTGCTTAATAGTTTTTTTAGCACAAAATCAGTGTTTAGATGTTGAAAAAAAAAATCATATTAGCTTATTTTACACTGAGATAAATGCATAAAAATACAAATTTTAGTAACCTCCTATCTTTCTACACGTTTAAAAAAATAAACGTAAGAGAATAAAAATTCTCACAAGCTGATAAACCTATTGATTTTGGCTTTATTGATTATTGGTTAAAAATATGATATGCATATCTAAACACTCATTAATTCTACTTAAAGTTAGCTTTTCTGGATTCAATATAAGGTTCATAAACCAAATCAAAAAGTTACGCAATAAAAATTCATACCTTGTAAACATCGAGACGTATGCAACACATAACATCCGTAAAATAAAAGGCCGTTAGCATACCATCATTGTTAATCAGTTATCTTAAAGCCTTTATGACAATGATGATGTCCATCGATCAAATTATTTTGTAGATTGGATTTAATTTAATACACGCATTAAAATACCAAAAAACAACTCTCACTATTTTGAAGGAATAAATAACCAGATTAATACAAAGTCGTCAAGAATTAGACATATAGTTGTATAAAAACTAAAATTAGGAGGCGGTGGAGATAACTTACCTGATAAATGAATAAGAAGGGAGATGCACAAACTGGTTCTGAAACAAGTAGAAGATTTGTTTAATATTGTATTAGGATAGAAAGGATTGCATCTTTAGAGAGTGTGTATGTGTGAGATTTGTTTTTTATATTAAGACTCGGTTGCGTAGAAGGTTTGTCAAGAGAAGGACATGTTTTCTTTCCAAAATTTATAGATTCTTTCTTAAACTATTAAATTATATTTTGAGTATATGAATATCTTTTAGTTTTCTGAACATCTTTTAAATGAAAATGAATTTATAGTTTTTACGCCAAAGTAAGAAATATATATTTTATCATTTTTATAAAAAAATGATCATATTTAAATTATTTCTAAATAAAAAGAGTTTTTAAAAAAATATATGTAAAAACACTTTCTTTTTAATATAGAAGAATAATTTATGTGCATGATGTGTGGTATTATAAGAATAACATTTATATTGATTATAATGCAATGACTCATAATAAATATTATTGTTTTTCTTTAAGTATAAGTAAGGAATATGAAACTAATAAAAAATAAATTGAATGATTATTATTTATAATTATTTTTAATTTAATACATGACATATCAAATACCATGTGTAATATTAAACTATTAGCCGTATTTAAATTGATGGTCATATAATATCTGATGCGAAGCTCGTGAAAAATGTTATCTATTGGTGTCGATAATTCCAAGCTAATACTTTCTAGTTTACGAAAATTAGTCCTGAACACTCAAACGAGAAAGCCCTTTGTCTCGGGTCCTTAGAAGTATAAATGACCTAAGCTCTCATTTGTGTGTGCGTGTGCGTGTGTGTTTCCATTTATTTAGTTTGTAGAGAGAGGTTTTCCTTTGTTTTCTCTCTCTAGGATTACACCATTTTTGTTTTCTTTTATTCTCTTCTTAATTTAATCTTTCTTTTTGTTTTAATCTTCCCTTTTATTTCTTCACGTTTTATACTCCTGGCATATCACCTAATTTTGGTTTTCGTGTGTACTACAATCCTAAAAAGTGGTATCATACGCCAAGGGATTCATATATATTGGTAGATTTTCATGGTTTTAGTTCATAGAATTATCAAAAAATATTATTTTTGGTCTAATTTCGTCATATTACGTTTTTTGATTTCACATTTTCCGATTAAAAAATCATAAAGTTTGCATTTTAAGGTGTCTCGTGGCTTAGAATATAGGAACTACAAGTGGTTTTAGCTAAAATCTTCGAAAAGTTCATTTTTTGGTGTTTGTGATTTTCTAGCGAAATTGCACTTTTGGCGAAATTTCATCGGTGAAACTGCAACATTTTCAGAATCAGAGAAATTGGAAATTTTGGGATCGGTGAAATTTTTGAGATCACCTCGAAACAGATTAATTCCACGGATCACGCAAGTAAATACTTGTAAAAGGGATTTAAAGAGTACACGAGCAAAGAACCTTAAACCTTCCGAAGAGAGTTAATCTACTACTTAAATGCAATCGAGATACAAATTGATAAATTAGCACTTCATGAACGTCACCAGCAATTGGTGAATGAAAAGATGTTGCAAGACATGAAGAAGAAACAGGTCATGAGATTCCGTATGACCAAAGCATGAACGAAAGAGTGTTGTAGACATCAAAGAATAGGGTTGATAATTAAGCAATGGATACTAACAAGCAAGTAGTGGGACAAAATTTGAAATGCAAGATACAAGTAGTGAATGATAAATAAGCTAATGATGCAAATATCAGACCCATATATGACAAGGAGACAACGATAAGGTACAATTGAATGATGATTATGATGTCACTACTAATCAACCATATAAATCTATCGAGTTTGAAAATATATCTCTAAATGACATTGCCCAACAATGGAAGCACATTTTGTAGAACTTGGACTTAAGCATTAAAATCAGACTTCATAAAAGGGCAAAATCGTCAATTTTTGAATGAAACACGTAATAAGGAGAAGCTTAAACATGACATAGATGTAATTGAAACAATAAAAATTAAACTAGAACAACATGTCACTACATTACATGAACAAAATGAGCATTTAATCAAGAAATATGAAATAGTCAAACAACATTATAAAGAATTGTCCGATTCAATGAAAAGAACTCGTACTAAGACTATAAATCAGACAACTTCTTTGATTGCTCAAAATACTAAGTTTAAAGCTCAAATTCACGAAACGATTTTTGAAATAGTTGCGTTGAAAAACGATTTGTGAAAGTTTTGAAGAACTAGTGTGGATACTATGCTTGACAAACCATCAATCTTGGGCAAACAGCCTTCAAAATATTTAAGAAACCAGTTAGTTGTTAGACAACCAACTGCGTTTAGATTTGAACAACCAAAATCCTCGAGACCACGGTTTTCCTCCCAAGTTAATGTGAGACAGTTTTCAAAACATGTAATTTCACATTCTAGGCCTAACTTCTGAGAATCCACTTTTGAAAAAATGTCATCATATGATTGCATCTTGCTCCTCGAGAAATAGCTCTATGAACATGGTTCATACTCACTATCTAGAGGAAGCTAAGAAAAAGGCACACGAAATAACTAAAAATTCTCCATCTTGTGTGATGAATTTTGCTAGAATACTGAACTGTCTTAATGCTAGAAATCTTGTAGCAGAACACTAAAAGGACCCTAGATCCTTTTCAGATGCTAAGCACTTTGTTTGTTCGACATGTAACAAATGTGTCCTTAATGTAAATCATGATGCATGTTTACACATGTCCTTAAAAAGGTGAATTCATGTGTTAAAGTACAACCCCATAAGACATCGGTTAGATTCAAACCCGTAGAACAGATGAGTAATGTTAATAACCCTTAATGGCAAATCTCTTCTAGACATAGTTTTACTCCTAATAAGTCTTTCGTTGTGCCTAAGAAAACAATGCCTCCTAGACCTAGTCAACACAAACGATATTGTTATCCCCTTAGGAAAGGAAACATGTTCTCCTAACACGAATATTTCTGAAAATTCTTCTTATATGATTACAAGTACTTCAACCGTCTCTGAGCGTGTTTAATTTTCTCGCAAGGTTCAACATGTAAAAATAAATTTCCGTCTAATTTTTTACACTCTTTGGTTCTTTTTAATTTTTGAAAAAGAAAAATATAAACATTGAAAACCAATAAAAGCAAAATAAAATATTAGAATTTTTTTCATAAAATACCAAAAATATTATTCTACGACATGTCTCTCATAATCGATAATATAGACGTACCTATAAATGTCGCTCAATAACGACATGGGGTATATACAAAAAGTTCGAGTGAGAGTTTATTATGTTTCAAAACATGTCATTTCTCAATATTTTAACAATGGCTTATAGTCACATGTCAGACTATGTAACATCCCGTACTTAACGTCATCATTTTATCCTAACTATGTAACGTATTTTGAGTTCCTAAGTAATGGTGAGTATTGTTGTGTTTGACGGTTTACGTTGAAACCGGTAGTGTGTGCATATATTTAATCGTCGTGACGATTGAATAGTACTAATAGTGATCGCGATGCCAATGGATGCCCAAATATTATATTTTAGTATCGATTATTTCGATATTTGATATTTTTGAAATTTTTATTTCATTTACGTTTTAAGACGAGTCGAACTTTATTATTTCGTTTTGTGTGCGTTTAATTATTAAAACGATCGATTTAACAAACGAGATTTATATTTTTATGAAACCCGACTCTCGTAAATATTTTTAAAATGTACTAATAGTCATTTCCCGCTTTTAAATAATATTTTACAACTTGGCCCAAAAGAATGCACCACTTTGCAATTTCTACCCACCCACCATATAAAAGGAATTTTATTCCTCATTTTACACACACAACACATGCATTTCACAAAACTTTTCTCTCTCTCTTCTTTTCTTTTTCTTGCCGTGACACCAAGCACAACAAACACCCCTTTGATCCTTGATTTCTAGCTTGATTCAAGATAATCTAAACAAAGACCCATTCCCCAAATTCAATGGAGATTCTAATGGTATGATTTTTACTTACATGCATTCACTTTTATTTTTCAAAGATTTTTTACTCAAGAACAAGTGTTTGATCCATTCTTAAGGTAGTGGAAGGTGTTATTATTATTATATATTAAATTTTTGGGTATTGCATGTATGATTTGTGTAGTGGGTTTTTATAATATTAATCATGCAAGTGATCTAGGGATGATATGAGTTGTTGTAGATGATTAATATAGCATATTTGAGGTATTGATGATGTTTAAAATGGGTCAAATTGGTTGTTGGTATGATTTTTAAAGAGTCATTTTACATCAGTAGGTTTAGGCCCGATTTTCGTACAGTAAATGTTGGATAAGTGTTGGTATTATTAGATATTGTTGTAGTGGTCGCCGAGACGCTCGTTTCGGTATAAGGTAGAGCTTCTAACTCATAACGAGTCAAAAGTTACATAGGTTTTAATATTCGTGTACCGGGAGGCGAGTATCGACGCAATCCGAAATTGTTGTCGATATTGGGTCAAATCTCGGGGACTATAACTTGAGTTTCAAAAATGGTCAAGGGCTGTTCTCAGGCCCTAAACTTAGCATTTTGAGTCTATTTTCATAATCAAGAGTCGGATTTGTAAATGATTTTGGTTAAGGAGGTCAAAACGGTTTTTCGATACAAGTGTGCAAAACTGTCCGGTTTTTAAGGTCGAAAGATGTGTCGAGCAGGTGGGTCTAAAATGTGAATCATTTGATGAAATTTTAACTGAGTCTTCTACAGATATTGAGTGAGTTTGTCACCAAGTTTCGTCAAAAACGGAGTTGTTTAGGTATGGTAAAACAGCGTGTACTTTTGGTAAGTACCGGCTGAGTATTTTTGGGAGGTACTTAACCTCGCGTCATAGTTTGAGGCGAGAGGCTAATCTATTAGCTTCTCAAAGTTTTAAAAGGATATAAGTCTTATGTAAGAGTGTATATTCTGAGATTGGAGACCCATTTAGGGTACTTGAGCCGTGTTGATTTGGCATTTTGAGATGGATCAACATCGAAGGTGCTAGTCTTGGAAAGCTAGTACTTGTCGTGGAGTTAGAAGGAATTCACTTGCATTGATTGGTCGTGTCTATGTACATATTATTTTGAATCGTTGGTTTTATTATACTAAGTATGTTTTGAGATACTTGAGTATGTTGTTAAGCGCGCACCTTATTTGTTAGGTGGCGGCTTTTGACGTGTATATTTGGGAGGCATCTTCACTTCGGCGATCACTACTACTACTAGCTTCGTATATCATCTAAGGTGAGTCTATAGCCTCGCTTTTATACTGGATTTAAATGATTTTAACCCGCGAGGGGGAGTACATGCTATTTGAAACAACTAGAACACAAGTCTTTTGAATGATTGCTTAAACTTAAATGTTGTTTTGATTATAACAAGTACGTTGAGTACAATGGAATTAGTACGTTGAGTACAATGGAATTGGTATGTTGAACACCAGGGAATTGTGTTGCATTGGAATTAGTACGTTGAGTACAATGGAATTGGTATGTTGAACACCAGGGAATTGTGTTGCATTGGAATTGGTACGTTGAGTACAATGGAATTGGTATGTTGAACACCAGGGAATTGTGTTGCATTGGAATTGGTACGTTGAGTACAATGGAATTGGTATGTTGAACACCAGGAAATTGTGTTGCATTGGAATTGGTACGTTGAGTACAATGGAATTGGTATGTTGAACACCAGGGAATTGTGTTGCATTGGAATTGGTACGTTGAGTACAATGAATTGGTGTGGACTCGTATACCAACGTAGGGTCACACAAAGGAACCATAAATGAAATTGCTTTTTATATACTTGTGTTCAAACGATGATTTGCAAAACCTATAGATTCGCTCAACCTTTGTGTTGATCCTTTTAAGCATGTATTTCAGGAAATCAAGATGGAGCGCAGCGGAGCATGCAAGGGGGAGTTGGTGCTTACTTGTCTAAATTTTGTTCATTTTTCATCCTTTTTAAATTAACCATTTCATTCAAGTATTTTGAGGAACATGTTGTGTTGGTAACGGTTTTTGGGACTAAAACGCTACTCTGATGGTATCTTTTGGGATGGAAAATGTTTTAGACAATGTCGTATTTATACATTTAACGTCTCTTTTGAGGTCGTTTTCTATGATTGTGTGTGATGTGCTATAAGTAACGCCCAATGTGGACATTCCGCTGCGTGGTAATTTGGGGGTGTTACAGATTGGTATCAGAGCCACAAGTTATAGAGAACTAGGTCGATTTTTTTTTTTTTGAAAATGTCCTAAACTATAACTTTTGGTGTGTCGTAAAAGTTTTAAGCACGCAACTACTCCGCATGGCTCCGGTAAGGCTATTCTTGTATTACTTTATATTTGACTATGATCATGTGAACCTATGTGTATATAGGAATGGTAGTATGTATATGTATGAATATACTATGATATTTAAAGGCATTGTACGCGAAGCAATGTTCCTTGAATGATTGTTGTACATTTTATAATTCGGTTTTGAATAGGATTCGGCCTCATCGCCAATCACCGATCTTGATAATTATGTAGTATGATACGAGTATGAATTCGTTAAATACTTTGGGTACGTGTATATTGTTTCGTAATCTATCGCATATCGACTTGTTTAAGTTCGATCGTTGTCGTCGCATCGTGATGTGCCATTTTTGGACATCTCATATTGAAACGTAATTGATTAACGTGATATTTTTATTTCCGTTACTTCTTATGATTTTGAAGAATCATTTATCCAAGGCGACATCTTCTACGTAATGCGACGTGTGATTTGGTTTTATATGACTGCGTTTTATTGGCGAAAGGAGGATGCCAATGTTGGGCTTAAGATATATATATCCTAATCAAATATATATAGTTTGGGTACAACAAAGATATGCTCGTAGTAGTCATTCGGTTGAGTGGCTTAATGCCTTGTATCTAATTGGAATGGGACATTTAGATATAGAGATTTTAACTCGCTCAACTATGAGTTGTTTAAGGTTGTCTTATTGAAATGGATTGGGACATTTGAATAAGAAGGTTTTAAACCACTGGACCTTAGATCGTTATGATCTCCTTATTCAAATGGAATGGGACATTTGAATACGGAAATCATGATGTAAGTTTATTTGACACCTTGTATTTATCATGGTATTTGGATATGATATCGTGTTGAGAGATAGTAATACTTGAGTAGGATGACTTATAATCGTCTTGTTGAAATGGATTGGGACGCCTTTTCATTTGAACAAGAAAGTTATAAGTTCCCGAACCGTAAATTTATAAACTCTTGTATACATGGAGGGGGACGCCTTTTGATGTAGACAAGGAGTTATAAATGAGTGGGCCCAAGTATGTCTGGCTCGATTTGTGGATTTTTGGTGTGCGTACGTCTTCCTTCGACTCGTATTTCGTTGGTAAGAATCGTTCGATGTTGTCGTCATTATGGTGATCGTCGATTATCATCTATGTACGAATAACCCGTTGTACTTCTCTCGAGTTATGATTTGTTTTGATGGACCATTTCTAATGTGTCTCGATGATCGCGAGCTTTATAAGCAGGTTGTTAAGAACCGTTGACCGTTCCGAGAGTAGGCGACTCGCTTAGGCGTCACTAGGATTTATGTGTGTACTTGCGGATTGACTAAGGATCAAGTTATCAACGACAACTTATCGTGGATGTGAAGATTTTGTAATTTTACTTGCTACTATCAAAGGGACACTGAAGACTTTTCTTGATGACGAAATTCTTGGGGCTAGTATGACGAACTAAAAACGAGGAATAGGATGCATCACGTTGAGCACTGAAGTTGAAATTATTGGGACGCCCTTGTACGATGAACGCTGAAGCAAAAGTTAGTGGGACGCTTTTGCATGTTGAACCTTGGAGCAGAAGATAATGGTATGCCCGATATGTTGTAAATTCTCGCCAATGGACCGAATTTCTTAATGACTGGAATTGACAAATTCGTTTTCACTTCGAAGAGTATGTTGTTGCCGACACCGCAAGTGGAAAGACTTTAGAGATCGAGTTGTATTATCAAGGGAAAGTCCAAGGTTTTATCGATGATCAACGACGGAGTTTTACATTTGATGTTTATGTTTGACCTTTGTTTTTAGGTACTTATGTGGTATGTGATCGAGTTGAGTGATCGTAAGTTGTGAGAACTTGAGGCGGCATTGTCCAATGACGTCCGATCATGGAGAACACGTACCTTGTAGTATCTTTTTGACCTTCAACGACGATGCTTATTGAGACTTTGAATGCGCGTGGGCGGAAGTGAGATGGTGTCTTTGTATTATCTTTTCGGTATGGATCCGCGTGTGAGCACCCTCTGATGACGAAATATTTTTCTTGTTATTTCTTTTGATATTTCGTCCATGGTTATCCAGTCAGTGGATATCCTTTAACTTATAACCTTCCAATTGACTAGACCTACCCGAAAGTTTTGTCAAGTGATCTTATTTATCATGGCTTGGCTATTTAGCAAGCATGAGTTAACCCGATTGAATTTATTTATGTGGCATGGTTTGGCTTTTGACAAACATGTCGTGACTTGATTTTGCGTCCATGGTGTTGTCTTTTGTGTTTGAATAAGATCGTAATGCGTCCGATAGCGCAATGTATACGCCGAAGGATTTCCGTATCGACGAACTCGCGTTTGACGTAGTAGGTTGGCATGTTCGAGAATACGCAATAAGGTGATTTTGTACGACTAGTACTAATTACCTCGTCTCAATTCTTTTCTAGAATGTTTTCGATGGAGTTTTATGCGACCCATGCGACTATCTTTCGGGAGTGATTGTTTTTGTGAGGATCATGAACGGTGGTTTAGATCGCCAGATTGCTGGAATAAAGTAGATGAAGGACAAATTAGAACTGAGACTATTTTGGAGACTACGAAAAGATCGTACGGATTGATAATTGCTTGTAAACCGTGAGGAGTCGTCAGAAGAACTTTGCCAATAACCGTAGGGAGCCGTTGGAAATCTGAAGTTGGAGGCATGGCAATTATTAAGGTATCACCTTGGAAAGGTGTAATCCGTTTTGGAAATGGAGAAAAGTTAAGTCCAAGGTGCGTTGGACCGTTTAAGATCACCCAGCGGATGGGACCGGTTGTTTATAAGTTAAAATCGTTGGATGAGCTTCTTATAATTTGTGTAAATTTTCGTGTGTCGAGCTTGAAGAAGTTCCTGTCGGATAAGGACTCATTCATCCCCTTTTGGTGAGGTACAACTTGGCGATGAGTTGCATTTTGTAGAAGAACCAGTAGAGATCTTTGATCGATAGGTTAAGCGTTTGAGACCGAGTAAGATCCTCATTACGAAGGTGCGATGTATTTTGAGACGTGGAACGTGAGGATTTCTTTATAGGAAGTGCCCTCGTTTTTCCTAGGAGAGCGCGATACGAGTATGAGGCGAGGCGAGCGCCGGGACGTCGCTCCTTTAAGGAGGTGAGAATGTAACATCCCGTACTTAACGTCATCATTTTATCCTAACTATGTAACGTATTTTGAGTTCCTAAGTAATGGTGAGTATTGTTGTGTTTGACGGTTTACGTTGAAACCGGTAGTGTGTGCATATATTTAATCGTCGTGACGATTGAATAGTACTAATAGTGATCGCGATGCCAATGGATGCCCAAATATTATATTTTAGTATCGATTATTTCGATATTTGATATTTTTGAAATTTTTATTTCATTTACGTTTTAAGACGAGTCGAACTTTATTATTTCGTTTTGTGTGCGTTTAATTATTAAAACGATCGATTTAACAAACGAGATTTATATTTTTATGAAACCCGACTCTCGTAAATATTTTTAAAATGTACTAATAGTCATTTCCCGCTTTTAAATAATATTTTACAACTTGGCCCAAAAGAATGCACCACTTTGCAATTTCTACCCACCCACCATATAAAAGGAATTTTATTCCTCATTTTACACACACAACACATGCATTTCACAAAACTTTTCTCTCTCTCTTCTTTTCTTTTTCTTGCCGTGACACCAAGCACAACAAACACCCCTTTGATCCTTGATTTCTAGCTTGATTCAAGATAATCTAAACAAAGACCCATTCCCCAAATTCAATGGAGATTCTAATGGTATGATTTTTACTTACATGCATTCACTTTTATTTTTCAAAGATTTTTTACTCAAGAACAAGTGTTTGATCCATTCTTAAGGTAGTGGAAGGTGTTATTATTATTATATATTAAATTTTTGGGTATTGCATGTATGATTTGTGTAGTGGGTTTTTATAATATTAATCATGCAAGTGATCTAGGGATGATATGAGTTGTTGTAGATGATTAATATAGCATATTTGAGGTATTGATGATGTTTAAAATGGGTCAAATTGGTTGTTGGTATGATTTTTAAAGAGTCATTTTACATCAGTAGGTTTAGGCCCGATTTTCGTACAGTAAATGTTGGATAAGTGTTGGTATTATTAGATATTGTTGTAGTGGTCGCCGAGACGCTCGTTTCGGTATAAGGTAGAGCTTCTAACTCATAACGAGTCAAAAGTTACATAGGTTTTAATATTCGTGTACCGGGAGGCGAGTATCGACGCAATCCGAAATTGTTGTCGATATTGGGTCAAATCTCGGGGACTATAACTTGAGTTTCAAAAATGGTCAAGGGCTGTTCTCAGGCCCTAAACTTAGCATTTTGAGTCTATTTTCATAATCAAGAGTCGGATTTGTAAATGATTTTGGTTAAGGAGGTCAAAACGGTTTTTCGATACAAGTGTGCAAAACTGTCCGGTTTTTAAGGTCGAAAGATGTGTCGAGCAGGTGGGTCTAAAATGTGAATCATTTGATGAAATTTTAACTGAGTCTTCTACAGATATTGAGTGAGTTTGTCACCAAGTTTCGTCAAAAACGGAGTTGTTTAGGTATGGTAAAACAGCGTGTACTTTTGGTAAGTACCGGCTGAGTATTTTTGGGAGGTACTTAACCTCGCGTCATAGTTTGAGGCGAGAGGCTAATCTATTAGCTTCTCAAAGTTTTAAAAGGATATAAGTCTTATGTAAGAGTGTATATTCTGAGATTGGAGACCCATTTAGGGTACTTGAGCCGTGTTGATTTGGCATTTTGAGATGGATCAACATCGAAGGTGCTAGTCTTGGAAAGCTAGTACTTGTCGTGGAGTTAGAAGGAATTCACTTGCATTGATTGGTCGTGTCTATGTACATATTATTTTGAATCGTTGGTTTTATTATACTAAGTATGTTTTGAGATACTTGAGTATGTTGTTAAGCGCGCACCTTATTTGTTAGGTGGCGGCTTTTGACGTGTATATTTGGGAGGCATCTTCACTTCGGCGATCACTACTACTACTAGCTTCGTATATCATCTAAGGTGAGTCTATAGCCTCGCTTTTATACTGGATTTAAATGATTTTAACCCGCGAGGGGGAGTACATGCTATTTGAAACAACTAGAACACAAGTCTTTTGAATGATTGCTTAAACTTAAATGTTGTTTTGATTATAACAAGTACGTTGAGTACAATGGAATTAGTACGTTGAGTACAATGGAATTGGTATGTTGAACACCAGGGAATTGTGTTGCATTGGAATTAGTACGTTGAGTACAATGGAATTGGTATGTTGAACACCAGGGAATTGTGTTGCATTGGAATTGGTACGTTGAGTACAATGGAATTGGTATGTTGAACACCAGGGAATTGTGTTGCATTGGAATTGGTACGTTGAGTACAATGGAATTGGTATGTTGAACACCAGGAAATTGTGTTGCATTGGAATTGGTACGTTGAGTACAATGGAATTGGTATGTTGAACACCAGGGAATTGTGTTGCATTGGAATTGGTACGTTGAGTACAATGAATTGGTGTGGACTCGTATACCAACGTAGGGTCACACAAAGGAACCATAAATGAAATTGCTTTTTATATACTTGTGTTCAAACGATGATTTGCAAAACCTATAGATTCGCTCAACCTTTGTGTTGATCCTTTTAAGCATGTATTTCAGGAAATCAAGATGGAGCGCAGCGGAGCATGCAAGGGGGGAGTTGGTGCTTACTTGTCTAAATTTTGTTCATTTTTCATCCTTTTTAAATTAACCATTTCATTCAAGTATTTTGAGGAACATGTTGTGTTGGTAACGGTTTTTGGGACTAAAACGCTACTCTGATGGTATCTTTTGGGATGGAAAATGTTTTAGACAATGTCGTATTTATACATTTAACGTCTCTTTTGAGGTCGTTTTCTATGATTGTGTGTGATGTGCTATAAGTAACGCCCAATGTGGACATTCCGCTGCGTGGTAATTTGGGGGTGTTACAGACTATAATCCGGACCTCAAAGAAAAGAAAGTGTATGACTTATCCTAAAAACCAAGAAATTAAATTTTCTTGGTCATCAGCTTCTATTAGAAACATTCAAAGTTTTAAAGCTCATGAACGCATGGAAAATGTTTATTTGTGTACATTATTCTTCAACAACGGAAAATTAAGTTTTTTTCGGTTTTTAGCATAATTTTTCAACGTATTTTTAAAAGATATATTCAAATTCATTGAAAATTGTATGCTCAAATACCCCCTATTCATATTTTTCATCATAATCTATTTTCAAGGGGGAATATAAAGATTTCATAATATACAGTCCAACTTTTCAGGAAACATTATTTTCTTCATGTTTATTCATTCTTCACAATGGATTAACGTACATTAGCTTGTATTCTAAATCACTAGGTAAATTTTTTTTTCACAAACACATGCAATATTTGAGTGGAAATTAAAATGTGATCAAAATGCTTAATTTTGATAAGATCTTTGATATAAGTGCTTACTCGTCCTAATATTTGCAAATCTCTTCCATTTTATGATGCACATATGTAGGGGGCTATTTGGTTAAATAGAAAACTCTAAAGATGTAAACATCGATTTCATTAACACCTTGATTGCATTTTCAAATAGTTCATGGTTACGATATCTATACCCTTGAATACACTTATATACGACGTTATTGGTGTCAAAAGGTGGTTAGGTTTACATCTTATGATCCAACCAGAACCAGAGGGATGTTTCTAGGGAAAATCCATTAGATTGTAGAAGTCCTTAGGAAAAGTGGAGTAGTTGACTGTACGGGATAATGTAGACTTATGACTTAAGCTAGCACTAGAAAAATCACAACAAGGTGCTAGTAATGATGTATTGGTAAGCATTGATGGGGTTGAAGAATGAAAAGGAAATGTAAGGATAAAGGGTGTAAAGAAAGCAGTCCTCCATACAACTTAGGCAGAAATCAAGTCAATACATATGCAATAGAATCATTTAGATGATTTCATGTATTGAATACAAGACATCATTGACCTAATGATGCAATGCACAACCCTATCCAACTAACTCAAGCTTCTCTCAAAAGAAGTTTGTTTTATTGTCACAGAGTTCAACTCATTTCTATCGACTTTCTCAGTCCGAGATAGTATACATTGGAAAGGTGGCAATTCACTCCAGCCTCCGATCACAAAACATAAAAGTGCACTTATAGAGTTTAGATACAACAAGATACTTTAAAAATCTCACCAGGGCACTAATTTCATATATGAATTATTGTTCATCATTTGAACACAAGTGATAATTTATAGAGTCATACGCTCTATCCTTGTGATATTGCCAGAACATTCAGAGTGGTACTCTTTAGTATCCACAATGATGAACATAAATCCTTCTAGTGTTTACATCAAGCGGCACTGCGGTAGGTCATATGTAAGGTTCTCTATGAATTGAACATATGTAAACTAGAAAGCAATGATGGTTTGATTCTCAATTGATTCAAACTTGTTCCATGTGTCGACGTAATATCTTTATGATCTTTCCAGAATATTCAGAGTCATACTCGTTAGTATTCACAATAATGAATGGAAATCCTTCTAGTGTCATCATCAAACATCACTGATGTAGGTAACTTACGAGATTCTATGCGAATCAAACTTGTGCCAACTGGAAATCAACAATTGTTTAATTCTTAATTTATTTAAACTTGTTTCACAATATGAATAAACAACTAAATCAACAAAATGAGATTGCATGATTCACTTTATATTATGAAATCTCTTTCTAGATGTTCGAGTAAATTACATAAATCGTCCTTAAAGTCTAGCCAAATTGTATGTATTTTCCTAAACGTTATGAAAGTGCAAGGATCATCCCTGTTTGGAAACTTTAATGCAAGTTTCTTCTTTTTGGGAATTTTTTTGGGACAAAACATGCAAAATGGCTAAAACATTTGGGACGAAACCTGCAAAATGACCAGACTTTTGGGATAAAAATTTACAAAATCATTTGATATTCGGACGATATCAACACTTTCAAAAGATTTTGGACGAAATTTGGAAAATGACCAAACCTTAAGGACGATTTATGCAATTCTTTCTAGATGTTCAAGTATTAAGAACGGGCTATCACAGCCGGAACATGTCAAGGAAGTTCTTTGAACTTACCTAACTATAGATACAATATTAGTATTGTCTAACTGGAAACTGGAGGAATGAAAACAGTGGCGTAACCTCAAGAGTCGTGATTCAAGACCACTTATTCAAAGCATCTATCAAGCATTTGATGAAAGTTAAAGAACAAATTAAGACAAAGACTTCTGCAACTTTGATATTCAAGATCTCCCCTAAAGATATCAATATTATCAAGGGAGATTGTTTGCAAGCTTTCAAGATGATGTATCATATGAGTATGTGGGAGAAGACACAAGATCACAAGTTTTCAACATTTTAATATCAATTCAAGGCAAAAGATTTAAGATCCAAGATCAAAAGTCATGAATGGAACTATGAGAGAATTTTCAAGACAACGAGTTTTAAAAGTCTGCAACAACAATAAACTGAAGTCACATATTAAACGACCATCCCTTCGGGGGGATTGTTAGCCGTATATAAATTGATGATCATATAATATACCGACACGAAGCTCGTGAAAAATGCTATCTATTGGTGTCAAGAATTCCAAGCTAGTATTGTCTAGTTTACAAGAATTAGTCCCGAACACACAAATGAGAAAGTCCTTTGTCTCGGGTTCTTAGGAGTATCAAAGGACCTAAGCTCTCATTTGTGTGTGTGTTTTTTTTCTATTTTTTAGTTTGTAGAGAGAGATTTTCCTTGGTTTTCTCTCAATAATATTCCACCATCTTTGTTTTCCTTTATTCTATTTTTAATCTAACATTTCTTTTTGTTTTAATCTTCTCTTTTATTTCTTCATGTTTTATACTCGCGGCATATCATCTACTTGTGGTGTTCATGTAACTATAATCCTGACATAAACAAAATTGATTTATGAATAAAGTACGTGTGTGAATCCGACTTACAACTAGTTTATATTACGATACAATCTTTTATACATATACAAATTATTAAAATTCAGAAAATGATTTTATTGTTACGAATGAGAGAGATTAAGTTTATAATCGAGCATTTTAATTGAAAATATAACTAAAATTATTATATTTGGTCAAACTCATCTAAATTTTATCCAACATAATAAATATGTGTAAAAATACATGTATTAATAGAAGAAAACAAAATGACATGAAATTAATATACTTTTAGTTGTTAAATTAAAATACAATTTATGAATTAATTTAATTACTTTCAGTGTTTATTTAATAAGTTTAAAAATCTAATAAATACCCCCTGAACTTCATATTATTTTAGAAAACATATATTTTTTTATTATCACTATTTATTTAATCAATTAAAACACATAATTACAAATATTAAAGTGCAAGCACGAGTAATGGTGATATCTAAATGAATACAAGAGATTTCACACATACAAAAGGCTCATGTTATTCCTCTTAATAAGATTATGTGAGGAGGTACGCAAAAGTATATTTTTTACTAATGACATTCAATAACAGCTCGTGTTATTCAACTACATAAGTTTAACCCACGCGTACACGGATCTAAAAATTAAATTCGGCTAAAATTATTAGCAATGGGATCTTATATACCAAAAGGCATGTTAGAAACAAGAAACGTACCTGCCACATTAAGATATTATAACGTATTATAGTTTACCAAAAGCTTATGCATACTGTTTGGTTTTTTATTAATATTTTATACAGTATAGATCATAGTCTAGAATAATTGAAAGTAACATAGTTCTAACTGGTCGAGCTTAGAAGCCCATGTTAGGCCGCGGTTGGGCGACCATAGTGGCCACTTATGTACAATAAGTACCTCTTACCATTTGGGAAGAGGTGTTGGTTCTTTCATTATTTACACACACATCAAAGTGTGTGTTTTTAGTAAAGGGGTTTTCCCCGACAAAAGAACACATCAAAGTGTGTTTCTCTCACTAGAACATCCTACTCTCTTCTCTTTCTAAACTCTTACTTATAAATATCTTGTGGTGTGATGACTTTCAATTTTTTACAATTGGTATCAGATACAGATTGGATGGGGAGCTTGAATAAAAATTATATGTATAATTGGATTTACGTTTATCTCCCGACATTTTGTTAAAGTAATATGAATCAATTGATATCCAAAATATTCAAATATTGGTGCATTCTATGTGTGGGCTCTACCTCACATGTGTTAAATAAATTTTCAAATATCAAGACACGCATGTAAGGGGAGAAAATAGATTTAATGAATAAACCATTCAAAGTACAAAAACTTTGATATATATCACAAGTACTAGACTAGTTTTAAATGGTTTTCATGCTGATAATGTACTTACCCATCATCCAATTACTTCACGATGATTATGGTGACACAAGGATGGTAGGTCATGTATAAGTCCTATGATCTAGGAAGAACCGATGGATCTACCCAAGGGCATCCTATAGTTAGACATAACAATTATTAGAAAAATGGAGTTGAATATGAACATAGTAAACTGCCGATCAATGACGTAAGCTAGCACTAGAACAATCATAACAAGGTGCTAGGGATGACGTCTTGGTAATCATTGAAGATGTTGAATAATGAAAAAGAATTGTAAAGATAAAGGTTCAAAAGAATGCAACCCTCCATTCACTTAGGCACAAACAAGCTCAATGCATATGCTATCAGAATCACCATGTTGATTGTTGATATTGAAGATAAACATCATGGACACAGTGATGCAAAGCACAAACCTTCCTAGCTAACTCAAGTATCTGCCTAAAGTTATTTGTAATAATGTCAAGGATTTTTAGCACATTATCTATCGACTTTCTAACTCAGAGTAAGTATATATTAAAAAAGTGAGAGTCAGCTCTTGCCTCTGATCTTTAAACTCAAACTGTGCACTCATCAATTCTGTAGCCAATAAGGAATAACTATAAATCTGATTAGGATACTTACATGATAACACTTGCTGTTCACAACCAAAAAACACAAGTGTAATATATTTATAGAGTCCTACGTAAGTTCTTCATGATCTTTCTAGAACATTCGAGTGATAACCTTGAGTATTTAAAATGAAGAATGTAAATCCTTCTAGTTTTAACATCAAACATCACTGTGGTAGGTCATGTATAAGATTCACTATCAATCAAACATGTGTCGACTGGAAATAAAAAATGGTGGGATTCTTAGTTGAATCAAACTTGTTCCAGGATTCGTTGTAATTTCCTTGTGATATTTCTAGAACATTTAGAGTAATACAGTTATGTATTTACAGTGACGAATGTAAATCCTTTTAATGTTAACATCAAAAAACACTTCGGTGGGTAACTTGCAAGAATTTTTATTAATCAAGCTTGTACCAATCCGAAAGCAACAATAATGTAATTCCAAATGAATCAAACTTATTCTAGGATTAGAATTGACGACCATAATCAGAAGAGTAACTATCCAACTGATTCACACTTACTATCGCAGACTAGTTTTTAAGACGGTCGGGGTAACGAGAACAGGCTAGTGCAACCGGAAAACCATGTCAAGGAGATTATCAATTGAATCTACCTGATGACACTTACGATATCTAATTACTGTATAATGGTCCTCATAGAACCGGAGGTTAATGCTACTTGATTAAAATGAATGACAAAGTCATATTCATTCGTGTCATTGTATTGTTGCAAACTGTCTTACACAGGTTATAAAAAACTAGCTTTTGAACTCGTACACATTTTAGTTATTGGTAGATAGTGATAAATTGTATTACAGTAATATCTGATAAATTTGTTTTAAAACTAAATATTGGGATATTCATACATCTATAGTTTTTCAATATTTGATATTGTTTAATAAAATAGTACTAAATCTTTGACACTTATATAGTTATAATACTCGTACAGGCACATGTTTTTTACATGATGTGTTAACATTCTTTAATATTTTTAATTGGCATGATTTTTAGGTCGATTTTCTTTACATTTAACTACTTATATCATTTTCTAGACTTTATGTGCGTTTAGCATCACATAATGACATTGAAAAAAATATCTGAAAGCAACGCATTGAAGTGTTTATCCAACAATATGTTGGAACTCTTAATATCACAATGTAACACTCTCTGCATGGTTCCTTGGGACTCAAGCCCACGAGCTGCCCCAATGCAGATGCTAAGCCTTTGTTTCCAGGAGAGACTAGTGCTACTAATTAGCTTGCTTAGGCTTCAATTAGGCGCATACTCATACACAAGGATATTTTCACCTTTCTTGTCACAATAGCCTAAAAGAGAAACAAGATTTTCATGTTTGCTAAAAAAATCGAGAAATACAGATTTTCACAATAGCCTAAAAGGGACACAATAGGACCAATGCAGATGCTAAGCCTTTGTTTCCAAGATGACACGCACAAATCGAGAAATGGTCCAAAATTTTTTCCTACCAATTTCTAGGGTTGCTAAAAAAGAATTGTTGATGAATGTGGGGGAAAGAAGAACAATGCAGCCTATAGTAAGTTTTATGAGTAATCCATTAAGAAGGAATCTGATAAAGTGGTTATGTTAGGTTGGGAGAGAGATAAGTTAAGGGTGGATTTGTTTGTATACTCGGGCGGTTCTTTGACTGATCAAATTAAGGCTACATGGTCGGAGGATATGGTTGAGTATTATGACGATGCCCTTGAGAATAAATATAGTGATAGGATAAACGGGCATTTCAATGATGTGGAAGGTGTTTCAAATGCTACTGCAGAATTTGTGTCCCGGGATGAAGTTAGTAATACTCATGATGTGTCTATGGCAGAAGTACAAGGGGGTGTGGCTGCCGATTCTTCTAATTTTCAATGATAGGAAAACCTGCTGCGTGGAATGTTCAAGGGTTAAATTCGGCCCTTAAACAAAAGGAAGTTAAAGATTTGATTAGGGAAAATCATCTTTGTATGTTTGGTGTGATAGAATCTAGATTAAGGAAGAAATCCGTTAATAATGTTTTGGATGGTATGTTTGGTAATTGGTCTTGGGCGTCGAATTCTGTTGACAGCAGTAAGGGTTGTAGGCTTGCTGTTGGGTGGGATCCTGCTGTGATAAATGCTAGATTGATATCTCACATTGATCAAGTTATGCATTTTGAAGTGATGTTTATGAGTGACCAAAGTAAGTTTTTTGTTTCTTTCATTTATGGTGAGATTTATGAGAAGAGTAGGAAACTTCTTTGGAAAAACTTAGTTGAGCATAAATCGGATATTGGTGATTCTCCTTGGTTGCTTTTGGGATATTTTAATGCTATGTTGACGTTTGATGAAAGTTATAGTTACTATAGTTCGAGAGTTGGGGGTATGAATGAGTTTAGGAATTGTGTTTATACTCTTGAAGTGGAAGACCTTTGTAGTAATGGCATGTTTTATACTTGTATAGAAAAAAGGAATGACCCTAGTAGTGGTATCCTTAAAAAATTAGACAGGGTCATGTGTAATGAGAAGTTTTCTCATATGTTCGGTAGAAGCTTTGCTAACTTCCTACCATACTTGTCATCTGATAATTGTCCGGTCTTGGTTAGTTTTCCTGATGTGAAGAGTTCTAAGCCTAGGTCATTTAGGTTTATGAATTTTCTAGCAAAGAAGGAGGGGTTTATTGCTGCTGTTAAACATAATTGGTTTGTTGATGTTAGAGGGTATTCCATGTTTATTCTGGCTAAGAGGTTGAAGAATATGAAGAGATATATGAGGAGGCTTAACAGAGAGAATGTGAATGTCTTCGATAAAGTGAAGGCGTTAAAGGTTGATTTAGAGAATGTGCAACGCATGTTAGATGGAGATCCCCTTAATCCTCTATTAAGAGAAGAAGAGAGAATTTTTTCTAAGGCTTATCATCATGCTGTTGTTGATGAGGAGAGGGTTCTTAAGCAGAAGACCAAAATTGAGTGGTTAAGAGAAGGAGAATTTAACACTGCATATTTTCACAAGTTTCTTAAAGGAAAGACTAATTAAAGAAGGATTGAAGCTGTTAGTGATGATGCTGGGAATACGTTTTTGGGAATGATATTTATAATCCTTTTGTGGAATATTATGAGAATCTATTCCATAAAGGTGATGATTAGACATTGATGGCCAGTTCTATAAATCGCTTGATCCTGTTGTTGCTCAGTCCATGATTAGGCCAGTGTTAGACGAAGAAGTGAAGATAGCCATGTTTGATATTAAGGATGACAAAGCTGCAGGACCGGACGGTTATACTTCAAAGTTTTTCAAGAAGGCTTGGAGTGTGGTTGGCCCAGATGTCTGTAATGCGATGAAAGAATATTTCTCATCAGGGAAGTTGTTATCTGAGCTTAACACTAATCTGGTTTCTCTTATACCAAAGCTTAAGGTTTCTAGGAATTTGTCTGATTTTCGACCTATTGCTTGTTGTAATGTGGTTTATAAGTGTATTAGTAAGGTTTTGACTAATAGGCTTAAGGAGGGTTTAGATGGGTTAGTTGACAATAATCAGTGTGCCTTTATTCCCGGTAGACACATTAGTGATAATATTTTAATTACTCAAGAGCTTATGGCTGGCTATGAGAGAACTACTGGGGCTAAGAACTGTGATTTTGAGGTTGATATAAGGAAGGCGTATGACACTGTGAATTGGAATTTTCTTAAGACCATTCTTGTTAAGTTTGGCTTCCATGATAAAATGGTTAATTGGATCATGGTTTGTCTTACTACAGCCTCCTTCTCTATTTGTATTAATGGGGAGGTTCATGATTTCTTTAAGAGTGGTAGGGGTTGAGGCAGGGTGATCCTATATCACCCTATCTGTTCATGTTTGTCATGGAAGTCTTTAATTTGATGATTAAAAGTCATATTAGGCTTGATAAGAAATTTAAGTTTCACTAGAATTGTAAGGATATGAAATTAACCCATTTATGCTTTGCGGATGATCTTCTTCTTCTTTGTCATGCTGATGAATTCTCGGCTAGCATTTTAAGGAGAGGTTTGGATAAATTCAGTATGTGTTCTGGATTATATCCTAGTATGGAGAAGAGTATGGCTTACTTTAATAATGTTTCTACTGATATTAAAGAAATAATTTGTCTTGCTTTTCCTTTTAAGGAAGGGACCCTGTCAATTAGATATTTAGGAGTTCCTATGACTACTAAGAAGCTTCGTAATGTTGATTGCAGGGTTTTGGTTGATAATATCAAGTATAGGATCCTTGATTGGAAAAACAAATATCTGTCTCATACTGACAAATTGCAGTTGATTTCTTCTGTTTTATCCTCTTTGAGAGTCTATTAGGCTTCCATGTTTGTTTACCTAGACACATTTGTGATAGCATAGATAAAGTTATGAAGAAATTTCTATGGGGTTTTCATGAGGGTAGAAAAGGGTTTACTAGTGTAGCATGGAAGGATATCTGTAGACCCAAATGTCAGGGTGGTTTGGGGCTTCATACTACTAGGGATATGAATGATAGTCTTATGGTTAAACATCTTTGGAATGTGTTTAGCAGGAAGGAGTCTTTATGGGTTAAATGGGTGGATTGCTATAGGCTTAAGGGTAGAAGTATATGTGATTTTCATATCCCTAGTCACTCGTCCTGGTCTTGGAGACACCTTCTAATGCTTAGGGATAAAATTAGAAGTTTTGTTGGTGTACAGGTTGGAAATGGGAGTAACTGTTTTATCTAGGTGGATAAATGGCATGAGAAGGGTCATCTGGGTAATCTTATAGATGAGGCTCTTAGAAATTTTAGGGGTTTTAATAATAGAGATAAGGTTGCTGACAAACTTGTCAATAACTTATGGTCTTGGCCTCATGATTGGAGTAGAAGAGATAAGAGTTCCCTTGATTTTGCTGTCCCGACCCTTAGTGATTGTGATGATAGAGCCTTATGGTTCAATAAGTCCATGATTAAAACTAATTTTAGTGTTAAGGAAGTTGGTAAGGCTCTTAGAGATGATATGCCTAATGTTTTATGGTATGAACATGTATGGTATCCTCAGTGTATTCCTAGACACTCATTTATCCTTTGGCTTGCTTTGAAAGGTAGGTTAAAGACTCAGGATAGGCTGTCCAAGTGGTTCCACATTGATATGGTTATGTGCCCACTTTGTAATTCTGTCTTGGAAACTAATGCTCATCTTTTCTTTGAGTGTCAATTTTCTAGATTTATGTGGGATAGATTCAAGGTTATGGCCAAGTTGGGTAATGTGTCATGTATATGGGCTGAAGTCCTTTCCGCTGTTTGTAGTAGGAAGGCTAGTAGGTCTATTTGGAGTGTGATTCAAAGGTTGGTGATGGGTGCTTCTGTTTATTATCTATGGAAGGAGAGAAATTCTAGGTTGTTTGCTAAACTTTCTAGATCGCTTGATGCTATTGTAGAGATCATTATCAGCATTGTCAGGTTCAAGCTTCTTGGCCTTAGTCTTAAATGGTCTTCTGATGCTAGTATTGCTGCTGAGGTATGGGAGCTACCTGGTCTGAAAGCTAAAAGAAGGGGTGACAGTGTGGTAGACATGGATATTGATGATAGGTAGTTCTTATTCTGTGACAGGGGTTTGTGAGCTGTTGAGTGGCTTACACTTTATTTGGTTTGCTTTTGTTTCCTTTTGTTTTGCCCAGGTCTGCAGTTTCTTGTGGTGGAATGAAGGGTTTCTAGATGATGATGTTCTGTTTGAGCAGCTGGTTATTATCATGTTTGGTAGCTGGTTCTTCATGGGGTAAGGAAGGCTCACTCCATTATTGTACTCTTTTTTCCTCCCATGGTTTCCCATTGGGTTTTACTTGGGAGGTTTTTTAAGGAGGAAAAATGGACTAGCTGCTACACTGGCACTTCCTTTGAAGTTATTGTACTCCAGCTTGGTTGCAGGTTGTCTATTGCTTGTTTCCTTTATTACTTAGTCTTGGTAAGTGTTCTATGGGGGATGGATTGGACTATTTTGGATGCTTCCTTCTGGGTTGATTCAAGTAGTTCATGTATTCTGAAGTATGCCTTTCTTATGACTAAGTAGTTGGAATTGGTTGTCCATTAGAGTGCATTGTTTAGTATTAGTTGTAGTCTAGGTTTCAAGTTTCTACTTTGTTACTTCTATTCCCTAGACTGTATCTAGTATTTGTATTTGAGCTTGGGTCTTTGTCCAATGCCATATGCTTTTTGTTCATGCCATAGTCTGTTAACAAGGGATGTGTCCTTGTTGATTTATTCTTTGGGCATTTGTATCAAACTTTGGCTTCTTGCCTTTCTCTCTTTATAAAATTTACCATTTAGAGTGAAAAAAATCTGATGTCGTTATATATAGAATCAAGGCTATTTATTTTCATCTCACAGTCACGTTTTAGGTTTTGCCTTCAGATTTATATTATATTCCCTATAATAATCAAATAAGTCTGTTTTAAACTCTTGCGTGGGCTAAACACTTAAACTTATAAAGAAAAATATCATGAGTAGTTACTTAGTGTATATAATTAAGTTATAATTTTACGAATATCATTACTTAATCTTAAAAGAGGAATAACATAACCACTCGTTTATGCATATAATCTCATATATTTATTTACATGTCAAAATAACTCGTGCTTTTTTATATTTATAATTCGGTGGAAGTCCATTAGTTTAATATACATTGACAATAATATCTATAAATGATAACATAATATTGTTTTCTTTAATTAAGTATAAAGTAGATGGGGTATAACGTCTAGCGATATTATAAAGTATTATAGTTTACCAAAAGATTATGAATAGTGTTTGGTTTTTTATTAATATCCTGTTTATTATATTATTTGTGTTTTTTGGAAATGGTTGTTTTGTGGCCACATATATCAAATACGTGTTCGTCTATCTATCCTGACCACCCACCCCTCCATATGTAGTCTCTCTCTCACAAGTATCTCTTTTTTTTCACGCAACACTTTTTCACACAGCAAATCCATGGTTTCCTCTCTCTCACAAATTGGATCTATGGGTTATTTCTTTATGATGGTGTTTTCACCAGGGTTGTCGTCCCTGGTATATGATGGGTTGGCGATGGTCCACCATGATCGTTGCCCCCAAAGTTCGGTGGATTGGTGACGATCGTGTTACATTGATGGATGGGCGACTGTTAACAGTGATGATTCATTGTTGGTTTTGCCTTTTTTACTACATTCGTCTCGTATGTGTTTGTGGATCCGGAGGAAATGGTCTTTGGTAGCTTTTTCTCTAATTAGTTCAATCTCTAAATCTTTATTTGTTCTTTAGGAATTGTATCTAATATTTTCTTCTTCTTGAAATGCTAAATAATTTATCTGATTAGACTATACGTTTATCGATGATTGTTTGTTTATTCAAACCAAGATTTACATTTGGAATGCTTCCTAGCATAGTTCAACCATTTTTGGTGGTGCTGCTGAAATTTTTCATGCTTTTGAGTGCCCGTGATGATATCATTTGAGCTGCCCTAAGGGGATTTGGTTAGAATTGGGTGTTTGATGTTGTTTCGCCACGGATCGTTGCCCCCAATCTTTGATTGGGTTGGCGATGGTCGGGTTAGGGTGATGGTTATTTCTTTTTGTCCGGATCGTCGCCCCCAATCGTTGATGGGTTGGTAACGATAGGACTTAGATGACAATTGATGATGACTTATAATTGCTCTTCGACGTTCTATGGCGCTGATGATGGTTCCATTGGTATAGTTACTTGATGTGTCGTTGAATGTATATTAATTAGATACGTTATAGGGTAAAATAGAAAATTAGCTTTTGGAAAAAGTAATAGACTGAAATTTACCAAAGAGTGATTTGATTAAATACGATGATGGACAATTGATTTGAATGGGTTAACTGTTTTTAAACTAAAATTTAATCCTACAAATTAAAACCTAAGTGCATGAATCGTTCCTTATTTTCTTATTTAAAAGCAATTATTTAAAATTAAAACTATTTAAGTAATTAATAAGTGTGAAAACACTTATCCTTTTACCGCTTATTTCCAATAATAACAAGACCAAAACGTGTAACTTATGTCGTAAAAGTCGGAATTATGTGTGGTTTGTGTTTTTATTGTGTTTTAGGACCAAAATATGAAAAAGGAAGAAAACACGGGCTTTCACGGGTTTTTATCGAAGAAAACGAGAAAAGACGAAGTCAAGAGATCAAGAGTTCTTAAAGAACGGATGTCCAAGACCTATTCTGAAGATTTATCGAAGAAAAAGTCTAAAGACGAAATTTTAATAAAGTCGAAGAACTTAAGTCTAAATTAAAGAAGAAAATTATTAAGACAAGTTCAAATCCCGAGACGACGTCGAGAAAAGACAAAGATTTAAATCGAGTCGAGAAGAAAAGAAAGAAGGAAGCACACCACACATGCACTTCCCACTTAGCCTATAAATACCCTCCTAATCGCATTAGGAGGGTGGTTAGTTAGTTTCATTTTCAATTTTTCCTTTCTAGTTTTTAGAGAGAGAAAGTTCCAAACTTTCTCTCACTAAGTTTTCATCTTTTCTTTCTTTTAATCTTTCAACTTTAAGCTTTTTGTATTTGGATTTCATTAATCAAGTTCAAGTTAAGTTTTTTGTTCTTTAATCTCTTTCTACCTTTCTTGATTTTAGTTTACTTTTGGTCCGCAATATCTATGATCCGTGTTTGATCTTGATGTTTTCGTGATTAAAAGGTTAATATTTTTATTTCTACATAAGCTTTCATACGGTTAAGCTTTAAGATCTTTGTGCTTATTGGCTTATTTGTATGTTTAGCTTATTTACTTTTTAAAAGTTTTCTTAGAAAGTTTCATTTTTTTATGGTATGAGTTAAAATATTGCTTATTTAAAGTTGGATAAGTTGTTATTCGTGCTTATTTAGTCCTTTTCATTATAGATTCGTTCAAGTTTTGGGTTTGGCTTATTGAAAATAGCCTAATACTTAGCTTATTTGCGAATTCATACCATCGGAAAGGGTAAACCCCTTTCCGATTAGACATTCCGACTACTGCTCCAATATTCCGGTCACTCTGATCGGATTAGGGTTTCTCATTCCGATTGCATCATTTGTATTCTGATCATTGGACCGGAATAGGGTTTTAAACATTCCGTTTTGTTTTCCTTTCGTATTCCGATCATTTCACTTTTTGGATTCCGATAGTTACTCACTTGTCTTAAATTCCGATAGCTTGATTTTAAGACATTCCGATTGGTCTTGTTTGCCATTATTCCGACAGCAATTCTGATAGCAATTCCGATTGACACATTCCGACGGGATTCCGACCATGGATTCCGACGGGTTTAATTTCTTGTTTTTACAAAGTGTTTTTCTAGTAACTTTTAGTTTAATTTTTAAAAGCTTTAATTTTTCTCAACGACATTTTCATTTATTTGCTTTTAGTTTAAATTAGATAATCAAACCAAACCACTCTTCTTGTTTTCTAAAAGACGACTGAGTCGCACTCTTAACCGGTAATCAATTCGAAAAGATCGGACAATAACTTTTTATACTTGGTGTAAAAGCCTTGTATTAAATGGCGCCGCTGCCGGCTCTTTTCGTTAAGATTAACGGTTTTTAGTGAGAGACGCGTTGCATTTTGGAGATCCGTTCTTTTAGGAACGTTATTTTCCTTGCTAAAGATTTTCAAAAATCCATAAAAATTAAAAAAAAAATTCAAAAATACAAAAACATTGAAAAATCATAAAAAGCATTTCTTTTCCAAAGGTTTTGCACCAAAAAGATTATATATATTTTCTCTGTTTCTTTGGTATCTTTTTCTTCTGCAGGTGTATGCGTACTAGATCTTCAAATTATTCTGAGCCCGAGACTCGTGAAGATTTAGATATGGATGGTGTTCATAACAACCCACCTCTACCCAATTTGAATAACAATAACAACAACAACAATGTTCCCCTACATGATTTACGAACAATGGAGGAATTGTGTCAACCCACCATGAACGGACGTGGAGGACCGATTGCGCCGATGCAAATCACGGCTCAGGAGTTTTCGTTGAAGCATCACATGATCCAGCAAGTGCAAACTAATCCATTTCGTGGATTGCCGGATGATGATGCCAACAAGCACCTCGACAAATTCATTACCATGACTCAAAGCATGAAGATGCCCGGTGTTTCTATGGATGTTCTTCGCCTTCAACTATTTCCCCACATGCTTTCTCACCATGCCGAAAAATGGTTTGACCGTCTCCCAAAGAATTCTATTCATACTTGGGACGATATGACTCAACGATTTTTGTCGCGCTACTTTCCACCATCCATGGTCACGAGCCTTCGTAACCAAATTAGTGGATTCATTCAAGACAATGATGAATCGCTCTTTGATGCTTGGGAACGATACAATGATTTGATCGACCGTTGTCCAAATCACAACATGCTCCCCGTCACTCTCATTGATACTTTCTACAATGGTCTCACTTTTCGTGATCGTGACACGATCAACGCCGCCGCCGGTGGTACTTTTATGAAAAGGAGACCGGAGGAGTGTAGAGAGTTGATTGAAAACATGACTACTCACCACAAGAATTGGGATTCATCCGCATCCTCAAGATCTAATCCGAGAGTCAATGTTTCATCTACTTCTTCCACCACCGACATGTCCGCCATAGAACGAGCCATTATCGAAATGAGCAAAAATATGCAAATTTTGGCTAATAACCACACTCAACAAGCTAAAGCCATTGCTAAATCTTGTGACACATGTGGTGGTCCTCATTCTTACAATGATTGTCCTTCTACTCAAGGCATTTTTTGTGAAAACGTTAACGCGGCATACGGTACCTATCCTACCGGAAGCTATCAAGCTCGTCCTCAAGGAGACCGTAACTTGCTAAGTTATCGTTCAAACAACTATCTTGCACCACCCGGTTTTACTCCTCAAAACCAAAACCAACAACAAAGCTATAACCGAAATAACCAATCCCAACCTCGTGCTAACAATCAATATCAATCCCAAAGAAACCCATATCCACCTCAAGGAAATTCTCAAGCGTACCAAGATCCACCTCTCAATCAACCAACAACGTTGAATCAAGACATCGAGACGTTCATGAGGACTAATAGAGAGATGGTGACGAATCTTAAGAGTCAATTCATCAACTTGAAGGGAGACATGGAGAAACAAGGGAGTGATATTCGAGCCGAGCTAAAGAATGACATGGCAAAACAAAGCAATGATATTCGCGCAGACATGAGAGACTCTTTCAACACTCAAGTGGATAATATACGTGATATGATAGGTTCGCTTTTCCAAGGTAATCAACCCTCTTCTTCGGGTACTCTTCCGAGTAACACCGTTGCTAATCCACGAGGGGAGATGAAAGCAATCACCACTCGTAGTGGAAAAGGTTATACGGAACCTGAGCTTCCTACACCTCCACCCGTGATTGTGAACAAGGAAAAAGAGAAACTTTCCTCACCTCCTTTTCCTTCTACCCCCATTCCCCCACCACCCGCGGTTATGAGTGATCCTACTCCTCTAAAGCCTTCCTCTTCATCCGATATACCTTATCCCTCAAGGTTGAGGAAAGAGAAGTTGAAAAACAAGGATGATATTCAGGTTTCTAACTTTCTAAAAATGTTTAAACAACTGAATTTCAATATCTCCTTTGCTGAGGCTCTCGCTCACATGCCGAAGTACGCCAAAATGTTTAAAGATCTTCTTAGTGACAAAGAGAAGCTTCTTGACATTGCTCAGACCCAACTTAATGAGAATTGCTCTGCAGTTCTCTTAAGGAAATTGGCCACCAAACTTGGTGATCTGGGTCGCTTCTTCATTCCTTGCAACTTCCCGGAAGTAGAGAATTGCATGGCCCTAGCCGATCTAGGTGCTAGTATAAACTTAATGCCTTTAAGTGTTTGGAAGCAATTATCTCTCCCCGAGCTTGTCCCCACCAAAATGACTTTGGAATTAGCCAACCGTACGGTTGCTTATCTAGTGGGGATAGCCGAAGATGTCTTCGTCGGCGTCGACAAATTCACCTTTCTGGCAGATTTTGTTGTCGTTGACTACGAAATGGATCCCCGTGTTCCATTAATCGTTGGACGTCCATTCTTGAGGACCGGTCTCACTCTCATTGATGTAGCCGCGGGCGAACTAATCATGAGAGTTGGTGATGATAAAATCGTCTTCAACATGGGTAAACTTTCTAAGCAGCCTTCGGAAAACGAGAGTGTTAATTTTATTGACGTTCTTGATGAGGCTTGTGAAGAACATTTCAAAGACGCTTGTAAAAGTGGTTCTTCTTCTCTACCCACTGTTGAGACCGTTGACTCTATTGCTCCATCACTAACTCCATTTGGAGAAAGTGATTTCCTCTTGAAAGAATTTGAAGCAACTCTGGGAGATGTGGATTTGCAATATGACGATTCTCCCTCCAATTGGGATGAAGACATTCGTACCATTGAGAAACTTCTCAATGAGGACCATATATCTCCACAATCTCCTAAGGCTATCTCTACCGATGATCCGAAGTTGACTATGCCGTCCATCGAAAATCCTTTGGATTTAGACCTTAAGGATCTTCCGTCTCATCTCGAGTACGTTTTCCTTGAAGACAACAAGAAGTTACCAGTCATCATCGCAAAGGACCTGAAAGAAGAAGAAAAATCCCGACTTATCGCCGTGCTGAAGAATCATAAGAAAGCGATTGCGTGGAAGATCTCCGATATTCGTGGAATTGATCCTCACTTTTGCACACATAAAATTCTCATGGAGGACGACTTTAAACCCACTATTCAAAGCCAACGAAGGGTGAATCCTAAGATCCATGACGTTATCAAAAAAGAGGTTATCAAACTTCTTGATGCGGGCATGATCTATCCTATCTCGGATTCACCGTGGGTTAGTCCCGTCCATTGTGTGCCTAAGAAAGGCGAAATTACCGTTGTTCCCAATGAAAATAACGAGTTGATTCCTACTCGTCTCGTTACAGGGTGGAGAGTTTGTATAAACTATCGCAAACTCAATGATGCTACGAGAAAGGATCATTTTCCCCTTCCTTTCATGGACCAAATGCTTGAACGTCTAGCGGGTAATGACTATTACTGCTTCTTAGACGGTTTCTCGGGTTATTTTCAAATACCCATCGATCCCCAAGACCAAGAGAAAACCACATTCACTTGTCCTTATGGAAAATTTGCTTACAAAAGAATGCCTTTCGGCTTATGCAATGCTCCTGGGACTTTCCAACGGTGTATGATGGCTATCTTCCATGACATGGTTGAAGAAACCATGGAAGTCTTCATGGATGATTTCTCAGTCTATGGTGATTCCTTCTCTACGTGCCTTGCCAATTTGGAACACATGCTTAAGCGGTGTGAAGACACTCGCCTTGTTCTGAATTGGGAAAAATGCCATTTCATGGTGAAAGAAGGCATTGTGCTAGGACACAAAATCTCAAAAGCCGGTCTTGAAGTGGACCGTGCTAAAGTGGATGTCATAGCCAAATTACCTCCACCTTCAACCGTGAAGGGTGTGAGAAGCTTTCTGGGTCACGCGGGCTTCTATCGTCGTTTCATTCAGGATTTCTCTAAAATCGCTCGCCCGATGACCCACCTCTTAGAAAAAGATACTCCTTTTATCTTTTCCAAAGAGTGTATTGAAGCCTTCAATCTTCTCAAGGATAAGCTAACTAAGGCACCGGTCTTGGTTACCCCTAATTGGGAGCTACCTTTTGAGTTGATGTGCGATGCTAGCGACTTTGCTATTGGAGCGGTTTTGGGCCAAAGAGTGAATAAACACTTCCAACCAATCCATTATGCTAGCAAGACAATGACGGGGGCTCAATTGCATTATACGACAACCAAAAAAGAGCTTTTAGCTGTTGTCTATGTTTTTGAAAAATTTCGCCCCTATCTTGTTTTATCTACCACCATTGTCTATACCGACCATTCCGCGTTGAAGTACTTGTTAACTACGCAAGATTCTAAGCCAAGACTTCTTCGTTGGGTTTTGCTCCTTCAAGAATTCAACATTGAAATTCGTGACAAAAAGGGAGCTGAAAACCTAGCAGCGGATCATCTGAGTAGACTTGAGGATCCGTACCAAGGGGATCATCCGAACCAAGAGATCAATGACTCTTTTCCCCTTGAGGCCTTAATGTCTATTCACTCCAATCTTGATGACACCCCGTGGTTTGCGGACATTGCAAACTACTTAGCGGGTGGTATCCCAACAAAAGAAGAAGTTCTTTAAAGATGTTAAGACTTACTTTTGAGATGACCCTTATCTATTCAAACAATGCGCTGATCTGATCATTCATCGATGTGTTGATGGACCTGCATCCTTACAAATCCTTGTTGCTTGCCATAAAGGACCAACCGGTGGTCACTTTGGTCCCAACTACACCGCTAAGAAAGTGTTTGACTCTGGATTCTATTGGCCCACCATTTATCATGACGCTCACGAAATGGTTAAGCATTGTGATGCTTGCCAACGCCAAAGCAAGATCACACATAAAGATGAGATGCCTCAAAATTTCATACAAGAATGTGAAATCTTTGACGTATGGGGCATCGACTTTATGGGCCATTTCCATCATCCAAAGGGAACAAGTACATCCTTGTAGCCGTTGACTACGTTTCTAAATGGGTTGAAGCTAAGGCTCTCCAACGAACGATGCGAGGGTGGTTGTGGACTTTTTGAAGCAGCTGTTTGCTCGATTCCGTGCTCCTCGTGCTATAATCAGTGACCGCGGGACTCATTTTTGCAATGATCAATTTGCAAGAGTCATGGCTAAGTATGGTGTCAATCACCGTCTTTCCACCGCCTATCATCACCAAACCAATGGGCAAGCCGAGATTTCTAATTGTGGATTGAAGCGAATTCTGGAACGTACTGTGGGAGAGCATCGTGCCGCGTGGGCCGATAAGTTAGATGATGCTTTGTGGGCTTTCCGTACCGCATATAAGACCCCGATTGGTTGTACAACTTATCGTCTTGTGTACGGGAAAGCATGCCACCTCCCTATCGAGCTGGAACATAAGGCATAATGTGCCTTGAAGTGGGCTAACTTCGACATCAACAAAGCCGGTGATCTTCGCAAGATTCAGCTCAACGAGCTTAATGAACTGAGGAATGAAGCTTACGAGAACTCACTGATCTACAAGGAGAAGACCAAGATCATCCATGACGCAAGGATTAAGAACCGAGAGTTCAACGTTGGTGATCAATTTTTACTCTTTAACTCTCGGTTAAAGATCTTCTGTGGCAAGTTGAAGAGCCGATGGTCTGGTCCATTCACCGTCACCAAAGTCTTTCCATATGGCACCAATGAGCTTTCTCAGCCAAATGGGCCTAATTTTAAGGTGAATGGCCAGCGTTTGAAGCTGTACTTTGGTGAGGACATCTCTCATGAGATGATTCAATCCCTCACCACGTTTCCCATGAACTAGTTTTGGGTCGAGTCAGGCTCGTGACTCGGTGAACAAAAACAAGCGCTTCTCAGGAGGCAACCCGTGATCTATCATTTACCGCTTTCATAATAAGTGTAGGGGGAGCCCCATATGTGTTGGTTGTCTTGTTTCTTATGTTGTGCAGGGATTAAAGCTTCAAAGATCCACTCTTGATGACATTTGACGAACCGTGATCCCGTGTTCCCATCTTCCCGGTTCTATCCTAAACTCTCGTGATTCAATATTTCATATCTTATATGTTCACATTGAAATCACTATAGTTGTCCTTTCCTTAGCAAGATCTAAACAAAGTGCACAATGTCATAAGTGTAGGGGAGTTTACTCCCACATGCTTAAACATTGAGGACAATGTTTATATCAAGTGTAGGGGGGACTTCTATCGAAGTAAGTGGTCTTTTCCATGAATTTTCCCTCATTTTAACCGGAAAATTTGATTTTTCGACGTTTTTCAAAGCTTTTAATCTATTTTGGCCTAGTTGTATAGTTGTATTTTCCTTCGTTATAGTTATTTTCTTTCCTTGCTAGAATAAATTTTCAATAAAGTGGTTTTTAAATTTTTCATAGTCGTGAATATTTTTACTCAACCCGAGTTTACTTATCTAAGTTTACTCTAGCTAGTATCCTTAACGTGTTTAAGTCAAGTTTTGCTAGGCTTTTATATAGGGAATTTTAAAACGCGAAAGTCTTAACTCTTACGGGTTAAGAACAAGAACTTTTCGCAAGTTCCTATAAATGATCCTAGAGAGTCGTTTATCAAGGGAACTTTAAAATACAAATTCTAAACTTGAAAAAGTCTAAGAATTTGCAAGATCCTATAGATGACTCGAAAACCCAAAACTTTGATTTAATTGGCTAAGCATCCACGAGTCTCATTCCTTGAGATTTTAAACTGTGGAGGACGAGAGATGATAGAGTCAATTATAAGTTTGGTATTCTTTCGTGAATTTATGTGAGTTAGTTATGAGCCTATTCTCCCATCGCTTGTTAATAAATTTATCTGCAATAAATAAGGTTGTACGATTTGAAAAGTTACTTAGCTTCTAGCCCAAGATCGTTTAAAAGTTGCTCGGTATTAATTAGAGTTCATAGCCAAGGCATAACTTATTGAAGCGGGAAGCGAAGATTGGCGAGTCCGAAAAGGCCCTAACAAGGCATGAGGGATACAGTTTGTTGCTAAAGATCCAAAAGTGATGTAAAGAATCATTTGTCGAAAATCAATATGAAGGATCAAGACACACGACGAAAAGCAAATACTCCCCTAAAGATCATGGAGAAGTCTATCCGAAAAGACCCTAGCAAGGTATGAGGATAAATAGATCCAAGTCCTAAAAGGAGGCGGATCATTGTATATCAAAGTCCAAAATAAAGATTGGAGAAAAATGAAGAAGTCGTGGTCCAAATATGAAGAATCTCTCAAAACCTCAAGTGAAGAAATTCCTCTTAGGAAGAGAAGACCATAATTTCAAGAACGTCTCTCAAAGATTTGAAGTATGAAGTCGCTGCCAAATATCAGTCCGAGAAAGGTCTCAAATCGTGAAGCAAGTGATGCCAAGAAATGAACTTTATGAGGTCCCGAGAAGCAGTTTTAAAAGATTTTTTCCTTTAGCTAACTATTGATTAAATCGTCCCACTTTATTTTCGGCCTAAATAACTATCGAAATAAGTCAAACAATGAATCCTTGTGATCATTCAAGACAAAATTAAAATATAAGAGATAAACCTAGGAATAAGGGATTCTAAGTGAATAATTGGCCCACATAAATTCATGTTAGTTTGCTAACTTATAATAACAATGATCTTGTTTTTAAGCTTGGTGTAGGGAATGTCAAACTTGAGGATGATAAACGTTCATGGCAGCCTAAAATCAATGTAAGTCTTTGATTTCTTTACTTGTTTTCTATCTTCTTATTTTCCTAAAATGTTTAGTATTTAATAAAGGCCAAGGTAGGTTATTTATGATGAAGAATGTAAACCGTGCTTTAAAATTAATACATTGCATGAGGGCATTGCAATGGTCAAGTGTAGGGGATTTAATAAGTGTGGAAACACTTATCCTTTTACCGCTTATTTCCAATAATAACAAGACCAAAACGTGTAACTTATGTTTTAAAAGTCGGAATTATGCGTGGTTTATGTTTTTATTGTGTTTTAGGACCAAAAGATGAAAAAGGAAGAAAACACGGGCTTTCACGGGTTTTTATCAAAGAAAACGAGAAAAGACGAAGTCAAGAGATCAAGAGTGCTTAAAGAACGGATGTCCAAGACCTATTCTTAAGGTTTATCGAAGAAAAAGTCTTAAGACGAAAGTTTAATAAAGTCGAAGAACTTAAGTCCAAATTAAAGAAGAAAATTATTAAGACAAGTTCAAATCCCGAGACGACGTCGAGAAAAGACAAAGATTTAAATCGAGTCGAGAAGAAAAGAAAGAAGGAAGCACACCACACATGCACTTCCCACTTAGCCTATAAATACCCTCCTAATCACATTAGGAGGGTGGTTAGTTAGTTTCATTTTCAATTTTTCCTTTCTAGTTTTTAGAGAGAGAAAGTTCCAAACTTTCTCTCACTAAGTTTTCATCTTTTCTTTCTTTTAATCTTTCAACTTTAAGCTTTTTGTATTTGGATTTCATTAATCAAGTTCAAGTTAAGTTTTTTGTTCTTTAATCTCTTTCTACCTTTCTTGATTTTAGTTTACTTTTGGTCCGCAATATCTATGATCCGTGTTTGATCTTGATGTTTTCGTGATTAAAAAGTTAATCTTTTTATTTCTACATAAGCTTTCATACGGTTAAGGTTTAAGATCTGTGTGCTTATTGGCTTATTTGTATGTTAGCTTATTTACTTTTTAAAAGTTTTCTTAAAAAGATTCATCTTTTTATGGTTTGAGTTAAAAGATTGCTTATTTAAAGTTGGATAAGTTGTTATTCGTGCTTATTTAGTCCTTTTCATTATAGATTCATTCAAGTTTTGGGTTTGGCTTATTGAAAATAGCCTAATACTTAGCTTATTTGCGAATTCATACCATCGGAAAGGGTAAACCCCTTTCCGATTAGACATTCCGACTACTGCTCCATTATTCCGATAACTCTGATCGGATTAGGGTTTCTCATTCCGATTGCATCATTTGTATTCCGATCATTGGACCGGAATAGGGTTTTAAACATTCCGATTTGGTTTCCTTTCGTATTCCGATCATTTCACTTTTTGGATTCCGATAGTTACTCACTTGTCTTATATTCCGATAGCTTGATTTTAAGACATTCCGGTTGGTCTTGTTTGCCATTATTCCGACAGCAATTCCGATAGCAATTCCGACTGACACATTCCGACGGGATTCCGACCAGGGATTCCGACGGGTTTAATTTCTTGTTTTTACAAAGCTTTAATTTCTAAAAATTGCACGCTTACCGAAATCTTCATTTTTACCAAGCGTTTTTCTAGTAACTTTTAGTTTAATTTTTAAAAGCTTTAATTTTGCTCAACGACATTTTCATTTATTTGCTTTTAGTTTAAATTAGATAATAAAATCAAACCACTCTTCTTGTTTTCCAAAAGACGACTGAGTCGCACTCTTAACTGGTAATCAATTCGAAAAGATCGGACGATAACTTTTTATACTTGGTGTAAAAGCCTTGTATTAGTAATCTATTAAAAACTTTTCTATTAAAATAAAATTACTTTTACACTTAATCAACAATCTATTTAAACTAACTTAAAAATTATTTTAAATAAATCTATTAGAAAATAAAACTATTTTATTTAAAACTAATTTAATTAAAATCTAATTATTTAAAAACTAATTTTTAACAACTAATTAAATTTCTAAATATTAATAAAACTTTTTTAATTTGGTTTTTTTATTATTATTATTATTTTTTTTTTATTTGTATTTATATTTTATAAAAGAAAAAAAAGATTTAAATTAGAATAAAATAAAATCTATGAATTTTAAACAATCTAAATCTGACAGCTACTAGCTAAAAGACTATATTAATTAAAACGTAAGCTATTAAACCAAATAAGCAAGCTAGTCCAGTTGGTAAAGTCATATGACCCATTACCAGGAGGTCATGGGTTCGAGTCCCATTAAGGACATATTTTTGGTGAATTTTATTTTTTTGGACAGTGAAACGAAATGGGAGTCACAGGAATGACTCGTTAGTATGGTGTGATTCTAAAAGCTGGTAAGTATATCAGCTTATGAGCATTCAGATTAGTGGAATCTGAAAGCTTATCTATATCAGCAAAACAAATAATCAAGTAAAAAAACAAACTAATTTCAGCACTTTATCAACTTAAAACAGCAAGACTAGAAACAACTATTTAAGCTCAAATAACAGATTCAAAAATCTTATCAGATTAGAAGGAGAAAAAAAAGCAGTCAAAGCACAACTTCTCTAAATCATACACATAAAGGAAGACCTAAAATCAAGCAAACTAAGCACCATAATAACCAACAGACTAAAACTCTAACAATATCAGCAAAACAATTTTACTACAGCAAAGTAAAACTTATCAGCAAGCTATGAGACTAAAAGGAAACTCAATTCAACATCAAAATAGCTAACACACAATTCAGATTCTACAATAACTCAATATGACATCAGTTGAAAACCATTTTAAAGTAGTTAAAACAAACTCAGATTAGAACATTAATAAGCAGAATCATCATCATGAACATAAGCAGCAGGCATTCTTACCAAATCACACAATTATCTAAAGCAGATTCAATCAACCATTAAAACTAATAAATCTAGCAGATTTAATCACATAAAAAGCAGGTTATTCTACTTAATTAAACTCATCTAAGCGGATACCAGTAAATTAGAAGCCAATTAATCCAACAAATTATCAAACAAATCTTCTCAACTAAGCAGAATCATAACTAAAACATGTAAACAAAATTAACTAAAATGGATACAAACCTTTTGACGAATCCTTTGAGAAGAAGATGTGCGCTGAGCACTCTTTTAAACCGAATCTACGCCATTCAACACCATCTAAAACCATCGAATCACCATTCATACTCGGACCGAATACCAATAAGAACTTACGATGCACAAACAGCTTTTCTTTTTATTTATCCAGTAGGGATAATTTACTCCAAATTCACTTATATTAATTAATCAAAGCTATTTAATTAACTTTAATCACCTAATATTCGTATAATATCAAAATAGATTATAACAAGAATAATTGTGAATCAATTAAAACAGTAAATTAATAAAGACAATTGAAAATCAAATCCACTTTTTATTAATCTCAGAAAAATATTAAAGAACAATTAAAAAGGAAAATACAAATTATTCTAAACCTATTTTAACATTATAACTATAAGTAAAAAATGGAATGATTGATTTTAAAGAAAATGGGGGTTTTTATAGCCAACCCCCAAGGCTTCTTGGTGGAAGGTTGTTGAAGAGCATCTCGAATCTTGGCCGTCCATCAGGTATATTTCTTATTCTCTCTCATCCAATTCCTCATCTACGGTTGTAAATACACCAACTAGCACACGGATCGCCAGCTTGGCAATCGAGTGTGCTAGTTGTGTTTCTTCGATGCTTAGGTGGCCACAAATGATTGGAGGAATTTTAGAGGTGATGTGTCTCGACCAATGAGACTTAAAGAATGGACCACATCACGGATCTTCTCCCCATCTTCTTTGCTCCGATTTAATTGGGGTTTAATTAAGGGCTGTGTGTTTCACGCGCCTTCATTTGAAAAAAAAGCCCCAAATTTATTTTGGGTTTAGGGTTAGATGAACAGTTGATGTATCTGGTTATTTGGTGAGATGTGAGAGAGAAAGGTTTACTTTGGTTCTATCGAAATAATAAATAAGTGTGTGGTGAGAAATATGAGTGGGTAATAAACGTGTGAATGTGTAAAGTGAATAATAACAAATGTTTATATCTTATCTTTTTGTAACCGGTTATGAATGAAACCCTAATGGGTAAATAAGGCCCATCATCACACGTTTAAGTTTCTTTCCAAAATGAATTGGGCTTTTGGCCCATTTATTTCTCCATTCGTCCCATGATAGTTAACTTGTTCTTGTTAATGCGTTTTTTAGCCCATTAGTCCGAATATGGGACCCACAAGCCCATTAATCTTCATAAAAGATTAAATCCACTAAAAACGGACTCGACTTTGGCTTTGTTGATCTTTTCTTCAAACTCGTGCCGATTTTGCCAGTTTTCGCGAACTTCAGTACCTACACACATTAAACAACAAAACAAGCATATACATGGCCATTTTATACATTTAATGCACTTATTCATTGTTTATAGATACAAATGATATGAGTAATTTAGCTCATATCAAACTCCCCATTGCTAAGCAATTGCCGTGTCCTCACGCAATGATAAAATAAAACTCTAACTACACCATTATTCAACTTTTGACACTTTCATTTTGCAAAGACATAATGTAAGACTTTCATTATTAGAAAAATAACTTTTAGGATCATAAAACTCAAATAGATTCATCGTCCTCGACTTTTCACTTTTCCATACCAAGTTTAAAAACAAGATCATTGTCAATCATAAGCCCCAAAATTAAAACAACTCATACAAGTAATTTGTGTTAAACTCAATCTCCTTTTATTCCTAGTTGTATCTCTAGATTTTATTGTCATTCACCCAAAGGCTCATTTGACTTATTTGATATTTATTAGTCTAAAAATGAAGGCAAAAACGGTGTAAACTCAACACTCGAAACCTAACCTCGACTTCAAAAACCGTTGTCACTAACGGAAGCCCACATCAAGGATAACTTAACACGATTTGAGGGATAAATCCCCGGACCCGAAATTTGGCTAATAGGTCTACTTAAAGCAACAATAAATCCTCCAAAGCCAATTATGACTTTATTAATGGAGTTAGCAACAACTACATCATATCACCTTGTGGCTCTTTAAGATGCAATTGTGCTCCTTATTTAAAATCCACACACGAAGGCTCCTTGGACAAAAATAAGGGAATTAACATTCACCATCCCACCTTATGTCTCATGATGATGAAGCAATTTTTATTAAACACTTCCCCTTGCTATACACCCTAAGGCTTAAATGACAAGGTTAGTGCTACATGACTCCCACCCGAAGGCTCATAGAGAACATGTTTTTATTTATTCTTCTTATTATTATGATATGTATAGTAAGCCAAATTTCCGCAATCCCATGATCAAAAGTCCATGACGCTAACACCCTTAATGTGTTCTCACTTTAATTTCAAGGGAAGTAAAAGAAGGAGTTACGAGTTAAGATATTAAGCCTAAACCGCTAAAAACTTCATTTATTAAGCAATTAATATTTCAAGCGTTAAAAATAAATACGAGGAGTTAAATCAAACACAAAAATACTTATACAAGGAAGAATTAACTTTAAAAACTTATGATTAAACTATATCATCTCTTGTTCTCCATATTGTAAAATTTCAAAAATTGAGAAATCAATTGATACTTAGCCTATTAAATCAAAGTTTTGGGTTTTCAAGTCATCTATAGGATTTTGCATCTTCTTAGACTTTTTCAAGTTTTAGAATTTTTGTTTTAAAGTTCCCTTGATAAATGACTTTCTAGGATCAATTATTGGAACTTGCGAAAAGTTCTCGTTCTTAAACCCGTATGAGTTAAGACTTTCGCGTTTTAAAGTTCCCTATATAAAAGCCTATCAAAACTTGATTTAAACACGTTAAGGAAAAACTAAGGTAAAAACCAAGTCGAGTCAAAAACTTTTTTCATTTTCACCAACAGAAAGCCTACATTTGTGTCAAAAGCACTCATTTTATTTATTAAAACTTAAAATAACACTAAAAATTTTAAATTTTTTTGAAAAACGAGAAAAATGATTACGTTTAGACACGACAAAAGCAATTGCAAGCGATTATATCGATTGACTCCCCCATGCTAAAACCAAACATTGTCCTCAATGTTTCTTAGCTCAAGAGTAACACCCCCTTGTTAAAACACGAAGAGTCTAATGCAAAATCCTAACATGGAAAGAGCACGCAAATCTATAAGCCGTTTATTAATTATGCCTCAAGATAAAACGTTAGTCGATAAAAATAAAAGGATAGAGAGTGCCCCTTTTGACAATCAAAGTATGGAAGATCAAGTGGACCGGCAAAAACCAAACACGAGAGTCTTCAATGAATAGGGTCATACCTAAGATTCAAAACACAACAAAACACGAGCACGAGCTTGAAAGATCAAGCCTTATTAGTTGTTAGAAAATAGAAAGAAGGTAGAAAGTATGGGACTCCCCCACAAGGCACCTCGTTTTTGTTAACCGAGTCACGAGCTCGACTCGATCCCCGCATTTATTGGTCCTTAGGGAAAGTTGTGAAAACCGGCATAATGGAATAGAATCCATAATAAAGCACGATGCCGGGGTCAAAGATCTCATCCTCGTTGTCGGATGACAAACGAAAGGATGAAACTCCAACACAAATCTCTAAAAAGAGATAGTAGTCACAAATCACGAAATGGATATAACATGCTCCCCGAGATAAACTCGCACCAAGATGATCGAAAAGTCTTTCAATTATTACATCGGTGAAAGGCCGAGATTTCCCTAAATCAACGATTCCGGGGTAGAATACCTCGTCCTCGGGAGAGAAAGGAATAGACAACACAGTGTCGTCCCCCCATGCTAATCCAAAATCATATAAAGCAAATGGTAATGGTGTGGTAAAAGTTTCATCCATAATGGAATCAACATTCTTAGCTTTAACGACCATTTCACCCTTAGAAATGTGATCAATCGGGTCATGGTACTCAATATGAGACACATGAAAAACCCGTACATTAAGGTCAAAGTGGGTGGGAGGAGGACTTGGGACGAAATCATCATCAAGTAAATTCTCTAAAAAGAGAGCGCCCCCCTCCGGGTCAAATTCATCAACACCCGTTGGTATCGAATCATTAGAAGCAAGAAACATGTCAATTTCCTCCATAAGCGGATCACTATCCTCAACGGGAATAGGAGATGAAGAGAAAGACTTTCTAATAGGCTTAGAATTCAAGGCCTCGATCTTAGAAATGAGAAAATAGACGTTTGATAATTTCTCACGAAGAATCACGTCTTCCACATCTAAATGAGTAAGTTCATCGGTGAACTTCTCAAGAATCGGAATATTCAAATCAACCTCATTTCCCGGTGGAAATAGGTCTAAAGGAGCAAGTTCAAAGGTGAACCTCTCAAATACCGGATCACTACCATCCTCATTTCCCGGTGGAAATGGGTGAAGAAGAGTAGGTTCATCGGGAAACCCCTAAAATTCTGAGTCGTGAATATCATCTTTATAAGAAAGTTCATCGGAGAACTCCTCATTAGAAAATTCACTAGAAGTTGAATCATTCTCAAAATCTTCATTTCCATCACAATTTTTGTCATTAGAATTGGAGAAAATCTCAAAATGATTGGAAGAAGTAGAGTCATGACATTGTTGCAAATCACACGTTTCACTGGAAATACCATAGAACTCTCTTGGGTTTTGGACAAGGATCTCAACACTAGACTTTACTTCGTCCGATTTCGTGTCCGAAATAGTGCTAATATGCTCTTCCCCCCTGCTAAGAGAATTTTCGGGTTCCATGGTGGAAGAATCATGAATAGGAGTAGTGATGTCATGAGATGGAGTGAGATAAAAAATATCCTCATTATCTAGAATGGGTGAATTCTCATGCTCCATAGCCGGCAAGACATGAAAAGGAAGTACAATTGCACTAGACGAAGGATGAAGAGCAATAAGATCTCTAAAAGAAATAGTACTATTCTCGTCATCGTCAATAAGAAGAGAACGCTCGAGTTCACGAGTGGCCATATATTTTGCTTCATCTTGAGCTTTTTCTTTCTTTCGAATTTCAATGCTTAATCCATTATAATCTTGCGAAAGTTGTCTAATCTTAATTTCACACTCTCGTTTAAATCCCTCATAAATTATTTCTTCATGAAATCTACAACTTCCCAATTCATTAGTTATATCATTAATCTCTTGATTGATTTGTCTCTTTTCTAGCAACATATCTTCAATGTTTTTTTCAACAACTTCAACATTTCTTTGATTCATTACTTGTTGGAACATCGTTTCAAGTCGTTTAAAATTTTCACTCTCGAGAGAAAATTGTCGGGATTGGTCAAAACCGGAGGGAATAGAATTATAGCAAGGACTAGGCTAAAAAAATTTTGATCTCTCGGTCGACAACAAAAACTCTCGTGAGGACCTCCACAATACTCACAACAAAGATGTTGTTGCGATAAACTCGGTAAATCTTGTGGATAACAATTATCATTAAAGTTTTGATTGTAGCCCGGTTCTTGCTCGTAATTAAGCGAGAATCGATGCGAACAATTAATTCCAAAATAAGAATCGTTTCCACAAAACTCACACGAGGGTGTCTCGTATGTGGGGTGTGGAGGTGGGTAAAAATCGAGAGAATTATACGAAAAATTTGGATTTCCACATGAAGTAATTTCATTACAAGAAGGACAAAATCCAACTCGTAAATCGTGACGTAAATCATTCCCACAACGCTCACACGTACACCACCGACATGGTAAAAGACCATATAACGGTTCGCCACACCCTACACAATTGACGAAGGAATTCATGGAAGAATTAAAAATTGGAGGGTGAGGAGAAAAAGAATTAAACATGATAGAGGATTAAGAAGATTATTTTTGGTATTTTTCATAAATCAATCAAAGATTGACAAAATTAAGGAGTAAGGATAACTACTATGGAAGTAAATAACCCTCGGTCGACTTTGAAACGATAGGTGAAAACCTAAACGTCTCGAGGTTCAATAAGTAAACTACAAAAATAAGATTTAATACTACTTGAGTCGGCAAACCAATAATCGATCCTCCCTCTCAATATACGCACAAGCAAGCGGGGAAACGAGGTGGCACAAAGCACTTAAAAACCTTTTTCCTTAGATGACCTTTTATAGCTCGTCGCCTTATACCCACCTTATAGTTTGTATAAATCGAGTTCAAACTTTTTATTAGTATTTATCTATTTTGCCTTTTTTCGTTTTGGATTCGAATACAATAGCTAGGTGATGCAATACCAACTAAGTTTTTATTTGGAAGTAGGTAAATTTATTGTTCTACATAACATAATATAATAATCACAAAAAAACACAAAAAATGATACGTACTATAATAATAGAAAAATAACAAAACTTTCCAAGGACGAAAAGGGTATTCAAATCAACGATCAACAAATCTCCACGAAACAAATCGTACACAAGATCCCCGACAGCGGTGCCAAATTTTTTGATGTGTCGTGGAATGTATATTAATTAGATACGTTATAGGGTAAAATAGAAAATTACCTTTAGGAAAAAGTAATAGACTAAAATTTACCAAAGACGGATTTAATTAAACACGATGATGAACCAAGTTCGTTGTACACGAAGATCGAGTGAATTTGAGACGTTTTGTTTTGATATGGACAATTGATTTGAATGGGTTAACGGTTTTTAAACTAAAATTTAATCCTACAAATTAAAACCTAAGTGCATGAATCGTTCCCCATTTTCTTATTTAAAAGCAATTATTTAAAGTTAAGACTATTTAAAATTTAAACTATTTAAGTAATCTATTAAAAACATTTCTATTAAAATAAAATTACTTTTACACTTAATCAACAATCTATTTAAACTAACTTAAAAATTATTTTAAATAAATCTATTAGAAAATAAAACTATTTTATTTAAAACTAATTTAATTAAAATCTAATTATTTAAAAACTAATTTTTAACAACTAATTAAATTTCTGAAAATTAATAAAACTTTTTAATTTTGTTTTTTTAATATTGTTTTTTTTAATTTTTTTAATTTTTTATTTATTTATATTTATATTTTATAAAAGAAAATAAAAGATTTAAATTAGAATAAAATAAAATCTATGAATTTTAAACAATCTAAATCTGACAGCTACTAGCTAAAAGACTATATTAAATAAAATGTAAGTTATTAAACCAAATAAGCAAGCTAGTCCAGTTGGTAAAGTCATATGACCCATGACCAAGATGTCATGGATTCGAGTCCCATTAAGGACATATTTTTGGTGAATTTTATTTTTTTGGACAGTGAAACGAAATGGGAGTCACAGGAATGACTCGTTAGTATGGTGTGATTCTGAAAGCTGGTAAGTATATCAACTTATGAGCATTCAGATTAGTCGAATCTGAAAGCTTATCTATATCAGCAAAACAAATAATCAAGTAAAAAAAGAAACTAATATCAGCACTTTATCAACTTAAAACAACAAGATTAGAAACAACAATTTAAGCTCAAATAACAGATTAAAAAATCTTATCAGATTAGAAGGAGAAACAAAAAGCAGTCAAAGCACAACTTCTCTAAATCATACACATAAAAGAAGACCTAAAATCAAGCAAACTAAGCACCATAATAACCAGCAGACTGAAACTCTAACAATATCAACAAAACAATTTTACTACAACAAAGTAAAACTTATCAGCAAGCTATGAGACTAAAAGGAAACTCAATTCAACATCAAAATAGCTAACACACAATTCAGATTCTACAATAACTCAATATGACATCAGTTGAAAACCATTTTAAAGCAGTTAAAACAAACTCAGATTAGAACATTAATAAGCAGAATCATCATCATGAACATAAGCAGCAGGCATTCTTACCAAATCACACAATTATCTAAAGCAGATTCAATCAACCATTAAATCTAATAAATCTAACAGATTTAATCACATAAACAAGCAGGTTATTCTACTTAATTAAACTCATCTAAACAGATACTAGTAAATCAGAAGCCAATTAATCCAACAGATTATCGAACAAATCTACTCAACTAAGCAGAATCATAACTAAAACATGTAAATAAAATTAATTAAAAAGGATTCAAACCTTTTGACGAATCCTTTGAGAAGAAGATGTGCGCTGAGCACTCTTTTAAACCGAATCTACGCCATTCAACACTATCTAAAACCATCGAATCACCATTCATACTCGGACCGAATACCAATAAGAACTTCAAGATGCACAAACAGCTTTTCTTTTTATTTATCTAGTAGGGATAAATTTACTCCAAATTCACTTTTATTAATTAATCAAAGCTATTTAATTAACTTTAATCAACTAATATTCATATGATATCAAAACAGATTATAACAAGAATAATTATGAATCAATTAAAACAGTAAATTAATAAAGACAATTGAAACTCAAATCCACTTTTTATTAATCTCAAAAAAATATTATAGAATAATTAAAAAGGAAAATACAAATTATTCTAAACCTATTTTAACATTATAACTTTAAATAAAAAATAGAATGATTGATTTTACAGAAAATGGGGGTTTTTATAGCCAACCCCCAAGGCTTCTTGGTGGAAGGTTGTTGAAGATCATTTGGAATCATGGCCGTCCATCAGGTATCTTTATTATTCTCTCTCATCCAATTCCTCATCTACGGTTGTAAATACACCAACTAGCACACGGATCGCCAGCTTGGCAACCGAGTGCGCTAGTTGTGTTTTTTCAATGTTGAGATGGCCACAAATGATTGGAGGAATTTTAGAGGTGATGTGTCTCGACCAATGAGACTCAAAGAATGGACCACGTCACGGATCTTCTCCCCATCTTCTTTGCTCCGATTTAATTGGGGTTTAATTAAGGGCTGTGTGTTTCACGCACATTCATTTGAACAAAAGCCCCAAATTTATTTTGGGTTTAGGGTTAGATGAACTGTTGATGTATCTGGTTATTTGGTGAGACGTGAGAGAGAAAGGTTTACTTTAGTTCTATCAAAATAATAAATAAGTGTGTGGTGAGAAATGTGAGTGGGTAATAAACGTGTGAATGTGTAAAGTGAATAATAACAAACGTTTATATCTTATCTTTTTGTAATTGGTTATGAATGAAACCCTAATGGGTAAATAAGGCCCATCATCACAGATTTAAGTTTCTTTCCAAAATGAATTGGGCTTTTGGCCCATTTATTTCTCCATTCGTCGCATGATAGTTAACTTGTTCTTGTTAATGGGCTTTTTAGCCCATTAGTCCAAATGTGGGACCCATAAGCCCATTAGTCTTCATAAAAGATTAAATCCACTAAAAACGGACTCGACTTTGGCTTTGTTGATATTTTCTTCAAACTCGTGTCGATTTTGCCGGTTTTCGCGAACTTCAGTACCTACACACATTAAACAACAAGACAAGCATATACATGGCCATTTTACACATTTAATGCACTTATTCATTGTTTATAGATACAAATGATATGAGTAATTTAGCTCATATCATTACTGTTGCTTATTGTTGGACTCATTGTCCATAACACTCCGACAGTGTGAACGGTAAACATAAGCCTTTGGTAAACTATAATATGTTATAATGAGATAGCATTTACGATTATTTTCTTGGTATTTTTTATTGGTATATTTTTTGTTGCTTATTGCTGATGCCTGCTTATTGTTGGAATCGTTATCTTTCGTGAGTTGGTAGGCCCTTGATGAATACAATTTCGTTTTGCCAAACTGCACTACATAAGTAGTTGTGGAAATTGTAATGGATTTGAATGGCTGTGATGATACTGATTGAGCATCCCTAAAGGGATTTGGTTAGAATTCAGATCGCCGCCTGGTGGGGCAAGCTTTCCAAGTTCGTAGCCACGTTGGCCATGTGCTTAGAGCCTAAACATAACAAAGCCCTTACTTTTTCACCGTTTTTGAAAATTAAATTATAATAACATTTTACCATATTATAGTTTACCAAAAGCTTATGCACAGTACTTGGTTTCTTTATTAATATCCTGATTATTATACTTTGTTTTGTGGGAACATGTTGTTTTGTGGCCACGTATATCAAATACGTGTTCGGTGTGCGTTTTGTTTCAGGCTTACAAACAGTTAACCATTATTATATTTTTTACTCGATTATTACATTCTTTGTCTGGCAGGAATGTGTGTTTAGAGATTACAATGCTTTTGAATGGCAGTGATGATACTATTTGAGCGTCCCTGAGGGGATTTATTAGAATCAGGATTATGCGCCGCCTGGCGGGGTAATCTTGCCAAGTTTACAGCCATGTCCCCATATCCTCGCTTATCTGAGCCTAAAGATAACTAGATACTTATTTATCCAGACACAAGCTTTTCACAAAACAATAATTTGTTTCCACGAGGTAGGTAACGTGCATTGTCTCATTTGTTATATTTTTATAAAAAATCATGATCCTCAAGATATTCAGAGTTAAGGAATGAACTATGTTTTGTCATTGCTATTAGGGGTGTATAATGAATAATAATGACTCCTTATGGATAATATTTACTCTTTTTATGGCTACTTATCTTGTAACGATATCCTGGTCGATGGAGCTTCAGTCGGCCGCGCAAGCAAGCTGATCACTTTCCAGCTAAGCACACGTATTACTTTCACACGGTAGTGTACCACATTAGGATTTTCTGTTTGTTGTATTGTTTTTTTAGTTACTTAAGAAATTATAATTGTAGGTACTGATATTGTCAAGTGCGCACTGCCATGTTGTTTCACATACGTGAGTATGCCAACAGTTTAGCAATAGATACCAGAAACACAACCGCAACCACAATTGCAGCCACAAGATCATAATGGAGATGGTGCTAAGTAGGATGGTAAGAGTGCTGCAACATGACTGGTCCGATAATAATCTAAAATAACTCCGATTAGGAGATGTTTAGGCTTTTGTTTGCAGAACTCTTTATGGAAACTTGCTGATATTTTTGAATGTTGATTCCAGAATCACATAAGTCATATAAAATTATAATTGCAGGTACTGATATTGTCAAGTGCACACTGCCATGTTGTTTCACATACGTGAGTATGCCAACAGTTTAGAAATAGATACCAGAAACACAACCAAAACCACAAATGCAGCCACAAGATCATAATGGAGATGGTGCTAAGCAGGGTGGTAAGAGTGCTGCAACATTACTGGTCCGATAATAAGCAAAAATTACTACGATTAGGAGATGTTTAGGCTTTTGTTTGCGGAACTCTTTATGGAAACTTGTTGATATTTTCGAATGTTTATTCCAAAATCACGTAAGTCATATTGTACAAGTAAAGACCCCCCCCCCCCCCCCCCACCACCACCCGCGCGCGCAGCGAAGCGCGGGTGTTCCATACTTGTTTATTAAATTTGTATAACCATTTAAAACATAAAAAAATAACAATTAAATTTTTGTTAATTACCTTCTCTTTTCTAAGTTGTTTTATATATTTTTTCTTTAATGTATTTGGGATTTTTTGAATTGCTTATTATATTTGTGCTTTAATAGAGATTTATATATTAAAAATGAAACTTTTTTGTTACCTTTTACTTACCTTTTAATCCTTTTATGACATTTGGAATTTACAAAAGATATTTCATGTTTATAGTAAAGGTGCAGAAAATTGTGTAGCTATGCTTTTATCATTTGTATTTTACCAATAAAAACCTTTTTTGATGTGTCCATCACATTAAAAAAGTCATCATATTCATGTTTTTCTTTCAAAAACCATAAAAGGTAAATTTATAAATCTACATAAACTAGATATAAAATTTTGGAAAACGTAAAATAAGTTTGTATATTTTAATTAATTGAAAGCATGTTCACATTAACTTTTTTATTCTATAGTCTTTAAAATGGGCTTTTTTCTAAAATCGAATTTGTAAATTTTATAAATGGACATAAGCTAGATATAGAGGGTGTTTGTTTTAGCTTATATAGTGGGCTTATAAGCTTATTAGCTTATACAAGCTTATAAGCCGAAACAAAGTGTTTGGTTAATCTTATATAAGTGGACTTATAAGCTTATATAAGGGAGTTTTGGTAAGCCATGAATTTGTGGCTTATGTAAGGTTGGTTGGGCTTATATAAAAATATTATATAGAAAGACTTTTATACCCTCATTTAATAATTACATCCTTTTATTTTTATGTATCTTTTTGTCATTTTACCATATTAGTTATATAAGCTAAACCAAACACTTAACAAAAGCTTATAAGGTTATTACATAAAAGCCATAATTTACTTATATAATATAAGCCTAAGCCCACTCATAAGCTTAACCAAACACCCCCATAGAGTTTAAGAAAATGTAAAGTAAGTTGGTACGCTTGAACTAATTAAAAACATGTCATCACTAGCTTTTGCATTCTATAAGGTCTCTAAAATTGGATTTTTAAGTCACTTTATATAAATGTGCTTTAATAGAGATTTATATAACAAAAATAATCAAAAGTTTATTTCCTTTTAATTAGCTTTTAATCATTTTATGACATCTGCAGTTTAGGAACATATGCCATCTTTATACTAAAGTTACGGATTATAATATAGTTATGTTTTTTTCATATTTTTTTACTTTTCTATCACATAACCTAACTCATGTTATTCATGTTTTCTCCTAAAACTAAAAATAGTAATAAAATTTATAAACTTAAGTTAGATATAACGTAAAGGAAAACTGAAAGTAAGTTAGTAAACTTGAATTGATTAAGAGCATGTCATCATTAACTTTGCATTTATAAAGTTTTTTAAATGGGTTTTTTGAGTGTTTTTTTTTGTTGTATATTTGTACTTTAATAGAGATTTATGTAACACAAATGAACAAAAGTTTGTTGCATTGTACTTGAATTTTAACCCTTTTATGACATCCGTAGTTATGCTTTTTTAATTGTATTTGACCATAACAACTTTTTTTGGACTTTTCAATCACATCACCTAACTCATCTTGTTCATGTTTTTTTCTAAAATTAGGAAAAGGAAAATTTTATAAATGAACATAAGTTAGATATAAAGTTTAAGTAAAGTAAGTTGGTAAACCTGAATGAATTAAAAGCATTTCATCATCAACTTTTGCATTCTATAAAATTTTAAAAATGGCCTTTTTCAATTGCTTTTTATTTTTGTGGTTTAATAAAGATGATAACACAAACGATCAAGAGTTTGATTCCTTATAACTATCTTTACTTCTTCTAGGACGTCTATAATTTATTGATGCGTATTTTGTATGAAATAAAAATACTTCAAGATTTGTATCTAAAAAAATCGATTCACCTATCACGCATTAACAGGCAAAGAACATGATCGTTTGTGGTATAGTCGAATGTTTTAAAACCCGGGTTAATCCGGACGGTTGAACCGATTGAACCATGAACCGGTTAGACGATCGGACACCGGTTTTGACTCAAAAATCCGATTAAACCGTGACCCGGTGACTTGACTGGGTCAATTAAAAAACCGGGTTTTTAAAACATTGGTATAATCAGTAAATTCGGGGTTACCGTAGGTGACTCTGGTTCATTCTTCTATATGCTATTGAGATCGAGTGCATAGTCGCGGACTCGACCTAATAGACCGAGTTGAGATCAATCTAGACCATTAAAATAGTATAGACCCAATCAATCAATCACAGTTAATTATTTTTTTTAAAACACACTTCGCACCTCTTTTTTAAAATTAAATATATTATAAACGGTAAATCGTCAAGCGACAAAAATACATCATTGCAACCAGAATTAAATCACATTTAGATCGAGTAACACATGTATATACTCTCGAAGAAATTTTTTTTATTTTTTTCTAAAGTCACGTCTGATTAAATCATATATGATTCGTATCGCGAAGCAAAAATTATTTTTTTTAAATCGTATATGATTTGTAATACGAATCATATATGATTTCAGAAAATCATACATACGAATCACGTATGATTTTCTCATACGTGATTGAAAAGAATCAAAAAAAAGTTTGTCAAAAGTATATACATGTGCCCTCGATAGAATGATGATTTAATTCTCGTCGTGGTTGCGGGACGATTAACGATTTATGAGATATTTAATTTTATATAAATGAGTTTTTTTTGTTAGATGAAAAAATGAGTGGGTGTGATTGGTTAATTAGGTGTATGCTATTTTGATGGTTTACATTAAACTTTTGCTTTAATGGACCTACTCGGACATATAGGCAAGTTTCTCTTAGGTGTCGTTTGGTTAGATATATTTAAATTTCTGGAATTCTAAATTCTAGTAAATTAAAATTCTTGAGAATTTAAAATGCCTACGCATGTTTGGTTGACAAAAATCCATAATATATTTAAATCTTTTTTATAGTCGACACAATTAACATGAATACAAAACTATTTAAAAAATATATATAAATTTTTAAAAAAAATTATATTAATATAATAAAAAAATTATATATTTTTATAAAAAATATATATTAATTATATAAAGAAATAATGTAAATTTTATTAAAAAGTCATATAAATTTAATAAGAAATTTATATAAATTTATTAAGAAATTTATATAAATTTATTAAGAAATTTATATAAATTTTATAAAAGAATTATATAAATTTAATAAAAATTGTATATAATTTTTCATGTTTATACGAGTAAAACCAAATAATCTTTTATATAATTTTTTTTTAAATATTCAATATTTTTATTTAAACGAGTAAAATTTTAATTTTATTTTTTCTATAAATTTTCTATATTTTATACTCATTTTTTATTTTCTCTATTTAAAGAAATAAAAACCGAATAAACAAATTTTTTAATTTCTTTTTAATTAAAATTTTTTTATTTAAAGGAGTAAAAATCAAATTAAAAACCATTAGAGCAAGTTTATAAAAAAATAATTGTCAAGTAAATTAAAATTCTTCACTTTTTGGAAGAATTTTAATTTCCCTCTTACTGGCAATTCAGATAATTCTTAATTTCTTCGTTTATCATACCAAACCTAATATTTGAAAGAACTTAAAATGTATATATCATAAATATCCTTCAATTAAACGCCTCATTAGTGTAAGGATGAATTATATGTTTAAAGTTCATACGATAACTTTTATTTATTTGAAAGAATACATAAAAAAGTTATTCAAACTTTTTAGAACGTAAAAAAACTGAATAAAATAAAGGTACAGCTTAAGGATCATTTTATATTCCCTTTATCTTGTTTTTTTGCGTTTTTTACTATGCGTTGTCTATGCTTATCTTAACGTAATGTTGTTTTCGCCTATCTCTATTCTCTATCTAGTAATAAAGAAGAATCACGATTCCATAGGAATAATGATTTTCCTCTATCAAAGACTAAAATACAATATATTTTCCCCTCACAGACTCATGGTTGTCTCACAAATTCTTCACGTAGTTCTCTCTACTCTCACACACAAGCAGTTCCCTCCGTTCCGTTCTTCGTCCCCTTAATTGACCCTTAATTAATGGATCCCGTTTTGTTGACCCCTTGATCCCATTTTGTTGATCCTTAATGAATGGGTCTTGCCCTTTGGTTATTGGGTTTCCCCTTTGGTGTTTGCCCATTAATTAAGCTTTGGCTGCATGTGTTGGTGGCTACAGGACTTGGGGATTTGGGTTGCCACTTTGATGTGTTCATTAATTAATGGCGCCCTTTATGATTAATTGTGGTTGTCTTAGTGTGGTAGTGGCTATAGGAAATCACATCCCAGTCGTTTATCATCTATTCGTGGCTTGATTTGGCCCGTTGATTACTTTACCGTTGCAACCATATTATAGGACGAAACCAGCAACAAGATGACATGTGGCTTCATTATTTGTGGGTTTTTTGTGCGTCCCTGTTGGTTATTCATCTCCTACCTTTATGTTTCCCTGATTTCTTATTTGTTGTTGGTGTCAAATTGACTTTGGTTGTTTTTTGGTGTGTAGCAATTAGATGTTGTAGGTTGCTTTTAAATTAATTTTATAGGTTTGCTTCTGTTTTAATATCTTTAGAATTAGGTGTCCTAGGTTCCTTTTAGATTATATGTTTAGATTTAGGTGCCCTAGGTTCTTTTTAAATTAGTTACCATAGGTTTGCTTCCGGTCTAGTATGTTTAGAACCATTAATTCCTCATGCTTTTGGACTGGTTTATTTTGCATATCTCATTTTGGTTTGATGATCAAAATCCTATTTGGTGGCCATTTATACCTTATATCAAATTGTCCAAATGTTTCCATCCTACTGCTTTGGGTTACTGCAATGTAGTAGGTTTTTTGGTTGCTCCTGTCGGTTGCAATAGATATTGTTGGGAATAAATTATAGCCAGTCTACTTGAGCGCTGACAAGAGTAAAACAAGCGTTGACAGGAGTAAAACAAACGATGACAGATCAAGCGTTGACAAGAAGAAGTCAAGCGTTGACACATTGAAGACAAGCACTGATGGAAGGATATGATCTACATGTTTATTATATTCTAGATTACTTCTAGTAAAGATAGGAACAACAATGTATTTTCTATATTTATCTTTACCTAGAATAATTGATACGTAGATTATTGTACAAGGCTTCTTGTGTCTATAAAAGAAGACCTTTAGGTTAATGTTCAATTTAAGTTTTCATAAGTTAACACTTTCATTGTAAGCAAGTTTGATATCATTAATAAAAGTGAAAGTTTGTTTACATCTTGTGTGTTCTTGTTTAAGTGTTAATTCCGCATAACACTTAGATTGTCATATACATATACAAAGGTTTCTCTAAGTGTATTACTTGATCTAATCTCGTATACATAAAGCTAAATCGATCTAAGTTTGGGATCAACAAGTGGTATCAGAGCTTGTTGAGGAACTTTTGATCTTAAAGAACACAAGAACCCTAAAATCACCAAAACCCTAATTTTCTCAAAACCCTAAACAACATCATGTCAAATCCAGAAATAACCTCTTCCTCCTCACCTTTTCCAAACATCAAGATTCCCATGCTTGATGCAACCAACTTTGAATTGTGGAAATTCAACTTTGAGCAATATCTGGGGATCTATGACTACACTCTCTGGGAGATAATTGAGTATGGAAACACATGCAATAGAGATGAAAAAGTTGCTGCTGCCATTGCTACAAGAACTGCTGTTGCTGGATGTCCAGAAGCAGATAAGAAAGAAAAACCTAGTGATGGTAGAGTTGTGTCTGCTGAAGACATAGCAAAGAGAAGGGTTGATATGAAAACCCTAAATATTCTGAAAATCTCTTTGGTACAAGAGAACCAGCATAAATACAGAGGTTATGACTCTACTAAAGACCTTTGGCAGCTCTTGAAGTTGCATATGGTGGCAATGAAGATACTAAGGAAGAAAAGAAGAAGCAACTCATGCATGATTATGCTGTTTTCAAGGCTCAATCTAATGAGAAGCTTAGCAGTGTGAGAAGCAGACTGCTTGACATTACAAGCAAGTTGTCCTTCATGGGGACACAACTTGGTGATGTTGACATTAATGCCACTTTTCTTAAAAGTCTCGGTGATGCGTGGAAGATTGAGGCAAGATCTATACTTGCCAACAACACTCACAAAAGTTCTACTTTTGATGATATCTACAACAAACTGAGGCTGTTGGAAGATGAAACTCTTTTGGAGCATGGAAGTAAGTCTACTAATAGTAACATGGCCTTCTTCTCACATAGTGAAGGCCAATTTGATCAGAAGGACTCTTACATGCATCCAGTCACTAGATCAACATGTGTCAACGCTGGAACATGTCCTGTCAACGCCTCATATTCAGACGCTGACACATAAAAAAGTGACTCACCAAGAGTTAAACCTGATGGTTTGGATCTAGATACTGTATGTGCTTGTATTGCTTCTTTGCCCAATGGTTCAGTGATTACATATGAGGACCTTGAGCAGATAAGTGATGAGAACTTGTAGGAGATGGATATTAAGTGGAACATGGATCTTGCTAGTATAAGAGCAAACATATGGAATAGAAGGTTTAAGAAGAAGATGACCTTCAATGCAAAGGACACTGCTGGATTTGATAAATCCAAGGTTGAATGCTACAATTGTCATCGTATGGGGCACTTCATGAGGGAATGCAGATCTCGTAGAAGATCTGATGCTGGCAAACCCTCAAGCCAAATTGTTAAGGCTAAGCATCCTAAGGCCATGGTTGCAGTTCAAGAAATTGATGGTATGGGATGGGATTGGAGCTATTTGGCTAAGGATGTGGAAGAGGATAAAGCTTTGGTTGCTGAAATTAAAGAAGAAGAGCATGTTCAATATGCTCTCATGGCACACACCTCCTCTTTATCAGGTAATGAGGTATACGATGATGCTTTTTGTAGTAAGGGCTGTAGGTTAAATACTGAGAAACTTAACAAAGAGGTGGTAAGGTTGTTAGATGATGTGAGTACTGAGAGATGCAAACTGTCTAACTATCAATTAGCTCTCACTCAAACTGAGAAAACAGTTTCTGAATACAAGAAAATGGAATTTGATTTAAAGGATAAAATAAATATCTTAAAACATGAGTTAGATGCTAGTAATGATGTTAGGAACATCATGGAAAGGGTTAATAGTGAATTACAGGCTAAGTTAGATGAGGCCATTAAGGATAAAGATAATGTTAGCCTTAAAATTCAGAGATTTGATAGGGCCACACAAACCCTAGGAGAATATGTTAATAAACAAAGGGATTCTAAGGACATGACTGGGATTGGGATGAATGACTACTCTGTGGTTCCACCACCAGCTGGTGACTTCTATGGTGTCCAACAAAAGGACCTATCTTGGACTGGCTTACCAGAACTCCAAGAGGAGGAATTTATTCCTCCACCAAGAGTTGTTACCCCAGTTGAAGAGTATCAACAGAAGTTGACTGACTTTAATGAATGGAAGAAAGCCAATCCTACCTTATTTGTTAAGGGTGGCTTATTATGTGAAAGTCCTAATGAGTCAACCCCTATTAAGGTAACAAACCCAATCACTGGTAAGGCTGTTGACCTTGGCTCAAACACTGTTAGAAAACCTAGCATTAAGTATGCAGAGATGTATAGGAATACTAGGTCACCTAAGAGCCAAGTTAGTAATGATGGAACAGGCTTCTTCTCTTCTAGACCTAGGGTTGTGTCTAGAAAAGCCTGTTACACTTGTGGCAGCTTTTCACATTTAGCATATAAGTTTGTCAAAGCTTCCAAGGTCAACGCTGTTGGAAAGTCAAACGTTGTCAGACCCAAACCTTGTGTGCAGCAAAGTCCACAAGCTGTTAGACCTGCCCCATTCTTCACTAGAGGATCTAACACTCAGGGACAAAGACCATTTCAAAAGACAAACACTTGGTCTAATAGGCAATCAGTTTTTGTAGCAAACCCTAGGTTCAATGCTGACAAGAGTAATTTCAGCGTTGACAAGACCAAATCCAACGCTGATAGAAACGTGACCAGACCCAAATATTTGCAACCACAGGGTAAGGGATCTAAAGCTTCTTCAAGCTTGACATGGAGACCTAAGAAAGACCAAAACCCTAATGATAATAGGATTTCAATGACCTGCAACAGATTTAATTACATTTCAAAGGTCATTACAAAACCTATTGGGGTCAACTGGGTATTTCATCCAAAGAGGGATGAACATGGGGTTGTTATGAGAACTAAGTCTATTCTTGTTGAACAACCAGATGAATCCAAGTCTGCTAAGGCTTGGGTTCCCAAAGAAAACTAACTTGTTTTCTTTATGTGCAGGGCATTCAAAAACAGGTCAATGATTATGGATATTGGGACACTGGATGCTCAAGGCACATGACAGGGAATGAAGATTATCTTACTAACTTCACTCCCATTAAGGATGGTGATAAGGTTTACTTTGGAGGCGGATATGGTACTATCATAGGCAAAGGAACACTTCTCACCAAGAACTTGCGTTTTGAAAACGTATTTTTGGTAAAGGAACTTGATTACAATCTTTTTAGTGTATCACAAGTTTGTGATAACAAAAATAAAGTTCTGTTTACTGATACTGAATGTTTGGTGTTAAGCAAGGATTATAAGATCCCTGATGAGAAATATATTGACTATAGAACACCTAGACATAAATACATATATAATGTGAATCTGAATGGGATTAGGATGAATAACAATATGTCATGTTTTTATGCTAAAGCTTCAGTAGATGAGAGTAATCTATGGCACAGGAGACTAGGGCACATAAACTTTAAGAATATAAACAGGCTTGTGAGACTTGGCTTGGTTGATGGTTTGCCTGAAAAGGCCTTCCACAATGACCACTCTTGTGTTGCATGTCTTAAAGGCAAGCAGCACAAGGTCTCATTCAAGTCCAAACAGGTGCACTTTAGTACTAGACCTCTTCACTTTCTTCATATGGACCTATTTGGTCCAACCAATATAGAAAGTTTGAATGGTAAATCCTACTGCTTTGTCATCACAGATGACTTATCTAGGTTTACTTGGACTTTCTTTTTAGCTATGAAGAGTGATACTGTTGACACTTTAATTGACTTTATCACTCAGATTGAGAAAAAGACTGGTAATGAAGTTAAAATGCTTAGGAGTGATAATGGTGGTGAATTTAGGAATAAGGTGTTAGATGATTTTTGTGCCAGGAAAGGGATTACTAGGCAGTTTAGTGTTGCCAGAACCCCACAGCAAAATAGGGTTGCAGAAAAAAAGAATAGAACCCTAATTGAAGCAGCTAGAACCATGTTGGCTTATGCTCATTTCCCTATTGCCTTTTGGGCTGAGGCTGTTAATACAGCTTTCTATGTTCAAAATAGAGCATTGGTCAACAAGATACAGAACAGAACACCTTATGAGTTACTTTGGGGAAGAAAACCTAATAATGGTTTTCTCAGACCTTTTGGTTGTCATGTAGTTGTTCTAGATACTAGTGATGCCTTAGGTAAATTTAGTGCAAAAGGTGATGAAGGCTATTTCATGGGGTATTCAGTGCAGAGCAAGGGATATAGGGTTTACCTTAAGAATGAAAAACGTATTCTTGAGAGAGTACATGTTAGGTTTTTAGAGAGTAAACCTAGTGATCCTGAAAGTGGTCCAAATTGGTTGTTTGACTTGGAACCTTTATCTAGGACTTTAAATTATATGCCTGTCACTAATCCAGACATTGTGAAGGTAACTTCAAATGATGTGGAAGAACAAGTTGTTGATGTTTCAGGTACAAAGGTTCATGAAAAGGTTGGATCACAAGCAGAAAAGTCATCCTCTATACTAGAGTATGTCACAATTCCCATATGGACAGATGCTTTTGCTGCTGCTGCTGCTGGAAAGGATAATGGTGATCCCCAAGTACCACCAGATAACAACATGCATGGTCCTTCAGACGCTGACAAAGGCAAATTTAGCGCTGACAGGACAAATTCAGACGTTGATGGCTCAAACGTTGACAACAACATTTCAAGCGTTGTTAGCCCAAACGCTGACAACCAAGGTTCAGGCGTTGACAACACTTTTGCGCATCTTTTCTCTTCTACTTTTGAACAGGGTGAACCTTCTAATTTTTATGAAGAGGTTCATCCTCATATTGATGAAAGAGAGTCTGAAGAAGAAGATATTGGCAATATGGATAATGAGATTGAAGACACAGACTTTTTGACGGAGGAGTTCTCACTTCTACTATGAAGAATCACCCTACTTCTCAAATCATTGGTGATATTATGACTCCTTTTCGGACTAGAAGATCTCATCAAGGTCTTGGTGGATTTATTGCCAATATTCACAAGAAGGTTGATACCCCTCTTGTGCAAGCATGTTTGTTTGCCTGTTTTTTGTCATAACAGGAACCCAAGAAGATCTTTGATGCTCTCAAAGAACCAAGTTGGGTGGAAGCAATGCAGGATGAGCTTCACCAATTTGCAATTCAGGATGTTTGGTAGCTGGTTGATTGTCCCAGATATGTCAGACCTATTGGGACAAGATGGGTTCTAAGAAACAAGAGAGATGAAAGAGGTATTGTGGTCAGAAACAAGGCAAGATTAGTGGCTCAGGGATATACACAAGAGGAGGGGATAGACTATGAGGAGGTATTTTCACCAGTTGCAAGGATTGAAGCTATAAGGATCTTTCGCCTATGCATCCTACATGGGCTTCACTGTCTATCAAATGGATGTCAAGAGTGCCTTCCTCTATGGAACAATTGTTGAGGAGGTGTATGTTATGCAACCTCCTGGTTTTGAAGATCCAGAGAATCCAGACAAGGTGTATAGAGTCAAGAAGGCTATGTATTGACTTCATCAATCCCCAAGAGCATGGTATGGTACTTTTTCTACTTATTTGGTGGACAATGGATTCAAGAGGGGCACCATAGATAAGAAATTGTTTACAAAGAAGAAAGGTAAGGATGTTCTACTTGTTCAGGTCTATGTTGATGATATCATCTTTGGATCTACAAATCCAAAGATGAGTGAGGATTTCTCCAAGCTTATGACAGACAAATTCAAGATGAGTGCTATGGGGGAGATGAACTTCTTTCTTGGGTTACAAGTTCAGCAGAAAGAAGATGGTATCTTCATCTCCCAGGATAAGTATGTGGCAGAGATCTTGAAGAAGTTTGGCTTTTCTCCACATGAAAAGAGGGCTACTACTCCTATGGATAGAGAACACCCTTGGGGAAAGATTGGAGATGGAAAGGATGTTGATGTCAGGCACTATAGATCAATGATTGGTTCATTGATGTATCTTACAGCCTCTAGACCTGACATCATGTTTGCTGTGTGTGCTTGTGCACGCCATCAAGTGACTCCCAAAGAGTGTCACCTTTATGCTGTCAAGAGAATCTTTAGGTACCTAAGATGTTATCCTAGTCTTGGCTTGTGGTACCCAAAGGATTCACCATTGGAGCTGATTGCATATTCAGACAGTGACTATGGAGGTGATAAGTTTGATAGAAAATCTACAACTAGTGGATGTCAGTTTCTTGGGAGCAGGTTGATATCTTGGCAATCCAAGAAACAAACAGTGGTGGTTAATTCTACAACTGAAGTAGAGTATGTGGCTGCAGCTGCTTATTGTAGACAAATTTTGTGGATTCAGAACCAGCTGTTGGACTATGGGTATAATTTCATACATACCAAGATATTTGTTGACAATAACAGCACTTTATGCATTATTAAGAATCCTGTACATCATTCTAAAACTAAACACATAGAAATTAGACACCATTTTATAAGAGATTGTTTTGAAAAGGGTTTAATACAACCAAATATGGTTGACACAGAAGAAAATGTGTCAGATTTACTAACTAAACCTTTTGATGCTGGAAGGTTTCAATACTTGGTAACAAGTATTGGAATGATCAATCTCACATAATATGTGTTTTGGAGTCTTTTTGTACAAGTATGTACAGGATAATGCATTTTTATTGGTCTTCTTGAGGATTTAGATTTTCCACTATATTTTTCTAACACTGACAAAGGTTGCTTTAATGCTGATAAGTGTTATTGTGACGTTGTCAGCAATATATTTGTCTAACGCTGACAAATGTTTCTTTAACGCTGACAAGTGTTATCGGGGCGTTGTCAGCAACAATGTTAGTTTTGTGGTTTTCAATCTAAATGTGTAGGTGGTGTTAGCATTATACCCTTGGATACAGAGTTGCTTATGGATCATTGGAGAAGCATTTGAGCATGTTTTTGTTTATGGATGATGGTTGGAATTTTCAATTCCTATCTTGACATAAATTTTTATGTTCATGCATATTTTTGGCAACATTTGTATCACAGTTTAAGGGGAGGTTTTAGGAACCTTTAGGACTTTTGGGTATCCTTATGATACTCTTATCACAATTCTAGATTGTGTCCACAGGTGAGTATGAGTTAGGTTTACTAAATCACGAGGCACTGTAGCATGCAAAGTTGATATACTATGCATGCTGCCAAGACATTTTTGGCCTAGAATTGGTTGTGGTCTGTTAGGAGACTTGGGAATGATTTTATCATGGATTTTACCTGGGAGTAACAAGGGATTTTATAAGGTAACTTAGTTGTTAAGAATTTTGGTTAGCAAGGGACACTAGAGGACTGTTATGTCTATCTTGCATAAGCAAGTGTGCATAACTGGACAGTGCTTGCCGCCCTATAATAATTACCAACTTTTTGGTTATCTTCTCTAGGATAAATTACTTTGTTAAAGTCATTTTTCATTTTTATAAAGTTTTATTTTTGGACGTTGACAAGTATTTTTCCAAGCGTTGTTGTGACCAATTTAGACGCTGACATGGCTTTGGCAAACGTTGACAAGAATATTTAGGTTATTTTTTACCGTTGACACTCAATGGGACCTACCCAGTTGTTACTTTTTGACATATTTTTAGGCCGTAATTTTGGGAGCTGATAACTTTCATTTAATGCATGAGATAAACTTATTCTTTTTCAATATTTTCATGATTGCATTTTGAAAATACTTGCCTATTTTTGGGCCAATCACATGCATTTTTCTCTCCTATATATTTGGCTCCTATTTTAAACAGGGTACCTATTATTCTTATCTAACACAATTTTCTCCTATAACTTCATCTTTATCAATCATTCAAACAGCTTTCAACAATGGCACCAAAATTCAAACCAAGTGATTTGGAATTGGGATTCAGGAGTCAACACAACATGATAACATATCTTGAAGCTGATGATACTCTGTTTCCCAATACACACAAATGGTGGCGTATTTGAACGCATCCCCCTTTAGGTATGCTCTTTCTCATGCTCCACTCATTCTTGTCACACATATTAAGCAGTTTTAGAACAATGTCAGTTCCTCAACAGTTAATAGAGTGACTACATTATCATCTATTGTTCATGGGCACACATGGGTGGTTACTGAAGCTTTGGTACGCCAAGCTTTGCATCTTGATGATGTTGATGGTATAACCACCCTCCCCATTAATGAAATAGAACAAGGACTAAGGGCTTTGGGTTATCCTTTTCTTGATGAAGGAACTTTAAATAAATATCATAAACAGGAGTTTCCCCCAGCCTGGAAGTACCTAATACATGTCCTCTTACAATGTTTGAGTCCCAAGTGTACTGCACACAATGAGATCAATAGATCTATTGATAGTGCTATTGTGTGCATTGCTACTGGGCAAAAGTTTAATTATTTCAAAATGATTTTTGAGGGCATGTGTAAAAATAAAGGGAACAAAATGACTTTAGCTTATCCTAGATTTTTACAAATGGTTTTTGATGTCCAATGTTACTGCACCAGGGATCATGATGATTTTTATGAGATCCCTGTGCAAAAGAAATCAATTTTTATGAAGATGAACTCACCCCCACATCGTGACCTACCCCTAACCCCAGCTATGCTTGCTGTCATTGAAGCAGCTCAACCACAACCAGACCCCCAACCCCAAATTGACCCAATACCTGAACCATTACCTTCACCACAACACATGCAACTTGACCAAGAACCCTTCGACGCTGACACATTAAATGTTGGCGTTGACATGCCTATTCCAAACGTTGACACAAATCCTTCACAGACCCAAACACCCCTTAACCAACCCACTTCCACCCAATCCACATATTCTTCTTCCCCTACACAATATAGGTTACAAAAACACCAAAGGACTACTGGAGTGTTCTCCTCTAGTGGTCCTAGCCATATAGCAGAGAGAACCACCACCACAACTGTGGTTGGTGTTATGGATGAGGCTGGGACTATTGGTTCTGGCTTAGAAGGTGGCCAAGACAGTCCTACCATACTTAAGACCTCATCCATGCCCAATGAATCTAATTTGGGAGCTCAAATATCCGTTTTAGAGGAGGGAAGATTGGAACCAATGACTTTGATGGAATTGACGGCAGTCTCATTAGCTTGCAATAGCAAAATGCACACTTGGTACAAGTTGTCAGCACACAAGGCCTTGAACTAAAGCAATTGAGGGAGAGGATTGTTATCTTGGAGAATGCTAGAACAAGGAGAGGGATGGAGGAATCTTCCAAAGGGGAGGATGAACAAATAAATGTGAGTGATAAGGTAATTTGAGCGTTGATACGTCTCTAGTCTCTCCTACAAACTTAAATTTGTCAATTACAGTCATGTTGGAGGAAATTGCAAGAGGCGCTGAGACAGGTAATTTGAGCGTTGACCAGCAGAATTTAAACGCTGACATGAGTATCTTGGGCGCTGACAAAGCAAAATTAGGCGTTGACAGACCTGCAAATGAGGTTGATGTATTCCAGTCATCATCCATCATCAAAGAGGTTTCTTCACAGGTATTACCATCTACCTTACCAACAGTTGATCCATTAGATAAGGGTAAGGGTATTATGGTAGAAGAAGTTGTTCCAAAGAATGCAGCACAAATTGAGTTTGATAGAAGGTTGCCTGCACAAATTGTGGAGCAAGAAAGAAAGAAGGTGAGTGAATCACCTTTTGTTGTCACTTCAGAAGAGCAAGAAGGAAGTGATGAAGCCAATTCAGACTCAAGTGTTATGATCATAGAACAACCAGAAAGGCTTGAGTATGGTGATGAATTGGCAAAAGAGAAGTTGAATGAGCTGAAATTGCAGGTTGATTTTGATATGCCAGAGGTTGTTCAGATGTACCATGCTTGGGAAGATAGGTGTATGGAGAATCCACATTTGACCATTTCAGATCAGATATGGGGTTTGGAGATTCTTCTCAGAGTACAAAAGGATTGCAAGGTCATTCTGAAAACACAAAGCAAGCAATGTTCTCTCAAATTTGAAAAGGGATAGAAGGGAGTTGTACTACATATTGCTCAGATGTCATGGAACAGGGTGGACTTATAAGAAATTGATTAGATTGACATTTGAAGAGTTGGAGTGCAGAGCTTTTCCCATTTGGGTTAGAGTGCAGGAAGAAAACACTCTAAGACTTCTTTCTGATGAAAGAAAAGAAGAACTTGCAGAGGAAATGGAGCTTAAGAAGGCAATGTATGTTCCCAGACCTGTGAAAAAGGGAGTCTCTCTTGAGTTTCCCAAAGATATGGATCCATTAAATCCAAGTGAAGCTGTTATAAGAAGGAGCCTCAAGCTCTCACCATTAGAAGCTTCAGATATGGTACAAGTGTTACCACTTGATTCCAGAAACCCTATTATAAGCTATGAAGAAGATGAATGTGGGTTTTGGAAGATTGGCAGGTATGGAAAAGAGGTTCACACTTTTACCACCCTTATATCTTTGTTTGCAAGTTTTGATAGAGAAGACTTGGTAGATCTATGGAGGTTGTTAGAGGCCAAGTATGAGACTGAAGCACCAACTTCAGTCAATGGAATAAAACTGTGGTCAACATTCAAGAGAATGTGTGGACCAAGAGATGAAGATCCTGCTATTTGGAAGGATCTTGAAGATGACCTCAGTGGTCTTCAATGGAGATTATATTCAGCTGATGGAGTTTATTATTTGAGTTCTACAAAGTTTGCTGAGTATCTACTTGTAGATGGTCAGTATTTCATGTCCAAGGAAGTCTTGGAGAAGATGAAGAACACACAGCTGGAAATTGATTATTCAAGTGACATGGCCAAAGATTTGATCAGATTTATTTATTGCCAATATGAGAAGGTTTGTAAGATTCCTCCTAGTTCTTAATGTTTATTCAGAATTGATTACTAGAGTAAATATCAAGTTTAGGGGAGGATTGTTGGGAATAAATTATAGCCAGTCTACTTGAGCGCTGACAAGAGTAAAACAAACGTTGACAGGAGTAAAACAAACGCTGACAGATCAAGCGTTGACAAGAAGAAGTCAAGCGTTGACACATTGAAGACAAGCACTGATGGAAGGATATGATCTACACGTTTATTATATTCTAGATTACTTCTAGTAAAGATAGGAACAACGATGTATTTTCTATATTTATCTTTACCTAGAATAATTGATACGTAGATTATTGTACAAGGCCTCTTGTGTCTATAAAAGAAGACCTTTAGGTTAATGTTCAATATAAGTTTTCATACGTTAACACTTTCGTTGTAAGCAAGTTTGATATCATTAATCAAAGTGAAAGTTTGTTTACATCTTGTGTGTTCTTGTTTAAGTGTTAATTCCGCATAACACTTAGATTGTCATATACATATACAAAGGTTTCTCTAAGTATATTACTTGATCTAATCTCGTATACATAAAGCTAAATCGATCTATGTTTGGGATCAACAGATATGCATGTTCCGTCTTCCTCAACGGCCTCCCAATGGATATATGTGTCATATGTGGTTCTCAAGCATTCGCCCGTGTCTATTCCGGATGCTTAGCACTGGATCCGACTGCCGGTGAAAAAACCCTAAGATAAAAGGTGTGTGTTATTAGCATTTTTGCCCAAGTGAATCGCATTTGGGTCAAAAGTGACAAGGATGTGAAGTTCAAAAGTGATAAGGATGTGTGTTATTAGCATTAGTTCATTTTTAGCTAAATGTTTTAAGATGGTATATTTTAACCAACTAGATAAACAAACCAACCCAATGAACTGTGTACACTATTTAAGTTTCAGTAAAGTTGGTTGAATATATTATTAGTACATTCTTCCATAAGTAGAGTCACGGCATGTGCATATTTGTAACAACTGATGTTAATTGTGTTGGATTGAGTTGGCAGACCTAAGGATTTTTAAAGGCCACCAATCCTTTTGTTGTTGTCACACGTGGCATGTGGCAATGGTGATGGGTGTGTGAACATTTTTTTCAGACATAGTAATTTCTGAAATAGTAGCATTGTGAAAATTAAATATCGGCCCGGGAACATATAGTAGTATAGCAGGGCTTAAGAAGCGGAACCTAAAGTAACAGGGTGTTTTATAGCTTACGCAGCAGGTTCATAGGTTAACTGATTTCAGGGATTTGTGGTTCCATCCATGTCGAATTATGTTAATCAGCTTTACCTTCATCTTCGCAGGGCATGACTGTTTCGTGTTCAATTTTGTGTGTTTGCTGGAAAAGATGCAGCCTCTTTAAATAAAAAGGCGACGACGTAACAAAAAAGTGTGGTGCCAGCCGCGTTATTTGTAGGCACGACAGCGACATTACTAGCAACCACATTTAACACTGATTCTCTTTAAAGCCCGAATAAGTGTTGGGGACGATTCTGCTATAGTTATTATATGTAGATGGGTTGCCTGAAACAAGTTGGTAATGTAACTTTTCTTTGATTCAAGGCGATGAAGATATTGTTTCGTACGTGTGTTTACCGGTTTCCAACTATAATTAGTTGGACGATGATGATGGTTGTCGTCGACCTGCTTTACGGCGTGGCATCATGACATCGCGTTTGTAGCCATGGTAGGACAATCTTCTGAATCGTCGGCACCACGCTTACAACACTGAGCCACTACATTGTCGATAAATAAGGTAATTGATTGTCATACAGTCTTTAATTTTGAGGCACGACACATTTCATTGTGTTTGTGCGGCAGGTTCTGTGCTATATATATGGCTAATATATATAGCATAGTTGCTGTTTTGTTTTCGTGATGCTTTATATGGGGTTTTCATTGTTTGGGGTTCACAACTTTTTCGTTGTCGGGGTTCGTAGCAGGCGAAGAAAGTGACGTTTATGTCTTTCGTTTCCGCTATTGATGCCGGTCGATGATACCTTCGGTTCTCATAATGTCGTTTAGTTCTGACCGGGCGGCCTTTTATGGTTTTCCGCGTACCTATGAGACGTAATGTGATCTATTATTTATCAAACACCCATTATGTTTGGTATGACAAATGAGACTGTTTACAATTTCGCGAATTACTAAAACTTCAAACCGTAAGTTGTGGCAGGGGGTATTGTTGTAACGTTTGATTTATGATAGTGGATAGTACATATGAACTCAGAATTTCAATCATATGTGCGTGTACGCATCCGGTCAACATACTTTTGTAAGTTGATATGTTATCATTTCTTCCTAGCTAACTTTTGTAGGCACTATCTTTATTGGCGGTTTTCATTGTTTGGGGTTCACAACTTTTTCATTGTCGGGGTTCGTAGCAGGAGACAAAAGTTACGTTTATGTACTTCGTTGCCGCTGCTGATGTCGGTGATGATACCCATGGTTCTCATAATGCCGTTTAGTTCTGACCGGACGGCCTTTAATGGTTGTCCGCGTACCTATGATCCGTAATTTGATCTATAAGCTATCAAACAACCGTAATGTTTGGTATGACAAATGAGCCTGTTTAGAATTTCGTGAATTACTAAAACTTCAAACCGCAATTTGTGGCAGGGGTATTGTTGTAACGTTTGGTTTGTGATAGTGGATAGTGCATATGAACTCGGAATTTCAATCATATCGCGTGTACGCATCTGGTCAACATACTTTTGTAGGTTGATATGCTGTCATTTCTTCCTGGCTAACTTTAGTTGGACCTATGTTGTACACCTGTTCTATTTACTAAGTAGCACACGTTGAATTTCCCTGATTTCTTATTTGTTGTTGGTGTGAAATTATATGTGTTTGTTGTTTGGTGTAGCAATTAGATGCTATAGGTTGTTTTTTAAATTAGTTTTATAGGGTTGCTTCCGTTATAATATGCTTAAAATTAGGTTACATGGGTTCCTTTTAAATTAGTTGCCATAGGTTTGCTACCGGATTAATATGGTTAAAACCATTGATTCCCCATGCTTTTGGACTGGTTTATTTTGTGCATCTCATTTTTTGCCTCGGATGTGTTGTAAACATGTTTTGGTTTGATGATCAAAATCCTATTTGGTGACCATTTACACCTTATATTAAATCCTCCAAATGAAGGGCAGGCTACCTGAGCCAATCTATGGTTTCTTTGATGTTACGTGTGCTGATTGAACTTGGCAAGAATTCTATTGATTGCTTTGTTGAAAAATAGATGCATTGCTGGTTTGTTGTTCCTAATTTGATGGAAAATAAAATTATGTGGTTGCGAGATGTAATGAGTATACGTGGTTGTGATGACCTTTAAACGGGCTAAACCCGATACTAAATGGACCTTGGCGGGACAACATGTTTGGGGACCACTCAGTTATTCAGATGTGTTTGGTTTGGCCTTATTAAGGTCAAGGTATTTGGTCTTGGGTTTCATTTGTCACGGTTGTGCCTTTCGTTGTCGATGTTACTGTCGGGCGACGATATGCATGCCTGTGTCGCATTGGTGAGACCCTTTGTGCGTTTCGTTTCCTCTGTTATGGCCGGGGAACGATAGACATGCCACATTGGTCATACCCTTATTCATACTTACATATGAGGTTGATAGTTGTAAATTCACACTCGTTTAGGAAAACGAGGTAAAAGCGGTAAGTACTAAGTGAACGTTTAGGAAAACGTAAGCACTTATGTCCCTTTGTGTGGGATCGTTCTCAAGGAGGCTAGTGTGTTGTGTAAAGAGATGATTAAATATTTGTGACTATGATTATGAAGAAAGAAAAGAGAAAAGGATGACAGTTACGATTAAAATTTCACTAAGACGAAAGTAGTACACCTAAAACCGTAAAATATGAAAAAATTTAAAAATTACCATAAAAAATCTTAAAAATTGCAATAAATCCTAAAAAATATAATTAGAGTATACAAAATATCAGAAATCACTCAAACCTTTTATTCAATTAAATAATAATTTTTTAATGCTAATTATAGCCCAAAAATCAATTTAATTAACAAAAAGCCTAAAATGAGATTTTTCAATTTGTAAACGGTAAACCTCTAAAATAACTTAATTAAACTAATAACTACTTTTGGAAAAATTAAAATTAATTAAAACTATTTATAAATGATTAAAAACTATAAAAATATTAAAATAATCCTAAAAATTAATTGAATGAAAGAAAATTAATCTAAAAGTTTTAAAAATCCTGACTTAATGTTTTTAACCTAGGAAAATTGAAAAAGTTGTAAAAATAATAAAAACTAATTTTAATAATAAAATAATAATAAAATAATAATAAAATAATAATAAAATAATAATAAAATAATAATAAAAATTCAAATTTTATAAAAAATTCTAAAAACTTGCAAACTAGTTTAATTTAATTTAAATAAACAGAAAATGAACTTGAAATTACCAAATTACCCCTAATGGGCCTCCAAATGGGCCAAATAGTATAATAGACCCTTAATGGGCTCAAATTAGCCCAAATAGAAAAATATTCACAAAAATGGCCTAAAACTTCTAGTTTAGCATAAAATTCAATTCTAAACAAAAAATTTCAAAGGCTCAAAAGCTGAAAATGACCTTATCACAGCTTATTTCAAAACAGCTTATTCTTAATGGGCTTTTTGGCCCATTAAGCTATAAGCTGATGCCATAAGCTGAAATTTGACACACATCCTTCTCTTGACGTAATAAAGCCTTTTGTAAAAAGAATTTTTTGAATAAGCCCAAGAAATAAGCCTAAATAAGCAAAAGCTCTCTACACAAAATGACAAAATAGTCGTTTTCGAGTTCTAGGCTGTTTCAAGTGCTGATTCTTGTTGTAAAATGTTTCAAATCACTTAACTAAGCTTAATAATCAAAAAGATTTCCAAAAAGCACAATGAATAAGCTGGAAAAAGCAAATTAGTCAAACCTAAAAGTCAAAGTCTCAAATGCTCCAGAATAGTCAAATGGGTTAATTAAGGAAGATTGATTACAAAAACAAAGTTGTTGCAGGTCTAAATAAGCTATTATATCTTATTGATAAGCTGTTTGATAATTAACACTAGTAGTGGCTAGTTTTGGGTGTCCAGCAGTGGGAAAAGTTTCCACTGCTTGACTTAATTGACTTTTTGTTTTTTGTGGACTTTTGTTGGAATCAAAGAACAAACAGGGCACCCTTATAACCAGTGGGTTATAAGGAGTCAATAATAAGCAAAAAATCACAAAAACACTTAGTCAATTGATACAGTTAATTCAAACAGTCACCAGACATAGCAAAGACATGAAAATAAGCAGTTTTGAACAAATAAGCAGATTAAGCAAGAATAAGCCAACCAAATTAAACCAAATTCATACACAAGCTATAATAAACTCAAATAAGCATACATAAACTTGTTTCAAACACTGTTTTAAAGATTATACCAAGATTCAAGCTATGAAAGTTAACTGATGAAGAAATGATGAACACAAGATCCTTTTACTGATGCACTTGACCACAAATCCAATTTTAAACCCTCAAATCTTTCAAAAAGGTTACACAAACTATGTTTTACCACTTTTCAACCCTAAACATGCATACACTCTAGGTGTTCCCAAGATTTCAAGTCAAATTAGGCAAAATCAAGCAAGATATAACACAATATCAGATTTGGTGTTTCAATGAGCAAAACTTGCAAATAACAGAACTCAAACACTTGTATATCAGATACAAACTCAAACAAACACTTAGCACCTACTGAAACTAGCATACAAAGCATAAAATCCAATCAAGCAGTAATCCCAAACACCCCTTTCACTTTTGAAAATCAAAATTTTGCAAAGTAAAATTGTTTTTAGGTTACACCAAGCTCAATCAAATATCAACACAACATAAGCATGCAGTAAGAACAAGATTTAAGCCATAAAAACACCACCTACAATATCATAATCACAAAATCGCTTATAATCACTTTTCAAACAGATTTTTGGAAGAAGGCTCAAACCTCATGAATGTACATCTACACTCACGAATTTTAGAGCTTATGTGCCTAGCTTAACAAGGCACAAGCTTCCAACAAGCTGCTAAGAAGAACAAGGTTAGAAAAAACAAATTATATAAAGAAGAAAATTGAAAAATAAAGCTGATTGATTCAAGCTTTGTACCCCACTCCTTGATTATCCCCAAGCCAAGATCTCACCTCACCTTGATAATCTTCTTATCAGGGTGATGTGATCAACCTTTGACCCAAAAATTCCAAGGGTTTGAACAAAGAACTTAGAAAAATATCACATTTTGGAACTTTTGCAATTTCTTACACAAACTTTAAAAACAGGTTTTGAAACTTCAAACTCACAAACTTTGAACAATAACAACAGAATATTAAAGGTGGCACTTGGATTTATTCAACAAATTCAAACACTATTTCATTATCTTGAATATAGGATTTACAGAAAGTTGAACAAAGGAAAAACCAAGAGCAAACTATAATGTTGTAATCTAAACCCTTTATATGGAGGGTTACAAGTCCTACAAAGCTGAAAAATAAAGGGAAACCCTAGTGGTGAACTTCCAGTAATGCCCTTGGAAGTTTGAAAATTGCATGATCATGTGAAGTCTTCTTGGCGTCTTATGAAGTTGCTAGCTGGTGGAATTTGATCAAAGGGCTCAAAACAAGCTTAAAATGTAAGCTTGAATGTGGTGTGTTGATTTGCTGCAAAGTTTGTCTTCTTCCCCAAAAAAGTGTGTAGGGGAGGTTTCATGTGAGTCATGTGATGATGTGGCAAAGGGTTTATGAGTTGGGTTTTGATTGAGACCACCTTAATCATAATTCTGGAAGGTTTTAGGGTTTAATTCCATGTAATTAGAAAAACCCTAATTATGTTCATTTGGTGAATAGTTAAGGTTTTAATCTGGTTTTGTTTTTGAATAAGTGTTAACCGTGTTTTTTAAATTAATTAATAAAATTAGTTAAAAACCGGTTAAGTGGATTAGTGACATGGCCAAATAATGGGCTGTGATTGGATGAATGGAGATAGTGGGGCACGTGTCATGGTGTCACTGGTCTAGGTAAGTTTCTTGTCTTGGCAGATTTTCCTCTTTGTCTTTCTTTCTTCTTTCATTTCAGTTTTAATAAGTAAAAATTGAATTTCCCTTTATAAGCAAGTTTTGTTTTTCATACATTTGTCCCAAAAAGTTTTGCAAAGTATTTTCAAGGGTATTTCTTGCCATTTGATGATATTTGAAAGGTGATTCTTGCAATATCTTCAATCTTCAAGGTCTTGACTTGTATTGTTGACTTTGTGGAGGACTAATATTGACAAGTCATCATAATTGAGGGACCATTCTTGCCATTTCTTAAAAGTTAAGGGTCCTTTTTGTAATTTTGAAAACTTTAAGGACCAATGTTGTAATTATGAATATACAAGGGTTTAAAGTTTCAATTCTTCAATATTGGAGGACCCTTCTTGTACAATCTTCAATTCTTCAAGGGTTTTTCTTGTAAAATCAACTCTAGGGCCCGGTTCATTGTGCGACTTCGTTTCCCGTGTTCGTTTTTGTTTGTTTCTTGTGATCTTTTGCCATTTTCTCAATATCCGTACCTAAAATACACATGGAACAAACACAAGCATATATTTGGCACATTTTATGATATTTTATGCATTTTAAGCCCATTTTGGATGATGAGACTATGTATAAAAGCAGTCTCATCACTCCCCCATACTAAACCATTGCCGTGCCCTCACGCAATGCTAGAATAAAGTATCGTAGCACCTCTAAAAATCATTTTATGGACTTTTATTGAATGATAAACTACACTACTTGCTACTATTACTACTACTTGCGTTTTAAACATAATGTAGGATTTTCATCGCAAAATGAGACGTTTAGGTTCATAGAACAAGAGCACATGAATGATTCGTTAGAAATAATTTCGTCGTCCTTGATTTTCACCCCAAATTCCATGCCAAGCGTGCAACCAGATCATTGTCATTATAAGTTAGTAATGCTAACACTACTCATATGCCCTAATCACGTACTTAGACTCCCATTTTCCTAATTGGTATCTCTTATATTTTATTTTTGTCTTGAATTTTCACGAGGATACATTTTTGACTTATGCGATGATAGAGATTTAGGTCTAAAAATAGAGTCATAACGGTGTAACCAAGACCATCGAATTAATAACCCCCCTAATAGACAACGATGTCAAAAAATTAGGTCAAGAAGAAGGATCGATAAACACGGTTTCTATAACGGTTTTGAACATGAGACTTATTACCAAGACTTTTATACGCCTCCTAACGGATGGGTCTTATTATCATAGGTTTACCTTCATCTTTTATTCAACTTCGCCATGAAGCTTTTATTATGACTTCGGTCTTGCCTTGCCTTTTATTTAACCTCGCCATGAGGTGTTTATTATGGCCAAAGACGTATATCCTCACGCTAAAGCGAATTTTGGATCTTTAAAGCTTCAAAGACTAAGGCATAATTCACTTTCAATTTCGCATATATTTTTCGACCTTGTGAGCTTCAAATTGTTTGCTTGATTTAGGTGAGCACTTGATTACATTTGACGCTGGCGATACCTTAATGTTTTCCTAATTTAATTACATGGAAGCTAATAGAAAAGACTAGAAACCAACAATCAAGAATAAACCACTAAGCCAATACTTATTAGCAAAATATATATACAAGCGAAGGGAGAATAAGCAAACAACTAGAACACATGAGTTTTTGAAAGAATACAAGTACTCTACGTTTAGCATAGTAACTTATAATTAACTCTATCATTTCTCGTCCTCATTTAAGAGACTTAGCCTAATATAAAGTTAAGGAATCGAAGCTAAGTGCTCAACACGCACGGTCGAGTCAAAAATTACTCTTGTTCTCGCCACTGGAAAATCTATATTCTGTCTTTAAACACTTACGAAACATGAGAAAATTTTTAAAATTTGGCCATTTTTAGCCTTATTTTGCAACAAAACAAAACAAAAAGATAAACTTTGGAAAGCGTGAAGGTTTGGCAAGGCAAGTATGTGACAATCTAACATTTTCAGGTAGTGAAATATTTTCTCGTATAACATTTTGAAACTTATTTTTGTGTTGGTTGACGAACTCACAATTTACGGATTTAAATTTGGGCTTACGTGCATAATTTAGCGTCTTTTACGACTAAATCGGAAACCTTAGGATAAACATATTTACATTTTTGAACTCCATTTTTGATGAGACAATTTTTATTGGATTCGTTTTGTGACGTTGATTCATAATTTCTAAAAATGTTTTTCGTAAAACGACCCGAGGGCACGCAAATCGAGAAAACTAGAATCGAGGAATACCCGTAAACTAGTGAGATGGGACAAAATACATTGTCCCACCCCACTAGCTTATATGGGACGGCTAACTTGACACCACAACACATAGGTGGCATCAAGTTTAGCTAACTTACACCAAGTGTAAGCTAGCTTACACTTTAAGCTTAACCTTTACCACTTAACATCAAAAAAAAAGCAACTTGTTTTCATTTCCCTCATTTCCTACATGCAATCCACTCCAAAAACTCTCTCAACTCTCTCCTTTGTGCCGTCCCAAATAAGCCAACAAACACCCTCTTTGATCTTTTCTAGCCATAAACCACATGTTTACTAGTTCTATTAAGGTGTTCTCTTGAAACCTTGATCATTTGGTGGCCATATCAACAACTTTGGAGGTGATTTTCTTGTGTCCTAGGGCTTATTTTCCAACCTATGTTCTTGATATTTGATGGTCTTGGAGATACTTGTTGTGTTCATCAAGTTCTTGTCTTCCTAAAACAAGAAATCCACTTGGATTGGTAAAGAAGATCATCCTCTCCATTTTTCTCTTGTTATTTTGTAAAGAACAAATGTATTTTCTTTCATTTTGTATATGTATATGATGTATATATGATGATAAAAATGTTGTGTGGGGATCAAGTGTTGATAAATATGCTTAAAAATGATGATAACTATAAGAAATGAAGCTAAAATCTTGATTATTTAGTTGGATGTATAAAAACAGTAGATAACTAAAAGATGAACTGATAAAATTGCATGGTTTGATCCATTTACAGTAAGTAGATGATGTTATACACATGTGAGAGTTGGCCATGCAATGGAATCAAAATAATGAGTGAGATATGATCAAAACAAGTTAGGTGGTATAATCTGAATAAGCAGTTTTGTAGGGATTGTTAAGGCAAGTTAAACTCAAAATGGGCAGTAGCTATAACTAAGTTATATGTAGCACATATTATGAAGATCATGTCATCCAAAAATGAGCTTCTAAGTCATTATAGAACTCTAGATATGGTAAAAATGGTGAACATGAAGTTAAAAATCAGATTTTGGAAATAATGTTTATTATTATTATATAAGCACTCACATTATAATGTATAAAATGTAAAAATATAAACCCACTAACTTATAAAACTTATTTATATAAATGTATAAAAGGTTAATTAAATGGGTAAATTATATAAATGGTGGTAAAATAATATTTATAAGTAATAAAAACTATAAACTTGATTTTTACGACTTTTTCGGCTATCGCCGTAAAATTAACGTTTTTAGCCAAATAAAACTTAGACGACCAAACCCGTCTAATGTAAAGTTTATAAAAGTCATATACTGATGTATAAGTAACTAATACAAGTAAAAACCGATAAAACCCGAACTATAAGAAATACGGACATTAACGAGCTAACTAAACATATTGGACTAATAATTGGATTTAATAAGATAAAAACTTGTAAAAAGAACTTATTGGGCTTAACCCATTTGGGCCCAACATGAAAAGTATATATACTGATAATATAGGTATAAAATGGGTAAAAACAAGTTAAAGAACTTATAAAAGACTTAATGGACTTAAAATAGGTAAAATCGGTAAAACTAGTGAACTAGTAAGACGTTACCAAAACGTAAACACTAAAATGAGTAAACAAGGATGTATAAACCCACTTGATCATCATCATATATACAAAATCATCATATGTATATTGTTATTTTGATAAAAGTCATTGGACCGAGTCTAAGACCGATTATTATTTATATAGGTTTCCGTGACCGAAGCACGCCCGTAGCTGATAATCCGCCTTTCATTAACAACGTGAGTTCATAGCCTCGCACTCTTTTAAATGTTTTATAACATGATTTGTAAACCCGCGAGGGAGATAACATGCTAGATTTTTATAAAAATAGAACACAAGTAGTCCCGATTGTATGCTTAATGATATGGACCCGAATGATGCTATGACCCTATATTTGAGACTAAAAGGATTATTAGTAGTTAGGTTATGTCACTTGAAGTCCCATTAGCATGAATTGTGAACTACCGGGATTTGGTAGACGCTTATGCATTTGATAGTACTATTTGGGGACGATCACCCCAGTTCGCGCCTTGACGGTTGATCCCCGTCGTACCACATTGATTGGTAAGCGAATTTATGTATGAGAAGATTCCATAGCGTGATTTTTGTGACGAAACGCTAACTTAGATGGGCAAATTGTTTGTCGGGTTCGCGGCCCGCTGTTTTCATAGTAAGGTAACAATGTCATGCGGCTAATAATAATCCTATAACACTATATAAGACATAAATAATAAACGATAACGACGCTATCACGATGAATATATTACCTATCATGGTAATATAGAGACTACGGTCTCATGGACGGTTTCTGATGTATGCTTGATTTATATATTGCCTGACTAGCAATATGTGGACTTACTTCCGATATTATACTTGTGTTCTGATTTTAAATGAATGTAAATGATTGTTTTTATATAACGGTTTTCATTAAACTCTATGAATTCACTCGGCATTCGCTGATATGATTTTTGCATGTTTTTATCTCAGGTGCTTGAAGGTAATCCAGATGGAGATCGACTCTGATGGCCCACACTTAATATTAAAAATGTTCATTCGATCTATGTTTTGTAAAATAAATGACCTGTATAATTTGGGACCTGTTGTACACTTTTAAACCTTTTTATCGAATGAATGTTTGTTAAACCTTGTACAACCATTTTTATGTGTTGTCTATGATTGGAGTTATTGTGCTATCCCGTAACACTCTGAAAGACCCTTCCGCTGTACCGATACGAAAAATGAGAGTGTTACAGTTTGGTACCAGAGCTCTCGTTGTAGAGAACAAAAGATTTTAAAAACCAAGGTTTTGAACAAAACTTTTCAAAATATTTTGACAATGAACATTTGAGAAAATATTTGAAAAATCTTTTGACTATAACGGTGCCAGAGATCTCCGACGTTACCAACAAGCCCTATTGAGAAGATATATATTTTAATATATATAATTTAATTTATATATATGTATATATCGTGATTTCATTATGTAATTGTTTAACTAGTATGTTATCCTAATACGAGATATATATATAAATGCAGATTGTCATAGATGACCCTAATATTCCTGTAGAAAACCATGCTATTCCCGATCCTAATATAGAAGATGATCCTTATTTAGACTTAGTAGATTTTGATATCGATGATGAGGAGGAACCATTTGAGGATCCCGAGCCCGAGTTAGGACTAGGAGATCAGATTGCCCCTCAGGTTGACTTAGTAGAGAATGTGGATAATGAGAATGTAGAGATTGAGAATGTTGATATTGAGAATGATGATGAGATTGGATTAGATAATTTAGATGACGAGATTGACGACGAGGATGTCGATGAGGATGTAGGTATAGATGTTGAGGTTGATGACGATGAGGAAGCCGAGCTTATTTATCCGTATGATGTTCCAGAGGGCGAGCCTTTGCCCCCACCAGTTTGTTTGTCTGATTCTGAGGATGAGTTACCTAGGGATGAAATGTCTGAATCATCTGAATCTGATTCTGAATCAGAGGAGGATGAGGATGACGATGCACCTGACGGTACTGATGGTATTGCTACTCGTAGACGTGAGATAGGAGAGTCGTCTAGTACTCGAGAGGCTACTCATATTGATGGTCTTGCACCATGGGCCTTGAGACGTGATCTAGATGCTTCCCGTGTTAAGAGTTGTATGACAGAGGTTGGATTAGGTGTTGTTCAGACTCAGGTTGCTTATTTAGAGTCGAAGACTAAGGTTGGCGAGAAAGAGCGGGAATTGCTTAGTTTGGATTTGAGTAATGTAGAACGTGGTTTGAATGAGGCTTTTAGGAGGTTATCAGTGTTGGAAAGTGGTGAGTATGCTGCTATGAAGAGAAAGGTGAATTCTATGGAGATTCAGTTGAGTGTAGCTCGTGCGATGCGTGAGAAAGCTGAAAAGGAGTTGAATATATCTGTGGGATGGAATAGTAGATTTTATGCCGACATGGTTGAAAGAGGAGTAATCCGTAAGCGCCCAACTGAAGATGTGTCTAATGATCGTCCGACGAAGATTTAGAAGACGATGGATGATGGACCATCTGGCGGTTCTCAGTAGACCAGTCTGTATTTAGTAGTGACCTTTATATCTTTTGTGCTTTTGTAGCTTTGACTGAACCGACTTTTTAGTAATAGACTTGGCACGAATTTTGAGTGTATATAGTGTTAGAACTTTGATATGGGATGTACTAAGACAATACTTTTGTTTCAGATCGAATGAAATATGTATCTTGTCTTGAATTCCATATTGTGCCTTATTTGTATCTTGATTATGAATTCGATCCATATTATATGAATCCCTTGTTGGGTGAATGCTTAATACTTTGAAATTGTGGAATTATAGAACTATGCCGCCCAAGAAGGCTGTGACTGAGGATGATGTACGTAGGATTATTACGGAGCAAGTTACCGCATCTATGACTGAATTTATGGCAAATGCTAGAAATGAAGCTGGCGGTAGTGGAGCTGGCGGTAGTGGAATTGGCGGTACTAATGTGAATGTGAATGCTAATAATGTGAATGCTAATGCTGGAGGAAACGTAGAAGGACTTGGAACTAATGCACCTGAAGTTGGTGGCTGTACTTATGTGACGTTCATGAAGTGTGAACCTCTACCTTTTAATGGAACTGAAGGTGTTGTAGGACTAAGCCAGTGGATTGAGAAGATTGAATCGGTGTTTAGGATTAGTAAGTGTAAGGAGGAAGATAAGGTGACTTTTGCTATGGCTACTCTTAAAGGTCGTGTGTTGACTTGGTGGAACGGGAGAATTGCTTTCATGGGTCTTGATGATGCTAATGCTACTCCTTGGGCTGAAATTAAGAAGTGGATGACTTTGGAGTTTTGTCCTCGTAGTGTGATTATTAGGTTAGAACAAGAGTTGATTCATCTGAGAATGAAAGGTGTGGACATTGATAGTTACACGAATCGATTTCATGAGTTGGCCTTGCTATGTCCTCGATTGGTTGAACCCGAAGAGATCCGAATTGAGCAATATGTGAAAGGGTTGACCAGGAATATCTGGGGGGACGTAACATCATCGAAACCACTGACCATTGATGATGCTGTTCGAATGGCCTACCAACTCATTGGACAGATAATTCAGGATAAGGAAGATGAAGCCCGTGTAGGTGAGAAAAGAAAGGGAGACGGTGAGCGTGTAGATAGAGGTGATAATAGGAAGAATTTCAATCGCCGTCAGAACCAGAGAAAGGGGAATGCAAATGCTCTTACCAACAACACACCGCGCAACGATGATAGATGTCCTAAGTGTGGCAACAAGAGGCATGCTGGCGACTGCTGGAAGTGCCGAAATGGCGGAAAGCTTGGACACAAGGTTGAAAGGTGTAAGAAGGGAACCATTTGCTTCAACTGTAATGAAGAAGGTCATAGGAAATCGGAATGCCCCAAGTTGAAAGCGATTGTACCTGGAAGAAACCCCCAGGGTGGTATCTACCAACTTGGAACAATTGAGGTGAAGAAAGAGGATCCGAATGTCGTTACCGGTACGTTTTTACTCAACAATAATTATGCTGTTGCTTTATTCGATTCGGGTGCCGATAGGAGATTTGTATCCACTAAATTTAGTGCCCTTATTGATATTGAACCTGTTGAGATAAGTACCAGTTACGAGGTGGAATTGGCTGATGGTAAATTAGTAAAAACTAATAAGCTATTAGAAGGATGCTCTCTAAATCTCTTGAACCATTCCTTTCCGATTGATTTGATGTTGATAGAATTAGGTAGTTTTGATATTATTATTGGTATGGATTGGTTGTCGTTGAATAATGCTACTATTTTATGTGGAGAGAAGAAGGTTAAGATTCCTCTTAGGAATAGGACGTTAGTAATTGATGGTAGTAGAGGTGAATCCCGTTTGAAAATCGTTTCATGTATTAAAATCCAAAAGTACATCAGGAACGGTTGTGAGTTATTCTTAGCTCAAGTGACCGGGAATGAGTCTAGGGAGAAACGATTGGAAGATGTACCTATTATTTGTGAATTTCCTGAGGTATTTCCTAAAGATTTACCCGGACTTCCACCGATAAGGCAAGTAGAGTTTCGAATCGATTTAATACCTGGTGCTGCACCGGTGGCACGTGTGCCTTACCGATTAGCCCCTTCTGAATTAAAGGAGTTATCTGAGCAACTTAAGGAGTTGTCTGATAAAGGTTTTATTCGACCGAGCTCGTCGCCTTGGGGAGCTCCAGTCTTGTTCGTTAAGAAGAAGGATGGATCTTTTCGTATGTGCATTGATTATAGGGAACTGAATAAGTTGACAATTAAGAATCGATATCCTTTACCTAGGATTGATGATTTGTTTGATCAACTGCAAGGATCTAGTGTGTATTCTAAGATAGATTTGCGGTCAGGATATCACCAACTTCGCGTCCGTGAAGAAGATATTCCTATAACTGCATTCAGAACTCGTTATGGACATTATAAATTTCAAGTAATGCCATTTGGGTTAACTAACGCACCTGCGGTTTTCATGGATTTAATGAATCGAGTGTGCAAGCCCTACTTGGATAAATTTGTGATTGTGTTTATTGACGATATTCTAATCTATTCGAAGAATGAAGATGAGCATAGAGAACATTTGAGGATTGTTTTGAAGTTGTTGAAGGATGAAAGGTTGTATGCTAAGTTTTCGAAGTGTGATTTCTGGTTAGATTCTGTGCAATTTCTTGGTCATGTGATTAACAGAGATGGAATTCATGTTGATCCTTCAAAGGTTGAAGCTATTAAGAATTGGTCTGCACCGACAACGCCAACGGAAGTGCGACAGTTCTTAGGATTGGCTGGCTATTATAGGCGATTCATTAAAGAATTTTCTTTGATAGCTAAACCCTTGACTAAGCTTACTCAGAAGAATAAACCTTTCGTTTGGGGAAGTGATGAAGATGGAGCATTTCAGACATTGAAGCAAAAATTATGTAGTGCGCCAATCTTATCGTTACCCGACGGGAGTGAAGATTTTGTAGTGTATTGTGATGCATCTCTTAGAGGTTATGGAGCTGTTTTCATGTAGAGAGAGAAAGTGATAGCTTATGCTTCTAGGCAATTAAGGAAGAATGAGAAGAATTATACTACTCATGATCTTGAGTTAGGAGATGTAGTCTTTGCTCTTAGGTTGTGGAGACATTATCTGTATGGCACCAAGTGTACGGTATTCACCGATCACAAAAGCCTACAGTATATTCTCGACCAGAAGGAATTGAACATGAGGCAACGAAGATGGATAGAGTTGCTAAGTGATTATGATTGTGATATAAAATATCACCCAGGAAAAGCCAATGTTGTTGCTGATGCGTTGAGTAGGAAAGATAGAGAGCCTATCAGGGTGCGTTCTCTAGTCTTGACCGTGCACAATAATTTGCCTGAGCAAATTAGAAATGCGCAAATAGAAGCTTGTAAGAAGGAGAATTTTGTTAATGAAGGGTTCCGAGGAGAAGGAGATCCTTTAGAGGTTAGAGCTGATGGAGTGAAATGTTTAAGAGGTCGTATGTGGATACCTAAGTTTGGAGGCTTAAGAGACTTGATTATGTTAGAATCCCATAAATCTAAGTATCCCATTCATCCGGGATCTGATAAGATGTACCATGATTTGAAGAAGTTGTACTGGTGGCCGAATATGAAAGCTGACATAGCTATGTATGTTCTTCAATGCTTGACTTGTGCTAGAGTTAAAGCGGAACATCAAAAGCCATCAGGACTACTTCAACAACCAAAGATTCCTGAATGGAAGTGGGAGCGAATTACGATGGACTTTATCACCAAGCTTCCTAGAACATCATCTGGAAACAATTCGATTTGGGTTATTGTCGATAGACTGACCAAATCAGCACACTTCATTCCTGTTAAGGATCAGTTCTCACTGGAGAAGCTGACTCGAATATACCTTGATAATGTTGTATGCAAGCATGGAGTGCCTGTATCGATCATTTCAGATCGAGATCCTAGATTCGCATCGAATTTTTGGAAATCTCTCAAAAGATCTTTGGGAACGAATCTCGATATGAGCACTGCTTATCACCCCCAGACTGATGGGCAGAGTGAAAGGACGATACAAACACTGGAAGATATGTTGAGAGCTTGTGTGTTAGACTTTGGTAAGAATTGGGATAAACATTTGTCGTTAGCAGAGTTTTCGTATAACAATAGTTACCATTCTAGTATTAAGGCTGCACCGTTTGAAGCTTTGTATGGTAGGAAGTGTAGATCTCCTGTATGTTGGAGTGAAGTTGGGGATACCCAGCTCACGGGACCGGAATTAATCCGGGAGACTACGGAGATGATAGTTCAGATTAAGAAGAGGTTGTTGACTGCCCGTAGTAGACAGAAAAGTTACGCGGATGTGCGGCAGAAGCCAATGGAGTTTGAAGTGGGTGACCGAGTAATGTTGAATGTATCGCCATGGAAAGGCGTTATAAGATTTGGAAAGCGAGGAAAATTGAATCCCCGTTATATTGGACCCTTTAAGATTTTATCTAGAGTAGGTCCAGTGGCTTACAAACTAGAGTTACCCCCAGAACTTCATGGTGTTCACAACACATTCCATGTATCTAATCTGAAGAAATGTCTAGCAGTGAGTGATGAGAAAATTCCGTTAGGTAAGGTTCGAATAGATGGGAAGTTGCATTTTATCGAAGAGCCCGTAGAAGTTATGGACCGTGAGGTAAAGCAACTGAAACAAAGTCGGATACCTATTGTCAAGATCCGATGGAATTCAAAGCATGGACCGGAGTATACTTGGGAACGAGAGGATGAAATGTGGAAGAAATATCCGCAACTCTTCGATTTCAATAAGAAACGGACATCCAAATGAAATGGATCACGAGGACGTTGATCCCTTTTAGGAGGAAAAGCTGTGACAATCTAACATTTTCAGGTAGTGAAATATTTTCTCGTATAATATTTTGAAACTTATTTTTGTGTTGGTTGACGAAGTCACAATTTACGGATTTAAATTTGGGCTTACGTGCATAATTTAGCGTCTTTTACGACTAAACCGGAAACCTTAGGATTACGTATTTACGTTTTTGAACTCCGTTTTTGATGAGACAATTTTTATTGGATTCGTTTTGTGACGTTGATTCATAATTTATAAAAACGTTTTTCGTAAAATGACCCGAGGGCACGCAAATCGAGAAAACTAGAATCGAGGAATACCCGTAAACTAGTGAGATGGGACAAAATACATTGTCCCACCCCACTAGCTTATATGGGACGGCTAACTTGACACCACAACACATAGGTGGCATCAAGTTTAGCTAACTTACACCAAGTGTAAGCTAGCTTACACTTTAAGCTTAACCTTTACCACTTAACATAAAAACAAGCAACTTGTTTTCATTTCCCTCATTTCCTACATGCAATCCACTCCAAAAACTCTCTCAACTCTCTCCTTTGTGCCGTCCCAAATAAGCCAACAAACACCCTCTTTGATCTTTTCTAGCCATAAACCACATGTTTACTAGTTCTATTAAGGTGTTCTCTTGAAACCTTGATCATTTGGTGGCCATATCAACAACTTTGGAGGTGATTTGCTTGTGTCCTAGGGCTGATTTTCCAACCTATGTTCTTGATATTTGATGGTCTTGGAGATACTTGTTGTGTTCATCAAGTTCTTGTCTTCCTAAAACAAGAAATCCACTTGGATTGGTAAAGAAGATCATCCTCTCCATTTTTCTCTTGTTATTTTGTAAAGAAAAAATGTATTTTCTTTCATTTTGTATATGTATATGATGTATATATCATGATAAAAATGTTGTGTGGGGATCAAGTGTTGATAAATATGCTTAAAAATGATGATATCTATAAGAAATGAAGCTAAAATCTTGATTATTTAGTTGGCTGTATAAAAACAGTAGATAACTAAAATATGAACTGATAAAATTGCATGGTTTGATCCACTTACAGTAAGTAGATGATGTTATACACATGTGAGAGTTGGCCATGCAATGGAATCAAAATAATGAGTGAGATATGATCAAAACAAGTTAGGTGGTATAATCTGAATAAGCAGTTTTGTAGGGACTGTTAAGGCAAGTTAAACTCAAAATGGGCAGTAGCTATAACTACGTTATATGTAGCACATATTATGAAGATCATGTCATCCAAAAATGAGCTTCTAAGTCATTATAGAACTCTAGATATGGTAAAAATGGTGAACATGAAGTTAAAAATCAGATTTTGGAAATAATGTTTATTATTATTATATAAGCACTCACATTATAATGTATAAAATGTAAAAATATAAACCCACTAACTTATAAAACTTATTTATATAAATGTATAAAAGGTTAATTAAATGGTTAAATTATATAAATGGTGGTAAAATAATATTTATAAGTAATAAAAACTATAAACTTGATTTTTACGACTTTTTCGGCTATCGCCGTAAAATTAACGTTTTTCGCCAAATAAAACTTAGACGACCAAACCCGTCTAATGTAAAGTTTATAAAATTCATATACTGATGTATAAGTAACTAATACAAGTAAAAACCGATAAAACCCGAACTATAAGAAATACGGACATTTACGAGCTAACTAAACATATTGGACTAATAATTGGACTTAATAAGATAAAAACTTGTAAAAAGAACTTATTGGGCTTAACCCATTTGGGCCCAACATGAAAAGTATATATACTGATAATATAGGTATAAAATGGGTAAAAACAAGTTAAAGAACTTATAAAAGACTTAATGGACTTAAAATAGGTAAAATCGGTAAAACTAGTGAACTAGTAAGACGTTACCAAAATGTAAACACTAAAATGAGTAAACAAGGATGTATAAACCCACTTGATCATCATCATATGTACAAAATCATCATATGTATATTGTTATTTTGATAAAACTCATTGGACCGAGTCTAAGACCGATTATTATTTATATAGGTTTCCGTGACCGAAGCACGCCCGTAGCCGATAATCCGCCTTTCATTAACAACGTGAGTTCATAGCCTCGCACTCTTTTAAATGTTTTATAAAATGATTTGTAAACCCGCGAGGGAGATAACATGCTAGATTTTTATAAAAATAGAACACAAGTAGTCCCGATGGTATGCTTAATGATATGGACCCGAATGATGCTATGACCCTATATTCGAGACTAAAAGGATTATTAGTAGTTAGGTTATGTCACTTGAAGTCCCATTAGCATGAATTGTGAACTACCGGGATTTGGTAGACGCTTATGCATTTGATAGTACTATTTGGGGACGATCACCCCAGTTCGCGCCTTGACGGTTGATCCCCGTCGTACCACATTGATTGGTAAGCGAATTATGTATGAGAAGATTCCATAGCGTGATTTTTGTGACGACACGCTAACTTAGATGGGCAAATTGTTTGTCGGGTTCGCGGCCCGCTGTTTTCATAGTAAGGTAACAATGTCATGCGGCTAATAATAATCCTATAATACAATATAAGACATAAATAATAAACGATAACGACGCTATCACGATGAATATATTACCTATCATGGTAATATAGAGACTACGATCTCATGGACGGTTTCAGATGTATGCTTGATTTATATATTGCCTGACTAGCAATATGTGGACTTACTTCCGATATTATACTTGTGTTCTGATTTTAAATGAATGTAAATGATTGTTTTTATATAACGGTTTTCATTAAACTCTATGAATTCACTCGGCATTCGCTGATATGATTTTTGCATGTTTTTATCTCAGGTGCTTGAAGGTAATCCGGATGGAGATCGACTCTGATGGCCCACACTTAATATTAAAAATGTTCATTCGATCTATGTTTTGTAAAATAAATGACCTATATAATTTGGGACCTGTTGTACACTTTTAAACCTTTTTATCGAATGAATGTTTGTTAAACCTTGTACAACCATTTTTATGTGTTGTCTATGATTGGAGTTATTGTGCTATCCCGTAACACTCTGAAAGACCCTTCCGCTGTACCGATACGAAAAATGAGAGTGTTACAAAGTATCTATTCACCCCCCATACTAAAGTTAAACATTGTCCTCAATGTTTGGAGTCTTGGGGTGCAAACACCCCCATACTAGAGACGTAGTCGAATGCCTAATCTAGCATGGAAAGGGTGGAACCATTAAATCAATAGCCGTTTATGAAGTGTGCTAAAAACCTATGGTTAGAACATCAAAGGATATATCATGTGGATATTGAGAAATTCTTCAAAGCAAATGATCGAGTACTCCCACAAAACAAACACGAGAGGCTCCAATCGTGAAGATCATGATCATCTAAGAACCACATATCCCAAACAACCACGGAACAAAGGTTGGAAGGGCACAAATCCACCACGTTAAACTACATTAGAAAGCGATAATATGTACATGGATAAGCATGGGACTCCCCCACGAGGCACCGCGTTTTTGATTACCGATTCATGAGCTCGACTCGATCCCCTCAATACTAATTGTCATTGGGGAAGGTGACTTGGTCGAGGTAGTTCAAAGAGGGAACTTCCCCACCAAAGTAGTGCTTCAACCTATATCCATTCACCTTGAAATTAGGTCCATCATTTTTAGCTAGCTCGATGGCCCCATAAGGAAAAACTTGGGTAATGGTGAATGGACCAGACCGACAGGATTTCAACTTGCTGGAAAATATTTTCAAACGTGAGTTAAAAAGCAACACTTGATCTCCAATGTTAAAAACCCGGTTTTTAATTTTAGAATCATGAAAATTTTTGGTTTTCTCTTTGTAAATCAATGAATTTTCATAAGAAATATCCCTCAATTCGTCCAATTCATTAAGTTGCATTTTTCGGTGTTTCCCCGCCATCTCAATGTCATCATTACAATGCTTTAGGGCCCAATAAGCTTTGTGTTCGAGTTCAATTGGCAAGTGAAAATTCTTCCCATATGCAACCTTGTAAGGAGTGCACCCAATGGGCGTCTTATAAGCGGTACGAAAAGCCCATAAAGAATCATCTAACTTATCCGACCACGATTGTCGGTTCTCCCCTATCGATCTCTACAAGATCCTCTTCAACGCTCGGTTTGAAACCTCGACTTGCCCACTCGTTTTGTGGGTGATAAGCCGTAGAAAGCTGGCGTGTAACCCCATATTTCCTTAGAACCCTTTCGAATTGGTCAATACAAAAATGGGTTCCACGATCGCTTATGATAGCACGAGGGGTTCCAAACCGAGAAAACAAATTATTCAAAAACTTGACTACCACACGAGCATCGTTCGTGGACAAAGCCTTAGCTTCCACCCACTTAGATAGGTAGTCAACGGCGACCAGGATGTACTTATTACCACGAGATGATGGGAACGTCCCCATAAAATCAATTCCTCAAACGTCAAATATCTCACACACTTGGATGATGTTTTGTGGCATTTCATCGTTTTGCGAGGCTTTTCCTTGTCGTTGGCATGAGTCACACGACTTCACAAGTGCGTGTGCATCTCGGAAAATAGTAAGACAAAAGAAACCGGCATCAAAGACCTTCTTCGCCGTGAGATTAGCACCATGGTGACCACCCGTTGGCCCCTCGTGACAAGCTCTAAGGATATTAGAAGCTTCGGTGCCAAAAACACAACGTCGAATAATTTGATTCGCACAAGTCCGAAATAGGTAAGGTCGTTCCAAAAGTAGAACTTGACGTCACGAAAGAATTTTTGTTTTTGTTGAGTCGTCATACCCTTAATGATGAAGTTGCCCGCATGGTAATTTGCGATGTCCGCAAACCATGGGGTGGATGAGTCAACCTTAGAATTCACTACACCAAGTGACTCGAGAGGAAACGTTTCGGTGATTTCCTTGTTCTCGTACACACTTTGGTGAGGATCTTCCAAGCGGGAAAGATGATCGGCCGCTAGATTCTCGGCTCCTTTTTTGTCAAGGATTGTGACATCAAATTCTTGTAGGAGGAGAATCTAACGAAGCAATCTAGGCTTTGCATCTAGCTTAGCTATGATATACTTGATTGTCAAATGATCCGTATACACTATGCATTGGGTCAAGACGAGATAAGGTCGGAATTTTTCAAAAGCATACACCACGGCAAGGAACTCCTTTTCCTTAGTGGTATACTTAAGTTGAGCCTCGATCATAGTTTTGCTTGCATAGTGGATAGGCAAGAAGTGCTTTCATGACGTTGCCCCAAAACGGCCCCTATGGCGTAATCACTTGCATCACACATAAGTTCAAAGGGGAGGTTCCAATTGGGAGCAACAAGAATGGGAACTTCGGTAAGTTTCCTCTTAAGGATTTCAAAGGCTCTTACACAATCTCCGTTAAAGACAAAAGGAGCATCTTTTTCGAGGAGATGTGTAATGGGTTAAGATATCTTTGAAAAATCCTTGACAAATCGACGATAAAAGCCCGTGTGGCCTAGGAAACTCCTAACTCCCTTAACGATGTTGGGATGAGGTAATTTGGCGATGACGTCAACTTTAGCTTTGTCTACCTCAATCCCCGCTTTCGAAACCTTGCTCCCAGTTGAGCACAAGGTTGGTTTCCTCACAACATTTCAACATTCTCTCAAGATTCGACAAACACGAAGTGAAAAAACAAACAAACACGGAAAAATCATCCATAAAGACTTCCATCGTCTTCTCGATCATGTCATGAAAAATAGCCATCATACACCGTTGAAAAGTTCCCGGTGCATTACAAAGTCCGAACGGCATTCTACGATAGGCAAACATTCTATATGGACACGTAAACGTAGTTTTTTCTTAATCACGAGGATCGATGGGGATTTGGAAGTAACCGGAAAAACCATCTAAAAAGCAATAGAAATCGTTTCCCGCAAGACGCTCCAACATTTGATCCATGAAGGGCAAGGGAAAATGGTCTTTACAAGTGGCGTCATTCAACTTACGATAGTCGATGCACACCCTCCAACCGGTCACGAGTCGAGTTGGAATTAACTCGTTGTCATCGTTAGGCACAACGGTCATTCCTCCCTTTTTAGGGACACAATGAATGGGACTCACCCAAGGGCTATCAGAAATAGGGTAAATCATTCCCGCGTCAAGGAGTTTAAGGACCTCCTTTTTGATGACGTCGTGAATTTTGGGGTTCACCCTCTGTTGACATTGAATTGCGGGCTTGTTGTCCTCCTCCATTAAGATTTTATGGGTACAAAATTTAGGATCGATCCCCTTAATGTCGGATAATTTTTACGCAATTGCCCCTTTGTGGTCCTTTAAAACATTGATAAGTGCGGTTTTTTCATCATTCGAAAGATCCTTCGCAATAATTACCGGAAACTTATCGTCTCCTTCCAAGAATACGTATTCAAGATGAGGAGGTAAATCTTTCAACTCGAGGATTGGTGGTTCCTCAACTGAAGATTTTTGTTCGATACTCATAACCTCCTCGGGTGGAGGAAATGGGAAATCGTTAAGAAAATCCTTGATAATCGAGAAGTCCTCATCGTTGTCGAGGTCTTCGTTACAAGTACGAGGAACATCAAATTCTTCCAACATAAAACCACCACCTTCAAATGGAGTGAAGGATGGTGTCGAATTATCAAGAATAGGATCGAGCATAGTGGGATTGCAACTATTTTCATCGTCACCAAAACCTAAAAATTCTTGTGAAAATTCCTCGCAAACGACGTCGATCATATCAACGAGGTTTATAGTCGCGATGGAATAAACATGAGAAATTTGAGAGTTTTGTGTTGCGTTTATAACAATTTCCTCGTCGTTGAAACGTAAGGTGATTTTTCTAGCATGCACATCAATCAACGCCATTGACGTATCCAAAAACGAACGACCTAAAATAAGAGGAACTTGAGTATCCATGGGAATATCGACAACGATAAATTCTACCGGATAATAGAACTTTCCCACTTTCACAAATACGTCTTCGGCCAATCCACATGCGGGAATCGTGGAATGATCGGCCAATTTGATAGACATTAGTGAATGAGTAAGATTAGGAAGATTTAGCGACTTGAAGATTGCAAGAGGCATCAAGTTAATACTAGCACCAAGATCGGCCAAGGCATAGCATTCTTCCATATCTTGAATAGCACATGGAATCAAGAAGTTACCGGGATCACCGACTTTTTGAGGTATGCGGTTAAGATAAACCGATGAACAACTAGACAATTGTTGCAATTTCTCCTTGTTGTTTAACATACTCTTAAAGTTAGCGGCAAATCGAGGAATCATGACCAAAGCGTCGGCGAAACTTATGTTGAAATGCAAATCATAAAATATTTTCATAAAAAGCTCAAATTGGTAATTCTAACGTTCTTGCAGTTTCTCCTTTTGAAGTCTCGATGGGTAAGGCAAAGGTGGTGTGGGTTGAGGCATAGGCATAGCCTTTGGAAGCTCGGGTTCCAATGATGGTAATGGGTCAACCGTAGGTGTGGTTTGAGCGGTACTTCGTGGGATTGGAATATGCTCCTCTTCGACCACCACCTCGGATTCTTCCTCAATTTCCTCCACCGTTGGAGTAATTGGTTGAGGATTTGGTTCCTTAAGTGCCTTACCACTACGTGTGGTAATCACTTTCATCTCTCCCTTAGGGTTCGATATGGTGTTACTAGGAAAACTACTCGAAGAAGACGGTCTACACATTATAGCCTCAAACATAGATGAAATTTTATCCTCAAACATAGATTGCCTCTTATCAGCCTTAAGCATCTCTTGTTTTATCTCATGTTGCCCTTGTTCCATCTTTTGTTGGTTTTGTTGTAACCTAGTCACATGACCCTCCATTTTGTTGGTATGAATCTTAAGTTCATTTGCTAACTCGTTTTTCAACTCATTTTTCAAATCATTCTTAAACTCGGATCTTAGGCTAATGATCTCCCTTTGTATGTTATCAAACCTAGCATCATTACCATTTGCATATTCAACAAATTCATTTGGAAGATCTTTCAAGTTTTGCAAAGTCTTGTTGTTGTTTTGAAAATTGTGGTTTTGATTTTTGTTTTGCACTTGGTTATTAGCCCCTTGATTCCCATAGTTGTTACCCTTGTAATTGTTCCTTTGATTCCTTGATAAACAACTTGATTGTTTCGATAATTGTTAGCATTTTGATTTGGTGCAAAACCCGGTGGAGTCAATTGATTAGTGCGGGTAACTTGACCGTTTTGGTTATAAGTTCTCGTGGCCGCGTAGGCACTCGAAGTGTTACCACCGTTGGTAATGCACTCGGAAAAATCATGACCTCCACCACAATACATACAAGAAACCTCAACCGCTTTAGCCGTAGCGGGAGTAGATTGTTCACTAACTTTAAACTCAATCAAAAGTCCCTTAAGCTTATCAAAGATTTTGTTCTCCAACTTTGCCTCGATTTGGCAAGCATCGATGGTATGAGATAATGAAGGCGAAGCTGAAGACGAATTCTTATGAACACTCGATGTGCTACGAGGACTATAGACCTTAGACCTATTCCTCAATAATCAACAACGCTTCCTCGACCGTTTTACACAAAAAATTACCACCCGCGACAACATTAAGAATATCTCTCTCATGATCGTTCAATCCATTGTAAAACGTGTCAATTTGATGCAAGTCGGAAAAACCATGATGAGGACACTCATGTAACATTTCCTTAAACCGATTCCAAGCCGTAGAAAAACTCGCATTAAACTCTTGTGAAAACTTTGAAATCACGTTTTTCAAATGCGTAGTCTTAGAAGGCGGAAAAATTGGTTCACGAACTTTGAAACGAGATCCTTCCACGTCAATATACAATTGGGTGGCTCTTTCTTTAACCAAATCTTAGCGGGCCCCGTTAAGGAATACGGAAAAAGCATCATCTTAATCGAGTCGTTAGAGACATTCTTAAACTTGCAAGTGGCGGTAAGACGATTGAATTGGCAGATATGATTGTGAGGGTTGTCCTTTTCACCACCACAGAATTTGTTGTTTTGGATCATCGACAACAAACCCGTCTTAACATCAAAATTATCCGCAAGGATGGCGGGAATCACAATAGCCTCTTCATAACCCTCGGTGGGTGCTTGAAGTAACTCCATCATAGTACAATTAGCCATGGTTGCTTCTTGTTCTACGATAGGTTCGTCAATAGGAGATTCTTCACTAGAAGGCGTTCCTTCCTTTCGTTTTCTACGTTTACGTGCACGTCTTTCCTGGTTGCGAGTTTGCATAAACGTCACGTACAACGTGGGGATGAGCAAAGAAGATTCGTTTGGGTGTTTTTAACTTTTTCAATTTTTTTGTGTTTTTGATTGTTTTTACTTTTTTTGTGATTTTGTGATGTATTACGTAGACAAAAATCTACAAATCTCTCCTCAAATCAAATCTCTCGATTAAAGGAGCCTCAAGGAATGAAAACGATCACGTGAAGTGAACGCCTTCGTTGACTTTAGAACGTTGGTGGAACACCAAAACGTTCAAGAGGGTTTAATCTTTTGAAACCAAGAAAATATATAGATACGTAGATAATACTTTGGTTTGAAAACCCTCGATTAGCCCTTTTTATCTAAACACGCACAAGCAAGCGGAGGAAACGAGGCGACGCTAAGCACTTAAGAGCCTTCTTCCTTTAGGTCGTGAAATAGAACTGCCTTATACCCACCTTATAGTTTGTGTTTTTCAAAATTAAGCTTCACGAAAGTAATTATCTATTTTGCCTTTTTTATTTGTTAGAGATTCGAATACAATGATTGAGTGATGAAATCCCAAATCAAGGTTGTGTTTTCACACTTTTGGAGTACTTGTGAATTTATTGTTTTACGTATACAATATAGTAATAATATTCACACAAAAACAAAGAACTGATAATACGTATGATTAGAGTGCTAATCACACAAATAGTTTTTGTGGCTAATATAAAAACAAAACTTGGTCAAATCAAAACACAACACGCCTCCCCGGAAGCGGCGCCAAAAATGATAGTTGTAAATTCACACTCGTTTAGGAAAACGAGGTAAAAGCGGTAAGTACAAAATGAACGTTTAGGAAAATGTAAGCACTTGTGACCCTTTGTGTGTGATCGTTCTCAAGGAGGCTAGTGTGTTGTGTAAAGAGATGATTAAATGTTTGTGATTATGATTATGAAGAAAGAAAAGAGAAAAGGATGACGGTTACGATTAAAATTACACTAAGACGAAAGTCGTACACGTAAAACCGTAAAATATGACGAAATTTAAAAATTTCCCTAAAAATTCCTAGAAAATTGCAAATAAATCCTAAAAATGTAATTAGAGTTTACAAAAAATCAAAAATCACTAAAACCTTTTATTTAATTAAATAATAATTTTTTAATGCTAATTAAAGCCCAAAAAATCAATTTAATTAACAAAAAGCCTAAAATGAGATTTTTCAATTTGTAAACCTCTAAAATAACTTAATTAAACTAAAACTATTTGTGGAAAAGTTAAAATTAATTAAAACTATTTAAAAATGATTAAAAACTATAAAAATATTATAATAATCCTATAAATTAATTAAATGACAAGAAACTTAATCTAAAAGTTTTAAAAATCCTAACTTAATGTTTTTAACCTAGGAAAAATGAAAAAGTTGTAAAAATATTAAAAAGTAATTTTAATAGTAAAATAATAATAAAAATTCAAATTTTATAAAAAATTCTAAAAACTTGCAAACTAGTTTAATTTAACTTAAATAAACAGAAAATAAACTTGAAATTACCAAATTACCCCTAATGGGCCTCCAAATGGGCCAAATAGTAAAACAGACCCCTTAATAGGCTCAAATTGGCCCAATAAGAAAAATGTTTACAAAAATGGCCCAAAACTTCCAGTTAAGCTTAAAATTCAATTCTAAACACAAAATTTCAAAGGCCCAAAAGCTAAAAATGAGCTTATCACAACTTATTTCAAAACAGCTTTTTCTTAATGGGCTTTTTGGCCCATTAAGCTATAAGCTGATGCCATAAGCTGAAATTTGACGCACATCCTTCTCTTAACCTAATAAAGCTGATGCCATAAGATGTTTGATAATTAACACTAGCAGTTGCTAGTTTTGGGTGTCCATTTGTGGGAAAAGTTTCCACTACTTGACTTAATTGACTTTTTATTTTTTGTGGACTTTTGTTGGAATCAAAGAACAAACAAGGCACCCTTATAACCAGTGGGTTATAAGGAGTCAATAATAAGCAAAAAAATCCCAAAAACACTTAGTCAATTCATACAGTTAATTCAAACAGTCACCAGACGTAGCACAAACATGAAAATAAGCAGTTTTGAACAAATAAACAGATTAAGCACGAATAAGCCAACCAAATTGAACCAAATGTATACACAAGCTATAATAAACTCAAATAAGCATACATAAACTTGTTTCAAACACTGGATTAAAGATTAGACCAAGATTTAAGCTATGAAAGTTAACTGATGAACAAATGATGAACACAAGATCCTTTTACTTATGTACTTGACCACAAATCCAATTTTAAACCCTCAAATCTTTCAAACAGGTTACACAAACTATGTTTTACCACTTTTCAACCCTAAACATGCATACACTCTAGGTGTTCTCAAGATTTTAAGTCAAATTAGGCAAAATCAAGCAAGATATAGCACAATATCAGATTTGGTGTTTCAATGAACAAAACTTGCAAATATCAGAACTCAAACACTTGTATATCAGATACAAACTCAGACAAACACTTAGCACCTACTCAAACTAGCATACAAAGCATAAACTCCAATCAAGCGGTAATCCCAAACACCCCTTTCACTTTTGAAAATCAAAATTTTGTAAAGTAAAATTGTTTTCAGGTTACACCAAGCTCAATCAAATATCAATACAACATAAGCATGCAGTAAGAACAAGATTTAAGCCAAAAAAACACCACCTACAATATCAGAATCAAAAAATCACTTATAACACTTTTCAAACAGATTTTTGGAAAGAAGGCTCAAACCTCATGAATGTATATCCACACTTACGAATGTTTGAGCTTATGTGTAACAACCGTGAAAGTGCCGTATGATGCTAAGTTATTGTATCAAGAGTTGTTCAGTATGAGCATCTCTCTTAAGTTGTGACTCACTTGTGGATGTGATATCCCGAGCCCAACGTTATTTATTTAATCCTATTTTACGGATATTTTTGAAATTTTTAAGAAATTTCGTTTGCTATATATGTGACGGTTTAAGTTGAAACCAATGTTTATGGTCGTAATTTAACGTTTGACGATTTAAGAAGAACCGATAACGACTGCGATACCGACGGATGCCCAAAATTCACATTTTATTATCGATTGATAGATATTTGAGTTTTTCGAAGTTTTTATTTTTATTACGTGTTAAGTCGAGTCGGAACCATATGTATATTCGTTTTGTGTGCGTTTGAACCATTTAAATGTATTTTGAGGTAGTCGGGACAAAACTCGACTCCCGTAAATTTTTATAAACCGACTAGTAAGCATAATCCCGCTCTTTATAACTAGTTTTGCAAACAAGGCCAAAAGATAGACTTATTTACAAAATCTACCCTCCCCCACTATATATAAGCCATTTTTTTCACACACACTCTCATTTTAACACTCCAAAAAAAAAAATTTCTTCCTCCTCCCTCTCTCTCTAAAACATACGGCCAAAACACCACCACCTTAATCCACCATCAAAAATTGTTTTCTTGAAAATCTAAGCAATACCCAATGTTTATAACATCATTGTAAGTAAATCCCACCATAAAAATCAAACATGCAACAACATTTTTTTTAGATCTAATTTTTGATTAATTTTGATAAAAACTATGATTTGATCTAATTAATTTCGTGGGGTTGTGTTTAAATGTGTTTAGGAACACACTACTAAAATATTGGAGCATGGGAGGTGTTTTCCCTTGGTGATTTCAGCCCCAAACCCCACGGCCACATGGGGGTTTTTGGTGTTCTTGAAGCTTTGATTTATTTTGCTCATGGTATGGTCCTATATTTGTGTTAATAATATTTTAATAATATTTCTTTGTATTGCATGTTGTTTTCATCGAATGGGTTTTCTTAGTGATTGTTCATACAAGTGAATTAGGGTATTTTGATTTGATTAGGATGGTTATTAGGTGTTATTAGGAGTATAGGAATGAATAAAATGGGTCAAAAAGATGTTTTGATGTGATTTTGAAAAGGGTGTTTTAGGTCAGAAACTTTAAGGCCGTTTTTCATACAGTAGCTTTTGGTTAAGTGTTGGGATGATAGGATATTGTTGTAGATCTTCTTTTTGCTTCGATTTGGTATAAGGTAGAGCTTCTAACTCAAAACGAGTCAAAAGTTATGATATTTTAAAGTTGGAGGCGTACCGGGTGTTGAAAATCACAAGTTACGGGTTTTTGTCTAAATATAGGTCGAATGTCTAGGATTGTAACTAGTGTTCTAAAAATGTTTGGAAGTTGTTCTTTGGTCCTAGACCTGTACAAAAGAGTGTATTTTCAAGTTTAGGAGTTGGTGTTTCAAGTTGAGTTGACTAAATAAGTCAAAGTCGAGTTGCACTTGGAAGGTGCAAATCTGTCCGATATTTTAAGGTATAGAGATGTGTTGAGCAGTGGGTCTTAGAAGTGAAAACTTTTTATGAAATTTGGTGAGGGGTTTCTACAGATTATAAGTGATTTTTACAAATTTTCTCAGATTTTTAGGAGTGGCCTAAGTGGGGTAAAACAGCCCGTACATTCGGTATGTACCGGCAGAATTGTAAAATGAGTAATGGTTTTAATCAAGTATAAAATTGACGTGTCTAGTAAATATCACTTGTATGGATTTTTGGCGTGAGTTTATATGAACCTTGAGTGTTCTTAATTATGTACATACAGTACTTGAAGGTACTTGAGTGTGTTGATTCATTACGTGTTTATTCGTTAGGTGTTGTATTTGATTTCCCGGGGCATCCTCATCGTCGGTGATCGTCTTCGTCTACGTCTTTGTTACTAGTACTTATGCTCCTATATCTCGAGGTGAGTCTATAGCCTCGCTCTTTACTTATTTCAAATGATTTTTACCCGCGAGGGGGATACATGCTAATTTAAATGAAAATGAACATAAGTCTTGAATGATTGTTGGACCCGAATGTTGCCTCGAAATTGTGTTGAGTACCTAGTTGCAAAAGTCCCTAAATTCATGAACTATTAACTATTGTCTTGCCCTCAAGAAGGGGGAAATAGCCGCTTATACAATTTGTAGTACTACGGGGCTAACGACCCAATGCTAGCCGAGAAGTTGTACGTTGAGTAAGTTCTGCGGTAGATTATCTTGTATGAGAGATAAGGTATAATTGCAACTGATGCCTTTAGAAGGGGCACTGGTTTCATCTGAGTCACGCCGGTAATTATTACACGAGTGATTGAGTTAACGGATTAGTGTCATGAGCTTAAACACAATTGTCATAACCTTGAAAATAGATTGTGAGTACGACAATGCTATTAAATGATCATGATTGGTTTTTAACACTTATGTTCAACTGATGTTTTGATAAACCTATAGATTCGCTCAACCTTTGTGTTGATGATTTTAAGCATGTGTTTCAGGTAACCAAGATTGTTAGCAGCGGAGCATGCGAGGATGGAAGTTGTGGTGGCTTGGCGGTCTACTTTGTTTTCCTCCCTTTTGCACTTAAAAATTTTTATACTATGTCATGTGAATGAAAATGTATTTTTGGGTTGAGATTCAGTGGGGACCTAAACGCAAACTCTATTTTGTATTACCTTGGGATTTGGAAAACTGTAGACTTTGATGTTTTAATCAATCTTTAATTTATGTTTAAACTTTTATGTCTCTTTGAGTCGTTTGATATAGCTCATGTGTGATGATAACTACGTAGCACCCAAATGTTGTAGTTCCGCTGCGCATAGCATTTGTGGGGGTGTTACAGATTGGTAATCAGAGCCATAAGTTATAGAGAACTAGGTCATTTTGAAAAATCCTAAACTATAACTTTTGGTGTCGTAAGAAATTGTCCAAGCACACAACTATCCTGCATGGCTCCGGTAAGAATTCTTTAGCATTGCTTTATATTTTAGATGTATCCCTCAAAATTGATATGAATTCCCTAGTATTTATTAAGTAAATACTTTGATATATATTGAGATATATTATTGTGTACGTTGAGTACTTATCATCGTAAAATTACAAATTTTTGTAAGATTATCGTATATGTTGCATGTAATTGGCATAACGGGCTACATTGCATTACATGGCAACACCGTGTTGTAATCCTACGTGTATGTAGGAATGATTTTTATGTAAAAGTATGTATATACTATGGTGTTTAAAGGCATTGCACGTGAAACAATGGTCCTTGAGTGATTATCGTACAAGTTATAATGCGGTTTTGTTGAGAATTCGGCCTCACCGCAAATTATCAATCTTGATAATTAATTGATTGTTCGGATAACTGAATATGAACCTCGTTTGATACTATATATACGTAAATGATGCTTCGTAACATATTTTATATCGACTAGATCAATCTCGATTGTCGTTATCGCACTGTGATGTGTCATTTTTGGGACACCTTCTTTTGGATCGTAAATTACTAACGTACTATTTTATTTCCTTTATTTCCTAATGGGTTTGATATATTAGTTGTCGTAACTATAACATAGACGAAGTATAATCGACGATGCGTACATCGGGGTGGCGAATCATGTGTGTATATTATGAAACATGGTCGAGGCGTGTTGCCATTTAATCGTTGTTTACTATTCTACTTGAATTTCAAGATGTGTTTTAAAATAGACTAGCGTTGTGATCAATCGCGATAACTTGGAATTTGGTTGGTTTTTGTGTTAATTTTGGGGAGTACGTTTTCGAGACTTATCCGAGGCCGATAACAACATTTAGTTGACATACGTATTCTCGTTCCATTTATTTCATTTTGTTTTGTTGTTTCATTATTTTGAAGATTAATATTTTACATGACGAGGTCCGGCATTTGTGTGAGTTAAGTAAGCACTAAACTTTGTTGATTAAATGGTTTAAACATAAAGTGTTTTACATATTTAATACTTGGCGGATGAAACTTTTGGATAAAAATGACTTATGTTGTGTCTTGTAACCAATAAAATATGTGTTGAGTGTAAATGGACAAAGTGAAATTATTTTCCTTCAACCTTGGTTGGTAAATTGTAATAAGTAATTATTATTACTCGTAAAATCCTTGTTTTCATATATTAAAATTTGATACTAAAAGATTGTGATGGACTTGTTAAGAATTTGTTTAAATTAATTTGAAAAAGGAGTTTATAAAATTTACGATATGACTATTGAGTATATGTAACTTGGATTTAGTATGAATTAATTTTCGGGTCAATATAGTAAACTTTTGGTGTATCTTGTAATATAAAACATGAGTAGAAGAATTGGTCATGTGTTTTGGAGCTAGAGATTTTGTAAAAACTGGTTTTATTTTAAACATAAGGTTATGTTTACGTATGCATTGGTGTAAACTAGAACACGTTACTTGTTGTAGTAAATAAACTGGTTAAAATCAAAATGTACACTTTAAGTGAGAAATTATAATGCTTGAAATAAAATTTTAACCATTGATGGAACGTCATTGGAAATCATTTGTTTGTTTAATTGTCGTTATAGAGAATCAATATGTGTAATTCGTTGATGCTTGTTTAAAATCGTTTGAAAAATCTTTTTTTTTTATTATTCCGCTGCGAGATGTGTTAATTTTAAAATCACTTGATAATGGGCTAATGATTAAAAGTTAAATTTTATATATCTTTGAATTATTGAAATAAGCATCTTAATTTTTTTTTATTGAGATTCAAGTGTTGGCTAAAATCTGTAAATTATCTGAGATAGAACTACGTGAAACTTCTTTATCATTTGAGTTGAAGTGCGCGAATGTGATTTAACAAACCAGTTTTAAAGAAGACTTATGTATAATAAAAAGTCAAAAGTTGATTTTAAGAGTTAATTGGACTAGTTTGAGTCGTGTTGGATACGTGTATGTATGTGTGGTAAGGTAAGCCGTAATAATAACGTAAAACTTGGAAAATTCTTACTATGTACGTTTTTGGTACTTAAGATATGAACATTAATGGGATTTTGACACAAGTATGGAGGTTTTCAAACCTAATGATTTTATCAAATATGATAACCGGGTCACCGCATTTACTAATGTTGATAATTTTCTTGAGATTATAACTTCCAAAAATAAAAACTTTGTAAAGATTGAAAGATGAAAGGTATAAATTCTTTAATGGTGTAACACAAATTAAAAATGTGTGAATGCTCGCTTCTACAATGTGCAAGGTAACACAAATTATATTACTCTAATGGATTACCCAACAAACAAATATTTGTATTATTCTCTTAAGATGTATATATAATGTTTTGAGTCACGAGGGTTCGATCGTGCGACATCACTTCTTTGATTTTGTGAGTCTGTATCTAAACTTGAGTCGTCATGTGACTGCTCATTTTAATATTTTCCATGATATGAAACCATTATTATTATATTTATTTTTGGGTTGCTATTTCGCTAGGACTTGATGATGAGGGTATGTCACCCGGTATATTTTGTCCTGTTCATGGACGTTGTGACTTTTCTTCTTACGGTTAATGGAACCTAAAATTCTGTATTTACTTGAATGATGCTTTAAATCTTCATTAAATTGGTTATTTATTTATATTGAACAACAGCGAGGAGGCGAAGCCGCTTTACCAAATTGTAGAGGTGAAAGAACTCGATCTTTCTGGTGAAATTGTTTCTATTTAACCAAGTGGTTATTCTTCTCTCCCCGTAGACCCTTGGTGGAATGCGTGTGCAACTCGAGACGATGGGAAGTGTGATCGTTGTTTTATTTTTTACGCTTGTGTTGATATTCAACTTTCACTCCATGTATTCGTAGATCGTTGTTGTTATCCTGAGACTTTTGTCATATATTTGAAGTATTTTCATTTCTAATGTAGTTAATTTCCGTTGGCAATTATATTGCTCGTTTACCTCGTTCGATCTCATTGATCTTAATTTTATTACTTGTTGTGCTTGTAATGATCTTTAATCATGAACCACCTTACCGTTATTTTGTGAATAGTCTATTGTGAAAATAGGTATGAGTGTGTCAAATGTTTTGGTGAACCAAATGCAAATGGTGTCGATTTCTTTATTTAATTATTTATTTATTTTCCTCACAAAAAGGCAAAGTAAAAGTATGTTTCCAAAGTGGACGAAAAATGTTTGATTTGTTTCTTAAAACGACGGTAGCAATATTTTCCCATTTCAAATTTCATTTCAAATGATTTAATTATTTTGAAGGCTAGGTCGAAAACTTCCATAGTCGTGTTTGGTATGTAATAATAATGTTTGTGTTGTCACTCGATCCTCAATTATGCACAGCTTAGCTAACTATGCATAATTCGGGAAGAGTCCTGTTTTGTTGGTTGTTGTTGCTTGATCCTCAAGTATGCATGATCTAGCTAATTATGCATAGTTTAGGAAGGGCACTATCGTGTCAAACAAATTGGTCATCTTGAAACTTGTAGTGTTTTGATAAATGTTTGGATGAGAACGTTTTTAAAAATGGTGGATCCTTATGCAAGTAATCGTATTTTCTTTGATTCCTAAAGACAATTTTTGAATTTTTCTTGTATTCCTTGAAATCTTTTCTTTCGTTTGGTGTTGACTTAGTAAGTCACTGCGACCGAGTAATTTTGGAAAATGTTTTTATGAGTTGTGTGTAACGTGCAAATTTCATCGGAATCACGAGGGTGTTGATGTAATACCAAAGGGGCTCGTACCGACACTGAGAATAAATTTTTAACAAGAATAGAAGACTGCCAAAGTAGAGGAAATCAGAGTTCAAGGGACTCTGAGGGGAATGACGAAGACTTCTCCTACATCAAACGCATCGTACCTTATTTATTTTCTTTTCTCGTTCTTTTGATATGTTTAACGACACGCGATAAACTGTTGAAGTTTACCAACTGTGCATCAGTAATTGGAAGACAATTCCATTGTCGTTTTCGCTTATTTAAGTGAGGAATCCTCTTTGCTTGACTCAACCATCCTTGATTATCGATGGTTAAACGATAGATATCCCTAGTTGATGTTTTTGTGGTAAACCCTTGCCTTTTATGTATTTATGTGTTAAGAGATATGGTTGAGTGATCGTAAGTTGTGAGAACTTGGGACGACATTGTCCAATGAAGTCCGATCATGGAGAACACGTGCCATGTAATATATTTCTTTTTTTATATATATATTTAACTGTGAACGGTGATGCTTGTTGAGATTTTGACCACGTTTGGGACGGAAGTGAGATGGTGTTCTTGTAATATCTTTTGGGTATGGATCCGTGTGTGAGCACCCTGCGATGACGTATGTATGTATTTTATTTTATTTTATTTTATTTTCTTTTTGGATATGCATCCATAGCTAGCAAGCTGTGAACCTTCCTAAACTTGCAATTTTCTTTCGGCTGGACTCATCCGAGAAATATGTCGAACATTTCTTATTTTATCATTGCTTGGCCGATTAACAAGCGTGGGTTAACTTGATTGAACGGATTGACTTGGCATGGTTTGGCTATGTTGCAAACATGTCGTAATGTGATTGTATGTGTTTCATAATGGCTTTTGTGTTTGTTTGGATTGTGATGTCTTCGAGAGAGTTATGTATACGCCGAATGATTTCGTATCGATAAATTCGTTTTTTTTTTACGAGCTAGGGTTGTATGTACGTAATATTGCGATAAGGTGATTTTGTATGACTAGTGTTAATTACTTCGTCTTATATATTCTGAACGTTTTCGATGGGGTTATGTGTGACCCGTGCGATTTTATTTTGTGAGTGGTTGTTTTTATGAGATGATGAACCAAGTGAAAGGACGATTCGAAAGTTGAAAGACATGCTCCGAACGTGTGTGATTGATTTTGATAGTTGTTGAGATCGACACTTGCCGTTGGTAGTACCTCTGTACAACGACATTTACCATGTTAACAATGAAGATGCAACATTTGAAGAATTATGATGATGAAAATGCAAATCGCCAGTTGGATAGAATGAAGTAAGGAAAAGTCAGTTGAATGGACCTGAAATGATTTGAGAGACTCCGGAGGAGATGGTGTAGATTGAGAATCACTTGTTGACCGCGAGAAGCTGTGAGAAGAGACGTGTCAATAACCGAAGGAAGGGTTTGAGAAATTGAAGTGGAGATCAAGGATCGAGATGTTAAGAGATTGAAGCAAGGTATAATACTCATGGTGAAGGTGTGATGGAACACAAGACGTGAACCAAAGTCCGCATCGGAACGTGAAGACCTCCTTAGGAACAAAATGCGAGCATAAGAAGAGGCGAGCGCCGGGACGTCGCTCCCTTAAGGAGGGAAGGATGTAACAACCGTGAAAGTGCCGTATGATGCTAAGTTATTGTCTCAAGAGTTGTTCAGTATGAGCATCTCTCTTAAGTTGTGACTCACTTGTGGATGTGATATCCCGAGCCCAACGTTATTTATTTAATCCTATTTTACGGATATTTTTGAAATTTTTAAGAAATTTCGTTTGCTATATATGTGACGGTTTAAGTTGAAACCAACGTTTACGGTCGTAATTTAACGTTTGACGATTTAAGAAGAACCGATAACGACTGCGATACCGACGGATGCCCAAAATTCACATTTTATTATCGATTGATAGATATTTGAGTTTTTCGAAGTTTTTATTTTTATTACGTGTTAAGTCGAGTCGGAACCATATGTATATTCGTTTTGTGTGCGTTTGAACCATTTAAATGTATTTTGAGGTAGTCGGGACAAAACTCGACTCCCGTAAATTTTTATAAACCGACTAGTAAGCATAATCCCGCTCTTTATAACTAGTTTTGCAAACAAGGCCAAAAGATAGACTTATTTACAAAATCTACCCTCCCCCACTATATATAAGCCATTTTTTTCACACACACTCTCATTTTAACACTCCAAAAAAAAATTTTCTTCCTCCTCCCTCTCTCTCTAAAACATACGGCCAAAACACCACCACCTTAATCCACCATCAAAAATTGTTTTCTTGAAAATCTAAGCAATACCCCATGTTTATAACATCATTGTAAGTAAATCCCACCACAAAAATCAAACATGCAACAACATTTTTTTTAGATCTAATTTTTGATTAATTTTGATAAAAACTATGATTTGATCTAATTAATTTCGTAGGGTTGTGTTTAAATGTGTTTAGGAACACACTACTAAAATATTGGAGCATGGGAGGTGTTTTCCCTTGGTGATTTCAGCCCCAAACCCCACGGCCACATGGGGGTTTTTGGTGTAATTGAAGCTTTGATTTATTTTGCTCATGGTATGGTCCTATATTTGTGTTAATAATATTTTAATAATATTTCTTTGTATTGCATGTTGTTTTCATCGAATGGGTTTTCTTAGTGATTGTTCATACAAGTGAATTAGGGTATTTTGATTTGATTAGGATGGTTATTAGGTGTTATTAGGAGTATAGGAATGAATAAAATGGGTCAAAAAGATGTTTTGATGTGATTTTGAAAAGGGTGTTTTAGGTCAGAAACTTTAAGGCCGTTTTTCATACAGTAGCTTTTGGTTAAGTGTTGGGATGATAGGATATTGTTGTAGATCTTCTTTTTAGCTTCGATTTGGTATAAGGTAGAGCTTCTAACTCAAAACGAGTCAAAAGTTATGATATTTTAAAGTTTGAGGCGTACCGGGTGATGAAAATCACAAGTTACGGGTTTTTGTCTAAATATAGGTCGAATGTCTAGGATTGTAACTAGAGTTCTAAAAATGTTTGGAAGTTGTTCTTTGGTCCTAGACCTGTACAAAAGAGTGTATTTTCAAGTTTAGGAGTTGGTGTTTCAAGTTGAGTTGACTAAATAAGTCAAAGTCGAGTTGCACTTGGAAGGTGCAAATCTGTCCGAAATTTTAAGGTATAGAGATGTGTTGAGCAGTGGGTCTTAGAAGTGAAAACTTTTTATGAAATTTGGTGAGGGGTTTCTACAGATTATAAGTGATTTTTACAAAATTTTTCAGATTTTTAGGAGTGGCCTAAGTGGGGTAAAACAGCCCGTACATTCGGTATGTACCGGCAGAATTGTAAAATGAGTAATGGTTTTAATCAAGTATAAAATTGACGTGTCTAGTAAATATCACTTGTATGGATTTTTGGCGTGAGTTTATATGAACCTTGAGTGTTCTTAATTATGTACATACAGTACTTGAAGGTACTTGAGTGTGTTGATTCATTACGTGTTTATTCGTTAGGTGTTGTATTTGATTTCCCGGGGCATCCTCATCGTCGGTGATCGTCTTCGTCTACGTCTTTGTTACTAGTACTTATGCTCCTATATCTCGAGGTGAGTCTATAGCCTCGCTCTTTACTTATTTCAAATAATTTTTACCCGCGAGGGGGATACATGCTAATTTAAATGAAAATGAACATAAGTCTTGAATGATTGTTGGACCCGAATGTTGCCTCGAAATTGTGTTGAGTACCTAGTTGCAAAAGTCCCTAAATTCATGAACTATTAACTATTGTCTTGCCCTCAAGAAGGGGGAAATAGCCGCTTATACAATTTGTAGTACTACGGGGCTAACGACCCAATGCTAGCCGAGAAGCTGTACGTTGAGTAAGTTCTGCGGTAGATTATCTTGTATGAGAGATAAGGTATAATTGCAACTGATGCCTTTAGAAGGGGCACTGGTTTCATCTGAGTCACGCCGGTAATTATTACGCGGGTGATTGAGTTAACGGATTAGTGTCATGAGCTTAAACACAATTGTCATAACCTTGAAAATAGATTGTGAGTACGACAATGCTATTAAATGATCATGATTGGTTTTTAACACTTATGTTCAACTGATGTTTTGATAAACCTATAGATTCGCTCAACCTTTGTGTTGACGATTTTAAGCATGTGTTTCAGGTAACCAAGATTGTTAGCAGCGGAGCATGCGAGGATGGAAGTTGTGGTGGCTTGGCGGTCTACTTTGTTTTCCTCCCTTTTGCACTTAAAAATTTTTATACTATGTCATGTGAATGAAAATGTATTTTTGGGTTGAGATTCAGTGGGGACCTAAACGCAAACTCTATTTTGTATTACCTTGGGATTTGGAAAACTGTAGACTTTGATGTTTTAATCAATCTTTAATTTATGTTTAAACTTTTATGTCTCTTTGAGTCGTTTGATATAGCTCATGTGTGATGATAACTACGTAGCACCTAAATGTTGTAGTTCCGCTGCGCATAGCATTTGTGGGGGTGTTACATTATGTGCCTAGCTTAACAAGGCACAAGCTTCCAACTAGCTGCTAAGCAGAACAAGGTTAGAACAAACAAATTATATAAAGAAGAAAAATGAAAAATGAAACTGATTGATTCAAGCTTTGTACTCCACTCCTTGATTATCCCCAAGCCAAGATCTCACCTCACCTTGATAATCTTCTTATCAGGGTTATGTGATCAACCTTTGACCCAAAAATTCCAAGGGTTTGGACAAAGAACTTAGAAAAATATCAGATTTTGGAACTTTTGAAATTTCTTGCACAAACTTTAAAAACAGGTTTTGAAACTTCAAACTCACAAACTTTAAACAATAACAACAAAATATTAAAGGTGGCACTTGGATTTCTTCAACAAATTCAAACACTATTTCATTATCTTGAATATAGGATTTACAGAATGTTGAACAAAGGAAAAACCAAGAGCAAACTACAATGTTGTAACCAAAACCCTTTATATAGAGGGTTACAATTCCTACAAAGCTGAAAAATAAAGTGAAACCCTAGTGGTGAACTTCCAGTAATGCCCTTGGAAGTTTGAAAATTGCTTGATCATGTGAAGTATTTTTGGCGTCTTGTGAAGTTGCTAGCTAGTGGAATTTGATCAAAGGGCTCAAAACAAGCTTAAAATGTAAGCTTGAATGTGGTGTGTTGATATACTGCCAAGTTTGTCTTCTTCCCCAAAAAGCGTGTGCAGGGGAGGTTTCATGTGAGTCATGTGATGATGTGGCAAAGGGTTTATGAGTTAGGTTTTGATTAAGACCACCTTAATCATAATTCTGGAAGGTTTTAGGGTTTAATTTCATGTAAATAGAAAAACCCTAATTATGTTCATATGGTGAATAGTTAATGTTTTAATCTGGTTTTGTTTTTGAATAAGTGTTAACCGCGTTTTTTAAACTAATTAATAAAATTAGTTAAAAACCGGTTAAGTGGATTAGTGACATGGCCAAATAATGGGCTGTGATTGGATGAATGGAGATAGTGGGGCACGTGTCATGGTGTCACTGGTCTAGGTAAGTTTCTTGTCTTGGCAGCTTTTCCACTATGTCTTTCTTTCTACTTTTATTTCAATTTTAATAAGTAAAAACTGAATTTCCCTTTATAAGGAAGTTTTGTTTTTCATACTTTTGCCCCAAAACGTTTTGCAAAGTATTTTCAAGGGTATTTCTTGCCATTTGATGATATTTGAAGGATGATTCTTGTAATATCTTCAACCTTCAAGGTCTTGACATGTATTGTTGACTTTGTGGAGGACTATATTGACAAGTCTTCATAATTGAGGGACTATTCTTGCCATTTCTTCAAAGTTAAGGGTCCTTTTTGTAATTTTGACAAACTTTAAGGACCAAACTTGTAATTATGAATATACAAGGGTTTAAAGTGTCAATTCTTCAATATTGGAGGACCCTTCTTTTACAATCTTTATTTCTTCAAGGGTTTTTCTTGGAAAATCAACTCTAGGGCCCGATTCATTGTGCGGCTTCGTTTTCCGTGTTCTTTTTTGTTTGTTTCTTGTGATCTTTTGCCATTTTCTCAATATCCGTACCTAAAATACACATGGAACAAACACAAGAATATATTTGGCATATTTTATGATATTTTATGCATTTTAAGCCCATTTTGGACGATGAGACTATGTTTAAAAGCAGTCTCATCAGAGGTTTATGATTACTTGATTATCTAAGCCTCGCACTAATTGTTTGACTGCTTATGCGGTTTCACGAGGTGTTAGGTTGTTTTTTTTTCAAAAATAACCCGTAGGCTTATCTGGTATGGTCATTTTTTTTTTGCATACGTTGTATTCTTACACCTACGGTGTATACAAAAAAAAGAATGTGAAGGGGTATGATTTACCTAACATGTCTGAGTATGTGGCCATATCTATTTTGGAAGTTTATGAAAGGCGATGATGATAATATTTGAGCCTCTCTCACCGGATTTGATAAAAAAATATAAGTATGCTTCTCTTGGCGGGGAAACCTTAGTGGGTTTGCAGCCGGAGTGTATATGTCGACATATCCAATTACTTAGTTATATGAGCCTCGAAGTATGAAAATAGATTGATCATGATGCCGTGTGTAAGGGCGATCTAGAAAATGCACCTTTTGATCCCAACAAGTATTTTTCAAAAAATTTCGCGCAAAACGGTTGCTTTTTCTATAACTTTTTTAAAACATACCTGATGGTACGTTGGTGACGATCTATTGGGCCTTTTGTTTTATTTGTGACGAAAGAAACTCCTTATCTCATTCTGTTGCTGAAATGTTAAGGATTCGGTGCACTGGGCAACTGTCCGTGTGTGGGTGTGAAGAGAACTACGTGAAGGATTTGTGAGAAGGCCACGAGTCTGCGAGGGAAAAATATATTGTAATTTTGTCTTTGAAAGAGGAGGATTACTATCTCTTTGGATTCGTGATTCTCGAAAGTTGAAAGTATTAGCAATCACGAAACATGATTATACACACCTGTGTTTATCACTGTATAACATCCCATTTATTGACCCCTTTATCCCATTTTGTTGATCCTTAATTAATGGAATCTTTCCCTTTGGTGTAGGGTTGCCCTTTTGGTGTCTTTTTCCATTAATTATCCGTCGTCTACATGTGTTGATGGCTGAGTTGTGAGGGAAGCAACTATTCATAGGCTGTGATGAGTTGCAACGGGCTGGGTTAAAGCTGATATCAAACGTATCTTGGCGTGGCAACCTATCGAGGTTGCAGCCATGGCGTGTTGGTCCTCTTTTTACTAAACAATGCCATGTTTGAGCCTATACAAAAAATACTTTTCTTGATATTATTCTTGGTTTACCCAAGATTATTGTATGATTGTTGATACTTTGATCTTGGGCGCGTCCTCATGTTGTGCATACCGGTTCATATATTTTAGGTGTGGTATTTGTTTGTTCACTAATGGAGGCTGAAATCTTAACCTTTGGTCATTGGGTTGACCCTTTGATGTCTCTTGCCATTAATTATCCGTTGTCTATATGTGTTGATGGCTACAGGACTAGGTGCTTTAGTTGCCCTTACTGGTTGTATGTCATGTTGCATCTATAGATTATATGTCATGATCTGATATGATTAATCTTTTGTGGGAATGTACAATTTCCCAGGCTGTGATGACCTTGACCAGCCTAGTATAAACCAGAGATCACACAGATCTTGGCGGAGCAACCTTCCAAGGCTGCAGCCATGCCGGGTGTGTCCGGTTTTCCCTAAAGGGTGTACTATCTGAGCCTAAAGTATATTCCCCCCCCCCCAATTTTGGGTATATGCTGTCAGACAGGATATAGAAATATGTAAACCTGAGACCGAACGAATCTTGGTGGGGAAACCTTCTGAGGCTGCAGCCATGCTGGGTTTGTCCGGTTTCCCTAAAGGGTGTAATATCTGATGATACAGTATATGTATTGTTGATAATGTTAAATATTCATATTACCGGTTACATTTATTTTCAGGAATGGATTAATGAAGAGCCTGTGATGAGGCACTAGTAAATCGTTTTTCTTTTTGTGTTTTTTATGGTTAATTAATTATTTGTCTCCACTATACAGCCAACTCGCTAATGAGTGTTTATTTATTTATTTTCTAGCTAGAAATCGTTTGTGTCCTAGTTGTTGTCTCTAGAACACAATAACAAAGTGAACTGAGAAGGCCATTAGCTACCATTTGATGTAAGATTTAACAATCATCGTTCATAAACAGACAATAGGTTTTCCCCGTTAAAATTGGTTTGACAAAATCATGATATAGGACCTGTTAATAATGGTATTGGAGAAGAGTTGATATCTTACAGTCATGCATTCGATGCGTCTGTCACCGCCACATTCAAGGATGAAGAAAAACAAGCAGGTTCGCCTTTATTTCTATTATTCGTTCTAACATTACGTTGCTATTTATCTTTATGCAAAAGACCGATATATACTGATAATGCTTTGTGCTAAGAAAATCTAACCCACAACAAGGCTTAGATTGTATTCTTAAGGTCAACTAAAACATCTGGGAGAATTATGGTTTACCGAGACTTTCTAAATACGAAAAAACGTATTTCCAACAATCTCCCCCAAAGGGAGGTCACTCCAAATTACAAGGTCCTAATCTAGCATGTTAGATCTTCGTTCTCATGCTCGTAGTACACTTTCTCTTTTCTTCTTTTACTTTTCTTCATTTTTTGTAAATATGTGATGAATATCATCAGGCTTTGGCTTAGAACATGTTCTTTTGGCCTTTCACATGCAGTCTTTCTCTTCTTGTGATGTTCACCTCTTCGTGACTTCATGTCCCACATACCTATCCTTTGTTGAATTCTTGAAAGTTTCATAGTTGATACAGCGGAAGACTTTTAGGTCAGACTTTCTTGAATTTGCTGAAATATTTGATGCAGAAGGAATAAGTATGTGAGGCCGACTTCAGCTGGTACACCGCAACGCCACCGTCTTCAAATGTAGCAACATAATAAGACACGAATAAAATGGATTTGACATTTTATTCGTATTCGTTAGCATTTTACCTCCGGTCGGTGAAGATCCGTTGGACGATAATTAATATCGTACTTGTGACAGGTAGCTCTAATTAAAGATCTCATTGACAAGATTTCGCGGGTAAACCCGTTCTCTTTATTCGATCGTCCAAAGCTGACTGCGAACATAAAGAGTGAATCATTTGGATAAGAAATATCCTTATGATTGAAGCCGTCAATTCATGATCCTGGAACAAGTGAATTTCAATTAAGATATTCACCATCGTTTCTTTCTAGTTGTCACGAGCTTGATTCTGATAGAATCTTGCTTATCACCTACCGCGGTGCTGTTTGAGGTTGACACTGGAAGGATTTTCACTCTTCACTATGAACAATAAAGAGTGTCACTCTGGGTGTTCTGGCAAGATCACTTGGATAATGCGTAGAGGCCCTAGAACAAGTTTAATCTCAATTAAGAGTTAAACCATCGTTTCTTTCCAGTTATCACAAGATTAGTTCTTAAAGAACCGCACGTGTCACCTACCATGAGCTTGTTTGATGTTGGCTCAAGCAAGATTTCCATCTTCATTGTAATATTTTCGTATCACTCAAATGTTCTGGCAATATTGCAAAAATATTGTGTAGGACTCATAAAAATCTTTCTTGTTTTTCAAATTGTGTCCTACTGAGACTTCTGATGATCTCGTGGCTCTAGACTCAATAGTGCATTTTGTTTTAGTGAGCGGAGGCTGGAGAGGATTGCCACCTTTTCAATATCAATTTATTCGGAGTGAATAAACCGATAGATAACGTGTTGAGCTCCGTGACATTAAAACAAATATCTTTTGAGAGATATTTGAGTTGGCTGGGAGGGGTTGTGCATCGCATCACTGGGTCCATGATACTTTATAGTCTTCAAGATGAGTTGACCCGGTTTCTGCCTAAGTTGTAAAGAGGGCCCTTTATCTTTACATTTCTTTTTCATTCCTCAACCCCTTTAATGCTTACCAATACATCATCACTAGCACCTTGTTATGATTGTTCTAGTGCAAGAATCAGTACTTGGTCGGCATTCAACTACGTTCACAATCCATTCTCCATCTTTCCTAAGGACTTCTATTTTCTAACTATGGAATTGTCCTTGGGAAGATTCCTCCGATTCTTGAAGAATCATTGGACTAGCACCTAATCCTACCACCCTTTTGTCACCACATCCGTCGTGAATTAAGTGTGTTTTTGGTAAGTGTTCATCTTCATGAAAATTCCTTAAAACTCACTGATGTACTTGTGATATGAATATCAAGAGTGTTTTGTACCTTCAGTGTTTTTGATAACAAAATGCTCCCCCTTAACATATGCATAGCATATATCAAGTTGGGTTTACCATTAAGCTCTTTTCATTTTTTAGCCACATTTGTTTACAAGTCTCCTTAATCCTATTTTCTCCCCTTATCCAAAATGTTAACCATAAATATTTTGGATATTAATGGATTAACCGGTCTTTGGGTAACAAAATGAAATCAGTTGCTGGCCATAGAACATATCAATGCTCCCCCTCAAGTTAATGAGGGTTAGTTGTAGTGCCTGAGTATGATATATTTTGAAAGATTTAGAATCTCGTGAGAAATTCTTGAAAAATTATCATACTTTCACACTACAGCAAGCCACAAAAGCACTATATTCCCAGTATTTACATATTCACAAGTAAAATATGTAGTTGACCTGAGATAGTACGACCCATTAAATGGATTGTTCCATTAGCTCGTGGTGCGCTCAATTTGGTCTTCCACCGACGAACCGTTCTAGACTTCTTATAAGACGTCATTCCCTTAGATTTTCATCAATTTTCTTGATCATATAGTTGGCACTCTGCTGAAATCCCGGGCGCCAGTCTACAGTAACCTCTAGAAGTGTCTTGTTCTTGTTGAGATGCACCAACTTTTCCTTGATATGGTTGAGAGTCCCGTCACTGAATTTGTGGATCTATGGGATTCTCATGAACTTCATTAGTCCTCGGCCATTCAAGTAGAAAATGCTAGAAATCGGGTCAGTGGTACTAGTGTATGGAGATTTGTCTGTATGCCTAGGCAACACTTGAGTTCGTGGTTTTGAAAGATTTAGTTTCCTTTGATAACTTTCTACACCAAGTTGCAGATCTTCAGCGCTTTTCTTGATGACAATTCGACGTGTGTACATTCTAAGACCTGAATTCAGGGAAATGATTTCTTTAGAGTTCAAATGTCTGAGCGTGTTGTGAGTAATCAAAAGCAGCATGTCTTCAATATCTTCGAGACGAAGAAGTGGAAAATTTCCTTCCTGGATAGTGTAGATATTATCATCTTCTCTTTTGATTCTGATCTCTGTCAAGTGTTGATAGCCAGTTTCGGGTTCAATCCTAACTCCTTGGATGCTTCTAATTCGGATTAGAGAGAAGACTTGAGGACATGAGTTGTGCACACATGCATAGTTGCAGGCGTGTCGCACACGCTCATCCCAATGTGAAGCACCCAACTCAGCATATCGATCATATTTAGAATATACTTGCGGTACCCAGAGACGATTGACTTTTTCTTCTATCCACGATATCAAATCCCAAGTTGCAGCTTTTAGTAATGTTAAGGAGGTCGCATACTTGTTTGCTCCCTTGACCAAGTATTCGAGATCCTTGCGGACGAAGAATTCGAGTGCGATTTGATCATCATCTGCAGCTGTAGGGAGAGGAGGTTTTTCAGGTGCATGAAGACCGTCCCTTTGAGTAGTTCTCAACGCTTTCAGAAGCTCATTAGCGTTGTACTCGTATTCCGTACTGCTGATCTTGGATTTAACACGAAGTGTCGGATCTTTGAGTTCCCGCACAACCATTGCTTGAGTTATGTTAGACCCATAGTTATACTCTAAGTATCTTGAAAAATCTATTGGATTGCTTAGGAATTGGGAGAATTCAGCTTAATCAGCCTTTGAGAATGGACGAAGTACAGCAGCGTTTGAAACCCAAGGTTATACAGTTTCATTTTCATCTTCCTCGAGTGTATCCACCCATGGTGGTTCACTTGACTCTGGAACATCAGGAACTTGAGTAGATACATGAACATCAACAACAGGTACGGCTACGGCTTCAGTTTATGGTATGTCTTGGACTTTATCAGATACTGGAAAATCCGGTACAGGTTGATCGGGTTCTGTCAGTTGTTGTTGCACTAAAGGTGTGGTAGCTGAAGCAGCGGTAACTGGGGCAGATGTGACAGGAACATATGTGGTTGTAGGAGCGGTTGTGGCTGAAGTATATGATGAAGCTGTATTAGCATCTACATCATGAAACTTCTTAGTGCGTTTGCCTTGGCGGGGTGGAGGTGTCTTGGTTTTTAGAGTTGATTTATCCTTGGTAGCATCATCCTTGTGAGATTTGTTACCTTTGGACTTGTCTTTATCAGACTTGTCTTCGTTATCTCCATCCTTTTTCTCTGTATCACCATTCCCTTCTTCTTCATCATCACCAATTTTTCCGTCACCACCTCCATTATCATCATCGTCACTGTGTTTATCACTACCTCCTTCGTCATTACTACCGTCTTCGTCATCACTACCTCCTTCATCATCACTACCTTTTTCGTCATCACCATTCTCATCATCAGCATAATCGTCATCGTTGTCGGATTCGTCTTCCTCTTTCTCTTCATTTAGGATATTGTAAGGAACTACAGTACCATGTTTCTTGAATATCTCAGCATCTTCATCCATAGCCGTTTTAAGAGCCTTGTGAAGGTTCTTTTAAGCATTGTTTTGGTTGTAGGACCTGACTTGAATCATCCGAGCATGTAAGAGTTTCTTTAACTCATATACTGTGAGCCTTTGAGCAATGAGAAAATCTGATTGATGAGTGTCAGAAGACTTGATCATGAAGTTGCTTGCAGCAATTTGTTTTAACTCGTCTCGTAGAGTGTCGATAGATTCCTTAACCTTTTCATCAAGTGAGTCAACAATTGAGTTGTTAGCTTTGGAAATAATCTCTTTCTCATCTCGGTAATTCCTTTTTAGTTCTCGAAGACGAATGAACGTTGCTTCATTTTTGGCGGTTTCATTTGCTTTGACGTGAGCTAGTTCTTTTGCATGTCCTTTGCGGGATAATTCTAACTCTTCTTGGAATTTAGCAATTGCATCTTCTTGAGCTTTTCTTGTGGATTCATCACTTTGCTATCTACGAGCTAACTCCTCTTTGACTCGAACCATCTCTTCTTGTTGAGCTTTCATGAGTTGTTCCATTTGTAGCATGAATAATGTTGGTAATGATGGAATCAAAGATATTGGTGCTACTAGTGTTTGTTGTGTAGGAGCAATGGTCATTGCAGTACTTGAAGCTGAGAGAGGTTGGCTTGGTATAATTAAGGGAAGTTGAATTTAAGTAAGTGGAGTTGTAATAACTGGTGGAGTCACTATAGTACTTGTGGATTTGGTAGGTTCAACATTTATAACGAGATGTTCAGTATTTACAAATGTTGTCGTATTAGCAGACCCGACAATGTCCATATCCTTTAATCCGTGATGAGCTTGTTGTTCATCATGAAGATCGACATCGTCATCAACTTGGGCAGATTTCTCACGAATAGGTATGTATTCATCAGGCTTCCCAAATTCATCAATATCAGTAGGTAGTATGGTTTCCTTTGCCTTTACACCAGAACCACTACCCCCCGTGTCTTTCTTAGTTTGTATGATAGCTTTCTTTATATTGCGTCTTTCAGTTTGGGGAATCAGTTCTTCTTCATTTATATCTTCATATTCATCCTCAAGCATCAGCTGCTTTCCACTAGACTTGGAAACGCTTTTCTTCTTTTTGGGCTTAGGTGAACCTGTTTATTCTGATGGTTCGCGTTGTTTGCGTTTGCCTTTGGGTTTTTGTGAAGAAAACTCTCTAGACTCAACTCTGTTCTTTTGGTTTTCCATTTCTTCCAACAATTGCTTGTATGCATCACTTTCCTTGATTGCATCATTCAGCATGTGATCAGGAACTGGAGTTGGAATACCTGTATAGATACCTAGTTGTATGTCTTATCTTATATCGATGGTATCATCGTCATCTGGTGTGTGATGAGAGCTCCATTCACGCTTATCTATTGAGTTATCTTCTTGTATGAAGTAATGAATGATGAGCTTGTTGAATTGTGGGAATTGAAAGTACCCAGCCTTCTTCTTTGTTGCGTTGTGGAATAGTTGATAGTGAAACTCATCCCATAGTAAATGCGCATAATTCACATTCTTACCTTTGTAGATTCCTCAAAAGATGCAAGCTTGTGGAAATTGTAGAGAATCATATCTAGTGGTTTTAGCAGTAAGATATCTAATGAGTGTACCGAAGATTGCTTTCCAGGGTTGTCCCAACCTTGCGGTGTTGAATTGAGACGCAATTCGTAAGTCAGGATCATCATATCCAAGAGAATAATACATCTGAATGAGTTCTTTCTTGTCTGGGTTGTCTGCAAACTTTTGACCTTGAGGTGGAGTCGACAAGCCAAATATTTTGCGAAAGTGAGGAATAGTGAGATTCTTTTCCTTTTTGTTGATTATGAATGCAATCTTGGTGTCTGATATCCTTTTCTTTGATGCCCAAAATTCATGCATGTAAACAGTTGGAACCGAAGCTGTAGCCCTTAATGCCTTCCTGATTGGTGTACGATCAAGAATTTCCGTTGCTACTTTGTATGCATATTGAGCTGAAGTGGTGTCTTCCTTTAGCCTAAAATTGTTTGGTATAAACTTGAGAGGCGTTTCATCGGTGACGGGTGTCTGATCAACTTGAACTTGTTTTGACATGTTTACTGCTTCACATAGAAGATACACAGTTGATACAAAACTATATATAGTGTAACACGCCTAAATTTATACAATTCAATACAGCGGAAGACTCGTTGGTGTTACGGGATAGCACATTACTCACATCATAGACAACGCTTAAAAATCACGTCGTTTGATAATAAAGAATTTCCATTCATAAATATCAAGTTTACATAGGTCCCAAGTCATTGTGTTTCATACAGGTTTTACAAAGCATTTGAATGGAAATTATTGTTTAAGTGCAGGCCATGAATTCTTGTCGTCTTCCCGAGAATTACCTTCAAGTACCTGAGATAAAACATGTTAAAAGAAAAGGTCAGCGAAAACGCCGAGTGAATTCATAGAGTTTAATAAAACCATCAATATATCATCGGTATATAATTATTACCGAAAATCATTTTGTACAAATCCATGTAGTAGGCCATAAAATAGGCCAAAAATTATTTATACAAATCCTTGTCAAAATCATAATATAGGTTGTTGCCTTCAAAATCAATATACGAACCAATGTTGTAAAAACATCATACAATACGTTTTATAACGTTGTATAACGTTAAATAAAAACCGTTATATGGATATGGTTATATAAAACCAAAACACGAACATAATATCAATAATAAGACCCTGTATTGCTAGTCAGGCAATATATCGTATTTCAATGCATAAAGCAGTATTTCGTTATTTGAATTATTATAAGCCGCATGACATTGTTACCTTACTACAACAAACAACTCGTAGCTAGCCCGAAATTCAATTTGCCCATCTAAATTAGCGTGTCGTCACAATAATCACGCTTGTGTAAATCTTCTCGTACATAAATTCGCTTACCAATCAATGTGGCACGACGGGGATCAACCGTCAAGGCGCGAACTGGGGTGATCGTCCCCAAATAGTACTATTATATGCATAAGCGTCTACCAAATCCCGGTAGTTCACAATTCATGCTAATGGGACTTTTAGTGACATAACCTAACTTTAATAATCCATTTCATTTCATCTATCGGGTCATTTAATCATTCATCGGGTCATATAATCATTCGGGTCCAAATCGATAAACAAACAATCGGGACAAATGGTGTCCTATTTTATCAAAACTAACATGTTATCTCCCTCGCGGGTTTATAAAACATTTCATAAAAACATTTAAAAGAGTGTGAGGCTATGAACTCACGTTGATGTAGGAAAGCGGGTTATCGGCAATTCGGATGTACGGTATGTGCTTCAATCACGGAAACCTATATAAATAATAATCGGTCTTAGACTTTTGTCCAATGAATTTATCAAAATAACAATTATGTATACATATGATGATTTTGTACATATGATGATGATCAAGTGGGTTTATACATTCTCATTTACTCATTTTAGTGTTATGTATTGGTAACTTTTATACTAGTTTACTATTTTTACTTATTTACATGTTTTAGGCCTAATAGCCTATTATAAGCACAATACTTTAAATTATTCCATTTAACTTTGATTATTAGTATTATACTTTACATGTTGGGCACAACTGGGTTAAGCCCAATAAGTAAATTTATAAGTGTTTAGCCCATTTAGTTGGATTATTAGTCCAATAATGCTAACTTAGCCCGTTAATGTCCATATGTTATTTAGTTCGGGTTTTATCGGTTTTTACTTGTATTAAGTACTTATATATCAGTATATGACTTTTAAAAAGTTTACATTAGACGGTTCCGATCGTCTAAGTTTTATTTGACAAAACGTTAATCTTTCGGTTTTAGCCGAAAAGACGTAAAACTTAGTATATAGTTTTATAACTTGGAAAAACATTTATACTTGTAATTTATATAACATGTCCTATTTTAATATCAATATATATATACCTCTTTATTTATAATTATTATCAACTAGTGGGTTTTATATATGTATATTTTATAAATACAAAATTTTGAGTGCTTATATTATATACTATTTATTTTATCAAATCTGTCCTAAATTTTCAGTCCACTAAAATGTCCATATCTAGAGTTATATATGGAGATAGGATCTCAAATTTTTATCACAGAAACTACATGATATGTGCTTCATTTTATTCCTTATAGATACTGATGAATCAATCTCTAAATATTTTAATAAATTCGTCCAAAACAGTGTAGGCAGATTTGCACTCTAAACTTGTTTTGATCATATCTCACTCATTTTTATGATTCCATTGTATGGCCAACTCTCACATGTGTATAACACCTAATACTTACTGTATATTGATTCCACTTTACCATTTTATAAGTTTAACATTTGGTTACTTACTGTTTTTATACAGCCATCATATTTAGCAAGATTTTAACCTTGTTACCTATGGTTTTCCATCTTTTTAACAATATTTATCAACACCAAATCCCCATATAATATTTTTAATCATCATTCATCATCATAAACATATACATTTCAAAAATGAAATATAAAATACATTTATAATATATGAACAAAGTGATAGAGGAGATATTCTTATACCAACCAAAATGATGAGATTTTAAGAGTTTGAAGGATCAAGACTTGGTTTTGGGTCACCAAATCTTATGAACTCTTGTATGAAATCTTCAAGATCACCAAGGGAGATGTTGGTCTTTGAAAATCATCCCTACTTCACCTTGCAAACTTCTCTTTGGATGTTAAAATCACCTCCAATCTTCAAGGCTTCAAAGGAGCATCATCATGTGTATGAATAACACATGATTCTATGGATAAAATAGATCAAAGAGGGGTGTTTAGTGGTGATTTTGGGACGAATTTTAGAGAGGAAAGAGAGAAAAATGGTGGTTTGCATGAGTTGCAAATGAAGTGAGTGGTTTTGGTGTACTTGTTTTAAGTTTAAGTGGTTTGGAAGGCTAGATGGACAAGTATCCATCTAGTTTATATAAAAATGACACCAAATGTGGTGTGTTGTATACTTGTTGCCTTCCCATGTGTGGGGGTGGGACAAGTTTATCTTGTCTCATCCCTATTTAATTACGGGTACTCCTCGATTCTAGTTTCCTCGATTTGCGTACCCCCTGATCGTTTTACAAAATTTTTTTTATAAATTATGAATCAACGGCACAAAACAAATATAATAAAAATTGTCTCATCAAAAACGGTGTTCAAAAACGTAAATACGTAATCCTAAGGTTTCCGGTTTAGTCGTAAAGGACGTTAAATTATTCACGTAAGTCATAATCTCTTCTCGTAAATTTGTGAGTTTATGAATCAACTCAAATTTAAAATCCCAAAATAATATTCACGGATAAATTAATTTCCTGAAATGTCGGACTGTCACCAAAAACGGTGTATCTAAACGTAAGCACGTAACGTAGAATCCTCCGGTTTAGACGTAGTCGATGCTACTTCAAGATGTAAACCCATATTTCTTCCCAAAAATAAGTGAGTTCATAATATAACATTAAAATAATTTTTTTAAATAACATTTGAGAATAAAATATCAATCATAACTTGACGGATTGTCACAGCATTTACCCCTAAACAGAATTTTTGTCCTCAAAGATCAATTTATCTTACTACTCGCATCTTATAGAGTTAAAGTCAATTTATCTTACTACTCGCATCTTATAGAGTTAAAGCCATGTGGGTATTTCCTCCACATTCGGTCTTTTATCACAAGTGTAATTCATTACAATACGCGAGTTTCATCAAACACAACTATGGGAATACGATCATGTTTAATGTTGACTTACTTTCTCTATCCATGATGTTCACGGGTTTTTGATGATTGCAACTTTTCGCCAATCTAAACTTTACTAAGAAACAATCAGATTTTCACTTGATAGACATTTTATCAAGTTAGATATACGAAACATAATTCACGCAGTCCTTGAAGTCATAGGTTAGATCCAGCTTATATGCCTTTCAAACCAAATTTTACATCATCTCAAAGGTCCCATACAACGGGGACTTATATCCCATGATCTTTCAGATCATCAATTCATTTTTCCATAGTTAAAATTTTTGGCATAACTTCGCTACCCATCTGGCACTTCAAGATCTACATTTCATATTCACATAACCTCCTGCCCACTACCGGCAGTCAATAATCAAATCCTAATTTCAACAATCATTTCAGGTCTCGCGGGTCGAGTATTTTGTAAGGTTAGGTTCGCCATTATAGGAAACCTTAAACCTAAAAGACATGTCCAACTCACAATGGGTGTATGTCGGGTGTCTTCATCCCAACTCTTGCTTACAGATGCTCTAATATATATCCTCACAAGATTCGATCTTGATCCTAATACGATAATTATCAAGGATAATCTCTCCAAAGGAAAACGATTATACGGTCTATTACCAAAGGTTAATTATTCAAACATAAAACAAGACTTCTAGTGCTTTGTATCATTACTTTACCTCATCCCTTCGATTGGGGTGGCAAACAGTACTCTCATCAAGGTTCGTTCCCAATGACTTCTGAGCAAATCTCTAGAAATTCGATGCGAAGCGAGGATCTTGATAGAGATGATCGATACAGGCACACTATGTTTACACAACTCCCTTAAATACAAAAGAGTCAATTTCTTCATCGAGAATCTATCATTAACAAGAATGATATTAGCATATTTGGTCAGTCTGTCGACGATGACCCAAATCGAATCAAATTCAGATGATGACCTTTGCAATAGTTAGACGTTTACTAATGTATGAGGCGATATCTGCCTTCATAAATTGCATCAATACAACTTCTTCAGATAAAGATACATTTAATCAGAAATGACATGAATAGAATACTTAATCTTACGAGATTCCAACATAACTAAATCTCGAAATCTTCCACGTTTAGGCAACCACAGGTGGCCTAATACATTTAACGCTATCGGCTTCTCAATTCTAATGATTCATATTAGTCGTGAATCCCTTTTTATTATCTATAGTATCCTTTTTACAATCATTGTTTATTTTTATATTGTTCGGCAATTTATTTTGCACCTTCATTATTAAGGAACATGTCCTAATTGGTTCTTTATCTTTTCTACATAATGTGTCGGTAATTACGTTCACTTTCCTAGATGGAATAAATATCATGACCGTATTTATTCGAAAGTTCTTTCTTCACATTTTCCAAGTCTTAGTTCTATCTCAACTATTGTTTTTATCAGTTTTGCTCAATCCGACGTTTAAAGCGTCGATAATTACTATAAGTAATTAAATAATAAATATTTAATTTTTATGAAGCGTAAACGCAAAAAGTTTTTAAATTTTCTCAGTTTGTCCAATTATATAAAAATGTTCAAAATAAATTTGAATTTAATTAACACAATTTTTGTTTATTTATCAGAAATAATTAGTAAGATCCGTAAATGTTCGAAAAACCTTCGTTTATTCTTTGGTAAAAAATTTCTTAGTTGAAAATAAAAAAATTGTCGTTTCAAATTCTAAGTCATGGTTTAACAGTTTCCTCAATCCCTCTTAGGTTGTCTTGAGGTATACACAAACATTTACCCCTAAACAGGAGTTTAGTTAAATGATTTGTGTATAAGGGAATAATCCCTTAAAAATCCTTTGTTAAAACATTTGTCAAAACATATTTCCATTTTCTTTTTGGTAAAACCCAAAGTCTTAAATGGCTCTAATCTTTGAAGAGTCAATATATTCCATTATCTTATTAATCACATGGTCAAATCATGTAAAGGATTAAGTCTTAAATCACATGTTAAAATTCAAGGTACATGTTTTTATTGTTCGACCAATTCAGGGCAATCTATAAATAATTATTAACTCATTCTTATTCTTATAAACAAACAAATAGTCCTTAATAATCACGAGCATGAATTTATCAAATTACAGCATACACACGTGATTCACCAAATTTATGAATGATACAAGTGTATTAGCCAATCCAAATGACACAACATGAAACTCATAATGTTCATTACAAGTTCTGGATGTAGTGATTGGAATAGATAATCTTTTTCTCGGACGCGAAATTGATGACAACCATGCCGTGGATCAAATTTTGAATATACGCTAGAACCTTGTAAATGATCGAGCAAATCTATCATCTTGGTTAGTGGATATAGATTTTTAATCGTCAATTTACCTAGTTCAGGGTAATCAATAAATATAAGAAATAATAACACCATAGCTCTTCATGATGACGAGCTTGGTAGAATAAAAGCTTTCTCCGACAACTCTCTCAGTCGTACGGTAATTCCTTTAATTCAGATGGTGCTGACGTACAGTGCACATGCCACAGGTGCAGCACCGGGAATATAATCAATACCAAATTCAACTTGCCTTAATGGCGAAAGTCTAGGTAATTCACCAGAAAATACCTCCTAAAGTTTCAGATAACGAAAACATCTTTTAATAAATTGATATTAGGTTGTTTCTAGATTATAATATCTATGATTAGTTCATGATCATTCATGGTATAATTTCAAGTCTAAATGCAGGATATGGTCATCCATCAAGAATTATTTAGATCACTTTGGTTAATCAACATCTTATCTTTTAGGGTAATTCTACTCGAGTTCCCATCAATTAAGACAATGTCGTCATGTCATAATCAATCAATCCATTCTACTAGCACTATTAACTTTTCAGTTTTATTGTCGCCGATAAGATGTGAACTTCTCAAAAGACTAATAATAACTCATAATCCTTCACAAATTCAAGGATATTAGGAGACATAACTAACCTTAAAAGAGTAAGGTCAACGCATAATCTACGTGAGAGAATTTCAAATCAGATACAGACGAAAACATCAACGAATATGAATATATCCCATGTTTTCATAATTTTAGTACGCATTCAAAAGCTCCTCGGATCGTTACCCAGGTCATTCAAATGAAATCTAATCAAAAGATATGATAGGAACGTCGATACATCCAGTCGGGTATCAACACTCGATAATCAAATACTTTTCCAGAGAATCTCGCCACGAGAGAATTGGACAAGAAGGGAATATCAATTGTCAAATAAGACAAGTTCCACAGATGAGTAGATTCGACTCAGAAGAATAAATAGTACGGGCACATAGGTAGGTGTCCCTAACACTATGTCCCTATTTTCGCACTTCTTGCAGATCTCACAAAATTTCAATCCTTCACAATTTTAAGGAAAATGTAATTTTTATTAACAATTTTTATGGTGACTACTAATCAGCCTTGCATGGTCCCTTCCAAATTGTATGTAGGCGCGCAACTATATACAATTTCAAGATTAGCGATGCAATACTCAATTCATCAAAACTTTGTCATCATGTTTATAATAAAAACTTTTTCATGCTTAATTCTTAAATAAGAATCAAAAATAAATTTACAAAGATTTTCTTTGTTATGAAAACAATTAAGTTTTTCAAGGTGTTTCATAAACAACTTCATTTTGATAACGATTATTTATAAGTCTCAATTTAAATAATCCATATGGTGATGAAAACCCAATTTTTCTCAAGAGATATTGTTTTAACTTATAAAAACAATTAGTGATCTGCAAATGAGTGATGAAGAGTTGTTCACCAAGAACTAACTACAATATAATAGAAAATGAGCTTTAGCCAAATAATCATGAGGTTCATGACCTCGATGGCGCTCAAAAAGACTAATTCACAACGTAACTCAAACCGAGATGAGTACTTGTTCAATGGTTAAATCACTAGTGTGAACATTAGGCTGAAGCAAGAAAAGATAGATAATATCGATACATGTAGGATTTAGCAATCAAAGGTAGTCTTTTCATTAATCACAAACAAGTCAAAATTGTAACGTAACACATTATGTGTCACTATGTCATACAATTCCAAGAACTCATCCTACCAACTGATGTCTCAGTTAAGTTAGGGATTATTTTTAAAAGATACCACAATGAATACTAATCTACAAGAGTCATTAGGTGTCCCACCTGTCCCGGAAGATCCATCGGTCCCAATTCAGAAGAAGATTTCTTCTATTTATTTATTGGACACTGGGCATCCTCGTTAGTGGACAATGGCCTAGGAACAACACTTAACACGAATCAACAATCAATTAAAACCTTATAATTCAATCACAGAACTTAACGACTTCATCTTAACAATCTCATATTCCATACGAGTTAAGTTTTACTTTATTCAAGTTTCAACCAAATTACACTCAATGCGATATCCTACCTCATTCTCCAGTACTTTCAACCTTATTCATAAACCTTAAAAGGGCAATAAAAGCTCGATATGATCAACACTTAATTTCCAATCCTATAGCTCTTACAACAATAGTTATCAAATAAGTCACTAGTATGAAACGAATCACACATTCAATTAGACTTCTCGGAAAGGTACTAGAGGCGTGAGGCTTTTGGGTAAAGGCTCCAATTACAGCCTCAAGTGCAACATTCACCCTTTCGATTTCAATTTAAGAATTGGATGACAACGAATCAGATGACATCTTTCTCGGTGGTAACGTTTTGTCAAACTCCACTCTATAAGGAAAGATCGCCATGACATCGATATCAGATTTAATCTCGCCAATTCTTCTTTAATATCACAATCAATTAATATCAACATTTCTACGAATATCAACCATTTGTTGGGATCATAAATATCCACAACTTGGTTTAGATCTAGGATAGCTAGAAATCCTACGAGAATAGCTTCGATTACTAGGGGATTTGGGGTTCCTTGTGACAATCTACGTCGTATAAATACCTCGTATAAATATCAAAATAATCATCAAACAATCATGTAATCAAATTACATCATATATATACATATATATATATATATATATATATATATATATATATATATATATATATATATATATATATATATATATATATATATATATATATATATATATATATATATATATATATATATATATATATATATATATATATATATATATATAATATATATATTACATTATATATAAGAGGAGGGATTTGCCACGTCATCTATCAGGGCACTAATCCTACGTGTCAACGGGCTTACAAGCTGGGCTTTCCTAAAAAAACCCGATACACGCATAAAAACCAAAAGCGTATACTTTTAAAATCCTAATCCTGTGATTATATGCCTTCTTCTTCTATAACCCTAATATCGTTCACTATTCTTTTTCACGATTGAAACTTGAACTATTATCTAGGTAAGTTTTTTTATTCCATGTTCTTAAGACATTGTTGTGAATAACCACTTTTTTTGTTCATCTTTGTTTCATGTGAATTGTTATGAGCGATTTAGCCATAATTGTTTTTAATCTAAATTTATTTGCAGATTCTTCCCTATATGTACGATTTCTATTGATTTCATCTCAGAATAATATGTTACTGTATTATTTTGTTTCGTAAGATTATGCATTAGTTAATTTAGAACCAGATCGTGTAAAGGATAAGAAGGTATTCTTATTTTCGATTATGATATTATATTAAATAGCTTTCGAACAGTTCATCTTTAAGGTTTAAAAAAAATCTTATTATCAGGTGGCTTCTTCGGAATGTGACCGTTCTATTTAGTTTCAGATTAAAGACGTCGAGGGCATATGTGGGCATAATTAGTTACATTGAAGAGCAGACCGTTGGTGCATTTGATCGAAAGAATGGCCATGGAACCGAGATATGGTGAGAGTTGTTAATTCAGTTTCATACTTCAGTTTCATCAACTCCTTAGACCATATTTTGTCTGCAAATTAACATTTAAAATGCACAGCTTTGCAAGTAATGTCTTACCTGTTCTAGGCTCTTCATAAATACACATGATTGAAAGTCTTATATATTGTGGTATGGATCATAACACGTGCTTAACAACTATGAAAATTAAGCATCCTTTATAAAGTCTTCCATAATGTTTTAGTTGTTTTTAGGTACATTAGTAGCTAGCTATGAAAACCTTCTCAGTGAAGGATGGGCAAACCTCATCAAATTATCTGTAATTCAGTCATGGCCATGGTGGGTGATAATGCTTCAGACTCAATTGGTGTTAAATACTCTCTACACCATGACATAAACGGTGCAAATGCATCCGGTTTTGATTCTGCATTTAGCACTTGTGGGATTCATGCAACTGAACTTGGATTGAGTGGATTTGGTGACGTTGCTCTTTGGTTAGTGGCATCCGGATACCGTTGGTTAAGAAATATTTATTATTTGTTGTGTATATGTTTACTATTAACCATTACTATTTCAAATGTTTATTATCGTCTGCTCAAAAATGCGGAATTAGTTGATTGGGATCGCTGGAGCAAAATTGGCATAAAGATGCACGCCTGCGGTCACGATTCTCATGTAGCGATGCTACATGGAGCCGCTAAGTTTCTCCAAGCCAAGCGACAGGAATTCAAGGTAATTTCCGTAGTTCAGTACAACCTTTGGAGCGTGAAACTTATAATTCTGCTTTTCACTCTTATAAGGCTACAACAAAGCTGTTTTTCCAGCACAGTGAAGAGGGTTTCGCTAGAGCTTACCATATGCTAAAACACAGTGCACGTGACAACATCAATGTTGCCTTTCCCCTCCATGTTCTGCCTCAGTATGCACCCATCCATGTTATGCCTCAGTAACCCCTCCATGTTATGCCTCAGTATTAGGTGGCTACAACCCCACATCTATAGAAACATCTGATTCTTGCAGCATCAATGGTGATTGTTGCTTTGCAACAAATTGTGTCTCGTGATCCACTTGAGTCCAGATTAATTATCTAATTATAACTTTCGTAGTTTATGCTTTTACAAAAATTCCCCTTATTGCACAACATGCAACAAATATCAGCGACTGAGGAAAGTACCCATTCTGAATGGTCTCTAGATATTAGATACAGTATTTGTTAAGGTGGATATCAGTTAATTAACAGCTACTTTTTTCTTGACTTTGAGGAGGTATCAGTTCTTGAAAGTCACCCAAAATATATATATTTTTACGATCTAAAATGCTACCTAATTTCTAAATAAGTTTTTATTCTAATATAAAATTTATATATTATTATTGTATACATCATTAAGTTAGGCTCTATTAAGTGTTCTGGTAGAGTCAAGGATGCTAATCGGGGTATTTCTTTTCACTTTCAGCTGGAATGGTGGAAAGACTTATTTTTATTGAAGCGCACATTGCTATACACGATGAGAATTGGAAAGCTGTTAGAAAGGTGAAACATATTATGTCCCATGACGATGCAGATAGTGCTTGCTATTCCCCAATAAAACCAATCTTAAAGATATATTTTTTCTCAAAACAGACCTTATATTTTGTTTTGTGGGTCTCTATATCAGATTACCTGGCCACAACAACCTTAGCTTGCTTCACTCAAATGCGGATGCTCTCACGGGATGTAGATACTATCAGTTAGTAAAAAATTAAAACACACCCAATCCCTGTGACTTTCCGACAGAAAATGGTTACACTCAAAGGACAAACACATATTTTACAATTCCATTACTTTGGCACTATACTTGACAAGCCTCTACAGATCGGATCTATACCGGAAGAACAGATAACAGGTAAGCCAAACTATCATTTTATTTCATTCTAATAAATTTAGCTCCACAAAAAATGCAAAGAAAACAGGCACGTAAATCATCAAAAGCACATACAGGTAATAAATTTCTGCAAGATACTTATTTCAATTCAAAAGCAGCACCTTCTAAACTATATTATCCCTTACTTTTACAAGCATGTAAGCACTGTCAACGCCATCCTATCTGATTCCAGTTACTAAAGCTTTGAAAGCTACGTTAGCTACCAAAGACCGGCCTATAACATACACTGTTTTTGAAATAACAACATCAACACCGCCCAAGCTATTGCCTCCACCACCTCCAACTCCCACAAGCAGGCCATTGAACAAATATCTACACATGATAGAATTCGCCACTTCAAAATTACAAACAACAGGTAAACGCAAATATAATCTATACATTTTCTCTAAAATGCTACCTGATAACACACCCACAACACCATCACAGGTGCTTATTATAGCACCAACCCCTTCGACAGCCACACCAATACCAGCAACATGATCCCGACCTGCCATTATGTGATCTTTGCATGGAAGGAAACGAGTATTTTCAGTATGTAACTGGACATAAGGTACCTCCAGTGCTCTTGTTGCATACATCTCTACCAACCAGTAAGACTCTACTTTATATTTCTTATATACAAATTCGGACCTATACTGTTTGAGATTTGAATAAATATATTATTATTTTGCAGGTCATTTAGTTGTAGGAAATTACAAGTTTGAAGTCAGCGGTCATAGGGTTTTGAAAAAAATAACATACCTTTTTTTTGGTATGTAAGAATTCTGAGTAAAGGAACCTTTATATTAATCTTTTATTTTGTTTATGGTAGTGGTATCATCTCACATTAGCTAGAGTAAAATATTTTTTTTATTATAATGGCAGGAAAGGCTTTGACACATCCCACGTATCCAGCTTACGTGTTTTCTCTAAATAAAACATCATCTCCTACACATAGATCTCATCTTACCACACATCAAACACATATCTCTTTTTTCTCTCTCTAAAGCCTACACCACCGCTCCTGATTATTCTCTCTCTAAAAGCATAAGGCTTTTATAAAATATAAAACAGTTGTGGTGCTATTGTTGCGATCTAATGGAAACGATTTAATTAATATCAGTATTGAAGATTATAGGTGCGTGTTGTTTTAATTAGTTTCCAATTGTTGGTTTTCATGTGGTGGTTTAGGGTTGCGGCTGATTGAATTTTTAATTTGCAGGTTCAATTCGAAAATCAAACCACATTGCGTCTATTGGATTCGAGATTGAATATGTACTTCCAGAATAGATCAGTTACTTACTTATCTCACAGAGGTTAGAGTTTATGATAAACCACAGTTTTTCTGTGAACTAAGTTATCAATTTTGTATAAGCAAATGAGATATCAACGTTTACAATAAAATGGTGGGCAAACGGGCAACAAGCTGCGCCGCGATCCCTTTTTGGATGGCAAAACCAATCCTACTAAAAATAAAGTTTTGTGCCTTAGAGTTGGAAACATTACTTTGCACAACCCGTTGAACCCTACTCAAAAACTCCATCGCTTTCGGTGCTAGGAAACCAAATGTATCAAAAGCAAAAGGGATGAACACGTGTTGATTCTCCAAACATGCTTTCTCGTGTTTAGCAACTTTGCTCGCTTCTGCTTTCAATGCAGCTTGTCCCGCAACAAATCCACTTTCTCTAAGCCCAACAAGAGGGGAAACTCCAGTAAGATCTACACAAGCATGTTTGCCCCCGGCCCACCCAAACACTAGCACATCAGCTGGTCGCAAGGTAGACCTCCCTTCGAGTGGATCTGTTAGAAAGTTCACGGGGGCCTCCTTTTTAGAAGAAATTCCAGCTCGTTTTAGAACATCATATAGAACATCTCTAACCAAGTCATGTCTATATTTAAAACCAGGCAACTCCTTGCAGTGAACCGCATGCTCACCAAAAGAATCCAAACAAACCTTACGACAAACTGGGCAAGGCTCATCAACCGGAAACATAGGGATCATAAGTCGATACTTAAGGATAGTCCGGTACTCCACAGCTGACATACGCTGGCCCAACCCTTCAATGGGGATAACGGTCAAGAAATTTTGGGCACGGGGCGCTTGGAGACATTCAACCACTGCTTTCTGGCGAGGGGATAAATTAAAACTCACTCCCAAACTCTTGACAATTCCACCAAAAAGGGCACACGCCAAAACATTCTGGGCTTTGGGGGGGGGGCGGTGTCCTTGTTAGAGAAACCGCTAAGATCGAAATCAGGGACGGACATACGCACACAGTCCAACGCATGTCCATAGTCAGAATCCACTCCATCGATATCACATCCCTGAAGAATGTGGTCCTGTAGACTCCAAGATTGCGCCCTTGAAGCCACAAAGGCATAAGTAGATACATCCTCAGCCGAACATAAACCCAAACCGCCAAACCGCAATGGAAGGGATGCAAGTCTCCATTGTAAATCCCCAAAAAAGGCCCCCCCGTAAACCACAATCGCCTCAATCGCCCTCCTAAGACCATTGTCAAAAATAGAAACTGCTTCCCCTATAAACATAGGTTGACACGTTCGTAGCCCAAACAACAGCTTTGCGACACCCATGCATGAACGGAGCAAAAGGAGCTCGGATTGAGGGTCTCGTAGGCTCTGGAGAAGGCCCATTAGTTCCACAGCACGAGATGCCCTTTTCACAGCCAAATTGCTAATAAACCCTGCATCGCGACTAACCGCACCTCCAAGGAGTTTAACACCCAACGCCGGTCTCCCAATATCACGGGGAAACAACCCCTCCTTAACCTTCACCCCATTGCATGATGGCCAGAAAACTTCAGTTTTCTTGATGTTTAGTTCAAGGCCCATACGAGGCCCCTCATCCTTGATAATATCGATGGCTTTCGCAACCTCTCTGGCGTCTCCGATAATCGTACCATCATCCAAGTACCAAGCATGGAAAGGTAGTTCGCAGCAATCCCTGATCCGATGAACAAGTGGGTGCAAAACTAAAGCAAAAAGAAGAGGCCCTAAAGGGTCCCCCTGTTGAACTCCAGTCGTTGACCAAATATGGTCATCACCAACATACAACCTCGCGATTGACCATAGAGAAATTCAACCCATGGGGAAATAGACGGGCACCGAGTCCGAACCTCGTGTAGAAGGGCAGTCCGATCCACCAGATTAAAGGCATTAGAGAAATCAACGGTAAGCATAGCTAATGAGCCATCTGAGTGAAACTTATTTAAAAATCTATTCGCACCATGGAGCACGGCCTCGGCCCCGTTGGGAACTCCTACCCCAAACTGAAAATCCCCAAGGTATTTGGACACCTCCTTCCTGACACCCTTCATAGCAACCTTAGAAGCCAACCTCCTCCAAATTGCACCCACGGCAATAGGTCTGATCCCGTTATCTGGTTTGAGCAACGGCGTGAGGGGCGCAGATGCGACAAATTCCGCCAAAACCTTAGGGCACTTCCCCTCCAACAATAGATTCACCACCCCACATATGGCCTTGAGTAACCCAACAGCGATCGTTGACCCCTCCCCACATAAGGAATCTAAAATGTGTTGCGCTCTCAATCCGTCCCGCCCACAAGATGTCCCTTTCGGGAAAGATTGAATGCACTCATGAACACAGTCAACGTCCACAACAAGAGGGGGTTCTGAGGGCAAGGACCCAGGCATAACGGGAGGGGGTAAAATGGGGTGCTTAGCCAACAACGCAGTCAAAGTATCGGCCCCGAAAGGCGCCACACCTGAGGAGCATAAAACCTTAACTGCAGCAGTGAAGTGTCCATCCCATACTTTCCTCAAACATTGTTTAACATTAGTGCTCATAGATTTACTGACCTCAGATACACAGTTCTCCTCCCCCGGCACCACCCTCGCAGGTTGGGCGAAAAGGGAAGAAACAAGGTCACAAAACCCATCCCCACGCCACGCAGCCAACGCTTGTTGAATACTATGACACTGCAAGGACTTCCTATTACCCGACCTGCGCTCCTGACGGTTAGAAGGCCGAAAAACACGCAACGTGCAACGTGGTAACAGCAAAAGTTTAACCCAAGCCTCAATAGATGTAGGATTGGCCACCACTTTGCTCAAAGCAATACCAAGAACTTGAGAAAACGCCATACGACAGCTGTGAGGTATACTCTTAACCGTTGTGATAGGTAGGGAGAACACACGATCGAGTAAAACCTCATTCACAACCACCCCTCCTAAAGGAACAACATCCCTCCTAACCTGCGGCCTGAGGATACCTACAATGAACTCATCCACCTCTCTCGCCACCCCTTTAAACCATGTCACACCGTTAGAATGATGGCAGGCCCGACTAAGAGCATGCAAGCGCATGCACTCTCCACACAACCACTGATCGAAAGCCTTTAACGCCTCCGCAACTGAACAAAACAACTCCACGTCTGTGGAAAGGGCCTCGCGCAAGGCCTCCTTCCGAACGGCCGAAGACAAATGGAGACTCTTCATATGTGCAACTAATCGAGGAAACCCCTTCGACCCCGCCCTCCCATCTGGGCAACAATGAAACCCTTTAAAAGGGCACGACCAAACACCCGTTGAAGAAGAAACACCCACCTCCATGGAGCGGACTTAAACAAAATAAAGGAACTCCTATACCGGGACCGAGAAGGTCCACATACCTATTGGTGAAAGAAATGGTGCTTCTTTTCAGTGAAACATTTCATCAAACATTTGGTGTGCAACCAATTTCTTTTTTTTTTTGAATAAAACAAAACAACACCAAATTACATTAAGCATGAATTTAGTATTGGAAAAGGTTGAATTGAAAAGGGTTTTGTTGGATTTAAGTATAATTTAGTTATGGTGTGGTTTTGAGAATTTAGGGTTTTGGGGAAAATGAAGCTGCTGTTTATGGATCGACATTATTATCTGATCTTTTTTATTAACTTTTGGATGTAACAGGAATGTTTTTGTTTTTATTTAGGGGGTGGGTAAAGTTTTTTTTGATAATGCTATTGCTAAGTTTCCTCTTTGGGAGTCAGTAGGTCAGTTTCGTGTTCAGGGCTTTGGAGCTCAGCAACCAAAGCTGTAAGTACTCTATTTTCATTAGTCTCTTAGGAATATGGAGTGTTTGGAATCAGTATCAAGGCATGTGCTAATTTGGGTCTTAATCAAGTATTTAGAGATCCGACTTTTGATATTACTTAAGAGTTGGTATATTATTTGCTCAGTATGAAGATGAAGTGAATAGTATTTTAGTGTGTGAAATATACGATCTTGGCCTGATGACCTTTTTTTTGGTCAACCAGGTGTTTGGTAAAACCGAGCTAAAGGACATTATACTTAGGGTGCAGAACCTATGGGGATGTGGTCCTTTATGTTGTTAAGAAATAGGTGGAGAATGGTGATTCGTTACAAGGTATAGTTTCATTTGTGATCATGTCGTCGATTTTTGGTTTGTAGCTATCTTTGTAACCACCTTACGTGTGGCTTAAAAGCTCATATGCAGATCACAAAAATGAAAAAGAGTTAGTTTTTATAAGCTAGCTTTAAGCCCGAAAATAAAATTGGACAAACACCGATTTGAGAAATGTTAATAGTTTAGTACTGTATATAATTGTCATTTAACATGTTCATTTACTTGAAGTATATATTGGGTCGTATAGTCACTTGATAACATGTTTAGTTTGATTATAATGTGTAGAAAAAGGATAAATGGTATTCAGTAGTTCAATACTAATTATTTTTGTATCAATGATTGTATACGATTTTTTTCCACATATTTCGAAAGACAGCGTATCTAAGTCTCATTATTTCATTACTTTTGATTAGGTCCATGAAGCAGAAAGATTTTGTATTGGAGCACTACAGGAGGAGAGACGAAAACGGGGCTTACGGTATGAAAAACTCTGTTAGAATCTATACAATTTTATATGTTGTGATTATACTATTTAAAAGTGTTAGGGGTCGCAAAAGGGTGGGTGTTACCATGTATTAGTTTGCGTGTAGATGCGCTTAAACGACATTGATTAGTCAGCCAAAAGGCCGGATAACCATGTTTACCCGATAATGATTAAAATAAATTAACTTATGTTTAATGTCTTTGACTAAGCTTCTGTAGATAAAAGTTTGTACTGAATTTATTTCATATCATGTGAACACAATCATTTTGAATACAGATTCTAGCATTCACGATATGAAGGTTTTGATTTGCGCATATTCTTTTAGGGATTTAACATATGTTTGTTAATTTTACCATAAGGTGTTTATTTAAAATAATGTTCTCTATTAAAAACATTTCTTTTATATCACAATAAGATAACTAATATTGCCTAAAAATAATAAGAAATGGTATATGTTACATTGTCCTAAACTTGTATTTCTACTTTAGGTGACTGAGGCGAGCTCTTTAGTAGGTACACAAGAAGGCATGGTCGTAGCCACAGTAGTTATAGAAATCAATATGATGAGAGGGCAGTGATATAGATAGGGACAAAGATTGTGCCTGATGGATCTGCTGCAGCAGCCCAATCAGCAGCTACTTGAAATGCTTAATGATTCAAAACCATTGCTCACGGCCTGTTGAAGCTCAGGTTTTCTTTACATAAAAATGGCCTTTTGGCCTGATGGTGCTAAATCGACCCCAAATAACAACCTTGAGGTCATAGGTTTATATCGACACATTACAACTCAAGTTTTACACATACATGGATATTAATGTGTTTTTATTCTTTTCAGGTTGGAAGTCATTTGATCGAATTGCTTTGGCAGTCCGGTTATATACAGCCTCCACCTGATCAATTAGGTTGTGCTATACCACCTGATATCCGACCTGCATTTTTTCTTACATTTAGAACTTCAGTAATATTACAGTAAGGTTCCGTTCTCTTTGTAATTGATAAATTGTCAATCACAAAGAACTTTTAAGTTCTAGCCGAGTGATAAATTGTTAATCATAAAAACAGTGATCTATGTTTTTTATATTTAATATCTTGGTGCACTGTAAGCTCTTTAGTATAACTTCTGCACCATTTGCTGGTGGCTTATTTCCGTGTAAGGTTAAAAAGGCTAACAAGTCTACCAATGATAACGATGGTGATTCTTCATTGCTGTTACATGTGCTATAAAATAGTTCTCTTTTTCAGGTCGCTACCATAAAAAAATATGCAGTTCAGGAGGGATCTATTGTTGATGGCGAAGACATGGATACAACATTATATATAATTCCTCTCTTGGTTACATTTATATACAAGTTATGTGCATATGGTTTTTATATGCAATCTGACTCATAAGTCGGCTTATATCCATGGGTGATTTTTGGTCTTTGAAGAAATCCAAACAATTTACTACTAATCAGTAATCATTATGGTGGAATATTGGTCAAGGAAATTTAGAGCAGTCCTCATATGCTGGTGTCATTAATTATATATTTATAGTCATCTCTTCTATTTTGTTCTATGTTAAAAGGGTTTTAAGCTGACCAAACAAGGAAACAGTTGTATCCGATTCGGTAGGAAGCAAGTTATTGACGATGATGAAGCTGTTTCGCAAGAACACCGTTTGTTCACGAGAGAGGTGCGTGGTCCTATTCCAAACATTATTCCAATGTTAATTAAATTCATTTTAGGAAGTATAAGCTTCTACATGTCTAGCCGTTCATAGAGGTTACTGCATCTAGAATAAGTCTGTGCGGTTTTGTAATGGTTAGAGTTTTTACTAATGATGAACTCGATGTTCAGTTAGAGAGACCATGCCAGGTGGTGTTCGAATTAAATGAAGTACCAAGGTTGCAACTTGGATGATGAAAACAACTTGCATGAATTCAATAATAGTCTGAATTATTAAACATAGGATGATGAGTTGTGTCCTTATGGTAAGAAGATTCGGGAAGGAATTACGTCTACCATAATTACCGAACTAACGAACCGCACTGCTTCACTTTCATAGCAAAGGAATAAATGACGGTACTTTATCCATTATATCTATCATGCTATTGAGTCTCAGGATAGCCCTATCAATAGTGAGAGACGCGCAGTTCACTTGTTATTCTTTTACTCTATCTCAGGCTTCTCCCACATCGGCTCCGGCTCCCTTCGATGCTATCGAGAGGTTACACAACTCAGTAGTTATCCTATTTAGAAAAAAAGCTGTCATTATGTGTACCGATGTCCATCAATCAAAGGTAACACATTTTTATTCATAATTATGCATCCAACCTGTATCTTCGTACTTACTGGGCATATATCTTGTCCCTCTGTTGATATGATTTTGAGAATCTTGTGACATGAAATGTTTTCAGAATGATTAAATTGTATGTAGAATGATTAAGTTATGGCACGCCTGGGAAATTTTGCAATGAAAAGTATTAGGCTACTTTATCTATCTATATTATCATCGCAATTGTATAATACACCACAACAGGCATATTCTCACACTTAACGGCGATTTTTTTTGTTTCTACGCCGAAATCGAATCGTTAAAATCAAAACCAAATCCATAAATATACAAACAAAAAAATTAGACCGAAAATCCGAAATATGGTCGGTTCAGTTTTGACCAGTTCGGCTAGGCTCGGTTCGCCATTTCGCTTTGGCTTTTGTAATCGAAAGAACAAACACAGTCGCAAGTTTGGTTGTTCCTCTATTTTATCAACTGACAAATTATATGTCGTTCTTTCAAAACTCAATAGCATAAAGGAAATAAAGATTATTTGTTGATATATGCATTCAATAAATATTTTATAAGTTTTATAATCAGTTTATCTTTATTTAATTTTTATATTATAAATATTTTTTTGTAACGTTTTATTAACAAATATAACTTTTGATTTATTTTTTATTTGTTAAATATTGGTTTTTAATTATTTTTTTTGTTTTGTACAAAGATTATTTAAAGCATAGTCGAAATGTTTGTTAATTTATCATTTACATTTTTAAGTATATTAGCCTTGAAGCTTGTCCATATAGCTTTAAGATTTTCTTTTGAATAATAAATGAATTAAAAGGTAGATAAAGTTATGTTATAAAACAAATAAAAAGCTTACGTAAAATGATGTCATAACTTAGCATAATACATAAAAAAAAATAGATTAACAATGAAACATGAAATTATAAAAAATTAGATATATGTGACAACGAAATATAGAACAATTTTTTTATATTCAATACAAAATTTATTAAATATACTTTCAAAATAAAATAAATAAGTAAGAAACAACAACATAATCAAATCCAAACGCTATTTCTCAAAATTATGTTTTCTAATTGTTTATTATTTGATTATTCATTTTTAAAACGTATAATTTCTTTTTAATAAGAAATCCCAAATACCCCTTAGCAACTATTAGATCTTCCGATGATGATTCTGCAATCTCGATTTGGAAATGGTGTTTCAAAACTGCATCATGTAAGCATAATGTACTATCTACGAAATGCTTCATTTGATTTCATGTTTATAATGTAGCATTTATTACATTAAGTTGGGATTACAAATTTCTTATATATCAATGGTTTGATTTCAATTCAATTTTATTTTTATCTACTTAAACAAAAAGGATCAATTTTAAGAGGTAACCAGTTGAGAATTGCTCAGAGTTTTGTAACGTGTACAACTTCTTAAATTATTTTCATTCAAAAAATTAGTATTTTTTCGTATTCTTAGTTAATAAATTAGTAACGTGAAGTGTCTCCATGTCAAGAAACATTTAATATTTTTTAAATTCTAAACAGATGATTAACTATCTTTTTCTAAACAAATGATTAACGATCTTTTAAATATGGATTTTCTCTAGAAGATGAGACTAAAGCTTTGCTTCTTAAGAATAAAGATGAGCTATTTTCCGAACTTGGCTTCGATTTGATACTTTGAATTAAAGCATTGTGACAAAAGTCGTCTTACAGCGTCCTACATAAGAGCGCGTTTCCCTAATCATATTTTACAAATTTGTTTCTTTTTAAAATATTATACGATAGATTAGAATAGTGTTGGCCCTGGCTCCGATTTTCTCCATCCCAAGTTAATATGTTACTTATACGCCTCCTTGATGCATCCAGGATAGTCTCATTATAAAAAGATACAGCTAAGCACGCTAACTACCATCAACTTGTCATTCTAAAGGTAACTTATTTGACTAATTTTGACTTAGACCAAATGTTGTTAACTTGAAAACTTAAGAGTTTTAACTTGAAAACTACATAGTGTTTGCAATAGAATTTGAATGGATTTTAACTATACTGCTTTCATGTAGTAATAGCAGATGTACTATACTCTAAATAATTTATTTGAATTAAAGGATCTTCTATTATCGAATAAGTATGAGATAAGAAGATTTAAACAACATATTGTACGAAATGTATACTACTTAATAAAAGAATATTAGCGCGCAAGTACTTTTTTTATAAAGTGATTGTTGTTTATGCATTTATTATTTTTCATAATTTTTTTAATTAACCTTAACTAATTTCTTAATTCCAAATTAACTAAAAAAGCCCGCGCATCAATAAGGTAATAAAAGAAAGTTAAAAAAATAATCATAAGTCATACCAGTCAACCGGATATTACAAAAAATACTTATCAAATTAAAAAAATTAGACGAGAACTAGAAGTAATACCCGTCCATCGGACGGGTTTTGCCACTAGTATATATATATATATATATATATATATATATATATATATATATATATATATATATATATATATATATATATATATATATATATATATATATATATATATATATATATATATATATATATATATAATCCAAGTTATATATATATATTAAAATAACACTTCTCAGTCCGGCCTTGTCGGTAACTCGGGAATTCTTCGGCACCGTTATAGTCAAAAGATTTTTAGACATTTTTAGAAAAATGTTTATAGTTAAAAGATTTTGAAATGTTTTATTCAAAACCTTAGTTTTAAAAATCTTTCGTTCTCTATAACGAGAGCTCTGGTACCAAACTGTAACACCCTTAAATTTATACAATTCAATACAGCGGAAGACTCGTTGGTGTTACGGGATAGGACATTACTCACATCATAGACAACGATTAAAAATCACGTCGTTTGATAATAAAGCATTTCCATTCATAAATATCAAGTTTACATAGGTCCCAAGTCATTGTGTTTCATACAGGTTTTACAAAGCATTTGAATGGATTTTATTGTTTAAGTGCGGGCCATGAATTCTTGTCGTCTTCCCGAGAATTACCTTCAAGTACCTGAGATAAAACATGTTAAAAGAAAAGGTCAGCGAAAACGCCGAGTGAATTCATAGAGTTTAATAAAACCATCAATATATCATCGGTATATAATTATTACCGAAAATCATTTTGTACAAATATATGTAGTAGGCTATAAAATAGGCCAAAAATATTTTATACAAATCCTTGTCAAAATCATAATATAGGTTGTTGCCTTCAAAATCAATATACGAACCAATATCGTAAAAACATCATACAATACGTTTTATAACGTTGTATAACGTTAAATAAAAACCGTTATATGGATATGGTTATATAAAGCCAAAACACGAACATAATATCAATAATAAGACCCTGTATTGCTAGTCAGGCAATATATCGTAATTCAATGCATAAAGAAGTATTTCGTTATTTGGATTATTATAAGCCGCATGACATTGTTACCTTACTACAACAAACAACCGGTAGCTAGCCCGAAACTCAATTTCCCATCTAAATAAGTGTGTCGTCACAATAATCATGCTTGTGTAAATCTTCTCATACATAAATTCGCTTACCAATCAATGTGGCACGACGGGGATCAACCGTCAAGGCGCGAACTGGGGTGATCGTCCCCAAATAGTACTATTATATGCATAAGCGTCTACCAAATCCCGGTAGTTCACAATTCATGCTAATGGGACTTTTAGTGACATAACCTAACTTTAATAATCTATTTCATTTCATCTATCGGGTCATTTAATCATTCGTCGGGTCATATAATCATTCGGGTCCAAATCAATAAACAAACAATCGGGACAAATGGTGTCCTATTTTATCAAAACTAACATGTTATCTCCCTCGCGGGTCTATAAAACATTTCATAAAAACATTTAAAAGAGTGCGAGGCTATGAACTCACGTTGATGTGGGAAAGCGGGTTATCGGCAATTCGGATGTACGGTATGTGCTTCAATCACGGAAACCTATATAAATAATAATCGGTCTTATACTTTTGTCCAATGACTTTATCAAAATAACAATTATGTATACATATGATGATTTTGTACATATGATGATGATCAAGTGGATTTATACATTCTCATTTACTCATTTTAGTGTTATGTATTGGTAACTTTTATACTAGTTTACTAGTTTTACTTATTTACATGTTTTAGGCCTAATAGCCTATTATAAGCCCAATACCTTAAATTATTCCATTTTACACTTTGATTATCAGTATTATACTTTACATTTTGGGCCCAAGTGGGTTAAGCCCAATAAGTAAATTTATAAGTGTTTAGCCCATTTAGTTGGATTATTAGTCCAATAATGCTAACTTAGCCCGTTAATGTCCATATGTTATTTAGTTCGGGTTTTATCGGTTTTTACTTGTATTGAGTACTTATATACCAGTATATGACTTTTAAAAAGTTTACATTAGACGGGTCCGATCGTCTAAGTTTTATTTGACAAAAACGTTAATCTTTCGGTTTTAGCCGAAAAGACGTAAAACTTAGTATATAGTTTTATAACTTGGAAAAACATTTATACTTGTAATTTATATAACATCTCCTATTTTAATATCAATATATATATACCTCTTTATTTATAATTATTATCAACTAGTGGGTTTTATATATGTATGTTTTATAAATACAAAATTTTGAGTGCTTATATTATATACTATTTATTTTACCAAATTTGTCCTAAATTTTCAATCCACTAAAATGTCCATATCTAGAGTTCTATATGGAGATAGGTCCTCAAATTTTTATCATAGAAACTACATGATATGTGCTTCATTTTATTCCTTTATAGATACTGATGAATCAATCTCTAAATATTTTAATAAATTCGTCCAAAACAGTGTAGGCAGATTTGCACTCTAAACTTGTTTTGATCATATCTCACTCATTTTTATGATTCCATTGTATGGCCAACTCTTGTGTATAACACCTAATACTTACTGTATATTGATTCCACTTTACCATTTTATCAGTTTAACATTTGGTTACTTACTGTTTTTATACAGCCATCATATTTAGCAAGATTTTAACCTTTTTACCTATGGTTTTCCATCTTTTTAACCATATTTATCAACACCAAATCCCCACATAATATTTTTAGTCATCATTCATCATCACATACATATACATTTCAAAAATGAAATACAAAATACATTTACAATATATGAACAAAGTGATAGAGGACATATTCTTATACCAACCAAAATGATGAGATTTTAAGAGTTTGAAAGATCAAGACTTGGTTTTGGGTCACCAAATCTTATGAACTCTTGTATGAAATCTTCAAGATCACCAAGGGAGATGTTGATCTTTGAAAATCAGCCCTACTTCACCTTGCAAACTTCTCTTTGGATGTTAAAATCACCTCCAATCTTCAAGGCTTCAAAGGAGCATCATCATGTGTATGAATAACACATGATTCTATGGATAAAATAGTTCAAAGAGGGGTGTTTAGTGGTGATTTTGGGACGAAATTTAGAGAGGAAAGAGAGAAAAATGGTGGTTTGCATGAGTTGCAAATGAAGTGAGTGGTTTTGGTGTACTTGTTTTAAGTTTAAGTGGTTTGGAAGGCTAGATGGACAAGTGTCCATCTAGTTTATATTAAAATGACACCAAATGTGGTGTGTTGTATACTTGTTGCCGTCCCATGTGTGGTGGTGGGACAAGTTTATCTTGTCTCATCCCCATTTAATTACGGGTACTCCTCGATTCTAGTTTCCTCGATTTGCGTACCCCGGGATCGTTTTACGAAAAATGTTTTTATAAATTATGAATCAACGGCACAAAACAAATCTAATAAAAAATGTCTCATCAAAAACGGTGTTCAAAAACGTAAATACGTAATCCTAAGGTTTCTGGTTTAGTCGTAAAGGACGTTAAATTATTCACGTAAGTCCTAATCTCTTCTCGTAAATTTGTGAGTTTATGAATCAACTCAAATTTAAAATCCCAAAATAATATTCACGGATAAATTAATTTCCTGAAATGTCGGACTGTCACCAAAAACGGTGTATGTAAACGTAAGCACCTAACGTAAAATCCTCCGGTTTAGACGTAGTGGATGCTACTTCAAGATGTAAACCCAAATTTCTTCCCAAAAATAAGTGAGTTCATAATATAACATTAAAATAATTTTTTTAAATAACACTTGTGAATAAAATATCAATCATAAATTGACGGATTGTCACATATAGTATAAAGCATAAACCTCTAAGCATAGAAAACATATCATATACTATCATACACTTGCTAATTAGACAATCAGTTTCGAAGAAATAAACTCTCGCAGAAAGTATCTTTCGCAGAAATAAACACTCGTAGAAAGTAAACTCTCGTAGTAAGTAACCTTTCGCAGGACAAATCCTTTTGTAGAAAGATACTCTCGTAGAAACAATCTTTCGCAGAAAGATACTCTCGTAGAAACAATCTTACGTAGAAAACTCTTTCACAGAAAACAAATCTTTCGTAGAAAACAAATCCTTTGTAGAAAACAAATCTTTCGTAGAAAACAAAACTTTCGTAGAAAAATCTTTCGCAGAACAAATCTTTCGCAGAAAATATATCGTAGAAAATCTTTCGTAGAAAAACTTTCGTAGAAAATCATTCGTAGAAAATCTTTCGTAGAAAATATTTCGTAGAAAATCTTTCGTAGAAAATCTTTCGTAGAAAATCTTTCGTAGAAAACCTTTTGTATAAAATCTTTCGTAGAAAACCTTACGTAGAAAACCTTTCGTAGAAAACCTTTCGTAGAAAAAATTTCGTAGAACAACTTTCGTAGAAAAACGTTCGTAGAAAAACGTTTGTAGAAAACTTTCGTAGAAAAAGTTTGGTAGAAAAAGTTTCGCAGAAAAAATTTCGTAGAAAAACTTTCGTTTGAAAAAAAACTTTCGTAGAAATACTTTCGTAGAAAAACTTTCGCTGAAAAACTCTCGTAGAAAAACACTAATGCTTTCGTAGAAAATTCTAATGCTTTCGTAGAAGAAATCCTTTCGTAGAAGAAGACTTTCGTAGAGAATACTAATGCTTTCGTAGAAAAAAAGATCCTTTCGTTGAAAAAACCACTGACATACAAACACCAGAAACAGATAACGAACAAGTTGTATACTCTGTTTTTTCATTTAAACGTAACTAAGAAGAAACCTAAGGCCATTTCTTTGTGTTTTAAAATGATCTAGGCATACCCATCTTATTCTAAGGCTTTTCCAATCTAAACCCACTAATCAATTTATGATTAAGCAATCTTTAAAAACCCTAATTCAGATTGATGAGATCTAGGGCACATATGTAGTATCAATCACAAAAGATAAACATAGAATAAGCATTGATGATTAATACCTTATAAAACAAATACGATCCTAAATCTTGATTAAACAGCGAAGGAGTGGAGGTTTTATCAATGGCGACAACTTAGTTTGGTGTGTGTTTGTGAAACGAAAGTAAGAAAAAAGAAAGGGGGCGGGTATACTTAATTTGACCTAGGTCAACTTTTCTCAATTTTACACTCTTGGTCCTCCTTATTCTTTCTATGTTTCATTTAATGAAACTTAATATTCGTTGTCACAGAAAGAGTATAGTAACTATTTGTTCACACGCAACCAAACAACTCACTTAAACTCCTAAGCCTAAGCCTGAGTCACATAAATCACAAAAAATACGAATCACAACGAATACACACGAAAGATAATGCAATATTAAGCATGAAACCAATTAATTTTCTGAAAGACTTTTGAAGACTGATTTGATGATGAAAATGATTTGATATTTTTTCCCCCTTAAATACAGACCCGTTTTCTATTTAAAGAGTTGTGGTCATTGTATTAAGGAGTCAAATATCGATGAAAGCTTTTTCCGTTTTAGCTTGATATAAGAACGATTCGTGGTGGCAATAAGATTTCTCTTATTTTTACAAAATAAGTGCACTGAAGCGTAAACAAATTTGTGTTAGACCAAGTTATAAAGTAAACTTGATCCCTTGTATGGTTTTAAAGTAAACCATACCCGAGAAAATTAATTCTCGTTGTGAGCCAATGTCTTTGTAAGAAATACGTGACTTTAAAGCGAAAAGCGGGTTGCAGTCAGAAATAACTGCAAGCCATATGGGCATGTTTTAAAATATGTACAACTTTCATACGAACTCTATTTATGGCGTCGTGTCAGTATTAATCGACATTTCTAAAGCCCTAAATATTAGCGTACTAAAAGACATGCCCGATTTAAAAATGACAAATATTTTTGGATTTTCTTGAATTTATATTTTTTATGGTTTTTGTATGTTTTATATTTTTGTATTTTTCTTTTGGTGGTTTATATATATAGATAATATACAAGATCACGATAAAAGGATACTATAGAATAGTTTACCACCACTATTCAGTAGATTCTTCTTCCAACTCCTTAAGTGTTGCTAGTGAGAATGATTTCATGCCCAGCCTTTCGATCAAAAACTCGATACGTCCTCGATCTAAGGCCTTTGTGAATATATCCGCCAGCTGATACTCAGTGTTGACAAAACACATCTCGATTATTCCATTTTCCACTTGCTCTTTCATAAAATGGTAGCGTATGTCAATGTGCTTCGCCCGGGAGTGTTGAACGTAGTTGCAGCAAAGGGCAATGGCGCTTTTGTTGTCACAGTACATCGGAATTTTGTTGAATCTAAGACTGTAGTCAGTTAATTGTGATCTCATCCAAAGAACTTGAGCACAACAACCGGACATAGCAATATATTCAGCCTCTGTACTTGATATCGCAGCGCTTTTCTGCCTTTTGGATGCCCAACTAATCAGTCTATCTCCAAGAAGTTGCACACTGCCAGACGTGCTACATCTAGTATCTTGACACCCAGCATAATCCGCATTTGCATATGATATTAGTGAAATAGAGGAATCCTTCGGATACCACAGACCACGATGAAGTGTTCCTTTAAGATACCGAAAGATCCTTTTCACAACATGTAAGTGCTTTTTGGTTGTCCGAGCCTGATACCGGGCACACATGCATATAGCAAACTACAAATCAGGCCTGCTAGCAGTCAGATAGAGAAGGGTGCCGATCATTCCACGGTAAAGTTTAGGATCGACAACAACCCCATCCCTATCCTCATCTAACTTGGATCTCTCCACCATGGGAGTATCCACGGGGTCACAGTTTTCAAAATGATATTTTTTTAACGATTCAAGAGCATATTAGGATTGATTAATAAAGATGCCTCTAGGATTTCGATAAATTTGAAACCCTAAGAAAAATGAATATTTTCCCATCATCGACATCTTAAAACATGTGGACATGATCTTCTTAAAATGGTCAGACAGTCTTTGAGTAGTGGCAGCAAATATTATACCGTCAACATAAATTTGTACCAGTATCATGTCGTTGTCCTCCTTGAGAATGAATAATGTTGGGTCTACTTTGCCTTTGGAGAAGCCTTCCGAGATGAGATATTATGATAGGAGATCGTACCACGCACGTGGAGCTTGTTTCAACCCATAAAGAGCCTTCTTAAGCTTGTACACCTGATTAGGATACTCCGGATTGACAAATCCACTCGGTTGACTAACATAGACTTCTTCCCTTAATTCATCATTGAGAAATGCCGTCTTTACATCCATTTGGTAGACGATCATATTCATATGAGCAACATAAGAAAGGAATAGTCTAATCGCCTCCAATCTAGAAACAGGAGCAAAGGATTCTTCAAAGTCAATACCCAATGCTTGTTTGTAACCTCTCTCAACCAGTCTAGCCTTGTTCTTTAATACACCACCCAACTCATCGAGCTTAACCTTAAAAACCCACAACAAAGTAAGAATATCGACTTTGTCTGGTAGAGGAACTAATTCCAATACTTCAAGTCGCTGAAATTCATTAAGTTCTTCTTGTATGGCTTCAATCCAAGATGATTGTGTCATAACTTGTTGCCAAGTCTTAGGTTCAATGTCAGAAAGAAATGCATCAAAGTAACAGTATAATGCATGTTCTTGTAGTTGATGGCATGTTGAGACTGGTCGATCGACGTCACCAATAATGTTACGGATTGGGTGATCCTTTGTCCATTTTGTATTGTGATTTTCAATCCGTTGTGGTCTAGAGTGAACGATTGCAGGAGCTTTCTCTGAGGTAGACGCACTGTTAGGGTTTTCGGGTATTTGTGAACCAAAGAATGGAAGCTCTTGTAGGTGAGCAATTTCCAAATCGTGATCATAGTAATCCTCTTCAACATCATTAGTGTAGGATATGTAAATCATGCTTATGTTTTAGAGAGAGAAAGAGATAGAGAGATGGTGAGAACACACACACTTAGAGAGAGAAAGTGAAAGAAAAACACTTTTCAACTATGTGTAAAATGAAGAACCACACGCCCTCTCCATCTAAGGAGAGGGTTTATATACCCAAGCCCTTGTCATGGGCTTGGGCTTACATTTGGGCCGGCCTACACATGTTGTAGGCTAGGCTTTGGTTTGTTTGTTAAATAAAGATAAGTAACTAAACTACGAGCTATTACATGGACTATTGTTGGAGTGACCGATCCTTCTTAATACGTAAAACGTATTTCCAACAATTAGGAACGAGTGGAGGTGTTGTTCGGGTGTAGTTTGAGAATTATTGGGGGATGGTGCATATGATTCAATAGTCACTTTAGATGCATCAGATTGACTTCCATTATCTTGAGAAACAACTTCGGGAATTAGAGCTACTGCCGCAGGTGCTGGAGAATCATCACTTGGAGGATCAAAGAATTCATCAAACATAGGTTGAAATAACTCATCCCACTCGGACCTTGTAGGTGGTGTAAATGATGGAGAAGCAGGATTGTTGGGAGTTAATCCGGAACTAAGCGTACCGGTTCCCATATCATTCAATGCGGGTTTAGAGATGTGTTGCTCAGAAGCCATCGCTGTCAGCTCATCAAACTCGACATCCAAAGTTTCTACTATCTTGCAAAGACGACGGTTATAAATTTGGTAAGCTTTCTTTACGGGTGAGTAACCAATGAAAATTCCAATATCAGCCTTCGGTTGAAGTTTGCCCAAATTCTCACTATTAGTATTTAGATAACACAGTGCACCAAACACATGAAGAAATGAAATATCGGGTTTATGTCCATGAAGAAGCTCATATGGAGTTTTTTGGTGGCGCTTACGAATGATAGAGCGGTTTTGGGTATAACATGCGGTTGCCACTGCTTCAGCCCATAAGAATGATGGAGCATTCGCATAAATCAACATGGTTCTAGCAGCTTCCATAAGTGTACTGTTATGTCTTTCCATGACACCGTTTTGTTGTGGAGTGCGAGCAACTGAAGTTTCATGTGAAATACCAACCTCTTCATAATAATCTCGTAATGTCTGATTAACGAACTTAGTTCCATTATCAGTTCGAATACTGCGAACAGTAGCATTAAGAGGCACTTGGATCATCTTAAGAAAAGTAATAATATACGCTGGTGCTTTATCCTTGGTTGCTAAGAACTTAACCCATGTAAACCTTGAGAAATCATCCACTATGACGAGGATATATTTCCGACCACTCACACTAGCCGTACGCATTGGCCCACAAAGATCCATGTGCAAAGGATACAATGGTTCTTGGTTGGTGTCTTCATCTTTAGGTTTGTATGATTTCTTGGTGCTTTTCCCCAAAGAACACGCGGAACATAAATGATCCTTGTCGAACTTAAGTTTTGGAAGACCACGAACAAGCTCGTTTTTAGCCAAATGGTTAATAGCATCAAAGTTAAGATGAGATAACCGACGATGCCACAACCATGACTTGGTCTTAGATGCTTTGGAGAGAAGACATACAAGAGAGGCGACCATCATGTTTTGAATGGACAGTGTATAGAGATTATCCCCTCGAGAACCTTTTAACAAATCATTTCCTTCAAGATCACGAATAAAGCAAGTATGTTGTCGAAAAGCAACTTCAAGGTTTGAATCGTAAAATTATCCCACTGAGAATAAGTTGTGACCAAGTCCCTCCACGTAATACACCCTTGAAATCGTAAGATTCCCAATTTGATATTCACCATAACCCATATTCTTCGCAATATGGTCGTTGCCAAATTTCACCGTCCCTATAAACTTACTGACGAAGTTTCTGAGCATCGAGCGGTCTCCGGTCATATGCTTTGAGCATCCAGAGTCCAAGTACCAGAGGATGATTTGGACTACCTGAAAATATCACCAGACAAAGACGATGTATCGGAATCTAGTAGTTCCTCTGTGTTAGCAGGTACAGATATATTTATCTTAGATTTGCTAACAGAAAAATTCTTAGGCTTCCAAATTTTCTTCTTAGATGCCGGCTTAGATTCGAGTTATCTAAGATCCTGAGGTACTCCTTCACTGGTAGGCACATTAGTGGGGGCAGACCTAGTTAAAGGGCGCTTTTTCCATTTTTTAGTGCTAGTGTTCCTATTTAAAGAACGATGAGACCTAACTTCCGTGGATGTGATCCTAGTTAAAGGGCACGTAGTTCCATTAGCAGTAAAGGTCCTACTAGTGGGTTTCCATTGCCAACCAACTTGGGTGGATTTCTTCCCCGTTGGAGTCCATTCAACATTGTTCCTAATTGCATACATTTCATTCACATTGTCACCAAGACATAAATCATGACGCTGAGAAAACATGCATTCATTACAATTCCAACATCTCAAATTAGAATTCACATTTTGCTTAGGCTGCTGCACAAGCGCAGGGCCTTTAGTCTTAGCTACATGATTCTTTTTATTTAAATTTGAAATAACATTCCTAGGATGAACTTCTACTTTCTTCTTCGCAGTCCTACTAGTGGAAGCCTTGATCATATCATTCTTGTCTTGAGATCCTTTAGCCTTAGTAGTCACAATTACTCCTGTAGAAGCCAAGGGAACATTAGTAACAGTTTTTGATTTAGCATTGATGGGTGTGTTTAAAATAGGCTTAGCTCATGGGTTCTTATTGAATGGAGTCATGGCAATGGTGGGGGTTTGTTGTTTAAGTGATGCAAAACTAGGTGGACCTATGAAATTAAGATATGATAGGCAACATTGAACTCGCTCAATATATAAATGAGCAGCATTGTACTCGTTGTTTGTGGGATCAAATTCATATAAATCATCTAAAATGTCCATAGTAAGAAGCACATGCCTAATTGCCTTTTTCATATAATCCATGTAAACCATTGAATTCTTAAGGGCCGGGTTCCTAAAAAGCATGACTTCTTTTGTTTTTGGAGCACTAGAGGGCGAGGCAGATATTGTAGCTGGATTATCAACAACTTCTTGTCCTTTGAGTTGAAGTGTATCCTTTAATTTAGCTATAACCATGTTTTTATCTATGAGCTAAATATTTAGGTCAGAGATTTCCTCACATTTCTTGTTCAGTTGGTCAACAAGTGACTTTTGTTCTGCCACATTAATAGCGAAGCGTTCTTCTATTGAACGAGAAACTTGTGAGACACCCTGCCTTACTTTTTCAAACTCTCCTAGCATTGAAGTAATTCTATCTTCTAGGGCATGATTTTTAATCTCTGCAGCCTGTAGTTCTAATTCTCTGCTAATGATTCTTTCTTAATTCTCATGACTTCTTCCTCTAATGCCTGAACCACCTGAATCATCTTGTCACTAGTCTCAACAGTGTTTTAACAATCATTTGTTTTTAAAAGAGTTTCATTTTTAGATTGGTTTTCAATTTCAAGAGATATACAATATTGTTGAAGCTCATCAAAACCTTTTGAAAGTGAGTTATAAGAATCTTGAAACTTTAAAAATTAGTGTTAGATTCGTGACAAGAATGATTATCTACATTATTCACAGGCTCAACAATATTCACTGAAAGATCATGCACATATCACATTTATTCACAGCAGATGTAATCTCAATAGCACATTCAATAGTAATAACTTGCATCACCTCGAGAGACACTACATGTTCCAAGAATTAGTCATATTCGGACAAAATCTTTTCTTTCTCAATTAGATGTTGCTCATAAGCAACATCCATTTCATAGAAAAGTTTTCGAACTTCAGCCATTTTGAAATTAAGATTATCCCCGAGATCTAGAAATCCTTCTTTAATATTGTGTAAAATGGAACGTTCTCTTTCTCAAACACCGATTTCATGTGTTCGAAAGCCCATTCTCCAGCGGTTTGAGCCGTTGGAGTCGTACATTCCTTAATGACCTTATCAAATCCGGTGAGGTATCGCCTAATCTCTTTCATGCTTAGCAATATTGTACTTACCGGTGGTAGACCCTTTGGAATTTCCTTAGGTTCATTCGGATTGACAAGTGTAGGAAATATACTAAGGCTTTCTCTAGTAGACATGTAAGTTGGTGTATGGATAAATTCTCTTTGTATATTAAAGCAAATTCTAAAATCCGTTTTTGCATTCTCTGCATTAAGCTGTTCATAATCATACTTAGGATATGTAAAAATCACTTTTGACCGATTCTCTTCATGCATTGACACATTTTCTGATTCATCGAATTACCAATCGGATCTAAGACCAAACCTAGCTTTGTTGCATCACAAAGTCGTGGGCTGTGGTTAAATGCTTGCTTTGCATACCCCGGGTTAGGTGGTAAGTCTATTAGACGCGATAGAGTGAATTATTTAAAAGATGAATGAAACAAGTGTACTAAATGTGAAGCAGAGTATTGTTTTAAAAGCAAAACTTAAGTCTTTTTAAATTTCTCAAATGCATTAATTTCCGTTTCAACCCTTTTAGACTCGAGAATTTCGAAATTCGTTTGTAGTTTTTGAAGATTATTAACGACTGACTCTTTTTCTTTAAGTTCTTTTGAAAGATTTTCTCTTAAACTCTCAATTCTAGCAAGTTATCCATTTGGACTTTCCTAAACCTATCAAATTCTGGATTGGTTAAGGTAGTGGTCACTGGAGTTAATTCCAAGGTTTAAACCTTTTCCTTATACAAAGCAAGCTCGGCAGATAATGTCTGATTAACACCTAGGGTTTCAAGGACCGCATTATTCATTTGGCCAAGCATAGATGCTGACACCATAACCAAATCTTGTTGAGCAGACGAATTTGTAGATGTAATAGCTCCCGGTTGTGTTTCACTCAAAGTCTGGGGACTTGCATTGATATTGCCATCATTGTTCATCTCCTCGTTTGAATTACTAACCACCATAGGCTGTTCCGGATACTCATACACTTGCTCAACTTGATAAGGTACAATACTAGTATCATTGGCAGTATTTGGTACCTCAGAGATTGTATCAGCCCCATAAAGTGAAAGATTTTCCATGAGAGTTGCCTTAGAGGTATTAAGGTCATCACAGTTTGTATCGTATGCATCAAGATCATCACATTGATATGTTGCATTGTTGGTAGAAGCTGATGTGAGTCCTTCAGTATCCGTAACTCCTGGATCTGCTAGAAATGCTAACTCCTCTTCATCGAGTTCTCGACCTTGTGCTTGAGCATTCAACAAGTAAATCTTTTCTTGAAACCAAGTACCATCCCTCTTCCTCTTTGGCTGCTTACAACACATGTGTCCTTCCCCTTTGCAGTTATAGTAGATAATCATCTTCACTTTGCCACTGTTGTTTCCTCTTGGAGCAGTGTTGAATGGGCGTGCAGCAGTATTAGATGATCTTGGTCTCCCCTGAAGTGGTTGCACAGTAACTCTACCATCTTGAATTGTTTCTTGTTGACGAGTGTTAGAAGAAGTTCTCAACTGATTGTTTGTTGGAGATGGTCCTCTATAAACTCTTTTGTTCAACGTTTGAGTTATGTAGGCAGACATTTGTGCTAGTACATGAGTAGGATTATTCCCTTGTCTGAACTCAAGAATTGGAACCTCATCATCGCAGTAGAAAACCGGTGCTGGTGGAGCCATATACACACTTGAAGGAGTACTGACATGTTGTGAGTAGTAAGGTTGAGGAACTTCATGTTGCTGTTAAGTGATAGCAGGATTTATTGGTGGTTGATAAGGAGAGTATGGTTGTTGAGCATGTTGTGATGATAATGTTGGTTGCTGATATTGTTGTTGATATGATGTAGGTGGTTGTGGTAGAATCGAATACTGAGGAAAGCTTGGAGTTTGATACAAGGGCTGATATGAAGATTGTTGTCCCATAGCATATGGAGTGTTGTGATATGATAGAGTTGGATGATTTGCCATTAACGCCAATGGTTCGGAATGAGATCATTGAGAGATGCGTTTCTGGATCACGTGCTTCTCGTGTTGCTGCAAGAAAGCATAGAGTTGATATAAATTTGATTTGTGGAAATCCCGAATCATTTTAACATCAGTGACATATTGGCTCCACTCTAGGGGTAACGTATTCAAGAACTTGGTGTTGAGTTGAAACTGAGCAATCCTTAGATTATACACATTTAAACCATTCATCAATGTGGTGAAGCGCCAGTAGTAGTCATGAAGTGTTTCCCCTGGAATGTATGTGAACCTAGCGAACAAGTCATAAAGTTGACACTCTCGTTCCTTCTTGGTGAGTGAAGCCCCTTGTAACAAAATAGTTAAGCGATCCCACAGTTCATTTGCTACCTTATGTTCGCTTACCATTCGATAAATATCGGGTGGAAGAGCTTGAAGTATGGTCTGAACGGCCATTTCATCTGCATCAGCAATGATTTGATTAGCAGCCGTTAATTCATGAAATAACCTTGGCCGAGTCACATTATCTACAGTAACTTCTCCCAAATCGAGTGGACCTTGCTCAATGGATTGAACCATAATTCTCCCACTGGGTGTACCCATAAGAAAACATTTGCCTTCTCATGACACAACGCGTTTTGTGGTCGACTGCAAGTGGGGTTCTTAGGAACTGGCAGTTAAGCGTGCTCATGGAAGAGTAGTACTGGCTTGGGTGACCTGCCGGGAAGTCTTCACAAGAGGGCCACAAAGCAAAGCCGTGAGCCCGCGGGCAAAGCGGACAATATTGTGGTCTGAGTAGACGGGATGTTACAAGTGGTATCAGAGCCACTCCTGAGCCGTTCAGGATGGTGGGGCAAACCTCATCGAGGACGATGAGTCCCGAAGGGGGGGTGATTGTGACACCCCAGGCAAATCCCACATCGGCTGTGGCCAGGAGAGATCTTGGCTCATAAGAAAACATTTGCCTTCTCATGACACAACGCGTTTTGTGGTCTACTGCAAGTGGGGTTCTTAGGAACTGGCAGTTAAGCGTGCTCATGGAAGAGTAGTACTGGCTTGGGTGACCTGCCGGGAAGTCTTCACAAGAGGGCCACAAAGCAAAGCCGTGAGCCTGCGGGCAAAGCGGACAATATTGTGGTCTGAGTAGGCGGGATGTTACAAATTAAATCCTTCGTAACCAGTTGAACTTTCGTAACCAGTTAAGTTTCGCAAGATTAGAACTTTCAGAAGAATTGTGATGTTTAAACTTTCGGAACAAAACCTTTCGTAACCAATCCTTTCGTAACTAATGAAACTTTCGTAAGATATGAACCTTCGGAGATCCTTAAGTTTCGGAACTTTGGATATACCATAAACCTTTTTACGAAAGGCAACTTTCGGAATTAATCCTAAAACCCTTTTACGAAAACCAGCTTTCGGAAATAATTCTAAAACCCTTTTACGAAAGATGAATATTACCAAGAAAACAATCTTAACAGTAACGCAAAATTTTCAAACGAATACCACTAAAACACCACTCGAATCGAAATTTTTTTGTGATTTCTACCAAAACCTGTAAACCAAATCACTACCACAACTTTGTAGATGATTTGTTTACAAACCTAAACCATAAAATCACAAAAAAAATTCAAGATTTGAGATAAACTATCCTAAAACCCACTAATACAATCAAAAACTAAATAACAACACGAATCAAAACCTTAAATCACTCCATGGCTCTTGATACCAATTGTAGAATATGATAATCTATGATCCTATCAAGAGGTTGTTGTTTTCTAGAGAGAGAAACTAGAGAGAGAAAGATGAGAGAAATGTGTGTTTATTATGAAAATAAGTGAAAAAACAACACCCCTTTCCATGGTGGAAAGGGGTTTATATACCCAAGTCCCTAAGTGGACTTGGGCCTCTGGCCCATGAACAGGCTCATGGGTCGGGTTAAATACAAACTTTAATTAAACAATACTACGAGCCTATAACTATATTGTTTGAGTGACCGAGACTGTCTAAATACGAAAAAACGTATTTCCAGCACTACAGGTTAGTGCTCCATTTTTTTAGTTGGTTGAAGCGGAAACCACAAACAGACGTACGAGGGATGCGGTCTCTCTCTCTCTCTCTCTCTCTCTCTCTCTCTCTCTCTCTCTCTCTCTCTCTCTCTCTCTCTTCTACAAGTTTGTTTTAACTCACCCTAGCAGGCACGCACAAGGAGTCCAGAAGCATGAACCAGGTATGTCTCTCTCCTACAAGTTTGTTAGAACCCACCCCTTCACTTTCTTTCATGTTAGAAAAAAACAAACCATTTGAACAAACCAAACATACGAGCACATAAAACCAAGTACTAGAAACGCCTACCGCACAGAAACCACACGTACCAGTATATTATTGGACCAAATGATACACAGCCCTGACAGTCCAACGACATGACTATCAGTACGAAAATTCCACTAACACAATGATATTGGAAAGATTAAAAAGAACTACTAAGTTCAGCACGCACAACACAGATTGGCACAAACCGTTTATTATCGGACACATTTTGTCACATTCACCGCCACATTTCAGTCTGACCCATCGCCATGCAACCTTTCGATGAACCTTTGCATCCGCTGTATGCGGTTGTTAATCTCGGCAGCTTCAGTCGCGAGCTGGTCAAGGAAAGACAGTCTTCATCTTGCAAAGTCTCTAGGAAAGCCAGCATCTGGTCGACCACGGGTTCCCGTCCAACGGTCTGTAGCTCATGGACAAGGTGTGTCCTATCAACAATGGCGTTGTTCAACTACCGCCACACCTGTTCCAACTTCTGTTTCCAGGCCATTTCCCCTTGCACCTCATTCCGCAAGTGGGAAACAAACATATTCGCCCAGTCGTCTGATTGGGCTTCTGCCTCCATAGCAGCACATTTGGGCCAATTTTCCATTCTCACCTTTGTTTGACTAAATTACCTACAAATATATCTGAGAGTGTGTGAAAACAAATATGTTATCACCCTTTATATACCATGCTCTCCTTACTTGCATTGTCTGGTGTAATGCACTAAAAACACCTCCTATCAACACAAACAATAGCCACATCCCAAATTGCATGGTTCCATGCACACCTTTCCAAAAGTATATAAAAAACGCAATACCATCAGGCACACACTGTTCCCATACTCCATCATTATGACTTATTTTTTTCTAAAAAATACCTCCATAACAACTTTCATAGGTATATGCAGATTTTTCCAAAAGTAGATTAAAAAACACAGTAACACCACTCACTAACTGTTCACATACTCCATTATTATGCCTTCTCTTTTTTTTTCCAAAAATGGGTATGATATTATATTACATAAATATACCATTAAAAACACACAACGGTTAATATGCATCACATGAAACCAATATCCTAGTGTGTAACTGTTTCCATAAACTTTCATCTTTCTAACCTCCAAAATTTGTCAAGTTTCAAATAAACTAATATAACATGGCTCCAATTATAATGAAACCAACATGGGCTTAAACATTTCATATTACAAAGCCACGTTCAATCACACATCCTAAGGTAACATAGATAGACACAAGACTAAACAAAAAAAACTAACACACGTACCAACAAACAAACAATACGATTTTTTACAAGCTCCAAAACCAAGAGGCGGTGTCATATGCACTCGCCTAACAACAATCGATTATTAGAAATTACAATATACACACACGACTCCATTTCCAATGCCCTATAACACCTCTCATCAATCACATGCTTCGCATGAAGAACTCAATTTCATTCACACGAGCATCACACGCATCCATCAATCCTTGCAGGTGACGAAGCTCCACCTCATCACGGTATTGCATGTCCAATAACAAACACACCATTCGGCTCACAAGGGCTACTGGGCTAGTACCTGACAGCTCACTTATAAGCGCGTCCCTCTCAACAATAACGGCCCTATTCCGCCCATATAAAGGTTCTAGATTCCCCCTCCAAACCCTTTCTTCATCCACACGGTCTCGTAAATAGTACCAAAAATAGTTTCCAAACTCATCTGACCCACATTGCCTTTGCAAAGCATGGAGAATTTACCGCCAAGCGATATTTCCCCCATAGATGTTGGTTGTTGTATTCACTAACCTGTGTTGCAGTTCCCTACCCTATCACACTTATATAGAGGTATGCAACACCACTGTTGCCACATAGCATTGGATGCCTTACATTATTTTAAACTATATTACAAACAAAATATGTCAAACCTTTCATAGCAGTCTGCTGCATTGATATATCACACCTGCTACACATTCCAAGAAAACCATTGTGCATGTGCATCTATAGTAATACAACTTGATTGATCTTTGACTGAATTGCAACCACATATTAAGATTGCCAACAACAGTTATGCTATGTATTCATAATAACCTTTCTATACATAACAATACAATCCACATAGGTAATACATTAACACTCAATACTTTGATCTTACTCAATATTATTATGTTTTTCACACCAGGTACCCCAACAACAAATATAATTGACAAACTTGCTGAGATAATTGTTGACATCTTCAAGGCGACATAACATTTGCTTAGAAGAATCATCGAATAAAGAAAAAAAACCTTACACCAGCAAACAGCGCTAGCCCGCATTCTTTTGGGGAAAACACTTATTATGCAAAGTATTCTTTTCAAAAAAACGATTATTATGCAAAGTATTGTAATCTATATGATGTATAGCCCACTGATGGACATGCTACACAACCGCGGCAAAAAGAAGCACCCATCTATATACTTTTTCTATATCATATAATCACTGCATTTCCTTTTGTAAGAATAAATCCTTTTTTATCCAAGCATCTGTAAACATAAGCAATGTCATACCAAGGAGTGACTCCTGGCGTGCCATCCTATACTACAAACTAGCTACCTCAGAATATTAGATTAACACCTGCTTATTTTGAAGCGCCAAAAAAACAAGGAACGCTTACATGCTTGCTTATTTAGTCCGTTTTTAGAAATATCAGGAGCTGCGTGCCTGCTTAAGCTTATTTATGGGCCTTATCAGCTTATTTGATTTTGTCTTACTTTTTTACTTCCAGGTATATAAAAACTGTAGACTATGGCGTGTTTTTGTATGCGACGACTGTATGTCTTTTGTGCATGCTGGAACATGAAGGGTGTCTGAGGCAAGGATTTGAAGGATGCTTAGTGCAATGTTGTCTCGGATAAGTTTTTCTGCCATCTTTTTGTTTGAATTATCATACGATGATTTGATGTTAGCTGTAAATACGAAATGTATTTAAAAACGTTTTATGTCACACATGATGTTATTTTGATTTTTACGAAATATCACCCCCTATGCTTATCTTTTTTATGTATGCTATTAATTAATATAGCTTTATGCGCACGTACATCAACGACCGATGCAAACGTTATCAATATCGCCCGCACTTCGCCGTAGCGAAGCGCGGGCACCAAGTCCTAGTGCATTTAATAGATCAGTTACAAGCATATTTTATAACATGAAAAATATTTAGGATTGAATAAATAAAATGACAAGTTTTACATTTAGTTGTTGTGAGTAGACAATTTTCAAAATAAATAAATACTACTTCCGTTCTAAAATTATTATCCACTATTCCATTTTGAGTTATTTTAAAATAATTGTCTACTTCTAAAAATAGATAGAAAATTTAGTTTGAGTTTAACGTATTACCCTCATTTTAGGTTATTATTACAAATATTAAAGAAATTATAAATTAATTACTTAAAGATAAATTGTCATTATAAAAAAATATGAGAGAAAAAACTGTAATAATAATGTTTTCTTAAAGTGTTTAATTTTTGTCTGTAAACAATAATTTGAGTGGGAGGGAGTAACACGTAAACACGTAAAATAAAAGTGATATGTGCAACACGGATTATCACGTCAACTTCTGCCCCATGACATTCTATAAGAGCACATGGTACGGGGGTTTTCGTTCGCGTTGTGGGAAAACACAGGGGAAAACGCGATAGACCACAACGCAGCTCGAGTTTTCTGTCTCGCGCCTAGGGCACGACGCACGTTTTCGCGCATAAAATTTTTTAGTTTTATTTTTTTTAAAAACAATTTTGAATTTTTTTTGGTTGTTTGAATATATAGCCGTTAGTTTTGAATATATAGCCGCTGGTGGAGCGGGTTAAACACCAAAAATTTCATTTTGCGCCCATTTTTTACCTATAAATCACCCACAAACCTCAACACTCATCTTCACTCACCTAGTATAATTAAAATGGAAGACATTCCCGATATGTACGAGTATTACTCAACACTTGATATGAATAATTACGCTCAATACGCCGATTATTTAGATCGATTAGAAGAAGTTGAAGATGAAAGAGACCCGCATACAAGACGCTACATTGCACGTGAAAGAGAGTGGGTGGAAGAAAAATTACAACGAGATTATTTTGGGGATGAAAATATGGCACCAATATAGCGGATGCCATTTATCCACAATGGTCTACTTTTGTTAAAGCATTTAGTGTCGCTAGGGATGCAAAAATATTGAAGTTTAAAAAGGTTCAAGAAAGTGCAAGAAAAGATGTTGAAAGAGCCTTTGGTGTGCTACAAGGTCGGTGGAGAATTATACAACAACCGACACAGCTTATCAAATGAACATCATTAGGAGAATTATGTACACTTTCATTATATTACATAACATGATATTGAAAGACCAAAAGTTCAATATAAGTGAATATATGCATATGTACGTTTCTCCCGAACCCAACATTACACGTACTTGGGTCGAGCGATGTGAACGACAACAAATAAAAACAAAAGTGTAGAAACTAGAAGGGGGTTGAATATTTTCTCTTCTATTTAAGTCCTAATTAAAATTCCTTTCAATTAGGCTTGTCTCAAAACTACCTTATACTTGAAAGCTAGTTGCATAATGATTAGGTTCAATTCTAATGCCTAAAAAATGACAAGTAATATATGTGAATGACATGATAGTAAGAATAATTAAAGAGTAAGGAAAGAAGCAACCTAATAGGAGACACCAAGATTTATAGTGGTTCGGCAACGAAGCTCTATCTTCGTTCCTACTCCACTGCTCGAGTACACCTTACTCGAGATTTCCACTATATCCACAAGCTCCTTTCTTGGCGGAGAAAACCTTACAATGTCGCTTACATTATTTTCTGACACTAAGCTAAATGTCGAGACATATTCTTAGCTAGGAAATCTACACAATGTCGCCCACTTCAACATTTAACGACACAAGGCTAGATATCGAGTTCTAATCGAAAGATAGAACCAATCTTCACAATGTTGCCTAATTCACCATTAACGACACAAGGGTAGATGTCGAGTTATAATCGAAAGGTAGAACCAATCTTCACAACATTTCCTAATTCAGCATTTAACGACACAAGGCAAGATGTCGAGTTCTAATCGAAAGGTAGAACCAATCTTCACAACTCTTCACTTTGAAGCTAAGTGAGAACTTCACTAGACACAACTATATCACTTTAGAGTTTATTAAGAACTCACAAGACACAACCACATCACTTTATAGTTAAGTGATAACTCACAATACACAACCACATCACTTTATAGTTTAGTGAGAACTCACAACTCTAAGTGAGAACTCCACAAGATACAACTACATCACTTTAAAGTTTAGTGAGAACTCATAAATAATTCCTATTACAACTCAATAAACCACATATACAAGTATACACATGGAACTTGGATCTACACAACACAAATCCAAGTATACACATATATAATGGATATACACAAGATTAAATCCATGTATTCACAAGTACATTAGATCTACATAAGACTCAAATAAAAATAAATGATGAACATGACTAGATCTTTAGGAGAGGATCTTCATAAGGGCTTTATCTTTAATCACATCACAAGTGTGTGAGTGATATTATCATTGGAAAAGGTAAAGAAGAAGATCAAGGAGATAATCATAAGTAAACATACTTAACACATTAAGTGATCATTTACAAATGATCAGGAATTAGAAAAGAGAAAGATGGCAGAAAGAGTGTCAAAAAAGGGTTGTGGAAAATACATGTTTGATCTGTTATTTATAGGAGACAAAGGCCAACGGCTCTCTGAGCGCGGTGCCTTAAATATGCTTGCGGTCCCTTATCACTAAGGATCCGCATAGCCCTTTAAAGGACCATGCTCATAGACTCTGCTCCCTTTTGTCTTTTAGTGGGGAAGAAATATTTGAGGTAAGTTTTTACCTTCAAAGGATATTCTTATGGCATTTGGAATATGCCATATTCAAATTTACATTTTCCATTTTAAAAAAACATTTTCCAAAAAAGAAAGTTTATTAAAAAATATTTTGTCAAATTTGACAAAATGTATGTTTAGGATTAATTACTTTTATGATCACTAATCATGATTAAGATATGTTAGTGAAATACTTAAATGATTATTACCTTGATGATAGTGTTTGTCAAATAATTCGTCTTATGATTGTATTTGACGATAAATGTCTTTTTAATTTGTCGTGATCAAAACTAAGAAAGATTAGTTAACACTAATAATGTTTTTAGGCATTTCTTTGCATTAACAATCTCCTCCTTTTTGATTACGACAAACTATAAACTCATTTATGTAAAATCTAAAATATTTCAAATTATTAACGAGTTTATCACTATCATTTCTCCCCCTTTGTCGAAGCAAAAAGGAAGTCTTTGAGGAAGAAAAGAATCGGACTTTGCAAGAAGCTCCCCCTTGGTGCTTACTCCCCCTTGCTTGGGGCACCAATAAGATATGCTTAGGTGACATGCTACACAAAGGTTAGTAGAGAGAAAAGAAACACCAATGTATATATAGTCACTACCTACTAAGTAATTTGAGAGGGAGAAGGACAAGAAATCTCAAATTAGAAGTAAGTATTTGCTAAGAATGTCCAAGGAGGGTGTTTTGACAAAATCAAAGTTCAATTGGTGGAATAGAGGTAGAAAAGAAACATCCAAACCAAATGAAGTGATAGTATGTCAAAGGGTTAGACACTTAGAATTGGTGGAATCACCCAAATCTAATTGTAAGTTTTAACCATGATCTACTCTAAACAATGTGTGAAAACGAATTGATGAGAAAGGAAGTAACACACATAACATTCATATTACACAAATATGAAAGAACAAAAAAAGGAAATATTCATACACACAATATGAATATTTAACACAAGACATAAGGAAAATAAACAACAAAAGCACAAACTACTCTAGTAGTGATAATGCTCCAAGATTGCTTAAGTTGACTCAAACAATTAAGACACATAGTGTGCGTTAATTGGAAAAATAAGACAACGAGGCATCATTCGAAGAATTGTTCATGGGAACAAATACTTTGAGAGGAGGTCGAGTGAGAATAAATTCAAGAAAATTTAGCTTGTCATACACATGAGCAAGTTTAATTTGTTGAAATCGACAACAAGCACACGAGCTTCCATGATGCAAAACAAAGTCGTTGGATGGGGGAGGACCATAAAGATGAGAAGGTGGTGGTGGATAGGTAGATAATGGATAAGAAGTGTTTTCATATTTCCTAGTGAGATTTGGGAAAGAAGATAGGTCATTTAGAGAAGGTATGTTGCAAGGTTTAGGTGGTGGTGGAAGAACTTCTCTTTCTCCGGTAATTGGATCAATTGAGAAAGTCTCATTCCAATACGTAATGGGATAGAGAGAAGTCTTGCAAGGTTTTCAAGAATAGGAATCATGATGATCCTTGTTTTTCTTGAATCAAATAGGTCGAACCGAGATTTTTGGTTTCTTGGAATCTTAGAAGAAGAAGCTTTGGGTTTAGAAGATTGTGACAAAGAGATGTCAAGGTTAAGATTATGAGAGTTATGCATTGTGAGGGGTGAGAAGAAGAACTCCCAAAATAAGATAATTTAGTAGACAAGGCAAATATTTGAAATGAAATCAAAAATTTGCAAAGAATGTTTAGCCAAAATTGGTAAACAAGGAATCTTGAAAAAGACTGTGGTCAAAGAGGAAAGACCAAAAACGAGCCAAAAAATGGCCTGCTGTCCGCGGTTCCTAAAAGGAACCCGCGGTTCCTTATATATAAGGGATCGTACGGTATTTGAGGATCCGTATACAGTGGACAAGAAAATTTGATTTTACAAGATTTTGAGAAAAGCTAAGACATTTTCAAAAAGTTTCAAATCTTGGATTTTTACGAATTTTAGCATTAGATTATGCTATGGTTGCACAAATGGCAACACACTCACAACGAGTATCTTGACAAAGGGTGACAAAATTTTTAGATATCATTTTGATCTAATTAGTCAAGTTTTAATGGTTGTGATAGATTTAGGTTTAATTTTAAATAGATTGAAGTTGATTAGTGTGAGCACATAGATTTGAAACACACAAATACTAAATCTATAACACATCTTCATGAAAACTCATGAAGGAAAGGAAATACAAGAAATGAAAAACAAACTAACTATTACAAAGTTAGCTAAACTAGTTCTTGATAGGTAGTCTTCCTTGGCTTGATTTTCTTTTGAAAGCATTTATTTTTTAGAAAATCATCATTCATCTTCTAGGAGGTGGAGGCATGGAGAACAAGGTAAGAAAGAAGTCTTGCAACCTCCTATGAAGTCCAAACATCTCCATTCTTATATTTTGAATGATGTAGTTGTTATAGAGACAACATGGACAATTACCACCATGAATTTCTAGAAAACCAAAGAAGTATGGATCACCCCTAAAGTAGGGAATGGGAACACCCAAAAGTGGAATGTTTGAGGGAGGAGGAGGAGGCATGGTGTCCAAGGGTGAGATAGGTTAGTTAGGAGGAGTGAAGAGTGAGGTGACCAATGGCTCAACAAAATCATTCACAATGGGAATACTTTGTAGAGGTCGAGGGTTCACATCCATGAGAGGACAAGGAGTGAATGGAGAAGACAACTCATTTATTCTAGATTGGAATGAAGAGAATGTAGACCCATGAGAGTGGTTAATGCCATGGGTTGAACTTGTCTTGCATGGTGCAAGTGGTGGTGAGGGTGATGAAGAGATGAGGATTGGAGAAATTTCACTCTTAGGTGTGAGAAAGGATGAAGAGTCAAGTTTGGGAAACTTGATTTTGATCTTAAGGTTTCTTTTGGTTGAGGATTGTTCGGAAGAATTTGATGATCTTGTAGACACCATGGTTGTGTGTCAAGGTTCATAAGAAGGTTTGAAGGATGAAGAAGAAGATTAAACAAAGGAGGTTTAAGAAGGGAAGGGGATGATCCAAACTAATAATGGGTTAAAAATCATTTTGGTGAATAATGAAATTAGGTAGGCTAATTTAGGTAAAAGCTAGTCTTTTAGCAAAAATTTTAACTATGTTTACAAAGATTTAGAGAAAAAAATGAAAGCAAAGATTCTTTCGTGGCCAGAGCCCGCGGTTCCTTAAATAGGACTGTCGTTCTTTATTGCTAAGGAACCGCATGTATTTAAGGTATCGTGGACAGTGGTTGCAGAAAGGTGATGTTCTAAAATTTTCAAGCCCCCAGATCTTTCACAAGTCTATATCAAGCCAAAGTGGATTATAAACCAAAAACTAGAGAGCTAACTAACAATAAAAATGCACAAAGATATGTGAATCTCCATAACGATCACATAAACATCTATTGATTAAAATACTAATCAATCCAACACAAAGTATTAGTTAGAAAAATACAAAATACTAAGAATAATAAACATAAAAAGTCTAAATGAAGAAAATTGTTCAACAATTCAAAACATGTTTACAAACATGTTAAAACTTGTTCCATTACCATAGCTTCATCTCTTCTTCTTGCCAAGGTTCTTGATCATATTCCCAAAGCTCTTGAATGATCCCCTATGCTCCGTTCTAAAATCATGTAACTCACCACGGGTTTGAAGGTTTGAACGATAAACATGCTCAAGTGAGAGGTTTTCCAAAAGTTCACTAGTGTCATAGTGAGGTGGAGGAACAAGAGGGTCTAACCCATCCATGAAGGTGTTCATAGATGGGGTGGAGTCACTCGAAGAGCCGAAATGAGCACTTGTACCTTCGTCACCACCATCACATGGTGACATAGGAGTGTCCTTTTCGTACCACGATCACTTCTCGGATTTCGTGGTTGTACCTCTCGAATAGGCATCATGACACAATTGATCGGCTGAAAGCGGGAAAGATCGAGTTTGGGAAAGTCTTCACCGACCTTTTTAAAAAGACAAGTGAGGAGCATGGCATATGGGAGATTTGTTTTTGGTCGAGATATAGCATAGTTAATCCGTCGAGCGATGTAAAATGCAAGATTGTAGTTGGTGTTGGTAAAGACGCAATACATCATGTGTGCCATACACGCCGGGATATGATCCCGGTTTCCACCAAGACAAAATAAATGTTCCCTAATAATGTCGGCCCAACGGACCATGCAATCATTAAGGTCGCTTTCGAGTATCTCGTGACGATTTAGAAATCGCTTAGAAGAATGGATACTTCGAACAACGGTAGAGCTACGCCTTTGGTAATAGTCTAAAGGATGAGGTCAAGATCTATCTCTTCGTCATCATTTGAAGCATAATCGGGAGACTCAATAAAGCATCAAGTTTCCAAGCATCGGTGAACCGACAAGTACCGACAAATGGCACAAGAAGAGCCGCGCCAAAATCCTCGAGAGAATATTGTATGAGCTTACCATTCAAGGTGAACCTAACAAATACTCCGTTTATGACAATCCGTCAGTTTATGGTTTATATTTTATTCTCAGTATTTATTTGAAAACATTATTTTAATGTTATATTATGAACTCACTTATTTTTGGGAAGAAATTTGGATTTACGTCTTGAAGTAGCATCGACTACGTCTAAACCGGAGGATTTTTAGTTACGTGCTTACGTTTACATACACCGTTATGTGACAGTCCGACATTTCAGAAAATAACTTTGTCTGTGAATATTATTTTGAGGTTTTAAATTTGTGTTGGTTCATAAACTCACAAATTTACGAGAAGAGATTAGGACTTACGATTATAATTTAACGTCCTTTACGACTAAACCGGAAACCTTAGGATTACGTATTTATGTTTTCGAACTCCGTTTTTGATGAGACGATTTTTATTAGATTCGTTTTGTGTCGTGGATTCATAATTTATAAAAACGTTTTTCGTAAAACGACCCGATGGCACGCAAATCGAGGAAACTAGAATCAAGGAATACCCGTAAATTAATGGGGATGGAACAAGTACATACTTGTCCCACCCCCACACATGGCTAAACAAAGCTAACAACACCATGTGGTGTCAAGCTTACAATATAAGCTAAGACACATGTCTTAGTTTACTTGTAAACTAGCAACCAACATCAAAACCACCACCTCAAACCATTTTCATTCATTTCAACACATGCAAACCACTAAACACTCTCCTCCCTCTCTCTAAAATTCGTCCCAAACTCATCCAAAACAACCCCAATTTAATCTTGATTCAACCATAAATCATATGTATAAATTACATATGATGAAAACCCATTGAAGTTATGAAGATTGGAGGTTATCTTAACATGTAAAAAGGAGTTTTCAAGGGAGTTTGGGGCTGATTTATCAAGGAGTTTTCATGGAGAACAAGGGCTGATTTTTGGAGGAATCTACAAATACTTGGTGATCCTAGAAGTGGTGTTGATATCTCATAAGATTGGTTAACCAAAACCATGTCTTGTTCATCCAAAAGCTCATCATTTCATCACTTTGGTGGTATAAAGATTGTTCTCCCCATCCTCTTGTTATTTTGATTATGTAATCATTTATTTTCTTTCTTATTGTATATGTATATGATGAATATATGATGATAAAAATGTTGTGTGGGGATCAAGTGTTGATAAATATGATTAAAGAGATGAAAAACCATAGGTAACAAGGTTAAAATCTTGCTAAATATGATGGCTGTATAAAAACAGTAGGTAACCAAATGTTAAACTGATAAAATGGCATGGTGGAATAAATTTACAGTAAGTATTAGATGTCATACACATGTGAGAGTTGGCCATGCAATGGAATCATCAAAATGAGTGAGATATGATCAAACCAAGTTTAGAATACAAATCTGAGTTCACTGTTTTGGACGATTTTTAGAAAATACTTAAAGGCTGATTCAACAGAAGGTATAGGAGAGTTAAATGGAGCACATATCATGTAGTTTATGTCATAAAAATCTGAGCTTCTATCTCCATATAGAACTCTAGATATGGCTGTTTCGGTGAACGTGAAAGTAAAAATCAGATTTTGGAAATTAAAGTATAATAGTATTATATAAGCACTCAAATAAAAATAGTATAAAATGTGAATTAAAACCCACTAACTTATATAATACATTTATATAAATATGTATAAGGATAAATAAATGGACATTTTATAAAAATGGTAGATTGATAAGTTTTATAAGTTATAAAACTATAAACATGATTTTTACGACTTTTTCGGCTATTACCGTAAAATTAACATTTTTGTTAAATAAAACTTAGACGGTTGGACCCGTCTAATGTAAACTTTTATAAACTCATATACTGATATATAAACATATATAACAAGTAAAAACCGATAAAACCCGAACTATAGGACATACGGACATTAACGGACTAAGTTAACATTATTGGACTAATAATACAATAAAATGGGCTAAAACACTTATAAACTTATTTATTGGTCTTAAACCATTTGGGCCCAACATGTAAAGTATAAATACTTATAATACAAGTATGAAATGGATTAATACTAGTAAGAAGTTACCAATACATAAACACTAAAATGAGTAAAAGAGAATATGTAAACCCGCTTGATCATCATATATATAAAATCATCATATGTATACATAATTGTTATTTTTATAAATTCATTGGACAAGAGTCTAAGACAAGTATTATTTGTCTAGGTTTCCGTGATTGAAGCACGTACCGTACGTCCGAATTGCCGATAACCCGCCTTCCCACATCAAAGTGAGTTCATAGCCTCGCACTCTTTTAAATGTTTTTATGAAATGTTTTATAAACCCGCGAGGGAGATAACATGTTAGTTTTTATAAAATAGGACACCATTTGTCCCGATTGTTTGTTTATTGATTTGGACCCAAATGATTGTATGACCCGATTGTATGACCCAATAAATGATCAAATGACCCGATAGATGAAATTAAATGGATTATTAAAGTTAGGTTATGTCACTAAAAGTCCCATTAGCATGAATTGTGAACTACCGGGATTTGGTAGACGCTTATGCATATAATAGTACTATTTGGGGACGATCACCCCAGTTCGCGCCTTGACGGTTGATCCCCGTCGTGCCACATTTATTGGTAAGCGAATTTATGTATGAGAAGATTTCCATAGCGTGATTATTGTGACGACGCGGTAACTTAGATGGGCAAATTGAGTATCGGGTTAGCTACCCGTTGTTGTGATAGTAAGGTAACAATGTCATGCGGCTTGTAATAATCCAAATAACAAAAATACTGATATACGCAATGAATTACGATGTATTGCCTGACTAGCAATACGGGGTCATATTACTGATGTTATGTTTGTGTTTTGGTTTTATATAACCATATTCATATAACGGTTTTTATTTAACTTTATACAACGTTATAAAACGTATTGTATGATATTTTTACAACATTGGTTCGTATAATGGTTTTGAAGGCGAAAGCCTACATTATGATTTTGACAAGGATTTGTATAAAATGATTTTGGCTATTTTATGGCCTATTACAAAGATTTGTATAAAATGGTTTTCGGTAATAATTATATACCGATGATATATTGATGGTTTTATTAAACTCTATGAATTCACTCGGCGTTTTCGCTGACCTTTTCTTTTAACATGTTTTGTCTCAGGTACTTGAAGGTAGTTCTCGGGAAGACAACAAGAATTCATGGCCCGCACTTAAATAACAATTTCCATTCAAATCTTTTGTAAAATTTTATGAAATGACTATGACTTGGGACCTATGTAAATTTGATATTTATGACTGGAAATGCTTTTATTATTAAACGACGCGATTTTTAAGCGTTGTTTATGATGTGAGTAATGTGATATCCCGTAACACCAACTAGTCTTCCGCTGTATTGAGTTGTATAAATTTGGGGGTGTTATAGTTTGGTACCAGAGCTCTCGTTATAGAGAACGAAAGATTTTTAAAATTTAGGTTTTGAATAAAACATTTCAAAATCTTTTAACTATAAACATTTTTCTAAAAAATGTCTAAAAATCTTTTGACTATAACGGTGTCGAAGAGTTCCCGAGTTTCGACAAGGCCAAGACTGAGAAGTGTTATTTTAATATATATATAACTTGGATTATATATATATATATATGATGTAATTTTATTACATGATTGTTTGATGATTATTTTAATATTTATACGAGGTATTTATACGACGTAGATTGTCACAAGGAACCCTAAATCCCCTAGTAAATTAATCGAAGCTATTCTCGTAGGACTTCTAGCTATCCCAGATCTAAACCAAGTTGTGGATATTTATGATCCCAACAAATGGTTGATATTCGTAGAAATGTTGATATTAGTTGATTACGATATTAAAGAAGAATTGGTGAGATTAAATCTGATATCGATGTCATGACGATCTTTCCTTATAGAGTGGAGTTTGCCAAAACGTTACCACCTGAAAAGGTGTCATCTGATTCGTTGTCACCCAATTCTTAAATTTGAAGTCGAAAGGGTGAATGTTGCACTTGAGGCTGTCATTGGAACCATTACCCAAAAGCCTCATGCCACAAGTACCGTTCCGAGAAGTCTAATTGGATGATCGAGTCATTTCATACTAGTGACTCATTTGGTAACTATTGATGTAAGAGATATAGGATTGGAAATTAAGTGTTGATTCTTATCGAGCTTTTATTGCCCTATTAAGGTCTAAGAATAAGGATTGAAAGTATTGGCGAATGAGGTAGGATATCGCATTGAGTATGATTTGGTTGAAACTTGAATAACGTAAAATTTAACTCGTATGGAATAAGAAATTGTTAAGAGCAAGTCGTTAAGTTCTGTGATTGAATTATAAGGTTTTAAATGATTGTTGATTCGTGTTAAGTGTTGTTCCTAGGCCATTGTCCAATGATGAGGATGCCTAGTGTCCAAGAATTAAATTGAAGAAATCTTCTTCTCATTAGTGATGCAACAGTTGAACAAGTACTCGTCTCGAATTGAGTTACATTGTGAATTATTCTTTTTGAGCGCCATCGAGGTCATGAACCTCATGATTATTTGGTTAAAGCTCATTTCCAATCATATTGTAGTTAGTTCTTGGTGAACAAGCTTTCATCACTCTTTTGCAAATCACTCATTGTTTTTATAAGATAAAACAGTATCCCTTGAGAAAAATTGAATTTTCATCACTATAAGGATTATTCAAAGTGAGATTTATAAGTGATCGTTATCGAAATGAAGTTGTTTATAAAACACCTAGGAAAGCTTAATTGTTTTCATAACAAAGAAAAATCTTTGTAAATTTATTTTTGATTCTTATTTAAGAATTAAGCATGAAAATGTTTTTATTATAAACATGATGATAAAATTTTGACGAACTGAGTATTGCATCGTTAATCTTGAAATTGTATATAGTTGTGCGCCTACATACAATTTGGAATGGACCATGCAAGGCTGATTAGTAGTCACCATAAAATTGATTAATAAACACTACATTTTCTTTAAAGATTGTGAAAGATTAAATTTTATGAGATCTGCAAGAAGTGAAAAATAAGGACAAAATGTTAGGGACACCTACATATGTACCTGTAGCATCTATTCTTCTGAGTCGAATTTACTCATCTGTAGAAATTGTCTTATTTGACAATTGACAATTCTTTCTTGTCCAATTCTCCTGTAGTAAGATTCTTAGGAAAAGTATATGATTACCGAGTGTTGATACCCGACTGGATGTATTGACGTTCTTATCATTTCTTATGATCTGATTTCATTTAAATGACCTGGGTAACGATCCGAGGAGCTTTCGAATGCGTACTCAAATTATGAAAACATGGGATATATTCATATTCGTTAAATGTTTTCGTCTGTATCTGATTTGAAATTCTCTCGCATAGATTATGCGTTGACCTTACTCTTTTAATAAGAAGTTGTGTCTCCAGATATCCTTGAACTTGTGAAGGATTATGAGTTATTATTAGTCTTTTGAGAAGTTCACATCTTATCAACGGCAATAAAACTGGAAAGTTGGTAGTGCCAGTAGAATGGATTGATTGATTATGACATGACGACATTGTATTAATTGATGGGAACTCGAGTAGAATTCCCCTAAATGATAAGATGTTGATTATAAAAAGTGATTTAAATAATTCCCGATAGGTGGTTGTATCCTGCTTTTAGACTTAAAGGTATACCGTGAATGGTTGTGAATTAGTCATAGATATTATAATTCAGAAAGAACTTCAAGTGAATATATTAAAAGATGGTTCCGTTATCTGAAACTTTAGGAGGTAATTGCTGGTGAATTACCTAGACTTTTGCCATTAAGGCAAGTTGAATTTGGTATTGATTATATTCTCGGTGCTGCACCTGTGGCGTGTGCACTGTACGTCAGCACCATCTGAATTAAAGGAATTACCGTACAACTGAGAGAGTTGTCGGAGAAAGATTCTATTCTACCGAGCTCCTCACCATGAAGAGCTATGGTGTTATCATTCCTTATATTTATAGATTACTATGAACTGAGTAAATTGACAATCGAAAACGATATCCATAACTCGAAATGGAAGATTTGTTCGATCATTTACAAGGTTCTAGCGTATGTTTTAAAGATTTGATCCACGACATGGTTATTATCAACTTCGCGTCTGCGAAAAAGATTATCTATTCCAATCACTACATCCGGTACTTGTAATGAACATTATGAGTTTCACGTGATGTTGTTTGGATTGACTAATACACATGTAGCATTCATAAATTTGGTGCATCACGTGTGTAGGTTGTAATTTGATAAATTCATGCTTGTGATCATTAAGAACCATATGTTTGTTTATAAGAATAAGAATGAGTTAATAATTAATTATATATTGCCCTGAATTGACCGAACAAATAAACCTGTATCTTGAATATTTAACATGTGGTTTAAAACTTAATCATTTACATTAATTGACCGTGTGATTAATAAGATAATGGAATATATTGACTCTTCAAAAATTGGAACCATTAAGGCTTTGGGATTTACTAAAAAGAAAAATGGAAATATGTTTTGATAGATATTTTATCAAAGAACTTTTGAGGGATTATTCCCTTATACACAAATCATTTAACTAAACTCCTATTTAGGGGTAAATGTTTGTGTATACCTCAAGACAACCTAAGAGGGATTGAGGAAACCGTTAAACCATGACTTAAAATTTGAAACGACAATTTTTGCTTTTCAACTAAGAAAATATTGACCAAAGTATAAACAAAGATTTTTCAAACATTTACGGATCTTATTAATTAATTATTTTCGATAAATCAACAAAAATCTTGTTAATTAAATTCAACTTTATTTCTGAACATTTTTATATAATTGGTCGAATTAAGAAATTTAAAAATTTTACGTTTACGTTTCATAAAAATTAAATATTCATTACTTGTAATAATTATCGACGCTTTAAAACGTCGGATCAAGCAAAACTGATAAAAAAAGATAGTTGAGACGAAACTAAAACTTAGAAAATGTGAAGAAAGAAATTTCTGAATAAATACGGTCATGATATTTATTTCATCGAGGAAGGTGAATATAATTACTGACACATTATGTAGAAAAGATAAAGAACCAATTAGGACATATTCCTTAATAATGATTGTGCAAAATAAATTGCCGAGCAAATTCAAAATATAGTCGATGCTTATAAGAAGGATAATATAAATAATAAAGGGGTTCGCGGCTAATATGAACCATTAGAATTGAGGAGCCGATGGCGTTAAATGTATAAAAGGCCACTTGCGGTTGCCTAAATATGGAGATTTTGAGATGTAGTCATATTGGAATCTCGTAAGTATAATTATTCTATTCATGTCATTTCTGACTAAATGTATCTTTATCTGAAGAAGTTGTACTAATGGCAAATTATGAAGGCAGACATCGCCCCATACATTAGTAAACGTCTAACTATTGCAAAGGTCATCATCTGAATTTGATTCGATTTGGGTCATCGTCGACAGACTGGCCAAATATGCTAATATCATTCCTGTTAATGATTGATTCTTGATGAAGAAATTGACTCTTTTGTATTTAAAGGAGTTGTGTAAACATAGTGTGCATGTATCGATCATCTCTATCAAGATCCTCGCTTCGCATCAAATTTCTAGAGATTTTCTCAAAAGTCACTGAGAACGAATCTTGATGAGAGTACTGTGTACCACCCCAAATCGAAGGGATGAGGTATAGTAACGATACAAAACACTAGAAGTCTTGTCTTATGTTTAATGATTGACCTTTGATAATGAACCGTATAATCATTTTCCTTTGGAGAGATTATCATTGATAATTATCGTGTTAGGATCGAGATCGAATCTTGTGAGGATATATATTAGAGCATCTGTAAGCAGGAGTTGGGATGAAGACACCCGACATACACCCATTGTGAGTTGGACATGTCTTTTAGGTTTAAGGTTGCCTGTGATGACAAACCTAACCTTACAAAATACCCGACCCGCGAAACCTGAAATGATTATTGAAATTAGGATTTGATTATGACTGCCGATAGTGGGCAGGAGGTTATGTGAATATGAAATGTATGTAGAAAAGCTAAATAAGATCCGGTGGTCTAATGTGGTGGTAGATGGTTGATGACTCGGATAACTATCACTTAAAGGGGATACATTGTTGTACTCAGTGTCACGCGCTTAGTCGACGTGGATAATTTCAAGAGGTGTTGTGCTTATAGACTTCTTCAGTGATGCATTGATATAAACGACCACCAAAATCGAAAATATAAATACGATCCAAGGATGGAACCGTGGCTCTGATACCAAATGTAGAAAAGCTAAATAAGATCCGGTGGTCTAATGTGGTGGTAAGTGGTGGTGGAAGCCATTGATGGCTTAGAGAGAGAGAAAGAGAGGTTGAGAGTAAAAGTGTGTGTGTTCCTCAAAATGAACAAAATACAATCAACACCCCTCCTTGGAAGCTAAGGAGGGGTATATATAGTCACGCACACAACCTAAACTATACAAAGAGCCTAGTCTAGTCTAAATGTGCGTGACTATGATAACTAACGGGAATTCTTAAATGTCGTCACATAAAGTGAGTTTCCAACAATGTAGATCTTGAAGTGCCAGATGGGTAGCGAAGTTATGCCAGAAATTTTAAACCTTGGAAAAATGAATTAATGATCTGAAAGATCATGGGAAATAAGTCCCCGTTGTTTGGGACCACTGAGATAATGTAAAAGTTGGATTGAAAGGCATATAAGCTGGATCTACCCTATGACTTCAAGGGCTGCGTGAATTATGTTTCGTAAATCTAACTTGATAAATATCTATCAAGTGAAAATCTGAATTCTTCTTGATAAAGTTTAGATCGGAGAAAAGTTGCATTCATCAAAAACCCGTGAACATCATGGACAGAGAAAGTAAGTCAACAATAAGCCTGATCTTATTCCCGTAGTTATGTTTGATGAAACTCGCGTATTGAAATGAATTACAATTGTGAGAAAAGACCGAATGTGGAGGAAATACCCACATGGCTTTAACTCTATAAGAAGCGAGTAGTAAGATAAGATGATCTTTGAGGACAAAGATCCTGTTTAGGGGTAAATGTTATGACAATCCGTCAATTTATGGTTTATATTTTATTCTCAATATTTATTTGAAAACATTATTTTAATGTTATATTATGAACTCGCTTATTTTTGGGAAGAAATTTGGATTTACGTCTTGAAGTAGCATCGACTACGTCTAAACCGAAGGATTTTTAGTTACGTGCTTACGTTTACTGATATGAGTAAATACAAAATTTTTGATGTGTCGTGGATAGTATAGTGATAATTAGATACGTTATAGGGTAAATTAGAAAATTACCTTTAGGAAAAAGTAATAGTCTAATAATACCAATGACGAATTCAATTAAACACGTGAGTGAGTCAAGTTCGTTGTACACGAAGATCGAGTGAATTTGAGACGTTTTGCTTTGATATGGATAATTGATTTGAATTGTTTGTCGGTTTTTAAACTAATATTAATTCTACAAAGTAAAATCCTAAAGTGCATTAATCGTAAATCCCAAAGTTATTTTAATCTAAAAGCAATACAATTATTTAAAAATAAAGTTATTTGAAAATCCTATTTAAAATTAACTATTTAATTAAAATACTTTTCAATGTTTAAGAAAACTATTTAGACTAACTTAAAATTATTTTAAATCTAAAATTTAATTAAATCTATTAAAAAAAAATTTCAATTTATAAAACTATTTTTATTTAAAACTAATCTAATTAAAATTTAATTACTTTGAAAACTATTTTTTTTAATAACTAATTTAGTTTCTAAAACTAATAAAACATTTATTTATTTATTTTTAAAACTTAATTTTTATAACATTAATATTTAAGTTTACTAAAGAAAAAAAATGTAAAACATGTTTTTAAATTAACTTAACAAATCTGACAGCTTAATTAAAGATCCTATAATAAAAACCTATTGCAAAATTAAACAAAGAAGGAAAGCTAGATGAGATGGTTAAGTGCAATAGCTGTTGAGGGGGAGGTCTCGAGTTCGAGACCCCCTGAGGACGATTCTTTTGGGAATAATAAATTTTGGACCAAATTTAAGTATAACAGCCACCAAAGATTTCGTATGGTTATATGTAATATCAAAATTACAGTAATAATCAATAATAAAAAATAATCAAAAAGAATAAAAACTCATCAGTTCATAACATCAGTAATAACACTATAAACAAAATTAAATGTTTATATCAATATCCAAACACCCTTTTTTAATGAATAACCCAAATAAACCAAATAAAGCAGTAATATAAAACCGCATACCATCAAATAAACCAAATTAAGCAGCTTATATGAAAAGATAAATTCAGCCAAAAGAACTCTTCCAAAATTAACTACAGCGGACATTCAAATCTTCTATCATCAAAGTAATAAAACCTAGCAGAAGCAACTATGATAAAGTATCAACAAAACGCAGCAGGGTATTCATGGCTTATGGCAGTAGTGAATCAAAGACATCCAAACTCCTAACATAACAGTATGCTCAGCAGGCAGCTAAATTTATATCAGCAAGGTGAATATAAATGATTCGGTAAATTAATGAAATCAATAGTTTACAACTTCTTCATCTAATTAAACAAACAAATCAGTAAGACGAAAATTAAATCAGCAGACCTATAAGAATCCTAAGTCGATCCTCAACTAGATTAAACTCTCAACACTGAGAGTTCAGGCACATACTACTTATGAGCAAATACTGATATATCAGTTATATATCGACATGTAAAACAATCAGATTCATCCGCAAAGTATATTCAGCAAATCGAAAACTCAATAGTAAATCAAAAGACACATTTCTATACGCAGATCTAGCAAATAGCAATATCAGCAACTTAAATTGATTCAGATAGCGCATAAATATATCAGTAAACTATAATCATTAACCTGAGTGACAGATCATATTCAGATCCTAACAACTAGTAAAACAAAACCCGACAAATCCTATATGAATCAGCAGGTAAAACAAACAGTAATAATAATAAATTCTAACAACAACAAGCAGATCAACAAACCGTAACCAAATAATGACTCATAAATTAAGGAAAACATACTAAACCATTAACTGAAAATTTAAGCAGAATAGATTAAACACTTAACCAATTATAACTAAGCAGATTAAACTAAGAAAAATATAGTTTAATAAAATGAGCTTAACCATGAGTTGTAGATATCCGTTGGGTAGAAGGCGAGCGCTGAGCTGCCTTGGAGCTAAACGACACCACCATAAAACATCTCGAACACCATTAAACCATCATCTCGAACCAGATAACCCACTTGAACAGAACTTTGGGCGATATTAATATTAACACTTTTATTTCTCCAATTTTTATCAAACCAATAGGGTTTGATTTTGTTCACAGTTAAATTTAATAATTATAATATCAAATAAAATGATAGTCTAAATCTGACATAAATTTAACAATACTTAAATCCTTCGAAGAGCAGTGAGCAAAAACAAATAACTTTCATTGATTTCAATAAAACATTACAAAGCTTAAAAAAATAGAAATACAATTTATCCTACATTTAATCTAACATTATAATACTAAAAAAACTGGAATGAATAAAATTACAGAATTTGGGGGTTTTTATAGTTGAACCCGATAGCATCTTCCTTGGAATATTCGCATCTTCATTATTCTCTTTCTTCACTTGATTCTGTCTGGATTCAATGTATCAGCCCATCTTGATGATGTGGAAGGTTTTTATTGGATGGATTGAGGGGAGTGAGCTGTTTCAACCAATCAGGAAAGGATATTCTGCCACGTCACCTACACCCCTCCATCATCTTCAATCCAAAAACTTTGGGGATTATTTAACCACTCGTGTCAATCACACGAGTGAATCAAAAGCCCCTTATTAATTTAGGGTAATTATTGATTAGGTTTTTGGTGAACAGTGATTAGGGTAGAAATAAGTTACTGGTTTTTATTTTGTATGGAATGGAGAAGAAAGGGGAAATAAACATAGAATGTATCGAATACTGAATAAGTGAGTGGCTGGGTGAAAACGATTACTCATTTATTTGGTAAGTGGGATGGTTTTTTTAATCCGCTAAAGTCGAACTCGATTTTGGCTTCTTCAATCTTTTTCTTCAAACTCGTGTCGGTTTTGCCGGTTTTCGCGAACTTGGTACCTACACACATTCAAACAAGAAACAAGTGTATACAAGGCATATTTGATACATTTAATGCATAATTTCATTGTTTTAAACTACAAATGATATGAGTAAATACACTCATATCAAATTCCCCCATGCTAAGCAATTACCGTGTCCTCACGCAATGATAAAATAAAACTACATCTATACTTTTATTCAACTTATGACACTTTATTTTGCAAAGACAAAATGTATTGCTTTTATTGAAAACTAACTTTAAGGATCATAAAACTCAAATAGATTCATCGTCCTCGACTTTTCACTTTTCCATGCCAAGTGCAAAAACAAGATCATTGTTATTATAAGTTGGTAGACTAACACGAACTCATGTGGGCCAATTATTCACTTAGACTCCCATATTCCTAGGTGTATCTATTTTATTGTTGTCTTGAATGATCACGAGGATGCATTGTTGACTTATTTTGATAATTTATTAGGCCTAAAATAAAGTGAACGATTTAATCAATAGTTAGCTAAAGGACAAAATCTTTTAAAACTGCTTCTTGGGCTCTCATAAAGTTCATATCTTGGCATAACTTGTTTCGCGATTTGAGACCTTTCTCGGACCGATATTTGGCAGTGACTTTATACTTCAAACCTTGAGAGACGTTCATGAAATAATGGTCTTCTCTTCATAATATTTCTTCACTTGAAGTTTTGAGAGATTCATACTTGGACCACGACTTCTTCATTTTTCTCCAATCTTTATTTGGGATTTTGATTTACAACGATCCGCCTCCTTTTTGGACTTGGCTTCATTTATCCTCATACCTTATTTTGGTCTTTTTAGATAGACTTCTCCATGACTTTTGGGGAGTATTTTGCTTTTCGTCGTGTGTCTCGATCCTTCATATTGATTTTTGATAAATGAGTCTTCACATCACTTGAGATCTTTAGCAATAAAACATAGCCCTCATGTCTTGTTAGGACCTTTTTGGACTCGCCAATCTTCGCATCCCGCTTCAATAAGTTATGCCTTGGCTATGAACTCTAATCCATACCGAGCAACTTTTAAACGATCTTGGGCTAGAAGCTAAGTAACTTTTCAAATCGTTCAACATTATTTATTGCAATTAAATTTATTAACAAGCGATGGGAGAATAGGCTCATAATTAACTCACATAAATTCCGGAAAGAATACCAAACTTATAATTGACTCTATCATCTCTTGTTCTCCATAAATGGATACTTAGCCTATTAAATCGAAGTTTTGGGTTTTCAAGTCATCTATAGGATCTTGCATCTTCTTATACTCTTGCAAGTTTTAGAATTTGCGTTTTAAAGTTCCCTTGATAGACGACTTTCTAGGATCAATTATAGGAGCTTGCGAAAAGTTCTTGTTCTTAACTCGTATGAATTAAGACCTTCGCGTTTTAAAGCTCCCTATATAATAGCCTAGCAAAACTTAATTCAAATACGTTAAAGAAAAGCTAAGGTTAAAAACCAAGTCGAGTCAAAAACTATTCTTATTGAAAGCCTACATTCGTGTCAAAAACACTTATTTTATTTATTAAAACTTAAAAATAACACAAAAAATTTAAAATTTTATTGAAAAGTGAGAAAACAATACGTTTGGACACGACAAAAGCAATTGCAAGCGATTATACCGATTGACTCCCCCATGCTAAAACCAAACATTGTCCTCAATGTTTCTTAGCTCAAGAGTAATACCCCCTTGCTAAAACACGAAGAGTCTAATGCAAATTCCTAGCATGGAAAGAGCACGCACATCTATAAGCCGTTTATTAATTATGCCTCAAGATAAAACGTTAGTTGATAAAAATCAAGGGTAAAAAGTGTACCCCTTTTTGGCATTCAAAGAATGGAAGATCAAGTGGACTGGCAAAAACCGAACACGAGAGTCTTCAAATATTAGGGTCCTACCTAAGATCACAACACAACAAAACACGAGCACGAGCTTGAAAGATCAAGCCTTATTAGTGTTAGAAAATAGAAAGAAGATAGAATGTATGGGACTCCCCCACAAGGCACCTCGTTTTTGTTAACCGAGTCATGAGCTCGACTCGATCCCCGCATTCATTGGTCCTTAGGGAAAGTGGTGCAAACCGCCATAATGGAATAGAATCCATGATAAAGCGCGATGCCGGGGTCAAAGATCTCATCCTCGTTGTCCGATGACAAACGAAAGGATAAAACTCCAACACAAATCTCTAAAAAGAGATGGTAGTCACAAATCACGATATGGCAAAAGCATGCTCCCCGAGATAAACTCGCACCAAGATGATCGAAAAATCTTTCATTTATTACATCGGTGAAAGGCCGAGATTTCCCTAAATCAACGATTCCGGGATCGAATACCTCGTCCTCGGTGGAGAAAGGAAAGGATAACACGGTGTCGTCCCCCCATGCTAATTCAAGATCATAGAAAGCACATGGAAATGGTGGGATAAAAGTTTCATCCATAGTGGACTCAACATTCTTAGCTTTAACGACCATTTCACCCTTAGGAATGTGATCAATAGGGTCATGGTACTCAATATGAGACACATGAAAAACCCGCACATTAAGGTCAAAGTGGGTGGGAGGAGGACTTGGGACGAAATCATGATCAAGTAAATTCTCTAAAAAGAGAGTGTCCCCCTCCGGGTCGATATCATCAACACCCGGTGGTATCGAATCATGAGAAGCAAGAAAAGTGTCAATCTCCTCCATAAGCGGATCACTATCCTCAATGGGAATAGGAGATGGAGAGAAAGACTTTCTAATAGGCTTAGAATTCAAAGCCTCGATCCTAGATATGAGAAGATAGACGTTGGATAATTTCTCACGAAGAACCACGTCTTCTATATCTAAATGAGTAAGTTCATTGGTGAACTTCTCAAGGATCGGAATAGTCAAATCAACCTCATTTCCCGGTGGAAATGGGTCTAAAGGAGCAAGTTCAAAAGTGAACCTCTCATAAAACGGATTGCAATCATCCTCATTTCCCGGTGGAAATGGGTGAAGAAGAGTAGATTCATCGGTGAACCCCTCAAAATCCGAGTCGTGAATATCATCTTTATAAGAGAGTTCATCGGAGAACTCCTCATTAGAAAGTTCACTAGAAGTAGAATCATCCTCAAAATCTTCATTTCCATCACAATTTTCATCATTAGAATTAAAGAAAATATCAAAGTGAATGGAAGAAGTCGAGTCATCACAATGTGGCAAATCACACATCTCATTGGAAATACCGTCAAACTCTCTCGGGTTTTGAACAAGAATAGTGCTAATATGCTCGTCCCCCTTGCTAAGAGAATTTTCGGGTTCCACGGTGGAAGAATCATGAATAGGAGTGGTGATGTCATGAGAGATTTCCTCATCATCTAGGATGGGAGAATCCTCGGGCTCAATAGCCGGCAAGATACGAATAGGAAGCACGATTGCACTAGACGAAGGATGTAGAGCAATAAGATCTCTCAAAGAAATACCACTATACTCATCATCATCCAAAAGAAGAGAACGCTCGATTTCACGATTAGCAAGATATTTTTCTTCCTCTTGAATTTTTTCTTTCTTTCGAATTTCAATGCTTAATCCATTATAATCTTGCGAAAGTTGTCTAATCTTAAGTTCACAATCTCTTTTAAATCCCTCATCAATTATTTCTCCATGAAATTGTCGACTTCCTAATTCATTTGTAATGTCATTAATCTCTTGATTAATTTGTCTCTTTTCAAGCAACAATCTTCAATACTTTTTTCAACAATTTCAACATTTCTTTGATTCATTGTTTCAAATCGTTCAATATCGAAAGAATATTGTGGAGATTGGTCAAAACCGGAAGGAATCGAATTATAGCAAGGACTAGGCTCATAAAAACTTTGTTCTCTCGGTTGACAACAAAAACTCTCGTGAGGACCTCCACAATACTCACAACAAAGATATTGTTGTGATAAACTCGGTAAATCTTGTGGATAACAATTATCATTAAAGTTTTGATTGTAGCTCGGTTCTTGCTCGTAATTAAGCGAGAATCGATGCGAACAATCATTACTAAAATGAGAATCGTTTCCACAAAACTCACTCGAGGGTGTCTCGTATGTAGGGTGTGAAGGTGGATTGAAATCGAGAGAATTATTCGAAAAAATCGGATTTTCACATGAAGTAATCTCATTACAATAAGGACAAAATCCAACACGTATATCGTGACGTAAGTCATTTCCACAACGCTCACACGTGCACCACCGACATGGCAAAAAACCATATAACGGTTCTCTACACCCAACACAATCGACGAAGGAAGAACTAAAATTTAGAGGGTGAGGAGAAAAAGAATTAAACATGATAGAGGATTAAGAAGATTATTTTTGGTATTTTTCATAAAAACGATACATACTATATAATAAGAAAATAACAAACTTTCCGAGGAGGGAAAGTGTCTTCAAATCAACGATCAACAAATCTCCACAAAAGCGAACCGTACACAAGATTCCCCGGCAGCGGCGCCAAAATTTTTGATGTGAGTTGATGTGTATAGTGATAATTAGATACGTTATAGGGTAAATTAGAAAATTACCTTTAGGAAAAAGTAATAGTCTAATAATACCAATGACGAATTCAATTAAACACGTGAGTGAGTCAAGTTCGTTGTACACGAAGATCGAGTGAATTTGAGACGTTTTGCTTTGATATGGACAATTGATTTGAATTGTTTGTCGGTTTTTAAACTAATATTAATTCTACAAAGTAAAATCCTAAAGTGCATTAATCGTAAATCCCAAAGTTATTTTAATCTAAAAGCAATACAATTATTTAAAAATAAAGTTATTTGAAAATCCTATTTAAAATTAACTATTTAATTAAAATACTTTTCAATGTTTAAGAAAACTATTTAGACTAACTTAAAATTATTTTAAATCTAAAATTTAATTAAATCTATTAAAAAAATTTCAATTTATAAAACTATTTTTATTTAAAACTAATCTAATTAAAATTTAATTACTTTGAAAACTATTTTTTTTAATAACTAATTTAATTTCTAAAACTAATAAAACATTTATTTATTTATTTTTAAAACTTAATTTTTATAACATTAATATTTAAGTTTACTAAAGAAAAAAAAATGTAAAACATGTTTTTAAATTAACTTAACAAATCTGACAGCTTAATTAAAGATCATATAATAAAAACCTATTGCAAAATTAAACAAAGAAGGAAAGCTAGATGAAATGGTTAAGTGCAATAGCTGTTGAGGGGGAGGTCTCGAGTTCGAGACCCCCTGAGGACGATTCTTTTTGGAATAATAAATTTTGGACCAAATTTAAGTATAACAGCCACCAAAGATTTCCTATGGTTATATGTAATATCAAAATTACAGTAATAATCAATAATCAAAAATAATCAAAAAGAATAAAAACTCATCAGTTCATAACATCAGTAATAACACTATAAACAAAATTAAATGTTTATATCAATATCCAAACACCCTTTTTTAATGAATAACCCAAATAAACCAAATAAAGCAGTAATATAAAACCGCATACCATCAAATAAACCAAATTAAGCAGCTTATATGAAAAGATAAATTCAGCCAAAAGAACTCTTCCAAAATTAACTACAGCGGACATTCAAATCTTCTATCATCAAAGTAATAAAACCTAGCAGAAGCAACTATGATAAAGTATCAACAAAACGCAGCAGGGTATTCATGGCTTATGGCAGTAGTGAATCAAAGACATCCAAACTCCTAACATAACAGTATGCTCAGCAGACAGCTAAATTTATATCAGCAAGGTGAATATAAATGATTCGGTAAATTAATGAAATCAACAGTTTACAGCTTCTTCATCTAATTAAACAAACAAATCAGTAAGACGAAAATTAAATCAGCAGACCTATAAGAATCCTAAGTCGATCCTCAACTAGATTAAACTCTCAACACTGAGAGTTCAAGCACATACTACTTATGAGCAAATACTGATATATCAGTTATATATCGACATGTAAAACAATCAGATTCATCAGCAAAGTATATTCAGCAAATCGAAAACTCAATAGTAAATCAAAAGACACATTTCTAAACGCAGATCTAGCAAATAGCATTCTCAGCAACTTAAATTGATTCAGATAGCGCATAAATATATCAGTAAACTATAATCATTAACCTGAGTGACAGATCATATTCAGATCCTAACAACTAGTAAAACAAAACCCGACAAATCCTATATGAATCAGCAGGTAAAAAAACAGTAATAATAATAAATTTTAACAACAACAAGCAGATCAACAAACCGTAACCAAATAATGACACATAAATTAAGGAAAACATACTAAACCATTAACTGAAAATTTAAGCAGAATAGATTAAACACTTAACCAATTATAACTAAGCAGATTAAACTAAGAAAAATATAGTTTAATAAAATGAGCTTAACCATGAGTTGTAGATATCCGTTGGGTAGAAGGCGAGCGCTGAGCTGCCTTGGAGCTAAACGACACCACCATAAAACATCTCGAACACCATTAAACCATCATCTCGAACCAGATAACCCACTTGAATAGAACTTTGGGCGATATTAATATTAACACTTTTATTTCTCCAATTTTAATCAAACCAATAAGGTTTGATTTTGTTCACAGTTAAATTTAATAATTATAATATCAAATAAAATGATAGTCTAAATCTGACATAAATTTAACAAAACTTAAATCCTTCGAAGAGCTGTGAGCAAAAACAAATAACTTTCATTGATTTCAATAAAACATTACAAAGCTTAAAAAAATAGAAATACAATTTATCCTACATTTAATCTAACATTATAATACTAAAAAAACTAGAATGAATAAAATTACAGAATTTGGGGGTTTTTATAGTTGAACCCGATAGCATCTTCCTTGGAATATTCACATATTCATTCTTCTCTTTCTTCACTTGATTCTGTCATGATTCAATGTATCAGCCCATCTTGATGATGTGGAAGGTTTTTATTGGATGGATTGAGGGGAGTGAGCTGTTTCAACCAATCAGGAAAGGATATTCTGCCACGTCACCTACACCCCTCCATCATCTTCAATCCGAAAACTTTGGGGATTATTTAACCACTCGTGTCAATCATACGAGTGAATCAAAAGCCCCTTATTAATTTAGGGTAATTATTGATTAGGTTTTTGGTGAACAGTGATTAGGGTAGAAATAAGTTACTGGTTTTTATTTTGTGTGGAATGGAGAAGAAAGGGGAAAATAAACATAGAATGTATCGAATACTGAATAAGTGAGTGGGTGGGTGAAAACGATTACTCATTTATTTGGTAAGTGGGACGGTTTTTTAATTTATTGTGAAAAGTAAACGTTTGTAAAAGAAAAGAGAGGTTACACGTTTACAATAAACATGTGAATGTGTATAAATGCCAAGTTGTGAAACAGAAACCCTAAAGGCCCATTTAACTCGTTTCTTTTCCTTCCATTTAATCTTGGGCTTGGGCCATCAAATGAACTTTCTCTTCGTTAAATAATCTTTTGGGACTAATCTTGGGCCTTTTGGACTTTCAAAAACCCAATATCATTAACTTAAATCTTAAATGGGCTTTTGAGCCCATTACTCCATTGTGGGACCCACTTAACCAAAATCCTTGACAATTGATAAAATCCGTTAAAGTCGAACTCGATTTTGGCTTCTTCAATCTTTTTCTTCAAACTCGTGTCGGTTTTGCCGGTTTTCGCGAACTTGGTACCTACACACATTCAAACAAGAAACAAGTGTATACAAGGCATATTTGATACATTTCATGCATAATTTCATTGTTTTAAACTACAAATGATATGAGTAAATACACTCATATCATTTACATACACCGTTTTTGTGATAGTCCGACATTTCAGAAAATAAATTTGTCCGTGAATATTATTTTGAGGTTTTAAATTTGTGTTGGTTCATAAACTCACAAATTTACGAGAAGAGATTAGGACTTACGATTATAATTTAACGTCCTTTACGACTAAACCGGAAACCTTAGGATTACGTATTTACGTTTTCGAACTCCGTTTTTGATGAGACAATTTTTATTAGATTCGTTTTTTGTCGTTGATTCATAATTTATAAAAACGTTTTTCGTAAAACGACCCGAGGGCACGCAAATCGAGGAAACTAGAATCGAGGAATACCCGTAAATTAATGGGGATGGAACAAGTACATACTTGTCCCACCCCACACATGGCTAAACAATGCTAACAACACCATGTGGTGTCAAGCTTACAATATAAGCTAAGACACATGTCTTAGTTTACTTGTAAACTAGCAACCAACATCAAAACCACCACCTCAAACCATTTTCATTCATTTCAACACATGCAAACCACTAAGCACTCTCCTCCCTCTCTCTAAAATTCGTCCCAAACTCATCCAAAACAACCCCAATTTGATCTTGATTCAACCATAAATCATATGTATAATTTACATATGATGAAAACCCATTGAAGTTATGAAGATTGGAGGTGATCTTAACATGTAAAAAGGAGTTTTCAAGGGAGTTTGGGGCTGATTTCTCAAGGAGTTTTCAAGAAGAACAAGGGCTGATTTTTGGAGGAATCTACAAATACTTGGTGATCCTAGAAGTGGTGTTGATATCTCATAAGATTGGTTACCCTAAACCATGTCTTGTTCATCCAAAAGCTCATCATTTCATCACTTTGGTGGTATAAAGATTGTTCTCCCCATCCTCTTGTTATTTTGATTATGTAATCATTTATTTTCTTTCTTATTGTATATGTATATGATGAATATTTGATGATAAAAATGTTGTGTGGGGATCAAGTGTTGATAAATATGATTAAAGAGATGAAAAAACATACGTAACAAGGTTAAAATCTTGCTAAATATGATGGCTGTATAAAAACAGTAGGTAACCAAATGTTAAACTGATAAAATGGCATGGTGGAATCAATTTACAGTAAGTATTAGATGTCATACACATGTGAGAGTTGGTCATGCAATGGAATCATCAAAATGAGTGAGATATGATCAAACCAAGTTTAGAATATAAATCTGACTTCACTGTTTTGGACGATTTTTAGAAACTACTTAAAGGCTGATTCAACAGTAGCTATATGAGAGTTAAATGGAGCACATATCATTTAGTTTATGTCATAAAAATTTGAGTTTCTATCTCCATATAGAACTCTAGATATGGCTGTTTTGGTGAACATGAAAGTAAAAATCAGATTTTGGAAATTAAAGTATAATAGTATTATATAAGCACTCAAATAAAAATAGTATAAAATGTAAATTAAAACCCACTAACTTATATAATACATTTATATAAATATGTATTAGGATAAATAAATGGACATTTTATAAAAATCGTAGATTGATAAGTTTTATAAGTTAGTATAAAACTATAAACATGATTTTTACGACTTTTTCGGCTATTACCGTAAAATTAACGTTTTTGTTAAATAAACTTAGACGGTTGGACCCGTCTGATGTAAACTTTTATAAGCTCATATACTGATATATAAACATATATAACAAGTAAAAACCGATAAAACCCGAACTATAGGACATATAGACATTAACGGACTAAGTTAACATTATTGGACTAATAATACAATAAAATGGGCTAAAACACTTATAAACTTATTTATTGGGCTTAAACCATTTGGGCCCAACATGTAAAGTATAAATACTGATAATACAAGTATGAAATGGATTAATACTAGTAAGAAGTTACCAATACATAAACACTAAAATGAGTAAAAGAGAATATGTAAACCCGCTTGATCATCATATATATAAAATCATCATATGTATACATAATTGTTATTTTTATAAATTCATTGGACAAGAGTCTAAGACAAGTATTATTTGTCTAGGTTTCCGTGATTGAAGCACGTACCGTACGTCCGAATTGCCAATAACCCGCCTTCCCACATCAACGTGAGTTCATAGCCTCGCACTCTTTTAAATGTTTTTATGAAATGTTTTATAAACCCGCGAGGGAGATAACATGTTAGTTTTTATAAAATAGGACACCATTTGTCCCGATTGTTTGTTTATTGATTTAGACCCGAATGATTGTATGACCCGATTGTATGACCCGATAAATGATCAAATGACCCGATAGATGAAATTAAATAGATTATTAAAGTTAGGTTATGTCACTAAAAGTCCCATTAGCATGAATTGTGAACTACCGGGATTTGGTAGACGCTTATGCATATAATAGTACTATTTGGGGACGATCACCCCAGTTCGCGCCTTGACGGTTGATCCCAGTCGTACCACATTGATTGGTAAGCGAATTTATGTATGAGAAGATTTCCATAGCGTGATTATTGTGACGACGCGCTAACTTAGATGGGCAAATAGAGTATCGGGTTAGCTACCCGTTGTTATGATAGTAAGGTAACAATGTCATGCGGCTTGTAATAATCCAAATTACAAAAATACTGATATACGCATTGAATTACGATGTATTGCCTGACTAGCAATACGGGGTCTTATTACTGATATTATGTTTGTGTTTTGGTTTTATATAACCATATTCATATAACGGTTTTTATTTAACTTTATACAACGTTATAAAACGTATTGTATAATATTTTTACGACATTGGTTCGTATAATGGTTTTGAAGGCGAAAGCCTACATTATGATTTTGACAAGGATTTGTATAAAATCATTTTGGCTATTTTATGTCCTATTACAAAGATTTGTATAAAATGGTTTTCGGTAATAATTATATACCGATGATATATTGATGGTTTTATTAAACTCTATGAATTCACTCGGCGTTTTCGCTGACCTTTTCTTTTAACACGTTTTGTCTCAGGTACTTGAAGGTAATTCTCGGGAAGACAACAAGAATTCATGGCCCGCACTTAAATAACAATTTCCATTCAAATCTTTTGTAAAATTTTATGAAATGACTATGACTTGGGACCTATGTAAATTTGATATTTATGAATGGAAATGCTATTATTATTAAACGAAGCGATTTTTAAGCATTGTCTATGATGTGAGTAATGTGCTATCCCGTAACACCAACTAGTCTTCCGCTGTATTGAGTTGTATAAATTTGGGGGTGTTACACCATTATCATTATAGATAAAGGGATATCCGCTAAAGAACTCCAAGAGAAATTCGGGGTAAATATCTTCTTCGATATATAGCAAACAATCAAACCCAATTTGAGCAAACATTGATTTGATGTAATCATAACCCACAATGTCCTCTTCGACAACTCTACCCTCATGAAAGTAACGGTTTTGGAGTGAACGAAAGGTATTGGCAAGGGTTGGTGAGGGACAAAAATGGGCAAGGTTTGGCATATAAGCTTTAGTATATTGGTAGTCTTTGTGGTATTCCGAAGGCATAATTAGTTACCTATTAACAACAAACAACAAATATTACTCAATCACTCATATGTAGGGCTGAGCATCGGTCCGGGACCGGACTGGACCGGCAAAGACCAGACCGGACCGAGGATCGAAATGGTTTGAAACCACTGACCGAAATAGTCCGGTCCGGTCCGGGTTGGTCCGGTCCGTTTCGGTCCTCGGTCCGGTCCGGTCCTATTATACATATTTGACGAGATTTTGGTAAGACCGAACCGGACCGGACTGAAGACCGAATTCGTCCAAAACCCCGGACTGAGGACCGGACCGAAATTGCTCGGTCCGGTTCAGTTCTGTCCGGTCCGGTCCGATTTTCCGGTCCGGGTCGGTTTTGGGTCTGTCGTGCTCAGCCCTACTCATATGCTACATAATGACCACAAACAAAACTCATGAAAAATGTGTTTGAACAAATGATTGTTAAACAAAGGATTAATCCTTAACATTTCCATGTTCACAATGAACCAAATTCATCATTGACAATAACATATTGACAATGTAAGATCAATCATGATTTTCGAACAAGGGTTTTTGAAAAACAATTTTGGGTAAGCATTAACAATGAAATTATCAATTTGTTCATGGGTTCTTAACACATCCATCATTTAACCAAAAATATTTAGTCAAAATTCAGATTGTTCTACAAGTGGGTTTTAGTGAAATCTCAATGAATTCGAACCTAAGGAATCATAGTAAATTAACTATGTCAACCCACATTTCTAGCAAGGTTCTAATTCGATATTAATTTTAAAAATCCCCAATTATGAAAATAAGATCCCTAGAACAAATTAATTGAAATTGAATGAGATTAATTACAGATAATTGATGTTGGAAGAGGGATGAGTGAAACTCACGACTTGGAATCAATTAATCTTGAGTAATTTGGTGTTTTTGAAGGTTCACCAATGGAGTTTAGAGGAAACCTGTCGCCTTCTATGAGAAGAAAGGGAGGGTTGTTTTGAAATAGTGTTTTTAATTAACTTGAATACTTTAGTCTTCTGGTGGGGCCGCAGTGCTTTATCAATATGGAACCGTGGTTTAGCACTATGACAATTAAGGATCCGCGCACAGTGACGGGTTTTAACAAAGAAACACAAAGAATTTTTCAAAACCAAGTTTTTCTAAAATACTTAAAATATATCTTAAGCCATTTGGAAATCATTAGACCACTTCAATACTAGGAGATAATGCCAAGAGAATGATTACGAGTGGAATCGAGACCGAAAAGAGATTGAAACGGAGAAACGACTACTCGTAGCAAAGAGGTAAACAGAGAGAATCCAAGGGGAGTGAATCAAGACCAAGGTCAATGCTCAAGAACCATGTGACAAACTTCAAGTAGCGGAAACGAAAAACTTGTGTCATTTATAGTGGTTTAAGACGTGCCTTTCCGGTGAAAGCTTAAACGGCTTTGGTAATGAACTATATCAAGAAATTTTGTACGAAATAGATTAAGATCATTTTCTAGTAGTCTTAATGTTATTTAATACAATGATCAAAATGTAGATTCACTTTCTGTACCACATTATCGGACAATTATCATTGCTAGGGATTACAATGACAATATCCTTGGAATATTTCAATTCCAAATGTGTAATATCCTAAGTACAACTTATGGAGTAGTTGTGTATCTCAAAGGATTAAACAATCATCCTAGAGATGAGCTCAATTGCACACATTACACATGATATAGGGCCTACTAACCGTATGGGTGTAAACCATGGATATCATGCTTGATACTTTAAGCTACTACTAACTCACCTCTACATCTCCTAAGTGAGTCAAGTATCCAAGCAATAAAGGTTTGAGACGATATGAGAATAGAATCACAAAGCACAAACAAATGTCAAGGCAAGGATGACAATGACAACCATATAGTCAAGTAATGATCAAAAGAATGATCAATAGGGTGTGCGGAAGGACGAGAACGTACGCAAATAACACTTCAAGATTTCAAGGAGCTAATGCAAGGCCCAATCTTGACTAAAGTGACTACTAAGTCTTCAAGGACTAGTATCACTCTCATCCATCTAAGCATCATCATTCAATGATGTTGGGAATCAAAGAAGATGAGTCTTGTACAAGTGTAAGCAACTCAATCCACAATCACTTAAGTGATATATCTTCATGAGTACCTACACAAAGCAAGATGTAAACTAGTAGATACATTTCAAGGGTATTACCAAAATGTATAAGTTCCACTAATCTAGATGATATGCAATATTACTAATGAAATGCCTATTTTCAATGAAAAATAGTTTTGACCAAAGAGAAACTTTAGTACAATGAAACCTTCTAATTTGAGGAGACAATGGATCAATCCAAGTTTTAAAGTACAATATACTTCAAAGACCTTGAGTGACCATCGCTCTGATACCAATTGTAGAAACTAGAAGGGGGGTTGAATAGTTTCTCTTCGGTTTAAGTCCTAACTAAAATTCCTTTCAATTAGGCTTGTCTCAAAACTACCTTTTACTTGAATGCTAGTTGCATAATAATTAGGTTCAACTCTAATGCATTAACAATGACAAGTAATATATGTGAATGACATGATAGTAAGAATAACTAAAGAGTAAGGAAAGAAACAATCTATTAGGAAGACACCAAGATTTATAGTGGTTCGAAAACTAAGCTCTATCTTCGTTCCTACTCCACTCCTCGAGTACACCTTACTCGATATTTCCACTATATCCACAAGCTCCCTTCTTGGCGGAGAAAATCTTACAACGTCGCTTACATTATTTTTCGACAATAAGCTAAATATCGAGACCTAATTTTAGCTAGGATTAATCTACACAACGTCGCCCAATTCACTATTTAACGACACAAGGCTAGATGTCAAGTTCTAATCGAAAGACTGAACCAATCTTCACAACGTTGCATAATTCCTCATTTTACGACACAAGGCTAGATGTCGAGTTCTAATCGAAAGGTAGAACCAATCTTCACAACGTTGCCTAATTCACCATTTAACGACACAAGGCTAGATGTCGAGTTCTAATAAAAAGGTAGAACCAATCTTCACAACTCTTCACTTTGAAGCTAAGTGATAACTTCACTAGACACAACTATATCACTTTAGAGTTTAGTGAGAACTCACAAGACACAACCACATCACTTTATAGTTAAGTGAGAACTCACAAGACACAACCACATCACTTTATAGTTTAGTGAGAACTCACAACTCTTCACTTTGAAGCTAAGTGAGAACTCCACAAGACAAAACTACATCACTTTAAAGTTTAGTGAGAACTCACAACTAATTCCTATTACAACTCAATAAACCACTAGATCTTTAGGAGATGATCTTCATCAAGGCTTCATCTTTAATCATATCACAAGTGTGTGAGTGATCTTCTCATTGGACAAGGTAAAGAAGGAGATAAAGGAGATAATCATAAGCAAACATACTTAACACATTAAGTGATTATTTACAAATGATTAGGAATTATAAAAGAGAAAGATGGCAGAAAGAGTGTCCAAAAAGGGTTGTGGAAAATGCAGGTTTGATCCACTATTTATAGGAGACAAAGGCCAACGGCTCTCTCAGCACGATGCCTTAAATATGCTTGCGGTCCCTTATCACTAAGGATCCGCATAGTCCTTTAAGGGACCGTGCTCATAGACTCTAGTCCCTTTTGTCTTTTAGTGGGGAAGAAATATCTGAGGTAAGTTTTTACCTTAAAAGGATATTCTTATGGTATTTGTAATATACCATATTCAAATTTACATTTTCCATTTCAATAAAACATTTTCTTAGAAAGAAAGTTTATTAAAAAATCTTTTGTCATATTTGATAAGATGTAAGTTTAGGATTAATCACTTTTATGATCACTAATCATGATTAAGATATGTTAGTGTAATACTTAAATGATTATTACCTTGATGATAGTGTTTGTCAAATAATTCGTATTATGATTGTATTTGACGATAAATGTCTTTTTAATTTGTCGTGATCAAAACTGAGAAAGATTAGTTAACACTAATATTGGTTTTAGGCATTGCTTTGCATTAACAAAAAGAACTTCAGGATAGAGCAACGCACGAAGACCTTCGATACGACCTTGTTGAACACTTGTGGAATCAAGAAGAAGATCAATAATTTGTTTTTTTCGGTTAATTTTTTTAATGTATTTTTTTAAATTAATGAAGTGATTTTTTAATTTTATTTTTATGTGGGGCCAAGGTATACTCCATGGCTCAAGCCAACTAAAGAGGGTGAAATGTTGTGTTGTGGAGGTTATGATGTAGTATGATCATTTAGCCACCATTTACCATACCGTGAGAAATTTTTGGTGTTTTTTCTCACAGCTCAAGCCAACTGTACTCCGTGCTCTAATACAAACCTAAAAAAATGCCCTGCACTCGAATCTATATGAAATACTAGTAAATTCATATATTCTATTATAAAATTCAAATATTCCATACATAGAGGACAAATATTTTAAGTTATCTCACATGTTTTCAATGTTCAAGATAGCGTGAGATGCAGCGTTATAATATGATCAAGTCTCACGTTTTTATAAGTCATAGTGTTTTTAAGGGGTAAATTAAAGCGCCACAAAATATAAAATATATAAATTTTGTATATTTATTTCATGTTATAACTATTGATGCTAAGAAAAGTGTTATGCATAAAAAATAAAGTTAAAAAACTACTTTTGAATATAATTTTTTTCATTTTTATAAAAAATACAAGTTTTATAGAAGTTTAATTTTAAAAAGACTCCAGACATATTATTTTTATCACTTTTTTTTCACTTATCGTCTCACGTCAAGATGTAAACTCAAACATTGATCTATTGCGTAATGTGGAGATCAAGCCTCACGTCTTTACGAAACCTTAGCGTCTTTTAAAACTTTATATCTACTATGTTTCTATCTCACTGAAACTAGAAATTTAATATTTTGGATTTTAGGAATAAAAACATGTATAACATTTGTTAGCTGATGTGATAAACAAGTCAAAAAAATGTTGTGGTTATGAAGAGAAAGCATAACTACATTATTTTCCACAACTTAAAATAAAGATGGAATTTATTCATAAATTACAGATGGCATAAAATAATTAAAACATAAATTAAAAGGCAACAAACTTTTCTTCATTTGCATTATATAAATCTATATTTAAACAAAATTATAAAAAGCAACTAAAAAGCCAATTTTAAGAACTTTATAAAATGCAAAACTTAATGATGACGTGCTTTTATGTTCAATTATAGTTTACCGACTTACTTTAGTTTTCTTGAACTTTATATTTAGTATCCATATAAAACTTACTTTTTTGGTCCTAGGAAAAGAACATGAGTTTGATGATGTGATAGACAAGTCTAAAAAAGGATGTTAATGGTAAAATACAAATGAAAAAAACATAACTATATATGCCGCAACTTTAGAATAAATATGGAATTTGTTAGTAAATTGAAAGCGTCATAAATTGGTTAAAAGCTAATTAAATGGCAACAAACATTTGTTCACTTGCGCTATATCTAATTTCCTTATGAAGCATTTTGAAAAGTTATTAAAAGAATACTCGAAATAAGTTGAGTTATTTTGCATCCTTTTTTTTTACTTACAAGCAATGGGACTAATCCTAGTCATTCTTTACCTAAGATTAAATCTTATAAAAAAAACACTGAAGGGTTATTTTTGGCAAAATGTCAAAAAATTGCAAAAAAATCGACGGATGCACTAAAATTGTAAATTTTCTGAACTGATTTTTATCAACGGTGATATTTTACTAGCGAAAAAATAATTAAATATCATTGGTGAAAAAATTATTTTATCACTGGTGATATTTCATTATTTTTTTCACTAGTGAAATATTACCATTGATAAAAATCAGTTCGAAATACAACTTTAATCCATCCGCCCAATTTTTTAAACTTTTGTACTTTTGGGAAAAAATGATCCCTCCGTATTTTTTTCTAAATCTTACATTAATCCCCACCTTTAGATCAAACCAAAGTGGATGGTGGGGATTTGTCCCCCTGCTTGTGAGAAAAAACAAGATTGCATTTGAACTTTTCTATACTTGAAATTTCAAGTTACTTCTATTAATGCGTTGTGTACAACTAACACAAGCCTAGAAAACTCCTAGCAAAATTTAACACCTTATTAATACAAGCATAATTTAATACTCACATTAAAACTAATTAATACTACATAATAATTAATACACAATTAAAAATTAAAATAATTAATACTACTTAATAATATATAATTAAAACACCCCATTACTTAAAAATACAAGTACATATACACATTTTATAACAACTAAAAGCATATATCTACAAAAGTATACATATGTTGTCTACCTAATATGATAGTGTATATAGTTTTTAAAACATGATCGTGCAAATGGGTTCAACCGAAAACCGGAGTCACCATGGGTTCGGCTAGCCAGTTACATAAAGTTACCCAAAACTCAAATTTTCATTTTTCGAGATGTCGTTGTAAGAAAAACGTAAAATTAAAATGAAGGTTTCGAAAATTATGTTACAGAGTACCCGCCGCCGCAACGCGCGATAACTCTGCTATCTATACTACTACATATTAACACCTTCTATTTTTAGAAACGTTGAAAAATCAACTTACAACCCTATATGCATATGTACATGTATATAAATATAATTAGAAAATAATTCATACATAATTTAATACTTATTATTATAACTAATTAATACATAACATTAAAAGTAATTAATACATAATTTAATACTCTGATTAACACTAATTAATACATAATAATTAATATCATTTACAAAATAATTAATACACCACATTACTTAAAAATACTATTATTATATATTTACATTTTACAACAATTAAAATCATATATATCTTTCTTTTTAACGGCAAATGTTAGTGGTTAGTAGGTCGAGTCGTGCAATGATATCCAAGTGGCAGAATGTTTTCTTCGAACCCTCGTCTAGTTATGTTAAACTTCTTATCCGCATCGCCAGAGAGCCCTTGGCATGTCTTGAACCCAAGACCTCCAGGCAGACTCCCCCAAAAAACCACTTAGTGGAACCTTGGTGGCCAACTAAGCTAAGCCAGTTGATTTACTTAAAATGATGGGGTTCAACTGGAAATCGGAGTCACAATCGGTTCAACTAGCCAATAAAAGTCGTTAGAAGACGAACTGGAGAGGACCTACGAAAACTGATAAAAAACGATACCGTTAAATTAATATGTACTACTTTTTAACAACGCATAAATATATACTACTTACAAAAAAATTGTACTTCCTATCTCTCTAAAATTTTAATTAGTACAACATTACAAGGTTTTGGTGCAACGTTTTACAACACAAAAATTTCAGAAATTTATTGATATATTAATTGATGGACAATACACATTAAATGACAAAATAATACAAATTAATATGCGATATCTACAAATGATTGTTGCTATAAATTATAAATTTTTAAACAATTATTTAAATTGTTCACTAATATAAATTTAATATCAAATTTATGTGTTTGATTATAAACAATTCAATTTTTTATAAATTTGCATTTTCGAAAACATATATCGTTCATGTATGTATTTTAGTACAAATTTAGTGAAAAACAGATCATTTGCTAATTAAATTAATTAAATCATATATATCAAAGTAGGAAGATTTTGAGGTCATTACAATGTATGAAAACGTGTAAACATATAAATTAAGAAGGTTTTCTATATTTACATGTTATATAATATTACGATGAATGTTACATAGATTTGCAAATACCTTTTACCATCAATCATCACAATAGATATTATTTCTATATGGAATGGTTTATTACTAGTTAGAGTTATTGACTTATTTCAACTTAAAGTTATCATTATTATTTATAAGTATAACTATAAACCATTGCGCTTCCAGAATTTTAGTTTCAGATTACCCGTAGCCGCAACGCATGGATACCTTTCTAGTAAATCTTTATATGTGCAAAAATATAAAAAGCAACTCAAAAAAACCCATTTTTAGGACTTTATAGAATGAAATGTTAATGATTTAGTTCAACTTTAACAATTTACTTTATGGTTTCTTAAACTTTATAACTAACTTACTAGCAGGGTATCCGTGTGTTGCGGATTTCGGTACCCTGAAACTAAAAATCTGCAAGTGCAATGTTTTATATTTATATTTATTGATAATGGTGATAGCTTTAAGTTGAAATAACTTTGAGCAATAATAAACCATTTCATATTATTATTATGATTGATGGTGAAAGTATTTGCAAATCTATATAACATTGCATTATATAACATATAAATATAGAAAATCTTCTTAATTTATTTGTTTACACGTTTTCATACATTATAATGACCTTAAAATTTTTCTATTTTGACGTGTACGATTTATCGAATTAATTAGCAAAATGATCAGCATTTCACTAAATTTGTACTAAATAGTAAATACATATTCGAAAATGTAAATTTTATAAAAAAGTGGTTCAAAATCAAACACAAAAATTTGATATTAAACTTAAATTAGCAAACAATTTAAATAATTGTATCTAAAAAATTAGAATTTATAACAATAATCATTTGTAGATGTTGCATATCAATTTGTATTAATTTTATCATTTAATGTGTATTGCTCATCAATTAATATAGAAATAAGTTTATGAATTTTTTGTGTAGCAAAGGTTTGTACCAAAACCTTGTAACATTGTACTACTTAAATTTTTTGAGAAAGGGAGTGCAATCTCTTATATAAATAGTACATATTTGTGTGTTGTTCAAAAAAGTAGTACAATATAATTTAACGTTTCCATTTTTATCAATTTTGGTGGGTCATCATTGGTTCGTCTTCTGACGATTTTTATTAGCTAGTTGATTTCCAGTTGAATCTCATCATTTTAGGTAGACAATATGTATAATCTTGTAGATATATATCATTTTAATTGTTTTACATTTTGAATATATAATTGTATTTCTAAGTAATATGGTGTATTAATAATTTTTAAGTGTGTATTAATTATTATGTATTAATTAGTTTTAAAATGAGTATTAAATTATGTATTAATTAGTTATAATATTATGTATTAATTAGTTTTAATAATGAGTATTAAATATGTATTAATTATTTTTAATAATGAGTATTAAATATGTATTAATTGTTTTTAATAATTAGTATTAAATTATGTATGAGTTAGTTTTTAATTATGTTTATATATTTTTATTTTATGCATATAGTGTTGTAAGTTGATTTTGTGATATTTCTAAAAATAAAAAATATTTTCTTTTAATACATAGTATAGATATTCATTTATAAAATTTAATATTTGTGTATTTAGGGGAAAACATGGATAGCATGTTCCGTGATGTGATAGACAAGTTCTAAAAAGGTTGTTAATGCTAAAATATAAGCGGAAAAAATATAACTACATCATTCTTCACAGCTATAAAATAAACATGGAACATGTTCGTAACTTGCAAATGTCATAAAAAGATTGAAGGCTGATTAAAAGGAAACAAACATTTGTTTATTTGTGCGTCGTATAAATCTCTATTAAAGAACAAATATAAAAAGCAACTCCAAAAATCAGTTTTAGGGACTTTATAGAATGCAATAGTTAATGATGACATGCTTTAAATAATTCAAGCTTACTCACTTGCTTTACATTTTCATAAACTTTATGTCAAATTTATGTCTAAAAGTTACTATTTTTGGTTATACAAGAAAAACATTTAGGTGACGTGATAGACAAGTCCAAGAAAGGTTGTTAGTAGTAAAGTACAAATGAAAAAAGTAGAATTTAAATTACAGATGTCATAAAAGTATTAAAAGCTAATTAAAAGGCAACAAACTTTTATTCATTTGCGTTGTATAAACATTTATTGATGTAACAATACGAAAAAAGAGTGATTTGCACACTTTATTTAATTGATTGGCACATTTAAAAGTATTATGTGTTGTCATTTATACCTTTGTAAATGAACATGAATAAACATAATCTAAAGATGTATATGTCAAGCCACATTACTTTTTAAATGTATCAATCTAATAAAAAAGTGTGCAAATCACATCTCATATGAAAAACAACTTATAAATGCGTTCTATAAATTTTATAGAATACATAATTAGTTAATGATGATATATACTTTTAATTAATTTATGTTTGTCAACTGACTTACAATTTCCTAAAACTTATATTTAATTATGTCCATCCATAAAATTTATTATTTTTAGTTTTAGGAAAAAAATGAACAACATAAGTTAACTAATGTGATCGACAATTCCATAAAAAGTTGTTAGTGGTGAAATACATGTGAAAAAAGCATAACTACTTCCGCAACTTTAAATTAGTAACGGAAATTGTTTGTGAGTTGCATATGTCATAAAATGATTAAAAGCAGATTAAAACGCAACAATCTTTGTTCACTTGTGGTAACAAATCTTTATTAAAGCAAGAATATAAAAAGTATCTCAAAAAGCCCATTATGGGGTTTTATAGAATGTTAAAATCAGTGATAATATGCTTTTAATTAATTTAAGTTTACCAATTTACTTCACATTTTTATAAACTTTACATCTAGTTTATATCTATTTATAAAATTTACTATTTTGATTGCAGGAAAAAAAAAAAGACATGAGTATCATGAGTTAGTGATTTGATAGACAAGCAAAAAGATTGTTAATTGTAAAATACAAATGGAAAAATCATAATTATACCATTTTTTGCCACTTAAAATAAACGTAAAATATGTTCGTAAATTGTAGATGTCATAAAACAATTAAAAGGCAACAAATTTTGTTCATTTACATTATAAAAATCTCAATTAAAACAAAAGTATAAAAGCAAAAAAAATCCCATTTTAAGGTTTTATAGAATGCGAAAGTTATTGATGTCGTGCTTTTAATTAATTCAAGTCTTTTTTTATTACAAATTCATGTAAGAAATGAAATCATCTAATGAGAATCAATTGTTTGTTATGCATTCGAATTTTTAGGATTTGTATCCATATTTTTCGAAATTTACATACAATTATAATGATTCAAAGATGACTTTATGATAAAAATATTTCACTTAACAACAACCTTAAAGGCTGTCAACCTTTATAAAATTTAGTATTTTGGTTTAGGAGAAAATATGAATACATGAGTTAGGTGATATGATAAGAAAATTCAAAAAGTTGGGAGTTGTAAATTATAAATTAAAAAAAACATAACTACATCATTTTTCCTAACTTTACAATAAACATGAAATCTGTTCATGTATTGAAAATGTTATAAAATGATTAAATGCTAACTAAAATGCAGCAACCTTTTGTTCATTTGAGAAATCTTTAATAAAAATATATATATATATATATCTTAAGCTCAAACATAAAAAGCAACTTTAAAATAGAGGGTAATTATAAAAATTTAGTTGCTATATTTAAATAATTGTTATATACTTAATAAAAAATACAATAATACGTTGTTGTTGTTATAGGTACTATTATCAATATAAATTAAAGTAATATATTTTCACTAAATTGCAAGTATAAAAAAGCGGGAGTTATTATAACATGCAAACAAATACACAAAATTACTATGACATGTAAATGAGTACACATGATTAATAATATATAAACAAATTATGTTATTCCTCTTTATAAGATTTATAATGAAATCTAGAAAAAAAATGATTTAACTATTTGTAGTCAGTAACTACTCCTACTCACGTTATTCCTCTTTATTAGTTAAACTTGCGCGTGAGTCTAAAAATTGACTTAAATTATTATTAACGGGATTAGAATATCAAAGTGAAGATATAACCTAAGACGTTACTATAAGCTAAAATAAATAAACACATTTCTACATATAACATATTTGATGTCATTATGTGCTACTAACAGATAATGTCTTGAACATGATATCAGTAGTTAAATTTAAACATCACCATGCTAAATAAAAAAAAGTTACGTCCTTCGTGCAACAAAATTCAATAAAAATGTTCTTTGATGACATGTCATTATACGTATTTTAGGGTTCATTTCACCCCCCTCCCATATTTTTTCTAAATGTGCCTTAAAATGCTCTAAATTCTTTCTTTTAATTATTCTAGAAATTTAGAAGCACTAGCATTTGAAGTTGATTAGGAAATATTTTGAAGAATTTCTAGATATTTGAAAGAAGCATTGATGAATTCGAGGCAAGAATGCACGCTTTTTCAACGATGCCAAAGTTGTGTTCATAAAAGCCATCGATGGTGTCGCGTCCAAAGCTTGACGCCATCGGAAGACCTCTTATGACGGCGTCGCAACCAACACTTTACACCATCCCACATTGACGGCTGAAGAAAATCTAGTCTAATTTGTCGACGCAAGGGCGTTACGACTATAACCTGGCGTCGTCTCATGCCCATTCTCTCAATATATAAACCCTTGTAAACTCCCAAACCGTGTAGAAATGAGGGATAACTCGGAGCAGCTTTTGTAAGTCGCTTTTAGGGTTCCTAACCCCATAGGAACACCAATTTATCACACATATCAATTGTACAACAAGGTTTAATTCATTTCTCATTCAATGTGTCTTTGTGTTGCATGATTATGTCTTTTATCTTTTATTCATTGGCGTGTTCGATTAAATCATTTAGTGTTTGTGTATGATTGCATGAAACCTATAACGTGATTCTTGATTGTTTATTTCTTCTTGTTTGGTAGGCTCTAGAACCAGATTTATCTTCATATTTTTAGTTGTCGATATGTATAGGAAAACATGGGTGTATAGATAATGCATCGACCATGAAATATATTATATTTTGTCGTATGTGCGCTTAGCCTCGATCATAGTATGGATTTATGGACCAATTATTCAGATTCATTTAAGTGTTTGTTAATGCTTGTGTTAATGAATAGGTCTATAAATGTTTTCATACCACTATGCGCGATTTATGATTTTTCACACCGACGATGGTAGGTGCATGTCAACGAGTAGTTATAGTAAACATCTCCATACCACTATGCTAGATTTAGTTGTTCTCATACGACTTGTAATTAATAGAAATTGAAACACTTACATATTTAGTCAACAAGATGTGACATGTAACAAATAATTAGGATGAACATTGTAAGGAGTAATGCATGATTAGATGGACACAATTTTTTAAGCATTTAGATTCTCACCAAGTAGCTTAGTTAATTAGTATTTTTTTTTGTTAGTCAAACCCCCCTCTTATACCCGAGATGTTTACCTACATTCATAAAACATAAAAATACAAAAATAATTATAGGATCGTGTTTTTCTAAGGATTAGGCATTATGTGATTTACCTATTGATATGGAAGGAGAAGTGGAAGAACTTAGATAGAGAAAGAAGAGAGAGAAAGGAGAGGATGAAGAAAAAAAGATGAAATGTGATTATGTGAAATGGAAGTGAACCAACAACCCCTCCTAACATGCTATGAGGGAGGTTTATATAGCCCACCCTACATGTGGGCTATATGGGCTATATTGGATCACGAGCCCAATATCATTGGAGTGACCGATCCTTTCTAAATACGTAAAAACGTATTTCCAACAATCTCCCCCAAAGGGAGGTCACTCCAAGTTACAATGTCCTAAATAGTCTAAAGCTCGTGATCTATGCTAATAATGATGTGACCGAGACTTTCCTTGGAAAAACGTATTTCCAACAATCTCCCCCAAAGGGAGGTCACACCATTTTACAAAATCTTAAAATGATTCTATTGTGCATAATGTTGAATCTGTGGATAATGTGGTAGATAGTACTTGTCACGAATCTGACGCTGAATTTTTAAAGCTTCAAGATTCATATTCATCGCTTTCAAAACGTTTTGATGAGATTCAAACACATTGTATTTCGCTTGAATGCAAGCAACAATTTATTCAAGAAATCTTTGAAACGTCATTCGAAGGTGTTAATATCGATGATGCAAATTTTGAAAAGAATTTTCGATTGAATTTACAATCAAAACAGCGTGAGCCAAGTGACAAAGTTGCTAACTCTTTGCCGATAGACATAGAGAATTCTAAGGAGCTTAACTGTGTGAACGTACTTGAGGCCGCTGAGAATTTTAAACTTGATCTAGATAATCGAGTTTCCAAGATTTTGTCCAAAGTTGATAACTTAAAATAGAAAAATACACGACTCTTCGATTCAGTAAAGCCCGCATGTGCTAATACCACTGCACAGAATCAATCATTGATTGAACAATTGAATCGAAAATCGGTGGAAATATCTGATTTGAGGGAACAAATTTGTGATAAGAATATGGTCTTGGCTGAGTTAAAGGAAACAATTCGTACTCTAAAAGGTAAGAATGTTGTGGATAACGCAGCCACTGTCTCAGCATCGTCCTCTAGTTCAATCAAAAGAACCCTTATAGCCGTCACACCACTTAACAAGGGCCCTAGGACTAAACCATCTCAAACTTTGGTCACTAAAGATAAGGCAGAATCAAAACCAGCTTCTAATATTCCCGTGTTGCCTTCTACAAGAGTAAGCATCACTACTAAGGCTCAAAGATCTAAGCTTAAGAGAAACAAGAAGAATGATAGGATCTTGCCCCCATCTAGTAGTCAAGTGAAGAAGAAAGTAGAAGCCCATCCTAGGAATGTTATTTCTGTTTTGAATAAAAAGAATCATGTAGCTAAACCTAAAGGCTCTGCGGTTGTGCAGCGTTCTAAGCCTACCGTGAATTCTAATTTGAAATGTTGGAATTGCAATTAATGTATGTTTTCTAGTCGTCATGATTCTTGCCTTATTGACCATGTGAATGAGATGTATGCCCGGAAAAATGGATTAGAATGGAAACCGACTGGGAAAGTGTTAAAAATTTTTAATAAAATGTGATTAAAAAATGTGATTAAAAAAAAATGACTGATAAAAAAAATGATTAAAAAAAAAACTTGATTATAAAAAAATTTTAATAAAACTAGATGATTTAAAAATCGATAAAACTGATAATAAAAAAAAAACTGATAATAAAAAAAACTGATTGTAAAAACCACACGAGAAAAAAATAAAACTGATTAAAAAAATAAAAATTGATAAAAATTATAAAAAAATTGATAAAAAATTGATTAAATGATGAAAAGATGGATAGAAAATTAGAAAAGAGAGGATTTTTACCACCAAATCAAAAGATAAAAAAATGCAAATCCTAAGATTCAACCATGGCTCTTGATACCAATTGTAGGTCTACGAATTCTAAGGATTTGGTAATGGATGGATTAGATCTATGGATTTGGTGGAAGAGATGGGGAGGAAGGAGATTAGGTGTAGAGAGAGAAAGGAGAGGGAAGAAAAGTAGAGAGAGAAAGGGATTAGATTAAATGAAAAGTGAATCAATGAATTAACCAACCCCCTCCTAACATGCTAGGAGGGGTATATATATAGCCCACCCTACATGTGGGCTATATGGACTATACATTATAAAGTGGACCACGAGCCCATTACATAATTATCGTTGGAGCGACCGATCCTTCATAAATACGTAAAACGTATTTCCAACACAAGCGTGTCCTTTAACTAGGAACACCGACACTACTGTAGGAACCAAGTGCCCTTTAAATAGGTCTACTCCCACTGTAGTGCCCGCGAATAATCCAAAACCTAAGAAAGTTGGAACAGTAAAACCTGTTAGTGATAAACCTCACATTAGAAAACACAGGAAATCTAAGGGTCTCAAAAATGTTAGCAATTCTGATAATTTTATATCTGTATCTGCTAACACTCCGGAACCAATAGTTTCCAATGCATTGTCTACTGTTGTTATTGAAAACAGGTGGTCCAAATTGTTCTCTGGTATTTGGACTCTGGTTGCTCCAAGCATATGACCGGAGATCGCTCTCAGCTCAGAAATTTCGTCAGCAAGTTTCTTGGTACGGTTCGATTTGGAAATGATCATATTGCAAAGATAATGGGTTGCGGTGAATATCATATTGGGAATGTTATAATTTCAAGAGTGTATTACGTGGAAGGTCTTGGTCACAACTTATTTTCTGTGGGACAATTTTGTGATGCAAACCTAGAAGTTGCTTTTCGAGAGCATACCTGCTTCATTCGTAATTTGGAAGGGGTTGATTTATTGAAAGGTAATCGAGGGAATAATTTGTATACTTTGTCTCTCCACGACATGATGGCCGCTTCTCCCGTATGTCTTCTCTCCAAAGCATCGAAGACTAAGTCATGGTTATGGCATCGACGGTTATCTCATCTTAACTTTGACGCTATTAATCACTTGGCGAAAAACGAACTTGTTCGTGGTCTTCCTAAACTATCATTTCACAAGGATCATTTGTGTTCCGCATGTACAATGGGGAAAAGCACTAAGAAATCTTACAAACCCAAGACGGAAGACACCAACCAAGAGAAACTTTATCTTTTGCATATGGATCTTTGTGGGCTAATGTGTGTTGAAAGTCTTAGTGGCAAAAAGTACATCCTCGTTATTGTCGATGATTACTCTCGGTTTACATGGGTGAAATTTTTGAAAGCAAAAAATGAGGCACCTAAATTCATCATCGGATTTCTCAAGATGATTCAAGTGCGTCTCAACACTACTGTCCGACGCATTCGTACAGATAATGGAACCGAATTTGTGAATCAAATCTTGCGTGATTATTATGAAGAAGTTGGAATATCTCATGAAACATCCGTTGCTCGCACTCCACAACAAAACGGTGTCGTTGAAAGGCAAAATCGCACACTTATGGAAGCTGCTCGAACGATGTTAATTTACGCAAAGGCTCCATTGTTCTTATGGGCAGAAGCAGTATCTACAGCAGTATACACCCAAAACCGGTCACTAATTCGTAAACGCCATGGTAAACACCTTATGAGCTTCTCCATGGAAAAGTACCAGATTTATCATATCTTCATGTATTTGGTTCTCTTCGCTATCCAAATAATGATGGTGCCAATTTGGGAAAACTTCAACCAAAGGCTGATATTGGTATTTTCATTGGTTACGCCCCCGCAAAGAAGGCATACCGAATCTACAACCGTAACTCTCGCAAGATCCTCGAAACTATGAATGTTGATTTTGATGAGCTGACAGCAATGGCTTCTGAGCAAAGCAGCTCTGAACCCGCACTTCATGAAATGGGACCCAGTAACATTAGTTCTGGTCTTGTCCCAAATAACCCTACTTCATCATCATTTACACCACCTACTAGGAATGAATGGGATACGTTGTTTCAACCGTTCTTTGATGAATTCTTTACTCCTCCAACCATTGTTGCTCCAGAACCTGAGGTAATAGCTCCGGTAACCGAAGTTGTCGCTCCAGCAACCGTTGCACAATCCGATATATCTGCACCTAATGGTCAAGATATACCTTCAGCAAGTAATTCTCAACCAACACATGTTTCAACTACCCATGTCATGCCTATTGATGATGAAGAGGATGATGATGATCACGATTTGGAATTCGCTCAAATGCGTGAAATTCCATTCTTTGGTGTACCAATTCCCGCCTCTAATCAAGCCGGGTCGTCCACCTCAGAAGAAGCTCCAACTACGGTTTACTCCAATCCACGGATTCGTGAACATGACAGCAAGTGGACAAAGGATCATCCTATAGATTCTATTATTGGTGACCCTAATCGTCCGGTATCCACACGAAGTCAGTTACAAGAAAGTGCATTGTTTTGTCACTTTGATGCTTTTCTCACTAAAGTTGAACCTAAGACATGGCAACAAGCTTTTACTCAATCCTGTTGGATAGAAGCTATGCAAGAAGAACTTAACGAATTCATACGTCTTGATGTTTGGGAACTTGTCCCATGCCCGGATCAAGTGCAGTTACTCACTTTGAAATGGGTTTACAAGGTGAAACTCGATGAGTTAGGCGGAATATTGAAGAACAAAGCTCGACTAGTAGCTCGTGGATACAAGCAATTATTAGGCATCGACTTTATGGAATCCTTTGCACCTGCTGCCCGTTTGGAAGCTATTAGACTATTCCTCGCTTATGCAGCCCATATGAATATGATCGTCTATCAGATGGATGTGAAGACGGCATTTCTTAATGGTGAACTCAAGGAAGAGGTCTATGTTCAACAACCGGATGGTTTTGTGAATCCTAATTATCCTAATCATGTGTACAAGCTTAAGAAGGCTCTCTATGGGTTGAAGCAAGCTCCTCGCGCATGGTATGATCTTTTGTCACAATTCCTCATTACCCAAGGCTTCGCTAAAGGCAAGGTGGATCTAACGTTGTTCATTCAGAAACGAGGTAAAGATATGATTATGGTACAAATATATGTTGATGATATTATATTTGCAGCCTCGACCCAAACTTTATCGGACGAGTTTGGGACACTCATGTCTTCCAAGTTTAAGATGTCAATGATGGGCAAGGTATCATTCTTCTTAGGTCTTCAGATATCTCAGAGTCCCAGAGGCATCTTTATCAATCAATCCAAGCATGCCCTTGAATCGCTTAAGAAGTATAAGATGGAATCTTGCGACCCCGTGGATACTCCAATGGTGGAACGAACTAAGCTTGATGCAGATCCACATGGAGTTGCCGTTGATCCGACACTTTATCGTGGAATGATCGGTACTCTTCTGTATATCACAGCCAGTCGACCTGATCTTCAGTTTGCTATATGTATGTGTGCCAGGTATCAAACTAGGCCTACTGAGTTACACTTAGCTACTGTTAAAAGGATCTTTCGATATCTTAAAGGAACCATTAATCGGGGACTTTGGTATTCAAAGGACTCTTCTATTGCACTAATGGCATATGCAGATGCGGATCACGCGGGTTGTCAAGATACAAGGCGTAGCACGAGTGGAACTTTGCAACTACTAGGAGATCGACTAATCAGTTGGGCATCGAAAAGGCAGAAAAGCGCTGCAATTTCAAGTACGGAAGCAGAATACATAGCTATGTCCGGTTGCTGTGCTCAAATTCTTTGGATGACATCGCAATTAACCGACTATGGTCTAGGTTTCAACAAAATTCCGATGTACTGCGACAACAAGAGTGCAATTGCCTTATGCTGCAAAAATGTTCAATTCTCCCGGTCGAAGCATATTGACATTCGCTACCATTTCATCAAGGAGCAAGTGGAAAATGGAGTTATAGAGCTTTACTTTGTCCGATCTGAGTATCAATTGGCGGATATTTTCACGAAGGCTTTAGATCGCGCTCGAATTGAATTTTTGGCCGACAAGCTAGGAATGAGAACTTTCTCGCCTGAGACTCTAAAGGAACTGGCAGATGAAGCGAAAGAATAGTGGTGGTAAAACTATTCTCCGTATCCTTGGTGATCATCTGTATATATTGTTTATATTTTTATCCACAAAAGCAAAATACAAAAATAAAAAACCATATAAAAACCATAAAAATTGAAAAATTAAGAAAAATCCAAAAATATTTTTACTTTATTTTTTAAAGGCATGTCTTTTGGTACGATAATATTTACGGCCTTAGAAATGTTGATTAATATCGACACGGCGCCATAAATAGAGTTCGTACAAAAGTTGTAAATACTTCATAAAACATGCCTAAATGGCTTGTAGTTATTTCTGACTGCAACCCGGTTTTCACATTAAAGTCAAGTATTTCTTATGAAAGCTTTGGCTCACAACGGGAATTAATTTTCTCGGGCAAGGTTTACTTTAAAACCTTGTAAGGGATCAAGTTTACTTTATAACTTGGTCTAACACAAATCTATGTCCGTTTCAGTGCATTTATTTGTTAAAACAAGAGAAGTCTTGTTTTTATGAAGCTATCATCTCTACAACCATAGCAATCTACAATTGGTATCTACATACTCGATGATGCGACTACTCAACCGACGACTACAGCTCTTTCAATAGAACACGGGTCAACAAGTAAGGGGGAGCAATTGTCAAGCATTCAGAATCTTCGATGCCGAACGTGCCAAGTTCACAAGTTGGTGTCAAGACAACAATACCAATCGTACATGTGGTGTCAAGAGATGACTTCAGACGTGACGAGGCGACCAACATATGCTGACAAGAACCATTTCATATTATCATATGATGTTCTCATCAATCAGGTCCAACCTTGTCAATTATTTTATAATATGGTGAATATGTGATCATGTTACAAATCTAACCTATGAATCTATGAAGGGGTTTGTTGATTTCTAGAGAGAGAAAATTAGAGAGAGAAAGTGAGAGAAACTATGTGTATTTTATTAAGTGGAACTAGAACAAATGACAACAACCAACCCCTTTCCATGGTGGAAAGGGGTATTTATACTTCCAAGCTTACATTGGGCTTGGGCCGGTCCATGACAAGCCCATGAACCGGTTCTTACTTAACTTAATAAGCAACTAATAACTATTTGTTAACTACGAGCTATTACAACATAAATAATATTGTGGAGTGACCGATACTTCTAATATACGTAAAACGTATTTCTAACAATCTCCCCCTAAGGGAGGTCACTCCACGTTACAAAGTTCTAAACCTAGCATACTATACTAAGTCTTCGTTCTTTAGCTCGTAGTCTTTTCTTCTTTTCTTTCTTTTGTTGTGAATATGTTGGTTTGATCTTTTTGGATTTGGCTTGAGAGCATTGTTCTTTGGTCTTTCACGTGCGATCTTTGCCTCTCTTGTGAATTTGCCTCCTCGTGACTCCATGTTCCACACACTTATGTCTTTTTGTTGAATTCTCGAAAGTTTCAGAGTTTGGTACAGCGGAAGACTTTATCTTGTACTTTCTTGAATTTTTGCTAAACTTTGATGCAGAAAAACATAAGCATGTGGGAACGACTTCTACAGGTACACCGCAACACCACCGTCTTCACTGGTACACAGCAACGCCACCGTCTTCAACAGGTACACAGCAACGCCACCGTCTTTAACAGGTACACAGCAACGACACGAATAAAATGGCTTTGAACATTTTATTCTAATTCGGTAGCATTTTACCTCCGGTCGGTGAAGACCGTTGGACGATATTAGATATCGTACCCGTGACGGATAGTTTCAATTAAGTAACTTCCTGACAGGATTTCGCGGGTAAACCCGTTCTCTTTATTCGACCGTCCAAAGCTGACTGCGAACATAAAGAGTGAATCACTTGGATAAATTATCCTTGTGATTTGAAGCCGTCAATTCATGAAACCTGGAACAAGTGAATTTCAATTAAGATTTTCACCATCGTTGCTTTCCAGTTGTCACGAGCTCAATTCATAAAGAATCTTGCACGTCACCTACCAAGTGCTGTTTGATGTTAACACTAGAAGGATTTCCACTCGTCACTGTGATCAATAAAGATTCACTCTGAGTGTTCTGGCAAGATCATATGATAATGCGAAGAGGCCTGGAACGAGTTTAAGTTCAATTAAGAATTAAACCACTGTTTCCTTCCAGTTTTTCACAAGATTGGTTCTAAAAGAACCGCACGTGTAACCTACCATGAGCTTGTTTGATGTTGGCTCAAGCAGGATTTCCATCTTCATTGTAATACTTACGTATTACTCGGATGTTCTGGCAATATTACAGGAATATTGCGTAGGACTCATGAAAATCTCTTACTTTTCACAGTGTGTGAGAAAGCAAGGAATAAATGGAAAGTGTCCTAATGAGACTTTTGATGATCTCTTGGCTCTACACTCGATTGTGCGTTTTGATTTAGTGAGCGATGGCTGGAGAGGAGTGCCACCTTTTCAATACCAGTCTATTCGGAGTGAATAAACCAATAGATAACGTGTTGATCTCCGTGTGATTAAAACAAATACCTTTTGAGAGATATTTGAGTTAGCTGGGAAGGGTTGTGCATTGCATCACTGGGTCCATGATGTCTTTCTTCAATACCGAGAATCATTAGCAAAAATGACCTCAATAGCATATGTATTGACCCGGTTTCTGCCTAAAGTTGTAAGGAGGGCTTCTTTCTTTACACCCTTTATCTTTACAATTCTTTTTCATTCTTCAACCCCTTCAATGCTTACCAATACGTCATCACTAGCACCTTGTTGTGATTGTTCTAGTGCTAGCTTAAGTACTTGGTCGGCATTCAGCTACGTTCACATTCTTTCTCCATCTTTCCTAGGACTTCTAATTCTATCTAGGGAATTGTCCTTGGGAAGATTCCATCGGCTCTGATGAATCATTGGACTAATCCTATTCCTACCACCCTTTTGTCACCACATTCGTCGTGAATTAAGCGTGATTTGGGAAGGAATTGCCACCATGAAAAATCATTGAAAATCACATAAGGTACTTGTGATATTAAAATCAAAAGTTTTATACCTTAGGTGTTTTGTTCATCAAAAACGCTCCCCCTTAACACGTGCTTTACACATATTAAGTTGGATTATCGTTAAGTCTTTTTCATCTTTTAGCCAAGTATCACTTAAGTCTCCTTAATCCCATTTTCTCCCCTTATCCAAAATGTTAACCATTAATATTTGGGATATTGAATGGATTAACCGGTCTTTGGGTAAAAATGAAATCGATGTTTGGCCATAGAACAAGTTATTGCTCCCCCTTAATTTAATAAGGGATAGTTGTAGTGCTTTGGTATGATATATTTTGAAAGATTTAGAATCTCGTGAGAAATTCTTGAAAAATTATCATACTTTAACACTACATCAAGCCATTAATGCACAATATTCACAAATATACATATTCACAATTGAAAACCAATATAAAGTGGACCTGAAATGTACGACCCATTAGATGGATCGTTGCAGTAGCTTGTGGTGCACTAGATATGGTCTTCCACCAACGAATCTTTCCAAGCTCCTCATCAATCTACGTTCACGGAGCTTTTGATCAATCTTCTTGATCACGTACTTCGCCATCTGCCGGTAACCCGGATGCCAATCCTCCGTCATCTCTGGCAAAGTCCCACCCGAGTTCAGATGCTCCAACTTTCCTCTGACTTGTAGAAGGGTCCCATCACTGTACTTATGGAGCTCCCCCACCCTCATAAACTTCATTAAACCTCGACTGTTCAAGTAGAAAATGCCGTAATTTGGGACAGAAATGCCGGTATAGGGACATCTTTCTACATGTTGAGGTAGCACTTGATTCACTGGACGGGTTAGGTTAAGCTTCCTTTGATAGCTTTCGACTCCCAACTGAAGATCTTCAACTCGTGTCTTGATGACAACGCTTCGTGTGAACATACGAAGTGCTGTATTCAAAGCAATGAGGTCTTCTCGAGGAATATGTGTGAGTTGATCTCGGGTCATCAAAAGCAGCATATCTTCGATATCCTCAAGGCGAATGATGGAAAAATCTCCCTGCTGGATTTTGTATTCCCTGTCATCCTCCCTTTTCAAACGAATCTCCGTCACATGATAATAGCCGTTCTTGGCTTCAGTTTTCAACCCTAAAATGCTGGAGATGCGGATATCGGATCTAACGATACTTCCAGAATTGACTAGGCAACAACCCCTGTACGCCCTTCGGACTCGTTCGTCCCAATGAGATGCACCTATGACAGCATACATATCATAATTACGATTTACCTTTGGGACCCAGAGTCGGTTTACCTTTTCCTCGATAAAGGGTATTGTTCCCCAGTTGGCAGCTTTCAGCAAGGTCAGGGAGGTTGCGTACTTTGATGACCCCTTCAGAAGATACACAAGATCATTGGTGACGAAGAAGTCAAGAGCAATCTGATTATCTTGAGAAGGATCCATTGGAGGTGGAGCTCTTTCTGATTCATGAAGGCCTGGCCGTTGAACGGTATTCAGAGCCTTCAGGATCTCATCGGCATAATACTCGAACTCCATTTGGGTTAACCGGGTTTTGGCACGAAGTCTCTTATCCTTCAGCGCTTTCTTCACCAAGGATGGAGTAACCGAAGTCTTATACTGATAGTTGTAAAATCACACTTGTTTAGGAAAACAAGGCAATAATATAGGGTAAGCACGACGATTTAGGAAAACCGTGTGTGAATGACCCTAAAAGTGAGTTCGTTCTCGAGGAGGCACGTGTGTTGTGTAATGAATGATTGATTTTGTTTTTGATTATTAATAAGAAGAAAAGAAGAGAAAATGACGAAGACGAAAAAAAAATAGAAAAATAAGGCAAAAACACTACTAGAAAGTTACAACGTAGAACGTAAAAAGTGCAAAATTTAAAATTTTAACCTAAAAATTCCTAAAAATTACTAAAAAATCCCAAATAATATTCAAAGAGTTTACAAAAAATCCAAACTTGCCAAAACCTTTTAATTAATTTAATAATGACTTTTTAATGCTAATTAAAGCCCTAAAAATCACTTTTAAATATTAAAAAGCCCTAAACAAGATTTAATAGATTGTAAACCTCAAAAACAACCTAATTAAGCTAAAAACTATTTTTAAAAATTTTAAAACCAATTTAAACTATTTTTAAACTCCTAAAAACTATTAAAATCTATTAAATCTTAAATTAATTCTAAAAATTAATAGAAAAGCCTAAAAATTAAATGGAAAGTGACAAAGGTCCTATTTTAATGTCTAGAATCTAGGAAAAATGAAAAAGAAATAAAAATAAAACTTTTTATTTTAATGAATAAAATAATAATAAAATATTCTAAAAAATTAAAAGTTCTCAAATAAATTCTAAAAAATTCTCAAAAATCCTAAATATTCTAACTAAGAAGAAAATGTAAATTAAAGTTTCTAAAACCTCTTAATTAATTTTATATTAATTTTTAAAGTTGTCTAAAAACCCTAAAATCCAATAAAATTAAAAATTAAAGTTTTTGAAAACTTTTTTATATGTAAACCTCAAAAATACAAATAAAAACCTAAAAATTATTTTTTTGTATTTTTATACTACTGTTTAATATTTTTAAAGGACTTTCTAATTTTAAAACTAAAAATAATCCTAGTAATTAATTAAATAAAAGGAAAAATAAAACTTTTAAACAGAAAAGTCCTAATAACTATTACTAGCCTAGGAAAAATGAAAAGAAGCCAAAAAGCTTAATAAATAAGCTGAAAATGAGCAAATAAGCTACGGCTTATTTAGAAAAGCTCAAAACACAAACACCTTATATATTAGACTATGCAAGAGTATACCAGTCAAAGACCCTAGGGCAGATGGTTAGAGCGTATGTGTGTGGGAGGAGTGGCGCAGGTTCGAGTCCTGGCCACGTCCTTTTTGGCAAAATATTTTTTTTTTTTTTCAAATTTAAAAACTTGAATCCAGAAACTTTTCTAAGCACAAAAACACAAACCAAATCAAAAACAAACAAAGATTAAGTGATTTATGAGCTAAAATGTGCCCAGGTTTCTTCTTGTTTCTGATGAACAATGGTGAGTTCACCACTTGTGAATTTGGACCATGAGGACTTGGTTAATGCTTTTCTTGTGGAAGTTTTTGGATAAACAAGGCACCCTTGTGCTTATTGAAGCACAAGGAGTCAATCAAAAGCAGAAAATAAGCACTTAGCACCAAGAATTCACAATCAAAAGCACACACAGGCTAAAGCAAGTTTCTGTGACAAATTTCTAGGTCTGGTGGTTATGGATGCTATTTACTTGCACTCTAATGAACTTTGATGGCTCAAATTAAGCATACACACTCACCAAATGATGCACAATCAACATCAACTTCTAAGTTACCCTATATCTCAACAGATTTTAAGAATCAAGCTCCAAAATCCTATAAAAATGAGCAGAATAGAAGATATGCAGATTAATAACTAGCTTTTTCACTTTTAACTCTTTAAACTTGCTACAAAATTGATCCAAACTTACTTATCATTAACTAAAAACCTATCTTAACCTTTTTTAAACTGGTTAACACCTTTTTAAACTTAATCTAAGATTTTCTACCCTGCTAAATCATGTATCCAAACACCCATTTAAATCTCAGTATGCACTTTTTTCAAATCAAAACCTATCAAAACACTTTCAAACTGATTTCTATGGCATCTAACATGCATATAAGTCCAAAAGAACACAAACTAAGCAAGATTAACACACTATAGCACCAAATCAAACAAGATCATATAAATTCACTTTTTTAAACAGAAAAACTCAAACAAGGGTTTTACCTTGTTGGTCTTACATCCAAGACCAACTAGGGCTGTTTTAGCCCTCTCCAATACACACGGGTGTATGCTGATCCTCTAATCAACAACACATCTAGGCCTGCCAAAGAAAAATCAAAAGCAAAACACAAATATATAACCAATATTTTGTTTTCTTTTACTTTCTTAAAAATCTTTTCTAAATACTTTGAAACTTAACACACACGTTTTAAAATCACTCAAAATTTTACAAATCAAAGTCCTTTTCCACTTTCACTTCCAAGAAATGAGATTTATAAAAAATGAGAATAATTTCAAAACCTTTGAAAAACTTTAATCACTCAAAACCTTTCACAATTTAAATGGAACTCAGTTAATTGCATTACCTATACCAACTTTTCAAAACAAATACAAAAGGAATTACACTTGAGATTATCAAACACCAACTTTATAAATTTTTAAAAAAAATTACAAAGGAATTTGCAAAAAACTGGAACAAACTGAAAAATGAAACCTTAGGTGCCTTATATACTGGCTACAAGAAGATTCTAGGTTCTGAATAAAAAAATGATAAACTAAAACCCTAATGTATGGAAATCCAAAAATGCCCTTCTTGTTCTTGGACGAATCTTGGTCAAATGGTGTCCCATGTGATGCCATTGATGTTTGAATGCATTTGGAACGTTGGATGAGCCTTGGGGACAAAGGAGTTGCATCAAACCATTGAAATTGTCGGGACATAGGGTTTGGGGGAAAGTGATGGGTGTAGGGGAGGCTTGGGGAGGGTCCCACAGCCCATGTGGGATGGTTTTGTGAGGTGGGTTTGGGTGTGGGGAAGTTAAATTAAGGATCTGGAGGGATTTAGGGTAAAACCCTTTGATTTGGGTGAGATTGAATCTGGGGTGATTTAGGGTTTATGGGGATTAAGGTGGGTGTTTTGATTCGTTTTGGGTTTAAACATAATTTAAAAAATTGTTTATGGTGGGAAAAAGGTTTAGTGGGATTTGTTGACTGTTTGACCGAGATTAATAAATTAATCTGGTAATAAAAGGGTGGGTGGACGGGTAGGGTCACGGGTTTGGGTAAGGGTATGGGTTGGTGGGTGGGTAGGGTTGACGTGGCATGGTCTGAGTGGTGGTGGGGGTTTAATAGTTTGGCAGGTTTGGTCCCCAAGCATTTCATTTTCTTTCACTTTGTATTTAAACTCCATCAGTGCCAAAATAACTCTTATCAACTTTAGGGCACTTGTCAAATTTGGCACAATCCATTCCAAAACTTTTCCAAAGGGCTCCTTTTGTATTTTCTTGATTTTCCAAGGGCTGATCTTGTATAATCTTCAAACATTAAGGATTATACTTGTACATTTGATATTTTGAGGGTCAAATGTGACAAGTTCTTCAAAGATGAGGGACCATTTTTGCCAATCTTCAATTCTTCAAGGGTCATTTTGCAAAATCCAAACTTGGGCCCGGTTCATTGTGCGACTTCGTTTCCCGTGTTCGTTTTTGATTGATTCTTGTGTTCTTTTGCCAATTCCTCAATATCCGTACCTAAAAATACACAAGTAACAAACACGAGCATATATTTGGTCTATTTGATGATATTTTATGCAATTTAAGGCCGTTTTGGACGATGAGACCATGTATAAAAGCAGTCTCATCACTCCCCCATACTAAACCATTGTCGTGCCCTCACGCAATGCTAGAATAAAGTATCAAAGCACCTCCAAAATTTAATTTTATTCACTTTTATGAAATGATAAACTAGCTACACTACACTATTACTACTACTTGTGTTATAGACATAATGTATGATTCTCATCGCAAAATGGGACGTTTAGGTTCATAGAATAAGAACACGTGAATGCTTCGTTAGAAATAATTTCATCGTCCTCGATTTTCACCTTAATTCCATGCCAAGCGTGCAACGAGATCATTGTCATTATAAGTTAGTAATGCTAACACTACTCATATGCCCTAATCACGTACTTATTCTCCCATTATTCCTAAGTTGTATCTCTTATATTTTATTTTGTCTTTAATGATCACGAGGATACATCGTTGACTTATGCGATAATAGAGATTTAGGTCTAAAAATAGAGTCCTAACGGTGTAACTAAGACCATCAAATCAATAACCCCTCCTAATAGACAACGATGTTAAAAAATTAAGTCAACAAGAAGGATCGATAAACACGGTTTTATAATGGTTTTGAACATGAGACTTATTACCAAGACTTTTATACGCCCCCTAACGGAAGGACCTTATTATCTTTGGTTTACCTCCATCTTTTATTCAACTTCGCCATGAAGCTTTTATTATGACTTCGGTCTTGCCTGGCCTTTTATTATCCGCCTCATCGGTGGTTTTATTAGCCAAAGACGTATATCCTCACGCTAAAGCGAATTTTGGATCTTTAAAGCTTCGAAGATTAAGGCTTGATTCACTTTCAATTTTGCATAGATTTTTCGGCCTTGTGGGGCTTCAAATTGTTTGCTTGATTTAGGTGAGCACTTGAAATCTTATTATTAGGTGAAGCTTTCGATTATTGGGGTGCCAATACTTCAAAACCGTGACGCTGGCGATACCTTAATGTCTTCCCAATTTAATTACACGGAAGCTACTAGAAAAGACTAGAAACCCAACAATCCTAACTAAACCGCTAAGTCACTATTTATTAAGCAAAAAATATTTACATGCGAAGGGAGAATAAGCAAACAACGAGAACACATGAGTTTTTGAAAGAATACGAGTACTCTACGTTTAGCATAGTAACTTATAATTAACTCTATCATTTCTCGTCCTCATTTAAGAGACTTAGCCTAATGTGTAGTTAAGGAATCAAAGCTAAGTGCTCAACACGCACGGTCGAGTCAAAAATTACTCTTATTCTCGCCATCGGAAAATCTACATTCGTGTCTTCAAACACTTATGAAACATGAGAAAATTTTTAAAATTTGGCCATTTTTAGCCTTATTTTGCAAGAAAATGATAACAAAACGATAAACTTTGGAAAGCGTGAAGGTTTGGCAAGGCAAGTATCTATTCACCCCCCCCATACTAAAGTTAAACATTGTCCTCAATGTTTCGAGTCTAGGGGTGCAAACACCCCCATACTAGAGACGTAGTCGAATGCCTAATCTAGCATGGAAAGGGTGTAACCAATAAGTAATAGCCGTTTATGAAGTGTGCTATAAACCTAAGGTTAGAACATAAAAGGATATATCATATGGATATTGGGAAAGGCCTCCAAAGCAAACGATCGAGTGCTCCCATAAAACGAAACACGAGAGGCTCCAATCGTGAAGATGATGATCTAAAAACCACATATCACAAACAACCACGGAACAAAGGTTGGAAGGGCACAAATCCCCTCACATTAAACTAATTAGAAAGCAATAATATGTACATGGATAAGCATGGGTCTCCCCCACGAGGCACCTTGTTTTTGATAACCGAGTCAAAAGCTCGACTCGAATCCCCATAAATGTGATCATTTAGGGATAATCATGGTATGGTCAATTTTTGGTGGGGCTTACATGATAAACAAGGCCCAAAAGTACGTGGAGTACTTTAAAAATCCGATAAACGTATACCGGGGTCAAAGATAGCGTCCTCGTTTTCGGATGAAAGACGAGACAACACAACTCCAACACACATCCCAATGGGATAGAAGAAAATAGGAGAGAAGAAATAGAAGGGTGGGACAATGGGTAAGTCAAAACATTGAGCTACTCGAGGTAGACTCGCACCAATCAAATGAAAAGATTTTCCATTTATTGCATCGGTGGAAGACCGAGATTTCCCTATATAAGCAATTCCAGGATCAAATATCTCGTCCTCGGTGGAGAAAGGGGAGGGAACATAAGGGGCTTCCCCCACACTAGGTCCACACAAAGCATCGTCAAAAGGGGAAGACGAGCTTGTAGTACTCAAGACACGCGGTGATGACGGAGTTAGAATTGTAGAAAAATCTTTTAAATTAAATTCAAAATCTTTTCCTTTTTCATCTTTAACACTCTCCTCGTGAAAACCCGATTTAATTATGTCAAAAATATTTGGTGTATCTAAAACAATGTTAGTCACACTAAAAATTCTCACATTTTGAAAACGTTTTGGTTTAGGTGGTGGCAAGTTTTCAAATGTTTTGTCAACAAAGAAAACCTCCCCATCGGGATCAACGTATTCATCATCCGAAGAATTACTCGAGATTGGAATTATAGGCTTAACACTCTTATCCTCCATCGGCGGAGGGGACGGAACTTCATTTTTCTCAACTCCTAAAACTCTATTTGAAATCTTTTGACAAATGTTTTTGGTGGAATCGACATTGTACAAAGATGTGATCGAATAAACATGAGAAAGAGTGGAGTTTTGGGTTGCATTGATGACGAGTTCTTCCTCATTGAAACGAAGAGTGATTTTTCTTGCATGCACATCGATAAGTGCCCTCGAGGTATCCAAAAAAGATCGACCTAAAATTAACGGAACTTTAGGATCGATGGGAATATCAACAACAATGAAGTCCACGGGATAATAGAATTTCCCAACTTTCACAAAGACGTCCTCGGCAACTCCACAAGCTAGAATCGTAGAATGATCGGCCATTTCGATTGACATTCTTGAAGGAGTGAGATTTGGAAGATTGAGCGATTTAAAAATCTCGAGAGGCATCAAATTAATACTAGCACCAAGATCGGCCAAGGCGTAGCATTCTTCCATGTCTTGGATAGCACATGGGATTAAAAACTTTCCAGGATCACCGACTTTTTGAGGTATGCGGCTTAGAAAAACCGAAGAACAACTAGACGATTTTTGCAATTTTTCTTTGTTATTCAACATACTTTTGAAGTTCGCGGCAAATCGAGGCATCATGACTAAGGCGTCGGCAAAACTTATATTAAAATACAAGTCACGAAACATTTTCATAAAGAGTTCAAATTGATAATTATTTCGTTCTTGTGCCTTTTCCTTGTTTCGTCTTGATGGGTAGGGTAAAGGTGGTGTGGGTTGGGGCAAATTAGGCATAGGCAACGGCCTTGGAATCTCGGGTTCCATTATGGGTATTGGTTCAACCGTAGGTGTGGTTTGAGCGGTACTTCGTGGGCTTGTAATGTGCTCCTTTTCAACCACAACCTCGGGCTCTTTCTCTTTTTCCTTCTCCATAGAAGTACTTGGACGAGAAATGGGTTCTTTGAAAGTTTTACCACTACGAGTGGTAATAACCTTCAATTCTCCTTTCGGGTTCACGATGGTATCACTAGGAAGACCACCCGAAGAAGAGGGCTTACACATGATAGCTTCAAACATCTTAGCCATACGGTCCTCAAACTTAGATTTCCTAGCATCCGCTTTCAACAATTCTTGCTTAATCTCATGTTGTCCTTGCTCCATTTTTTGTTGATTTTGTTGGAGTCGTGTGACATTTCCTTCCATTTTATTAGCATGAGTTTTAAGTTCATTAGCAATTTCGGTTTTAAGCTCGTTTTTCAACTCGGATCTTAAGCTAATCATCTCACGTTGCATGTTATCAAACTTAGCATCATTAGCCTTAGCATAATCTAAAAATTCTCCAGGCAAATTTTTAGTGTGAGCATTTTGAAAACCTTGAGTGGGAGTTTGAAAATCACGGTTTTGGTTTTGGTTTGAAATTTGCCCATTTCCACTTTGGTAATTACCCTTGTTATAATTCCTTTGATTTCCTTGGTAATTTCCACCTTGATTGTTGTTTCGATAGTTATTAGCATTTTGATTTTGTGGAGCTTGATTTTGGCGGGAACCTTGACCGATTTGGTTATAAGTTCCCGTGGCTACATAAGCATTCGAAGTGTTACCATCCGCGGTAATGCACTCGGAAAAATCATGAGCTCCACCACATGAAATACAACTCTTAGCAACCGCTTTAACCGAAGCGGTGTTTGAAGCTTCTTGAGCTTTCCAATGAGACATAAGAGTCGAAAACCTATCGAAAAACCGATTCTCCTCATTTGCTTCATCTTGCAAGGCATTAATGGAACGAGATGATGACGAGCCCAAATTGGCAACACTCGGTGTGTTACGAGGGCTATAGACCTTAGACCTATTTTCTATGATTTTCAAAGCCTCATTGGTCGTTTTGCACAAAAAATTACCACCCGCGGCGGCATTTAAATAGTCTCGTTCATGTTCATTAAGCCCATTATAAAAAGTGTCAATTTGATGCAATTCGGAAAAATCATGGTGTGGACATTCATGTAACATTTCTTTAAACCTTTCCCAAGCCATTGAAAAACTTTCATTTGGTCTTTGTGTAAAACGTGAAATCTCGTTTTTCAAATGTGTTGTCTTAGATGGTGGAAAAAATTGATTCACAAATTTAGACACGAGATCGGCCCATGTCAAAATCGAATTCGGCGGTTCTTTCTCAAGCCAAATCTTGGCGGGTCCATCTAACGAGTAAGGGAACAACATCATCTTAATGGCATCGTGTGGTACATCCTTAAACTTGCTTGTCGCGGTGAGACGATTAAATTGCCTAATGTGATAATGTGGGTTGTCTTTTTCGTGACCGCGAAACTTGTTTGCTTTAAGCATAGACATTAAACCCGTTTTGATCTCAAAGTTCTCCGCAAGGATGGCGGGAATCACAATGGCCTCTCCAAAACCCTCGGTGGGTGCTTGAAGCAACTCCATCATAGTACGATTAGCCATGATAGCTTCTTGTTCTACAATAGGTTCCTCACTTGGAGACTCCTCACTAGATTGAGTGAGTGATTTGTTTCTTCGTTTACGAGCACGTCTAGCTTTAGAGCGAGTTTGCATAAACGTCACGTACAACGAGAAGGCGAGCAAAGAAGATTCTTTTTGGTATTTTGTGTTTTTTCAATTTTTTTTTTTTGGTTTTTGATTGTATTCACTTTTTTTGGAATTGGGTGAATGTATTAAGTAGACAATGAGTCCACAAATCTCCTCACTAATCAAATCTCTTGATTAAAAAGGCCTCAATGAATGAAAACGATCACGTGGAGTGAACGCCTTCGATGACTTTAGAACGATGGTGGAACACCAAATCGTTCAAGAGGGTTTAATCAATATGAAACCAAGAAAATATATATGATATGTAGTAATACTTTGGGCGGCAAAACCCTCGATTCACTCTCAAAATCAAATACGCACAAGCAAGCGGAGGAAACGAGGCGGCGCGAAGCACTTAAGAGCCTTTTTCCTTTAGGTTGTGAAATACAACCGCCTTATACCCACCTTATAGTTTGTATTATCAAAATCAAGCTTCACGAAAGTATTTATCTATTTTTGCCTTTTTCTTTGGTTTGAGATTCGAATACAATGATTGGGTAATGACCTCCCAAGTCAAGGTTGTGATTTCTCACGTATTTGGAGTACTTGTAAATTTATTGTTCTACGTATACAATATAGTAATAATATTCACAAAAATCGAAAAACGATAATACGTATTAATAGAGTGCTATTAATACAAATACTTTTATGGCTATATATAAAAACAACAATGGTTCAACCAAAACACAACACGCCTCCCCGGCAGCGGCGCCAAAATGATAGTTGTAAAATCACACTTGTTTAGGAAAACAAGGCAATAATATAGGGTAAGCACGACGATTTAGGAAAACCGTGTGTGAATGACCCTAAAATTGAGTTCGTTCTCGAGGAGGCACGTGTGTTGTGTAATGAATGATTGATTTTGTTTTTGATTATTAATAAGAAGAAAAGAAGAGAAAATGACGAAGACGAAAAAAAATAGAAAAATAAGGCAAAAACACTACTAGAAAGTTACAACGTAGAACGTAAAAAGTGCAAAATTTAAAATTTTAACCTAAAAATTCCTAAAAATTACTAAAATCCCAAATAATATTCAAAGAGTTTACAAAAAATCCAAACTTGCCAAAACCTTTTAATTAATTTAATAATGACTTTTTAATGCTAATTAAAGCCCTAAAAATCACTTTTAAATATTAAAAAGCCCTAAACAAGATTTAATAGTTTGTAAACCTCAAAAACAACCTAATTAAGCTAAAAACTATTTTTAAAAATTTTAAAACCAATTTAAACTATTTTTAAACTCCTAAAAACTATTAAAATCTATTAAATCTTAAATTAATTCTAAAAATTAATAGAAAAGCCTAAAAATTAAATGGAAAGTGACAAAGGTCCTATTTTAATGTCTAGAATCTAGGAAAAATGAAAAAGAAATAAAAATAAAACTTTTTATTTTAATGAATAAAATAATAATAAAATATTCTAAAAAATTAAAAGTTCTCAAATAAATTCTAAAAAATTCTCAAAAATCCTAAATATTCTAACTAAGAAGAAAATGTAAATTAAAGTTTCTAAAACCTCTTAATTAATTTTATATTAATTTTTAAAGTTGTCTAAAAACCCTAAAATCCAATAAAATTAAAAATTAAAGTTTTTGAAAACTTTTTTATATGTAAACCTCAAAAATACAAATAAAAACCTAAAAACTATTTTTTGTATTTTTATACTACTGTTTAATATTTTTAAATGACTTTCTAATTTGAAAACTAAAAATAATCCTAGTAATTAATTAAATAAAAGGAAAAATAAAACTTTTAAACAGAAAAGTCCTAATAACTATTACTAGCCTAGGAAAAATGAAAAGAAGCCAAAAAGCTTAATAAATAAGCTGAAAATGAGCAAATAAGCTACGGCTTATTTAGAAAAGCTCAAAACACAAACACCTTATATATTAGACTATGCAAGAGTATACCAGTCAAAGACCCTAGGGCAGATGGTTAGAGCGTATGTGTGTGGGAGGAGTGGCGCAGGTTCGAGTCCTGGCCACGTCCTTTTTGGCAAAATATTTTTTTTTTTTTTTTCAAATTTAAAAACTTGAATCCAGAAACTTTTTTAAGCACAAAAACACAAACCAAATCAAAAACAAACAAAGATTAAGTGATTTATGAGCTAAAATGTGCCCAGGTTTCTTCTTGTTTCTGATGAACAATGGTGAGTTCACCACTTGTGAATTTGGACCAAGAGGACTTGGTTAATGCTTTTCTTGTGGAAGTTTTTGGATAAACAAGGCACCCTTGTGCTTATTGAAGCACAAGGAGTCAATCAAAAGCAGAAAATAAGCACTTAGCACCAAGAATTCACAATCAAAAGCACACACAGGCTAAAGCAAGTTTCTGTGACAAATTTCTAGGTCTGGTGGTTATGGATGCTATTTACTTGCACTCTAATGAACTTTGATGGCTCAAATTAAGCATACACACTCACCAAATGATGCACAATCAACATCAACTTCTAAGTTACCCTATATCTCAACAGATTTTAAGAATCAAGCTCCAAAATCCTATAAAAATGAGCAGAATAGAAGATATGCAGATTAATAACTAGCTTTTTCACTTTTAACTCTTTAAACTTGCTACAAAATTGATCCAAACTTACTTATCATTAACTAAAAACCTATCTTAACCTTTTTTAAACTGGTTAACACCTTTTTAAACTTAATCTAAGATTTTCTACCCTGCTAAATCATGTATCCAAACACCCATTTAAATCTCAGTATGCACTTTTTTCAAATCAAAACCTATCAAAACACTTTCAAACTGATTTCTATGGCATCTAACATGCATATAAGTCCAAAAGAACACAAACTAAGCAAGATTAACACACTATAGCACCAAATCAAACAAGATCATATAAATTCACTTTTTTAAACAGAAAAACTCAAACAAGGGTTTTACCTTGTTGGTCTTACATCCAAGACCAACTAGGGCTGTTTTAGCCCTCTCCAATACACACGGGTGTATGCTGATCCTCTAATCAACAACACATCAAGGCCTGCCAAAGAAAAATCAAAAGCAAAACACAAATATATAACCAATATTTTGTTTTCTTTTACTTTCTTAAAAATCTTTTCTAAATACTTTGAAACTTAACACACACGTTTTAAAATCACTCAAAATTTTACAAATCAAAGTCCTTTTCCACTTTCACTTCCAAGAAATGAGATTTATAAAAAATGAGAATAATTTCAAAACCTTTGAAAAACTTTAATCACTCAAAACCTTTCACAATTTAAATGGAACTCAGTTAATTGCATTACCTATACCAACTTTTCAAAACAAATACAAAAGGAATTACACTTGAGATTATCAAACACCAACTTTATAAATTTTTAAAAAAAATTACAAAGGAATTTGCAAAAAACTGGAACAAACTGAAAAATGAAACCTTAGGTGCCTTATATACTGGCTACAAGAAGATTCTAGGTTCTGAATAAAAAAATGATAAACTAAAACCCTAATGTATGGAAATCCAAAAATGCCCTTCTTGTTCTTGGACGAATCTTGGTCAAATGGTGTCCCATGTGATGCCAGTGATGTTTGAATGCATTTGGAACGTTGGATGAGCCTTGGGGACAAAGGAGTTGCATCAAACCATTGAAATTGTCGGGACATAGGGTTTGGGGGAAAGTGATGGGTGTAGGGGAGGCTTGGGGAGGGTCCCACAGCCCATGTGGGATGGTTTTGTGAGGTGGGTTTGGGTGTGGGGAAGTTAAATTAAGGATCTGGAGGGATTTAGGGTAAAACCCTTTGATTTGGGTGAGATTGAATATGGGGTGATTTAGGGTTTATGGGGATTAAGGTGGGTGTTTTGATTCGTTTTGGGTTTAAACATAATTTAAAAAATTGTTTATGGTGGGAAAAAGACCTATGGAAGTCGGGGCTATCCCGTCCTCATGGGCAACGCAACAGTGTCCTGAGGGAGGAGTTTAGAGGCCTTATAGTAGCACGGACTTTTAGTGGGATTTGTTGACTGTTTGACCGAGATTAATAAATTAATCTGGTAATAAAAGGGTGGGTGGACGGGTAGGGTCACGGGTTTGGGTAAGGGTATGGGTTGGTGGGTGGGTAGGGTTGACGTGGCATGGTCTGAGTGGTGGTGGGGGTTTAATAGTTTGGCAGGTTTGGTCCCCAAGCATTTCATTTTCTTTCACTTTGTATTTAAACTCCATCAGTGCCAAAATAACTCTTATCAACTTTAGGGCACTTGTCAAATTTGGCACAATCCATTCCAAAACTTTTCCAAAGGGCTCCTTTTGTATTTTCTTGATTTTCCAAGGGCTGATCTTGTATAATCTTCAAACATTAAGGATTATACTTGTACATTTGATATTTTGAGGGTCAAATGTGACAAGTTCTTCAAAGATGAGGGACCATTTTTGCCAATCTTCAATTCTTCAAGGGTCATTTTGCAAAATCCAAACTTGGGCCCGGTTCATTGTGCGACTTCGTTTCCCGTGTTCGTTTTTGATTGATTCTTGTGTTCTTTTGCCAATTCCTCAATATCCGTACCTAAAAATACACAAGTAACAAACACGAGCATATATTTGGTCTATTTGATGATATTTTATGCAATTTAAGGCCGTTTTGGATGATGAGACCATGTATAAAAGCAGTCTCATCATATACTCATGAGCAAGAAATGCACATAAGTCAATCGGACTGCGGATACGGAGATACAACACATCTTTGTCAGCATCTGTGATCGGATCATATTGTGCTGCTGCCGTGATCCAAGCCTGTGGTGGTGCAGTCTCGTCTATCTCTAACGTGTCTGCCCAGTCTCGTGTGCTTGGTTCAGGAACCGTAGATTGTTGTGCTTGTTGTAGAGGAGTAGAAGCTCGAACATCTGCTGGTTCTGATTCAGGCATTTCGGCAGTGTCGTGAACTGGTGAGTGTTGTGCAGCTTCGGGTTCCGTTACTGATTCTGCAATCACAGGAGCAACAACAACAGAACTAATGGGGTTAGTGGTAATAGGTAAAGATACAGCGATAGAGGTACCGGGAACCGATGACGCTATAGTGGCATTCACATCGTGGCGCCACTTAGATCGTCTTGATTCCGATGATGTTGATTTGTCCTTCTGCGCTGCATCTTTCTTGGACTTGGTTCCAGACTTAGCAGGTTTCTTGGAGCTGGTAACCTTGTCTCCCTCTTTAGGCTGTTCACCCCCATCATCATCCTCATTGTTATCCCCGTTACTCCCCCTAGCACTCTCCTCATTCCCATCACCACCATCATCGCCATCATCATCATCATCATCATCGTCATCATCATCCTCATCCTTATCCTCATCATCACCATCATCGTCATCATTTTCCTCTTCTTCTCCTTCTTCTTCCTCTTCCTCTTCACCAGTACCCTCTTCCTGCTCACTTTCTTCCCTTTCTGCCTCAGGTAGAATGTGATAAGGTACCACACTTCCAAACGTTTTGAATAACCTATCATCCTCCATGATAGCGTCATTCAGGGATTTGTATAGAGCCCGTTGAATCCTAGACTTATCAAACGATCCAAGTTCCACCATACGAGCCTTAAGGATCTTCTTCAATTCAAAATCCGTCAAGTCATAAGCAATCTTGTAGGCGGATTCTGAAGGATTGGATGACTTGATCATCAAGTTATCAGCTACTAGCGTCTTCAACTCATCACGCAGTTTAGGCATAATGGATTCAACGGATTCTTGCACTCTTTCTTCCACAGAGGCTTCAAGTGCTTCTTTTTGCTCTTTGTATTTATCCCTCATCTCTTGAAGTCTGGTGATACGTGCAGCATGCTTATCAGCCTCAGCCTGCTTAACCCGAGCTAGTTCTTCTGCATGTGCTTTTCGAGTCAACTCCATATCTGCAGCGAACTTAGCAATCATCTCCTCTTGGGCTTTCCTAGAAGCTTCTTCACTTTGAGCTCGTCTTTGTAACTCTTGGCGAAGTTCATCCATTTCTCGTTTGTGATTATCCACATGTTTATCCAACATTTCGGCCATCACCAATGCAGCCATTGTAGATGTTGCAGAGCTGCTCTGGGTTGATTGAAGAGGCTCGGTTGTTACTGCGGTACTAAGGATGGGAATTATAGGTGGTGGAAGGAATGGTGTTGACGCCGGTCTGGTTGGTAAGGGTTGGATTTGTGGAGGTTGAGTTGCTAAAGGTTGAGTTGACACCATGATTGTAGGAGCAACAGACTCCTTTTCCACACTTGCTGAAATAGGGATTGATGGCTCCTTCGAAGTGGAATAATGTTCAGGTGACCCAAACTCATAAACATCATCTGGTTCCTGGTACTCTTCGTCAACATTTACCCTTGCACCTGAACCACTACCGCCAGTGTCTTTCCTACTCCTTTGAATTGCTATCTTCATCATTTGTTTCTCTGTCTTGTCAAGAGCAGGATCAACAACATCTTCTTCGTCACGTAAAACCATCTCATCAGCCTTACCCTTTCCCTTCTTACCCTCAGTCTTCTTCTTCTTGGTTTCGGGTTCAGGTAACGCAGCTGGTTGTTTGCGTTTACCTTTACTCTTGACCGTTGTAGACGAGTCTTCTCCAGTCTGAAGGTTTGCTTTCAGCTTCTTGATTTCTAGCTGCAGTAGCTTGTAATCAGCAGAACCTTTGATTTTCTCCGTCAGAAGATAATCGGGAATAGGACCAGGAATCACACCACCAGACGGTCCTTCATGCCTCAGATCCACAGTATCATCAGCTTCTTCAGTGTGATAACGACTTGCTGCACGCCTATCAATAGTAGCATCATTTTTCATAAAATAATTAATGATAAGCTTGATAAACCTTGGATAAGGAAAGAAATTTGTCTCCAGCTTCTTGTTTTGGAAGAGTTGAAAGGTGAATTTTTCCCATATCAACAATGCATAATCTGCATTTGCAGCTTTGTACATGCCATAGAACAGGTTTATTATAGGACTGCGCAGAGCATCATGGCCACTTGTTTTTGGTGTAAGACATCTACTGAGAATACCCATCAATGCTCTCCAAGGTTGTCCTACTTTAGCAGTGGTAAACTCAGACGCAACTCGTATGTCAGGACATCCAAGAGCGTCAAATAACTCCACGAGTTCATCTTTAGTAGGATCCCTCGAAAATGACATGCCTTTGGGTGTATCCCGTATACCAAAAATCTTACGGAAGTCTGAAACTGTGAGCGTCTGCTGCTTGTTGTCGATGGTGACGGTGATCTTGTTTGAAGTGATTTCCTTGGTAGCCCAAAATTCATACATATACTCATAAGGCACCGAGGCACTACTTCTTAAAGCATTCTTAAAATGGGATTGATCAAGGATCGCGATGGCTACTTTAAATCCATGGTGAGTGGATTTTGAGACTTGCTTCAGCCGGTAGTTGTTGGGTATAAACTTAAGGGTTCGTGCTTTAGCAATAGCGGCTTCTCTAGAGTCTTGGATTGCTTGTACTGTTGGATTAGTCATTGTATCTGCTTAAGATAAGACATGAAAGGTTGATGCACAAAAACATATAGACATATATCATTCTTACTTCTAAGCATAACACATTTCATAACATACTACAACAAGTACATATAACATGCAAACAATAATAATCAAACAACTCTTCATCCGGAACTTTCCTTCATTCGGAACTTCTTCATTCGGAACATTCCTTCATTCGGAACTTCTTCATTCGGAACATTCCTTCATTCGGAACTTCCTTCATCCGGAAGTTCTTCATTCGGAACTTCCTTCATCCGGAAGTTCTTCATTCGGAACTTCTTCATTCGGAAGTTCTTCATTCGGAACTTCTTCATTCGGAACATTCCTTCATTCGGAACTTCCTTCATCCGGAAGTTCTTCATTCAGAACTTCTTCATTCGGAAGTTTTTCATTCGGAACTTCTTCATTCGGAAGTTCTTCATTCGGAACTTCTTCATTCGGAAGTTCTTCATTCGGAACTTCCTTCATTCGGAAGTCCTTCATTCGGAACTTCCTTCATTCGGAAGTCCTTCATTCGGAACTTCCTCATTCGGAAGTCCTTCATTCGGAACTTCCTCATTCGGAAGTTTTTCATAAAAAATCCTTCATTCGGAAGTTTTGTTCAAAATGTCCTTCATTCGGAAGTTTATATCCTAGTTCATCCGGAACATCAAAACACAGCCTATGAGGTTAATTCTAAGCGCGTTTGTGAGTTTCTAAGGCAATCTAAGGCATTTAAACATCATATCATGCTAATCCGCACAAAACCCACCACAAATCTGAAACAATTAATCCTAAATTGGCAAATAAACCCTAGATCTGGTAAAGTTTACTACCCGAATTAATTTAACAAGATTTAGATGATGAATTTAACGAATTATAAGTTAAATATAGATGTTATTACCTTGTAGATTTAACGAACCGGTTGGATGAATAAATGAAAGATTAGAGTGCTTGTGTGTGTTTAACAATGGCGGTAGGATAGAGATAAACAGTGAAAAGGAAAAAAGGGGGGCGGGGGGTTTATATTTGACTTAGGTCAAATTTTTTGACAAGTTTCAACAGAATGTCACCTTAAGTCCCTCCAATTTCACTCCTTTTCCTTTTTGTTTCTAACTTTTTCAATTCATTTTACCTTTCCATTGATAATTTTAGTCGACTTAATTTTGCTTAGTTAAACTAAACTCGACAATCTCACACAACTTAAGTATCGATCTATAAGCAAAACTCCAAGATCTTAAAGCCATTCCTATCACATTGAACGAACACAAGTCGTATTCTAAAGCAAAACCACTCAATTACCATTTAGCCCTTAATTTTCCACAATCACTTTTGAAAATCAATTTAATGACGAAGATGATTTTAATAATTTCTCCCCCTTAAACGATGACCCGTTTTCTATTTAAAGAGCTGTAGTCATTGTTTAAAGAGTCAAATATTGATGAAAGCATTTCCAATTTATATCTTGAAAAAGTTTGATTCGTGGTGTCAATAAGATTTCTCTTATTTTAACAAATTAATGCACTGAGACGTACACTAATTCGTGTTAGACCAAGTTATAAAGTAAACTTGATCCCTTTGCATGATTTGGCTTGTAAATCACGCCCGAAAAAATTAATTCCCGTTTTGAGCCAACGTTTTCCAAGGAAATACGTGACTTTAATATGAAAACCGGGTTGCAGTCAGAAATAACTACAAGCCATTATGGGCATGTTTTAAAAATGTACAACTTTTATACGGACTCTATTTATGGCACCGTGTCAATATTGATCGACATTTCTAAGGCCGTAAATATTACCGTACTAAAAGACATGCCCGATTTAAAAACGAAAAATGTTTTTGGTTTTTTCTTGATTTTATAATTTTTATGGTTTTTCTAGGTTTTATATTTTTTATGGTTTGTGTTGGTTTTATATTTTTGTATTTTTCTTTTGTGGTTTATATATTTACGATAATATACATGATCACGAACAAAGGATACTCTGAATAGTTTACCACGACTATTCAGCTGATTCTTCTGCCAACTCTTTGAGAGTCGCTGGAGTGAATGATTTCATGCCAAGCTTGTCGATCAAAAACTCGATTCGTCCTCGATCTAAGGCTTTGGTGAACATATCCGCCAGCTGGTACTCAGTAGTGACAAAATACAGCTCGATCACTCCGTTCTCCACCTGCTCCTTAATGAAATGGTAGCGTATGTCTATGTGCTTGGCCCGGGAGTGTTGAACGTAGTTGCAGCAAAGGGCAATGGCGCTCTTGTTGTCACAATACATCGGGATTTTGTTAAATCCCAAACCGTAGTCAGTTAATTGTGATCTCATCCAAAGAACTTGAGCACAACAACCGGACATGGCGATGTATTCAGCCTCCGTGCTTGATATTGCAGCGCTTTTCTGCCTTTTTGAAGACCAGCTGATCAATCTATCTCCAAGGAGTTGCACAGATCCAGAAGTGCTACGCCTCGTGTCTTGACATCCAGCATGATCGGCATCTGCGTATGATATTAAAGCAATAGAGGAATCTTTCGGATACCATAGACCACGATGAAGTGTTCCTTTTAGATACCGAAAGATCCTTTTCACAACATGTAGGTGCTTTTCGGTAGGCCGAGCCTGATACCGGGCACACATGCATACAGCAAATTGCAAATCAGGCCTGCTAGCAGTCAGATATAGAAGGGTGCCGATCATCCCACGGTAAAGTTTCGGATCGACAATAATCCCATTCCTATCTTCATCTAACTTGGATTTCTCCACCATTGGAGTGTCCACGGGGTCACATTTTCAAAGTTATATTTCTTAAGAGATTCTAGAGCATATTTGGATTGATTAATAAAGATGCCTCTGGGATTCTGAGAAATCTGTAATCCTAAGAAAAATGAAATTTTTCCCATCATCGACATCTGAAAGCGTGTGGACATTATCTTCTCAAATCGATTTGACAATTCTATGTTAGTGGCAGCAAATATTATATCATCAACATAAATTTGTACCAGAATCATGTCGTTGTCTTCCTTGAGAGTGAATAGAGTGGGGTCCACCTTGCCTTTGGAGAAGCCTTCCGAAATGAGATATGTTGACAGGAGATCATACCACGCGCGTGGAGCTTGTTTCAACCCATAGAGAGCCTTCTTAAGCTTGTACACATGATTAGGAAACTCCGTACTGACGAACCCATCCGGCTGACTAACATAGACTTCTTCCCTTAGTTCACCGTTCAAAAATGCCGTCTTCACATCCATTTGATAGACGATCATGTTCATATGAGCAGCATACGCAAGGAATAGTCTAATCGCCTCCAATCTTGCCACAGGAGCAAAAGATTCTTCAAAGTCTATACCCAAGGCTTGTTTATATCCTCTAGCGACCAATCTAGCCTTATTCTTCAATACCGCACCCATCTCATCAAGTTTAACCTTATAAACCCATAACAAAGTAAGGATGTTGACCTTGTCAGGGAGAGGAACCAATTCCCATACTTTAAGTCGTTGGAATTCATTTAGTTCCTCCTGCATAGCTTCAATCCAAGATGATTGGGTCATAGCCTGCTGCTAATTTTTAGGTTCAACTTCAGAGAGAAATGCATCAAAGTAGCAATAAAGTGCACTCTCTTGTAATTGATGGCGTGTAGAGACTGGTCGATCTAGATCTCCAATAACATTCCTAATTGGGTGATCTTTTGTCCATTTAGTGCTATGGTTTTCAATCCTAGGTGGTCTGGAGTGAACAATAGAAGGAGCTTCTTCTGAGGTAGACGCGGCTGAAGGGTTTTCAGGTATCGCTACACCAAAGAAAGGAAGCTCTTGCAGGTGAGCATATTCCAAGTCGTGATCAATAGAATCCTCTTCCACATCATTAGGCACAAGTAGGGGTGACGATTCAGGTGTAGTTTGAGAATCACTTGGTGAAGGTGCATCCGGTTCAATGTGAATTGTAGATGCATTAGATAAAGGTTCATTAGCTTGAGCAACCACTTCAGGGATTGGAGCGATTACTACAGGTGCTAGAACTTCATCAGTCGGGGGATCGAAGAATTCATCAAACAACGGTTGAAACAGTTTATCCCACTCGGGCCTTGTTGGTGGTAAAAATGATGTAGAAGTAGGATTATTGGGAACTAATCCGGAACTAATAGCACCGGTTCCCATCTCATGAAGTGCGGGTTCAGAGCTGTGTTGCTCAGAAGCCATCGCTGTCAGCTCATCGAAATCGGCGTCCATAGTTTCTACAATCTTGCCAAGACGACGGTTATAGATTCGGTATGCCTTCTTGGACGGTGAGTAACCAATGAAAATACCTATATCGGCTTTCGGTTGAAGCTTACCCAAGTTCTCACTATTGATGTTTGGATAACAAAGAGCACCAAACACATGAAAAAATGAAACATCGGGTTTACGGTCATGTAGAAGCTCATAAGGTGTTTTTCCATGGCGTTTCCGAATGATAGAACGGTTTTGGGTGAAACATGCAGTAGATATAGCCTCTGCCCACAAGAACAATGGAGCGTTCGCGTAAATAAGCATAGTCCTAGCAGCTTCCATAAGTGTACTATTCCGTCTTTCAACGACACCGTTTTGTTGTGGAGTGCGTGCAGCGGATGTTTCATGTGAGATACCAACTCCTTCATTATAATCACGAAGAGTCTGGTTGACAAACTCTGTACCATTGTCTGTACGAATACGGCGGACAGTAGTATTCAAACGTACCTGAATGAATTTCAGAAAAGTGATGATAGCCTTCGGTGCTTCATCCTTTGTACGTAGAAATCTAACCCATGTAAACCTGGAGAAATCATCCACAATTACCAGAATGAATTTCTTACCGCTCACACTCTCAGTTCTCATTGGCCCACAAAGATCCATATGCAAAAGATGAAGTTTTCCTTGATTGGTGTCTTCAGCTTTGGGCTTGTAAGATTTCTTGGTACTTTTCCCCCTTGAACACGCGGAACATAAATGGTCCTTGTGAAATTTAAGCTTTGGAAGACCACGAACTAAATCGTTTTTAGCCAGATGATTAATAGCATCAAAGTTAAGATGAGATCATCTGCGATGCCATAACCATGACTTGGTCTTAGATGCTTTAGAGAGAAGACATACTGGAGAGGCGGCCATCATGTCTTGTAAGGACAAGGTATATAGATTTGCACCACGAGATCCCTTCAACAAATCTTTTCCTTCCAAGTTGCGGATGAAACAAGTGTGTTGTCGAAAAGCAACCTCAAGGTTGGAATCACAAAACTGTCCTACTGAAAATAAATTATGACCAAGACCTTCTACATAGTATACCCTTGAAATCGTCACGTTTCCAATCTGATATTCACCATACCCCATTATCTTTGCTATATGATCATTCCTGAATTTAACCGTACCAAGAAACTTGCTGACGAAATTTCGGAGCATCGAGCGATTTCCGGTCATATGTTTTGAACAACCGGAGTCCAAATACCACAGGATGATTTGGACCACCTAAAAATATCACCACACGAAGATAATGTAGAGGTATCGGAATCTGAGTGTTCCTTGTTATTAGCAGGTACAGATTTAATAATCTTAGATTTGCTAACTCTAGGTTTCTTAGATTTCCTAGCCTTCTTTTTCTTAAAAGGTGGTGTAGATTCTAGTTGGCTTAAATCCTGAGGTATTTCTTCACTGATAGGCACTATAGTGGGGGCTGACCTAATTAAAGGGCGCTGTTTCCATACTTGAGTGCGAGTGTTCCTAACTAAAGGACGCTCAGACCTAACCTCAATGGATGCATTCCTAGTTAAAGGGCACATTTTTTCCTCTAATGTAAAGGTCCTACCAGTGGGACGCCATTGCCAGCCAACTTGGGCACGAGTTCTACCCGTTGGCTTCCATTCAAGACCATTCTTAATAGCATTCATTTCATTCACATGATCAATCAGACACAAATCATGACGTTGGGAAAACATACATTCATTACAATTCCAACAATTCAAATCAGAATTCACGAATGGTTTTGGCTTCTGCACAGGCGCAGAGCTTTTAGTCTTAACATGATTCTTTTTATTTAAAACTGAACTAGCATTCCTATTGTGAACTTCTACTTTCTTCTTTTTGGCACTACTAGTGGAGGGCTTGATCTTATCTTTCTTGAGTGGCGATCCTTTAGCCTTAGTAGTCTCTTTTAATCCTGTAGAAGGCAAAGTGGGAATATTAGCAACAGATTTTAAAGGTGCCTTACTTGATTGTGCCAATGACGGTTTTTCTCCTGGAGTCTTATTAAATGGAGTTACAGCAATGGGCCTATTATTAAGTAGTGCAGAACCTGGTGTACCTTTGTATTGCAAATATGCTAAGCAATATTGAACTCGCTTAATATATTCATGAGCCGAATAATAGTCGCTACTTGAGGGATCTAAGGCATAAAGATCGTCTAAAATATCCCTAAGAAGATCGACATGCTTAATGGCATTCCTCATATAATCATCATAGGTAACTGGGTTTCTCTTATGAAGCGGGTTCTTATAAAGCACTACTGACTTGGTTGTTGGAGCACTAGTGGACGGTGCAGAGTCGGTAGCTAAGTTATCAACAACTTCTTGTCAGGTGAGAAGAAGTGTCTCCTTTAACTCAGCCAAAACCATATTTTTGTCAATGAGCAGGATGTTCAAATCAGAGATTTCCTCGCACTTTTGGTTCAGTTGTTCAACATAAGATTGTTGCTGTACCGCATTAAAAGCGAAGCGTTCTTCTAGTGAACCATAAAGAGCGGATAATCCCTGTCTTGTCCGATCCATCTCCCCTAGAACAGACGAAAGTCTAATTTCTAAGACTTGGTTTTTAGACTCTGCAGCCTCTAGTTCCAATTTTAATGTTTCATTTGATGACACATCTCTCTTCAATCTCATGATTTCTTCCTCTAATGTCTTAACAATTGCAATCATCTTGTCACTCGTCTCAACACCGTTTTCACAACCATTTGATATAAAAAGATCCTCATTTTGAGTTTGTTGTTTTAATTCTAAAGATATACAATGTTGTTCTAGTTGATTAAAGCGTTTTGAAAGTAAATTGTAAGAATCTTGTAGCTTTAAAAACTCAGCGTTAGATTCGTGACAAGAATGATTATCTACCTCATTTACAGTATCAGCAACATTTACAGAGAGATCACAAACATCATCACATATATGCACAGCATCACAATTAATCATAGCGGATGTAAGCTCATTCGAATAATTAACATTTACAGTAGTAAGCACATCACACGAGATTACTGCAGACAAGAATCGGTCATATTCGGTTAAAATCTTTTCTTTTTCAATTAGTTGTAGTTCGTAAGCGGTGTCCATTTCATAAAACACTTTTTGAACTTCACCAATTTCAAACACAAGATTTTCCTTAAGAGATGCAAAAGTTCCTTTTAGACTTTCGACAAACGGATTGATCTCATTTTTAAACACCTCGTTCATATGTTCGAAAGCCCATTCTCCGGCATTTAAGCCATTTGAAGTCGTACATTCCAAAATGACCTTGTCAAAATTAGTAAAGTTTCGATTAATCTCTTGCAAGTTTAACCATACAGTGCTAACAGGTGGAAGATCCTTTGGAATTTCCTTAGGACCTTCCATATTGACAAGTGTAGGAAATGTACTAGGGTTTTCTTCATCTAATATGTAGGTTGGTGCTGTTATGAGATCTTTGTCCATATGGAAGCGAATTCTAAAATCCGTTTTTGCAAGCTCCTTATTCAATTTAAAATAATCACACTCGGGATATTTTGCAGAATTGTATGACTGATCCTCATCAACTAGATCCTTACTTGTTCGATCATCAGGAAAAACAATCGGGTCTAAGGCCAATCCTAATTGAGTTGCATTATAAAGTCTAGGACTATGTCTTAAAGCTTGTTTTGCATATCGTGGATTAGGGGGAAGGCCTTTTTGACGAGATAAGTTAAATTCTCTAAACGAAGCATCAAATAAGTGCACTAGTTGAGAAGCAGCGTATTGTCTTAACAGCAAGTAATCTAGACTTCTAATCTTATTAGTAGCATTAATCTCCATTTCATTCTTCTTAGACTCGAGTGATTCAAAATCCGTTTGAAGTTTTTGAAAATTAGTGACCACTAACTCCTTTTCTTTAAGTTCATTAGTCAGATTTGCTCTTAAGTTTTCAATTTCTTGCAAGTGACCCATTTGTTTGTTTCTAAAATGATCATATTCGGGATTAGTTAGAACACTAGACGAAGGCACTAATTCCAAGGTTTGAACTTTCTCATTGCTTAAGGCAAGCTCATCAGACAAATTCTTATTCTTAGCTAAGGTTTCTAAGAGTGCAGCATTCATTTGGCTAAGTAATGTAGCAGGAACCATGACCAAATCTTGTTGAGCAGGAGTAGGCGTATGCGAAATGGGTCCCGGTTGTGATTCACTCAAAGTCTGGGGACTCACATTGATATTGCTATCATTGTTTGTCTCCTCATTTGAAAGACTCACCACCGAAGATTCATTCGAATCAGCACTCTCTTGCACAACTTGATGTGGTTGAATACTAGCATCAGTGGTATTATCGGTGGTATTAATAAGTACCTCAGATCTCTTTTCTGGCCCTAAGCTGGAGATAGTTGCCATGAGAGCAGCCTTTGCAGATTGAAAGTCATCACAGTCTGAGTCATACGCATCGAGATCATCTGCTTGGTATGCTGCATTCTGTGTGGTGGCCGTGTCTTGTTCAGCAATCCCTGGATCAGCAAGAAATGCAAGCTCCTCTTCATCAAGTTCCCTTCCTTGTGCCTGAGCATTCACCAGATAGATCTTTTCTTCAAACCATTGTCCATCCCTTCTCCTCTTGGGTTTCTTACAATCCCTGGACATGTGACCCTCTTCCTTGTAGTTGTAGCATGTAATCATTCGCAATTTGCCCGTGGAATTAGCCCGTGGAGCAGGATTGACCATTGGAGCCTGATTGATTGTGCGAGCATTGGTAGTTGATGTGGTAGGTCTCCCCTGATATGGTTGAATAGGCTGAACCATTACCCTGCCATTCTCAATAGTAGCTTGTTGGCGATAATTGGATGAATTCCTCAACTGATTGTTGGTAGGAGCTGATCCCCTAAATCCTTGTTTGCTTAAAGTCCTTGTGAGATAAGCAGACATAGTGGTTAACACTTCAACTTGATCAGCACCTTGTTTGAATACAGGAACGGGGACTTCCTCATCATCACAGTACATTGCTTGGTCTTGATGAGCTGCATAATCACCAGAAGGAATACTCATTTGATCAGGGTAGCTTGTTGGATATGCTGCATTCTCTTGATAAGAAGAATATGAAGATTGAGCATAAGGTGCAATACTTGCTGGGTGAGGTTGTGTAGCATATTGTGATGAAGGTGCACTAAACCGATATTGTTGCTGATGTGAGGTGGGTGGTTGTGGTAGAATCGAGTATTGGGAAAAGGTTGGTGTCATGTAAGGTGATGGATGATAGGCTTGATGTCCCAAAATATAAGGAGTGTTGTTGTGAGACAAGCTTGGTTGATTCGCCATCAAAGCTAATGAATCAGGGTACATACCTCGTGGAGAACGGTGCATGATCACATGTTTCTCATGCTGCTGAAGAAAAGCATATATTTGATCCAAATTGCACTTATGCAGATCCCTGGTTAACTTAACATCGGTAATATACTCACCCCATTCAGCTTGAGGTAAAGTATTCAAGAATTTGGTGTTAACCTGGAATGGAGCAATCACCAGATTTTATACATTCAGATCATTCATGAGTGTGGTGAATCTGAAGTAATAATCGTGAAGCGTTTCCCCTGGGTTGTAAGTGAATCTGTCAAACAGGTCATACAACTGACATTCCCTTTCCTGTTTGGTGAGAGACGTACCTTGTAGCAACACCTTAAGACGTTCCCATAAATCCTTTGCCACCGTATACTGACTTACCATCCTATAGATGTCATGGGGAAGAGCTTGGAGAATTGTTTGAAGAGCTTTCTCGTCTGCATCGGCAACAAGTTGTTGAGCTGGTGTAAGTTCTTCAAATTCTCTTGGTCGAGACACATTGTTAGCCACGATGGTACCATAGTCAAGTGGACCATTTAAGATTAACTTAACCATAAGCCTCCTATAAACCGGTTTTCCCTTAAGATAAGACATCATCCGGCCTTGCCATGCTTCAAAAACTTCTTTGATGAGCATTGGCGGGCGATTATCCGTTCCCGTAATGACGGAAATATCCGTAAGTGATGTCATCTGAGGCATTACTGAATTTGGATTCATTTTGTTAACTTCAAAGAGACAAAGATTATCGGTTGATCGAGCAGTGAAGTAAAGCTTGTGAATTGTGTTGAGTTTTTGTTGTAAGAAACCAAGATTAAATCCTCTAAAAATCGTCGAAAAAACAAGCAAAATAACCCTTGATTCGGAACTTTTGTTGATTCGGAAGTGTTGATTCGGAACTTCTTGGTTCGGAACTTTTGGCTTGATTCGGAACTTCTTGGTTCGGAACTTTTGGCTTGATCCGAAACTTCTTGGTTCGGAACTTTTTGGCTTGATCCGGAACTTCTTGGTTCGGAACTTTTTGGCTTGATCCGGAACTTCTTGGTTCGGAACTTTTTTGGCTTGATCCGGAACTTCTTGGTTCGGAACTTCTTGGTTCGGAAGTTCTTGGTTCGGAAGTTCTTGGTTCGGAACTTTCCTTGGTTCGGAACTTTCTTGATCCGGAACTTTCTTGATCCGGAACTTTCTTGATCCGGAACTTTCTTGATCCGGAACTTTTTCGTTCGGAACTTCCTGGTTCGGAACTTTTTGGTGATCCGGAACTTGTTGGTTCGGAACTTTTGCTGGGTTAATCAGAAACCTTGTTCCGATGAACAGTCGACCACTAAAATGAAGATTAAACCCAGATTTTGACCAAATAACCCAAAAAGTTTTGTGATTTCTACAATAATAAGTAAAAACTAATACTTATCCACTAATCCCAATCACAAAAACACCAAAAACACCAAGAATCAAGATGAATCTTCTTAAAGAACACTAATATAATCAAAAACTAAAAAACCACACAAATCACTACCTTAAATCACCCCATAGCTCCGATACCAAATGTAGAATATTGATAACCTATGAATCTATGAAGGGGTTTGTTGATTTCTAGAGAGAGAAAGTTAGAGAGAGAAAGTGAGAGAAACTATGTGTATTTTATTAAGTGGAACTAGAACAAATGACAACAACCAACCCCTTTCCATGGTGGAAAGGGGTATTTATACTTCCAAGCTTACATTGGGCTTGGGTCGGTCCATGACAAGCCCATGGACCGGTTCTTACTTAACTTAATAAGCAACTAATAACTATTTGTTAACTACGAGCTATTACAACATAAATAATATTGTGGAGTGACCGATACTTCTAATATACGTAAAACGTATTTCTAACAAAATCGGTATCATATCTCATACGTTTGATATCATGAAGATAAAACGGACTTGCATTTTTCTTCCCAAAACCTTTGTTAAAACTTCATTAAATCAATTGATATTAAAAACATCGATTGGGTTAATATTTTTAATATGGGGGAGAAAATATGATTTAATATGAGATATTATCACAAATGGTTTGACTTAACGTGATGGCTCATCCCGACATGTGCGAAATGTTTTCGAATATCGTGGCATATGTTAAGGGGGAGCAAAACGGATTTGCATATCAAAATGGATTTTCATGGTGACATATACTTACCCGAAACCCATTTATTTCACGACGATGAAGATTGTGGTGACATAAGGATGGTAGGATAGGTTAAGTCCTATGATTCTTCCAGAACCGGAGGAATCTTCCCAAGGACATTCCATAGCTAGAAATAGTAGTCCTTAGGAAAGTTGGAGAAAGACTGTGAACGTAGCTGAATGTCGACCAAGTACTTAAGTTAGCACTGGAACAATCACAACAAGGTGCTAGTTATGACGTATTGGTAAGCATTGAAGGGGTTGAAGAATGAAAAAGAATTGTAAAGATAAAGGGTGTAAAGAAAGAAGCCCTCCTTACAACTTTAGGCAGAAACCGGGTCAACACATATGCTATTGAGATCATTTTAATGATGCTTGATATTGAAGATAAGACATCATGGACCCAGAGATGCAATGCACAACCCATCCCAGCTAACTCAAATATCTCTCAAAAGGTATTTGTTTTAATCACACGGAGACAACACATTATCTATTGATTTATTCACTCCGAATAAATTGGTATTGAAAAGGTGGCACTCCTCTCCAGCCTCCGATCACTAAAATCGAAAGTGCACGGTCGAGTCTAGAGCCATTTGAGATCATCAAATATCTCATTAGGACACACTTTCATATTTCCTTGCTTCTTCACACACTGTGAAAAGTAAGAAAGATTTCAAGAGTCCTACGTAAAATCGTCATGATCTTGCCTGAACATCCGAGTAATACAAAAGTATTTACAATGAAGATGGAAATCCTTCTTGAGCGAACATTAAAAAGCTCATGGTAGGTGACTTGTGCGATTCTTTATGAATCAAACTTGTGATAACTGGAAAGCAACAGTGGTTTAATTCTTAACTGAATTTAAACACGTTCCAGGCCTCTTCGCAATATCTTAGTGATCTTGCCAGAACACTCAGAGTGATACCTTAGTGTTCACGGTGATGAGTGGAAATCCTTCTAGTGTTAACCTCAAACAGCACTTGGTAGGTAACTTGCAAAATTCTATATGAATCAAGCTTGTGACAACTGGAAAGCAACGATGGTGCGGTTCTTAATTGAATTTCACTTGTTCCAAGAACATGAATTGACGACTTCAAATCATGCAGATATTATTATCCAAATGATTCACTCTTTATGTTCGCAGTCAGCTTTGGACGGTCGAATAAAGAGAACGGGTTTACCCGCGAAATCCTGTCAGGAAGTTACTTAATTGAAACTATCCGTCACGGGTACGATATCTAATATCGTCCAACGGTCTTCACCGACCGGAGGTAAAATGCTACCGATTTAGAATGAAATGTTCAAAGCCATTTCGTTCGTGTCTACGTATGTTGCGGTATTTGAAGACGGTGGCGTTGCGGAATCCGAGAAGAAGTCGTCCCCGCATGCTTATACTTTATGCACTTAATATCTCATTTAATTCAAGAAAGCCTAAAAGTTAAGTCTTCCGTTGTATCAAACTCTGAAGCTTTCAAGAATTACAAAGGTATAAGTATGTGGGACATGGCGTCACGAAGAGGCGAAGATCACAAGTGATGGATGCACGAGATCAAGGCAAGAGAATAATGCTCAAGATTGATATCAAAGATCACATCAGCATGTTCACCAGAAAAGAAAAAGAAAAAGAAAGACGAAGACTACGAGCTCAAGACAAGCATAGTATGCTAGGTTTATTTCATTATTGTAACTTGGGTAATGCCCTTGTTTGGAGTGACCTCCCTTAGGGGGAGATTGTTGGAAATACGTTTTACGTATTAAGAAGGATCGGTCACTCCATTAATAGTCGATGTAATAGCTCGTAATTTAGTTAACTTTCTTTATTTATTAAACAAGAACAAGCCTAGCCTACAACATGTGTAGGCCGGCCTAAATGTAAGCCTAAGCCCATGTCAAGGGCTTGGGTATATAAACCCTCTCCTTAGATGGAGAGGGTGGTGTGGTTTCATAATTTTCACATAGTTGTTATTAACTTTCTCTCTCTAAAAGTGTGAAATCTACCATCTTTCTATCTCTTTCTCTCTCTAAAAACATAAGCATAGATTTACAATCCTTCAATAATCTTATGTGCCGCCTCTAGATCTTTGTAGGTTCGCACAAACCTCCCACAATGTTCCCATGGAATATGATAAGACCCCCGAGCCTTGCCTATATTATGCTACTACGATTAGGTGCACTGCCTAAAGAGTTGCAAAACCTATTGAAGGTGTTCTGATACCCGCCATCAAGTTTTTTCGCTGCAGGTGGGGAATAATCATGACATGAGTAAAACTTAATGACTCATTAATAAAGAAAAGTTTTTGTTAGGAGACAATACGTCTTTCTAATAAATATTGTTTTATGTAGGTTTTATGTTTATGTTTTTCTAACTTTGTTTGCAGGAATTTAGAACACGGAGAAGGATGGTTATCATCGCCTTATGCTCGTAATTTGTAAAAAAAAGTAGTTGATGCATACATACTTACGACGTAGAAGGATTTTAGTCTACAAGGTAGGTTTTGCAATTTTGTTGAACTCGTGTTTTTTTACTTATCTAAGACGTACACATATTCATGTCTACTCCGTCGATACCTGCAGCATAAAATAATTTTGTTGTTATTTTAAAAGATTTTCATAAAACCCTGAATTAGTTTAAATGACTTTGTAGGTATTGTGACACCCTAGGAAAATCCCACATCGGTTGTGGCTAGGAGAGATCCACAGTTCATAAGATAACAGTCTCCTTCTCATGACACAACGCGTTTTATGGTCTACTGCAAGTGGGGTTCTTCGGAACTGATAGTTAAGTGTGCTCATGTCAGAGTAGTACTAGGTTAGGTGACCAGCCGGGAAGTACTTACAAGAGGGCCACAAAGCAAAGTCGTGAGACTACGGGAAAAGTGACAATATTGTAGTCTGAGTAGGCGGGATGTTACAGGTATGTTCCGTGTAAGCCCTCATGATACAAAACTCATCCACTTTGGACACTTAGTGGTTTAATGGCTTGTTGCATATGCTAATTGCAACCTTGATTCCTACGAAAGTGAATTAAGTGTTGGGTTTGTTTGTGTGTTTTCTTTGTTCTACAGGTTATCCGAATGAATTTAAAGGGAAATTCTAGGGATGAGATTGCTTTCAAGATTCAATGAAGGATTCTATTTTGGGACTCAAATTTCGGGACTCAAATTTCTTATCACTCATGGAGCAATGCTCAGGGAAGTTTTTTTCTGGTACTTCTACTCATTACCATTTTATTATTATTTCTTTTATGTACAACATGTACATTGTTACGAACCAAGTGAGGGTGAGAGTAGAATTACTACTTGAGCAATACTTGTTTTCGATTTTCTAGCTTTTTTGAGAATTTTATGCCATTCTTAAAATTTTGACATGTTTTTCTTGATAAACTATAAAGATTTATGCCATGCATAAAATTAAACCCATATTTTATTTGTGAGGTTATCATATTTATTTTCTCATTATACATAATCCACCAAAATATGAGCGTGCCAGTAGTATTGTAGACGATATAACTTGGCTTGTATCATCATTTCAAGGCCAGTTGGGTGATAGGGATAGGAACCACTTTAGGGTTACAACCAAATCGTCTTTCATTGTGTGTATGTGTGTGTGAGTGTGTGAGTGTGTGTGAGTGTGTGTGTGTGTGTGTTTGTGTGTGTGTGTGTGTGTGTGTGTGTGTTTATCGACTTGTTACACTCACATGTCGACCTCTCGTGTTCAAAACCGATCACACACATTTAAAGTGCATGTCACTAGTATATCGTGTAGAAAGAAATCCTTTAGCATAAACATTGTGTTATTTCCTTACAACTTTACACGTAGCCTACCCTTGTAGTCGAATCTGTGTAAAGGAGTTATTGGATTACTTGACATCTATAGTTTTTGAAGACTGCTTCGTGAATAATACTTACTGATATATCCTTCTGATCTATAAAGATCCACAAGTATTATCATTGTTTATTCCAAGTGGGGGGTTGTATATATTTGTAAAAATTATCATGCTACATAAATTAAGTTGAAAAATGTATTGTTTATAATTGTAGAATGAATCATTAGTTGGTACGTATTATAAACCAACTTATTGTAAAAAAATTTGGGTGTTGTTATAAGCCCATTGTCACTGACGATCGAGTTCTCACACTTTGAAACTTAAAATCATGGAGGAATTATGGTGACTGATGATTACATGGTTTATACTTTGACTATCTATTTCGTGTCTTTTATTTTTACAACCATTTTTAGGTGCATCTTTAGGAAATATCCTATAGGGTAGTCTTACCTTTATATATTTCAAGTTAGGAAATGTACAAGTTCGTGCATCTCTTTCATGTATATAATTATAGCTTATAAGGTTAGGCGCCTTTCTAGAACTTGTATCACTAATGACTACTTAACCTTTATAAATATGTGTGAGTAAACTCGTTGCCATCTCACATACCTAAGTGTGCGTAGATTTGTGTACATTCTAAGCCTATGATTGGATACTTTGTTATGTCTAATCAATTGAGCGAATACCCCCAAATGTAACAGTTAGACTAGGACGAGAGTTGAGTGATTATAATCCACAATTAATGAGGTGTTCATCTTAGGTATCTAAATACACAAGAATGTTTTTAACTTCATATTTTCTAGATTTACATGAAATATCTCTTTGAAAACTAATTTTAACAAGTCTACTTGAGGACAAGTAGAACTCAAGTGGGGGATGGGAAAATTTGATGACATCAAATATTTCAATGTTTTTTATAGAAATATTTTAAATTCGACTCAATTTTGGTACTAATAGCAGCCAATATTGCAAGAAAACCTCTATTTTTTGTTTTGTAGGTAAAAACGAGCAAGTAACAAAAAGTGGTGAAATTAGACACAAAAAATGTTTTTGAAGGCTTTACAACATAAACCCATATCTCCCGAGTATATATTTTATCATTATACACAAAGCAACACGACAAGGCTATTCGAAGAAGGTTTATAAAGATTATGTTTATAGTGTAAGGAATTGTCTCTTTTAAGCTGTAAATCTCTTAGACGTCAAATGGAAAGTGCAATAAATGAAGGCATGTGACGTAAGTGTTTGTCCCCTCTACGTCGTAGGTAGTACGTTTCAAGAAAATAAAGAAGATTATGTGTGTCTACAATGTAGACCTACATAGTCTATGTTGTAGATGGTTCGAAACCTATAAATTGAAGCCTTACTCTCAAATCCAGAACACATTATTTTTCACAACATCACAACAGGTTTATTATCGATTTTGGAGGGTATTAAGGGTCTGATTTTGACCAAGTTTACACCATTAAGGGAGATTTCATATTCAGCTTTATTTTTATTAATCATTTTAGTCCATAAACTTTGTAAGATTTCTCAAGTAAATAAGACCATTGTCTTCATTTTATCTTGTTGTATTTTTTTCTATGAGTGGCTAATCACTTAGGTATTGGCCTAGTTATGATAATGTTATTGATTTGTGATAGTTTCTTATTCGATGTTATTATCTGTTTAAGATATCATTATGCCTGTTATGCAATCCTTATAGTTTGGCAGTGTTAGGTTTATTAAACATTTCCTTTAGCATGTATGATTGGTGTATAGGAACTAACAGTTGAAACTTCGGGAATGGATTTACTAAGGGCATGTTGGCAACTGTTCTCATGTAAGGGTCATTAGGATCACTTCTTTTGAAAAATTAAATAATTAAAAGTGTAAGAAACCTAGTGGTAAAGTTCGAATAATTAGGTCATATGGGTAGTTGTGATTAAATGACTTTTGACTTTATACTTGACTAGTCGCGAGGAAGATAGTTGGGATTTAGAATACATAAGGCAAGGAACGAGATCAAAAACGGACTTGTCGGTATTTTGACCACTAAAGATTAATATCGAGACATTGCACTGGAAACATAATTACAACTAGATAACAATAGAGTAGTTAGGCTAGTACATTTTCTAATGTTGATCTTTTTTGTAATTCACATTTCAGTAATTTTCATTATTATTTTAAAAGTTTCTTATTAAATATTTCTTTCAACGTGAAATAACCTTTTCAAATTAAATTCAAATATTCTAACTCTTGGGACGACCCCGAATTTACCAACTATACCACTATTGAACGGTTTCACTGCTCATTAGTGCGTGATAGGTAGATCAGGTTTTATAAATCTAAAACCTGGCGTGTTTTAATAAAAATCTATATCAAGTTTTTGGCGCCGTTTCTGGAAAGCTAATTGTTGTTTTTAGTTTTATATAGATTTTAGGTATCATGGAAAAAATAAAATACTTAAGGAACATGAAAGACTTAACTCGATCTTTAATTAAATTCACGTTAACCTTCTATTCCGAGACGCGCTAGTCACATGCCAAAGGGATCCAAAGTCTTAAAAGATCTCACTTTGAATAAAAAATCTATAAAATGCGGCTTCTTCCTTTACCCTGAGCGAAGAGTGTTCTTCCGTTATTCAAAAGATACTTCCAGAAAAGGAAGGGGATCCTGGGAGCTTTACACTCCTATGTTACATAGAGAATCTACCTTTAAAAATGCTCTTGCTGCTTTGGGGGAACGCATTAGTTATGAGGTGTCATTTTATACATGTTTTAGCGGTCATTCTACCTCGTATTTTCCTAAATGTGCAATCCTTTCATTTTTTCATTTTACTAACTTGGAGACACTTTCATCATTTTAAGATTTTTGGAGGTGATTTAGAGCAATTTTGTACATTTGGATGAAGCATTGAAAAAAGAACAATAATACATGTTATTCTTAACGAATCCAAGGTTGTGTTAACATGGGTCATCAACGGCATCACGCCTATAACTTGACGACGTCAAAAGACTCCTCATGACGGCGTCACGACCACCCCTTGACACTGTCACACATTGACGATTCAAGAAAACCTTAATATAATTTGTTGGGGCGACTGTGTCATGACCTATAACCTAACATTGTTACGGCACAAACTCTAGATATGGAAACGCTTATAAACCACCAAACCGTGTAGAGTTTTAGAGATACTTTGGAGCATGTCTTGTAAGTTGTTTTAGGGGTTTTTAAACCCTAGTAACACCATTATATCACCCATATCAATTGGAGAATAAAGTTTTATTCATTTTTCGTCTATCATTTCTTTGAGTATTATATCTTCTTTTCATTTGCTATACGTAGCTAAATCATTTACTATTTTTCTATGATTGCATGAAACCTATCATGTAATTCTTAATTCTTTATTTCTTCTTGATTTTTTATGTACACGTTAGGCTCTAGAAAACCATATTAGATCTTTGTATCTTAATTATTAATGTATCTAGGGAAACGTGAGTGTAAAGATGTTGCCTTGACCATGGAATATATGTTATCTGGTCGTATTTGGGCTTAGCCAGGACCATAACATTTATTTGTGAACCGAGTAAGCAGATACATTTTTAGTGTTTGTTAATGCATGTGTTGATGAAATTGGTCTAGTAAATGTATTCATACCAATATGCTAGATTTATGATTTGTCACATAGATTATTGTAGGTGCATATGTCTACGAGTAAGTCTAGTAAATGTCTCCATACCACTATGCTAGATTTGGTTATTCGCATATGACTTATAACTAATACAAACGAAAACATTACACATTTAATAAACAAGATGTGAAAGGAAATAAATAATTAGGAAGGAAACTGTTGGACATGAAATTTTTTTGATTATATAATAGTATTTTATGTTTTTATTATATTAATTTTTTTACTTTAACTATTACTTAGTTTGTAATAAGTGAGGCTCAAACGTGTTATAAGTTTGAGACTCATGTAAGAATTTCATCAAGTAAAAAATGAATAAAGAAGTGAGATATTAGAAGCTTCATTGATCTCGTATAAATAGCCTTCCAAGTAGTGAAAGGAAGGTTGGTTGTTCATTTTATAGTTTTATATTAAGAATAGAAAATTAGGAAAAACCCTTTCTCTATCTATCTCTCTCTTTCTCTCAAAGTCTATAAACACATATAAGCTTAATCTTTCATCAATAGTCATTATACTACCTAATATGTGACCACAACAAGTAGTATCAGAGGCTCTAGAGTTATAAGAGTGTGTTCGTGTTTCAGTGTGTTATTCGACGTCATATTTTGTTTATTTTTTGTGTCAAATTTGGTGTGTATGTGTTTTAAAATTTTGTCATCTATCGAATTTGAGTTTTGATATCAGATGTGTGTTGAATTTTTTTTATAAACATTTAGAGTTAGTATTTAGTGAATTTATTGCGTAAATTCATAAAAGATTGAATATAAGTGTTGTAAAGCTAATTGAGATACACTTTGGATCAAACTCGCTAGATTATTTTATGTTTAACCTTTTTGTAGTATTTGAATTTTCAAAGTTGTCGAAATTACTTTCTAACTGAATTTTTGACAAATTTATGGTTTAAAAGCATTTGTCGTGTTTGAAATTCAAAGTTATCGAGTTTGTCGAATTTGTATGCATGTTGTCGAATTTGTCGTCGTAACTGATTCTCTCGAATTCCATATTTAAAACTTGTCGACTTTATTACTTAAAAGGAATCTATCAAATTTGAATCTTTGAAATTGTCGAATTTATTGTTTAAACAAGATCTATCGAATTTGGTATATTGGGCTTTAACCAAAGTGTATTTAAGCTTATCGAATTTGCAAAAGTGGCCTTATCGAGTTTGCGATGGTTATCGAATTTGGGTTGCTGCGTCTTATAGAATTTGATAGTGGACCTATAGAATTTGACAAATAGGCTTAGCGAATTTGAAAAGTGGGCTTATAGAATTTGATAGTGTGCTTATAGAATTCGACAATTGGGCTTTACCGAGTTTGATAGTGGGCTTATAGAATTTTTAATTTGGCCTTTTAACTTTTTAAATTTGGTAATTCTCATTCACGTAACTACATAATTCACTTTAACCGATTGTTATCCACAAGAACTGTTAACGTCTATAAAGATCCTAAGTAGTGTTATCACCTAATACAGAATATGGAAACTAACAATCAAGTTGTTACTGACTGGGTTCAAACATTCGTCATACATTGTTAGATAAAACAAGTTATCTACCTTAGGCTAGAAGATTTAAGAGGTTTATTGACAAGAAGAAAGCATTAGGTAAAGGGTTACCCCGATAAATGGGACTGGAAGAAATCATGTGGAAGAATGATTTGGGAGTCTATTTAAGAAGGTCAATGCGTCATGTGACATATCCTGGTTCCTGATTTTGAACCGCCAAGAACTGTTCTTCAAACTCCATATACTCTTACTCGAAAAGATTTGGAAGGCTTTGATGCAGACTTTGATGCTATGAATTATATATTATTTGGTATTTAGAAAGAATTCTATAATTCAGTGGATGCATGTCAGACAGCTCATGATATGTGGAAACATGTGAGACGTTTAAGTCTCGGTACAAATTTAGGCAAAACAGAAAGACATTCACGCTTAATTAACGTGTTTGATAAGTTTGTTGCTAAAGAAAGTCACTTGAATCTATTTATGAATGATTCACATAATTGATCAATGTTATGGATCGTCACAATCTTCGACCTATACCTATTGTTGTGAAAACCAAGTTCTTGAACTTATTGCAACCTAAATAAAAAACCTATAATACAATGGTTAGCCCGACACGTAGGTTTAATGAGGTTCAGTTTGATAAATTGTACGACTAGCTTCTTCAAAATGATCCAAATGTGATTGCTTCAAGAGCTAAATGTGTTGCTCGATTACATGATCCTAATGCTTTGGTTACAACACGTATGTACTGTCTTCCTCTTCACGATATACACAACCTTAGTACCTTACTATGTCACATAGGGGTGTGCAAGAAACCGAAAACCCGAACCTAAACCGAAAAAACCGAAGAACCGAAACCTAAAAAACCGAAACCGATTGAAGAACCGATGGTTCGGTTTTTACATTTTGAAAAATCAAAGCTTTTGGTTCGGTTTAGTTTTAGCATTAAAGAAAATCGATATAAACCAAACCGATCTTTATAAACATGAGAATATATATATATAAGTTCACGTCGAAGCTAATGGACGATGAATATGCTACGCTAGATTAATTCTATCATGTTTAATAACTAATCATTGTTTCATATGATTATTGAACATGACTAAATAATAATTTTTCTTCTCGATTGTTTTTTTAATTATGTTTTTATCGTTTGCTATTATGTTGATTTATACACATAAATGATTTTTTAGGATTTTTTTAGGATTTTATATGATATTTTTTCCTAATTGTTAATGTTGTGTTTCTTGTTGTTATTGTTTATTTAAAGCTTTTAACGTGTCGGTTTATGTTATATTCAAAATCGACTTGTAAAAGTGAAGCTCGATAAATCATATAGAAACCGAAAAACCAAACCGAAAGTAAATCGAAAACTAGAAAACCAAACCGACACAAAACCGAAACCGAATGTTTCCTAAAAATCAGAAACCGAAATTTATTGGTTCGTTTTTGATTTTATACAAAAACCGAACCAAACCGAACTATACTCACCCCTAATGTCACACATCCTCTATCTATAGCAGATTTCGATAATGAGTATCAAGAAGATGCAATGAATCATGGAACACTTGATCAATTGGTTAATCGAATGGCGCTTTTTACTCAAGCAATCACTTGTAATTATTCCACACTAACAAATAACTATCTGGGTATTGCTTCTAATACAAGTAATCAAGTTGTGATTCAATATTTCCGGGTTAATGTTCAAACTCATGAGACTAATGTAAAAGGATCAGTACGCTTTGCTAATAATCAACATAATGCTACGAGAAATTCTGGAACCATGATTGTTCAACAAGGGGAACTACTACTAATACTACTTGAAGGGTTCTTCAAACAACAAAAAATGTTGGGAAAGTTCTGAGTATTCAATGCTACACTTGCAATGAGTTTGGTTATTATGCAAGAGATTGTCCTAAGCCAAAATTCGAGATTCAAAGTATTTCCAAGAGTAGATGATCTTAGCACAAAAGGATGAAGATGGAATTGAGCTTCATGTTATGACTATGACTTTGTAATTGAGGTATCTGATACTTCCATGGATTTTGTAACAAATATATTTGCAAATGATGATCATAAACAACGAATTCATGTTCATAAGGACATTATTAACACTGAAGTGGATGATCAAGTTGATAGTAAAGTAATTTTTGATTACCCACTTGAGGAAGTTAATAATGAAAGTTATGCTCATAAACTCGGTGAGTATGATAAGAAAGCTACAAAACTTGAAAATCTTGTTCATACATTTCATGCTGAAGCCGAGAAACAACAAATGACCACTCTTGTAGCTGAAAAAGCTAATGCTTCGTTAACTAAATACCTAAATGAGTAAGGGATTTGGAACTTAAATGTGCTAAATAAACTAGTCTACAAAGGATTGAGTCTAATCATCAACATATGATTGAAAAGAAAAATTGGCCACGTGTTTTTTGCAATATCAAAACATGTCAATAGAATTGATTAAGCAACTAACAAGTTTTGAAACTTTCTTTGGAAAAACAAGAAGATGATAATCTCAATGAGACTCTCTTGTTATAAAATAAAGTTAAGGATTATGATTTTTTTTGTCAAAACTCATAACTCAAATTAGGAATGTAAACGAGCCAAGTCGAGCTGAGTACTTCCAAGTTCGAGCTCGACTCGACTACTAAAATTCAAGCTCGAAACACGAGCTCCAGTACGATCGAGCTTTATATTTCTAGCTCGAGCTGGGATCTTCATATAAAACCTGAACTCGAAACTCGACTCGGGCTCGATTATTCTCACATGTCATGCTCGAACTCGATAAATACTCGGCATATCAAGCTCGACTCGACGCGATTTATCTATATAAAAGGGCAAAAAATAGTTTTAATTAAAGCTTGACAAGGCCCGCGAGCTTCTCGAGCCTAGTATATTGGAGCTCGAACTCGACTCGGATATATACTCGAGTAGCTCAAAATCGAGCTCGACTTGTTTAGATCGAGTCGATTTTGAGTATCTTAAGAGTCTATCTTGACTAACTTGCGAGTTGCCTCGTTTCATTTACACACCAAACTCAATTCAAGCAATATTCTTGTAATAAAACCAAAATAATTTTATGATCCAACTTTAAAACTTTAAAACTGGCTTAGGTTACAAAAATCCTTATACTCACAAGAAAGATGTTAAAGTTGTTCCTAAGTTTTATTTTGCTAGGACTATTTACGAATCTCATATTCTTGTATCTGTTCGAGATACGGAGGAGATTCTTGAGGATGCCTAAGAGAGTCGATTGAAAATCGTTGCAAAAAAAACGTGATATTGAAAATAAGCAAAGCAAGACACTAATTAATTATATCAAATTGAACCATTACCCGTTAATTGATTTTGTTCCACAAAAAGAATTATTTATTGATTAGTTGTACTTTCAAGCTCGTATTAGCCCATAAAAATCCCAAATAGTCGTCATTTTATAATTTACGTAGACAAAAATGGCAACTAATTGCAAAATTGGTAAATCTTTCAAATATGTCATGCAAATACTTTATAATTTAGAAAAATTAACAAAGAAAAACTCAATGTTTGGTGTTCATGACAATGTTCGTCTTTTTTGTCACCAGAGGTCGAACGAAAAATGATAGATTATGTATGGCTTTAGAAATGCTTGGAGATATTTTTGTGAATGATGTTAAGGCGATAGAAAGAGTATTTAGTTAAGTTGAAGATGAACTTGATGAAACCATGAAAGAAAACAAGTTTTTAATTGATTCTCAAGATGATCGAATCTTCGAAGCTATCTCAGCTCATGAATTCAAATGTGTATTTTGTTGAATAGTCGTGATAATGATTGTGTTGTGGCATACGACGAGATTGATAAAGTTAAAAATGATGCAAAGGATGTCCAAAAACATCTTTTAAAACAAATTTAGATTATTGAACATGATTTTCAACAAAGTGAAAAAAGCATTGATTTTTAAGTGAAATTAAAAAATCTTAGAGAAACAACAACAAGATAATCTTTGAAAACCACGTGATTACTCTTGGATATCAAAAGTGAAAAATCTTGAGAATTAAAGTGTGTCGTTGAAATATCATATTCAAGATTTAATCGACGCAAATGTAAGAGTTAAAAAGGAATATAGTGATCTTTTTAATTTTATTAAAACGGCACGGGAATAGAGTCCGAAAGAAATAGATGCTCTTCTGGATAATTATACTTTTAGACAGATGTTACTGATCATATTCTGTTGAGAATCAAGATCTTATAATGGCTATTGATGAGTTGAAAGCTCAATTAAGATTTGCTCAAAATGGGAAATTTATAAATACTAATTTTGACAAACTTTAGTGAATGAAAAAACCTTTTTGCATTCTAAAAATCTTGAGAAAAAGGTTGTGTCAAAACCAGTCACTTTACACAAAGCACCAAATGTCTAGAAAAAATCCTCTAGTCATGTTAATGTTATTGCACCCGTGATGTATAAACTTAAGGTAGAAAAAAACTAAACCATCAAAGAAAGCTAATCTAAATGTTTTGCCATATTTAAAACTAAAAGCAAGTGTTAGTGTAACAAGGTCTCCTCTAGAAGTACACCTTACACCTTTGTTTCGGGTGTCCTTGATTATACTGAAAGACATTGGCAATTAATATTTATCCTGATTCATTGCATTATAATCCATGTTAACATTATTCATGTAATACTACGCATCATGCACATAAACGAGTCTTTATTAATATAGAATTATATCCGATTTTGACATAAAATAAATAAATTCAAATTATCAATTAAGACACATCGAGAAAATTAAAAGATAAGATTTGAGAGTTAACATGTAAAATTTAGAATAAACACACGTCCTTCTCTTGACAAACCTTCTTAGGAATTGATTATTAACATATATATATAAACAAATCTCTCACACACTCTACAATATCCTTTAGATATTACTATAATATTGTACAAATCTTCGATGCATCGTGGCAATACTGTTGCATCTTCTTTCCTATTGATTTCAATAGGTGATTTATCGCTATCACCTCCTACTTACTAGTTTTTGTACATCTATATATCTAATTTTGACGAGCTTGTATTAATTTGGTTATTTTCTCTTCATAAAAGTGAGGGTTTTTTTCTATAGTTTAATGTACGTGTTAAAACAATTGGGACTAACTGATTTAGCGATTACGGTTTTGTTAAATCGTTGTGTTTTTGTTGAGGTTCTATGTTGTGTATATCTCAATGATTAAAATGTGAACTTTAATGCGTAATTTGTTGATTTTGTTTATGAACCTTAAATTGAATATCACGAAAGCTAAATTCTTTGCAATAGAATTCATGGGTGTTTAGATATGCCTATCGCGTTTCGGCACTACTAATAAAAAATCTAATATAAAAGGGTTTATCAGCTTTTGAGATTTGTTATTCTCATGTGCTTATTCTTTTACCCGTTAAAAAATATATTTTTATGTATTTATTTTAGTTTAAAATAAACGAATATGCATTTTACCAAACACTAGAAACTGATTATGTGTTAAGTAACCTATTAAGTATATAAGTTAGTCGTCCAACACCATCTTGTTTCGTCTTTTCAGAAGCTCTTTATAGTTTTAAATCTTTGAAAAGCTAAAAAACAATTAATCAAGACATGTTTGGATATGCTTATCGTGTTTCTTGACACAATAAGCCTAACACCTCAAAAAACTATGATTAGTAAAATGGATTATAGGTTTGTCAGTTGACGTATCTAAATCAATAGATAATTCCTTACTTGTGATGTAGTGTAGATTGAATTTATGGCCTTAGTGGTTTTTATAGTTTATGCATTGCTCTTTATTATAATTTATTAAACTTCCATCTAATATCATACGTGGGTAATCTTTGAATTTGATAAAGCACTCATGTGTTTTCTTTCTAAAACCCTTACAACCGTAAATTGACTTGACATCTTGCATAGAATTAAAACGTGGAAATCTTACATAACCAAACAAAATCCTCTCGTTGGAAAATTTTAAAACCTTTAAAACCCTACATCAACAAGACATCTTGCGTCCTTATTCCTTGTGTTGTTTTATCATCGAATTAAAGGTATGATTTACACTCGTGTTTTTCATATCCCTTCTTCAAATATTGTTTGATTAATTGTTCTAAGGACTGGTGTTGTGTTTTTATTTTAGGGGTTTTACAAAATTGTTTCTTCCTTTGATTGCCTAAAAGAAACGCTATCTTTTTAAATAATCATCAATCTAACTTGATTGATTACACTAATTTCATAAAACGATTTTTGCTTAGGATTCGTTTAAATTACAATAATGTAGTTTAGGGTTATAACTAATTTTATGGTTTTTATTCTCTCTTGGGTTTTTGGTTTTGTTACTTAGGTTGCTGTATGTAGGTCTGCATGGGGTAAAGGAGAAGAAGGTTTTTGTTGGTAATGCTTATTTTATGGTTATTGATGGTGTGGAATCCTTGTTGGAGAAATCTAGAGGTATGGCTAATAAGGACTATGATTATAAATGCATCTCTTTTTGGTTTATAAGAAGAATTATATGCGTCGTAAACAACCGGTTAGGAAGATAATTAACACTAGTGGTCTGATTAGTTTAGGTTTGGATTTTAGATGTCTTCCAGTTCATTAGTTGATGTTACATGCATTGTTCATGTTTAAGATGCTTATATGCCCGCTGTTCATACTCAGGTCGAGGGTGTGATTGTTGGCTGTGCTAGTGATGCAAAGAATTTTCATCAACTTATGCAGATAAACTTAGTCCTATTTCTTTGAGCAAGGTTAATCTTCGGAAACTTGATGCTAATATGTCTAATGGTGTTGACTTTGATATATGTTTACCGTCGGCTTCAATTAATGAGGTAAATGATAAAATGAATATTAACTTATTGGTAAAAAGCTTGCTTTCTCTGTTGTAAAATAGCTTGTTCATGACAATTGGGAAAAAGATATGGTTTAAAGAAGGTTAAATTAATGAAGAACATTTTCTTCGTTTAAAGGTCAATAGCTCATATTATGATTAGAAGAACTTATATTAGTTGATAAATTACATACAACTAATCAATACTATATTAAAATCCGCATACTAGCTTATACACTGAAAAAGATGGTTAGTATTGTGTTTTCCGTTATGCAATGCATACAAGTTTTTAAGAAAATTGTATTATTTTTGAAGAAAGTTAGCATCATAAATTATCATTTTGTTTGGCTGACAAAACTTATAAAAGATTTCTAGTAAAGTAATCGTCCATAATCTTTTAAACTCAAAATGTTACTGTATCTTATAAAAATAATAACAGTTTTGCTCCTGCTCTATTCTCACCGACATCTATATCTTCGGTTACAACCACATAAAATCTTCGGTTACAACCACATATTGATAATAAAATAATCACCAGCTGGGTATTTATGCGATGCAATGGCAGGTACCCTGCGATTAATCATAAAATAACAAAAGGAAAATTATACTGATGATACCTTGTTCATTCATTTTTATAAGTTTCAATCGATTTGTTTATGGGCAACGTTATTTGTTAGATTAATCAGTAGCCACTCATGTTCCTGGTTGACACGTTTTCAAATGAATTTATAAGTATATATGCTTTTAATTGTTGTGCAATGTGAATATTTATACTACATATAAAATATATTTGTATCTCTCCCCGCATTTAATATTATGTAATACAACTTTTAAAACTTATGTATAATCGTTAAATGCACAAAACTTAATTTTAAGTAATACAACTTATAAATCTTATATTACAATCATTCATTCATTAAATGTCTTTTAAATTTTAAAATATAAGCAATACACATAATAAAACATATGGTACAAGTGCAAACTAATGAAACACACCCATTACAGTTATTTTTAAAACACCTTAAAGTAAAAAATATAAATTACTACACATATAGTATAAACTAATAAAACACATAAATTTGTATACAGTTTATATGGTAAGTTGATGGTTCAAATGGTTTTGGATCGAACCAACAGAGTCATCCAAAAACTGAAATCGCCTCCGGTTCCATTAGCAAAATACGTTACCCGAAAAGGAAAAGGGGGACTGGACTTTTTTCCTTTTGTCTTTCTCGGGCTAATTGGCTCGTCATTGTTATTTTGTTTGAGTTTGAACTTTAATTATAAGGTTCCATCTGCTGTAACACACGAATATCCTACTAATATATATTGTATTTTTATATAATTGATTGTATTAAACTATTACAAATTGTACATTAATCACTACTACATCCGTCCCGAAATTATAGTATAGGTTACTATTTTTGTACGTCCCAAATTAATAGTCCATTTCTAAAAATAGATAAGAAATATAAATTAGGTTTACCATATCACCCTCACTTGAAAATATTATTACAAACAATAAAAAAGTTAAAAATTAATTGCTTAAAAGTAAAATTGTGTTAAAAATAAAAGAGATAAAGCTAAAAAAAAGTGACACTTTTATTAAATTATAGTTTTTTTCAGTGAACTATAACTATGGGACACGGAGTATAACTTTATTTGCATTTTAAAGTTTTATATATTAATTAATTTGTATGTCTTAATTGACAAGTTTTAATTATATTTGTTTAATTGTGACCCAATCATTAACACATCTAAGTAAAACTTTAAGTATTTTAAATTAAAATTACGTTCATTTATTTAGATACTAAATTTTATTTGGATACAAAGAGACAAATTCTTACCTTACATATTCAATTTAATCTAATTGATGAGATTAAACACAAAATTTATTTCACCCTCTTTTTTCAATATTAATATCTCTTAAACCGTTAAGCGTTATACAAAAAAATATACCGTTACGAAGAGCATTTAATTATCATTCTATACATATGATATGTGATACACTTTCGACAATTGTTTTTGTTTTGTTTTTACTTTTTTTCATTGTCAAAATTATCATATATGATACTAATATCATATATGATGTAACACCATTATCATATATGATATAACTTATCATATATGATATAAACCAATATCATATATGTATGATTTAGAAATAATTTATAATTTAACACTAGTATCATATATGATGAAACGTTGTTATCATATATGATATAACTTATCATATATGACATAAATCAATATCATATATGATTTAATACTGTTATCATATATGATAAAAAAACTATTATCATATATGATATTTTACGTATTTTTAACAAAAAGAAAATAAGCGAATTTTTTTCCTCAAAAGTATATTGGTAGAATGATAATTAAATGCTAGTCGTGATAGTATATTTTTCGTTTAACACTTAATAGTTTAAAAATATTTAAATTATAACAATAAATGAATTAATTAAATACTGTTAATCTTATCTATCACATTGTTGTAGAGATAGATGATAGATGGGTCCTTACTCCTTAGTATACAAGATAATTATAATATACAAAATACTCTTAAATAATTTATACTTGTATGTAATATATATAATGTACTGTATATAATAACGATGTACTTTTATTACTATACCGACTAAATACATATACCATCCTATAAATATGTTGCCTTCCCATTACAACTTCATCATATTATTTCATCCATTTCTTTCGGTTCATGTTTTAGAAAACCTATAAACATGAATATCAAGAGTGATGAATATAATAACCAAATGAGTCTATTTGATCTAATACAAGTTAGCTCAGTTGGTACCCAGCTTCAAAAATTAAAAAATTTGAGTCTCGACTTTTGTTTACTCCAATTTGTGTCAATGTGTTTCCGTCAATTTACATTTTTTTTCTTGGATTATTGTAGCAGGGTTCCATCTTTCGTCATGAGCATGCGTAGAGTTTGTATTAGCCATATAGGTATAACTTAATCTGGTATTGTTATTTAATATTACAAAATGTTACGTAATGTTTCTCCTTTGAATTTTATTTTTGCGTCGTTTGTGTGTCGATGGGTAAAAATAGTCGATTTTTGAGAGCATGTAAAACTGATCAACTCTCAAGTCTGGTTTTGTTGACTATAATCCTTTTGTGTTTTTAAGTTTTTGGAAGAAACTAATGTATACAAACATATTATTTATTTCATCATATCATATTTTATTTTATTTAATATATTATAAAGCATTTAAGACAATTTTATACTTAAAAAGTCCAAAAACTAATAATTTTAAAATTGACTTTTATATAAACATTTATTTTGTAATTGATCATGCATTTATTTTTGTAACAACCTATTAAAAATCATCTTTATCTTTAAAATTGAAATTTTCTTTTTATCTGATTATTTTTTTATAATCTAGTTTCACCTTATTTTTTAAAATTTTGTGTTCATTCATTCAATATCTATTTTGATATATTATAATTAATTTTTAGTTTTTCTGATTTTTTGAGAGTTTATTTTATTTTGATTTGATTTTTCTTTATAATTTCAATCTTTGAATACAAACTTAACGGAAAAAAGTAGTAACGTTTGTCGTTTCAAAAATCGTTATCGAATATTCGTCGTCAGATTGCACCATACTAGTTTGATTAAATTTTTAAAAGCCTATAAAATTTGATCGTGTGGATGACATATTTGTGTTCCAAAAAAAAACTATTTAAACTAGTTTTTCTTATTATGGCTTTTTCTATTTGATGCATGCTTTTAGACATTGATTTTCTTCCAGTTACCTAATCTGTTATAATGTTATCAAAAATTGACTCGTTTTACACAAATAAATACAAAAAAGAAGTTCAAAGGAGGTACATTATTTTTGATTTTGTATACTAGAATAAAAAAACTAAATTAAATGATTAACTATATGTATCTTCAAGGTCGAAAGATGGAATAGCCTCTATCACCACCATCTACACCTTCGGCAATCGAGGAGTTGTCTTCTGCCCTTGAGTTCAGAGCTCCAAGATTCATTCGTTCAACTTCCTCTTTGGTGTAGATATATATTTTAAGAGACAAAAGTTAATTGTAAACTCTTTTTTAGCATAGAACTTTTGACTCGTGATTGGTTGATTTAATCTATTCTATAAAAAGCGAGTACATTAGACTTTTGTCTCGTAAGATATACTATATATCTACACCAAAGATGAAGTTATACGAATGAATCTTGAAGCTCTGAACTCAAAGGCAGAAAACAACTCCTCGATTGCAGAAGGTGTAGATGGTAAGGACACAAAGGCTATTCCATCTTTCAGCCTTGAACATACATAAAGTTAATCACTTATTTAGTTTTTTTTATTCTAGTATACAAAATTAAAAATAATGTACCTCCTTTGAACTTCTTTTTTGTGTAAAACACGTCAATCTTTGATAGCATGTAAAACAAATTGTGTAACGAGGACAAAGTCAATATTTAAAAGCATGCATCGAAAAGAAAAAGGCATTATCAGAAATACTAGTTTTAATAGTTTTAGAACATAAATATGTCATCCACAAGATCACATTTAATAGCCTTTTAAAAAAGTAATCAAACTAGCATAGTATTCGCGTATTGCGACAGTGGATACTCGATAACCATTTTTGAGACAACAAATGTTAATACTCTTCTTCGTTAAATTTGTATTCAAAGATTGAAGTTATAAAAAAATCAAAATAAAATTAACACTCAAAAAATAAATAAAAAATTAATTAAATTATATGAAAATGAATATCGAATAAAAAGCACAAAATTTCAGAAAATATAGTGAAATTAGCTTACGAAAAACAATAATTTGATAAAAAGAAATTTCAATTTTAAAGTAAAAGTTAAAAATGTTTTGTTAATAGTTTGTAATAAAAGATTGTTACAAAAATAAATTAATAATCAATTACAAAATAAATGTTTTTCACAAAAATCAATTTTAAAAGTTTTAATTTTCAAACTTTTTAAATATAAAATTGTTTTAAATGATTTTTAATAGAATGAAAAAAAAAGATAAATAATATGTTTATATAACTTAAATACATTAGATTCTTCCAAAAACTTAAAAACTGAAAAAAGAAAAATTATAAATCAACGAAACCAGGCTTGACAGTTGATCATTCTTACATGCTCTCAAAAATCAACTCTACCCATCCACACACAAATGATGAGACGATGCAAAAATAAAATTCAAAGGAGGCACATGTAATTAACATTTTGTAATATTAAAATTAAAATACCAAATTAAGTTATCTATATGCGACAATAAAAATTCTATTCATGCTCAGCAAGGAAGATGGTACCCTGCTACAATCATCCAAGAAGAAAATAAAAATTGGTGGAAGCACATTAACACCAAGTGAAGTAGGTAGGAATGGAGTCTCAAAAACAACTGTGATTACACATCTTTTATATGGAAAAAAATTAAGTTGGTGGAAGCACATTAACACCAAGTGAAGTAGGTAGGAATGGAGTCTCAAAAACAACTGTGATTACACATCTTTTATATAGAAAAAAATTAAGTCGTGACTTTCATATTTAAAAAATAATATTTTTTATTAAGAATCTATCTCTTATTTTTTTTATTCTTTTAATATTTTCAAAACAACTTAAAAGTTTCTGTATTTGGCAAAAAATTGTATCAATTCCCTTTTTAAACAATAAGTGGACGAACTTAATGGAAAGAAAAAGATATAAAAATATATGTGTTAAGTTATGAAAAAGAAGAACTTAAAAACGGTAATTAGTAAACTTTTGTAGTTAAGTTTTTAATAAATAGATAAAGTTAAGTAAAAGTTATAATTTTTAATATTTTTTAATTAATTTATAAAATAAATAAATACCTTTACACTTTAAACTTTCTATACTTAAACGTACAAAATACTTAATATATAAAATTTTATTTAAACACTGATATTAATACATAATAAAATTTTATATGTCAAACTACATGCATAATTATTAATTATATTAATATTTTTTAGAACGGCAAATGTTAGTAGTTAGTGGGTCGAATCATGTAATGACATTCAAGCGGCAAAATGTCTTATTCGAACCGTCGCATATTTATGTTAAACTCCTTCTCCGCTTCGTCTGAAAGGGCGACTTCCAGAAAACCTCCCAAAAAACCAGGAAACACCCTCTATTTGTTTTTGAATAAAAAAATATAACAGGGCATCCGCACGTGGTGGGTGGGGGTATCCTGAACCTAAATTATACAAGCATAATGTTTATGATTATAAATATTTTTCTATTATAATTTTATGAATAATGACAAAAAATTTAAGTTGGAATAACTTTAAACAATAAACCATTGCATATAAAAATACGATCACGAGATTGTGATGATTGATAGTAAAATGTATTCGCTAATCTGTATAACAATAGTCACAATATTAATTATATAATGTGTAAATACATAAAATCTTCGTAGTTTTTTATGTTTATTTTATGTTTACATGTTTCATACATTAATAACCTTAGAATGTTTCTACTTTGATATGCACGATCAAATCGAATTAATTAGCAAAATGATTACTACTAAATTTGCGCTAATATATATACATAGGCGATATATGTTTCCGGTCAAAATCAAACACGAACTTTATAATAAACTTATATTAGTGAACAGTTTAAATAATTGTATGTAAAAAAATTATAATTTATAGCAATAATCATTTATAAATGATGCATATTAATTTGTATTTATTTTGTCATTTAATGTGTATTGCTCATCAGAAATAAATTTAAGAAATTTTGATGTTGTAAAAGTTTGTACTAAAAGCTTGTAAGGTTGTATTATTTAAAATCGTGGAGAAAGGGTGTAATCTGTTTTATAAGTAGTACATGTTTATGTGTCATTCAAAAAAGTAGTATAGATTTATGAAATGTGACCGTTCTTATCAGTTTCAATAGGTTCTTTTCAGTCTGTCTTCTGACGGATTTTGTTGGCTATCAGAACCGATTGTGACGCTAGTTCCGGTTGAACCTGCTGGTTCAGTTTCTGTTTTCAAAAACTATATACACCATCATTTTAGGTAGACAATATATGTACGATTTTTTAGATATATGTTTTTAGTTTTTGTACATTGTGAGTATATAATTGTATATTTAAATAATGAGATGTATTAATTATATATTAATTAATATTAATTATTTTATTCAAGTGTATTAATTATTATGCACTATTAATTAGTTTTAATATAAGTATTAAATTATATTTTTATTTCTAATTATGTTTATATAATTGTACATTACGAATATAATGTTGTAAGTTGATTTTTCAACATTTTTTAATAATAATAGGCATTTTCTTTTAATATGTAGTATAGATATTAAGAACATGTGGTCAACCCAAAGGCCCATTTCACTTATAACCAATTAGTTGGTACACTTTTTACCCATATTCATATTTATATTTGTGGTACTCATTGTCCGCAGATAAACCCGTAAGTTCATGAATTACAACAAAATCACAAAATCATGATACGAAAACTATCCATGAAACTCGGTATTAAGCCATTAATCAATTTCTCAAATACCAAGTTTACGAAATACTTAAATATATGTGTGAAACAATCAAATTCAAAATCATTACACCAAAACCATGTTTCAACTATATCTTTTATACATTTTTGAAAGTTTGATCTTTTGTATTCACTCTTTTAGTTTTGTAACTAAAATAACTAGTTTACTATGGTTTCTAAAGATTTGAATAGCATATATATACCTACAACCTCGTAAATATTTAAGTAGTATGAAATACTACTTTAAAACAATAAGTTTAGGGATACGTTTACATGTATTTTAGTAGTACACCCGTAAGTATTTTCAACGCGTTCACTTGTGATGGGTATGGATTATCAGACAACCGCATGTCATTCACCGATGGGTATAATTTTTCACCAACGAGGCCACGACCTACGCACGGGGGAATAAAATTACCCACCCATTATGAGTAGGTGCGAGTTTTTTCTCATCCATTAACATCCATGCCACCTATCTTCACACTTCCGATAGTTTTCGCTAATATATAATTACTTTAATGGATTATCTCGAACAAGCATCGTATCACTCTCGTTATTAGTGTATATAGCTTGCGAAATCTTGGCACGAGCTTTTAATTTTCCATTGAATTCAATAATCGTATCGAATTCAGCAATTAATTCATCATAATTGTTGAGCTTGGTAAGATCGACATACGTGAACCTGAAATTAATATGACTTTTCAAGTCAATGTAATAACACCAAGAAGACGCGTGGAACCATAAAATACACCAAATACTAGATGTGATAATTTTATCCTTTTTGTTTTTGTAATGGATTCCTCTTTCTCCGTAACCAGTCTTCTCACTTACGATCAATATATTTTGGATCCCTTATTGAACGAATTAATTTCTACGGAAAAATAGAACATCTTGCATTTGTCTTTTCAAGCAAATTTATGGTTTTTGAATGCATTCGCTGATTGCAAACTTGCTACGTGTAAATGCTATAGATGATGAATCTTTATACACTTGTGACTTTATCTTTGTTAGTGTTGTTTATAATGATAGATTGATTAATAAAAAACTTTCAATTGGTATTTTTGTTTCTCTCCTACTTTGAAAAAAAGGAAACTTGCTGATTTGATTTACCTTTTTCAATAAAAAAAGTTTAATCTAATATGATTTACCTTTTGTAATGCTCAAACCTCTTATCCTATATTGTTCTAAAATTTAGATTATAGATAGTGTATCTATTATAAACATATCTAACACATTAATATTTTTGTAATGCATATTACATAGAACCTTTTATATCATTCTATGCATACTTCTTATAACTGTGGATAAAATATAATGTTCGTAATATATTTGACGGATGACACATATTACTTACAAAAATTATATAATGTTCTAGAAAACTTGTATGCATTGCATATGAGTAACACAAATGCTAACAATCTCAACTATATATAAGGAGAAAACTTTTCTCAATGACTAAAAACTTAAACAATGAGTAATCAATTGTGTTAGCATAGTTGGTCACCAAGATATATTTGGGGAGGTATGTTTGGAGAGGTTTTAGGTTCGAGCCTCACCAAATATCTTCAAGGGCAGAATAAAATAAAAGCAGAAGTGAGGTTTATCTTCTAAGACGAAAAGTTCACGGCTTGCATACCCAATTGGATGTCACTACGAGCTCGAATCACTAACAACTCACTAGCTGTTCAAAAAAAACTTAAACGATGAGTAAAGTTCAACTATTAACATATCATTGATTGAAAGGGTTTTTCTAATATGTGCTCTCAAGCACATGTTATGCCATATTTATTAAACATGAACTTTTCTTTTATATTCAAAAATACATTTAATTCACATTAAAAATACACAAAATTCACCATAAATAAATAAAAATTTGGTTTTAATAATCTCAAACTTTACTTTTATATAAACTTAAACATGTACACAGGGGCACATGTTAGAAATCCCCAAATAAAAATGCTCAAAGAGACCATCAAAATATCTAGAACCGGTGTACATATTTTATATAAGGGTAAAGTACAATTTTTGTCTCTATACCATGCCAAAATTGAGAGAAAATTCTTGAGACGAAAGGTCGTGAAAAATGGCCATAAAGTTCGCATTTTGTTGCGAAAAAAATCCCGAGACGTTACATCTAACATTTTGGTGGTTTATCTTCCTCGCGTGCTCGACATGTGAAGGCATTTTCGTCTTTTCCCCTCCTCCCCTTAACGACTGAACATCCAACCTTTTAAAACGCCTTGAGACTATAAGGAACTACCTGTTCGCGTGCAATAGTAATAGCTCAATGGCTGAAACTAAAAGGGTTATAGGTATTGATGAAGAAGATGGTGATAGTACTAAATATGGTGAAGAAAATAGTATTAATGGTGTTGAACATGATTCTACCACGGGTTTAGTTGGTAATTCGGGTAAGGGATTTGGCGTATCTAGGGATAATAAAAGGCATATTGTGACATAATTAGAAGAACAAGAGCATCAGGATGGATTAAAACGTGTTAAAACCGAATCTGCTACTAGAAAAATTGATACTACTAGTCATGTTCATGATGCGGAGGGAGAAATCTAACAAATCCAAAATTAATCTCAGAATAAAGATGATGATAACAAACCACCAATTCCTACCAATACTTTTAGCAGCAATGGAAACCCAAATGGCGGTGCTGATTTAGAAACTTTAAGTGAATTGTCCACTAAAATGAAAAGGGTTAAAGACAATGAAGATGAAGAGGTAAAGTCTGATAATACGAGGAATAAAAGGTGTTTTATGACAGAAGAAAAAGATGAGCAACAAGAATGACTCAAACGTGTTAGAAAGGACATTACAATTGCTGCTACTACAAATCATGTTACTGATCTTTGAGGTTCTGTCAAATATATGATTGGTAGTAAGGTCAAAAAAGTTAAAAACATGTGGTATAAAGATTGAAATATAAATGTACCAATTACTAAAAGATTCACAGTTAATAGTCATTATTTGAGGTTCTGTCAAAGATATGATTTGGCTTTTAATTCCAAACTTATGCTTAGTTATCTAGTACTTAACGTTGTTCTTTGAATAAATTTCATAGTTAATAGTCGTTATTGTGGTTCGTAGAAGATGTCGAAAGAATAACTTAAGGGGACATGACCAATACTATGTCACAATTTAACATAACTTTTTCATTAATTGATTAACATTTTAGAATTGTGATATTTTGGACACCAAAAAATTTGAAGTTATATACCAACAAGGGTTGTCAAGATATATCACATGTATCAATAAAAGTGTAGAGAAATGTATAGATGAGTTTTCTATATAACCTGCAAATCTTACGAACAAACTGATAGAAGTGCAGAGACATGGGCACATATGTGTAGTTTCAAATTTTCACAAATTTAATCAAAACTACCATGAAGTTTCACCTCTACTATAGAACAACCCATCCATGCAAAAAATAAATCACTACACGATTTACCCGAAGATAGGTATTTAGAATTATCCAGTTTATGTCATAATTACCTATAACTATATGTGATCATTTATCTAGAACATCTTGAAAGTTTTGACTTTTCCTTTTTGTCTTGTTTTGAAAAGAAAAATGTTAAGTATCATAGACGAGCAAGTTGTAGAAAACCTGTCAAAGATGGGATATTGTATGGTAACAGAATTATCAGACTTGGTCTAGAAGTATGATCCTCATTGATTATGCAGTGTTTGTAACCAATAACAGAAAAATAACGATGAAGATGACAAGCTAAATATTATATTTTTTTCTTAATCATCATAAAATTTAAATAAACAAACTGCATTGTATGTACAAAAATCCCATGTCTTCTGAATAGCAACGTCCAACTGGACGGAAATGACTACTATAGCATCTGAATTGGTAATTCCTTATGGTCTCAAGGGTTTTTTTTGCACAATGGGAAGGTGGGATGTTCAGTTGTTAAGGGTAGCAGGGGAAAGGAAGAAAATGCCCTCACATTACGGGCACGCGAGAGAGATAACGACAAAAATGTTAGATGTAACATCTCAGTGTATTTTTCAAAACAAAATTCTAACTTCATGGGTGTTTTTCCATGATTTTTCGTCTTAAGGGGTTTCTCGTAATTTTGGCATAGTACATGGACAAAAATCACAGTTTATCCTTTATATAATATGTTGGGAATAAAATTAGTGCTAGTTATATTTTATGTACCAGTATTAATTTTATTAATGGTGATGGTTATAGTTTAATGTTGGTAAATGTCTTGACAAAATATGGACAAGTTGGTTAATGTTGTTAGAGATATTAATACTACTTGGAGGATAATAACTAAAGACGTGTAAGATATGTATAGAGGATATTGTGTGTATATCTTCTAAAGTTTAAATTATTCATTCAGATCTTTATTTTGTAAAGGACTCCTTACATTATAAAAGGAGGTCCTAGAGTTAAGTTTAGATATCTCTCTTCTCTATAACTTAACTTCAAGGTTGTAATCCTAATACTCTGCATTAGAGTATTCGTATTATTATCAATAATTTGAAGTGTTTGGTTTATATTCTTTGCTTAGTTTCATATTATATCATACAAATAATCTTCATAATATCAAAGAGTAGATTCTCCATACTCTTTGGTATCATCTCAAAGTTTCTACTAAGGCTATATAGAAGTCATTATGTTTGGCCTAAGTCTATAAGCTATACTCATAAGATAAAAAAGAATCAACATAATATAAGAGTTTTCAAAGCAAAATAATCTTACAGAAAAAAAGTTGAACCAATCAGGTCGTTTAATTTTGACAAATACGCAAAACTAAGTGATATGATTAGTTAATAAAAAGTTAAAACTGAATCCAATTGAGTCAAAATTAAAAAGTTTGGTGAAGTAATTTGAGAAAAAAAAAAGCATGAAAATATATAGGTGTTGTAAAATAAAAAAACTAAAAAAAAGTAATTAATAAAATTTTAGTTGCTAAATTTAAATAAATGATATGAAGTTAAGCAATGTTGCAAAACAAGGCAAACAAGGTTGATTAATCGCCGCTTAACAGTTACAAGGCCATCAACCTTGCCGATTAATGTAAAAGCGACTAACGACAGTCAACTGTGGTCAACGACGGTCAACGGAGGTCAAACTTGCTAGAAACATGCAAATCTTTCTGAAAATACCAGAAACTCACTGTAAACTTTATCACTTATAGCAACTATTTATATGTATGGTAAGATGAATTTTAAGAATAATATTGTCGAAGATACCTAAAACTCATTAGAAATATCCAAAACTTGGCGAGAATACTCAAAATTTGCTAAACATGCGGATCCGATTAATCACACCTAGAACAATTACAAGTTACAAGGTGGTCGACCGGCCGGCTAGAAATTCACGATTTTTGCAACCTTGAAGTTAAGTGTAACCTTATAATTTTCTTTTTTAATAACTTCAAAAAAAATACCTCTCACACTTTATACCCTCTAGACTTATGATAGATATAACATATATACTATTTTAAGAATACAACAGATATATAAGCACATGATTATAAATATAAAATGAAAGCCCAAGGTATTGTGCATGCAAATAACGACATGAGGATTTACATATACAAATAACTCATGTTATTTCTGTTCATTAGTTCAAGTAATGATATCCGAATTTTTTTACTATATGCATTCAATAAGGGGTCATGTTATTCTATTGAGTTAAGTGCATTTTTAGTCCTCGAGGTTTGGTATCGTTTTCACTTTTGATCAAAAAATTCATATAGTTTTGATTTACACAAAAAAGAAAAACTTTTTCTCTATTTTTGATCCATTTTTGTTAACTCCGCTAGTTTGACTCGTTTGACCATAAAATGGCAGGGTATTTTTGTCATTTTTCACGTATCTTATTGAGAAAAAAACCTAAAAATACATTTTTATAATTTTCCCCTAAAACATTTAAATAAGCGACACATAAATCATCTTCCCTAATCCCCAGAGTCACACCCACATGTATTCCTTGTCTTTTTTTAATAAAAACCGACAACCCACCAAAATGTCTATCAACTGAACCACTATACGAAAACAATAAAAGATATGGTTTACTTTTATATTCATATCTATGTGACCCAATGTTGGTGGCAAGGTTAACTACAAAAATGCATCGTGAGGTTCATACAAAAATAAACTCAACAAGAAAATTTGACAAGACAATTAAATATTTTCTTTAGTTTAAACCATGACATCAAGAAACCACGGATATTACCCAAATGGTCCGATCTAGTGGTGGTGGTTTCCTGGTGACTGTAATGAGTGGTTGGTGGTGGTGGTGCGTTCGTGGTGGTGGTGACCGCATACTTGTTTTGAATGTTATTGATTTGTAAACTTCAATTTGTTTTGAATGTTGTTTGATTTGTAAGATTTGAAGATGTATATGTTTGTGAAGAAGACAAAAAGAAGATTTTTGAAGAGATTATTTTTTGTTGTAGTTGGTTTTTGTATATTGTGAAAACAAAGAAAAAGAGATCTATAAATCTATCAATTGAAAACTTATCTTTTATTTTAGGTAAATAGAACTTTTTAAAAAATATTAAAGATGATTCTTTTTAATAAAATAAATTGTTTAGAAAAGTTATTTTTTGTTTTCCACCTATATTAATAAAAGTGAAAGAATGAGGTGAATAATAATAATAATAATAATAATAATAATAATAATAATAATAATAATAATAATAATAATAATAATAATAATAATAATAATAATAATAATAATAATAATAATAATAATAATAAGACCCTCGTTGTAGGCTTGTAGGTGTGTTCCCCCTTGATATTTCTCGACCCATGCATGGTGTTAAATTACTTGATGGGCCCGTCAGTGTGGATTTTGATTTTTGTAATGAGCTTTTGATGAAGAGAGTGGCCAAAACCATTGTGCTTATGGAATCAGTTGCTAAGCTTAATGATCCTCAATGTGAGTTGTTGCTTCTTCGTTCTTGTACTGGTATTTCCAGGCTATACTTTACTATGCGAATATGCCCTCCTCGTGTCTTTGGATCTGTCCAACGTTCTTTTGACGTGGCTCTTCGTTCTTATTTAGAGCGTATTGTCACTGTATCTGGTCCTGGATTCGGTGATTGGCAATGGAGGCTTGCCACCTTACCCTTTGGATTTGGAGGGCTTGGTGTTTATGCTGCAGGGGATGTTTCGAATTATGCCTTTCTTGCTTCACGATTACAGTCTGCTGTCTTGCAGACTAAGCTTCTTCGACATACTGGTATTGAAACATGTGGACCTAATTTTGATGATGCCTTATGTGTGTTTAATACTTCTATGGAGACTGACCTTTTAAGCAATCCAAGTGAAATCGTTGCCCCCAAACTTATGAAGAAATTGGCAGATATATATTTCACGCGGGTTACAAAAAATGCAGAATCCACATTTTGTTTATCCCCTCAACAGGTGACCTTATGGAAATCTCAAAGGGAGGATCACACATCTGACTGGCTTAGGGCGGTTCCTATTTCTGGGTTGGGACAAACTATGAACGGTAAGACATACCGTTGTGTTTTGTGTTACCGGTTAGGCATCCCCTTGTTTTCTGTATCGAAGCCTTGTTCGACCTGTTCTAGGGTTTTTGCTGGGGATATTTACGGAGACCATGAGGTATCGTGTGCTGGTATTGTTGGTATTAAGCATCGTCATAATGTTGTGCGAGACACCCTTGTTGATATATGTTATCGTTCGGGAATTTTAGCTGGTAAGGAAGTTGATATCGAGTTAGATGGGGGTTGTGACAAACGATTACGTACAACAGATATATTACTTTACTCGTGGGATGGAGGGTTAGATGTTTGTGTGGATCTGACTGGATCTTCACCTTTGACGCAAATTGGGATGGCTGAATTTATACCTGGTCGTGCGGTGGTTGATGCTACAAAGCATAAACGTGTTAAGTATTTGGCTAAGTGTGCAGCTATCGGATATGAGTTTCTTCCCTTTTCTTTTTCTTCCTTTGGGGAATTAGAAGAAGATGCGGTTACCTTGCTGAAGCGGATTCGGAAGTTCTCCTTGGTTCAGGTTATTGGGGCTCGTGCTGCAGTTCATATATTTAATAGGACCAGTTTCGCTATCGCTAAAGGAGTGGGAGCCCAGATAGTATCTCGGCTTCCCACTAATCTGCTGTAAAGCTTTTGAGTTTCTAATAAAAGTGAAGGTTCATATAAAATAATAATAATAATAATAATAATAATAATAATAATGGGTATTTGTGGGAGATATTTATGGAGACCATGTTGTATCGTGTGTTGGTATTGTTGGTATCAAACATCGGCATAACATTGTGCGTGATGCCCTTGTTGACATCTGTTTTCGATCCGGGATTTCAGCTGGTAAAGAAGTTGATATTGGGCTTTGTGGAGGACGGGATAAACCCTTGCGCCCAGCTGATGTGTTGCTCTACTCATGGGATGGAGGGCTTGACGTATGTGTGGATTTGACAGGTTCATCGCCTTTGACGCAAACAGGGATGATTGATTTTGTACCGGGGCGTGTGGTGATTCAGGCTGCACAACATAAACGCGTCAAATATGAGGCTAAATGTGCAGATATTGGATATGGATTTCTCCCATTCTCATTCTCTTCTATTGGGGAGCTTGAGGAGGATGGAGTTGCCCTACTGAAGCGGATTCGAAAGTTCTCCATGATTCAAGATATTAGGGCACGTACTACTGTTCATATTTTTAATAGGATTAGCTTTGCTATAGCTAAAGGAGTGGGGGATCAGATAGTATCTCGGATCCCTACTAACTTTTTGTAATCCTATTATTTTAATAAAGTGATGGGTTATTATAAAAATAATAATAATAATAATAATAATAGCTAAAGGAGTGGGAGCCCAGATAGTATCTCGGCTCCCTACTAACTTTTTGTAAATCCTATTATTCTGATATAGTGGTGTTTATAAATAAATAAATAAATAAAATAATAATAATAATAATAATAATAATAATAATAATAAGAAATGACATTCTGGTATTGTTACTTCTGGGCCTACTTTTGAAGATGCATTGTGTATGTTTAATACGAAGACGGAGACTCACATTTTGAGTAACTCAAGTGAGATCACTGCCCCCAAACTCATGAAAAAGCTGGCAGATATATATTTCACACGTGTTATTCAAGCTGCCGAATACACTTTTTCTCTTTCTCCTCGACAAATTGCTTTGTGGCAATCTCAAATGGAGGATCATACTTCTAACTGGCTTGGAGTGGTTCCAATTGCTGGTTTGGGCCAGACTATGAACGGTAAGACTTACCGTTGTGTGTTATGTTATCGATTAGGTATTCCCCTATTTTCTGTTCCAAAGCCGTGCTCAGCATGCTCTAGGATCTTTATAGGGGATATTTATAGAAACCATGTTGTATCATGTGCCAGTATTATTGGCATTAAACACCGGCATAACGTTGTACGTGATACCCTTTTTGACATATGTTTTAGGTCAGGGATTTCAGCCGGTAAAGAAGTCGATATCGGCCTCGGTGGAGGGCGTGATAAACCTCTACGTCCGGCTGATATTTTACTGTACTCGTGGGATAGAGGGCTCGATGTGTGTGTGGATTTGACGGGGTCCTCCCCCTTGACGCAAACTGGGATGGTTGATTCTGTGTCCGGTCGTGCGGTGACCGATGCAGCGCATCGTAAACGTGTCAAGTATGAGGCTAAATGTTCAGATATTGGGTATGGTTTTCTCCCGTTCGCGTTTTCTTCGCTTGGGGAATTAGAGAAGGATGTTGTGACCTTACTAAAACGGATCCGAAAATTCTCCGTGACTCAAGATATTGGGGCGCGTGCTGCAGTTCATATATCTAATAGGATCAGATTTGTTATTCCCGCTAACTTTTTGTAAATCCTATTATTTTAATAAAGTGATGGTTATAAATAATAATAATAATAATAATAATAATTAAAAAAATAATAATAATAATGACAGGGTCCTCTCCTCTGACTCAAACTGGGATGATGGATTTTGTGCCAGGTTGTGCGGTGATTGATGCAGCACATCGTAAAGGATTCAAGTATGAGACTAAGTGTTCATACATTGGATACGGTTTTCTCCCCTTTTTATTTTCCTCGTTTGGGGAATTAGAGAAGGATGCGATTCCCTTACTAAAGTGGATCTGACGGTTCTCTATGACTCAAGACATTGGAGCTCGTGCTGCTGCTCATTTTTTAATAGGATTGGTTATGCTATAGCTAAAGGAGTGAGGGCTCATATTGTATCTTGGCTTCCCACTAGCTTATTGAAAATCTTATTATTATTATATAAAGTGATGATATATAATAATTCAAATAATAATAATAATAATAATAAAAATAATAATAATAATATAAAAATAATAAAATGAAAAGTGGGGTTTTTAGTGTTAAAACGAGGGTATTTTAGTAATTTTATGTCATTTAACTAGTTAAACTAACGATCAACGATGATTTGGATCAAAAGTAAAGAAAAAAATTACCGTTTTGGACTAAATCGAAACTATATGGAATTTTTGGACTAAAAGAAAAAATAAGATCAAACCACGAGGACCAAAAAAGAAGTTGACTCTATTCTATTTTATAAGATTATCTCATGTGTTCACCTAAATTATTATTAACGAGAAAATACGTATGAATTGTAAACACAGGTTATTATGTGATTGTATTTATAACAACGACTCATGTTATTCTTATTTAAATTTATTTAACGATATCCGAGGAAACCTTTACAAAAACTTTATATATTAATTTTAGCAACGCCCATTATGTTTTATTAAACTCTCATAATAGGTAAGATATTATGTATAAGCCCCGTGCACTCACAAGACTCATAACTAATATGTAACCATAGTGATATTCTTCAAGCTTAGTCCGACTTACCATATTAATATGCCTCATTTTCTTGACTCAATTAAGTGGACACAATATATGTTTCATGACTATTATCTTTTTCCATGTTTAGGTGTGTCAACTTTCACCTATAATCCCTCAAATGTACCTCTAAATAAGAATGTTTTCAGAAGTATCACCATTCATGTTAGTATTAAGAAAATATTAGTATTTTTAGTTGTATTTATTCATTTTGATAACGATGTTTGATATTCATTTGAAAATCATGTCTTCTCAAAGTGTTGGCTAATGATAAGCTTTCGGGAAAGGTAACTTTATTTTGTGGAGGAGTAATATTCGACCGTTATCGAAATAACAAGGCATTTGAGCGCTATTGTTTGTACAAAATCGACTAGCATGACGGATGATATCTATAAGTTGCAAGAGGTAAAGGCGCACTCAACTATTTTGCTTTCTTTATCTATGAAAATCTTCATAAGGTTGGTGATGAGGAAACGACAAAAGAAGTATGAGAGTAGTTAAATTTGATCTATATGACAAATTGGTTGACGAACAAATTTTTGTTCAAACTACGTTTGTTTTCGCTTCGAATGAAAAAAGGTTTATCATTGAAAGAGCATCTTGGTACATTGAATTCAGTTTTGATGGATTTGAAGATTGTTGAAATGAAGATTGTAGATGAAGATGCGACGCTTGTTCGTGTTGTGTCCTTACCTCCTTCATTTGAAATTTTTTGTTAATGTGTTTGTTGTTATTAAATATACTATCACTTGAAAGATCTTAGATCTAGTTTGAACACAAGAGAGCTTCGCCAACAAGCGTTAGGAAGTGTTTATGAGTCTCAATCCATGGGTTTACCAACCAAATGTTGTGATAGGGTCGATATCGATTTGAAAAGGGTCAATGTTGCAAAACAAGGTTTATAAGGCCGATTAATCATCGCTTATTTGCTACAAGGCCATCAACCTTGCCAACTAATGTAAAGGCGATTAATAACGGTCAACTGGGGTCAATGATGGTCAAGGGAGGTCAAACTTGCCAAAAACCTGCAAATCTTGCCGAAAATACCAAAATCTTACTAAAACTTGTGTTTATCAATTATAATAACTATTTATAGGTATGATAAGTTGGATTTTAGGAATAATAATGCCGAAAATACCTAAAACTCGTTAGAAATGCCCAAAATTTTCTGGAAATACCCAAAATTTGCTAAAAATTCCGATCCGATTAATCGCCGAGTAATCTCGCTTAAAACGATTACAAGCTACAAGGTGGTCGACCGGCCGTCTAATGATTCACGATTTTTGCAACATTGAAAAGGGTAAAGATAGAGAGGAAACATCGTCACAGTTATCGAGGTCCTAATCCCCGAGATATATGCAACTACTGCAAAGAGACAGGTCATTGGAAGATTGATTATCCTAAACTAAAGGTAAAAAGATTTGGTAGTGGCTACTGCTAAAGACACTCGTGTTATGCATGGTTCAGATGTGAGTTGCTTTGAATAGTTAACCATTTAGAATTTTTCGGTTAACATTTGGTTATTGTTTTTAGCCATCAACATTTGTTTTGGATAATCTTTTGTTTCAATCGCTTGTTTGAATTGGGCTAGTTTCTCTAGCATTTGAAAATTTGAAATTTGAATTTGTTTAAAATATATGGAAGTTCAAGTCACAATGAAGATTGTTAGAAAAGTGATTTCAACTTTAAGGTTTGTTTGATAAATTTTGTAATTTTATAACCTGTCCTACAAATTTTGGTATTTGAATTCGTTTAGAATATAAAAAAAACTAATCTATGATGAGTAGTTTAGTCTATAAATAAAGATTGATAGTTTAAGTTCTAATTGTACTTTTGGAATTAGTATTTGATACCTTTTAAGTTAAGTTTTTAATTTGATTTGATATTTTGAGTAAAACTTCCGCTTTGTTTGTTTGTTCTTTTTGTCTTTTAAATTACCAACATATAGTTATATTGTATTTGGCTAATAAACTTTTAAAATCGATCAAAAAAAACTTAAGTGACTTTTTATTATGGTGAATTTTTTTTCTCAAACATTCGTATTTCTTAATTACTCTTGGAAAAAATTTCACGTTTGGTCCCTATCGTTTACCCCAAATATCATGTTTGATCCCTATCTCAAACTAAATGCACAGATCGTCCCTATCGTTTACACTTTGGATCAAAATTGGTCCCTATCTTGGATGGGCGTTAGTTTTGACTGTTAAATCTATTTATTAGAAGGATATTTGTGTCTTTTCTATTCAATCACTCACCCACCAAAAACATTTAACCTAATCACACATCTTCACTTCTCCTTGATACTCCCAAAGCAGTACCCACTGCCCCATATCATCAGGTTAAATCTTCACTTCTCCCTCGATACTCCCAAAGCAGTACCATCCTCACTTCTCCCAAAACATTTAACCAAAATCAAAACTCATTCCATCTATCACATATTATGACCACCGCCCCATCTCACTTAGAACCTGATGATATAAAACAAATCTCAAACATTTTTTATAATCATTCATTTCACATGGTTCTCAACGAATTGAAGAACGCTGGTTTATTACGTCGTCATTCAATGATTCATAGAGAAAGATTTCGTCTAAGATCTGTGATAGGTCTCGGGTAGGTGATGTATGGTTTTGTTTATTGATTGATTGTTATGAGATAAAATCGAATTAAAAGATGATTATAACAAAGTTGTTATTAATCCCTTTTTGAAATTCGAAAATAAATAAAGAAGGTAAAACCTTCGAAAGAGATCAATGATGATGATATATTTCATGTGTAGGATCTTAATTGGTCTTGGCATAAACACGAAATGAAACTGAGATCTTAAGTTTTACATTGATTTCTGTTTTGAGTCATTTTATTGAGATGTTTTGGGGGGTTGGTTTAACTTGTTTTTGTTCTTGGAGATGTGGTAGGAATATTGAAGGGTTCTTTTTGACACATGATTTTGTGACGATGGTTTTATGACGGTGGTGGTGACGGTGGGATAAGGTGGTGGTGGTGGAGGATAGGGGCGGGAAAGAGTGGTGATGGTGGTGGAGGCTCGCTGTCAAAGACCACGGTGGTGGTTAAATCATCACGTGGGAATGAAGGAAGATATGGAGCTTGGATGAAATCCCATGGAAATCTATTGCACTTGCACTTTTTCTGCTCATTCTTGGATGCGGGCTTATCCTTCTCCCACTCTTTGTCTTCACGGGTTACATGGGTAGAGACAAAGGTCAAGCATGGAGGGGTGCACAAGGATATCGCTATGCATCCATCCCTGGCTATTGAAGATCATACATTCTTTCTGGGGTTTGGTCTATGGTTGTACATTCAGGATGTAACATACACGCTTTAGCTTCCTGTTATGTAACATACACGGTGGTTTAATAATTGGTGTTAGGTGAGAGAAAAAAGGACGGTGGGTGTGAGGATAGATAGGGTGAATACGTGTTTTGTTTTTGTGTAGGTGGTGGGCAGGTGATGGTGGATTTTGGTGGCTTCGAAGGTGATGTTGAAGTGGTGACGGCGGCGGTGGTGATAATAGATCTGGGTTTTTATGATAAAGAAAGAAAGTGACAAAGAGATATGTGAGAGAAAAAGATTAAAAGAAAAAAAAAGAGTAAATGACCAAATTACCTCTCTCCTCATACCACTTAACGGCCAAAACTAACGCCCATCCAAGATAGGGACCAATTTTGATCCAAAGTGTAAACGATAGGGACGATCTGTGCATTTAGTTTGAGATAGGGATCAAACTTGATATTTGGGGTAAACGATAGGGACCAAACGTGAAATTTTTTCTTACTCTTGAGATCAAGTTTTTTCTTATGTGTTGAATTGCCTGTCACATAACCATCATTAAATGATTTTATTGGATGAAAACTTTAAAAAATACAGATGGTATTTAAAGCAGTTTGGTTGCTAGTTTTTTGGGGGGGTCAGTAGTAACTTTGGTATTGGTGTTTGTAGTTTGGTTAAGAGTTAAGTATATTTTTGGTCCTTATGGTTTACCGGGTATAACGGTTTTAGTCCCAACATTTAAAAAGTAACAGGTTTAGTCCTATTTTAATTACCCGTAACACTTTTGGTCTCAAACGTTAGTTTGACTAACTTTTTGACTGTTAACTATGAGGACACATTTGTCTTTTAGCCACCACCACTAAAATCAACATATATTTTTATTACTGTATCTTGTCATCATCTTCAATTAACATACATCTCCCACAAAAAACTCTAACCCTATCCATCACCGGGAAACACATCGTCGCCACCACAACCAATCGTCGACCACCACTCACAAACACCAATCGATGGGTCCAAAGAAAAAATCATCGACGGATCCATACAAACCCCAACACAAAAACACTGCCCCTCCTACGATACTCCTGCGATACCCCGACCCCTCAGCCTAACACCAATCACCAAAACCACCAGTAACAAACAACCAATTGCAAACAAAAACCCACAACCAAAATAGTTACAAAAACCAAACGCAAACTGAACCCACCACCAATCACAAACAAACAAAATCGCAAACCAAACCCACCACCCGCAGCAAAACCCTATCGCAAAACCCACTATCAACAAAACCCACCTGTTTAGAAACCACCAGCATCAAATAATCACAAACTGAACCCACCTGTTTGAAAACCACCAGCAGCAAACAAAACCCACCTGTATGGACACCGGTCAAAAACTGAACCCGATCAAATATTAATCTAACCAACTATTACACTGTTAGGAAACCACAACAGCAAAACCACCACAGATCAAACCCACGAACGATCCCACCACGGCTCAAACCCACCACCACAGCCCGTTGAGTCTTTGATGGGTGAATCTTGAATCGAAGATGTAATATGGGATATATAAAAAATTTGGACTTGTAAATGCTGATGTATAGATGTATTGATATTGAAGATCCTGATGTAATGATAAAGAATATGGACTTTAATATGGAATGGATAAAAAAACGTGAAGAAGCTGATGTATTGTTGATCACCCACCCAATCGCTCACACCAAACGTCAAGATGTTGATGTATGAATAATAGTGATGTTACTATTATTATTATTATTGTTTATTATTATTATTATTGCAATAGCTAAAGGAGTTGAAGCTCAGATAATATCTCGGCTTCCCACTAACTTCTTGTAAATTCTATTATTCTAATAAAGTTATTATTATAATAATAATAATAATAATAGAATAGTAATATTATTCATGTGATATTTTTATTTTCAAAATAATAATAATAATAATAATAATAATAATAGAGGAACTGATGTTTGTGTAGATCTGACAGGTTCATCTCCTTTGACGCAAACTGGGATGATTGGTTTTGCACCAGGACGTGTGGTCGCTGAGGCTGCACAACGTAAGCGTGTCAAATATGAGGGTAAGTTTGCAGATATTAGATATGGTTTTCTCCCCTTCTCATTCTATTCTTTCGGGGAACTTGAGAAGGATGCGGTGAACTTACTAAAGCGGATCTAAAGATACTTTATGACTCAAGATATTGGGTCACGTGGTGCTTGTTATATGTTTAATAGGATCGGGTTTTGCTATTGCTAGAGGAGTGGGAGCCCAAATTGTTTCTAGGCTTCCCACTAACTTTTTGTAGATCCTATTATTCTAATAATAATAATAACAATGACAGGGTCCTCTCCTCTGTCTCAAACTGGGATGATGGATTTTGTGTCAGGTCGTGCGGTGATTAATGCAACACATCGTGAACGAGTCAAGTATGAGACTAAGTGTTTAGACATTGGATATGGTTTTCTCCCCTTTTCATTTTCCTCGTTTGGAGAATTAGAGGAGGATGTGATTGTCTTACTAAACCGGATCCGACGGTTCTCTATGACTCAAGACATTAAAGCTCATGCTGCTGCTCATATTTTTAATAAGATTGGTTTTGCCATAGCTAAAGGAGTGAAGGCTCAGATTGTATCTCGGCTTCCCTCTAGCTTATAGTAAATCCTATTATTATTATTATAATATAGTGATGATTTATAAAAATTAAAAAAATAATAATAAATAAAAATAATAAAATGAAAAGTGGGGTTTTCAGTCATTTTCAGTGTTAAAATGAGGGTATTTTAGTAATTTTATGTCATTTAACTGGTTAAACTAACGATCAACGATGATTTGGATCAATAGTGAAGAAAATTTTTACTTTTTTAACCTAAATCGAAACTATCTGAAATTTAGGACCAAAAGTAAAAATAAGATCAAACCACGAGGACCAAAAAAACAGTTAACTCTATTCTATTTTATAAGATTAACTCATGTGTTCACCTAAATTATTATTAGCGAGGAATACGTATGAATTGTAAACACAGGTTATTATGAGATTGTATTTATAACAACGACTCATGTTATTCTTATTTAAATTTATTTAACGATATCCGAGGAAACCTTTACAAAAACTTTATATATTAATTTTAGCAACGTCCATTATGTGTTATTAAACTCTCACTCTAAGGTAAGATAATATGTGTAAGCCCCGTGCACACACAAGACTCATAACTAATATGTAACCATAGTGATTTTCTTCGAGCTTAGTCCGACTTATCATATTAATATGCCTCATTTCTTGACTCAATTAAGTGGACGCAATATATGTTTCATTACTATTATCTTTTTCCATGTTTAAGTGTGTCAACTTTCACCTATAATCCCTGAAATGTACCTCTAAATAAGAATGTTTTCAGAAATATCACCATTCGTGTTAGTATTAAGAAAATATTAGTATTTTTAGTTGTATTTATTCATTCTGATAACGTTGTTTGATATTCATTTGAAAATTATGTCTTCTCAAATTTTTGGTTAATGATAAGTTTTCGGAAAAAGTAACTTTATTTTGTGGAGGATTAATATTCGACCCTTATCGAAATAACAAGCCACTTGAGCGCTATTGTTGGTACAAAATCGACTGGCATGACGGATGCTAACTATAAGTTGCAATAGGAAAAGGCGCATTCAACTATTTTGCTTTCTTTATCTATGAAAATCTTCATGAGGTTGGTGATGAGGAAACGACAAAAGAAGTATGAAAGTAGTTAAAATTGATCTATATGACAAATTGGTTGACTAACAAATTTTTGTTCAAAGTTTGTTTTCGCTTCGAATGAAAAAAGGTTCATCATTGAAAGAGCATCTTGATACATTGAATTCAATTTTGATGGATTTGAAGAATGTTGAAATGAAGAATGTTGAAATGAAGATTGTAGATGAAGATGCGGCGCTTGTTCGTGTTGTGTCCTTACCTCCTTCATTTGAAATTTTTTGTTAGTGCGTTTGTTGTTAGTAAAGATACTATCACTTAAAAGATGTTAGATCTAGTTTGAACTCAAGAGAGCTTCGCCAACAAGTGTTAGGAAGTGTTTATGAGTCTCAATCCATGGGTTTACCAACCACAAGTTGTGATAGGGTCGATATCGATTTGAAAAGGGTAAAGATAAAGGCGGAACATCGTCACAGTTCTTGAGGTCCTAATCCCCGAGATATATGCAACTACTACAACGAGACGGGTCATTGGAAGATTGATTATCCTAAACTAAAGGTGAAAAGCTTTGGTATTGGCTACTGCTAAAGACACTCGTGTTACACAGGGTTCCAAATGTGAGTTACTTTGAATGGTTAACCGTTTAGAATTTTTGGGTTAACATTTGGTTATTTTATTAGCCATCAACGTTCGTTTTGGATCATTTTTTATTTCGATAGCTTATTTGAATTGGGTTAGTTTCTCTAACATTTGGAAATTTGAATTTTGAATTTGTTTTAAAATAATGGAAAGTTCAAGTCATAATGGATATTGTTAGAAAAGTGATTTAAAATTTAAGGTTTGTTTATAAATTTCGTAACTATATAACTTGTCCTACATATTTTAGTATTTAAATTCGTTTAGAATAAAAAAAAACTAATCCATGATGAGTAGTTTAGTCTATAAATAAGGATTGATAGTTTCACATCTTATTTTACTTTTGTAATTAGTATCTGATACATTTTAATTTAGGTTTTTAATTTGATTTGATATTAAACGTCCGCTTTGTTTGTTTGTTTTTTTTTTGTTTTTTAAATTACCAACATATAGTTTTTTTTTAACGGCAATTTTATTAACTAGCCAAAGGCTTAAAAAACATTACATAGGAGAAAAAGATTCTAAAGGCTTACGCAACCAACAATCCCATCTAAACTTACAAATACGATTTCGAGAAGAAATCCAAAGGTACAAAAACGAAAGAATTGAATCCCATAAACATGATTTCTTCGGCATAGTATGCGAGAAAAGAACCTCATTCCTGAACTTCCAAATACACCAAAGGAGTGTGCCTCCCGCAGCTTCTATGACGGACTTAAAGACATGCGAAACGTGCAAGGAATCAATCCAACCAAACCAATCATTGACAGAAGAACAAACCGGAATATCAAGCTCACACCAAGAGGCAAACTTTCCCCAAAGAACGACTGCCAACTCACAAGTAAAGAAAATGTGACTGACAGTTTCGACATCCTCCATACATAAAGGACAAAGAGTCGAATCCAGATCAATACCCTTCCTGTCTAAATTAACCCTCGAGGGAAGTTTATTAAGGGCCAACCTCCAAACGAAAACATTGATCTTAATGGGAAGGAATTTATTCCATCTCGTAGCTACAGAAGAAGTGTCCAAGAGATGAGAATCAACAAGGCCTCGCACTGACGCAACCGAGAAACCTTTGGAAGGATTTAAAGACCAAGTCCAAGAGTCGCACGAGCCCGTTAAAACAACATCATGGAGCATGACCTGAATATCATTAAACTGAGATTCCTCAACACCTCCTCTAGGTTGACGTCTTAGCAAGGGGACCATCCATGAACAGAAAAACAGTCCGCCACCACACAGCTTCTATCCATATCCAAATAAAAGATACGTGGGAAGAGACATTTAAGGGGGTATGAACCAATCCAAACATATTCCCAGAACCTACGATGCATACCATCTCCTAATTTACAGGTACATAAAGAGAACAAGTCAATACCTTTCTGATTAAGCTTACGGGTCGCAGATATAATCGCACCCCAAGTAGACTGGTTTCAAGAGTATGAGCCACCAGAGATGCCCCCTTGATCCTCATATATATGTTTGATGACCTTAACCCACAGATCAGAAGAGCCACACAAGAACCTCCAAACCCATTTGAAGAGAAGACCGATATTAAGCCCGTATAAACTACCGATGCTGAGACCCCCCAAGTCCTTGGACGCAAGACATTTCTTCCATTTAACCCAACTCATTTTTCAGACGTCAATATCACCACCATTAAAGAAATTCGTTCTCAAAGATCCCAACTCATTTTGGACGGAAACGGGCATCATATAAATCGACATCTAGTATATAGGCAGGCTACCAAGAACCGATTTGATGAGAGACAATCTGCCACCAACCGACAGAAGACGCACTTTCCATGGAGACAAGGTGGTACGAATTTTTTTGATAATATCCTCCCAACTGGAATGGCGACTCATACTACCACCAACAGGAACCCTAAGGTACTTAAAGGGAGCTTTGGCCATCGCACAACCAAGAGAAAGAGCCAAGTCAGAAACCTCTTCCTCTTTCTTTCCAATACCAAAAATACTGCTTTTTTGACGTTAATCTTAAGTCTCGAGATGAGATAAAGCAACGCAACATACACAGCAAGTTAGTAGCACCCTCACGTGACCATTCCCCAAGGAAAATGACATCGTCCGCAAACATAAGATGCGAGATTACTAGATCATCCCCAAGAGAGACCCCTTTAAACAAACCACAAGACTCTGCTTTGCAAGAAAGCACACGAAGATCCTCCATAGCCAATATGAAAAGAAAAGGGGATAACGGATCACCTAGACGAAGCCCTTTTTGAAGATAAAATTCCTCAGTAGGGGAACCATTAACAAGAAACGACAATTTAGCATTCCTAAAACATCCAAGAATCCAACTTTGCCACTTAGAACCAAAACCAAGCTTCATCATGACCGAATCCAAATAGTCCCAATGCACGGAATCAAAAGCTTTTTCAAAATCAACTTTAAAAACATAATATCTTTCTATACCAAGCTATAACCTTATTTAAAATGAGCGGACCATCAAGAATATTTTGTCCTTTGATGAAGGCAGTTTGCTCCGGACTCACACAATGATCAATGACCAAGCTTAGCCTATTTTCAAGAATTTTGCCAATTATCTTATATTGACAACCGATAAGACTAACAGGCCGAAAGTCCGAGACAAACCTTGCATTAGGAAGCTTCGGAATCAATGCAATAAAGGAGTAATTACAACCCTTTGGAAAAGCACCATAATGGAAGAAATCATGCACAAAACGATAAACATCATCTTCAATGATATCCCAAAAGGTAGTAAAGAAGTTTAAGGTGTACCCGTTTGGCCCAGGAGCGCGGTCACCTCCACAATCTCAAATAGCCCGCTTAATTTCTTCATTGGAAACAGGCTTCTCAACAAAATCCCTAAGATCATTAGGGAGAACTTTAGGCATATCACCATCAAGGAGAACCGACATACAATTATCCTGACTAAACCGATCACTGAAGTGAGAATAAAATTCCTCCTTAACCTTAGTAGGGTCTTCTACCCAATCACCATTAATGAAGACCCCTTTGATGGCTTGTTGATATGAGCTTAAATACTCATATCATTTGTATCTTAAAACGAGCTTAAAATGCATGAAATGTATGAAAAAGACCTTGTATATGCATGTTTTGTTTGTTTCGTGTGTGTAGGTACCAAGTTCACGAAAACCGGCAAAAATGGCACGAGAATGAAGAAAAGATCAACAATGCCAAAATCGAGCTCGTTTTTAGTGGATTTAATATTTTATGAAGGATTTTGGCCAAGTGGGTCCCACATTTGCTAAATGGGCCTGAAAAGCCCATAATTATTACTAAGGATTTTAAAAAGCCCAAATGGAAGCCCATTTACAAGTAATATAATGAGTCGGCTGAAAGTATTGGTTCCATCTTAAGTCCAAGTCCAATTAGCAAGAGACTAAGGGTCCAAAAGCCCAATAAAGTATGACGGTGGAATGTTTGAAGCCCATGAAAAGGATAAATTCAGTCTGTGAGAAAAAAAAGTGATATATATTTTAGTCATTCGATCAACATTACAAACAAGAAGTAAATAAAACAAATAAAATGAGAGAGAGAAAAGGATTTGGGGAAAAACTCCCAGTATGAAGAACCCTAGAAATTAGGGGTATCTTCAAATCAAATCGCGAGTGTCACCCACGCACGTATTCAGATAATTAAGGGCTAGATGGAGCGTGACTTTCACAAAGATGTTAAGTGCAAAGCTGTGACGTGGCATTTCAATTCGTCACAGCCCTTCTCTGATTGGTGGAATCCCTGCTATCCTGACTACAAACCAATCCCACTCTGCCACATCATCACCAAACTAGCACAAGATGTGCCAGCCTGGCGATCCGTGTGCACAAGGATCAATTAGAGCCGTGGATTGAAAATAGAAAAGAGAGAGAAGACAGAAGAAATGATCTAAGGGCTGAAATCACCTCATCTCCAACAAATCCTCACTCCTCACCCCTCTCGGTTCTCCTATATAAACCCCTCTTTCCCTGTATTTTTCTTTATCCCTTCTTTAGTTAATGTTATAATGTAGAATTAGTTATAGAAATTTTCGTTTTTAAAATTATGTAATGGTTTGTAATGATTTTCAGTTGATTAATAAAGTTGATTTTATTTTCGCATACATCCTGTGTTAATTTCATTTTGGTCTCAAGTTATTTTACAGCGAAGTTTCTATTTTACTGATTTTTCTTATTATAATAATAAATCTAGACTTGTAAGCTTCATGGTAGCTTATTAGCCTGATTTTAACTAAGATAGGGATTCGGTTTATCCTACTGATAAATCGAGAAATATTGGTAGTTCGTTATATGTTCGAGATACGGATGGTGTTCTATGATGTTCTTTGTTCGAGATATTTTCCATGGTGTTTAATGGAGTCGTTTTAGTTCCGAGCCAGCTCAACGTTGCGTTACTCCTCAACGGTTTCGTCAAGTAATGGTCAAGCGCCCATTTCCATTTAATTTACTGATTTAATTAAAGTTACTTGCTTAGTTTTAATTAGAATGATCCGAATGTCAGGTTTTAGCTTTGTTGTATGTCTATTTTGATTTGTCATATACTTTTGTTCTTGTTTCAAATCTGCTATAGTCCTTCGTGTTTAACTGGAATTGGTATAATGAAGCTGCTGAATGTTTAACTGCCTACTGTTACTAATTTGGTTAACTTTTCTTTGACTGCATTTGATTTTAGTTGCTCATGGTCTATTTTGAAGTTGATTTGTACTGATTTTGCTGCATACCTGTGATTTGGTTAAATATGATTTCAAGGTTACACTGTCTAAATTGAATCCTTTTTGGTACTGATCTGTGATTTATAATGTGGCTGCTAGAATTAGCTGATGTCTCAATGTCCGCTATATTGTGATAGTTGATGCTGATTGTTTTGTTTATTATGATATAGCTGCTCATATTGTTATTGTCGTCGGTTGATTTGATAGTACTGCGTTTGCTGATCATACATGCTGAAGTTATTAGAGATGCTTCTTCCTAGTCGTTTAAATAGCAGCGGTTTTTTATTTGTTATTAGCTGTTGTAGATGTTTGGTTAATTAAGTTGTTGCGTTCTTGTTATCGTGTTCCTGTAGAATATTTAGACTTGATAGAATAGCTTTTACAAGATTTAATATGGCTGTTGTGGTAGCAAGTTATTTCGTTGTTGAGTTGGAATAAAGTTGTTAATCCTGCTTTATTATGGTTCGAGTTATAGATCTGATCTTAGTGGTTTTCATATATGGTAGTAAACTGCTGTTTTAGTTGATTATTTGCTGTTTTTATTTAAGATATTGATTTACTGCCATTGTTGTGATTTTACTGTATTTTTAGTTGGATAAGTTCATATCTGAACTGTATACTTTCAGACTGCTTTTAGTAGTGATTTTCTGTAATTTACCAAACGGATTGTTTGGATTTGTGTGTTACCAAAAGCTGAAAACTTACTCTTTCCAATTAAATTAATTCCAAAAATGTTGTCTCTAGGAGGTCTCGAACTCGAGACCTCCCGTTCAACAGACTAGTGACATAACCATCTTTGCTAAACACTTGATTGCGTTTATTTGCAGCTTATATAATTAATATAGCCTTAATCATCTAGGCTGTCAGCTTTAATGTTTATTATTAATACAAGTTTTCATTTAATTAATTTGTATCATTAGTTTTAAAAATTACTTTTATATAGTTTTAAATAAAAATAAATAAAAAAAATAAAAAAAAATGTTTATTAAGTTTAGAAAATTAATTAGTTATAAAAATTAGTTTAAAATAAAAATAGCTTTTAAAATAAATTTTGTTTTATAAAAAGTAAAAGTTAATTTTTAATAGGTTTAATTAATTAATAATTTTTAATTAAATTTTTAAATAAGTTTAAATTAAATTTTTAAATAGTGTAAAGGTAAATTTAATTAAATAGTTAAGTTTTAATAGTTGAAAATTTTAAATAGTTAAAATAATTTTTAGTAATTGTTTTTTAGTTTAACTGGGGAACGATTCATGCACTTTAGGAGTTTAATTGGTAGAATTAATTTTAGTTTTAAAAACCGAAATCGAATTCAAATTAATTGTCCAAATAAAAACAAAACGTCTCAAATTCACTCGATCTTCGTGTACAACGAACTTGGTTCACCAACGTTTTTTATTGAATCCGTCTTTGGTAATTTTAGTCTATTACTTTTTCCTAAAGGTAATTTTCTAATTTACCTTATAACGTATCTTAATTATCACATATACTATCCAATCTACATCATATCAAAAATTTTGGCGCCGCTGCCGAGGATCTTGTGTACGATTCGTTTTGTGGAGATTTGTTGACCGTTGATTTGAAGACCCTTTCCATTTTGGAAGGTTATGCTTATTTTTGTTTTATCATCATTATGTCTTCATCTATCTTTTGTGTTAAGTGTGGGGGTCCATTGTATGATGGCGTGTGCCCTTGCTTTCAAACGAAAGACGACTCCTCACAACTTTCCATCGAACAATTACTTATGCTAGAGCGAATGAATTTTTACAAAGATTATTTCAAAGATGATATTTTGGTGAACTATGATTATGATAATGACGATAATGAGGATATCTTTGATCTCACTCCATCTCATGACATCACCACTCCTATTCATGATTCTTCCACCGTGGAACCCGAAAGTTCTCTAAGCAAGGGGGACGAGCATTTTAGCACTAATTCGGACACGGAATCAGACGAAGTAATAAAGTCTAGTGTTGAGATTCTCTTCCAAAACCCAAGAGAGTTTGACGGTATTTCCAATGAAACGTGTGATTTGCCACATTGTGATGACTCTACTTCTTCTATTCACTTTGAAATTTTCTCTAATTCTAATGACGAAAATTGTGATGGAAATGAAGATTTTGAGAATGATTCAACTTCAAGTGAATTTTCTAATGAGGAGTTCTCCGATGAACTTTCTTATAAAGATGATATTCACGAATCCTATTTTGAGGGGTTTACCGATGAACCTACTCTTCTTCACCCATTTCCACCGGGAAATAAGGATGATAGTGATCCGATTTATGAGAGGTTCACTTTTGAACTTGCTCCTTTAGACCCATTTCCACCGGGAAATGAGGTTGATTTGACTATTCCGATCCTTGAGAAGTTCACCGATGAACTTACTCATTTAGATGTGGAAGATGTGATTCTTCGTGAGAAGTTATCAAACGTCTATCTTCTCATTTCTAAGATCGAGACTTTGAATTCTAAGCCTAATGTCAAGTCTTTCTCTCCATCTCCTATTCCCGTTGAGGATAGTGATCCACTTATGGAGGAGATTGACATGTTTCTTTCTTCTCATGATTCGATACCACCGGGTGTTGATGATATCGACCCGGAGGGGGACACTCTCTTTTTAGAGAATTTACTTGATGATGATTTCGTCCCAAGTCCTCCTCCCACCCACTTTGACCTTAATGTGCGGGTTTTTCATGCGACTCATATTGAGTACCATGACCCGATTGATCACATTTCTAAGGGTGAAATGGTCGTTAAAGCTAAGAATGTTGATTCCACTATGGATGAAAATTTTATCCCACCATTACCATGTGCTTTATATAATCTTGGATTAGCATGGGGGGACGACACCGTGTTGTCCATTCTTTTCTCTTTCGAGGACGAGGTATTCGACCCCGGAATCATTGATTTAGGGAAATCTCGGCCTTTCACCGATGTGATAATTGAAAGATTTTTCGATCATCTTGGTGCGAGTTTATCTCATGGAGCATGTTATATCCATATCATGATTTGTGACTACCATATCTTTTTGGAGATTTATGTTGGAGTTTTATCCTTTCGTTTGTCATCCGACAACGAGGATGAAATCTTTGACCCCGACATCGCGCTTTATGTTGTATTCTATTATAATATGCCGGTTTTCACCATTTTCCCTAAGGACCAATGAATGCGGGGATCGAGTCGAGCTCATGACTCGGTTAACAAAAATGAGGTGCCTTGTGGGGGAGTCTCATACATTCTATCTTCTATCTATTTTCTAACACTAATAAGGCTTGATCTTTCAAGCTCGTGCTCGTGTTTTGTTGTGTTATGAATCTTAGGTATGACCCTAATCATTAAAGACTCTCGTGTTCGGTTTTTGCCGGTCCACTTGATCTTCCATTCTTTGAAAGCCATAAAGGGGCACACTCTCTATCCTTTGATTTTTATCGACTAACGTTTTATCTTGAGGCATAATTAATAAATGGCTTATAGATTTGCGTGCTCTTTCCATGTTAGGATTTTGCATTAGACTCTTCGTGTTTTAGCAAGGGGGTGTTACTCTTGAGCTAAGAAACGTTAAGGACAATGTTTGGTATTAGCATGGGGGAGCCTATCGATATAATCGCTTGCAATTGCTTTTGTCGTGTCTAAACGTAATTGTTTTTCTCGTTTTTCATAAAAATTTAAATTTTTAGTGTTATTTTTAAGTTTTAATAAATAAAATAAGTGCTTTTAAAACGAATGTAGGCTTTCCCTTGGTGAAAATAAAAATAGTTTTTGACTCGACTCGGTTTTTACCTTAGCTTTTCCTTAACGTATTTGAATTAAGTTTTGCTAGGCTTTTATATAGGGAGCTTTAAAACGCGAAAGTCTTAATTCATACGGGTTAAGAACAAGAACTTTTCGCAAGTTCCTATAATTGATCCTAGAAAGTCGTTTATCAAGGGAACTTTAAAACGCAAATTCTAAAACTTGAAAAAGTATAAGAAGATGCAAGATCCTATAGATGACTTGAAAACCCAAAACTTTAATTTAATAGGCTAAGTATCCATTGATTTCACATTTTTTGGAATTTTACAATATGGAGAACAAGAGATGATAGAGTTTAATCATAAGTTTCTAAAATTAATTCTTCTTTGTGTAAGTATTTTTGTGTTTGATTTAATCTCCTCGTATTTATTTTTCACGCTTGAATAATAATTGCTTAATAAATGAAGTTTTTAGCGGTTTAGGCTTGATATCTTAACTCGTAACTCCTTTTTCTTCCCTTGTAATTAAAGTGAGAACACATTAAGGGTGTCAGCGTCATGGACTTTTGATCATGGGATTGCGGAAATTTGGCTTACTATAAATATTATAATAATAAGAAGAATAAATAAAAACATGTTCTCTAGGAGCCTTCGGGTGGGAGTCATGTAGCACTAACCTTGTCATTAGAGCCTTAGGGTGTATGGGAAAGGGATGTGTTGAATAAAAATTGCTTCATTATCATGAGCCATAAGGTGGGATGGTGAATGTCAATTCCCTTATTTTTGTCCAAGGAGCCTTCGGGTGTGGATTTTAAATAAGGAGCACAATTGCATCTTAAAGAGCCACAAGGTGATATGATGTGATTGTTGCTAACTCCATTAATAAGGTCATAACTGACTTTGGAGGTTTTATTGTTGCTTTTAAGTAGCCATATTAGCCAAATTTCGGGTCCGGGGATTTATCCCTCAAATCGTGTTAAGTTATCCTTGATGTGGGCTTTCTTTAGTGACAATGGTTTTTGAAGTCGAGGTTAGGTTTTGAGTGTTGATTTTACACCCTTTTTGCCTTCATTTTTGGACTAATAAATATCAAATAAAGTCAAATGAGTCTTTGGGTGAATGACAAATAAAATCTAGAGATACAATTAGGAATGATAGGAGATTGAGTTTACCACAAATTACTTGTATGAGTTGTTTTAATTTTGAGGCTTATGATTGACAATGATCTTGTTTTTACACTTGGCATGGAAAAGTGAAAAGTCGGGGACGATGAATCTATTTGAGTTTTATGATCCTAAAAGTTATTTTTCAAATAATGAAAGCAATACATTATGTCTTTTCAAAATAAAAAGTCGAAAAGTTGAATAATGGTGTAGCTAGAGTTTAATTTTATCATTGCGTGAGGACACGGCAATTGCTTAGCAAGGGGGAGTTTGATATGAGCTTAAATACTCATATCATTTGTATCTTAAAACGAGCTTAAAATGCATGAAATGTATGAAAAAGACCTTGTATATGCATGTTTTGTTTGTTTCGTGTGTGTAGGTACCAAGTTCACGAAAACTGGCAAAAATGGCACGAGAATGAAGAAAAGATCAACAATGCCAAAATCGAGCTCGTTTTTAGTGGATTTAATATTTTATGAAGGATTTTGGGCCAAGTGGGTCCCACATTTGCTAAATGGGCCTGAATAGCCCATAATTATTACTAAGGATTTTAAAAAGCCCATTTACAAGTAATATAATGAGTCGGCTGAAAGTATTGGTTCCATCTTAAGTCCAAGTCCAATTAGCAAGAGACTAAGGGTCCAAAAGCCCAACAAAGTATGACGATGGAATGTTTGAAGCCCATGAAAAGGATAAATTCAGTCTGTGAGAAAAAAAGTGATATATACTTTTTATTTTAGTCATTCGGTCAACATTACAAACAAGAAGTAAATAAAACAAATAAAACGAGAGAGAGAAAAGGATTTGGGGAAAAACTCCCAGTATGAAGAACCCTAGAAATTAGGGGTATCTTCAAATCAAATCGCGAGTGTCACCCACGCACGTATTCAGATAATTAAGGGCTAGATGGAGCGTGACTTTCACAAAGATGCTAAGTGCAAAGTTGTGACGTGGCATTTCAATTCGTCACAGCCCTTCTCTGATTGGTGGAATCCCTGCTATCCTGACTACAAACCAATCCCACTCTGCCACATCATCACCAAACTAGCACAAGATGTGCCAGCCTGATGATCCGTGTGCACAAGGATTAATTAGAGTCGTGGATTGAAAACAGAAAAGAGAGAGAAGACAGAAGAAAGGATCTAAGGGCTGAAATCACCTCATCTCCAACAAATCCTCACTCCTCACCCCTCTCGGTTCTCCTATATAAACCCCTCTTTCCCTGTATTTTTCTTTATCCCTTCTTTAGTTAATGTTATAATGTAGAATTAGTTATAGAAATTTTTCTTTTTAAAATTATGTAATGGTTTGTAATGATTTTTAGTTGATTAATAAAGTTGATTTTATTTTCGCATACATCCTGTGTTAATTTCGTTTTGGTCTCAAGTTATTTTACAGCGAAGTTTCTATTTTACTGATTTTTCTTATTATAATAATAAATCTAGACTTGTAAGCTTCATGGTAGCTTATTAGCCTGATTTTAACTAAGATTGGGATTCGGTTTATCCTACTGATAAATCGAGAAATATTGGTAGTTCGTTATATGTTCGAGATACGGATGGTGTTCTATGATGTTCTTTGTTCGAGATATTTTCCATGGTGTTTAATGGAGTCGTTTTAGTTCCGAGCCAGCTCAGCGCTGCGCTATTCCTCAACGGTTTCGTCAAGTAATGGTCAAGCGCCCATTTCCATTTAATTTACTGATTTAATTAAAGTTACTTGCTTAGTTTTAATTAGAATGATCCGAATGTTAGGTTTTAGCTTTGTTGTATTTCTATTTTGATTTGTCATATACTTTTGTTCTTGTTTCAAATCTGCTATAGTCCTTCGTGTTTAACTGGAATTGGTATAATGCAGCTGCTGAATGTTTAACTGTCTACTGTTACTAATTTGGTTTATTTTCTTTGACTGTATTTATTTTTAGTTGCTCATGGTCTATTTTGAAGTTGATTTGTACTGATTTTGCTGCATACCTGTGATTTGGTTAAATATGATTTCAAGGTTACTTCTCTAGCTGTCTAAATTGAATCCTTTTTGGTACTGATATGTGATTTATAATGTGGCTGCTAGAATTAGCTGATGTCTCAATGTCCGCTATATTGTGATAGTTGATGCTGATTGTTTTGTTTATTGTGATATAGTTGCTCATATTGTTATTGTCGTCGGTTGATTTAATAGTAGTGCGTTTGCTGATCATACCTGCTGAAGTTATTAGAGATGCTTCTTCCTAGTCGTTTAAATAGCATCGGTTTTTTATTTGTTATTAGCTGCTGTAGATGTTTGGTTAATTAAGTTGTTGCGTTCTTGTTATCGTGTTCCTGTAGAATATTTAGACTTGATAGAATAGCTTTTACAAGATTTAATATGGCTGTTGTGGTAGCAAGTTATTTCGTTGTTGAGTTGGAATAAAGTTGTTAATCCTGCTTTATTATGGTTCGAGTTGTAGATCTGATCTTAGTGGTTTATCTTTGATAAACACTTGATTGCGTTAATTTACAGCTTATATAATTAATATAGCCTTAATCATCTAGGCTGTCAGCTTTAATGTTTATTATTAATACAAGTTTTCATTTAATTAAATTTGTATCATTAGTTTTAAAAATTACTTTTATATAGTTTTAAAAATAAATAAAAATAAATAAAATAAAAAAAATGTTTTATTAAGTTTAGAAAATTAATTAGTTATAAAAATTAGTTTAAAATAAAAATAGCTTTTAAAATAGATTTTGTTTTATAACAAGCAAAAGTTAATTTTAAATAGGTTTAATTAATTAATAATTTTTAATTAGGTTTTTAAATTAGTTTAAATTAAATTTTTAAATAGTGTAAAGGTAAATTTATATAAATAGTTAAGTTTTAATAGTTGAAACTTTTAAATAGTTAAAATAATTTTTAGTAATTGTTTTTTAGTTTAAATGGGGAACGATTCATGCACTTTAGGAGTTTAATTGGTAGAAATAATTTTAGTTTTAAAAATCGAAATCGAATTCAAATCAATTGTCCAAATCTAAACAAAACGTCTCAAATTCACTCGATCTTCGTGTACAACGAACTTGGTTCACCAACGTGTTTAATTGAATCCGTCTTTGGTAATTTTAGTCTATTACTTTTTCCTAAAGGTAATTTTCTAATTTACCCTATAACGTATCTTAATTATCACATATACTATCCACTCTACATCATATCACTTGTTAACGACATTTTTTCTTCAACATGCCGTGAAAAAACTTAGTTTTCTCATCCCCTTCAACAACCCACCTAACCTTTGCTTTCTAGATAATGTCTTTGGACTCGATTTTATCAATATCATATAAAAACTAATAGGATTCACGTCGCTGAATAAAATACTCTTCAGAAGCAAACCCTTTGTCAATTCAAATGTCAGTATCAGAGAGCTTTACTTGATGATCCTGCTTAATTTTCGAGGACTTCACTTTGTAATTAACGACCCATTCCCTGATAGCACGTTTGAGGTGTTGAAGTTTCCTCTTAAACAATATTAACCTATTAACCTCCTCAATGCCAGACTTACTCCAAGCATTAGAAACTAACCCACGGAACCCCTCAAACTCAAGCCATGAGTGAAAAAATCTAAAAGGAGTAGGACCATAATTAACCTCCGAGACTTTAAGAAGAATGGGACGATGATCAGGAACCCCTTTCTCCAAGACAACACCACTGAAGTTAGTGAAAGCATCCAGAAAACCATCAGAAACCAAAAAACGATCAAGCTTACTCATCTCAGTCCCCCTCTTATCAGACCAAGTAGAAGAGTAACCACCTAGCGGAACATCAGTAAGAAGGGAGTTGCAAATAAAATCATTAAAAACATCAGCTTGCCTACTGTTAAAGACCGAGCCAAATCTCTCAGCAACGTCACGCACTTCATTGAAATCCCCCATTATTATAATACTCCCAACCCATCCAGACATAAGGTTTGTAAGGGAGGACCATAAGGAGATTTTTTGAACCAAATCTTGTGGAGCATACACAACAATCCACATGAGACGAACATCCGTAGGAGTCCAAAGGCCCTCAACAACAACAAAATTTTCGTGACTACTTATTTTTTACTTATGAAATAACACATTATTCCAGACACATAGAATACCACTTGAAAGCCCTCGAGACGAAGAAGCAGCAAAATCAAATTGAGAATTTCCCCAAACTTGACGAACCTTCCACAAATTAAGCTGCATCATTTTTGTTTCTTGAAGAGCTAAAAAATTAACCCTAAATCTATTACACAAACTGCTCACCCATCTCCTTTTATTGGAGTCACCAAAGCCTTGAATATTTAAAGAGAGTGAATTCATTTATTCACCTTGACATCTCCATTTCCAGCAATCAATGCCTTCAAAGTATCTTCACAACCAGCCATATTAAGTCCAAGTTCCAAACCAACTTTAATAGTCTCTTGAAGCCTCACAACCATCGAAAAACCCGTGTGCGTACCATTGCTATTCTCCTTATTTACATAAGAAGAAGAAGAACACTGAAATAGGGGATCACATTTAAAAGCAGAATCTTCCATATTAGCTAATGGACCAAGATCAGGTGCCATTGGGCGAGCAACACCCGCTTCCACTTTGCGTGTGCTACTTTTCTCAATATGGTCAGCCAAACCAAAGGGATCACTATCAGGGCCCATCTTTTCTCCAACAGCTTCTTCCTCCTGAGTAGTGGGAGCAACAACTGGTTCACACTCCATGTCATTACAAAGACCAGTTGTGTTAAGAATAGGCTCATCATTCTCAACACTACGACCATCCTCCGAGACCCCCACAGAACCTTCATCATTTACCAAATTGTCCAAGAGATCATCCTCCTGGTCATTAAACTTGCTTTCATCCACATGTTACATACTATCATCCGTGAAAGTGGGAGTCCAACTACATAGCTCCCTAACACGGATAGAGTAAACAACATCATCAAGTGTCACCATGATAGTGGCAAAAACCAAAAGGTGGTATGATGATTTAATACACATCCGCTTGCTAAGCCTATTGCAATTGTCAGAATCGTCCATGAAAATTACTTCACCCCACTTGGCACATATTTTTCAAAAACCTCGTATTCCCAAGACCTAAGCAGAACACCTTTAATTTCCAACCAAACGAGCCTTTCGTCAATGGCAAAATCATCATGCCATACTTTAAGAGAAGAAAACCAAGTCAAAATTCCATCATGTTTAAGAAACTTATCACGGGCTTCAGTAGATTGGAAATCAAACAGAACCCAAAGGCCACCTAGGTATTTAAAAGATACATCCAAAAATCCTTCATTGTGACACATCACCTGTGCGTTGGAAATAGCCCTAAAATCTTTATAGCATCCCAAAAAAGCCAGAGGAAAAGCATTAGGTTGAACATGGTCTAGAGAAATGGATAAAGGAGAAGACTCAGCTTGCGTATGAACCGATTTAGAACTCATAACGTCACCAACAAGAGAGCCCTTGGAAACATCAGCGTACGAGGAATCTTTAACGTTGGTAACTTTAGTGGCACCAACATTGGAATGATTAACAACACCTTTTAGATCCCCCCCCTTAACAACATTGTTCCTAGCAAATCTAGCAACGTTAGCATGCAAACGAAGTTTCCCAATTCGAATTTTGCAAAGAGAAGCAATAAGATATGTTGTATTGTCCACTTTAATGTAGCGGCAGAACGCATACGCTTGCCCTAATTTATTCTTCCGGTTCGTAATAAAAACATCAGCAAGGGTTCCAACTTTACCACATATGTTCCATAGTTCACGCATAGTGAGGTGCGAAGGAAAATTGAAAACGTACACCGAAATTGAAATATTAGCTAGATCATCTGAAGAAGAAGCTTTACCACGAGAAAATTGAAGCCGATCAAAAACCGTACGTCGCTTATTGCGATTAACATTCACCCAATCAGAATCTCCCATAATGCGTAGAGAGAGAAACGAACAGAAAACCCTAAAAATGGATTTTGAAACCCTAGCTGCAATTAGAACCTTTCTTAATTTCCTTGTCGATCCTCGATAAACCAAGATTAGAAGACACAACAAAGAGTGGTGATTAAATACAAGCACGACCAATGAATATCGAACCAGATTACGGAATCAATTCAAAGAGTTGAGACCCCAAACTCTTCGACTACGTCGAATTAGCCACACAAGAACCAACCACACTCAATGATAATAACAATAATCAAGGTTTACAAAGTGAATGGAGGAAAGACAAGATCAGAACCAATTAACACCCAGGCTTTGTAAATCACAGTCAAGCAGGGCAAAAAATAACAGATCCACCAAAAACTATCACAATCCCTATGGCTCCGGATTACTAGCGAATAAAGCAGTTCGTTCCCTGAGATCAATCACAAAGACGATACTCACAAGACAACAGGTTCTTTAGACACATGAATGGACGAAGGGTAGTAGATCAGAGATAGATAATGGAGATCCTAGGGGTAGCCGTCGCTGTCATTGTTAGGGTTTTTTTATGGATTGAATATATCTTACTTATATTTGGATAGTAAACATATAGTTATAATGTATCTGGCTAATAACTTTTGAATTCGATCCCAAAAAAATTAAGTTACTTTTTATTATGGTGAATTTTTTTTTCTCAAACATTTAAGATCGATTTTTTTCTTATGCGTTTAAAAAAATTGTCTGTCACATAACCATCACTGAATGATATTATTGGATGAAAACTCTAAAAAATAGAGATGGTATTTAGAAGAAAATGGAATGAATCAATATTTGAAGTTGAGATCAATATAAACCTTTTCTTTAGGATAAATCACATCAATTAATCACATTTATTCAAACTAACTTTTCATTTTTTTTAAAAAAATTAAATATTTCATAAATGGTAACTCGTCAAGTGACAAAAATACACCATTACAACGAGAATTAAATCATCTTTCTATCGAAGGGCACATGTATATATTTTCGCCGAACTTTTATTTTTAGAAAATCATACGATTCGTGATACAAATCATATATGATTTATCATGGATCATATATGATTTTCCAAAATTATATATGATTCGTGATACGAATCATATATGATTTTCTTAGAAAAAAGGTTCGTCGAAAGTATATACATGTCCCCTCGATAAAAAGATGATTTAATTCTCGTCGCGATAGTATGTTTCGTTTTGCGTAATGATTAACGGTTTGTGAGATATTTAATTTTTAAAAAATAGATTATTTTGTTAGATGCAAAAATGGATAGTTGTGATTGGTAGATTGAGTTTATGTTAAAAAAGATGAAGGTGATTTGCACACTTCATTAATTGATTGACACACTCAAATTATTTGTGTGATAATTATACCCTTACTTTCATGAGAAATGAAGTTAGCTACCGATTTTTAGAACAGTTGGTACTTCATAATCGGGTCTCAAGCCCTATATATATTGGGCCCAAATATGTTCGGCTAGTAGCTAAATCATGTATCTATATTTGGTTATTGAGGTCACTTAAATTTAAGTTAAGTGAGCTTTTTCTTTGTTCATCTACAAATGATCGGGTGGCAAATCAGTTATCGTCCAACCCTACAAGGAGAGCCAAATGTAGTAATTGACTAAATTTCTTGATCTATATTTTGGTAGTGAGTTAAAACTCGAATTGACCCAACTGTTTCAACCGCGAATGACCAAAAGCCCATTTTCGACAAAATACCTGATTGAATCATGAATCATAAGCTCGACCAAATCAATTAGAAAACCGGTTCCCGATACCTAGACATGGTTGGTGCTAAGAGACTGTCCGAACAAACTTCAATAAATGGGTATTTTGAGCTAAAAGTGAGCTAACTAACCACTCAAATGGTATTTCCTTTCAACAACAATAATCGTCCTAGTTCACTATCCATATAGAATAGCTTAAATTGACAATTATCTTCTATCCTCAATTTGCATTTGGTTAGACAAACTTAACATGATAAAGTTGAAACTCGAAATTTTAGAAGATTTCAGAAATCGCTTCGTTTAAAAGATGTAGACTATGGCTCTAGTTATTATAATATGATAGTAACATTTAAGCCCAGATATGTTGACAGTGACTAGCGACAACGGCTTATTAATCTGCTACGTAATGGGCAAAAAGGAGTCTACCCTACGAATCACTGTCCGGTCATCTTAGGGACAAAGGTATTTTACCATTTGTCCACATAGGTCCATAAGGTCGAGTCCACCACTATATGCGCTCAATCTGGGCATTGCCTATGCACCTGAATATGGGACTTGAATAGCTAGAAATAGGAGGAACGGGTGTGAGGTAGTCTTCTAGTCAATCGATTTAGACTGCTGATTCTTTCTTAAATATTCTAGGAGATGGACTACTAGGGGAAGCAAGTAAAACTTGCTACCGAGGAAGTCAAGTGAAGGCAAGGACAAATCATGTGCCTAACTTCAAGAAGGAATGAAATCAATGAACCAAATAGATAAAAATTGGCCCAGTACTCAGGCTACCATCTGGCCGAGTAGCTCCAGGCCTCCAATGGGTGGCAAGTCCACCACAAGATGTCCTCCTCAAACATGGAAAATCTATTACCTTAACCTATATAGCAAGTTAGGATCAATAAACCAGGTATTCTAACTTGGCCTGAAAGTGGATCATACCACGAGTTAAAACATGCCGCGACCAAAAGTCAAAACTGAGTTACTTGTTTGTGAACCTCTCTTCTCATAGTATGTTGGCACATAGATTAGATAAACTATTAAACATACGAATTAATCATGTCAATCAATGCTCTTTAGTAACAAGCAATCTCTGGTTTTAGCCTAAAGTTGCTCCAACATCAACACAAATAGGGCCATGGTAGCTGATCATCCTTCCAAATTTTGTATATCGTTTAAAACCTCTGCTTGCGAGTATAAAATCATATAAGTTATACAATTTTCATATCTAAAAAGAGAATAAAATTTTGCAATCAACATGCAATCATCCCATCAAAATGTTCTTATCTCCACCAATCCATGGCCTCCGTGCACGTGCGGTGGTCCAAAAACATACAACACCGACTAGATCGGTGTTGATACGGTACCACCGTACCAGTTTACAAACGGTTCTGCCCCAAGCCAAACCGAGAAACACACTCAAACTTGAACTTGAACCAATCACGTTCAGTTTGATGGTTTCAGCAGTTTGAACTAACTTTTGCATAACCGTATGTTCAATCATCCTCCCCTAATGGAAGGGTGGTTCAAGCAAGCAAATAAAAGCAAGGATAAAGAGCGCGCATATGATAAGTCAATAACTAAATCTCCATACATTAACATTCATCAACTTTCTCCATGCATGAAAAAAGAAAAACTGGCAAAAGATAGCTAGCAAAAGACCTTTGTACATAATGGCATGCTCCAGATATCACCTATGTACATTACCCATACCTATATATTTTAATGGCAATAAGGACGACTCATGCAGAATTATAACAACTCCAATTGCCCTTAACTGCAAAACTTATATCATCAAAGACGTGCCTCCAATTTGCTTGTCGCGAAGGTGTGGATGCATCTTGACGCTACTTAGAATGATAATTATTAAAGCCCCTATATACCATGCTTCATGTCCACCTACAAACCTATACCTGTAAAATACATATTCTGGTATTAATTACACCTTTTAATTCTAAATTTAGTAATATCACACATAAAATCTGCCCTACGCCCCTACACACACAGAGGTGGGTTATTTACCATCTCTACCATAAAACCTCTTAAGATTAGTTTATTACAAACGTGAATATTACTGTACTAAGATTCAAAGATGAACTCGTAGTGTCACACAAAGAATTTAGCTGCAATCGTGATATCTGAATTTGTTCTAAATATAGAAAATTTATATATTCAGGTCTATGATCTTTTACGTAAGTTTTAAGTTAGGCAACAGAATCATATGATAGTCGTGTTTACAAAAAAAGATTAATATATGATAATTTTTAAAAAACTTTGGAATACAAATGTCATCTGTACAATCATATTTTATATCACTAAAAAAAATTAATCAAATAAATAATATGTTTATATAACTTAAATAGTTAAATACATTAGTTTCTTCCAAAAACTTAGAAACAGAAAAAGACAAGGGTATGCTTTTTGACTCTCTTTCCCCGTTACCCAATTCGTTCATTTTGCCCCCTCGAATTACAAGACATATAGTATAAGCATCACAAACACAAAAAATAAATTCAAAGGAGGCACATATATTTACAATTTTGTATGTTTAAACTAAAAGTACTGGATTAAGTCATACCTATATGTAGCAATAAAGACCCTACGCATCTTCAGGACTGGAAGATGGAATAGTCCTGGTGTCCCCACCATCTACACCTTCGGCAATCGACGAGGTGTCTTCTGCCCTTGAGTTAAGAGCTCCAAGATTCATCCTGTCGACTTCTTCTTTGGTATAGATATAAATCTTATGAACAATGACGACAAATTCCCTGATAAACACGAAAGTAATACAGTGATGTGATTTAAAATTCTAAAAACAGAACCAGTAATGTTCAAGATAAAAGTAAATATTAATGAAAAAAACTTAAGGGCAACAATTTCAAACCAGTTCCTTATAGATGGATCGTCTTGCGCTATGTTTTATCTTTAACTAGTTCAACGGTTATAATTTAAAGATATAGAAATAGATTTACAGAAAAGTAATTAAAGGGCTGATAGCGGTTCAAAGTATATGTTTGAATGCAAAAAACCTTCTAAAATCAATTGATTCTAAACTTAAATAATTTATAAAATATGTGTAATCACATTTGACACCCTATTTGTTTTTGAAAATAAAATCTCCGAAAGGCCCAATTTTAAACTGAACATGAAATTCCATTTTGTGACATGACCTATTTTGACACTTCTGATACATTTCAATATTATAGGTACTTACTGCCATGGTTCATCTCCAAGAAGCATCATATCACCCTCGTCGTCAGTGTATACAACTCGCCAAGTCTTGGTGCGAGCTTTTAGTTCTCCATTAAAATCAAACAGGTTATCCAATTCAGCAACTAATTCATCATAGTTGTTGAACTTAGTAAGATCCAAAGACCTACCAAGGGCAGTCCCCTGTGAACCTGAAATTAATACAACTTTTTAAGCCAGTGTGAAAACATGATGACCTGCAGAATCATATTAACATGCAGCCAATACTAGATGTGACAATTTTGTCCTATTTAGTTATAGAAAAATTTACCCGGGTTATGTTTGATCTCTAATGAGCCAAGCGCTTAAAAATAAAAAAATAAAAAAGTGATGCATAGAGAAAAAAGTGATCAAATGGGTTGAACGGGTCGATAGTTAAAAACAAGTTTTTGATACACAAAAACCTCCTGATTAAGTTTTTGATACACCGGATATTTTAAAACTACGATCTTCTTGCTTCTTAGCAATGGCGGAGCCAGCAAGAGATCTAAGGTGGTTCCTTATTTAGTCAGGATATCAAACTAAACGAGTCAAAAAGTCAATGGGTCGGGTTATATTGTATCTTGTAAGATAAAATCTTTTACTTATTACTCCCTCCGTCCCAAAATTATAGTCCATCTTTCCATTTTGATTTGTCCCAGTTTAATTAGGGCTGAGCACGGCAGACCCAAAACCGACCCAGACCGGAAAACCGGACCGGACCGGACCGAACCGAACCGGACCGAGCAATTTCGGTCCGGTCCTCGGTCCATGGTTTTGGATGAATTCGGTCCTCGGTCCGGTCGGTCCGGTCCGGTCCGGTTCGGTCTTACCAAAATTACGTCAAATATGTCTAATAGGACCGGACCGGACCGAGGACCGAACCGGACCGGACCAACCCGGACCGGACCGGACTATTTCGGTCCGGTCTCGGTCTGGGGTTTCGGACCATTTCGGTCCTCGGTCCGGTCCGATCTTGGCCGGTCCGGTCCGGTCCCGGACCGATGCTCAGCCCTAAGTTTAATTGTCAACTTCTAAAACTTCTAAAAATAGGTAGGAATTTTAGATCAAGATTACTAGATTACCCTTAGTTGAAAATCATAATTACAAACTTTAAAAAGGTTTTAAATTAATTGGTTAAGGGTAAAACTGTCTTTCTGCAAAAAGTAAGAGAGAAAGCTAAAAAGATGGTACTTTTCTTAAACTGTGTGTTTTTTGTCGGTGGACAATAATTTTGGGACGGAGGGAGTAAAATAAAATGTTTAGTAGAAATTTTATTCGTTTAAAAATCAATTTTTTTTATTTAGTAATATGTTTTTCTAAATTAAAGTTTTTAGATTTTTAAAAATAATAAAAAATAAATTATTTCTATAATTGATGGAGAAAAAATAATTATTAGTTGTACTAATATCACAAAATACTAATTTCACAATTACAAAACACTGAGTACGTGAAATTTTTTATACGTCCGTATATTAGATAGAAATATTAAAAAAAATCATTTACATATAAATTTCGCGCTTGCACGAGACTTATGACTAGTATAACATACTAACCATAACTATTAAAAAATTGTGTCGCGTTAGAATGTTTATTTATAAACGTTAAAACAAAACTTTTACTAAAACAAATTGCATTAGATATTAATACGATATACAGTAATTGATAAAACGTAAATCAGAACTCAACATATGTAGCAATTTTTGTTTTTTCGGTGACAATTGTTTTTAGATTTGAATACTTCAAAGTTAAAACATACCAAAGATATATTAGTATCACAATTTGAAAAAACTGAAAAGGTGAAATGAAAAATTACATAATTGCAAAAAAAATATGACCACTAGATAGAACATGTGACTATAGTGACTACAATTAAAAGAAAAAGTCTATGCTCCAACTATAAATTGCTATTTCCAAAACAAAGGCGACCTTAAAATCACAACTTAGATCTGCTAAACGATGTAACACCTTAGACATCCGGTGCACCATGGTCTCCAACCAAATCTAGTAATATGGCCTTGATTTGATCAGGATTCACATACTGTCCTTCATTGGTTTGCTGCAAAAAAAATGAAAAAACAACAAATACTAATAAAAATTTACATACTTATGGTAAATATGTTAAATGGAGGGTTTATACTAAAAGATTCATATGGACGTACCTGAGCTTGAAAATCGAGTTTGTACCCATCAAAACAGCTGATCATAGCATCTCGGATGGTTAAACCGAGATCATTAAGAGTCTTAGAGATCACATACAAAAGATCCGGTTTGGGACTGCAAAAGATGTGTATATCCAGCACCCCTTTTCCTATTTCTTGGACATCAACCTACATTTTACACACCAAAAGCAATCATAAATTGTCATCAATAGATGGTATTTTTTGTTTATAGAGTTAATATACAAAGAAGTTACTAAAGTTTTTAAGAAATTTGTCCTAAGATAACGAACGTTCGTTATATGTTTCTAAATTACTAATGTTCATATGACCGGTTGATTAAGTTACTCACTTGTCAAAAACGTGATATTTTTGTTACTTAACATGAAAAAACAAGACATTTATGTTACTTAACTTATCAAAACACATGCATTCAGGTTACTCAAATTAACATTAAACTATAGTGATGTATAGTTTAGTAAAGTTTAGTAACTTAGAAACACAAAATGAACGTTTGTTACCTTAGGATAAATTTCTTGGAAAGTTTAGTAACTTCTTTGTATATTAACCCTTGTTTATACACTAGTAACGAACACGCTTAAACACATTTCTACTTAGGGTGGGCAATTTCGTAACCCGTTGGTTTAAATTTCTTATACATAGCCCTAAAAATCGAGTTTAGAATATAAAAATTTCATTAACTATTAAATGGCGATAATTATTTATCAATGACTGGTATGTATAAAAAATCGGAAAAATGAAAATGAACGTTATTAGCTTAAAAAAGAACTTCTTAAATACATAAATAAAACGAATGATACCCTAGGAGGCTCTCAGATCGGAACAAAGTCTTTCGTGCTGCATGAAGGGATAGTGGCAGCAGTTGGGGTTAGCTGAGAGGACCCAGTGGTGACTGGAGGGGTTGCAGCAGGTAGCAGCTCGAGTACGAGTTCAAGTTTGGAAACCTTCTGCCTAAGCTTTTGAAGGTTTATGATTATCATAACAATTATAAAAACCCTAACATAGATCAAAGAGCACACAGCGGAAGCAGATTAACAAGATCTTTATTTAACACAATTATAATTAATCAAGGCTAGGGTTACATACCTTTATCCTAGCAGGATCTATAAGTTGACGGAACGGTCACCGGTAGAGGTAGATCACGAACACCACCAGGATGTAATCTAAAATAAGATTACACCACGATCTTGTACACACGTGATACGGTGAGCTAACCGTGAGTCTAGCACGAACAATAACCGAGCTTCCAAGTCTATGGAAGATCTACCCAACAACCCTAGAGAGGGGCTAGGACTAGATCTAAAATAGCTTATAGAAAATCAAAGAGGAACCCTAGAGGGTGTGTTTTTGGCCGGCGGTATAGAGCAAAGAAAAGAGAATATGGAGTGAAAAATTATGAGGCTTTTTGGTTTGTTTATATACACCTTGGAAACTTAACTTCCAAGGTTAAACAAGATAAAGCCAAAAACTTTTCTTCCTTATCCTTTCTCTCTTAATAGGCCGGATATACACATGCTCAAAAGGAGGTTTCCGGAACTTTCCGACTCCTTCTTTTAGCTTCTTTAACATTCTATAACGATCGTTTAATACTTAACTTTTAATTACTTAACGATCGTTAGCTACAGTTTGATTTAATAAATATAATAAATATATTTAATAAATAAATTAACTATTCACGTAATGTGTGCAATCTCGTGATCTCGAGTTCGATCCTATCACACGACTATCGATTTTAAAGTCCATAAACTTTCAGCTTCCACTTGGACAAAATTCGAATATCGTGATCACATTGATTAGCGTCTAGTTACACTAACAATGTCACTAGTACAACTCGAGTAAGGTTTCCTGGACAAAACCTTTTAATGATATATAACCATTATTATTATCCTTTCATTTCAAATACATTGTTAATAAGGATTATGGATCTTAGTCATTCCTTCATTAACTATTCTGTTTCTCGTTTACGGATATAGCAAGATTACCAAAACACATTTGGGTGTGGCCACACAAACATCTTACTATTCCCCCGAGGGGCCCAGTTGTATTTATACTTCAAATAATAATTTGAAGGAAACGAATCCCATTTCGACTACAATCAAAACACATGAACTTCACAAAACTTCTGAAAATAACCCTTATAACTACCAGTTACGTTTAGCGTTAGGTTACCTTACAGAAATGCACTATATTCAATGCAGTTTTCTGGCATCTCAGGTCTAAGGATAACTATTTATGATTTAATTAATGACAAATATCCATAAAGTAAAATCACATAGTTGGGACAAGTCCAATATTTGATCCATCAAATATCATCCAAAATTGACCAATATACTTTCAAGTATACTCTGTCACTATTTTGAATTGTCTTAGTATAATAATACTCCCATATTATTAATCGACAACGGACATTTAGAAACATCATAATGCTCATGGATTAAAACATGTAAAATAGGATACAAAATCAAATAACAGAAAAATAAACGAAATCCAATCTTTATTTCATCAATTCAATAATGTCTTACATCCTTTATCCAAATACTAATCAACAGATTTACTGCATGAATTCGCTAGCTAGTAGCAGCCCAATTGCCTTGGCATGCTTAACTACCTTTGGCCTAGACAAAGCCTTAGTAAAAGGATCAGCTACGTTATCATCTGTGTGAACTTTTATTAATTTTATTTCTCGAGCTTCCACTTGTTCTCGAACGTAGTGATATCTACGTTTAAAGTGTCTGGCGCCCTTCATGACTCCAGGGTCATTGGCGAATATTATTGCCGCAGAGTTGTCGCAATATATATCAATAGGTTCTTTAATTGAAGGCATCACTCCAAGATCTCCAATAAACTTCCTAATCCAAACAGCTTCCGTTGCAGCTTCTGAAGCGGCCATGTACTCAGATTGAGTCGCATGCATAGCAATGGTTTTCTGCTTACTGCTCTTCCAGTCAACTGATCCTCCATTGATGACAAACACGTAACCCGTCTGAGACTTCGTATCGTCTTTATCACATTGCCAGGACGCATCACAGAATCCTGTTACATTCAATTCTGTGTCTGGTTTACCCCCGAATACCAAAAACATATCTTTCGTAGTTCTTAAATACTTTAGAATATACTTAACAGCAGTCCAGTGGGACTTTCCTGTATTTTGTTGGTATCTACTGACCAAGTTCTGAGCAAATGCAACATCGGGCCTTGTGCATCTTACAGCATACATAATAGATCCTACAGCCGAAGCATAAGGTACCTTCTTCATGTAAGCCACCTCTTCAGGTGATGATACATCTTTCTCATGACTTAAATCATGCTTAGCCTCCATAGGTAAGAAACCCTTCTTAGAGTTATGCATGTTATATTTCTTCAATATCTTATCAATATAAGCATCTTGGCTAAGACCAATTAACCGTCTACTCCTATCTCGATAGATCTTAATTCCCAGAATATATGCAGCATCTCCCAAATCCTTCATAGAAAAACATTTACCAAGATAATCCTTAACTTCCTTAAGTCTTGGAATGTTACTTCCCATGATCAATATGTCATCGACATATAGAATTAGGAACACTACATTACTCCCACTAGCTTTGCGGTATACACATGGCTCATCATGATTTTGAATAAATCCAAACTTCATGATTTCTTCATCAAATCGCTTATTCCATTGACGTGATGCTTGCTTCAAACCATAAATAGACCTTTGAAGTTTGCACACGCGTTTTGGATATTTAGGATCAACATACCCTTCCGGTTGTTGCATATAGATGTCTTCATCTAAGCGACCGTTCAAGAAGGCAGTTTTAACATCCATTTGCCATATCTCATAGTCATAGTATGCTGCTATAGCTATGAGAATCCTAATAGCTCGTAAGTCTGCTACAGGTGAAAATGTCTCCTCGTAGTCTATGCCAAAAGTTTGAGTAAAACCTTTAGCCACTAAATGTGCTTTATAGGATTGTACATCACCATCCATGTCAGTTTTCTACTTATAGATCCACCTATTTTTCACTACTTTAGCATTTTTAGGTGCGTCTACAAGACTCCAAACATCATTGATTTCCATGGATTTCATTTCCTCATTCATCGCAACTATCTATTTTGACTTTTCTGGATCAGACATTGCGGATCCATAGTTAGCAGGTTCACCAAGATCCCCTACTTCCTCCTCATCATCCTCTATGTATAGACATAGTTTGTCCGGCGCACGTATAGACCTTTGAGACCTACGTGGAGGAATTAATTCCGGTGGAACACTCAGACTTTCTGGTTCTACAGGAATTTCATCGCTAGTATTTTCAGAAGGCAATGTATCTTCTTGAATTTCTTCAAGATCATAATTCCTCCCACTGAATTCTTGATTTACAAGATCATTTTCAAGGAAGTCTCCATACCGAGCCACAACTATTTTGTTCTCAGCTGGATAATAAAAGTAGTAACCCATAGTTTCCTTCGGGTAACCTACAAAGATACATTTAACTGAGCGTTGTTGGAGTTTATCTCCAGAGTCACGTTTCACATACGCCTCACAACCCCAGACTTTCAAATAAGACAAATATGGCTTCTTGCCATGCCATAGTTCATATGGTGTCTTATCAACCTTCTTTGTGGGAACCATATTCAGAATACGAACAGCTGTTTCAAGAGCATAATCCCAAAAAGATAATGGTAAAGTTGTAAGATTAAGCATAGATCGTACCATATCTAATAATGTACGATTTCTCCTTTCAGATACACCATTTTGTTGTGGAGTATATGGAGAAGTAAGTTTCTTAACAATTCCATTCTTACTTAAATAATCTTTAAACTCTTGACTTAAATATTCACCACCACGATCAGAACGAAGAGCTTTAATCTTCTTTCCTAGTTGTAACTCTACTTCGGCTTTAAACGTTTTGAATGTTTCAAATACCTCATATTTATGTTTAAGTAAATAAACATAACCATAACGGCTATAATCATCCGTAAACGTCAAGAAGTAGCTAGCACCTTTCCTTGACACATGTCTAAGTGGTCCACACACATCAGTGTGTATTAAACGAAGTAGTTCAGTAGCCCTTTCAATATTGCTATTAAAAGGTTTCTTGGTCATCTTCCCAGAGATACAAGATTCACATTTATCAAATGATTCATCATTGATACTTTCCAAAAGCCCATCACGTTGAAGCTTTTGTATGCGAGTCTTCCCAATATGGGCAAGCCTATGATGCCAAAGATAAGAAGAGTTCTTGTCTAACTTACTCTTCTTATTCATGCTAAAAACAGAATTATTTTTCCTCTTGGGATTTTTATCATGTATGTTAATTTCAAAAACACCATTCACAAAAATTGCATCAAAATAGAATAAACCATCTTTGAAAACAGAAATTCTATTATTATCAATCGTGTGAGTAAATCCAAGATCCAACATACAAGAAAAGGAAATGACACCCCTAACAATTGTAGGTGCATAGTGATAATTATTCAAAAACAGTACTAAACCCGAAGGTAAAACTAATTTAAATATTCCTATAGCTTCAACTGCTGCTTGTGCGCCATTGCCCACTTGCAATAATTGTTCCCCATAGGTAAGCCTCCTTTTCAACTCAAATCCCTGCAAGGTATTACAAATATTAATACCACATCCCGTATCATATACCCAGGAGTTTGATTTGTATGAAAGATTAAATCTCTATCATAAAAAAGTTACCAGAAGATGGTGCTGCAACACCTTGCTCAGACTTCTTCTTATGTTCTGCCATTTCATGGAGATAGAGAGAGAAATTCCTCTTCTAGTGTCCAGTCATCTTGTAGTAGTGACAAGTCTCATCTTTCAGAGATTTCTTAGCAAAGTTCTGCTTCGGTTTTGATGTAGTCGCAAGTTGCTTGCTCTTATCAACCTTGCCTTTGCCTTTCTGCTTCTTATTCACTTGCGGTTTTGGTTTCGACACTCTACCCTTTTGTACATAAAGTACTTGAGGAGTAGCAGTGGGTGCCTTATCTTTCAAACCCTTTTCGAAGTCAATGAGCATTGCATGTAAGTCATTAACTGTCTTCCCCGTGCAATGCATATTATAGTTACGAACGAAATCATTGAAGTCCTTATTAAGGGACCTATTGATCAAGTTAATAGCCATATTATTATCAAAGGGTTGTCCTAGTGCTATGAGTTGTTCCATATAACCCCTCATCTCCATATAATGAGCACTTACGGACTTTCCAGGAGCTTGCTTGCAACTATGTAGAGCATCAACCAGATCATATATCTCTACAGCTTGCGACGTTTCATACACAACCTTGAGTTCATCAAGCATTTGCTGAGGAGAGGCTAGCTCATACTTCCTTTGAAGTGATGGAGCCATTCTCCCTAACATTACAGCAACCACCTCATGGTGCTTCTTAACGTAAGCAGCGTGTTGAAGCCTTTCCGCATCAGTTGCTCCTTCAGCAAGATCCTCCGGAAAAGGAGTTTCCAAGATATTGATGGTACCCGCCGCTCTCAAAACAATTCTTAGTGAGCGGTACCAATCATTGAAATTAGGGCCAGTAAGTTCAAGCCGTTCAAAAAATGCTTTGAACGCCGAGCTTATTGTCAGATTGTTTTCGGGTTGAGCCATTTCTACATAAATAAGTTCAAACATTAGTATTTTCGATAATAAAATTTAAGAAAATAAAATTACCCCAGTAATAAAACCATAGTATTTTCCTTGAAAAACTAGAATCCATATTGACATAGATTTATCACATCAGTTGATCTGCTAGTGACAAATGTATTCAACACAGTAACTTGTCGAACAATAATTGCCAAATCATATTGCAATTTCTAGATATGTCAGGGATTTACATTGCCAAAAACATTTGCATTGTAAACATGTTTTATCCCTTCTTTATGCCTTAAGTTTCCAGTTCTCACTGAGTAACTCAATTAAGTCGACTAATCTAAAGAACGTAAAACCTTCATGTGCAATCTTATTCAGTCATGAAGTTTTCTCTCCATTACAACATCGTCCGATATCTTATATGACGACAATTGTAACTTCAAGTGTTCGTCAATTAGAGGGCATATGACTTAAATTTTAGGGTATAGATTCTGGTGTCAAAATCATGTATGGAGAAGCATGCATACATCTCCATAGCATAAGTTTAATAAAATGTTTAGTAAACTTTTTGGTGAGACTAAAAGGTTCATCATATATTTGCAAGTTGAGGTATTGGTTAAGCCAAACAACCTTAAAGAATTATACCAATAACAACCGTAGGTAATTCCAATTTTGACGCACAGGCGAGCTGGGAATTTGGTCAGCGCTGAAGCATAACACCTCCTTCCTTAACCGGGTACTTGACCAGCAGTGCGTTATACCCACTTTATAGTTTGTCAAAATTGAGTAGGCCGTTAAGTTGCTATTGCAATTCTAATCAACACAAATCATATGTAATTTAGATCTCAAAACAATTCATTAATTTTGATAAGATTTAGTCCATATTATTTTTCTTAAAAAAAATTACCCTTGTTTACAACATACAATGTAAAAACACATGAAAACAAGTAGTACAAAAAAACTAAATCAAATAGCCACATGCATAACAATTTATTCAAAGAACATCAAATCTAGGGTTTTTATGAACATAAAAAGTCTTCCCTAATTTTAAAACTTTGAATCAAATAAAACAAATAGCAATCAAAATTATATGATCCGTAAGAAACATGCATGTTTATTACGGATCTCCCATATTCTCTTAACAATTAAAAAAAAAAACTACTACGGATCGTAACCATGCATGACATAACAATTAATTCATGCAAACCATCTAAAGTTTAATTACCATGTAATTTTAGGGTTTACAAATTTTTTTTTTTTATAAAAAATTCGGCTATAGCCGATTTTAAAAAATAAAAAAAAACAAAACAAAACCCAAATTTTTATAAAACCTAAAAAAAACATGTAATTTTTAACACAAATCAATATAGTTAAAAAAAACTTTAGATCTAGATAATTAAAATCATGTTAAAACGGCTCTCGATGCCACTGAAGGTTTATGATTATCATAACAATTATAAAAACCCTAACATAGATAAAAGAGCACACAGCGGAAGTAGATTAACAAGATCTTTATTTAACACAATTATAATTAATCAAGGCTAGGGTTACATACCTTTAACCTAGCAGGATCTATAAGTTGACGGAACGGTCACCGATAGAGGTAGATCACGAACACCACCAGGATGTAATCTAAAATAAGATTACACCACGATCTTGTACACTCGTGATACGGTGAGCTAACCGTGAGTCTAGCATGAACAAAAACCGAGCTTCCAAGTCTATGGAAGATCTACCCAACAACCCTAAATAGGGGCTTGGACTAGATCTAAAATAGCTTATAGAAAATCAAAGAGGAACCCTAGAGGGTGTGTTTTTGGCCAGCGGTATAGAGCAAAGAAAAGAGAATATGGAGTGAAAAATTATGAGGCTTTTTGGTTTGTTTATATACACCTTGGAAACTTAACTTCCAAGGTTAAACAAGATAAAGCCAAAAACTTTTCTTCCTTATCCTTTCTCTCTTAATAGGCCGGATATACACATGCTCAAAAGGAGGTTTCCGGAACTTTCCGACTCCTTCTTTTAGCTTCTTTAACATTCTTTAACGATCGTTTAATACTTAACTTTTAATTACTTAACGATCGTTAGCTACAGTTTGATTTAATAAATATAATAAATATATTTAATAAATAAATTAACTCTTCACGTAATGTGTGCAATCCCGTGATCTCGAGTTCGATCCTATCACACGACTATCGATTTTAAAGTCCATAAACTTTCAGCTTTTTCAAATAATCAATAGCATCTTCAAGAACAGAACCCCGATCATTCGTCTGTTAACAATTACACTGAAGGAATAAAACAAGTACAGTAACTTATCTCCCCAAACCGACTACACGTTTATATCGTTTTTGTGAAACAATTTGGTTTGTATAAAATCGTTTTATTTATTGATTCATAACAAGCTTATCTCACTTAATAGAAATATTCGATTAGTATATAACTGAGATAAATGATTCCAAACACCCTAGAAACTATTTATTTGACTGTATTAATACTATGAACAAAAATTGAACAAAAAGAAATTTATGTTTTGCTCACCGTGCTCATCTTTGGAACTACAGACCTCAGCTCGAGAAGCAACTTATTCAGCTTTTCTGTGTGGCTCCTTTCAGGCTCCTTGCTTTTAGCTCGCTGATGGCCACCAAGATGATTACTTTTAGAGCTCCCTTCGGCGGCACTAGAATTAGTATTAGAGGCAGCCGCACTACCAGTGTTAGAGTCATAGTTTCCAACTTTATTATTATCGCTTTTTGAGTTCCCTCCAGTGACATTAGCATTATTGTTATTGTTTTCGACTTTGAGAAAATCTATAGTAACCATATCTGCTTCACCACCTTTGGTTATATGTTCACTTGCATTCTCTACGGCATACGAGGTTTCTTGTGCTCCAGTTGATGCGAAATTCTGCATAGTAAAACCAGAGGGCTGGTTTTCATGGAATTTGAAAATTGAGGATTAGAAACTATATTCAGATTAATTACTTATGTGTGCTTCGTAGTAGTGACCATAATTTGGTTCGCGGAAAATTTGGGGAAATTTTCGTCTAAACTATTCAGATTATTTTGAGGACAGTGTACCAATTGTTATTTTCGTCAACTCGTAAGAAATTTGATCACTCGTTTGGTTGCTATAATCATCACCATTGGTGTTCACGTTCGTAAGTTTTCTAGTGCACGAACCGAAAGAAATGGATGTTTTCATAGGATGTTTGAAATGGTCAGTGTTTAATATTAGTACAATATCTTATTTTTTATATTACTATATAATATAATATAATCTTCTCCAAAACTTGTATGCATTACATGATGGAAAACACAAATACTAACAATCTCTACTAAATAAAAAGAGAAAACTGTTTTTCTTAATAATTAAAAACATAAAAATGAATAAACTCAATGATAACAACATTCATATACTTAGGATAGTATAAAGTTTATATTTGTTTTGGTACCTTGTTTTTTTATTATGCACATGTTCATATCAAAACAAACAACCTAATTTGTTCCAAGCTAGGAGGAAACTACAAAAGAATCTTCACCCAAGTTGTATGTACAAGCTTAGTTCGATTAATCAATTTACTATCACTACAAATTTGTTAACTAAATTAAATGTGAAAAGAATAAGTAATAAAAAGATAACCAAAAGTACATTCTTATCAATTTTCACTAAAAAGAATCGCTAAAAATTATTTTCATCAACTCTTAGTAAATAAGAAAAAAGTAAGTAATAGAGGTATCACTAAAAGTCTATTCATATTCAATGTTTAGTTAGCAAAAGTGTTAAAATTTTGATGTTTCTTTCTTCTATATTTATATTCAATGTGTTTTACTAAGGAAAAGTTATAATGACTTAAATGATTGTCTATCTTATTAGTAAGTAAAACTTTTAGCAAGTAAATGTCTTCTATTTCGTTGTGTATGATTTATTTACTTGATTTTATTAAGTGAATGCCATATATGTTTCATGACTAGTATCTATTTCAAGTTCAAGTGGGTCGACATGTACCTATAATTCCTCAAATACAACTCTTCATAAGAATGTTTTCAGAAGTATCACCATAGGTATTACAAACAGCAACTAACAAAGTCACAAGAGAAACGGTGTTGCAGAAAAGGCGGGGATCGCCATCATGGTCTGCCGTTTCTTTTGACTATTTATACATGGTTTGATGAGAAAAAGAAGAAATGCATGGGTTCGGCTTTAGAGTCGATTGAGTCTGAGTTATCTTTAGAAGGTAATGATGATTACGTTTGTTCTACTGGTAATCCGACTATGGTAACTCCTTCTCGTAAGAATCTATTCGAGTATTCTTACTACCATGACAAATAATCATGGTCTAAATGATCCACATACGTCTACCAATAGTCCTAATCCTACTACCTCGGATCACTCTGGTATTCCTCAGCTAATTAATAACGGTCGATATCATATATTAACGGGTGGTTAATTAGGTACATATGTACCCTATTAAAAAGGTAAGTAAACATGTTAGTAATGAACTTGTAATTCAAAAATTACATCATCTTATGCTAACAAGGTTAGCCTCGCACCTTTGATGAATGCTAATCTTTAGAAACTCGAAATTAATTTTCCGAATGATGATGGTTATGACGTATAGTTAACTTTGGCTTTGGTTCATGAGTTTAATGATAGAATGAAGAATGCGCTTTATGGATACTTTATCGGCAAAAGAGGCTTGCGTTTTCTGTTGTGCAATGGTTTGTGCAGAACAACCTAAAATTTTTGGTTTGAATTAAGTAACCTGTGTGAAAGATTACTCCTTTTTTAAGTTCTCATCTATAGATTATGTTGATTTGGTGCTTCATGATGATCCAAGGATGATTCGTGGCATCCCTATTTTTTACGAGGCACTGTTGGTTGAATACATATCAAATGAATTAAGCTTGATGGCCACGAAAATTGGTACCCTAGTAATGCTTGACTTGTATATGAACTCTATGTGTTTTGAGTCAGAGGGATGAAATAGCTAAGCAAGAGTTGATTGAAATCATTCTATCAATAATTTAGTAATTATTTGGTGATAATTGTTTTAAACCTTGAAGTAAATGGATATAATAAAGAAACAATTCGTAATGAATACGAGTGGGAACCTCCTCGTTATTGTACATACTTGATATATGGTCACTTTATCGTGGATTGTCCAAAAAGTACCATGTAAACTGTTAGCCTCAAAATATTGAGTCAAACAAGAATGATCGGTCATAAGTTTATTATGTATCGTTTATTAGAACGTTGTAATAGGTAGTAGAATAGTCATAACAATACGGGCTTGATGGCTAGCTTAAAAGGCTTCTTTTAAGGTACTGAGCATTCAAGCCCGACCCATCAAACAATACAGCCTATTAAGCTACATGTAGGCTAGGCTATATAAACCTCTCCTAGCATGTTAGGAGAGGGCCGGTTGTTTCATTTCTTAATCTAATATTCACATAGTTATCATCTCTCTCTCTACTTTCGCTCACTACTTTCTCTCTCTAAACTTCATCTCTTTTTTTTATCTTATTTCTTATAATATAACCATGATAAAGTGATTAATATAGGAATAACAATTCACATCAGAGCCTAAAGTAGATGTGATTCTATTTGTGGTGGATCTACAATTGGTATTATTCGCCACGGGGTAGATTAGTGATTGGGTTTGTGGTAATTTTATTTGTGTTCGTGTGTTTTAAGCTCAAAACGCTCGCGTCCCAAAATTCTTTTTGTGTTTTTCGCCTTTAAATCTTTCTTAAAATCTCTTATATAGTCGTGGTAGGGATTTGGGTTCTTGTTTTGGTGAAAAACGCAAATTTTTTTGGTATTTGGATCATTTTTAGTGAAAAATCTCGAATTTTCGTGTTTTGTCCAAGTTCCTAAAAATTCTGAGATATTGCGAACTTGAAAACCCTAGATATTGCAAACTCAACATTTTTTGCGAACTCAGTAGTATTGCGAACATAGTTATTGCGAAGTCAAGACTTATTGCGAAATGGGGTATAAAAAATCAAATTTTTGCGAACTCAACAATTTTTGCGAAGTCAAGGATTTTTACGAAGTTGGGTATTATGAACCTAGTTTATTGCGAACTTGGAGATTGCGAACTCAGGCTTAAGTTTTTCCGAACTCAGGATTGCGAACGCAGGCTTAGTCTTTTTGCGAAATCAGTTTTTGCGAACTTAGAAACGTTATTGCGAAGTTGGATTTTTTGCGAACTCAGGGGATTGCGAAGTTGGATTTATTGCTAACTAGGATTGCAAACTCAAGGGATAGCGAAGTTGGATTTATTGTGAACTGGGATTGCGAACTCAGGGGGATTGCGAAGTTGGAGTTATTGCGAACTGAGAAAGAATATTGCGAAATGAGCTTAGAAAAATTTAATCTGAATGTAGCCAAATTTTCGTTTGAAGTGTTTTAGCCTTAGCCAGTATCTATACTAGTTTCGGAACATAGTTTACCAAAAACCAAAAGAGTTAAATTTTTTAGGTCAAGTAAATTCAAATTTTTTCCACACTAGATTATGGCTATTTTTGACTCGATCTCAAAATTTGGCTATTCAACATTTTTCGGTTTACGTTATATCAGATTGAAGAATTAATTGTCGGACTAAAAAAATTCAGAATTTTTGGAATTTAGACCACAACCTAATCGCACTACGTCTACTTAAGATCCGAAGTCAATTCATCAACCGAGACACCACCATCATGAAAATGGTATCTAAATCGATATATGAAGAATACTTTAGTGGAGCAACCCACGATGACTCAAATACGAATAAATTCGATGTTCTGCATACTGCTACAACAGATTCTACAAACACATCCATTAATTCTAAGATGATACATACCAATGAAGTTCAGAAAAGTACCAAGACTGTAATCAACAAACCGTTCACGACAAGCAGCTTGGATTCTGTAACACAAGATGTGCATGCACTCAAATGAAAGATGTCGAAAGCAAAAGAACGATGCATGATACACTTTAGATCACTCCTGACACACCTTTGAATCCTTTTAAATGATGATTTAAGAGGCACTCGCGTCGAACTTGGATTCAAACCGATATTCATGTCACTATTTGGTAACGATGTTGAGACCCTTATAAGCACAATGCTACTCAATGCGGATAAATTTCAACAACTACTTGCCAAAGACGAATCTCAAGAGGTTGAATCCATAGATGCCGTTTTGGTTTTCGAAAATCAGTTTCAGCAATTCATTGATACCACAGCCTCTGTACTCTATGATCGAGAGTCCATAAAAAATATTTTTTTGAATATACTCGATTCAAAGTTCAAGAGTTCAAAGAGACATTCCTTCAACACATGAGTAATTTACAGAAGTCCATTGCTGAACAAACACGTCATAAACAGAAAGTTGAAAGAAGGGTGTATAAAAGACTGCAGACGAACGAGAGCAATGCCGATGATGGTTAATCGGTGTATTTTGCATATACCTCATAGCATGTTAATTTAGCATAATTGGATATTTATTTGTCGTTATATATGTACTTTGAGTGTGTTTTGTGATTATGTAGGCTACGAGCGAAGTGGAATAAAAATGGACGCTTAATGAATTTTTTGGAGAAAAGACATTGTGAGCGCCGATAAATGAAGAAAAAATATTGAAGAAAAAGATTTGAGCGCGTCGCAATATTTTCGGTCATCTTTTATTTGTCCGGGTTCGTTCGAGAAATTATTAATGTTGGGTTATTTTTTTATTCGGCCAAAGTTATTATATGCCAAAAGAATAAAAGAAAAAATAATAATTTTTGGGCCCAATATCCAATAACCCACTGGTGGATACTATAAAAAGAAAACGAGAAGACACAAAAGGGGGTCCAACAAACAGTCGACATATCTTTTCCACATAAAAAAAAAGACGACTAAAAGGTGGTGAAAAAAAAACGACTAGAAAAGGAGGAGATTCCATTTTTTTGGTTTGTAGATTATACAATTCGTATGGTGAAGGTTTCCACAAGGGATCCAAATTTCAAAAGGAAAAAAAGATTCTTTTAATTAAGATAGAGATGAAGCGGGTCGGGTACCGCCGCGATGTCCGGCTAATTTTATTGTAATTCTTTCTTGTAACTTTATTTATGGTTTGATCAGTACTTTTGGATTATCATATTTTTATTAAATTGATTTATATTTATTTATAAATTATTTTTATTGATTTAATATTATGTTTAGTTATTTATGCGAGACAATTTATTGTTAGTTAACGATTCATACTTATTTTTAGTTAAAAAAAAGATGGTCGTATAATCAACATAAGTTGTACCTAAATAAATTGTTAAAATATAATTATTGGTTGGATTAATTTAAAATTTATTATTGTGAGTCTTTGATAAACATAATAAATGCCAACATTAATTCATTCATATTAAGTCAAAATAATCTTTGTAATCGGTTCTAAAAAGTTTCGATAATCTATAAGTGTGATCAACCATAAATATTAGGAGCTGGAAGGGATTACATTTTTCTTTTAATTGTTTACATCCTTATTATATTTCTCTAGCTTTACTATTAGTCTAATATTTATTTTAATTTTTAATCCGCATTTTTATTATTAAAAGTATTTTAGTTGTTAGATTTCAAAACCAAAACCTTTATTGATCAGTGATCACCCCAAAACTTAAACTAAAACCACATAGTCCTCGTGGATCGATACCCGCTTACCCTATCTAGTATAAGGTAATTAGGTTATTATTTTTGACCGACACTTTGACGTCGATAAAAAATTTGGCGCCGCTGCCGGGGACTCAGTGAGCTTTTTGTTTAAGTTTTTGTTAATATTTTTCTTTAATAAAATACAAAAATACAAAAAGATTTTATTTTTCTTGTTTTGTAAGTTTTGTTTTGTTTCTTGTGAGTGTGCAGGTTAGTGTATGCGCACACGTAGATCGGGACGTACATCACCGATAGCTTACGATCCTGAGGTTGAGAAAAGTGCAAGGTTAAGAAGGAAGACGTTTCGACAGTTTTCTACTAATCTTGATTTTTCAGGTTTAGCAGAGCTTTTCGCTGAAATGCCAAGTGACGAAGATATTGGCGGAAGTGCTAGCGGCAGTAGTAGCGGAGAAGAATCCCCACCACGGGGTGTTGATTCTTATTATAGGTCAGGGATCTTCGAGGATCCCTCGCCTATCGTTTATCCGGATCCGGTTAAATGGGTTACAAGTAACTTCAAGATCCAGCCGAACCTCATAGCAATTTTGCCAGTGTTTAGAGGTCGTGACGAGCCATACGCACATCTGCGAGAATTCTTCTCAATTACTGACACACATCAGGTTAATAACATTACCAAGGATGAGGTAAGACTTCGCCTTTTTCCTTTCTCACTTAAAGATCAAGCTAAGGACTGGTTCTCATCTCTTGAGCCAGGTAGTATTAACTCATGGTATGAAATGCAATCTGCTTTTTTTGAGGAATTTTATTCTATAAGTAAAACTGCTGCCATTAGGAATAAGATTAAATCCTTTCGTCAAATTCCAGGCGAGCAGTTTCATGAAGCATTTAATAGACTTAAGGAGTTATTAAGAACATGCCCTCATCACGATGGTCAAAAATGGGAGCTTGTCAAAGTCTTCTATGACGGGTTGGATTATAACAACCAACAATTTGTGATGGCCACTAGTGGGGTATGTTTTTCTCGCGACCTATGGAGGAAGAATGGGAGTTTTTTGAAAAACTAAGCAAAGGTTCTAAGACCCAAGCTTCAGTGGATCGAAACAACCACCCATCTTTCGCCAATTATGCGTCTAACCAACGTGGCACAAATTCTGAAATTAGCGAGTTAAGTAAGAAAGTTGATCTTTTGTTAAAAATATAGGAAAAGGTGTTCCGAATGTGTCTAATGTGTCGCATAGTGGGTGTTAAATGTGTGGTGATCCAAGTCACTCTGTCGATAATTGTCAAAGTTAGGGGGTGCCACCAAATGAGGAGGTAAATGGAGTCTATGGTGGTCGTCCACGAAATGACCCATTCTCCGAAAGTTATAATCCTGGATGTGGCAATCACCCCAACCTCCGTTGGAAAGATGAAGACAATCGACCTAATAATGCCCAACAACAACACTATGGTTACAAACCAAGGTACGAGGGTGGCGACTCATCTCACTTCCAACAAAATTCTTACAATCATAGGCCAAAACAACAATATCCAAATCAGGGCCAAGGCCAAGATGATAACCGTCTCTTGAACCTTGACCGAAAGTTTGATAGGCTTATGGATTCATTGTCTACCAACAATCAAGAGATTAATAGAAAATTCGAGGTCACTAATAAAAAACACGAGACCACTACTATATCTATTGCAGCTCTTGAGAGACAAGTTGGTCAATTGGCGGATCAATTAAGCAAAAGAGATCAGGGAAGGCTACCGAGCTATCCCACCATGAATCCCGTACACAAGAAAAATGGAAATGAGCACGTGAATATGGTGACATCTCTTCGAAACGGTAAAATCTACAACAATGACAAGGGAATTCCAAATTCTCCTGATGTCGAGGATTTCGTCACTGAAGATGAAATCATTGTTGAAGGTAAAGATTCTGATAATGTTAAGTCCGGTTCTAAGTTGGTAAATGATTTGTTAAATGATTTTCCTAAACCAACAACACCGAATCTTAAAGCTACTGAATCTCCTGAAGTTAAGGAGGGTGGTGTGTCCAGCACACCTTACCCTACGGCTTTGGAGAAATCGACATCTGTAAAGTTAGCTAAAAAGGGTCCTCACGCTGAGGATATGTGGGAGACTTTCAAGCAAGTTAAGATCAATCTCCCCCTTATTGATGCTATCAAGCAAATTCCTGCTTATGCCAAGTTTTTAAAGGACTTGTGTACTCAGAAGAGGAAGCTGAAGGCGTCTTTGCCTAAAAAGATTGACCTAACTGAGCATGTTAGTGCAGTCTTATCTAGCTCCCTTCCTCCTAAATTCAAAGATCCTGGAGCACCGTTGATTTTAGTTGTGGTCGGAAATATTGCCATTAAGAAGGCGCTCCTTGATCTTGGTGCCAGTATCAACATCCTTCCTGCTAATTTGGTTGATAAGTATGACTTAGTAACTCTTCGTAAGACAGACACTATTATTTCCTTAGCCGATCGATCTACCAAAATTCCTAGAGGTATCTTAGAGGATGTAATTGTGAAAGTTGATGATTTCTATTACCCAGTTGACTTCTTTGTTATGGACACCGAGTCGCAATACAAAGATGTTCAACCAACTATTATCCTTGGGCGCCCATTCTTAGCCACGATAGATGCTAGGATTAATTGTCGGACCGGCGCCATGGATATTGCCTTCGGTAATAAGAAGATAAGATTGAATGTGTCTAATTCTATGAATTCTCCTACAATGAATGAATGTTACCAATTAGACGTGATTAACGAGGAAGTTCAAAAGCATGCATCCCGTATGCTTAAGGATGATCCTTTAGAATTATATCTAACTGGTGAGAATGAGGAGATTCTTGATGTTGCTGAAGTTCAAGAGATTCAAGAGTGTTTGGTCAGTTCCTTGGACCATCAAAAACCACCTTGGTCTTATAAAGTGGAGCCCTTGCCTTCTACTTTTGACACGGCCACGAAACCGTCTCTAGAGGTGCCTCCAGCTCTTGAAGTAAAACCTTTTCCATCTAATCTCAAATATGCTTTTCTAGGTCCTAATAATACTTTACCTGTTATTGTTGCTTCTGATCTCTCTGAATCACAAGAGGAAGCACTTCTAAAAGTGCTTTCCAAGTGCAAAGCAACAGTAGGATTGTCGATTGCAGACTTGAAAGGGATCAACCCTTCATTATGTATGCATCGAATTGTTACGGACCCAGATATTAAGCCAGCAAGAGATGCGCAAAGGCATCTGAATCCTGATATGAAAGAGGTAGTGAAGACGGAAGTTCTTAAATGGTTAGATGCTGGTATCATCTATCCCATCTCGGATAGTAAATGGGTAAGTCCTACTCAAACGGTTCCTAAAAAGGCCGGAACCACCGTTGTAGAAACCGAGAATGCAAAAAAACTCACAACCCTTCATTGATCAAATAGTTGAGAAGATTTCTAGTAAAAAGTTCTATTGCTTCTTGGATGGGTACTCCAGTTATAATCAAATACCCATCCATCCTGATGACCAGGCTAAAACTACGTTTACGTGTCCATACGGGACGTTTGCATTTCGAAGAATGCCTTTTGGCCTGTGTAATGCACCCGCTACCTTTCAGCGGTGTATGATGAGTATCTTTTCTGACATGGTTGGAGAATCTGTAGAGATATTTATGGATGATTTCTCCATCTTTGGTCAGTCCTTTTAAAGCTGCCTTGATCAGCTTGAAAGTGTGTTAAAAAGATGCACCAAAACTAATTTGGTGCTTAGTTGGGAGAAGAGCCATTTCATGGTTCGAGAGGGAATTGTATTAGGGCATGTTGTGCCTGAAAAAGGATTTGAGGTTCACCGTGCCAAAGTACAAGTAATTTCAACCCTTCCTCCTCCCACTACCATCAAAGGTGTACGTTCTTTTCTTGGTCATGCCGGGTTCTATAGGCGATTTATTAAAGATTTTAGTGCAATATCAAAGCCTCTTTGTAATCTACTCTTAAAAGATGCACGATTTGACTTTAGTGAATCATGTCTTAAAGCATTCAAATGCTTAAGCAAAAGCTTGTAGAAGCCCCTATTTTACAATCACCTGATTGGTCGAAGCCTTTCGAGATCATGTGTGATGCGAGTGATTATGCCGCTGGGGCGGTTCTAGGATAGCGGGTCGATAAGAAACCCGTTTTAATCTTTTATGCTAGTAAGACTTTTTCAGAAGCTCAAATGAATTACACCACTTCTGAAAAAGAGTTGTTAGCCATGGTTTTTGCTCTTGATAAGTTTAGGTCATATATTTGGGGGCATTCTAAGGTGATAGTATTTTCATATCATAGTGCCTTAAGATATTTGTTGACTAAGAAAGAGACAAAACCGAGGTTGCTTAGGTGGATTTTGATTTTACAGGAATTTAATCTATAAATTCGGGATAAAAAGGGGTCAGAAAATATAGTTGCCGACCATTTGTCTAGAATTATCCCTCTGCCGTTCAACCCTTCTGATGTGATTAAGGAAAGCTTTCCGGATGAAAGTTTATTTTAGGTTTCTAAGGTTCCTTGGTACGCAAACATAGTTAATTATCTTGTAGTTAAAAAACTTCCGGAGTTTTGGTCTAAGCAACAAAGAAAATACTTCTTCTCCCAGTTGAAGCATTATTTTTGGGAGGATCCGGAGCTCTATAAGGTGTGTGCTGACCAAGTCGTTAGGAGATGTGTTCCTGACCATGAGCATATGGACATATTGGCTCATTGCCATTCTTATGCATGTGGTGGACACTTTGGTGCCACAAAATCTGGGCATAAAGTCCTGCAAAGCGGTTTCTTTTGGCCGACTATATTCAAGGATGCCCAGTCTTTTGTGAAAACATGTATTCGTTGCCAACAAGTTGGTGGGATTTCAAGGCGTGATCAAATGCCTATGATTCCCATACTTGTTGTTGAGATCTTTGACGTGTGGGGTGTTGATTTTATGGGACCATTCCCCACTTCACATGGCAATGTTTACATTTTAGTGGCAGTTGATTATGTGTCTGAGTGGGTAGAGGCTGAGGCTACTAGAACCAATGACCATAGTGTAGTTCTTAAGTTTGTTAAGAAGAATATCTTTGCTAGACATGGAATTCCTAAGGCTATAACTAGTGATGGGGGTTCCCACTTTAAGAACTTTCGATTTGAGAAATTATTGAAACATTATGGAGTTAATCATAGGATAGCTACCTCTTATCACCCACAGACTAGTGGATAGGTGGAAGTATCTAATAGGGAGATTAAGCGAATCTTAGAAAAGACCGTTCGTAGTGATAGAAAAGATTGGTCCTTGAGGTTAGATGATGCATTGTGGGCATATAGGACGGATTTTAAGACTCCTATTGGTATGTCACCGTATAAGTTGGTATATGGTAAGCCGTGTCATTTACCGGTTGAGATAGAGCATAGGGCTGAATGGGCGATTAAGACCGTTAATCTGGATTTAGAGAAAGCAGGTAGTTCTAGGAAACTTTAAATATCTGAACTAGATGAGATTAGACGTGATGCCTATGAAAGTTCTAGGATTTATAAGGAGAAAACCAAAGCTTTTCAGGATCGACACATCACCAAGAAATCCTTCTTGGTTGGTCAAAAAGTTTGGTTATTCAATGCTAGACTTAAGCTTTTTCCTGGAATGTTGAGAAGTAAATGGATGGGTCCATACATAGTGACTCAAGTCTCTCCATACGGAGCCATTAAAATAAAAAATATGGTGGGTGGAGAGCCTTTTAAAGTTAATGGACACCGTTTGAAGCCGTATGTTGAGTTGGAAAGTGATTAGATGGAAACGGTGGATGTGGTTTACTTGGAACCACTCCAACCGTCTCAATAGCTCATTTGAGTTATGTCTGGCTGAAGACGGTAAACTTAGCGCTTCGCGGGAGGCAACCCGTGGTTTGTGGAACTTTGTGGGTGTGTTCACTACAAACCCTCACGAGACAAAACTCGTCCAGTCGGGCTACTGAGTGGTTTAAAAAGGTTTGTTGCATACGCTAAATGCAATCGTGATTCTTACGAAAGTGAGTTAGGTTTTTGTTTTTTGTGTGAGTTTGTCAAATTGATTTTTAACCAAAATTTCAATTTAAAGTTTTTTGCATTAGGGACAATGCAATGCTTTAAGTTGAGGGGGGTGGCACATGTGTTACATGTTTTTGTGTGAAATTTTGGTCAAAATGGGTTAAAATGTGATTTTTGGGAAAAATTGAAAATTTTTAAAATTTAAATCACATTATAAGAGTCTTGTGCTAATTAGATGGAAGTTTCTTCTACATATATGTTTGTTGAGTATTTGCAGATTCTGAAGATTAGTTTGTGGATGATTTATTAGAGAAAGCTAGAGGATTTGGCCATAATTATCAGGTGCACCCGATTCCATTGTATAATTTGGTTATTAAATTGATTTGATTGTTTGCATGTAGTTAGGCATATGTATAATTTAGATGATCAAACCACGCCGGTTGAATTCTCTCTACTTACCTTTGCTTAGATCGAGTAAAAAGTTTGAATAAATAATATGAAATATATTAATGTAATAGTTGGGTTAGGACACTTGAAATTGATCTTATTTGGATCGCCACCAGCGCACGATGGCCTTAGAAAAGAGTTGGAGAACTGTCATAATTATTGGTGGTAGTCATATGCTGGGCTTGCCTATCTGATTCGTCACCCGCGCAAGGTGATACTTTAGTTGTTAGCATGGGTCAGACGCCAATCTTTATGATGGATATCATTGCACTTAGCTGAGACAATTTTATGTGAAATAACCCAATCCTCGTATTGTTGTAATGAAATTAGAAAGATTAGTTTAATTTAGTGCATTGTATAATTATACTATGTGGTAGATAATCCCATCATGTGATGTACCAGTAGGCACGAAGTATAACTGTTCCCATTTAATTAAACAGACTTAATTAACCGGTTCTCATGTGCCAATGTGTCTTAGTATGCACCTATATGATAGATATTCATTTTTCTGAATAATTGGTCTTTATATCAACCTTGAAAGGAGTGTATAAAGCGTTCGGAAGGACTTGTATAAGAAACGGTCCTGAATGGCTAAAAAAAAGAGCTTATGTGTGATGTGAAAAAAAAAGTGAAAAAAGAATAAAAAAAAATGTGAAAGAAAAAAAAGAAGAAGAAAGGAAGTAGAAGTATATAAGCTAAACTATGATGGCTTATGATGTGCTCTTATAGTATAAAAACTCTAATGTTATAAAAGGTGTACGATATTTTCACCTCTTGTTTTAGAATTAATGTTTATATTTATTATTGGTGTGCATTAGGTACGTTGGACACATGGTTAATTATATGAAACATAAAGTAAATGGAATCAATGCGAATGGTTATTCTAAGTGTTTAAGAAGGGCAAAAATATTGGTAATCATTTTGGATTATTTGTCATGTAGGATGGTTATTAGTGTATTAGGTTGAATGTGATCTTTTTGATTAAATTTCAATAGTATGATTAAAAATTATGAAATTAACATGCTTGTATATTTTTATTTTATTTTTACTCGAGACGGTAAAAGTTAAGTTGAGAGGAGTTAATCGGTGTATTTTGCATACACCTCATAGCATGTTAATTTAGCATAATTGTATATTTATTTATCGTTATATATGTACTTTGAGTGTGTTTTGTGATTATGTAGGTTACGAGCGAAGTGGAATAAAAATGGACTCTTAATTAATTTATTGGAGAAAAGACATTGTGAGCGCCGATAAATGAAGAAAAATATTGAAGAAAAAGATTTGAGCGCGTCACAATATTTTCGGTCATCTTTTTTTTGTCCGGGTTCGTTCGAGCAATTATTAATGTTGGGTTATTTTTTTTATTGGGCCAAAATTATTATATGCCAAAAGAATAAAAGAAATAAATAAATAAATAAATAAATAATAATAATTTTTGGGCCCAATACCCAATAACCCACTGGTGGATACTATAAAAAGAAAAAGAGAAGTGATAACTAAGTTTTTACCTAATTAAAAAGATTCGTTGATGTGTGTCTAATCGAATTGATCTGGTTTAACTATGCGACTCAGTCGTTCTTTGGTGAAACAAAAGTTTTGTCGTTGTAGTAATTAAAAATGCGCAAAACAAGTAAAGTAAAAGACTTTACTATAAATCTAAGTCTAATTTAAAGTAAATGGCAAGTATTTAAAAGCGAGACGAGAATTAAAAGGCACTAAAAATAAATAACGCAAACTTAAATCTAACTAAGCTAAACTTAAAACGCAACTAAAACTTAAAACTAAGGCAAGGCTAAAAATAAATCTGAGGCAAGAATTCTTAAAGTGCAACTAAATAAAAAGGCGGGAAAAATAAAGTTTGAAAAGTAAAAACAAAAAATTAAAAACTGGAATTAAAGGAACCTGAAAAATAGCTCATCCGGAATAATACCCTCATGCGGAATAAACATTCATCCGGAATGTCACCTTCGTTCGGAATGTTCTTCTTTATTCGGAATATCAAACAAAGCCCTTGATCTGGAATAAATTGCTTACTCGGAATATGTCACCTATCCGGAATAAACTTCTTTACTCGGAATTTTGGTCTTGATCCGGAATGTTGCTGATCCGGAATATCTCCCTATCCGGAATAATATTCCGAATAGAACTCCTTGATCCGGAATATGTCACTTATTCCGGATGGAAGTCCTTGATGCGGAATATTGTGCTTGACCCGAAATAATATTCCGAATAGAACCCTTGATCCGGAATGTTCAGTTGATCCGGAATAACTTCCTTGATCTGGAATATTAGATATTCCGGATGAACCTTTTGCTAATCCCTTGATCCGGAATGTCTTAAATATTCCGAATAGAACACTTTGATCCGGAATAATGAATTATTCCGGATGAACTTGCTGATCCGGAATATTATTGCACAAACCCTTCACTCGGAACAGCACTTGGTTCGGAATATCCTGGGAATATAGTAACAATACAACGAAGAACAAGGAGAACAAGATATACACGAATCTAATAAAAACTAAACAAAATCAACCACAAGATTAAATCAAACTAATCAATAAACATCTACTAATGATAATCAAACAATCCAAAACAATCAAACTAACAAATATAAACAAAAATAATCAAAACCCACTTTATCAAATAATTAAAAATAAGAACATGAACATGAACAAATAAACATAAAGATTAAAGAAAGGTAGAATGAGAGATAAACAATAAAAATAAAGATTGACAAGAATTAAAAGAACACTTACTTGAAATTAAAGGAATTTAAGCTGCAAGACAAGGTATTTAAATTTGACAAGTAATTAAATGGACATGAATTTAAAGGTGCAAGGTAAATAAAATGGAAGAAATAGTTTGTCAAGCTATCCAACAAATTGAAATGATTAATCCTAATGACTATTTATAGGGGAGGATTACGGAGTGCTTAGGAAGCTTCCTCCTCTCTTTCATTTCTTCTTAATTGCATGATCAAGAAGCTAAGCCTTTAATCTTTTGTTAATCTTCTTAATACTTGGACTTTGTTTTGGGATTTCTTTAAACTCGTCTTGAATTTTCTTCATAAATAAGACTCGAGTTCTTCGGCTTTAGTAAACTTCCGTCTTTTGACTTTTTCTTCGATAAATCTTCAGAATTGGTCTTGGACTTCCGTTCTTTTCGCACTCTTGACTTCTTGACTTCGTCTTTCGTCTTTTTCTTCGATAAAAGCCCGTGAATGCCCGTGTTTTCTCCACTTTTCACCTTTTCGTCCTAAATCACAACAAAAACACAAACCACGCATAATTCCGACATACATGACATAAAATACACGTTTTGGCTCGGTTATTATTGTAATTAAGTGGTAAAAAGGATAGGTGTTTATACACCTATAAAATCCCCTACACTAGACCATTGAAATGTCCTCATGCAATGCATTAGTTACAAAGCAAGATTACATTTTTCATCACAATCAGTCCACATTGGCCTTTATTAAAGAGATAGAAAACTATAAACATTCAAAGTAAAGAAATAAAAAACATACCTTGGGTTTTGGAAATGTCATGAATAATCATCATCCTCAAGTTTTCACTTTCTCCAAACCAGGCTTAAAAACGAGATCATTGTAATTATAAGTTAGCAAACTAACACGAACTCATGTGGGCCAATTATTCACTTAGACTCCCTTATTCCTAGGTGTATCTCTTATATTTTATTATTGTCTTGAATGATCACGAGGATGCATTTTTGACTTATTTCGATAGTTATTTAGGCCGAAAATAAAGTGAACGATTTGATCAATAGTTATCTAAAGGACAAAATCTTTTAAAATTGCTTCTCGGGACCTCATAAAGTTCATATCTTGGCATAACTCGCTTCGCGATTTGAGACCTTTCTCGGACCGACATTTGGCAGCGACTTCATACTTCAAACCTTGAGAGACGTTTATGAAATAATGGTCTTCTCTTCATATAGGAATTTCTTCACTTGAAGTTTTGAGAGATTCATACTTGGACCACGACTTCTTCATTTTTCTCCAATCTTTATTTTGGACTTTGATATACAACGATCCGCCTCCTTTTTGGACTTGGCTTTATTTATCCTCATAACTTGTTAGGGCCTTTTTGGATAGACTTCTCCATGACTTTTGGGGAGTTTTTGCTTTTCGTCGTGTGTCTCGATCCTTCATATTAATTTTTGATAAATGATTCTTCACATCACTTGGGATATTTAGCAACAAAATATAGCCCTCATGCCTTGTTAAGACCTTTTTGGACTCGCCAATCTTTGCATCCCGCTTCAATAAGTTATGCCTTGGCTATGAACTCTAATCCATACCGAGCAACTTTTAAACGATCTTGAGCTAGAAGCTAAGTAACTTTTCAAATCGTACAACCTTATTTATTGCAGATAAATTTATTAGCAAGCGATGGGAGAATAGGCTTATAATTAACTCACATAAATTTACGAAAGAATACCGAACTTATAATTAGCTCTATCATCTCTCGTTCTCAATAGTTTAAAATCTCAAAGAATGAGACTCGTGGATGCTTAGCCTATTAAATCAAAGTTTTGGGTTTTCGAGTCGCCTATAGGATCTTGCAAATTCTTAGACTTTTTCAAGTTTAGAAATCGCATTTTAAAGTTCCCTTGATAAACGACTCTCTAGGATCAATAATAGGAACTTGCGAAAAGTTCTTGTTCTTAACCCGTGAGAGTTAAGACTTTCGCGTTTTATAGCTCCCTATATAAAAGCCTAGCAAAACTTGACTTAAAAACGTTAAGGATACTAGCTAGAGTAACTTAGATAAGTAAACTCGGGTTGAGTCAAAAGATTCACAACGTTTGAAAATTAAAACCACTTTATTAAAAATTTATTCTAATAAGGAAAGAAAATAACTATACAAAGGTAAAAACTAATAGGCCAAAATAGATCAAAAATTTTTGGGCCCAATACACAATAACCCAATAACCCACTGGTGGATACTATAAAAAGAAAAAGAGAAGTGATAAGTAGGTTTTTACCTAATTAAAAAAATTCGTTGATGTGTGTCTAATCGAATTGATCTGGTTTAACTATGCGACTCAGTCGTTCTTTGGTGAAACAAAAGTTTTGTCGTTGTAGTAATTAAAAATGCGCAAAACAAGTAAATTAAAAGACTTTACTATAAATCTAAGTCTAATTTAAAGTAAATGGCAAGTATTTAAAAGCGAGACGAGAATTAAAAGGCACTAAAAGTAAATAACGCAAACTTAAATCTAACTAAGGTAAACTTAGAACGCAACTAAAACTTAAAACTAAGGCAAGGCTAAAAATAAATCTGAGGCAAGAATTCTTAAAGTGCAACTAAATAAAAAGGCGGGAAAAATAAAGTTTGAAAAGTAAAAACAGATTAATAAAAACTGGAATTAAAGGAACCTGAAAAATAGCTCATCCGGAATAATACCCTCATGCGGAATAAACATTCATCCGGAATGTCACCTTCGTTCGGAATGTTCTTCTTTATTCGGAATATCAAACAAAGCCCTTGTCCGGAATAAATTTCTTACTCGGAATATGTCACCTATCCGGAATAAACTTCTTTACTCGGAATGTTGGTCTTGATCCGGAATGTTGCTGATCCGGAATATCTCCCTATCCGGAATAATATTCCGAATAGAACTCCTTGATCCGGAATATGTCACTTATTCCGGATGGAAGTCCTTGATGCGGAATATTGTGCTTGATCCGGAATATCTCTTGATCCGGAATAATATTCCGAATAGAACCCTTGATCCGGAATGTTCAGTTGATCCGGAATAACTTCCTTGATCCGGAATATTAGATATTCCGGATGAACCTTTTGCTAATCCCTTGATCCGGAATGTCTTAAATATTCCGAATAGAACACTTTGATCCGGAATAATGAATTATTCCGGATGAACTTGCTGATCTGGAATATTATTGCACAAACCCTTCACTCGGAATAACAACACTTGGTTCGGAATATCCTGGGAATACAGTAACAATACAGCGAAGAACAAGGAGAACAAGATATACACGAATCTAATAAAAACTAAACAAAATCAACCACAAGATTAAATCAAACTAATCAATAAACATCTACTAATGATAATCAAACAATCCAAAACAATCAAACTAACAAATATAAACAAAAATAATCAAAACCGACTTTGATCAAATCAATAAAAATAAGAACATGAACATGAACAAATAAACATAAAGATTAAAGAAAGGTAGAATGAGAGATAAACAATAAAAATAAAGATTGACAAGAAATAAAAGAACACTTACTTGAAATTAAAGGAATTTAAGGTGCAAGACAACGTATTTAAATTTGACAAGTAATTAAATGGACATGAATTTAAAGGTGCAAGGTAAATAAAATGGAAGAAATAGTTTGTCAAGCTATCCAACAAATTGAAATGATTAATCCTAATGACTATTTATAGGGGAGGATTAGGGAGTGCTTAGGAAGCTTCCTCCCTCTTTCATTTCTTCTTAATTGCATGATCAAGTCCTTAAGCCTTTAATCTTTTGTTAATCTTCTTAATACTTGGACTTTGTTTTGGGATTTCTTTAAACTCGTCTTGAATTTTCTTCATAAATAAGACTCGAGTTCTTCGGCTTTAGTAAACTTCCGTCTTTTGTCTTTTTCTTCGATAAATCTTCAGAATTGATCTTGGACTTCCGTTCTCTTCGCACTCTTGACTTCTTGACTTCGTCTTTCGTCTTTTTCTTCGATAAAAGCCCGTGAATGCCCGTGTTTTCTCCACTTTTCACCTTTTCGTCCTAAATCACAACAAAAACACAAACCACGCATAATTCCGACATAAATGAAATAAAATACACGTTTTGGCTCGGTTATTATTGTAATTAAGTGGTAAAAAGGATGGGTGTTTACACACCTATCAAATCCCCTACACTGGACCATTGCAATGTCCTCATGCAATGCATTAGTTACAAAGCAAGATTACATTTTTTCATCACAATCAATCTACATTGGCCTTTATTAAAGAGATAGAAAACTATAAACATTCAAAGTAATGAAATAAAAAACATACCTTGGGTTTTGGAAATGTCATGAATAATCATCATCCTCAAGTTTTCACTTTCTCCAAACCAAGCTTAAAAACGAGATCATTGTTATTATAAGTTAGCAAACTAACACGAACTCATGTGGGCCAATTATTCACTTAGACTCCCTTATTCCTAGGTGTATCTCTTATATTTTATTATTGTCTTGAATGATCACGAGGATGCATTTTTGACTTATTTCGATAGTTATTTAGGCCGAAAATAAAGTGAACGATTTGATCAATAGTTAGCTAAAGGACAAAATCTTTTAAAACTGCTTCTCGGGACCTCATAAAGTTCATATCTTGGCATAACTCGCTTCGCGATTTGAGACCTTTCTCGGACCGACATTTGGCAGCGACTTCATACTTCAAACCTTGAGAGACGTTTATGAAATAATGGTCTTCTCTTCATATAGGAATTTCTTCACTTGAAGTTTTGAGAGATTCATACTTGGACCACGACTTCTTCATTTTTCTCCAATCTTTATTTTGGACTTTGATATACAACGATCCGCCTCCTTTTTGGACTTGGCTTTATTTATCCTCATAACTTGTTAGGGCCTTTTTGGATAGACTTCTCCATGACTTTTGGGGAGTTTTTGCTTTTCATCGTGTGTCTCGATCCTTCATATTGATTTTCAATAAATGATTCTTCACATCACTTGGGATCTTTAGCAACAAAATATAGCCCTCATGCCTTGTTAGGACCTTTTTGGACTCGCCAATCTTCGCATCCCGATTCAATAAGTTATGCCTTGGCTATGAACTCTAATCCATACCGAGCAACTTTTAAACGATCTTGGGCTAGAAGCTAAGTAACTTTTCAAATCGTACAACCTTATTTATTGCAGATAAATTTATTAGAAAGCGATGGGAGAATAGGCTTATAATTAACTCACATAAATTCACGAAAGAATACCGAACTTATAATTAGCTCATCATCTCTCGTTCTCCATACTTTAAAATCTCAAAGAATGAGACTCGTGGATGCTTAGCCTATTAAATCAAAGTTTTGGGTTTTCGAGTCGCCTATAGGATCTTGCAAATTCTTAGAGTTTTTCAAGTTTAGAAATCGCATTTTAAAGTTCCCTTGATAAACGACTCTCTAGGATCAATTATAGGAACTTGCGAAAAGTTCTTGTTCTTAACCCGTGAGAGTTAAGACTTTCGCGTTTTATAGCTCCCTGTATAAAAGCCTAGCAAAACTTGACTTAAAAACGTTAAGGATACTAGCTAGAGTAACTTAGATAAGTAAACTCGGGTTGAGTCAAAAGATTCACAACGTTTGAAAATTAAAACCACTTTATTAAAAATTTATTCTAATAAGGAAAGAAAATAACTATACAAAGGTAAAAACTAATAGGCCAAAATAGATCAAAAATTTTGAAAAAATGTCGAAAAATTTATTTTCCGGTTAAAATGAGGAAAAATACAAGGAAAAGGCCACTTAACTTCGATAGAAGTCCCCCTACACTTAATATAAACATTGTCCTCAATGTTTAAGCATGTGGGAGTAAACTCCCATACACTTAAGACATTTTGCACTTTGTTTAAATCTCGCTAAGGAAGAGACAACTAACGAGATTCCTATTTTAATATTGAGAAATATAAAATAGTGAATCGAAAAGAGTTTAGGATAAAACCGGGAAAAAGGGAATAACGGAATCACGGGTCGTCAAGAATCATCAAGAGTGGATCATTGAAGCTCGAATCCCTGATTATAAGAAGAGAGGAAATAGCAAACACCAACGGGTCTCCCCTACACTTAGGATAAAGAAAGCTAAAAGATAGATACATGGGTTGCCTCCCAAGAAGCGCTTGATTTTTGTTAACCGAGTCATGAGCCTGAATCGACCTTGATTACCATAGGAAGAAGCATGAAACACATCCACCGGGATCAAAGACATAGTTTTCGTCCATCAAATAGCAGAAGCTTAAGGCGAACAAGGCAAGCCAAAGAAGGATAGGCAAGGTTCCCTTAAGCAAAGATGGAGCACGGTTGAAACAAGGGTGAGGTGGTGTAAGCATGTCTTCAATAGTTCCAAAGATTTTTCCTTTTATTTCATCAGGTGGATACTGAGATGGCTGAAGAAGATCGATACCGGGGTCGAACACCTTTTCCTTTAAGGGAAAATAGCACTCAGGCTCAGCAGAATGTGAAGAAGATCCGCGAAGAAGATGCACAACCTCGTCCTCAGAAGGTGGACAAAGAGGTGTTAACTCATACGTGCTGCGGATGTCGGTGTCGACCGGTTGCTTCTCCTTTGAAAGAATTTTCTTTAAATCCAAACTAGGATCAAGACGATAATATTCAAAGTCCAAAGGAGGTGCAGCACTCTCATGAGGGAAGTAAGTATTAAGAAAAGTAGAGAAGTCTTCCTCAAATGAGTAATCATCCAAAGTAGGATTAAGTGATGGCGGAGGATCTTCATCATGTGAAGAATCACTTGAAAGAGTATCGGCCTCATCAAAATCATCATATGTGGGCATGTCGGGATACTCGGAAGTACAATCATCAAAATCATTCGAATGTGAGCTAGAATCATCATCATAAGCATCAATGATCGGTGGAGAATCATAAATGGGCGAAGGTTCCAAATTGGAGGGAGAATCATCCACATCATCTTCAAAAAGTGGATTATCAATGCAAGACTCAAATAGAGGATTGTTGTAGATGACAAAATCATCGAGCATATTAATCATATTCGCAGATTCTCGTCCATAGGATTTTCTTGTAAGCTTCCCCATTTTAAAAACTTGTGCATCATCCCTGACTCTTAAGATTAACTCGCCTTCGGCAACATCAACTAAAGCTCGTCCAAGAATGGCCGACCAAGTATTAACGGAATACGAGGGTCCATTTCATAATCAACAACGACAAAGTCGACCAGGAAAGTAAATGTGCCAACTTTAATGAACACATCTTCGGTAATACCAATGGGGTAAGCGAGAGTGCGATTTGCAAGTTCAAGAGTCATCCTTGTTGGAGTAAGGTCGGGTAATGATAGTGTTTTCCAAACACTCAAAGGCATAAGATTAATACTGGCCCCGAGATCAGCTAGGGCAGTAAATTCTTCAGTTTTGTTGAAAATGCAAGGCAACACAAAATGACCGGGATCTCCAAGTTTTTCCGGAAGTTCTTTAAGAATAACAGCAGAACAGTTTTCATTTAAGCGTGTGTTGGCGAGCTTAATCAGCTTCTCCTTCTTTTTAAACAATTCCTTGAATGCTTTCACAAATTTCGGCATGTGGACAAGTGCTTCGACAAGGCTAATGTTGAAGTTCATTTGAGTGATCATCTTCAAATAATTTGACATTTGACAGTCATCCTTGGTGAGCATTGTGGTCTTGCCTAGCCGTGAAGGATAAGGGATATTGGATTTAGGTGGTGAAGGTGCAGCAGGTAAAGGTTGAGATGTTGAAGGGTTCTTCTTAGGGACATCGTCAAGACGAGGCGGAGACGGTAATGGTGCACTAATACTAGGTGTGGGAGTAGGAATAAATGGTGGTGGAGGAGGTGTAGATGATGGAGGCGGGATTGGTGGTCCTACTATGGTAACTCCACTACAGGTAGTAATAGCACTCACATTCGCTCACGGATTGGTGACGGTGTTTGAAGGTAGAAACATTGACTCTCGGGTTGTTCCTTGAAGAAGCGGAGGAATCCCAGTATTTATGATGAGTAGTCATGTTTTCAATTAGCTCTCTACACTCCTCGGGTCTCCTTTTCATAAATGTGCCACCGACGGCTGCATTAATCGTATCACGATCTCGAAAAGTCAAACCGTTGTAGAAAGTATCAATTAAGGTCACAGGGAGCATGTTGTGGTTTGGACAACGATCAATCAAGACATTATATCTTTCCCAAGCATCAAAAAGAGATTCATCGGGATCTTGCATGAAACCGCTGATTTGATTGTGAAGGCTCGTGACCATGCATGGTGGAAAGTAGCGCGATAAAAACGTTGAGTCATGTCATCGCAAGTATGAATAGAATTCTTTGGAATACGATCAAACCATTTCTCGGCGTGGTGTGATAAAGTATGTGGGAAGAGTTGTAGGCGAAGAACATCCATTGTGGCACCGGGAAACTTCATGCTTTGGGTGATTGTAATGAACTTGTCGAGGTGTTTGTTGGCATCATGATCAGGCATTCCGGCGAATGGATTAGTTTGTACTTGCTGAATCATGTGGTGCTTTAACGAAAACTCCGGAGCCGTGATTTGCATCGGTGCAATCGGTCCTCCTCGTCCAAACATGGTAGGTTGACAAAGCTCCTCCATTGTCCGAAGATCGGGCTATGGATGAACATTGTTGTTATTGTTGAGGTGCGGTGGATTATTGTTGTTATTAACACCTGCCATACTTAAATCTTCTCGAGTATCGGGCTCTTGATAAGTAGAAGATCTAGTACGCATACACCTGAAAAGGCAAAAGAAAACAATACCAAACACAAAAAGAATATATATACACAATAAAGATAAAATATTTTTGGATTTTTGAAATTTTTAATTTTTATGGTTTTTTAACAATTTTTTGTTTTTTTGGATTTTTGAAGATTTTTAAGCAAGAAAAATACTCACGAGTGAACGGATCCCAAAAAGCAACGCGTCTCTCACAAAAAACCGTTAATCTTTACGAAAAGAGCCGGCAGCGGCGCCATTTGATAACTAAGATTTTCCCTAGTTAAAAATATCATTGTTCCCATCTCTTTGAATTGAAAACTGGTTTAACTATGCGACTCAGTTGTTCTTTGGTGAAACAAAAGTTGTGTCGTTGTAGTAATTAAAAATGTGCAAAACAAGTAAAGTAAAAGACTTTACTATAAATCTAAGTCTAATTTAAAGTAAATGGCAAGTATTTAAAAGCGAGACGAGAATTAAAAGGCACTAAAAGTAAAAAACGCAAACTTAAATCTAATTAAGGTAAACTTAAAACGCAACTAAAACTTAAAACTAAGGCAAGGCTAAAAATAAATCTGAGGCAAGAATTCTTAAAGTGCAACTAAATAAAAAGGCGGGAAAAATAAAGCTTGAAAAGTAAAAACAGAAAATTAAAAACTGGAATTAAAGGAACCTGAAAAATAGCTCATCCGGAATAATACCCTCATGCAGAATAAACATTCATCCGGAATGTCACCTTCGTTCGGAATGTTCTTCTTTACTCGGAATATCAAACAAAGCCCTTGATCCGGAATAAATTGCTTACTCGGAATATGTCATCTATCCGGAATAAACTTCTTTAATCGGAATGTTGGTCTTGTTCCGGAATGTTGCTGATCCGGAATATCTCCCTATCCGGAATAATATTCCGAATAGAACTCCTTGATCCGGAATATGTCACTTATTCCAGATGGAAGTCCTTGATGCTGAATATTGTGCTTGATCCGGAATATCTCTTGATCCGGAATAATATTCCGAATAGAACCCTTGATCCAGAATGTTCAGTTGATCCGGAATAACTTCCTTGATCCGGAATATTAGTTATTCCGGATGAACCTTTTGCTAATCCCTTGATCCGGAATGTCTTAAATATTCCGAATAAAACACTTTGATCCGGAATAATGAATTATTCCGGATGAACTTGCTGATCCAGAATATTATTGCACAAACCCTTCACTCGGAATAACAGCACTTGATTCGGAATATCCTTGGGAATACAGTAACAATACAGCGAAGAACAAGGAGAACAAGATATACACGAATCTAATAAAAACTAAACAAAATCAACCACAAGATTAAATCAAACTAATCAATAAACATCTACTAATGACAATCAAACAATCTAAAACAATCAAACTAACAAATATAAACAAAAATAAGCAAAACCCACTTTGATCAAATCAATAAAAATAAGAACATGAACATGAACAAATAAACATAAAGATTAAAGAAAGGTAGAATGAGAGATAAACAATAAAAATAAAGATTGACAAGAATTAAAAGAACACTTACTTGAAATTAAAGGAATTTAAGGTGCAAGACAAGGTATTTAAATTTGACAAGTAATTAAATGGACATGAATTTAAAGGTGCAAGGTAAATAAAATGGAAGATAGAGTTTGTCAAGCTATCCAACAAATTGAAATGATTAATCCTAATGACTATTTATAGGGGAGGATTAGGGAGTGCTTAGGAAGCTTCCTCCCCTGTTTCATTTCTTCTTAATTGCATGATCAAGTCCTTAAGCCTTTAATCTTTTGTTAATCTTCTTAATACTTGGACTTTGTTTTGGGATTTCTTTAAATTCGTCTTGATTTTTCTTCATAAATAAGACTCGAGTTCTTCGGCTTTAGTGAACTTCCGTCTTTTGACTTTTTCTTCGATAAATCTTCAGAATTGGTCTTGGACTTCCGTTCTTTTCGCACTCTTGACTTCTTGACTTCGTCTTTCGTCTTTTTCTTCGATAAAAGCCCGTGAATGCCCGTGTTTTCTCCACTTTTCACCTTTTCGTCCTAAATCACAACAAAAACACAAACCACACATAATTCTGACATAAATGACATAAAATACATATTTTGGCTCGGTTATTATTGTAATTAAGTGGTAAAAAGGACAGGTGTTTACACACCTATCAAGAAGACACAAAAGGGGGGCCAACAAACAGTCGACATATCTTTTCCACATAAAAAAAAGACGACTAAAAGGTGGTGAAAAAAAAGACTAGAAAAGGAGGAGATTCCATTTTTTTTGGTTTGGAGATTATACAATTCGTATGGTGAAGGTTTCCACAGGGGATCCAAATTTCAAAAGGAAAAAAAGAATCTTTTAATTAAGATAGAGATGAAGAGGGTCGGGTACGCCGCGATGTCCGACTAATTTTATTGTAATTCTTTCTGGTAACTTTATTTATGGTTTAATCAGTACTTTTGGATTATCATATTTTTATTACATTGATTTATAATTTATTTATAAATTATTTTTATTGATTTAATATTATGTTTAGTTATTTATGCGAGACAATTTATTGTTAGTTAACGATTCATATTTATTTTTAGTTAAAAAAAAGATGGTCGTATAATCAACATAAGTTATACCTAAATAAATTGTTAAAATATAATTATTGGTTGGATTAATTTAAGATTTATTATTGCGAGTCGTTGATAAACATAATAAATGCCAACATTAATTCATTCATATTAAGTCAAAATAATCTTTGTAATCGGTTCTAAAAAGTTTTGATAATCTATAAGTGTGATCAACCATAAATATTAGGAGGTGGAAGGAATTACATTTTTCTTTTAATTGTTTACATCCTTATTATATTTCTCTAGCTTTACTATTAGTCTAATAATTATTTTAATTTTTAATCCGCATTTTTATTATTAAAAGTATTTTAGTTGTTAGATTTCAAAACCAAAACCTTTATTGATCAGTGATCACCCCAAAACTTAAACTAAAACCACATAGTCCTCGTGGATCGATACCCGCTTACCCTATCTAGTATAAGGTAATTAGGTTATTATTTTTGACTGGCACTTCGACGTCGATCAATGGTCAAACATTGGATACTTGTTCGATTGTCATAGAAAGCAGCGAGACATAATAAAAAAAGCAGCATATCAACAACTGCTCAGGGAATGATCAAACAGCCAATGATGCGGCTATCAAACCAATTTATAATCATGAGCCAATGGCTGAGGTACAATCAACTGCTGTGTATGATGATCATCAACATACTGAGCAATCTGAACCCATTTTTGACATAGATTTGTTGGAAAAGATTGATAGTAATACCACACCTGATTCATCAGACATGAGTAATGATAGAGGAGAGACTGCCCAGGATGTTGATTCTAAGATTCACGAGTTTAAAACTATGTTAGCTCAAAAGACAAAAGATTTTGAGGATGCCAAACTCGATTTTTTGAAGAAAAATAACAAATTTGAAGCTTATTTTGAAAAACTTGAAAAAGCAAACGTTGTTATTGAACAAAAACTGGATCGTAAGATTCAAGATTCTAATGCGGAAAATGAACTTTTTGTGAAACAAATAAATTTGTTAGAATCAAAGTTGGTTTCTCAAAATACAAGTCCTCCTCCTGCTTCATTAAGTGAAATATCTCTGCAACCTATCGACACTGTAGATAGTAATGACGCGAATGCTGATAACGACATATTTGATAATATGAACATTAAATTAGAACAACGTGTCGCTCAGTTACTTCTACAAAATGAGCAATTAAAAGCTAAGATTCAGGAAAACGTTTTTGCACTGACAGCGATGAAAAATGAATTAAGGAAGCTAAATGGAAATAGTGTGGATACTAAGTTAGCGAATCACTCTTGGGGAAACCTCCTTCTCAACCATTCAAAAACTGCTCAAAACGTCAAACCCGAGGTTTTCATCCCAAGTTGACGTGCGTAGCAATTTGCCAAAAACAATCACTCCACAATCTAGATCCTCCTTAAGAAATTTTGCCTATGCAAAACCCGATCACATGAATGCTTCAAGCAACTCTATAAATAGCTCCTAGAACATGCCTATGCGTAGTTCAAATGACACGGGTCATAAAAGCTATCTAGAGGATGCTAAGATAAAGACACAAGCAAGAGATTGGACCAAACCTAAACCTAGGAGCGTTATTCACACATCTAGGAATACTAGACCCTTCTCAGATGTGCTCAAATCCGCCAACCCTAGGAACACTAGATCCTTCTCGGATGTTAAGCACTTTGTTTGCACGAATGTAACAAATGCGTGTTTAATGCCATTCATGATGACTACATCAAAAAAGTCCTGAACAAGGTGAACCAAAAAGCTAGAGCATCTCAAAGACGGAACCCTACAAGAAATAGATTTTGTCCAATTAAGACTTTCGCTGTGCATGAGAAAACTATTTTTCCTAGACCTTATCTTAAGTGGATACCAACGGGTAGAATATCCAAAACAATTGGTATTAAATGTGTTCCTACTGGATAAATATTTCTCTCTAGCACGACAAAGGTTCACCTGTGAACCCCCACTTGGTTCTCACAAAGATATTACTAACCAATATGCAAGCATACAAACTACTGATGAAAGTGCAGGTACCAAATTTAAGGCTTAACGGGCACCCAAAGGTCCAATATTTGAATACCGTTCAACAAAAGACACACTTAGAGTTTGGTTGCTGAAGAAGTAGATATCTGAGAAACAAGTGTCTCAAGGGTTTCATAACTAAGCTTGAGATAATTTACTATTACTCCAGATTATGACTCGTGCCTCAAAGAAATGAAAGCCTATCATGGATGATAGCTTATCCTTAACAACGGGAAAATAAAATTTTCTCGGTCATGAGCTTTCGATAAAAAACATTCAAAGATTTTTAAGCTCATGTAAATGACTAACTATTAAATGTCAGACTGTAACTTGAACTTCAAATAAAGAAAAGTTTGTCTTTAAAGATAACTTATCCTAACAACGGGTAGAGCAATATATCACGGTTGAGCTTGTCACAAAACATTCAAAGTTTTAAGCTCAACACAATGGCTTGTAATCACTTTCATATTGCAACCCGGATCTATATTCACGGGGGAGCGTACAATTTAGTGCCCTTACCCTCAGCAAAAGAAGAGCAATCTTCTTACACTTGAGTGGATTCGTTAAGACATTCAAAGTCTATGAACTCAAGTTTATGCTTTTGAAAAACCATTTCTTAACTTTTTTTTGGAATGTTGTTATTTTTCCAAAAGCGTTGAACACATTTTTTTCAATAATTTCTCAATAATTATTCAAAATCTTTCAAAAATTGTGTGTTCAACAACTCCTATCCTCAAAAAGCAAAAGGTGGATCACATCCTCGTAATAATAATTCAATTGGATCAATTTTTTAGGGGGAGCGTTCCAAATAATTCAGGCTAGTAAGACACATTTTTCTCCCAAAGTTTTTCAAGACTATTTTTCGCGATATATTTTAATCAAATTTGGTATCACTAATATAAAAAGATTTATATATTAGAGATAAAGGAGAAAATGTGATTAAAATGTGATCTAATATATGAAACGAACATATAAGACTCAAGCCCTTTAACTATTACCCACATGTTCGAAACCCTTTCGATTATCGATGCACATGTGAACAGTAAGCTTTTTTGAAATGACAAAACTGTCAAGGTGTTAAATGTTTTCAAACACTTTGATAGACTTTCAAGTGATTTTATGGTTACGATATCATACCCAAAACATGTTTAATTTACGATGTTATTGGTGTCAAAAGGGTAATTAGGCATACGTCATTTGATCCAACCAGAACCGGAGGGATCCTCCCAGGGACAATCTAATAGATTATTAGAAGTCCTTAGGAAAGATGGAGTAGAATGTGAATTTAGCTGAATGCCGGCTAAGTACTTAAGTTAGCACTAGAACAATCACAACAAGGTGCTAGTGATGACGTCTTGGTAAGCATTGAAGGGGTTGAAGAATGGAAAAGAAATGTAAGGTTAAAGTGTGTAAAGAAATTAGCCTTCCATACAACTTAGGTAAAAATTGTGTCAACACATCATGAAGACAACACATCATGGACCCACTGATGTAATGCACAACCCTTCCCCAGCTGACTCAGGCTTCTCTCAAAAGAAGTTTGTTTTATTGTCACAGAGATCAACACGACTTCTATTGGCTTTCTCATTCCGAGATAGTTGATATTGAATAGGTGGCATCTGCTCCAGCCTCCGACCACTAAAAGTGCACTAATCGAGTCTAGAGCCAAGAGATCAATCAAATCTCGTTAGGACACACGGAATAAAAAAGAAGAGAGTCTTGCGCTATATCCTTGTGATATTGCTAGAACACTCAGAGTGATACTATTTAGTATTCACAATGATGAGTGAAAATCCTTCTAGTGTTAACATCAAACAACACTGTGGTCGGTCATATGTAAGATTATTTATGAATTGAACATGTGTAAAACTGAAAAGCAAAAGTGGTTTGATTCTGAATTGATTCAAACTCATTTCAGGTTTCTACGCAATATCTTTATGGTCTTGCCAGAACATTAAGAGTAATATTCATTAATGTTCACAGTGACGAATCTAAATCTTTATAACGTCAACATCGAACAACGCTACAGTAGGTAACTTGTGAGATTCTTTACCAATCAAGCTTGTGTCAACTGGAAAGCAACAATGGTAAGATTCTTTAAGAATCAAACTTGTTCGAGGAACTTGAATTGACGACTTTAATCAAGCGGATATTTATCCAATTGATTCACTCTTTATGTTCGCAGTCTTGCTTTGAGACGGTCGAGTAAAGAGAACGGCTAGTACAGCCGTGAAACCCTGTCAAGGAGAATCTTAATTGAATCTACATAATCACAGGTATGATATTTATTATTGTCTAACGGTCTTTACTAACCAGAGGTAAAACGCTACCGATTTAGGACGAATGTCAAAGCCATTTAGTCCGTGTCTATGTTTTGTCTCAAGAAGGTGGCGTTATGGTGTGCTCAGCAAAGTCAAAGATTCAAAACCACATACTCATGCCCAAATACACATTCAACAATCAAGAAAGCTAAAAACTTCCGCAACTCTGATGATCAAAAATTTCCTTCACTATTAATGTAGAGGAATTACCTCTCTTCAAAGGACATTGTTAGCAAGCTTTCAAGATGGTGCATAGTGTGAGCATTGGATTAAGACACAATATCGCAAAATGGAAAAGACAAGTCAAGGATGATTTGATGATCTCAAAATTAAAGACAAAGTCGAAAGACAACAACAAAGGCTCAAAGATCACATCATGAAGGAACAAGACTTCTATTACACGTTCAAGACTCATTTATAGTGAGATTAGTAATCTCTTTAAATCTCAAATGTCGAAGAGGAATGACCTCTCATTGGGGGAGATTGTTATCCTCAAAATTGAGTCAAACAAGAATGATCGGTCATAGGTTTATTATGTATCGTTTATTAGAACGTTGTAATAGGTAGTAGAATAGTCGTAACAATACGGGCTTGATAGCTAGCTTAAAACACCTCTTTCAAGTTATTAAGCATTTATTCAAGCTCGGCCCATCAAAAAATATAGCCCATTAAGCTACATGTATACTAGGCTATATAAACCTCTCCTAGCATGTTAGGAGAGGGTTGGTTGTTTCATTTTTTAATCTAATATTCACATAGTTATCATCTCTCTCTCTACTTTCTCTCTCTAAACGTCATCTCTTTTCTATCTTATTTCTTATAATCAAACCATGTTGAAGTGATTAATATAGGAACAAGATGAACTCTTATCACAAGAAAAAAATTGTGAAATCACCAAGAATACACAGTGAAACGAGAGAACTATGTGAAATCTTTATCCATTTAATTGGGTTGAAATGATAGGGCTTACAATGAATTTAAACTGTTAGGCTAACAAATTTTCTCACCTAGCCCATTTTAATAGAAATATCACAAAGATAGTCCATACATTATTAAATTTGTACATAAAGACACTTTTGTTATTTGACATCAACTTTAATTCTATGCTCCCCTTTAAGCTGAGAGTAAGAGGATGCTAAAACTCCTAGCTTAGATAGAAGGTGTTGATATTGATCAACATGTAAAACTTTAGTAAAGATATCTACAACTTGATCTTTAGATGGAACATATACAAGTTTGACTATCCTAGCCTTGACTTGATCTCTAACATAGTGGCAGTCTAACTCTATATGCTTGTTCCTAACATGAAACACAAGGTTATAAGCTATGTAGACAGAAACTTGATTATCACACTTCTTGCTAACTGGACCAAAGGTATTTGATCCCCAAGTCTTTGAGTAAAGTGACAAGGCATGTCCTTCATATAAGGTTAGAACCATGGATCTATATCTAGCTTCAACATATGAACTCAAAACCACTCCTTGCTTTTTAGACTTCCAAGAAAAAGGTGAATCCCTAATTAGAATACAATAGCAAGTTGTAGAGGTTCTGGTTAGTCCAGTTAAAATCATAATAAGCAGTGAACTATACTAAAGAATATTTAGCTAGTAGAATCCCTTGACTTGGATTGTTAAAAAGATAACTTAGAAGATGTTTGGCTGCTTACAAATGAACAAATGTAGGTCGCTGCATAAATTGACTTAACACTTGAATTGTAAAGCAAATGTCATGTCTAAGTTATTGTAAGATAGATAAGTCTGCCAATGAACTTTCTTTATGGTTATGGATCAATCAATGGTGTCCCTTGATCAGCTTGAAGTTTGACATGCTGATCTATTGGCAACTTATACCATTTAGAATTAAGAACACCATTAACTTTCAAAAAAATAAATAATATACTTTTTCTATGAAATGAATATGCCTTGTTCAGTCTTAGACATCTCATATCACAAAAAGTAGCTCAAATTACCTATGTCCTTCCTATGAAAATGGCTACGCAACTGAGATTTCAAATCATTAATATTAGTAGCATTGGTACAAGTAATCATTAAGTGATGAACATAAACAAGGATTGTTGTAAATGACTCATCTGTCTTCTTTATAAAAAGAGAATAGTTAGATTTAGATTGAACATACCCAAAAGACTATAGAGCTAAAAAGAGTTTACCAACCCACTATCTGGGTGCCTGATTCAGACTATAAAGGATTTTTTTAGCTTGCAAACATTGTTGGACCTTCGTACACCTTGCCCAAAATTCCCTTCACAAGTATACCTCAAAGGATGCTTCATATATAAATCCTCAAGTAGATCACCATGTAGAAATGTATGTGAGAGATGCATTGACTCACATACCAATTATGCATAGTAGCTACAACAAGTAAAGCCCTTATAGTGACCATTTTGTCCACTGAAGTATAAGTATCCCCATAATCTACACTCATTCTTTTCCTATAACCATTAATCACCATCCTAACCTTCTTTTTTTAATAGATCCATTTGCCTTTAACTTGGTTTTTTAGATCCAACTACAATCAGCAGGTTTTTTTTACTCTGGCGGTTAAATAATCTCCCATATACCTTTAGCTCTAAAGCTCTTAAATGATCATTCATAGCATCACACCATTCCTTGTTCTACACAACTTCTTTAAACGAGGTTAGAGTAGATTGTGACAACAATGCAACAATAAAAAATTGAAAATGTGAATGAACATGAGTTACAAATACTTGATTATCCCTTGGAGCATTAGGAATAACATAATCTTGCTACCAAAGTGGTTTAGTTGTAGTTATAGTTGACCTTCTATGAGTTGACATAGATTGTGGTATGTTTAGGATAACTTGTGTATTAGTAGCAACATATGGAATAGCATCAACAAATGATTCTCTGACCTCTTGTTGATTTATGAAAAGGGAAATATCTTCATGAAATAATTTCAATGAAATGAGGTTATGAAATATCTTCATGAAATATAACATCTCTTGACACAAAGATAGTCTTGGTTAAAAATTTCAACAACTTGTAGCACTTTTGATTATGAGGGTACCCAATAAATAAACAAGGAACACCTCTAGGAGAAAAGTTATCAGTTGTTCTGTTAGGGTTGCTAGCCATTGCTAAATATCCAAAATCTCTTAAGCATTGATAATCAGCCTTCTTTTGTAACAAAACTTCATATGGTGTCTTATGTTGTAAAACTATTGAATGAGTTTTATTAATCAAGAAGGTTTCAGTTCGTACACTAACTCCCTGGAATTCTAAAGGAAGATGAGAATTAAACCTCAAGGCTCTAGCAACTTGTAAAATATGTTTGTGATTTTTCTCTACTTTTCCATTTTGTTGTGGCCTATCAATACAAAAATTTAGATTCTCTATCCCTTGTTCTGTAATAAGGACTTAAACACCCCTTTACGAATTCTAAAGCATTATCTGACCAAATCACTTTCACTTTATTAGCAAACTAGGTCATCAAAAACTTGCTAAAAGATGTTAAAATAGTTAAGGAATTTGACTTTTATACAAAAAAAAGGTCCATGTAGCCCTACTACAGTCGTCTAATATGGTTAAGGAGTATCTAAACTTACCATTAGTAGATACTTTGTAGGGTCCCTAAATATCATTGTGTATTAAATCAAAGTTGTACTAGCATGAGACTAACTATAAGAATAGGACAACTTACTAAATTTGGCCATAGGACAGGTGATACACACATTTGAATTGGAATTCAACTTTGATAGAGAATCATAAGGTACATGTTTGAGATTATAATGAGACAGATAACCTAATCTATCATTCTACAATGTTGGGAATAAAATGTAGCCAATACACTTGGACGCTGACAAAAGCAATCTGGACGTTGTTAAGAAGAAATCAAGCGTTGACAGGAAGAAGTCAAGCGTTGATAAGAAGAAGTCAAGCACTGATAGAAGCCTTAGTCTACACGTATTATGTTTCTAGTAAAGATATGATCGACAATGTATTTCTTATGTTTATCTTTACCTAAAATAGTTGATTTGTAGACTCTTGTACAAGGCTCCTTAATCTATAAAAGGAGGCCTTTAGGTTTAAGTTTAATATACGTTGTAACACTTTCATTGTACGCAAGTTTGATTTATCAATCAAAGTGAAAGTTTGGTTTATACTGTTTGTGTGTTCTTGTTTGAGTATTAATTCCGCATAATACTTAAAATTTTTTATACACAACAAAGTTTCTCTACGTGTTTAACTTGATTTAATCTCGTTTACACAAACTAAATCGATCTAAGTTTGGGACAGGTTTCTTTTCTTCTAGACCTAGAGCTATGTCTAGAAAAGCCTGTTATACTTGTGGAAGTTTTTCACATTTAGCCTATAATTGTGTCAATGCTTCAAAGGTCAACGCTGATAAAAAGTCAAACAGTGTCAAATCCAAACTTTTGTCCAGCAAAGTCCACAAGTTGTTAGACCAGCCCCATTCTTTACTAAAGGGTCTAATACTTATGGACAAAGACCTTTTCAGAAGACCAATACATGGTCTAATAGACAATGGGTTCCTGTAGCAAACCCTAGGTTCAACGTTGAGAAGGGTAATTTCAGCGTTGACAAGACCAAATTAAACGCTGACAGGAACGTTGCCAGACCAAATAATGGTAAATATTTTCAACCAAAGGGAAAAGGGTCTAAAGCTTCTTCTAGCTTGACATGGAGACCTAAGCAAGATCAAAACCCTAATTCAGATGGGATTTCTATGACCTGCAACATATTTCATTATATTTCAAAGGTCATAACAAAACCAATTGGGGTTAACTGGGTGTTTAATCCAAAAAGGGATGAACAAGGGGTTGTCATAAGGACTAAGTCTGTTCTTGTTGAACAACCAAATGAATCCAAGTCTTCTCAGGCTTGGGTTCCCAAAGAAAACTAATTTGTTTTATTTATGTGCAGGGCATTCAAAAGCAGGTTAATGATTATGGCTATTAGGATAGTGGATGCTCTAGGCACATGACAGGGAAGGAAGATTATCTGACAAACTTTATCCCCATTAAAGATGGTGACAAAGTGTACTTTGGAGGTGGATATGGAACTATCACTGACAAAAGCACTCTTCTCACCAACAATTTGCGTTTTGAAAACGTGTTTCTGGTAAAAGAACTTGACTATAATCTTTTTAGTGTATCACAAGTATGTGATAACAAAAATAAGGTTCTTTTCACTGATACTAAGTGCTTGGTGTTGAGCAAATATTTTAAAATACCAGATTAGAAATTCATTGATTATAGAACACCTAGGCATAAGGACATTTATAATGTGAATCTTAATGGAATTATGATGAATAATAAATTTTTTCATGTCTATATGCTAAAGCTTCAGTTGATGAGAGTAATCTTTGGCACAAAAGATTAGGGCACATTAATGTTAAAAATATAAACAGACTTGTGAGACATGGTTTAGTTGATGATTTGCCTGAAAAGGCTTTCCACAATGACCACTCTTGTGTTGCATGCCTTAAAGGCAAACAGCACAAGGTCTCATTTAAGTCTAAACCAGTGCACTCTATTTCTAAACCACTTCACTTGCTGCATATGGACTTGTTTGGTCCAACTAATATAGAAAGCTTAAATGGTAAATCTTACTGTTTTGTCATCACTGATGATTTTTCTAGATTTACTTGGACTTTCTTTTTAGCTTTGAAAAGTAACACTGCTGATACTTTGATTAACTTTATTACCCAAATTTAAAAGAAGTCTGGTAATGAGGTTAAGATGCTTAGAAGTGACAATGGTGGTGAGTTTAGAAATAAGTTATTAGATGACTTTTGTGCCAAGAAATGGATTACTAGACAGTTTATTGTAGCTAGAACCCCATAACAAAATGGGGTAACTAAGAGAAAGAATAGAACCCTTATAGAAGCAGCCAGGACTATGTTGGCTGATGCTCATTTTCCCATTGCTTTTTGGGTTGAGGCTGTGAATACAGCTTGTTATGTTCAGAATAGGGCATTATTTAACAAGATTCATAACAAAACACCTTATGAGTTACTTTGGGGCAGGAAACCTAATATTAGTTTTCTTAAACCTTTTTGATGTCATTTAGTTGTGTTGGATACTAGTGATGCCTTAGGTAAGTTTAGTGCTAAAGGTGATGAAGGCTACTTCATGGGTTATTCTGTGCAGAGTAGAGGATATAGAGTTTACCTTAAGAAAGAAAAACATATACTTAAAAAGGTACATGTTAGGTTTTTAGAAAGTAAACCTAGTGATCCTGAAAGTGGTCCAAATTGGTTATTTGACTTGGAACCTCTATCTAGGACATTGAATTATATGCCTGTTACTAATCCAAACATTGTGAAGGTGACTTCAAATGTTGTGGAAGAACCAATTGTTGATGTTTCAGGTAAACAGGTTGATGAAGAGGTTGGATCACAAGCAGACAAATCAGCACCCATACTTGAGTATGTTACTATTTCGATATGGACAGATGCATTTGCTGCTGCTGCTGCTGGAAAGGAAAAAGATGGTCCCCAAGTATCACCAGTTGAAAACATGCATGATTCTTCAGGCGCTGACAAAGGAAATTCTATCGCTGACAAGACAAATTCAGGCGTTGATGGCTCAAACGTTGACAGCTTTGGTTCAGGCGTTGACAGATCTTTTGACCATCTTTTCTCTTCCAATAATTTTAAACAAGGTGAACCTTCAAACAGAAATGGAGAGGTTCATTCAGATGATGATGGAAGAGAGTCTGAAGAGGATATTGGTAACTTGGAAGATGAGATTGAGGACAACACACTTATTGAGGGAGGAGTTCTTACTTCTACAATTAAAAATCATCCTCCTTCTCTAATTATTGGTGATGTAATGACTCCTATGCAAACTAGAAGGTCTCATCAGAATCAAAGAGGATTTATTGCCAATATTCACAAGAAGGTTGATACCCCTCTTGTTCAAGCATGTTTGTTTGCCTGTTTTCTGTCACAACATGAACCCAAGAAGATTTTTGATGCTCTCAAAGAACCAAGTTGGGTGGAAGCAATGTAGGATGAGCTTCACCAATTTTTTATCCAGGATGTTTGGGAGTTGGTTGATTGTCCTAGACATGTCAGACCTATTAGGACAAGATGGGTTCTTAGAAACAAAAAGGATGAGAGAGGCATTATGGTCAGAAACAAGGCACGTTTAGTAGCACAAGGATATACACAAGAAGAAAGGATAGACTATGAGGAGGTCTTTGCACCTGTTGCAAGGATTGAGGCTATAAGGATTTTTCTAGCCTATGCTTCCTGCATGGGATTTACAGTCTATAAAATGGATGTGAAGAGTGCTTTTCTTTATATTGCAGAAGAGGTTTATGTTATGCAGCCTCCTGGTTTTGAAGATTCAGAACATCCAGACAAGGTGTATCGAGTGAAGAAAGCTAGTGATGAGATGGCATTTATACATGATCTCATCGTTCTTTTCGGGCTTTAAATGCATAAAAATGTCATAAAATACCATATATATGCTTGTGTTTGTTTACTTGTGTATTTTAGGTATGGATATCGTGAAAAAGACAAAAGATCACAAGTTACAAGGAAAAACGGACACGAGAAACGAAGCCGTACAAAGAACTGGGCCCTAATCATGGAATACTCAACAAATACCCTTGAAGACTTGAAGACAAACAAGATTGATCCTCATTTATTGAAGAAATGACACTTAAAACCCTTGTATATTAATAATTACAAGTTTGGTCCCTTAAGTTTGTCAAAATTACACAAAAGGTCCTTCAACTTTGAAGAAATGGCAAGATTAGTCCCTCAACAATTTCACATTGTCAATTATGGTCCCTCATCAAGCCAAAGATACATTGAAGACCTTTGAAGATCAAAGGTGTCCAAGATCAGTCCTTGAAATATGCAAAACTATCAAAAATAACCCTTGAAACACTTTTTAGAAAGTTTTGTGTCAAAATTGCCAAGTTGTGAAAGTTGTTACAAAGGAAATGGGCGATGATAGACTTTTATTTACAAGTGACAAAAGAAAGGAAGAAAAAGGACCAAAACTGCCAAGTTTGGAAGTTTAAATCCCTAAACACGCGCCAAACACCTTTCTCCCTAAGAAAACGGATCAAACGTGTCACTATTCACACGTATGAACCCAGTTTTAACTTTTTACCAACAAGGGGGTTTTTACAATTACCTACAAACACAATTAACCTTCACACGAATCCATCCCATGCTTAAACTCACACTCCCACTCACCCAAAGGACCCCACCATTCAAACCGTTTCACCCATCACATGAGTACTTGCCCTCCATGTCATGCCACGTGTTAAGATCAACAGCTAAGGATCAATGCTTCATTCCAAAGCTAAAATGAACGTTTGGGATCACTTTGGACAGCTCATCAACAACAAACGCACTCAAGGACTCAAAGGAATTTTAGAGAAATCACATCTAGGGTTTGTGAATAGTGTAGCCAGGCATTTGCCTATAAAAGGAGACCTCAACATGTGAGAGTCCCTTTGTTCCAGTTTTAGGCTATTATCTTTGTAATTCCTTTTTAAGCTTAAATAAAATTTAAATTTCTGAAATTGTGAAATCTATTTTTGATTTAATTAAAAGTTTGGTGTTTGAGTAGCCTAATTCTGAGTTCCATTTGATTGTTAAGGCCTACCTTAATCTTGTGGTTAAGGCACGTCTTGTTTCATAAGGTTTTTAAGGCTTGAATACCTTGAAACCTAGGTTCTGTTTTGGCTTATTTTGTGTACTAACCCTTGACCATTTGCTATAAGCTCTTACAAGCTTGTTGACACCAAACTTGTGAAGGGATTAGAGCCCTTGGTTGAGTTGTTTGCTGCTTGTGTTGAAGACATAAAGTCCTTGAGGTTCTACTTTGAACCATCAACCAAGGCAGTTTGCATCATCTTCATTGAAGTACCTTGGTCTTGTTCTAGTTGTTGAACAAGGTCCAAGGAGCATTGCTGGCCTTCCTAGGATGTTGTGGAAGGCAGGTATAATCCCTTGTTAAGATTCCACTCAAAACTTCATGTTTATGACTGATTTTGATTTGGTGCTTTGATTTTGAGTATTGGTGTTTGTGCTGGTGATTTTTGAGTTTGATTGTGTTAGTTGCTATTGTTTAAGTGTTTTTGATCATTAAAATCAGTAGGTTATTAGTTAAAATCACAAGTTCCTTTGTTAAGTGCTTGATTAAGGGTTGTTTGGGATTCCTGGTTATCAAGGCCTTGTGGCCTTGTGCCCTTGGTTCTTAGGGTTTGGGTGGTCTAAACAAGTTCTAAAACACAAGTTTTAGCCATTGGTTTACTTTCTGAAAGTTTGGAAAAGGGATTCTAAGTTTTGCAAAAATCTAATAAAATTGGTTTTGAATTGGGTCAAACACATCAGATCCAATAACTTCTTTGTTTGTTGGATCTAAGTTCTGAAATTTAGTTTGGGAATAGTTTGGGTGATAAGCTATCTATTGGTTATCTGCTTGTTGAATTTGGTGGCTTATTGTGGTTTTTATAGCTTATCAAAGTCTGCTGAAATGGTGATTTGCATCAGCAAAGTGACCACCTCATTTGGTGTTGCATTGTGATTTCTAGCATTAGGATTGTTGTATTGTTGCTTGGATCTTATTTATATGCTGCTTGTGAGAATATTTGGCTATTTGGATTGCTTTGTTCATAGCTTATAAGCCCACTGGCTTATTGGCTTATTTGTGCCAAAACACATCAAGTTTACCCAACTGGTAAGCCTTGATTCACAAGGTTTGCACTCAAACCTTGACCAGCAGGGTGAAAAACAAGTCCTTACACTTCATTAAGTCTGTCAACGCCTACTTTGTTCCTGTCAGCGTTTGATTTCAACTTATCAACGTTTGACTTTTGGTCAAACTTGGTTTCTAAGCTTATTGAATCTGTTTTGCTTATTGGTACATGCAACAACTTATCTTTTGTAATAGAAATCATTTTTCTCAGCTTAATATCAAATCTGGAAGGTTACAAGTCTTTTGGTTAAGCTTTTGCTAGAAAACTAGCTTATTTAGCTTTTTCAGCCAGCTTATCTGTTCTTACAGCTTATTCTACTTCGCTTTTTGTGATTTTATTGATTGATTATTCTTAGTTAAGCTATTTGTGAGCTTGTGTGTCAAACTAGAGCTTCTGAGGTTCCTTATTTCTCAATCCCGACTATTTTGTCGTTTTGTGAAATAATACCTTGCTTATTTCTGGCTTATTGAGTGAGCTTTTTCAAAATTTCTTTTTACAGATCTCATAAGCATCCCAAAAGAAGGTTGTGTGTCAAATTAGAGCTTATGGCATTAGCTTATGCCTTAATGGGCTGAAAAGCCCAATAAGAATAAGCTTAGTGTTAAATAAGCTGTGATAAGCTCATATTCAGCTTTTGGGCCTTTAGATTTTTGTTCTTAGAATTGAATTTTAAGTCAGATAGGGCTTTTCCAAGTCAATTGGGCCAAGTTTGACTTTTTGGGCCCAAAAGCCCAATTTGGTTGACTGTTTTTGGTTTTGGCCTATTTGAGGGCCCAATAGGGGTATTCTGGTAATTTCACTTTGATTTTCTGTTATTTAGGTTTAAATAAACTAGTTTGCAAGTTATTAGAATTTTTTATAATTTTTGGATTTTTAATATTATTTTATTATTATTTTATTATTATTTTTAAAATTTCACTTTTTCCAACTTTTTACATTTTTCTTAGGTTTAATACATTAAAATAGGAATTTAGCAACTTTTAGAATAATTTTATCTCTTTTAGATTAATTTTTATAATTATTTTAAGTTTTAATAGTTTTTAAATCATTTTAAATAGTTTTTTTTAGTTTAAAAATTTCTAAAAATAGTTTTTAACCTTTTTAGGTCATTTTAGAGGTTTACCAATTTAAAAATCTTTATTTGGTTTTTTTGATAATTTATTTGATTTTTAGGGCTTTAATTAGCATTTAAAAATTGAATATTTAATTATTTAAAAGCTTTGAAAAAGTTTTGATCATTGGTAAACTCTTAGTTTATTTAATTTGATTTTTGGTGAGTTTTTGGTAATTTTTAGAATTTATTTTTATTTTTGTGGTTTTTAAGGTTATACGTCTTAACTTTCTAGTAGTGTTTATTTTTATTTTTACGTCTTCGTCATCTTCTTTTCTCATCCCCTTCTAAACCAATCATTAATCACAAACATTTAACAAATTTTTCACGCACATATACCTCCTTGGGAAACGAACTTTCATTTCATTAAGGGTCATTAACACTTGATTTTTCCTAAAGTCATTTGTTCAATACTTTCCCTATTTACCCTCTTTTCCTAAAGTGTGGTAAAACTCTACAATCATTTTGGCGCCGCTGCCGGGGAGGTGTGTCGTGATTAATTTGCATTGTTGTTTTTAATATTAACCAAATAGTATTTGTATTAGTGGAACTCTACTAATACGTATAATCGGTTTTCTTGGTTTTTCTTGTACAAATATTATTACTATATTATATTAAGTATCACAATAAATTCACAATATCTCCAAAAGTGTGAAAACACAACCTTAATTGGGATTTCATCACTCAATTATTGTATTCGAATCTCAAACAAAAAGAAAAAAAGGCAAAAATAGATAAATACTTTCGTGAAGCTCGATTTTGAAAGATACAAACTATAAGGTGGGTATAAGGCGGGTATTATAAAATATACCCTAAGGAAAAAGGCTCTTAAGTGCTTCGCGCTGCCTCGTTTCCCCGCTTGCTTGTGAGTATTTTGAGATTGAAGGCTAATCGAGGGTTTTGCCACCCAAAGTATTATTACGTATAATATATTTGCTTGGTTTCTTTGTGATTAAACCCTCTTGAACCATTTGGTTTTTACCAAAGTTCTAAAGTCATTTGAAGGCGTTCACTCCACGTGATCGTTTTCATTCCTTTGAGGCTTCTTTAATCAAGAGTTTGATTCGAGGAGAGATTTTGTAGATTGTTGTCTACGAAGATACACCAAAATCCAAAAAAATTAAATATCATCAAAAACACAAAAAAAATTGAAAATTCACAAAACACCCAAAAAAAATCTTCTTTGCTCACCTCCCATTCTTCGTGAAGTTTATGATCACTCGTAATCAAGCAAAACAAGCTCGTAAACGACTTCAAAACCAAGCCAATCAAGAGACGTTGATTGTAGAAGAACCTCCAATTGTTGAACCTATTGTAGAACAAGAAGTCGTCATGGCTAATCGTACTATGATGGAGTTTCTACAAGCACCCACCGAGGGTTTTGGAGAGGCTATTGTGATTCCCGCCATCCTTGCAGAGAATTTCGAGATTAAGACGGGTTTAATGTCGATGTTGCAAGCAAATAAGTTTAGAGGTCATGAGAAAGACAACCCGCATTACCATATTAGGAATTTTAACCGTCTCACCGCCACTAGTAAGTTTAAGGATGTTCCACATGACGCCATTAAGATGATGTTGTTCCCATACTCGTTGGATGGACCCGCAAAAATTTGGCTTTAGAAAGAACCGCCAAATTCGATTTTGACATGGTCCGATCTCGTTTCTAAGTTTGTGAACAAGTTTTTTCCACCATCTAAAACAACACACTTGAAAAATGAGATTTCACGATTTGTGCAAAGAAATAATGAAAGTTTTTCAATGGCATGGGAACGCTTTAAAGAAATGTTACATGAATGTCCACACCATGATTTTACGGAATTGCATCAAGTGGATACTTTTTATAATGGTCTTAATGATCATGAACGAGATTATTTGAATGCCGCCGCGGGTGGTAATTTTTTGTGCAAGACGACAAATGAGGCTTTACAAATCATCGAGAATAGATCTAAAGTTTATAGCCCTCGTAACACACCGAGTGTTGCCAATTTGGGTTCGTCATCATCGTCACAATCGTCTCGTAGCATTAATGCCTTACATGATGAAGCTAATGAGGAAAATCGGTTTTTTGATAGATTTGCTAATCTTATGTCCCATTGGAAGGCTCAAGAAGCTTCCAATTCCGCTTCGGTTAAAGCGGTTGCTAAGAGTTGTTTGTCTTGTGGGGGAGCTCATGGTCTTTCCGAGTGCATTACCGCGGATGGTAACACTTCGAGTGCTTATGAAGCAACGGGAACTTATAACCAAAACGGTCAAGGTTCCCGCCAAAATCAAGCTCCACCAAACCAAAATGTTAACAATTATCGAAACAACAACCAAGGTAATTACCAAGGCAATTCACGCAATTACAACAAGGGGAATTATCAAAATGGGAATGGACAAATTTCTAATCAAAATCAAAACCGTGATTTTCAAAACACTACACAAGGTTTTCAAAATGCTCACACTAAAAATTTGCAAGGAGAATTTTTGGATTATGCTAAATTTGATAACATGCAACGTGAGATGATTAGCTTAAGATCCGAGTTGAAAAACGAGCTAAAAAATGAACTTGCTAATGAACTTAAAACTCATGCAAACAAAATAGAAGGAAATGTCCAACGTCTTCAACAAAATCAACAAAAGATGGAATTAGGACAACATGAGATTAAGCAAGAGTTATTAAAAGCGGATGCTAGGCAATCAAAATTTGAGAACCGAATGGCTAAGATGTTTGAAGCAATCATGTGTAAACCCTCTTCCTCGGGTGGTCTTCCTAGTGACACCATTAACAACCCGAGGGGAGAAATGAAGGTTATTACTACACGAAGTGGTAAAACTTTCAAAGAACCAATCTCTCGTCCAAGTACTTCTACGGAGAAGGAAATCGAGAAAGAACCCGAGGTGATGGTCGAAAAGGAGCACATTACAATCCCACGAAGTACCGCTCATACCACACCTACGGTTGAACCAATACCAATTGTGGAACCCGAGTTCCCAAGGCCGCTGCCTAATGACCAACCCACACCACCCTTACCTTACCCTTCGAGACGTAACAAAGAAAAGGCACAAGAACGGAACAATTATCAATTTGAGCTATTTATGAAAATGTTTCGTGATATGCATTTTAACATAAGTTTTGCCGACGCTCTTATCATGATGCCTCGATTCGCCGCAAACTTCAAAAGTATGCTAAACAACAAAGAGAAGTTACAACAATCGTCTAGTTGTTCATCGGTTTTTCTTAGCCGCATACCACAAAAAGTCGGTGATCTCGGTAAATTTTTGATTCCGTGTGCTATTCAAGATATGGAGGAATGCTACGCCTTGGCCGATCTTGGTGCTAGTATTAATTTAATGCCTCTTGAGATTTTCAAATCGCTTTCGCTTCCGGCTCTTACTCCTTCAAACATGTCTATCGAGATGGCCGATCATTCTACGATTTTAGCATGTGGAGTAGCCGAGGACGTTTTTGTTAAAGTCGGAAAGTTTTACTATCCCGCTTACTTTATCGTTGTAGACATTCCTATCGATCGAAAAGTTCCTCTCATTTTGGGTCGTTCATTTTTGGATACATCAAGAGCACTTATCGATGTTCATGCTCGAAAATTCACCCTTCGTTTCAATGAAGAAGAACTTGTCATCAATGCAACACAAAACTCCAATCTTTCTCATGTCTATTCTATTGCAACTTTAAACCATGGTGATTCAACCAATGTCGTTTGCAAAGAATTTTCACCAAGAGTTTTAGGAAATGTCGCCAAAAACAATTTACCATTTCCTCCGCCGGTGGAGGTTATGAGTGTAAAGCCTACAAAGAAGAAACCGTCAATACTTGAATCGAAAAATCCTTCGCCTCACCTCGAACATTCATTCTTGAAAAGTGTTGATAAGTTGCCGGTTTCTACGGAAGATCTTTCGGATGATGAATATGTAGACCCCGATGGGGAGGTTTTCTTCGTCGATAAATGTTTTGAGAACTTGCCACCACCAAAACCAAAACGGTTTACAAATGTGAGAATTTTTAGTGTGACTAACATCGTCTTAGAAACACCGAATATTTTCGACATAATCAAAAAGGGTTTTCATAAGGAGAGTTTAAAAGATAAAAAAGGAAAAGATTTTAAATGTGATTTAATTGATTTTTCTACAAATCTAACTCCGTCATCACCACGTGTTTTGAGTGCTACAAGCTCGTCTACTCCTTTTGATGATGCTTTGTGTGGTTTTAGTATGGGGGAAGCCCCTTATGTTCCCTCATCCTTGTCCACCGAGGACGAGATATTCGATCCGGGAATTTCATGTAAAGGGAAATCTCGGTCTTCCACCGATGCAATAAATGGAAAATCTTTCTATTTGCTTGGTGCGAGTCTACCTCGAGTAGCTCAAAAGTTTGTCTTACCAATTTTCCCACCCTTCTACTTCTCATCTATTTTCTTCAAACTCTTTGAGTTTATGACACATGTTGAAGTGGCGTTAATTTGTTTTTCCAATGAAAACGAGAACGCCATCTTCGATCTCGGTATTTTGCATCATCAAAGGACTTAGTCCTTAATGCCGGTTGCTTTTTGGGCCTTGATTATCATGTAAGCCCCATCAAAAATTGACCACACCATGATTATCCCTAAATGATCACATTTATGGGGATCGAGTCGAGCTCATGACTCGGTGATCAAAAACGAGGTGCCTCGTGGGGGAGATCCCATACTTATCTTTTATGCTCACTATTGACTAATAAGGGGACTTGTACCCTTTCAACTCGTTGTCTCGTGGTTGTTTGTGATTGTGTTATCTAGATCATCATCATCATCTACGTTTGAAGACTCTCGTGTTCGTTTACGTGAGCCTCCATCGTTTGCTTGAAGAAGTTTTTCACGAATCCATGACATATCCTTTATTGTTCTAACAATTATCTTTTAGCATACTTAATAAACGGCTTTAGATATATTGTTGATCACCCTTTCCATGCTAGATCCTAAGCATTCGACTCTTCGTCTCTAGTATGGGGGTGCTCCACCTTTAGACTCGAAACATTGAGGACAATGTTTACTTTTAGTATGGGGGGGTGAATAGGTACTTGCTTTGCTACGCCCTCACGCTTTCCAACTTTCAATGTTTTGTTTTGCTAATAAGGCTAAAAATGGCCAAATTTTAAAATTTTTTTCTTAGTTTTCATAAGTGTTTTTAAGACACGAATGTATATTTTCCGATGGGTAGAATAAGAGTTAACTTTTGACTTGATGGGCATTTGGAGCCATTTACATTCCTTAACCCGCTCAATTCAAGTTTTGCTAGACTTTTATATAGGGAGCTTTAAAACGCGAAAGTCTTAATCCATTCGGGTTAAGAACAAGAACTTTTCGCAAGTTCCTATAATTGATCCTAGAAAGTCACTTATCAAGGGAACTATAAAACGCATTCTCTAAACTTGAAAAAGTCCAAGAAAGTGCAAGATCCTATAGGTGGCTTAAAAACCCAAAACTTTGATTTGATATAGTCTTAATGAAAGCTAATCCAAATTTGGCTTAATTTTGACTTGCATGGCTAAGTATTCACGAGTCTCTTTAATTAGAGGTCTTTATATAGTGAAGAACGAGAAATGATAGAGTTAGACAAGTGATCATGCTAAACGTAGAACATGAAAGTGTTCTTTCAAAAACTCATATGTTTTTAATTGTGGCTTTTTCTTCCCATAAGATCAATGCATTAGGAATAAATCATAATTGCAATAAGTAAGGTCGTACGATTTGAAAGGTTACTTAGCCTCTAGCGCAAGATCGTTTTAAAGTTGCTCGGGGTTGAATAGAGTTCATAGCCAAGGCATAACTTATTGAAGCGGGACGCGAAGATTGGCGATTATCCAAAAAGGCCCTAACAAGGCATGAGGAGCTCTATTTTTGCTAAAGATCCCAAGATGATGTGAAGTATCATTGTTCCTAAATCAATATGAAGGATCGAGACACACGACGAAAAGCAATTACTCCCCTAAAGATCATGGAGAAAGTCTATCCAAAAAGACCCTAACAAGGTATGAGGATAAATATATCCAAGTCCGAAAAGGAGGCGGATCGTTGTATATCAAAATCCAAAGTAAAGATTCAAGAAAAATGATGAAGTCGTGGTCCAATATGAAGAATCTCTCAAAAACGTCAAGTGAAGAAATTCCAAATATATGAAGAGAAGACCATAGTTTCGAGAACGTCTTCCCAAGATTTGAAGTATGAAGTACATACCAAATATCAGTCCGAGAAAGGTCTCAAATCGTGAAACGAGTTATGCCAAGATATGAACTTAAGGAGATACACGAGAAGCCGTTTTAAAAGATTTTGTCCTTCGGCTAACTATTGATCAAATCGTGCTACTTTGCTTTCAGACTAATAACTACTCAAATAAGTCAATATGAATCACTTGTGATCCATGACAAATAGATAAAAAATGCTAGTAACCCATTTCCTTTTATAATAACTAGGATTGCGGGGAGAAAAAGTATTACACAATTTGGACGTATGAGTAGTGTTAGCATTGTGACTTGTACCAACAATGATCTTGTTTTTGCACTTAGCATGGAATGTATGACAATCAAGGATGACGAAGTTTACTCTAAGGGACATTTACTTGTTTCTATTCTTTGACCCTAAAAGTCACTTTTTGTGATGAAAATCATATGTTATGTCTTTACACATCTTCGTAGTATGTTGCAAATCTTTTTACTCTTCAATAAAGGTTAATAAAATTGAACTTTGGTGATGCTTAGATACTTTATTCTAGCATTGCGTGAGGGCACGACAATGGCTTAGTATGGGGGAGTGATGAGATGGCATTTATACATGATCTCATCGTTCTTTTCGGGCTTTAAATGCATAAAAATGTCATAAAATACCATATATGTAACACCCCATTTTGATAAATGGAATGTCACGCGTGATTATGGCGTGTCATCAAAGCGTGCAAGGTGATATGTAGTAAAACATACATGACCAAAGGGAAAACCGGAATCAAACATCGGTTCCCAAACATAAGCCCAAAACATAAATAAAGGAAATGAACTGAATAAAGACTAAACAAGCATAACTATATGAAGGCAAAAAGGAAAAGAAGTCTCTGGCAGCTTCCATCCTATGTGCGTCCTCCAAATGCTCGAGTCTTGGGTACCTGCCGTTTTGGGACATGGAAAGGAAAGTAACGGCTGAGCAAGACGCTCAGTGCACGGATGTACAATAAAGTATGAAATAGGATAAGCATGTAACATATAACAGCGGAAGACTAAGTACTGAGTAAACTGGTTAAGTAACATGAAAACTGGTTTTATAGTTTGAAAAGCCTTATGTTTAACCTGTGAAAACTGTTTTAACATATAAATACCATAGCCCATATAGGTCATGAAAAGGTCACGTGCATGAATACTTGGAGGGGTGACCTCATCATGTTGATTAGAGGGGATGCCTCTAATCAATATACTGATTTGGGTAGGAGGGATCAGCTCCTTGTGAAGGGTGCAAGGCACACACCACATTCACCATGATAAACTGAAATAAAACATGTAACTAGGATGCACCCATACGCCCCGACTGATATAATAATATGGCCAAACTGAAAAGGGACGCCACGAGCAATCACTCCGCCGTGGGGAAGTCATAACATCGGTGCCTCCAATGCTATGGTTATGGTACCTCCATAACTAGGTGAAACTGGTCATGCTTGTATATGGCTATAGTTTATGCTAAATTAACATAAGCAGTTCAAAACAATAAAACAAATGCTGGGGAAAACAGTTGGCTGCATACGGGAAATCCTAATAAGGAAGGAATGTCCATACTGAAAGGACGGGAATCCGTACCTCAAGTCCAGTGAAATGAACGGAAGAAAGACTCCTACTTCTGGATCACTAAGGCTACATGAATACACACGTGTATAAGTATCGATTCACTGATTACGTACTGGGTTCTGTGTCTCATTATAGCTGATTTGGTATGTTTTAGGTCATGGTTCACTGTTTAAAGCCTTAAACTGTGTTTATCTTGTATTCTGATTTATCTGATTAAGTATTACTGGTGATTCATGTATTAATATACTTACTGTATAATAATAAGTAACTTTCCAAAAATAGCCGGTTTCCAAAAATAGAAAGTTTCCAAAAAATAGAAAGTTTCCAAAAATAGAAAGTTACCAAAAATAGAAAGTTTCCAAAAATAGAAAGTTTCCAAAAATAGAAAGTTTCCAAAAATAGAAAGTTTCCAAAAATAGAAAGTTTCCAAAAATAGAAAGTTTCCAAAAATAGAATTTACTGCTTAAAATAGATTAGTTTCTAAAAATAGAAAGTTTCCAAAAATAGATCAGCTGCCTTAATTAAATAAGTTTCCATATATAGAAAGTTTCCATGATTAGATTAGCTGCCTGAAATAGATTGATTTCCATATATAGAAGGTTTCCATAATTAGAATTAAGCTGATTACATAAGCTAACATATAAGTCTAAGTGTTTAAGCTTATTTCTTAAGTCATATGATATAGTGTATAGTTTAATTATTATTTCATGTATCTTAATTAAACTATAGGTTAAGCATTTTAATTAAAGTATAACATGTATAATTAAAATGAACTGAAAAATACTTAGGTTAAAATGTGTATTATTATTAATAATAATATAACCTAAGTCATGTCTAAATTAATTAATTATAGGCATGTTTTAATAATTAATTAATTATAACTTATAACATAAAAATACTTAGGTTAAATTAATGTCATGATAACTAATAATTAAAATAACCTAAGTCATGATTTAATTAATATTTCATGTTATTAATTAATTATATCCTAAGTTCATGATTCATAAAATTACATGTAACATAGATCATGATTTTAACCAACGAACCGTGAACCGGGTATGAATTCGACACCGTACCCCGGGCCAAACCCGGGGCACACGTGTCCCCTTGCTGCCGTGGGTCCCACATGAGCCAACCAAGACCAATTGTGGTCTTGGTGGTGGCGGCAATAGCAAACCAAACCCCCCTCGGGTTTGTTTTGCTAGGCGGCTAGAAACAAACACCCCTTTAAATCATTCCTTGATTTTATTTAATACCAAAACATGTTAGATCAATGATTAATTATCTTGTTTTCATAAGAAAAATAATACCATGTTCATGAAAATAATCAAAGATTAAAAGAATTAAAAAGAATTAAAAAGAAGGGTTAGAAAGGTATACCACTATGTAGCTTGGAAAAAGGATGAACAAACACGTATTCTAACACTTGTTTTTAAGATCAAAATCAATCAAACACCCCCTTATGATGGTGTATAGGTGGCGGCACAAAGGAGGCAAAAAGGAGAGGAGAAAACTCTTTTTAGGGTTTTTAGTTTATTTCTTGTAAAATGAAAATGAAAACATGTTTAACACTTTACCCCCCTTAACTTGAAAAGTCCATGGGCTAAGCCCATTTCATGCATGTGTGCCGTGGGTATGGGGGCCCCACATGGGGTACCCGTACCTTTCTCGTGTCCCGATGTTTCGTGTTCGTTCGTGGTTAAACGTGTTCGTGTCTGAAGCGTGTTCGTGTCTGAAGCGTGTTCGTGTCTGAAGCGTTTTTGTTTATTTTAACGCTCGTAATTATATTATATGTATTTACGTAATTATTCTAGTTCGTATTTTAAATGGTGATCATGATTTAATTATGTTCACGTGATATATTTATTAACTGTTTATCATGAGTTCGTACGTAATCGATACTTGTCATGTCATACACGTATGCACTTGCTTGATTATTAGCACATGAATGTGATCAATACTACATGAGGTAAGTTTTAATCTAGGACGTACGATCTTAAGGGCACTATTCATGGTAAAAGCATGCGGGTTTTACAATTCTTCCCCCCTAAAAAGAATAATTCGTCCCCGAATTATAGATAAAGTAAGCTGAAAAGAAGTAACATACCCGAATCAAACTGGAAAGGTATGCAAAATAACGGAAATGAAGGTGACATGGTAGAAGGGAACATGGAACGTGACATGTCCTGAAAAGACATGGAACTTGACGTGACTGAAAGGACATATCTAATCGATAAGAGAAAAAATGGATAAGAAGTCCGGATGAACTTGTCCGTTTCCAGGTGGCCTCCCTCTTGGAACGGTTCCTTCAGAAGATCCTGACACTAATGATAAATCTTGGTCCTCCTGACCTTGACTTGGAATACGAAGAAATTCTTGGTTATCAACGGAAGGTAGATCCCCTAAATTCGATCGAGGAAATAAGAGTTAACGTGCAAGGGTAGCTGAAACGTTACGATGCAAGACCATCTGACTTAGCTGATAATTAGAAACGATGCGCGAGACATAAAGAAACGTAGTACGTGAAAAATTTTGAACGTGATACGTGAAAACATTTTGAACGTGCTACGTGGAGATATGGCGAGTGTAGTATGAGTAAACATATCGTGATTCATGATACGTGTAACATATCTTGATCATGATATGAGGAACATGGAATGAACATGACATGTGAGACATATCGTGATCATAGAATATAATGGCGGTAACGCCAAACACTACAAGGTAAGACGTGGAATATGACGTGAAACGTCTATCTGATGATGGAGAGTTATACTAAACTTGGGTCTGGTCTCACAAGTTCTTGCAAACTTCCCAGAATGAGAAAAGAAATGAACGTAAAATCGTAAGCCAAAATACAATCATGAACGTGAATAGTGTCATGAACGTGAGCGCGAAAACAAGTCGTGGAATAAGAATGAAGACGTGAAGTAAGTTAGGAGTACAATTACTAATCTTTGTCTGACCCGATAGCTGAGGAATTGCCAAGTGATCGGATGAGCCTTGGCTGGAACATGTTCGTTCAATCTGTTGGTTCTGAAATCCGTACGGATGTAAGGATTCTGCAGACTTGATCAACTGTTGACAATAACCCAGATAGCATCATGCTTCTTCTGAGTTTGCTGAAATCTGGTAACTAAAATTCATGGAGATCTTGTCCCTTTTCGATTCACAATTTCATATGATGAAAACATCCCAGTTTGTTGGTGTCCTATCTTAACCTGTTGGTATAACAGGTACCTAGATATGAACGTAACTGTATCTTGCTTCGTAGAAACTTGATACATAGAAGGTTGCGAAACTCTGAGTCTCTGAATTTAGACTTCTCCTAGCGTAGGATTTTATAGAACACCTAATGTAGTGTCGGGTTCTCTTCTTTACTCATAAGCTGAGTCATGGTAAGATTAACCGTAGAATGCCATGTGATTCAGCGTGTCACTGAAATCAAACAGAATTGATATCGGAAAGAATTCCAGGGTAAAATTTCTCTTGTCATAGAATTTGCAACGTAGTGCAGATATGGTCTTCCTGTTCTTCTCCAGGCTTAGAGGAAATCAGGTTATCCTCAATGAAAACGCTCTAGAATTTGTTTAGGAGTTCATGGAAACTCAATTTATTAAGTTCATAATGCGGTTGGAGCATTGATGAGACTAATTCAAAATCATAAATCTGGCATGACCGAGTCGTGCACGAATAGCAGTCATGGACATGTCCTGCTTTTTCACTCGTCACTGTTGGCAGCATGATTGTGAGTTCGATCTTGGAAAAGTGATTAACACTATACGGTTGATTGGACATGTCGTCAATACGTGGAGGAGAATAACGGTCATGAATGGTGATTTGTTTAAGTCAACGGTAGTCGACACATAATCTCATGGTACCATCCTTCTCCTTGTAGGTTCTTCTGGAGTGTAAGGAACAATTTGGATTAATCCGTTGGTTATGCGTAAAAGGACCTTAGATAGTCGTGTCTTACTGACAGCTAGAAAATTTTAGCAATATGGTTAAAAAGCACGTGCTTGAAAAGCATAGATAATTGTACAGATTTTCCTGATGGAAAATCAAGCTGAATGTATTCAGGAGCCTGAACATTACTGTACATAATTATGAATCATAGCATGGTGTGGTGTTCATAGTACGTAATTAGCATAAAATTCATCTTGTGTCTGTCTGAGGAAATGCGTTAGCAGCTTGGGTCTTATCATTAAGCTGAAGGAAAACCTTCGTATGCGTGGGAATACGAAAGGCGTCCTTCATGGTCATGAATACATGAAATATGGTGAAAGAAATGAAAGTGACATCGGCAACGTGACAGTTCTCACTGATGCGCCGATATTGGTATTGAAATTCTTGTGGCCTGATTAATACAGGGCACAACAACATAGATATACCCATGGAGGGTACCCTGAATTTCTTAGAAATGTTCCATAATTAGACGTGAGTCATGTGTCTTGACTCGTGTCTTGAGAATGTGAGCGTGACATATGCCTTGACTGGTATCTTGACATGTGTCCTCAGAAAGTATGCGTGAGACATGTGTCTTGACTGATGTCTTGACATGTGTCTCGAGATGTGAAACAATTAGAACTACAAATATTAGGTTAATATGCCAGAATTGGCGGATCGGTTGGACTACTGATCATTTGTATGTCTGATCACGTCCGCGGCCAGAGCCTCGGTTGCGATTTCTAGGATATTTTCTGTCATGGTAGTGGTTACTATCGTCTTGTCTGTAGGTTCCATGACGGTCATTCTCATGACCGTGACTCATGTAACTATTTAGCTGAGTGGCTGGCTGGTACTGGTTTGCACTCATATGGCTGAAATGACAGCCGAACGACGTGTGACATGTAATTATGAATTTGGGACAATGATTGATGGGAATTGTCTGATGGTGAAGCATCTTCTCGTCCAATTGCTTTGCTCCGACGCCTTTGTCTTCGTCTTTTAGGATCTCCAGGTTGTGAACAGCATCAGCATCAGCATCTCGTAGCGTCTCCCAACATCAGCAGCATCAACCTTCAGTAACATCTCCAAGCTATGAGCGGCATCGACAATTTTGTAGAATATCAGCAAGTGAACATACGCCTGAGATGATTTAGAATCGACTAGCGAATACTCGTGAAGTATTGCAAGTGGAATACACATGGATTAAGGTACATGTGATACACAAGAAATACGGTACGTGGAGTACACATGGAATGCACATGAAATGATCGGTATGGGGTCGATCATTTGTCATGATTTAAGGTAAGTATATCGGTTAACGGTTAGGAAAACCATCATGATAACCTGGCAGTATTAGCATAGACATCATTCTGGTTGTAACGGAAACGTTAAAGTGTGGTTACACAAAATTCAACGATGATTTGCCTGACAGCGTGATCAATGAAAACCAACCCTGACTATCATGAAAGCAGAATTCAATGAAATCCAACAATGTCTTGCGTGAAAGCATAAATAACACAAGAGGCGTGAAACATAATCAACATGAAGACGGAATTATCATGAGGAAACATGAAACCATCTATTACGAAGAAGTGTATAACATAATCAGCATGAAACTGAAGTTAACCATGACAGTATGAAGGCATACTTGACATAAGAACACAATAACTTATGATGGGACATGAAAAAAAAAATTTATGCCAATTTAAATCATGAGAAAAATTTTATGCAAGAAAACAGTGCATGAATGCATAATGTAGTTTATAAAACCTTTACATGTGCGAGGGAACGCCTATGGGTCGGTTCCAAAACAAAAGACATGGCGAGGGGACGCCTATGGGTCGGTCCCAAAGTTAAAAGTTTCGATAAAAGCACATGCGACTAAATAGGGCCAGTCCTGTACCAACCATTACTTAGTCAAAATTCCTGCAACGGATGACATATGATATAAATGCATGAATGCATGAAACATAATAATTAAAAGTCACTGTCAAAACTTAACAGAAAAAAAAAAAAAAAAAATTTTATGTGAAAATTATGAACTACTGGGGTCAGTCCACATCGTCACAGTTCACGAGGAACATCATGCATAGACAATGACACATAACTAAGTATGGATGACGGTTGTTCATTCCATATTAGTAAGACGATACTGGTGAAAACATCATGGTGAAAACAACAAGGTGCTGAAAACGTCATGGCTAAAACAAAAAGGTGCTGAAAACATAATGGTTAAAACAACAACGCGCTGAAACATCAATACGTGGAATAACAATCGTTGGCTTAGGAAGCTCCTGGTGACTACCCACTAGTCACAGGTCGAGTTTTAGAGCCTACAGGTCGAAGCCTTGGCTCTGATACCATAATTGTAACACCCCATTTTGATAAATGGAATGTCACGCGTGATTATGGCGTGTCATCAAAGCGTGCAAGGTGATATGTAGTAAAACATACATGACCAAAGGGAAAACCGGAATCAAACATCGGTTCCCAAACATAAGCCCAAAACATAAATAAAGGAAATGAACTGAATAAAGACTAAACAAGCATAACTATATGAAGGCAAAAAGGAAAAGAAGTCTCTGGCAGCTTCCATCCTATGTGCGTCCTCCAAATGCTCGAGTCTTGGGTACCTGCCGTTTTGGGACATGGAAAGGAAAGTAACGGCTGAGCAAGACGCTCAGTGCACGGATGTACAATAAAGTATGAAATAGGATAAGCATGTAACATATAACAGCGGAAGACTAAGTACTGAGTAAACTGGTTAAGTAACATGAAAACTGGTTTTATAGTTTGAAAAGCCTTATGTTTAACCTGTGAAAACTGTTTTAACATATAAATACCATAGCCCATATAGGTCATGAAAAGGTCACGTGCATGAATACTTGGAGGGGTGACCTCATCATGTTGATTAGAGGGGATGCCTCTAATCAATATACTGATTTGGGTAGGAGGGATCAGCTCCTTGTGAAGGGTGCAAGGCACACACCACATTCACCATGATAAACTGAAATAAAACATGTAACTAGGATGCACCCATACGCCCCGACTGATATAATAATATGGCCAAACTGAAAAGGGACGCCACGAGCAATCACTCCGCCGTGGGGAAGTCATAACATCGGTGCCTCCAATGCTATGGTTATGGTACCTCCATAACTAGGTGAAACTGGTCATGCTTGTATATGGCTATAGTTTATGCTAAATTAACATAAGCAGTTCAAAACAATAAAACAAATGCTGGGGAAAACAGTTGGCTGCATACGGGAAATCCTAATAAGGAAGGAATGTCCATACTGAAAGGACGGGAATCCGTACCTCAAGTCCAGTGAAATGAACGGAAGAAAGACTCCTACTTCTGGATCACTAAGGCTACATGAATACACACGTGTATAAGTATCGATTCACAGATTACGTACTGGGTTCTGTGTCTCGTTATAGCTGATTTGGTATGTTTTAGGTCATGGTTCACTGTTTAAAGCCTTAAACTGTGTTTATCTTGTATTCTGATTTATCTGATTAAGTATTACTGGTGATTCATGTATTAATATACTTACTGTATAATAATAAGTAACTTTCCAAAAATAGCCGGTTTCCAAAAATAGAAAGTTTCCAAAAAATAGAAAGTTTCCAAAAATAGAAAGTTACCAAAAATAGAAAGTTTCCAAAAATAGAAAGTTTCCAAAAATAGAAAGTTTCCAAAAATAGAAAGTTTCCAAAAATAGAAAGTTTCCAAAAATAGAAAGTTTCCAAAAATAGAATTTACTGCTTAAAATAGATTAGTTTCTAAAAATAGAAAGTTTCCAAAAATAGATCAGCTGCCTTAATTAAATAAGTTTCCATATATAGAAAGTTTCCATGATTAGATTAGCTGCCTGAAATAGATTGATTTCCATATATAGAAGGTTTCCATAATTAGAATTAAGCTGATTACATAAGCTAACATATAAGTCTAAGTGTTTAAGCTTATTTCTTAAGTCATATGATATAGTGTATAGTTTAATTATTATTTCATGTATCTTAATTAAACTATAGGTTAAGCATTTTAATTAAAGTATAACATGTATAATTAAAATGAACTGAAAAATACTTAGGTTAAAATGTGTATTATTATTAATAATAATATAACCTAAGTCATGTCTAAATTAATTAATTATAGGCATGTTTTAATAATTAATTAATTATAACTTATAACATAAAAATACTTAGGTTAAATTAATGTCATGATAACTAATAATTAAAATAACCTAAGTCATGATTTAATTAATATTTCATGTTATTAATTAATTATATCCTAAGTTCATGATTCATAAAATTACATGTAACATAGATCATGATTTTAACCAACGAACCGTGAACCGGGTATGAATTCGACACCGTACCCCGGGCCAAACCCGGGGCACACGTGTCCCCTTGCTGCCGTGGGTCCCACATGAGCCAACCAAGACCAATTGTGGTCTTGGTGGTGGCGGCAATAGCAAACCAAACCCCCCTCGGGTTTGTTTTGCTAGGCGGCTAGAAACAAACACCCCTTTAAATCATTCCTTGATTTTATTTAATACCAAAACATGTTAGATCAATGATTAATTATCTTGTTTTCATAAGAAAAATAATACCATGTTCATGAAAATAATCAAAGATTAAAAGAATTAAAAAGAATTAAAAAGAAGGGTTAGAAAGGTATACCACTATGTAGCTTGGAAAAAGGATGAACAAACACGTATTCTAACACTTGTTTTTAAGATCAAAATCAATCAAACACCCCCTTATGATGGTGTATAGGTGGCGGCACAAAGGAGGCAAAAAGGAGAGGAGAAAACTCTTTTTAGGGTTTTTAGTTTATTTCTTGTAAAATGAAAATGAAAACATGTTTAACACTTTACCCCCCTTAACTTGAAAAGTCCATGGGCTAAGCCCATTTCATGCATGTGTGCCGTGGGTATGGGGGCCCCACATGGGGTACCCGTACCTTTCTCGTGTCCCGATGTTTCGTGTTCGTTCGTGGTTAAACGTGTTCGTGTCTGAAGCGTGTTCGTGTCTGAAGCGTGTTCGTGTCTGAAGCGTTTTTGTTTATTTTAACGCTCGTAATTATATTATATGTATTTACGTAATTATTCTAGTTCGTATTTTAAATGGTGATCATGATTTAATTATGTTCACGTGATATATTTATTAACTGTTTATCATGAGTTCGTACGTAATCGATACTTGTCATGTCATACACGTATGCACTTGCTTGATTATTAGCACATGAATGTGATCAATACTACATGAGGTCAGTTTTAATCTAGGACGTACGATCTTAAGGGCACTATTCATGGTAAAAGCATGCGGGTTTTACAATATATATGCTTGTGTTTGTTTACTTGTGTATTTTAGGTATGGATATCGTGAAAAAGACAAAAGATCACAAGTTACAAGGAAAAACGGACACGAGAAATGAAGCCGTACAAAGAACCGGGCCCTAATCATGGAATACTCAACAAATACCCTTGAAGACTTGAAGACAAACAAGATTGATCCTCATTTATTGAAGAAATGACACTTAAAACCCTTGTATATTAATAATTACAAGTTTGGTCCCTTAAGTTTGTCAAAATTACACAAAAGGTCCTTCAACTTTGAAGAAATGGTAAGATTAGTCCCTCAACAATTTCACATTGTCAATTATGGTCCCTCATCAAGCCAAAGATACATTGAAGACCTTTGAAGATCAAAGGTGTCCAAGATCAGTCCTTGAAATATGCAAAAGTATCAAAAATAACCCTTGAAACACTTTTTAGAAAGTTTTGTGCCAAAATTGCGAAGTTGTGAAAGTTGTTACAAAGGAAATGGGCGCTGATAGACTTTTATTTACAAGTGACAAAAGAAAGGAAGAAAAAGGACCAAAACTGCCAAGTTTGGAAGTTTAAATCCCTAAACACGCGCCAAACACCTTTCTCCCTAAGAAAACGGATCAAACGTGTCACTATTTACACGTATGAACCCAGTTTTAACTTTTTACCAACAAGGGGGTTTTTACAATTACCTACACCAAAACACAATTAACCTTCACACGAATCCATCCCATGCTTAAACTCACACTCCCAGTCACCCAAAGGACCCCACCATTCAAACCGTTTCACCTATCACATGAGTACTTGCCCTCCAAGTCATGCCACGTGTTAAGATCAACAGCTAAGGATCAATGCTTCATTCCAAAGCTAAAATGAACGTTTGGGATCACTTTGGACAGCTCATCAACAACAAACGTACTCAAGGACTCAAGGGCATTTTAGAGAAATCACATCTAGGGTTTGTGAATAGTGTAGCCATGCATTTGCCTATAAAAGGAGACCTCAACATGTGAGAGTCCCTTTGTTCCAGTTTTAGGCTATTATCTTTGTAATTCCTTTTTAAGCTTAAATAAAATTTGAATTTCTGAAATTGTGAAATCTCTTTTTGATTTAATTAAAAGTTTGGTGTTTGAGTAGCCTAATTCTGAGTTCCATTTGATTGTTAAGGCCTACCTTAATCTTGTGGTTAAGGCACGTCTTGTTTCATAAGGTTTTTAAGGCTTGAATACCTTGAAATCCTAGGTTCTGTTTTGGCATATTTTGTGTACTAACCCTTGACCATTTGCTATAAGCTCTTACAAGCTTTTTGACACCAAGCTTGTGAAGGGATTAGAGCCCTTGGTTGAGTTGTTTGCTGCTTGTGTTGAAGACATAAAGTCCTTGAGGTTCTACTTTGAACCATCAACCAAGGCAGTTTGCATCATCTTCATTGAAGTAACTTGGTCTTGTTCTAGTTGTTGAACAAGGTCCAAGGAGCATTGCCGGCCTTCCTAGGATGTTGTGGAAGGCAGGTATAATCCCTTGTTAAGATTCCACTCAAAATTTCATGTTTATGACTGATTTTGATTTGGTGTTTTGATTTTGAGTATTGGTGTTTGTGCTGGTGATTTTTGAGTTTGATTGTGTTAGTTGCTATTGTTTAAGTGTTTTTGATCATTAAAATCAGTAGGTTATTAGTTAAAATCACAAGTTCCTTTGTTAAGTGCTTGATTAAGGGTTGTTTAGGATTACTGGTTATCAAGGCCTTGTGGCCTTGTGCCCTTGGTTCTTAGGGTTTGGGTGGTCTAAACAAGTTCTAAAACACAAGTTTTAGCCATTGGTTTACTTTCTGAAAGTTTGGAAAAGGGATTCGAAGTTTTGCAAAAATCTGATAAAATTGGTTTTTAATTGGGTCAAACACATCAGATCCAATAACTTCTTTGTTTGTTGGATCTAAGGTCTGAAATTTAGATTGGGAATAGTTTGGGTGATAAGTTATCTATTGGTTATCTGCTTGTTGAATTTGGTGGCTTATTGTGGTTTTTATAGCTTATCAAAGTCTGCTGAAGTGGTCATTTGCATCAGCAAAGTGACCACCTCATTTGGTGTTGCATTGTGATTTCTAGCATTAGGATTGTTGTATTGTTGCTTGGATCTTATTTATATGCTGCTTGTGAGAATATTTGGCTATTTGGATTTCTTTGTTCATAGCTTATAAGCCCACTGGCTTATTGGCTTATTTGTGCCAAAACACATCAAGTTTACCCAACTGGTAAGCCTAGATTCACAAGGTTTGCACTCAAACCTTGACCAGCAGGGTGAAAAACAAGTCCTTACACTTCATTAAGTCTGTCAACGCCTACTTTGTTCCTGTCAGCGTTTGATTTCAACTTATCAACGTTTGACTTGTGGTCAAACTTGGTTTCTAAGCTTATTAAATCTGTTTTGCTTATTGGTACATGCAACAACTTATCTTTTGTAATAGAAATCATTTTTCTCAGCTTAATATCAAATCTGGAAGGTTACAAGTCTTTTGGTTAAGCTTTTGCTAGAAAACTAGCTTATTTGGCTTTTTCAGCCAGCTTATCTGTTCTTACAGCTTATTCTACTTGGCTTTTTGTGATTTTCTTGATTGATTATTCTTAGTTAAGCTATTTGTGAGCTTCTGTGTCAAACTAGAGCTTCTGAGGTTCCTTATTTCTCAATCCCGACTATTTTGTCGTTTTGTGAAATAATACCTTGCTTATTTCTGGCTTATTGAGTAAGCTTTTTCAAAATCTCTTTTTACAGATCTCATAAGCATCCCAAAAGAAGGTTGTGTGTCAAATTAGAGCTTATGGCATTAGCTTATGGCTTAATGGGCTGAAAAGCCCAATAAGAATAAGTTGAGTGTTAAATAAGTTGTAATAAGCTCATATTCAGCTTTTGGGCCTCTAGAGTTTTGTTCTTAGAATTGAATTTTAAGTCAGATAGGGCTTTTCCAAGTCAATTGGGCCAAGTTTGACTTTTTGGGCCCAATAGCCCAATTTGGTTGATTGTTTTTGGTTTTGGCCCATTTGAGGGCCCAATAGGGGTATTTTGGTAATTTCACTTTGATTTTCTGATTATTTAGGTTAAAATAAACTAGTTTGCAAGTTTTTAGAATTTTTTATAATTTTTGGATTTTTAATATTATTTTATTATTATTTTTAAAATTTCACTTTTTCCAACTTTTTACATTTTTCTTAGGTTTAATACATTAAAATAGGAATTTAGCAACTTTTAGAATAATTTTATCTCTTTTAGATTAATTTTTATAATTATTTTAAGTTTTAATAGTTTTTAAATCATTTTAAATAGTTTTTGTTAGTTTAAAAATTTCTAAAAATAGTTTTTAATCTTTTTAGGTCATTTTAGAGGTTTACCAATTGAAAAATCTTTATTTGGGCTTTTTGATAATTTATTTGATTTTTAGGGCTTTAATTAGCATTTAAAAATTGAATATTTAATTATTTAAAAGGTTGAAAAAGTTTTGATCATTGGTAAACTCTTAGTTTATTTAACTTGATTTTTGGTGAATTTTTGGTAATTTTTAGAATTTATTTTTATTTTTGTGGTTTTTAAGGTTCTACGTCTTAACTTTCTAGTAGTGTTTATTTTTATTTTTACGTCTTCGTCATCTTCTTTTCTCATCCCCTTCTAAACCAATCATTAATCACAAACATTTAACAAATTTTTCACACACATATACCTCCTTGGGAAACGAACTTTCATTTAATTAAGGGTCATTAACACTTGATTTTTCCTAAAGTCATTTGTTCAATACTTTCCCTATTTACCCTCTTTTCCTAAAGTGTGGTAAAACTCTACAATCAGCTATGTATGGACTTCATCAAGCCCCAAGAGCATGGTATGGCACATTGTCCACATATCTGGTGGAAAATGGATTCAAAAGGGGCACCATAGACCAGACCTTGTTTACAAAGAAGAATGGTAAAGATTTCTTACTTGTATAGGTCGATGTGGATGATATCATCTTTGGCTCTTCTAGTCCAAAGATGAGTGAAGACTTTTCCAAACTCATGACAGCCAAGTTCAAGATGAGTGCAATGGGGGAGATGAACTTCTTTCTAGGGTTACAAGTTCAGTAGAAAGAAGATGGTATCTTCATCTCCCAAGATAGATATGTCCCAGAAATCTTGAAGAAGTTTGGCTTTTTTCCACATGAGAAACGGGCTAGTACTCCTTTGGATAAGGAACATCCTTGGGGAAAAGTTGGGGATGGAAAAGAGGTGGATGTCAGGCATTATAGGTCAATGATTGGTTCATTCATGTATCTCACAACTTCAAGACCTGACATTATGTTTGCTGTGTGTCCATGTGCACGCCATCAAGTGACTCCCAAAGAGTGTCATCTTCATGCTGTCAAGAGGATCTTTAGATACCTTAGGTGTTATCCAGACCTGGGATTATGGTATCCAAAAGATTCCCCATTGGAGCTTATTGTATATTCAGACAGTGATTATGGTGGTGACAAATTTGATAGAAAATCCACAACTGGTGGATGTCAGTTTCTTGGGAGTAGATTAATATCTTGGTAATGCAAGAAACAAACAGTGGTGGCCAATTCTACAACTGAAGCAGAGTATGTTGTTGCAACTGCTTGTTGTGGACAAGTCTTATGGATTCAGAACAAGCTGTTGGATTATGGGTATAATTTCATGCATAACAAGATTTTTGTAGACAATAACAGTACTTTATGCATTATTAAAAATCCTGTACATCATTCTAAAACAAAACACATAGAAATTAGACATCATTTTATAAGATATTGTTTTGAAAAAGGTTTAATACAACCAGATAGGGTTGACACAGAAGAAAATGTGTCTGATTTATTAACTAAAGCTTTTGATACTAGAAGATTTCAATACTTGGTAACAAGTATTGGAATGATCAATCTCACTTAGTATGTGTTTTGGGATCTTATTGTAAAAGTATGTACAGGATATGCATTTCTTATTGGTCTTTATACAAAATTAGATTTTCCACTTTATTTGTCTAACGCTGACAAAGGTTATTTTAACGCTGATAAGTGTTAACGTGACGTTGTCAGCAACATGTTAGTTTTGTGGTTTTTGATCTAATTATGCAGGCGCTGTTAGCATTATACCATTGGATACAGAGTTGCTTATGGGTCCTTGGAGCATTATTGGAGCATGTTTCGATTTATGGATGATGTTTGGAATATTTATATTCCTATCTTGACATAAATTTTTATTACATGCATATTATTTGTCAACTTATGTATCATAGTTTAAGGGGAGGTTTAGGAACCTATTAGGACTTTTTGGGTATTCTTATAATACTCTTATCACAATTCTAGATTGTGTCCACTGGTGAGTATGAATTAGTTTACTAACTCATGAGGCACTGTAGCATGCAAAGTTGATATACTATGCACGCTGCCAAGACTTTTTGGCCTAGAATTGGGAGTGGTCTGTTGGGAGACTTGGGTATGATTTATATTGGGCTTACCTGGGAAGTTACAAGGGATTTTATGAGATAACTTCACTGTTAAGAACTTTGGTTAGCAAGGGACAATAGAGGACTGTTATGTCTATCTTGTATAAGCAAGTGTGCATGATTGGATAAATCACTTTGTTATGGTCCTTTTTCATTTTTATTATTTTTATTTTTGGACGTTGACAGATGTATTTCCAAACGTTGTTGTGACCAATTTAGACGTTGACATGGCTTTTTCCAACGTTGACAAGAATATAGCCGTTGGGCGTTGATAGGTTGTTTTTGACCGTTGACACTCATTGGGTCCTACCCAGTTGTTATTTTTGACGAAAATTAGGGCCGTAATTTTGGGAGTTGGTAACTTTTAATTAATGAACAAGATAAGTTATTTTATTTTCAATATTTTCATCATTATATTTTAAAAATACTTGCCTCATTTTTGACCAATCACATGTGCCTACCTCTCCTATAAATTTGGCTCCTTCTTTTAAACAGGGTAATCTCATATTCTTGTCTAACAACTTTTTCTCCTATAATTCATCTTTCATAACTGTAATACCTAGAATCGAGGTCACTTACCTTACCCTAAATTACGCTTATTTTTGAAATTTTTAATAAATTTTATTTGTTATATATTTTATCATCTTGTTTAAAAATCGATATTTGAAGTCATAATTTTGACGATTGACGATTTAAGAAGAACGATGACGACTACGATCCTGATGGATGCCCAAATTTCTATGTTTATTGTCGTTTTATCGATATTATAATTTTTTGAGAATTTTACTTTCGGTTCGTGTTAAGTCGAGTCGGGTGAGTTTTATTGCTTTCCAGGTACATTTAAATAGTCCTAAAAGTATTTTGGAGTGTTCGGGATGATCCCCGACTCCCGTAAAATTTTCCAAAATGACTAGTGAGTCATTCCCGTAAACTTGTGAGGTCGTTTTCACTTAAGGACAAAAGAAAGCCAATATTGCACATAGGGCCTCCCAATTTTACAAAATGGACAAACAAACACACACATAACAAAACACTTAAAATTTTTTCACAAAATCTCTCTCTCGTTCTCTTTAGGCCGACGGCCAAAACCCACCACCACCACCACCATTTTTTTTCTAGCTTGTTTTGATCAAAAGTAAGCTTAGACCACATTTAGTTACTTCATTCCCTTCCTTTTCATGTACTTTAATCATACATGCATCCACAAAATTTTTTCCAAGAATCAATGGATTTTTCAATAGTTGTTTTGATGTAAATTGGATGTATGCATGTTTAATTCATGTATAGGGGATGTGTAATCACTCAACAAACCAACCAAAATCAATTTGGTTGGGGGGTTTTGATCACCCACACCTCACGGCACAAAGGGGGTGTTTGGTGGATCATGGGGATTGTTATTTTGCTTTTGGATTATTTGTTTATTCTTGTTTTTAGATGTTTTAAAATGGGTGAAACCCATTGCATGTTTGATTTTGTGTTTGGGTTTTGAGGTGGATTTGATAATTAGGGTGTTTAGGACTGATTAGTATGGTTAGGAGTGATTAGGTTGAGGTCTAGTTTCGATAAATTGGTTTGGAAACGAGTGTTGGGTTGATTTTGGGATAGGTAATTTTAGGCAGAATGTTTGGGATGTTTTCATAAAAACTATTTTGTAAACAGGTCATGAGACTAGGATATAGTTATAGAGCGTCTTTTTAGCTTCGATTTGGTATAAGATAGAGCTTACGACTCCTAACGAGTCAAAAGTTATGATGTTTTGAAAATCGTGTACCGGGAGATGAGAACCTTCATAATCCGAAATTATGGTTGGTTTTAGGTCAAATCCCGGGGACCATAGATATAGTTTGGTAAATGGTTAAAAGTTGATTTTTGGTCTCAAACCTGCATATGTGAGTCTATTATTAGACTTTGGTGTCAAATGGGTCAATCGTATATTTTAAATGGGTCAAATGAGTCCGACTTGGTCAAAGTGCAAATTCAGTCCGAAAAACGTAGGTTTGGTAAAGTGTTGAGTAACGGGTCGAAAAAGCGAAAACTTTTAATAGGATTAAAAACGTGTTTTCTACAGGTCTTAAGGTATTTTTGAGAATTTTCCCAAATTTTATTAAAAGAGTTAAGTCTAGTAAAACAGCCCATACTTTTGGTAAGTATCGGCGAAAAACGTGAAAAGAGTAATAACGTTAATAACATGAACGAATAGTATAAAACGAGTAACACTTATTTATTTGGTTTTGGCGTGAGTTGTAATTATCACAATTGACTAATATGTATGTATTATATACAGTACTTAAGGTTTATAAATGATATTACTCATTACGCGTTATTGGTTTGATAGGTGTTGATTTTCCCGGGCATCCTCATCATCGTCAGTGATCGTCACTCGAATCGTCGACTACTTTATATATAAGGTGTGAATTTATAGCCTCGCTTACTATTGTTTTAAATTGTTTTACCCGCGAGGGAAATGCATGCTAGTTTTCCAAAATGAACATATGTCATGAATGATTGTTGGACCCTAATGTTGCCTTAGAAATTGTGTTGAGTACCTAGTTGCAAAGGCCCTAAATTCATAAACTATTAACTATTGTTTAATCCTAGCGTGGATTGAAAATACCCGTTTATACAATTGGTAGTACTATGGGGTTGACGACCCTATCCGAGACGAGGGCTAGTGCGTTGAGTACCCCCTGCGGACGGATAACTTGTGATAAGAGATAAGGTATAATTGCAACTGATGCCTTTAGAAGGGGCACTGGTTTCATCTGAATCACACCGGTAATTATTACGCGTGTGATTGAGTTAACGGATTAGTGTCATGAGCTTAAACACAATTGTCATAACCTTGAAAATAGATTGTTTGATCGACAAGTCTATGAATGATCGTGAATGATTTTTATAACACATATGTTAAAAATGAGATTGTAAAACCTATGAATTCCACTAACATTATCTGTTGACCCAATTTAGCATGTGTTCCAGGTAACCGATGAAGTATAGCAATGAAGCATGCATTGGATGGGAGTTGTGTGTGGCTTGGCGTCTACTTGTTTTTCCACCCATTCTTACTTGAATAACCTTTCACACAGCTTTCTACATCAATGACGCTAAGTTTAAACCGAGTGACTTGGTATTGGGATGCAGAAGTTAGCATAACATGGTTGCCTATTTAGAGGCTGATGATGCTTTGTTTCCTCAATACACTCAGATGGTGGCGTATTTGAATGCATCCCCACTTAGGTATGCACTTTATCATGCTCCCCTCATCCATGTCACTCATATTAAACAGTTTTGGAACATTGTTAGTTCCTCAACGCTTAATAATGTGACTACATTAACTGCTATTGTCTATGGGCGTCCATGGGTGGTTACTGAAGTCTTGATTCGCCAGGCTTTGCATCTTAATGATGCAGATGGTATAACCACTCTACCCATTGGTGAGATAGAACAGGGACTTTAAGCTTTGGGTTATCCTTTCCCTGAAGAGGGAACTTTAAACAAATATAATAAACAGGAATTTCCCCCAGCTTGGAAGTACTTAATACATGTCATCCTTCAAATTTTAAGTCCCAAATATACTGCACATAATGAAATTAACAGATCCATTGTTAGTGCAATTGTGTGTATTACTAATGGCCAAAAGTATAATTTTTCTAAACTGATTTCTGATGGCATGTGTAAAAACAAGGGTAATAAGATGACTCTTGCTTACCCAAGATTTTTACAAATGATTTTTATGAACAAAGGTATTGCACCATGGATCATGATGATTTTTATGCGATCCGTGTGCAAAAGAAAGCCATTTTTAGTAAGATGAATTCACCCCCTCACAGAGGTTTACCCCTTACCCAAGCCATGCTTGCTGTTATTGCAGCAGCACAACCTCCACCAGACCTACAACCACAACTTGACACTTCAAATCCAAATGTTGACACCTTTTTGCAACATATCCAAACACCCCTTAACCTTCGAACTACTACCCAATCCACATCATCTTATTCACCCCAAGACTATAGGATGGAAAAATGCCAAAGGACCATTGGAGTGTTCTCCTCTGGTGGTCCTAGCCATGTTGTAGAGAGAACCACCACCACAAGTGTGGTTGGTGACATGGGTGAGGCTAGGACTATTGGTGCTAGCTTAGATGCAGGCCAAGCCAGTCCTAACATCATTAAGACCTCATCCATGCCCCATGAATCTACTTTGGAAGGTCAAATCCCCATTCTAGAGGAGGGCATATTGGAACCATATACAATGTTGGAATTGACGGCTATTTGCATTAGCTTGCAAAAGCAAAATACAGACCTGGTACATACTGTCAACACACAAGGCCTTGAACTCAAGCAATTAAGGGAGAGGATTGTTCTTTTAGAAGGTGCTAACAATAGGCGTGGTATGGAGGATTCTTCCAAAGGGGAGGATGAGCAGATACATGTGAGTGACAAAGGCTCACATGATGGAGAATCTTTGGGTGTGGCTGAAGCTCTTACAGAATTGAAGAAGCAACCAGGTTTTGATGTCTCTTTGGTTACTCCTACAAACTTGAGCTTTGTTGTCCCTAATATATGATGATATAACACGAATTTAAAGAAAGAAAATAGGAGAAGAAGATGAATTCTAGAGAGAGAAAGTAGCGGGAGAAAGTAGAGAGAAATGGTTGGAACTTGTGAAATATTAGATTAGAAGAAAATGGAATGAACCAACACCCTTCCTAACATGCTAGGAAGGGTTTATATAGCCTTTGCGTACATGTAGCTTAATGGGCTATATGATCATGGGCCGGAATTTCCTTTTGATCTTTTGTTACTTATGAATGAACCTTAGCTTAAAGTTAAGCCCGTAATACACGACTAACAAACTACCTATTACAACGTTTTAAAATACGATACATAATAAACATATGACCGAGCATTCTTGTTTGACTCAATATTTTGAGGCTAACAATCTCCCCCAATGAGAGGTCATAAACCTTGGTCATTTTGGAAATTTGTAGAGATTACTAATCTCGCCATAAATGAGTCTTGAACGTGTAATCGTAGTCTTGTTCCTTCATGCTGTGATCTTAGAGCCTTTGTCGTTGTCTTTCGACTTTGTCTTTTGATCTTGAGATCTTAAAATCATCCTTGACTTGTCTTTGCCATCTTTAAATCTTGTGTCTTCATCCACATGCTCACACTATTAATTGTTGAATATGTCTTTAGGCATGAGTATGTGGTTTTGAATCTTTGACTTTGCTGAGTACATCGTGACGCCACCTTCTTGAGACAAAACATATACACGGACTAAATGGCTTTGACATTCGTCCTAAATTGGTAGCGTTTTACCTCCGGTCGGTGAAGACCGTTATACGATATTAAATATCGTACCTGTGATCAAGTAGATTCAATTAAGAATCTCCTTTACAGGGTTTCGCGGCTGTACTAGCCGTTCTCTTTACTCGACCGTCTCAAAGCAAGACTCCGAACATAAAGAGTGAATCAGTTGGATAAATATCCGCTTGATTAAATTCGTCAATTCAAATTCCTGGAACAAGTGTGATTCATAAATAATCTTACCATTGTTTCTTTCCAGTTGACACAAGCTTGATTCATAAGAATCTCACAAGTCACCTACCGTAGCGCTATTTGATGTTGACACTAGAAGGATTTCCATTCGTCACTGTGAATATTAATGAATATCACTCTGAATGTTCTGGCAAGACCATAAAGATATTGCGTAGAAACCTGAAACGAGTTTGAATCAATTCATAAAGAATCTTGCATATGACCTACCGTAGTGCTATTTGATGTTAACACTGGAAGGATTTCCACTCATCATTGTGAATACTAAGTAGTATCACTCTGAGTGTTCTAGCAATATCACAAGGATATAGCATAGGACTCTCTTGATCTTCATCCGTGTGTCCTAACGAGATTTGATTGATCTCTTGGCTCTAGACTCTATTTGTGCACTTTTAGTGGTCGGAGGTTGGAGAAGATGCCACCTATTCAATATCAACTATCTCGGAGTGAGAAAGTCAATAGAAATCGTGTTGATCTCCGTGACAATAAAACAAACTTCTTTTGAGAGAAGTTTGAGTAGCTAGGAAAGGGTTGTGCTTCACATCACTGGGTCCATGATGACTTTGTCTTCATGATGTGTTGACCCGGTTTCTGCCTAAGTTGTATGGATGGCTAATTTCTTTACACCCTTTATCCTTACATTTCTTTTTCATTCTTGAACCCCTTCAATGCTTACCAAGACATCATTAATAGCACCTTGTTGTGATTGTTCCAGTGCTATCATCAGTACTTAGTCGGCATTCAGATACGTTCACATTCTACTCCATCTTTCCTAAGGACTTCTAATAATCTATTGGATTGTCCCTGGGAAGATCCCTCCAGTTCTGGTTGGATCATAAGACTTAACCTAACCACCCATTTGACACCAATAACGTCGTGAATTAAAGATGTTGTGGGTATTTGATCGTAACCATGAAAACCACTTTAAATTCTAACAAAGTGTTTGAAAAACATTTAACACCTTGCTAGTTTTGTCGTTTCAGAAATGCTCCCCCTTCACATGTGCATCGATAATCGAAAGTGTTTCGCACATGTAGGTAAGAGTTAAAGTGCTTGAGTCTTATATAAGATCACATTTTAATCACATTTTCTCCCCTATCTCTAATATATTAGAGATAGCAAATTTGATTAAATATATTTTGAAAAATAGTCTTGAAAATCTCCGGGGGAAAGATGTGTTAATCTGTTGCATGAAATTAAAATGCTCCCCCTCAAAAATTGATCCAATTGAATTCTCATTGTGAGGATGTGATCCACATTTCTCTTTTTGAGGATGGGAGTTGTTGAACACACAATTTTTAAAAGATTTAGAATAATCATTGAAAAATTCTTGAAAAAATTGTGTTCAACGCTTTTTGAAAAATCCTATTTCTTTCTATCGAAGAGGTTTTTCTAAACCATAAACTTGAGTTCATAGACTTTGAGTGTCTTGACGAATCCACTCAAGTGTAATAAGATTTCTCTTCTTTTGCGGAGGGTAAGCGCACTAAATCGTACACTCCCCCGTGAATATTGATCTAGGTTGCAACCTGAAAGTGATTACAAGCCATTGTGTTGAGCTCAAAACATTGAATGTTTTGTGACAAGCTCACCCGAGATAGATTGCTCTACATGTTGTTGGAAATATTTTCCAAAAGAGACAATTTCTTTTAAAAAGATAGAAATGACATGTTTTGAAAAATATTTACAACTTTCATTCGAGCTTTATGTACACATCTGTGTCATTATTGAGTGACATTTCTAGGTACGTCCATATTATCGATACTGAAAGACATGTCGAGAAGAATATTTTTGGATTTTGAAAGATTTTTAATTTTGTGTTTTGTTTTTATATGTTTTATATTTTGCTTTTTCAAAGATATATACAGGTTGATGTTTGAAAGATATATCAAGCAGGCACCTTTGTCAGAATCTCCAGGTCTGCTGGAGTCAAACATCTCATACCAATTTGCCTAACGAGGTACTCAAACCTATCTCTCGACAGTGCTTTCGTAAACAAGTCGGCTAATTGATAATCCGTTCCAACAAAGTATAGTTCAACGATACCTCTTTCAACTTGTTCCTTTATGAAGTGGTATCTGACATCAATGTGCTTCGTGCGGGAATGTTGTACCGGATTGCAGGAGATGGCTATGGCCGACTTTGAGTCACAGTACATAGGTACTTTATCAAAGTGGAAGCCATAATCCGTGAGTTGTGTTCTCATCCAAAGAACTTGAGCACAACACGTAGATAGAGACACATACTCCGATTCGGCTGATGAAAGTGACGTGCAATCCTGCTTCTTGGAAGACCATCCCACAAGCTTATCTTGACCTAGAAATTGTGCACCACCAGAAGTACTTTTACGTGTATCAAGACACCCTGCATGATCAGAATCTGAATAGGCCGTTAAAAAGAAACCGGTTTCCCTCGGATACCAGAGTCCCAAATGAATGGTATTCTTGAGGTACTGAAAGATCTGTTTAACCTCCTTGAGGTGCTTTTCAGTGGGTCGTGCTTGATATCGTGCACAATAACACGTAGCATGTGATATATCTGGTCGGCTTGCTGTTAGGTACATGAGGGACCCGATCATGGAACGATATCTCGTTTGATCTATGGGTAATCCCTCCAAATCAGCATCTAGGGATGTGTTTGATAATGGTGTCCCAACGGGGTCACATGATGTCATACCATGCTTTGTGATTATCTGTTGACAATACTTAACTTGGTTAATGAAGATACCACCTGGGGATTGGTGAACTTGAATTCCAAGAAAGAATTTTAGTTCGCCCATCATAGACATTTCAAATCTGCTGTGCATTACTTTTTCAAACCATTTTGAAAGTTTTGGGTTTGTAGACCCGAAAATAATGTCATCAAAATAAATATGCACAAGCAAAATGTCATCCCCATATTTATAAGTGAACATAGTTGGATCAATGGAACCTTTTGAGAAACCTTTGGATACCAGAAATTTTGATAGCTCGCCGTACCACGCCCTTAGAGCTTGCTTTAGTCCATATAGTGCTTTGTGGAGACGATACACCTTGTCAGGATAATGAGGATTGACGAATCCTTCCGGATGTGTTACATAGACTTCTTCCTTCAAAGGACCGTTAAGAAATGCTGTCTTTACGTCCATTTGATAGACAGTGAATCCCTTATGTGCAACATAAGCATGGAAAATCCTGACCGCTTCCATACGAGCAACTAGTTCAAATGATTTTTCAAAATCAATTCCCTCTTTCTGGCCATACCCCTTAGCCACTAGCCTAGCTTTGTTCTTGATGATCGTATTCTCTTCATCCATCTTGTTTTTCCAGATCCAACGAAGATTTAATGAAATCACATCGTATGGTCTGTCAACAAGTTCCCAGACTTTAAGTCTTTCAAATTGTTGAAGTTCATCCGTCATCGATTTGATCCAAGCATGACCGGCCATGGCTTCTTTGATGTTTTTCGGTTCAGCTGTACTCACTGCGAGTGCGAACATACAAACATCGCCATCGGTGTGAAGTTGTTGTCTTGTACGAACGGGTTGTGAAGGGTTTCCAATTACATGAACCAAAGGATGATCTCGGGTCCAATGATGTGTTGAAGGATGTCGTTGGTAGAACGTATGCATATTTGACGGATCAACATGCCGAGTAGAAGACTCTCCAGTTTCGTGTACCGGTGTACCGAATGGGTTGATAAATTCGTCTTCGTCGGATAATGCATCTTCTGCTTGATTTGTGTTCTCTGGAGCAATGACAGTAGTTGTGGATGTTGTAGGAGCGGTTGTTGATGTGATATTCCGAGGAGATAAATCTGCAGCAACCCGTGTTGAATTAGATGAAGTTGTATCCTTTTGTTGACGATGATCGGTATCATCATTTTTATCATGAGTGACAGCGGAAGACTTTGATACAACTTGTTTCTCCCCCGTGAAATATTCATCATACATTGGTCCATATAACATTTCCAACTCTTCAAGTATCGTGTCCACTGTCATATCTGCTCTAGGAACATGTTCAGGAACCAACTTTGAACTTGACGGTTCATTGTTGTGGTCTTGAGTTTCGACTTCCATGCGGTTGTGAACGGAAGTCATTTGTCGTTGTGGATCGGGACTTAAACTGTTTTGTTCACGTGTCATTTCTTGTAATTCATCAAATCTGACATGAATAGTTTCGACTATCAATTTTGTTCTCTTGTTGTACACTCTATATCCTTTAGACTGAGTTGCATATCCCACTAGAATGCATGCATCACCTTTCCCTTTCATCTTGTCCAGATTTTCACCATCACGAATAATGTAGCACGTACATCAAAAAACGTGAAGGTGTTTGAGTGAAGGTTTTCGATCATGAATTATGTGATATGGTGTCTTTTCATGTCTTGGGATAATTAAGGAGCGGTTTTGTGTGTAGCATGCAGTTGACAGGGCTTCGGCCTAAAAATATAGTGGTAGTTTTGAAGCAGATAATAATGTACGAGCAGCCTCAACTAGTGTAAGGTTTCGTCTTTCAACAACGCCATTTTGTTTGGGTGTTCGAGCAATAGATGTTTCATGTTCAATTCCTTCGGCTTCAAAATAGTTTCTCAGATTTGAATTCAAAAATTTTGTACCTCTGTCAGTACGAACCACTTTAACTTGAGCTTGAAGACCACGTTGTATCAGTTTAAGGAAGCTGATGAGAACTTCGGGTGTTTCATCCTTGGACCTCAATAAGTGAGTCCATGTGTACCTTGAGTAATAATCGACAATTACCAGAATATATTTCTTCCCATTGATACTTTGAACACGCATGGGACCACATAGATCCATGTGAAGAAGATCTAACTGTCCTTTAGAGCTTGGTGTGGTTTTTGTTTTGAAGCTACTTCGCTTAGCTTTACAAAGTTCACAAGAAGAACAAAGATGATCTTTGATGAATTTCAAACTTAGAAGGCCTCTCACAATATCTTTCTTGGAAAGCAAGTTGATGGTATCAAAGTTAAGATGAGATAAACGTTGATGCCATAACCATGGCTGAGTCGATGAAGCTTTAGCCATGAAGCAAATTGGAGTTGATGAAGTTGTGTCTTGAAGTGAAATTGTGTAAAGATCAGTACCCCGTGTACCGGTAAGTAAGTCATTCCCATCATAATCACGAACAAAACATGTCTTATTTCTGAAAGCAACCTCCAAATCCACATCACAGAATTGACCAACCGAGAAAAGATTGTGATTGAGCCCTTCGACGTAGTATACCCTTTTGATTGTAATATTCCCCTGAACCAAATCTCCATATCCTAGGATCGGTGCAAATTGATCATTTCCGAATCGGACCGTACCCAGGAACTTCTCCACGAAGTTAATTAGAAGCTTGAGATTCCCCGTCATGTGCTTCGTGCATCCGGAGTCCAGTATGAAGAGAATTATTTGTATCACCTGCAGAAGAGTTAGAACACGATGGAGCCTTTGCTAAATTGGATACCACAGTAGGTGTGATAGTAGAATCATTAGTGTCCTTATCAACATTTAAAGGCAAACTAACACTCGTTTTCACATTTTCTGTCCTAGCTTTCGACATCCATTTATATCCTGGAGGACATTGATTAGCAAACCACCATTTCAAAGACTTGCTAGCAGACTCATATAATTCCTTAAATTTTGTTTCTAGGGTTCTTAGTGGTGGAGTCTGATGCATTACTTTTCTTAGTGGGGGTTGCACCAGAATGGTTCACTTTGCGTTTGGGTTTTCTAGAACTAATAGGCATCGCAGTTTGCTTCTTAGTTCTAGTATCTACGCCTTTGACATTATTCGAAACACACATAGCATGATTATCATTAGCACACTTTCCACATTTCACACAAACAAACGTAACATTCAAAGCATTCAAAGTCGAATCATTCAAATCGTCATTACAAGCGATTATAGACGTTTTATTCTTAGAAACATTGAAAATCCTAGGGTGGTCTTCTACTGTGTTCATCTTCCCTTGACTTTTGTTTTGCCAAACCTTTTCATTCATGCGAGTGCTCTTAAGCTGAGGCCGGCTAACACTATCAGTGGGGATTACTCCTGTAGTAAAAGACACACATCTATTAGTGTTTCTAGAAGTCTGAGGTGATTGACTTTCTTTGTTTTGTGTAGGTTTAGTGGCCAATCTATACATCCCTGGTTTAATCACATTATTGTGCTTAACGCTTGGTTCTATGACAGTTCTTATATGTTGATTCTGTGGTAACCTTTCCTTTCCATCCATCTTGGGGGCAAACACAGGTTTTGCAAACGACGAATTTGATAAAGCAGATGGTTTTCCCAAGATAGAGGATCTATTCACTTTAGAGGCATTGGGTTGTCTAACAACAGGTTTCTTAACGCTCGGTTCCACAACTTTCCCACCCATCTTAGCAACGAGTTTCTGTAACTCTGCTATCGCTGTTTCCCTGTCTTGTAACTGAGCTTTCAACCCTTTAATTTCCAAATTCAGCTCATTCATTTCTCGAAACGTTATGGAAAGTTTTTCTTGCAAGTTATTATCATGTGGAAAACGACCAACGTCTTTTTGTAAAGCAAGTTCTAGAGAAGGACAATGTTTTTGAAGGAAATCGGTTTTGTGTTGAAGTAACTCAAAAGCCTTTTTATCAACATTTTCTTTATGTTTCGAAAGCTCAAGTTCAAGACGCTTACATTCTTTGATTTTATCAAGATATTTGCATGCAACATCAGAATATTCATCGATATCAGCACAAGATTGAAGAGTAACACACAAAATATCTTTGGAGAGACATTCTTCTAAGAGTAAATCATATTCATCTGAAAAAACGGACTTGTCCATTTGAAGATCGTCAATTTCTTTCTCAATAGACTCAACATATTTTAAATCATCAAACATTTCAGACCGAATTAATCTTTCAAATTCAAGCATATTTTCTTTTAATATGGTCGTGTTCGGTATTAAGATTTGTTTGATAAGCACAGTTATATCTTGAGGAATTGGTTTTTTCACTCGTCATTTTCACGTTTTTTCCATTCATTGTCAACTATGGATTTAATATTATCAATGTAATGTTGTACAAACCCAAATGTCTGCCTACTCTTGCTTTTAGAAGCATCAAGAGGCAAGTAGTTGATGAACTTAGAAACGTTTGTTTTCTTAGTATCAAAAGCTTTCTTCCATTGAATTCTTCTTTGTTTGCATTCTAAAAACAATTCCTCACGAGACTTTTGTTTTTTAGTAGTGAAAAGACCATATAGACTATTCTCATAAGCATAATTGTATGGTTTCACAAACTCTTTATTGACCGGTGATCTACTCTCCTCTTCCCAAAGGGATGTCTCATCATAACCAAGAGGATATTCAGGATCGGTCCATTCAGACTCATCCATATAAATGCGCGGGTTCGCAGCTTGAGCTTGGGCAAGATAATCAGGACTTGCAAAGCTAGCTTGACCCTTAAACATAGACGGAGGTGCTATCATTCTTACGGTTTGAATAGAGTCATGCGTTTTATAAACAACTTTCTTTAAAAAATCGACTTGCTTTTCTAGTTCCGTTACTTTTTCAGTATCTTTTTCATGTCGACTTTTGAAATCTTGTTTTAACGTTTCAACCTCTTGTTTCTTAACATCAAGAATTTTAGCAGACTCGGTGTTATCCATCAAAAGCCGTTGTTCAAGTTCGTTAACTTTGGTTGTAGCAAGGTACATTTTTTGACGTTAATCCATTAACAAAACATTAAATTGACGTTTCTCTTTCGTTAATAACTCAAGAGTTTCGTTGTATTTCTTTTCAAGATCTTCCTATTGACTTTTTAACGTACTACCCTTGTATCCCTCAAGTTCTTTGGTTTTCTGAAGAAGCTCATCTTTATAGTGTTCAATGGTCTCACTAGATGTAATTAGGGCGGCTTTGCATTCTTCAAAATTTTGAGTGAGCGTTGCGTTTGCCTTCTTTAATTGCTTTTGACTTTTTCTAGTGTCATTGACATCATTTTGTAAACTAGCAATTAAATTAGCAAGCGCGACACGCTCCTCATCATCATACTCATTTGCATGTTGATCATCCTCAAACTCCTTATTGCACATGTCTGACGAATCGGGTGTGGTATTGCTATCAACCTTTTCCGTCATACATGTGTCATTAATGGCTTTGGGTATCTCACTATGCTCATGAGTATCACCAAACACATTATATTCATCAGTGGTGTGTACCTTATCGAGTGGCTCAGTGTCAAAGATAGGTCCATTGTCATCTTCAGTGACGTTGAGAACTTCGTCAACCTTTGCCATGTACGAGTAATGTGCTTCTAATTCTTGGTCAGAGGCTTCATCATCAGTATCATCAAGCATTGCTCCTTCCTCAGCCGACAATTTGACCCCTGCTTCCATCTTTTTGCATAACAACATCTTCTCTTTATGATAGCTATAGTCCCTAACCCATTTCTTCTGCATTCCTTTGCCATATGCCCATAGCCTTGGTAATTATAACATTGAATTCCACTTTGTTGAACCACTTGCGTTCCAACAGTTTCCCTATTCCAAGTAGCAGCAGCAATCCTCTGAGTATCATACTTGGCAGTTTGTCGATCATACCTTGCAGAACCCTCAACATGTGTTAGATTATGTCGATCATACCTAGAAGGACTTTCACCACGTCGATGTGTGTCATACCGTGAAGGGTTCTCAACATATTGGTTCTTTGTGTTGGATGATGTTCGAAGATTGTTGTTGGTGGGTTTGAAGATTTTCTTGTAGGTCTTCATAATGAAAGCAATTTGTTGTTTTATTTCCTGATTCTTCTGAGCTTGATCTTCATCACTATCCTCTTCAGATGATGACTCAGATGGTGGTGATGGTGCTCTTGGTTCTTTGCCGCGTGATCTTGTGGATAATGAAGACTTGGATGATGTGGAATATCGTTGGGAGGATGATTGAATGGAATATGACTTTGGAGTACAAGATCGATGATCTTGAGTGGTAGTCACTAGAGCAAGTGGATTAGCCGTCTTTGTAACTCGTTCAGCTCGAATTTCATTTACCTCATGCTGAAATTTTTACAAGATATCAAAGAGAGTGATAGTTTACCTTGTCTAACTGCTTCTGTTGTTTCACCAAAGTAACAAAACGTGTCCACTCTGGTTGAAGTTGCTAAAGAAATTGCACATTGGCTTGCATGGTGGAGACCTCCAGGTTGTTTCTTGTCATGTCGTTCATCATCTTGTAGAATCGTGAATAATAAGAATCAAATGATTCTCCATCCAATGCAGTAAACTTACCAAAGTTCCAAAACAAGTTTGTTTTAACATCTTGCTTGTTTAGTGATTCTCCTTGTTGCAAGCGTTCAATAGCCGTCCACATTTCTTGTGCCGTAGGGCATGCATCAACCGTGGAATAAATATCATCTCCAATTCCACTTAGAATCATATAGATCGCTTCTTTTTCTGCATCATACCAAGCACGCTTCTCTGGTGTATGATCAAATAACGTTTCTTTTCTTGTGGTTGCGGGTACTTCTGTGGTAGTGTCAGTGGCTGGTGTATGAGGAACAGTGATATCGGAGAAAACATATGGTCCATTGTTAATACATTGCCTCAATGCATCACCATTAGGTCTTGTATCAAGAAAACGAAGAAAACGTGATTGCCATTGAGCATATCGACCGGCCACAAGCATTGGTGGTCTCTCTTTGTTACCCGCCACAATTATGTTGTTGTTCGTCACACGGTATTCTGCAGTAGAATCCATCTCAAAATTCTTTGAAATGATGAAGTGAATATGGATCTTAAGTAGATATGATGTGATTGAGTTGTTGTTGAAATTCCGAAAAATTCTATTTTTTTTAGTCCGACATTAAATTCCTCAGTCCGACAAAACGGTAGACCAAAAAATTTTGTATCGTCAAATTTTGAAATTGAGCTAGAAATGTCCTAAAACTAGTATGGAAAAAATTTTGAATTTACTTGACGGAAAAATTTTAACTTTTTTTTTTGATCTTCGTGTAAACGATATTCCGAAACTAGTCTAGATGGTGACTAAGTCTAAAAAATACTCAAACAAAATTTAGCTAAACATGTCATCGGAATGTCCATCGGAATGTTTCATCGGAATGTACATCGGAATGTTGGCTGTCGGAATGCTTAGATCGCAATGCACTGTCGAAATGTTTAGATCGGAATATGGCTTAGATCGCAATGCACTGTCGGAATGTTTAGATCAGAATTTTCTGTCTGAATGCTTAGATCGCAATGTATACCTTTCAGAATCCCAGATCGTAATGTACCGTCGGAATGTTCAGATCGGAATATGGCTGAAACAAATTTGGCAGAGTAACGACTCAAAGATCCCTTGAAACCGTCGGAATCCCAGATCGCAACGTACGATCGGAATATCTCGTCGGAATAAGGTATTGGAATCCAGTGATCTCAAAGTAGAACCAAAATGTTATTGCGATCAAACCACAAACACTTGTACTTTCCGATGGATACCTTTGCTAGAATTTCGGAATGATGAAAAACCAAGAATTTTTGAACATTTGATCCAAGAAAGTTTGTGTTTTTAACCAAAACCAAGATACCAAAATCACTACAACACTATTAAAGAAGGTATACGACTTGAAATCACAAACAAACACAAAAAATCTTGAATTCATGGAAGAAATACGGATCAAATCAAATAAATCAAGTGAAAACACAACAACCAATCACAAAACTACCCCATAGCGATTGATACCAATTATTGTCCCTAATATATGATGATATAACACGAATTTAAAGAAAGAAAATAGGAGAAGAAGATGAATTCTAGAGAGAGAAAGTAATGAGAGAAAGTAGAGAGAAATGGTTGGAACTTGTGAAATATTAGATTAGAAGAAAATGAAATGAACCAACACCCTTCCTAACATGCTAGGAAGGGTTTATATATCCTTTGCTTAGATTTAGCTTAATGGGTTATATGATCATGGGCCGGGCTTTCCTTTTGGGCTTTGGTTACTTATGAATGAACCTTAGCTTAAAGTTAAGCCCGTAATACACGACTAACAAACTACCTATTACAACGTTTTAAAATACGATACATAATAAACATATGACCGAGCATTCTTGTTTGACTCAATATTTTGAGGCTAACAAACTTATCCTTTACAGCAATGATGGAGCAGTTCGCAAGAAGCGCTGATAAGAGTAAGGTGAGCGTTGATAAGCAGAATTTGGATGCTGACACACCAAGCGCTGACAAGAGTAAGTTGGGCGTTGACACACAGGTTTTGAACGTTGACATACCTGCATATATGGTTGATGTATTCCAGTCATCAGCTATCATCAAGGAAGTGTCTTCACAGGTACCATCATCATCTTTACTCATCATTGATCCATTAGATAAGGGTAAAGGAATCATGGTAGAAACAGAGGTTCCAAAGGATGCAGCACAAGTACAATTTGATTCAATGTTGGCTGCACAAATTATGGAACAAGAAAAGAAGAAGGTTGTTGAGTCACTATTTGTGGTTACTTCTAAGGAGCAAAAAGGAAGTAATGATGAAAGCACAAATTCAAGTGTTATGATAATTAAAGAACCAGAAAGACTTGAATATGGTGATGTGTTGGCAAGGGAGAAACTTGCAGAGTTGAAGTTGAAGGTAGATTATGATTTGCCTGAAGTTGCCCGGATTTACTTTGCTTTGGAAAAGAAGATCATGGAAGTTCCAGACATGTCTTTATCAGATCAGATTTGGGGATTGGAAATTCTTCTTAGGATTCAAAGATATTGTCAGGTAATCCTAAAGTATAAGGCAAGCAAAGTTTTCTCACAGTCTAAGAGAGAAAGAAGGGAGCTTTATTATATGTTGCTTAGATGTCATCAAGGAGGTTGGACTTTTCAGAAGTTGCAGGAATTGTCCTTTGAAGAATTAGAATATAAGGCTTATCCTATTTGGGCAAGAGTGCAAGAGATGAACACTATCAGACTTCTTTCAGATGAAAGGAAAGAAGAACTTCAGAAGAGATGGATATTCAAAAGGCTATGATTGTACCAAGACCATTGAAGAAGGGAGTTCCACTTGAGTTTCCTTCAAATTTGAATAAAATGAATCCCAGTGAAGCTATTATTAGAAAGATTATTAAGCTCTCACCCATGGAAGCTTCAGATATGGTGAAAGTATTACCTCATGATTCCAGAAACCCTATCATTAGTTATGAAAAAGATGCAAGTGGGTTTTGGATGATTGGCAGATATGGGAAAGAGGTACATACTTTTACTACTCTTATGTCTTTGTTTGCAAGTATGGATAGGGAAGACTTGGCAGACCTTTGGAGGTTATTGCTAGCCAAGTATGAGACTGAAGCACCTACTTCAGTCAATGGAATAAAGCTTTGGTCAACATTCAATAGAATGTGTCCACCAGAAGAAGAAGATCCAGTTTGGAAGGATCTTGAGGATGATATCAGTGGACTTCAATGGCGTCTATATTCAGCAGCTGGTGTGTATCATTTGAGCTCTACAAAGTTTTCTGAATATCTTCTTGTGGATGCTGAGTATCCTATGTTCAAAGAAGTTTTGGAAAAGATGAAGACAACACAGCTGGAGATTGACTACTCAAGTGACGTGGCCAAAGATTTGATTAGACATATTTATTACGAATTTGATAAGATTTGTAAGAATCCTCCTAGTTCTTGGTTTTTTATTCAGAAACTTGATTACTAGAGTAGATATCAAGTTTAGGGGAGGATTGTTAGGAATAAAATGTAGCCAATATGCTTGGACGCTGACAAAAGCAATCTGGACGTTGTTAAGAAGAAATCAGGCGTTGACAGGACAAGCGTTGACAGGAAGAAGTCAAGCGTTGATAAGAAGAATTCAAGAACTGATAGAAGCCTTAGTCTACACATATTATGTTTCTAGTAAATATATGATCAACAATGTATTTCTTATGTTTATCTTTACCTAAAATAGTTGATTTGTAGACTCTTGTACAAGGCTCCTTAATCTATAAAAGGAGGCCTTTAGGTTTAAGTTTAATATACGTTTTAACACTTTCATTGTACGCAAGTTTGATTTATCAATCAAAGTGAAAGTTTGGTTTATACTGTTTGTGTGTTCTTGTTTGAGTATTAATTCCTCATAATACTTAAATTGTTTTATACACAACAAAGTTTCTCTACGTGTTTTGACTTGATTTAATCTCGTTTACACAAACTAAATCGATCTAAGTTTGGGATCAACATACAAGGCATAGAAATTGAGGAAAACACTAGCAGCATGCTTTCGATAGAAGTAGAAAAAGCTAAAAATAACTACAATTCTCCATATCAGTGACAGCCATAGCACTAGTACAAAAATGGGTTTCGGTCACACATACCGAAATTCGTGTAGTCACAAATAAATTTTTTGTGTGACTGAATTCGCCAGTCATAAATAAACAGTCACACTTGAAGTCAGTTTGCATGACCATTTCGTATTTTGTTTGTCACGCATATGAATATTTACGTGAATAGGGCTAACAAATGCTTTTTGGATGAGTCGTTAGTCACTTAATAATTTGATAGTGTTACCGAATCAAAGTCTGGTTCAAGTAGTAGTCACATTATATGTATACATGTGTGGCAAATATTTGCCATACACACATTTAATGTGACCAAAAATCATATATGGTCACATAGACTTATTTTACAAGTGAAAATTTGATAAACAAGGTTGTCACACACATTATTTTAATGTGACTAGTATATTTTGTTAAATGTTAACCACACATGAATTTTGTGTGTGTGGCAAATTGAAAGTAGGTATTGAAACATTTGTCACTATATTAATTTTAATGTGACAAATATTTTACAATTACTTGAAGACTATGATAAAATATAATACATGATCATATTAAATTCTTAAACAATTATGTGACTATATGATTGCCAATAGTCACAACATTTGAGAAATGTGTATCTAAATTATACTTATGGTCACATTATAATGGGATTAACTATGAACAACACATTGAAAACGTCACACAGTAAAATATTCATGTGACAAATGTTTATAACCAAATGTAATCTCTATTTTCACTAATGTTAATATTAGTCACATATTTAGAACCAAATATGTTCATGTGGCAAACCGGTTAAGTGTGTTAGTGTTTTAATGGAAGGTCTAGGGTTCGAGTCCTAGACCTTGTTTTTTGCTATTTTTTTTAAAACACAATAAACCCTAATAACACAGAAAACACACACTTTTTACACGCCTAACAATGAGAATGCTCATTCTTGGAACTTCACAAAAACTAATTACATGCATGAATATGCATTATATGTCTATGTAGGCTGTTGACCCTTTGTATTCCATCCTTGGTTATATAAACAAGGATTATGTAATGAAATTAATCATAACAAAAACGCAACAAACACTTAATTATCAGCATTTTAAGAATCAAAAAATGGCTTCTTCATCAAAAAGAACATTTTCTGCTTCTTTTGAAGATACCAATGCATTTCCTAAAAGTATGTATCATTATTTATTTTATTAACGTTGTATCTTTGTTATCATTTAGTACTAATAATCTTTTATGTTCTTTTCAGGAAACCTTGTGTGGTGCCCAAAGTAAAAGCAAATACAGATGGAGAGTTCCCTGCTGATTGTCCTTACGATGATAAATATGATGAGTACGATTGCTATGTTGAGGAAGCTTACGAACAAAGACAATGGAAGCTAGAAGACGATGAGAATGCCCGACTTGAACAACAATGCTGGAGGGAGAAAGCTGCTTCCTTAAGAAGGAGGCAACAGGAGCAAGAACAACGCGAGAGGGAGGAAGCTGCTTCCTTTAGAAGGAGGCAAGAGGAACAGCGACAGAGGGAGGAAGTGTATAGGAGGCAACTGGAGGAAGAAGGTCAAATCATTGATGATGATGTTTATTCTTCTGAGCATGAAATTGAAGAAGACGAAGTCGAGTTCAAAGAGGCTTTAGATTACGATGAACTTCATTTGGCTTTTGATCCTGAGAAATATCCAAAGTTTGATTAGTTAGAGAAACAAAATGTTTGTTTTATTAAAAACCTGTAATCCTTTAGTATTATTGAATTGAATTTATGTTTGATCAGTTTTCACCTTGTGTTATTTTTATTTTACTTCAGTCCTTTCAAACTTTTCATTTTCAGTTTAGTTAATAATTAAGCACATTGTTTGAACAAATTAGTTGTTTATGTGAAATTAGACACGAATTGGAATAAATACTTGGGGGGACTAGTGAAAATATATTAAAAAGATAAAAAAAATCTTAACTTGTGCTTGACTAGATAATGATTAAAAACAAAATAAGCTGAAACAAGCAGCTTTTCAAGGAAATACTCAATATTAGCTTAGTTCTGAGTGAAGAATGGCCTAGCAATATTGTTAAAAACATATGCTCAGAACTTCAGAAGAATAAGGCAAGAGCCTAACAACTTTATATCCAATTGGAAAATAATTGCAGATGTAATAGCAAATGTTGATCCCAAACTTAGATCGATTTAGCTTGTGTAAACGAGATTAGATAAAGTTATACACGTATAGAAACTTTGTTTATGTACGGAACAATTTAAGTGTTATGCGGAATTAACACTTAAACAAGAACACACAAAGGATGTAAAACAAACTTTCACTTGATTGATAATAACGAACTTGCTTACAATGAAAGTGTTTAACGTATGAAAAACTTATTGTGAAACATAACCTAAAGGTCTTCTTTTATAGACATAAGAAGCCTTGTACAAGAGTCTACGTATCAACTATTCTAGGTAAAGATAATTATAGAAAATACAATGTTGATCCTATCTTTACTAGAAACAAAATACGCGTACATATCTTTCTATCAGTGCTTGTCTTCAATCTATCAATGCTTGACTTCTTCTTGTCAACGCTTGATTTGTCAGCGTTTGTTTTCTTCTTATCAACGCTTGTTTTCCTCTTGTCAGCGCTCAAGTGGACTGGCTACATTTTATTCCCAACAATCCTCCCCTATACTTGATATCTACTCTAGTAATCAAGTTTCTGAATAAAAATTAAGAACTAGGAGGAATCTTACAAATCTTATCATATTGGTAATAAACATGCCTAATCAAATCTTTGGCCACGTCACTTGAATAGTCAATCTCAAACTGTGTGGTCTTCATCTTTTCCAAAACTTCTTTGGACATGGGATACTAACCATCTACAAGAAGATACTCAGCAAACTTTGTACAACTCAAATAATACACACCAGCAGCTGAATACAAATGCCATTGAAGACCACTGATATCATCCTCAAGATCCTCCAAACAGTAGGATCTTCTTCTTTTGGTCCACACATTCTCTTGAATGTTGACCAAAGATTTATTCCATTGACTGAAGTAGGAGCTTCAGTCTCATACTTGGCCTCCAACAACCTCCAAAGGTCTACCAAGTCTTCTCTATCCACACTTGCAAAGAGAGACACAAGAGTAGTAAATGTGTGTACCTCTTTCCCATACCTGTCAATCTTCCAAAACCCACTTGCATCTTCTTCATAGCTTATGATAGGGTTTTTGGCATCAAGAGGTAACACTTGTACCATATCTGAAGCTTCCATGGGTGAGAGCTTGATGCTCATTCTTATAACAGCTTCACTAGGATTCAATTTATCCATATCTTTAGGGAACTCAAGTGGAACTCCCTTCTTCAAAGGCCTTGGAACAATCATTGCTTTCTGAATCTTCATCTCTTCTACAAGTTCTTCTTTCCTTTCATCTGAAAGAAGTCTTAGAGTGTTCATTTCCTGCACTTTTGCCCAAATGGGATAAACCTTATACTCCAATTCTTGAAAAGATAATCCCTGCAATTTCTTGAAGGTCCATCAGTTCCATGACATCTGAGTAGCATATAATAAAGCTCTCTTCTATCCCTCTTCAGCAATGAGAAAACATTTCTAGCCTTGTGTTTCAGAATTACCTTGCAGTCAATTTGAACTCTTAGAAGAATTTCCAAACCCCAAATCTGGTCTGAAATAGTCAAATCTGGATTCTCCATAATCCTATTCTCCCAAGCATGGTACATCTGAACAACTTCTGGCATATCAAAATCTACTTGCAATTTCGACTCTCTAAGCTTCTCCATTGCCAAGTCATCACCATATTCAAGTCTTTCTGGTTGCTCAATTATCATCACACTTGAATCTGAACTTTCTTCATCACTTCCTTCATGTTCCTCAGAAGTGACAACAAATGGTGATTCACCAACCTTCTTCATCTCTTGTTCCACAAGTTGTGCAGCCAACCTTGAATCAAACTCTACTTGTGTTGCATCCTTTGGAACTTCTACTTCTACCATGATTCCTTTACCCTTATCTAATGGATCAATGATGGGTAAGGATGATGGTAATACATGTGAAGATACTTCTTTGATGATAGCTGATGACTGGAATACATCAACCTCATCTGCAGGTCTGTAAACGCTCAAATTTCTTGTGTCAGCGCCCAAATTACTCTTGTCAGCGCTTGGTGTGTCAGCGTTCAAATTTTGCTTGTCAACGCCCAACTTACCTGTCTCAACGTCGCTTGTAAATTTCTCCAACATAGCTGTAAAAGACAAGTTTAAATTTGCAGGAGTAACCAGAGATCTATCAAAACCTGGTTGCTTCTTCAATGCAGTGAGGGCTTCAGCAACACCCAAAGATTCTCCATCATGTGAGACTTTATCACTCACATTAACCTGCTCATCCTCCCCTTTGGAAGATTCCTCCATTCCATGCCAAGTGCTAGCATTCTCCAAGATGACAATCCTCTCCCTCAATTGCTTGAGTTCAAGGCCTTGTGTACTGACAATTTGTACCAGATCTGCATTTTGCTTTTTGTTAGAAATACGTTTTAATGTATATTAGAAGTATCGGTCACTCCACAATATGATTTATGTTGTAATAGTTCGTAGTTAACAATTAGTTAAATGTTACTTATTAAGTTAAGTAAGAACCGGTCCATGGGCTTGTCATGGACCGGCCCAAGCCCAATGTTTGCTTGGAGTATAAATACACCTTTCCACCATGGAAAGGGGTTGGTTGTTGTTCATGTTTTCATATTAATAAAGTTACATTTTCTCTCACTTTCTGTCTCTAGTTTCTCTCACTAGAAAACATCAACCCACTTCATAGATTTTTAGGTTATCAATATTCTACATTTGGTATCAGAGCTATGGGGTGATTTAAGGTAAGGATTGTGTTGCTTTTTTAGTTTTTGAATCAATTAGTGATCTTTAGAAAAAATCAATCTTGAATCTTGTTGTTTTTGGTGTTTTTGTTATTGGGATTGATTGATAAGGATTGGGTTTAGCTTATTTTGGTAAAAATCATAAAACTTTTTGTGGTTTTTGATCAAAAAATCAGATTTAAAGCTGTTTTTCAAGTCTCGAACTATTTTTCCAGTTTATTCCGAATAGAGATTCCGAATAGGATAGTATTCAGAATAGCAAGATTTTTCCGAATAGACTTTCCGGATAGAAGAGTTTTTTCCGAATAGCAGTATTTTTCCGAATAGCAATTCTTTCCGAATAGCCCATCATTCCGAATAGCAAGTTTTCCGAATAGCCAATATTTTTCCGAATAGCAATTCTTTCCGAATAGCCAATTTTTCCGAATAGCCAATATTTTTCCGAATAGCCAATATTTTTCCGAATAGCCAAATTTTCCGAATAGCATTCCGAATAGCCCATCATTCCGAATAGCAAGTTTTCCGAATAGCCAATAGCCAAATATTCCGAATTGAAGAATTATTCCGCATAAGGGTTTTTCCGCATAAGGGTTATTCAGCATAGGGGTTATTCCGAATAGGGCATTTTCAGAATAGGGTTATTCCGCATAGGGTTATTCAGTATAAGGGTTTTTCAGCATAGTGTTATTCCGAATAGGATTGATTCCGAATAGGATTTATTCTGAGTTAGGGTTATTCCGTATAAGCAAGTTCAAGGTGTATTTGAGTTTTTTCGACGATCTTTAGTGGATTTAATCTTGATTTCAACCAACACAACACAAATTCTCAACCTTTCTTCACTGCTCGATCAACCGATAATCTTTGAGTCTCTTAAGTGATCACAATGAATCCGAGTTCATTAATGCCTCAAATGACATCTCTTACGGATATCTCAATCATAACGGGAACTGATAGTCGCCCACCGATGCTTATTAAAGAGGTGTTTGAGGCATGGCAGGGCCGTATGATGCAATACTTGAAGGGCAAACCAACATACGGAAGGCTTATGGTCAAATCGATTTTGAATGGTCCACTCGACTATGGTACCATTATGGTAAATAGCGTGTCTCGACCAAGAGAATATGAAGAACTCACACCGGCACAACAACTCATTGCTGATGCTGATGAAAAGGCTCTACAGACTCTTCTCCAAGCTCTTCCGCATGATATTTATCGCATGGTAAGTCAATATACGGTTGCCAAAGATTTATGGGAACGTCTAAAGGTGTCGCTACAAGGTACGTCTCTTACCAAACAGGAAAGGGAATGTCAGTTGTATGATCTGTTTGATAGATTTACGTACAGCCCAGGGGAAACACTACACGACTATTACTTCAGATTCACTACTCTAATGAATGATCTGAATGTATACAATCTCGTGATTGCTCCATTCCAGGTTAACACCAAGTTCTTGAATACTTTACCTCAAGCTGAATGGGGTGAGTACATTACCGATGTTAAGTTAACCCGGGATTTGCATAAGTGCAATTTAGATCAAATCTATGCTTTTCTTCAGCAGCATGAGAAACATGTGATTATGCACCGTTCTCCTCGAGGTATGTACCCTGATTCCTTAGCTTTGATGGCGAATCAACCAAGCTTGTCACACAACAACACACCTTATATCTTGGGACATCAAGCCTATCATCCATCACCTTACATGACACCAACCTTCCCCCAATACTCGATTCTACCGCAACCACCCACCTCACATCAGCAACAATATCGGTTCAATGCACCTTCACCACAGTATGCTTCACAACTTCATCCAGCAAATATTGCACCTTATGCTCAGCCTTCATATTCTTCTTATCAAGAGAATGCAGCATATCCAACAAGCTACCCTGATCAAATGAGTATTCCTTCTAGTGATTATGCAGCTCATCTAGACCAAGCAATGTATTGTGATGATGAGGAAGTCCCCATTCCTGTATTCCAACAAGGAGCTGACCCAGTTGAAGTGCTAACCACTATGTCTGCTTATCTCACAAGGACTTTAAGCAAACGAGGATACAGAGGATCAGCTCCAACCAACAATCAGTTGAGGAATTCATCCAATTCTCGTCAACAAGCTACTATTGAGAATGGCAGGGTAATGGTTCAGCCTATTCAACCATATCAGGGGAGACCTACCACATCAACTACCAATGCTCGCACGGTCAATCAGGCACCAATGGTCAATCCTGCTCCACGGGCTAATTCCACGGGCAAGTTGAGAATGATTACATGCTACAACTGCAAGGAAGAGGGTCACATGTCCAGGGATTGTAAGAAACCCAAGAGGAGAAGGGATGGACAATGGTTTGCAGAAAAGATCTATCTGGTAAATGCTCAGGCACAAGGAAGGGAACTTGATGAAGAGGAGCTTGCATTTCTTGCTGATCCGGGGATTGCTGAACAAGACGCTGTCACCACACAGAATGCAGCATACCAAGCCGATGATCTTGATGCGTATGACTCAGACTGTGATGACTTTCAATCTGCAAAGGCTACTCTCATGGCAACTATCTCCAGCTTAGGGCCAGAAAAGAGATCTGAGGTACTTATTAATACCACTGATGCTAGTATTCAACCACATCAAGTTGTGCAAGAGAGTGCTGATTCGAATGAATCTTCGGTGGTGAGTCTTTCAAATGAGGAGACAAACAATGATAGCAATATCAATGTGAGTCCCCAGACTTTGAGTGAATCACAACCGGGACCCATTTCGCATACGCCTACTCCTGCTCAACAAGATTTGGTCATGGTTCCTGCTACATTACTTAGCCAAATGAATGCTGCACTCTTAGAAACCTTAGCTAAGAATAAGAATTTGTCTGATGAGCTTACCTTAAGCAACGAGAAAGTTCAAACCTTGGAATTAGTGCCTTCGTCTAGTGTTCTAACTAATCCCGAATATGATCATTTTAGAAACAAACAAATGGGTCACTTGCAAGAAATCAAAACCTTAAGAGCAAATCTTTCTAAATAACTTAGCGAAAAGGAGTTAGTGGTCACTAATTTTCAAAAACTTCAAACAGATTTTGAGTCACACGAGTCTAAGAAGAATGAAATGGAGATTAATGCTGCTAATAAGATTAGAAGTCTAGATTACTTGCTTTTAAGACAATACTCTGCTTCTCAACTAGTGCACTTATTTGATGCTTCATTTAGAGAATTTAACTTATCACGTCAAAAAGGCCTTCCCCCTAATCCAAGGTATGCAAAACAAGCTTTAAGACATAGTCCTAGACTTTATAATGCAACTCAATTAGGATTGGCCTTAGACCCGATAGTTTTTCCCGATGATCGAACAAGTAAGGATCTAGTTGATGAGGATCGGTCATACAATTCTGCAAAATATCCCGAGTGTGATTATTTTAAATTGAATAAGGAGCTTGCTAAAACGGATTTTAGAATTCGCTTCCATATGGACAAAGATCTCATTACAGCACCAACCTACATGTTGAATGAAGAAGACCCTAGTACATTTCCTACACTTGTCAACATGGAAGGTCCTAAGGAAATTCCAAAGGATCTTCCACCTGTTAGCACTGTATGGTTAAACTTGCAAGAGATTAATCAATACTTTACTAATTTTGACAAGGTCATTTTGGAATGTACGACTTCAAATGGCCTAAACGCCGGAGAATGGGCTTTCGAACACATGAACGAGGTGTTTAAAACTGAGATCAATCCATTTGTCGAAAGTCTAAAAGGAAGTTTTGCATCTCTTAAGGAAAATCTTGTGTTTGAAATTGGTGAAGTTCAAAAAGTGTTTTATGAAATGGACACCGCTTACGAACTACAACTAATTGAAAAAGAAAAGATTTTAACCGAATATGACCGATTCTTGTCTGCAGTAATCTCGTGTGATGTGCTTACTACTGTAAATGTTAATTATTCGAATGAGCTTACATCCGCTATGATTTATTGTGATGCTGTGAATATTTGTGATGATATTTGTGATAATGTTTGTGATCTCTCTGTAAATGTTGCTGATACTGTAAATGAGGTAGATAATCATTCTTTTCACGAATCTAACGCTGAGTTTTTAAAGCTACAAGATTCTTACAATTTACTTTCAAAACGCTTTAATCAACTAGAACAACATTGTATATCTTTAGAATTAAAACAACAAACTCAAAATGAGAATTTTTTGATATCAAATGGTTGTAAAAACGGTGTTGAGACGAGTGACAAGATGATTGCAATTGTTAAGGCATTAGAAGAAGAGATTATGAGATTGAAGAGAGATGTGTCATCAAATGAAACACTCAAATTGGAACTAGAGGCTGCAGAGTCTAAAAACCAGGTCTTAGAAATTAGACTTTCGTCTGTTCTAGGGGAGATGGATCGGACAAGACAGGGACTATCCGCTCTTTATGGTTCACTAGAAGAACGCTTCGCTTTTAATGCGAGGAAATCTCTGATTTGAACATCCTGCTCATTGACAAAAATATGGTTTTGGCTGAGTTAAAGGAGACACTTCTTCTCACCCGACAAGAAGTTGTTGATAACTTAGCTACCGACTCTGCACCGTCCACTAGTGCTCCAACAACCAAGTCAGTAGTGCTTTATAAGAACCCGCTTCATAAGAGAAACCCGGTTACCTACGATGATTATATGAGGAATGCCATTAAGCATGTCGATCCTCTTAGGGATATTTTAGACGATCTTTATGCTTTAGATCCTTCAAGTAGCGACTATTATTCGGCTCATGAATATATTAAGCGAGTTCAATATTGCTTAGCATATTTGCAATACATAGGTACACCAGGTTCTGCACTACTTACTAATAGGCCCATTGCTGTAACTCCATTTAATAAGACTCCAGGAGCAAAACCGTCATTGGCACAATCAAGTAAGGCACCTTTAAAATCTGTTGCTAATGTTCCCACTTTGCCTTCTACATGATTAAAAGAGACTACTAAGGCTAAAGGATCGCCACTCAAGAAAGATAAGATCAAGCCCTCTACTAGTAGTGCCAAAAAGAAGAAAGTAGAAGATCACCATAGGAATGTTAGTTCAGTTTTAAATAAGAAGAATCATGTTAAGACTAAAAGCTCTACGCCTGTGCAGAAGCCAAAACCATTCGTGAATTCTAATTTGAATTGTTGGAATTGTAATGAATGTATGTTTTCCCAACGTCATGATTTGTGTCTTATTGAACATGTGAATGAAATGAATGCCATTAAGAATGGTCTTGAATGGAAGCCAACGGGTAGAACTCGTGCCCAAGTTGGCTGGCAATGGCGTCCCACTGGTAGGACCTTTACATTAGATGGAACAATGTGCCCTTTAACTAGGAATGCATCCATTGAGGTTAGGTCTGAGCGTCCTTTAGTTAGGAACACTCGCACTCAAGTATGGAAACAACGCCCTTTAATTAGGTCTGCCCCCACTATAGTGCCTATCAGTGAAGAAATACCTCAGGATTTAAGCCAACTAGAATCTACACCACCCACTAGGAAGGAAAAGGCTAGGAAATCTAAGAAACCTAGAGTTAGCAAATCTAAGATTATTAAATCTGTACCTGCTAATAACAAGGAACACTCAGATTCCGATACCTCTACATTGTCTTCGTGTGGTGATATTTTCAGGTGGTCCAAATCATCCTGTGGTATTTGGACTCCGGTTGTTCAAAACATATGACCGGAAATCGCTCGATGCTCCGAAATTTCGTCAGCAAGTTTCTTGGTACGGTTAAATTCGGGAATGATCATATAGCAAAGATAATGGGGTATGGTGAATATCAGATTGGAAATGTGACAATTTCAAGGGTATACTATGTTGAAGGTCTTGGTCATAATTTATTCTCAGTAGGACAGTTTTGTGATTCCAACCTCGAGGTTGCTTTTCGACAACACACTTGTTTCATTCGCAACTTGGAAGGAAAAGATTTGTTGAAGGGATCTCGTGGTGCAAATCTTTATACCTTGTCCTTACAAGACATGATGGCCGCCTCTCCAGTATGTCTTCTCTCTAAAGCATCTAAGACCAAGTCATGGTTATGGCATCGCAGATTATCTCATCTTAACTTTGATGATATTAATCATCTGGCTAAAAACGAATTAGTTCGTGGTCTTCCAAAGCTTAAATTTCACAAGGACCATTTATGTTCCGCGTGTTCAAGGGGGAAAAGCACCAAGAAATCTTACAAGCCCAAAGCTGAAGACACCAATCAAGAAAAACTTCATCTTTTGCATATGGATCTTTGTGGACCAATGAGAACTGAAAGTGTGAGCGGTAAGAAATTCATTCTGGTTATTGTGGATGATTTCTCCAGGTTTACATGGGTTAGATTTCTACGTACAAAGGATGAAGCACCGAAGGCTATCATCACTTTTCTGAAATTTATTCAGGTACGTTTGAATACTACTGTCCGCCGTATTCGTACAGACAATGGAACAGAGTTCGTAAACCAGACTCTTCGTGATTACTATGAAGGAGTTGGTATTTCACATGAAACATCCGCTGCACGTACTCCACAACAAAACGGTGTCGTTGAAAGACGGAATCGTACGCTTATGGAAGCTGCTAGGACTATGCTTATTTATGCGAACGCTCCATTGTTCTTGTGGGCAGAGGCTATATCTACTGCATGTTTCACCCAAAACCGTTCTATCATTCGGAAACGCCATGGAAAAACACCTTATGAGCTTCTACATGACCGTAAACCCGATGTTTCATTTTTTCATGTGTTTGGTGCTCTTTGTTATCCAAACATTAATAGTGAGAACTTGGGTAAGCTTCAACCGAAAGCCGATATAGGTATTTTCATTGGTTACTCACCGTCCAAGAAAGCATACCGAATCTATAACCGTCGTCTTGGCAAGATTGTAGAAACTATGGACGCAGATTTCGATGAGCTGACAGCGATGGCTTCTGAGCAACACAGCTCTGAACCCGCGCTTCATGAGATGGGAACCGGTGCTATTAGTACCGGATTAGTTCCCAATAATCCTACTTCCACATCATTTTTACCACCATCAAGGCCCGAGTGGGATAAACTGTTTCAACCGTTGTTTGACGAATTCTTTGATCCCCCAAATGATGAAGTTCAAGCACCTGTAGTGATAGCTCCAATCCCTGAAGTTGTTGCTCCTGCAAATGAACCTTTATCAAATGCATCTTCAACTAACATTGAACCGGATGCACCTTCACCAAGTGATTCTCAAACTACACCTGAATCGTCACCTCTACTTGTGCCTAATGATGTGGAAGAGGATTCTATTGATCACGACTTGGAATATGCTCACCTGCAAGAGCTTCCTTTCTTTGGTGTAGCGATACCTGAAAACCCTTCAGCCGCGTCTACTTCAGAAGAAGCTCCTTCTATTGTTCACTCCAGACCACCTAGGATTGAAAACCATAGCACTAAATGGACAAAAGATCACCCAATTAGGAATGTTATTGGAGATCTAGATCGACCAGTCTCTACACGCCATCAATTACAAGAGAGTGCACTTTATTGCTACTTTGATGCATTTCTCTCTGAAGTTGAACCTAAAAATTGGCAGTAGGCTATGACCCAATCATCTTGGATTGAAGCTATGCAGGAGGAACTAAATGAATTTCAAAGACTTGAAGTATGGGAATTGGTTCCTCTCCCTGACAAGGTTAACATCCTTACCTTGTTATGGGTTTATAAGGTTAAACTTGATGCGATGGATGCGGTATTGAAGAATAAGGCAAGATTGGTCGCTAGAGGATATAAACAAGCCTTGGGTATAGACTTTGAGGAATCTTTTGCTCCTGTGGCAAGATTGGAGGCGATTAGACTATTCCTTGCGTATGCTGCTCATATGAACATGATCGTCTATCAAATGGATGTGAAGACGGCATTTTTGAACGGTGAACTAAGGGAAGAAGTCTATGTTATTCAGCCGGATGGGTTCGTTAGCACGGAGTTTCCTAATCATGTGTACACGCTTAAGAAGGCTCTCTGTGGGTTGAAACAAGCTCCACGCGCGTGGTATGATCTCCTGTCCACATATCTCATCGCGGAAGGCTTCTCCAAAGGCAAAGTGGACCCCACTCTATTCACTCTCAAGGAAGGCAACGACATGATTCTGGTACAAATTTATGTTGATGATATAATATTTGCTGCCACTAACATAGAATTGTCAAATCGATTTGAGAAGATAATGTCCACACGCTTTCAGATGTCGATGATGGGAAAAATTTCATTTTTCTTAGGATTACAGATTTCTCAAAATCCCAGAGGCATCTTTATTAATCAATCCAAATATGCTCTAGAATCTCTTAAGAAATATAACTTTGAAAATTGTGACCCCGTGGACACTCCAATGGTGGAGAAATCCAAGTTAGATGAAGATAGGAATGGGACTATTGTCGATCCAAAACTTTACCGTGGGATGATCGGCATCCTTCTAAATCTGACTGCTAGCAGGCCTGATTTGCAATTTGATGTATGCATGTGTGCCCGGTATCAGGCTCGGCCTACCGAAAAGCACCTACATGTTGTAAAAAGGATCTTTCGGTATCTAAAAGGAACACTTCATCGTGGTCTATGGTATCCGAAAGATTCCTCTATTGCTTTAATATCATACGCAGATGTCGATCATGCTGGATGTCAAGACACGAGGCGTAGCACTTCTGGATCTGTGCAACTCCTAGGAGATAGATTGATCAGTTGGTCTTCAAAAAGGCAGAAAAGCGCTGCAATTTCTAGCACGGAGGCTGAATACATCGCCATGTCCGGTTGTTGTGCTCAAGTCCTTTGGATGAGATCACAATTAACTGACTACGGTTTGGGATTTAACAAAATCCCGATGTATTGTGACAACAAGAGCGCCATTGCCCTTTGCTGCAACTATGTTCAACACTCCCGGGCCAAGCACATAGACATTCGCTACCATTTCATTAAGGAGCAGGTGGAGAACGGAGTGATCGAACTGTATTTTGTCACTACTGAGTACCAGCTGGCGGATATGTTCACCAAAGCCTTAGATCGAGGACGAATCGAGTTTTTGATCGACAAGCTTGGCATGAAATCATTCACTCCAGCGACTCTCAAAGAGTTGGCAGAAGAATCAGCTGAATAGTCATGGTAAACTATTCAGAGTATCCTTTGTTCGTGATCATGTATATTATAGTAAATATATAAACCACAAAAGAAAAATACAAAAATATAAAACCAAGAAAAACCATAAAAAATATAAAACCTAGAAAATCCATAAAAATTATAAAATCAAGAAAAACCAAAAATATTTTTCATTTTTTTTAAATCGGGCATGTCTTTTAGTACGGTAATATTTACGGCCTTAGAAATGTCGATCAATATTGACACGGTGCCATAAATAGAGTCCGTATAAAAGTTGTACATTTTTAAAACATGCCCATTATGGCTTGTAGTTATTTCAGACTGCAACCCGGTTTTCATATTAAAGTCACGTATTTCCTTGGAAAACGTTGGCTCACAACGGGAATTAATTTTCTCGGGCATGATTTACAAGCCAAATCATGCAAAGGGATCAAGTTTACTTTACAACTTGGTCTAACACGAATTAATGTACGTCTCAGTGCATTAATTTGTCAAAATAAGAGAAATCTTATTGCCACCACGAATCAAACTTTTCAAAACATCAATTGGAAATTGTTTTTCATCATCATGTGCCTCGTTAAACAATGACTACAGCTCTTTAAATAGAAAACGGGTCATCGTTTAAGGGGGAGAAAATGTTACATCATCTTTCACATCAAAAAGATCTTCAAAAGTTTTCAAGGAAACTCAAAAAGCTTAATGGTTAATGGTTGGATTGCTTTGGCATTTGTCTTGTTGTTGCTTATAAGTTTGTCATGAATAGTTTTGTGCTTGTGTTAAGATAGGTTAATCACTAAGGCTCGGGAAGTTAACATAAGATAGGGTCAAAATGACAAGAATTAAAACTTGAAAAAACAAAAGAATTTTGTTTGTAGAAAGAAGAAAAATTGAGGGGGTAAAGTTGACAATATGTCAAACTTGTGACAAATATGACCTAGTCAAATTCACCCACCCCCGTCTTCACTCCTCTTTCCCTGTTTGCTCGTTTTTCTCCCTTGACGCCATTAACACACACAAAAAAAAAATCATGAATTCAAACACAACATCTCTAAATCATTCAACTTCTAAATCAAGATCTTCAAAAAGGTATTAAAACAGTTTAACCATTCATGCAATACAATTTAATTATCCTTTTAACTGGAATCAATTGATTGAAGTTACTGATTCATTAGGGTTTAATTAAAATTGGGTGTTTTGCCTGGGATATATTCGGAATAGAACAAATGAACTGCTATGGCCTTTAGAACACTTGAATCAAACGATTTCATGCTTAATTAGAAAATACATAAGTGTTGAAAACTTTCCGAATAGGCAGATTATTCCGCATGGAGAAATCTTTCCGCATAGAAGCTCTATTTTCCGAATAGAAAAGGTTATTCCGCATAGACAAATTTCTCAGAATAGAACTTTTTATTCCGCATAGGCCCAATGTTCCGAATAGACTTTTTATTCAGAATAGGGATTTTATTCCGCATAGGCTAAATGTTCCGAATAGACTTTTTATTCAGAATAGGGATTTTATTCCGCATAGGCTAAATGTTCCGAATAGACTTTTTATATAGAATAGGGATTTTATTCCGCATAGGCTAAATGTTCCGAATAGACTCTTTATTCAGAATAGGGATTTTATTCCGCATAGGCTAAATGTTCCGAATAGACCTTTTATTCAGAATAGGGATTTTATTCCGCATAGGCTAAATGTTCCGAATAGACTTTTCATTCCGCATAGGATTTTTTTCCGCATAGATTGTTTATTCCGCCTAGGCCTAATGTTCCGAATAGACTTATCATTCCGCATAGGATTTATATTCAGCATAGACCAAATATTCCGAATTGAATGTTTATTCCGTATAGAAGATGTTTGAATGGTTTACAAGCTTAAGGGATTAGGTCATATGTCCAATGCTTAGGTTTAAAGTCATAATGATATTCATATTTGTATGCATCAACCTTTGTGTTTTATCTTAAGCAGAGACGATGACTAACCCCATAGTACAACAAATACAAGACACCAGAGCCGCCGCCATTGCTGAAGCCAAGACTCTAAAGTTTCTTCCAAACAACTTCCGTTTGAAGGAGGTATCTCATTCTACCCATAATGGATTTAAGGTAGGTACAGCCATACTTGATAAATCTCATCTCAAGCATGCGCTAAGGAGAAGTGCTTCAGTGCCCTATGACTACCTTTACGAGTTCTGGGCTACCAAAGAGAGGACGTCGAACAAAATCACTTTTTCCTTGGACAACAAGCAGCAGACGCTTACTGTGTCAGACTTCAGGAAGATCTTTGGATTTCGACCGACACTCAAAGGTCTATCATACTCAGCCAACCCGACTAAGGACCAGATCATGGAGATGTTCACTGCCATTGGATGTCTTGACATACGAACCGCGTCTGCGTTTACTACTGCCAAAGTTGGTCAACCATGGAAAGCTATTTTTGGGATTCTAAGCCGATGTTTAACACCCAAAACAACTGGGTTTGATGCTGTTCGTCCGCCAATCATCAAGATGTTTTATGGTATGTTTAAAGGTATGGGTATTGATTATGCATCATTGCTGTGGGAGGAGTTCACTTTTCAACTCTTCACTAACACGAAGGGTAAGGTTAAAAGTTACCAGTACCCTAGGTTCATTAAGCTGATCATACATTACTTTATGAAAAACGATGCATCCATTAACAAGCGTGCAGGTAGTCGTCACCACACGATGGATGATGATGATTTGGTAGACTTAAGGCAGGAGACTCATTCGAATACGGTTATTCCTGGTCCCATTCCCAGTCATCTTCTGACCGATGAGATTATCGCATCTGATGATTACAAGAACTTGCTAAAAGAAATTGAGAATCAACGAGCAAGCATTCTAGCAGGTGAAGACTCATCTACCACGGTTAAGAGCAAAGGTAAACGGAAGCAAACAGATTTACCTGAACCCAAAGCCAAAAAGAAGAAGACTGCAGTTAAGAAGGGAAAGGGTACGGCTGATGAGTTAGTTCTCCACGATGAAGAAGATATTGATGATCCTGCTCTTAACAAGGCTGAGAGAAAAGCAATGAAGATAGCCCTTGAAAGGAGTAGGAGAGATACGGGTGGTAGTGGTTCGGGTGCTCAGATGAATGTTGAAGAAGAGTACGTGGAACCAGATGATGTGTTTGAGTTTGGATCACCTGAAAAGTATTCTACTTCGAAGGAGACATCCACCCCCCCTGTTTCAGCAAGTGTTGCAAAAAGGACTGGTGCTTCTACAACCATAGAATCTACTCAACCTTTAGCAACTCAACTTCCACCAAAACAACTCGTACCAACCAGACCGGTTTCAACACCATTTCTTCCACCACCAATAACTCCCATCCTTAGTACCGTAGTCATGACCGAGCCTATTCCATCAACCCAGAGCAGCTCTGCAATGTCTACAATGGCTGCATTGGTAATGGCCAAAATGTTGGATAAACATACGGATAATCACAAAAGAGAGATGGATGAACTTCGCCAAGAGCTACATAGACGAGTTCAAAGTGAAGAAGCATCTAGGAAAGCACAAGAAGAGTTGATTGCTAAGTTCGCTGCAGATATGGAATTTACACGTAAAGCTCATGCAGAAGAACTTGCTCGGGTCAAAAAGGCTGAAGCTGATAGGCATGCAGCACGAATTACGAGACTTCGGGAAATCAAGGATAACTATAAAGAGCAGCAAGAAGCTCTTGAAGCTTCTATTGAGCAGAGAGTCAAAGAATCCGTTGAATCCCTTATGCCTAAACTACGGGATGAATTGAAGACACTCGCTGCTGATAACTTGATGATCAAGTCATCCAATCCTTCAGAAGCCGCCTACAAGATTGCTTATGACTTGACGTATTTTTAATTAAAGAAGATCCTCAAAGCTCGAATGAGGGAACTTGGATCGTTTGATAAATCGAGGATTCAACGGGCTCTCTTCAAATCCCTGAATGACGCTATCATGGAGAATGATAGGTTGTTCAAGACGTTTGGAAGTGTGGTACCCTACCACATTCTCCCTGAGGAAGAAAGGGAAGAGAGTGAAGAAGAAGAGGGTACTGGTGGAGAAGAGGAAGAAGAAGAAGAAGAAGATAAGGATGATGATGATGATGAGGATGATGATGACAATAATGATGATGATGATGAGAATGATGATGATAAGAATGATGATGATGATGAGGATGATGATGACGATGATGATGATGGCGATGATGGTGGTGATGGTAATGAGGAGAGTGTTAGGGGGAGCAACGGGGATGATGATGAGGATGATGATGGGGGTAAACAGCTTGAGAAAGGGGATAAGGTTGCCAGCTCAAAGAAACCTGCTAAGTCTGGCACCAAGTCCAAGAAAGATGCAGCAGCAAAGGAAAAATCTACTTCCACGGAATCCAGACGATCCAAGTGGCGCCACGATGTGAATGCCACTACAGTGTCATCTATTCCTGGTACATTTATCGCTGTATCTATACCTATTACCACTAACCCTATTAGTCCTGTTGTTGTTGCTCCTGTGATTGCAGAATCGGTAACCGAACCTGAAGCCGCACAACACTCACCCGTTCATGACACTGCCGAGATGCCTGAATCAGAACAAGCAGATGCTCACGTCTCCACTCCTCTACAACAAGACCCACAATCTACTGTTCCAAGCACAAGGGACTGGGCAGACACGTTGGAGATTGACGAGACTGCACCGCCGCAGGCTTGGATCACGGCAGCGGCGCAATATGATCCGATCACAGACGCTGACAAAGATGTCTTGTATCTCCGTATCCGCAGTCCGATTGACTTATGTGCATTTCTTGCTCATGAGTATAAGACTTCGGTTACTCCATCTTTGGTGAAGAAAGCACTGAAGGATAAGAGACTTCGCGCCAAAACCCGGTTAACCCAAATGGAGTTCGAGTATTATGCCGATGAGATCCTGAAAGCTCTGAACACCGTTCAACGGCCAGGTCTTCATGACTCAGAAATAGCCCCACCTCCACTTGATCCTACTCAAGATAATCAGATTGCTCTCGACTTCTTCGTCACCAACGATCTTGTGTATCTTCTGAAGGGGTCCTCAAAGTACGCAACCTCCCTGACCTTGCTGAAAGCTGCCAACTGGGGGACAATACCCTTTATCGAGGAAAAGGTAAACCGACTCTGGGCCCCAAAGGTAAATAGTAATTATGATATGTATGCTGTCATAGGTGCATCACACTGGGACGAACGAGTTCGAAGGGCGTACAGGGGCTGCTGTCTAGTCAACTCAGGGAGTAACGTTAGATCTGATATCCGCATCTCCAGCATCTTAGGGTTGAAATTTGAAGCCAAGAATGGCTATTATCATGTGACGGAGATTCGCTTGAAAAGGGAGGATGACAGAGAATACAAAATCCAACAGGGAGATTTTTCTATCATTCGCCTTGAGGATATCTAAGATATGCTGCTTCTGATGACCCGAGATCAACTCACACATATTCCTCGTGAAGACCTCATTGCCTTGAATACAACACTTCGTATGTTCACACGAAGCGTTGTTATCAAGAAACGAGTTGAAGATCTTCAGTTGGGAGTCGGAAGCTATCAAAGGAAGCTCAACTTAACCCGTCCAGTGAATCAAGTTCAACCTCAACATGTAGATAGATGTCCTTATACCGGCATTTCTGTTCCGAATTGCGGCATTTTCTACTTGAACAGTCAAGGTTTAATGAAGTTTATGAGGGTGGGTGAGCTTTATAAGTACAGTGATGGGACTCTTCTACAAGTCAGAGGAAAGTTGGAGCATCTGAACTCGGGTGGGACTTTGCCAGAGATGACCGAGGATTGGCATAAGGGTTATCGGCAGATGGCGAATTATGTGATCAAGAAGATCGATCAAAAGCTCCGTGAACGTAGATTGATGAGGAGCTTGGAAAGATTTGTGGGTGGTAGACCATATTTAGTGCACCACAAGCTACTGCAACGATCCATCTAATGGGTCGTACATTTCAGGTCCACTTTATATTGGTTTTCAATTGTGAATATGTATACTTGTGAATATTGTGCTTTAATGGCTTGATGTAGTGTTAAGGTATGATAATTTTTCAAGAATTTCTCACGAGATTCTAAATCTTTCAAAATATATCATACTAAAGCACTACAACTATCCCTTATTAACTTAAGGGGGAGCATGAACATGTTCTATGGCCAAACATCGATTTCATTTTTACCCAAAGACCGGTTAATCCATTCAATATCCCAAATATTAATGGTTAACATTTTGGATAAGGGGAGAAAATGGGATTAAGGAGATTTAAATGATACTTGGCTAAAAGATGAAAAAGACTTAACGATTATCCAACTTAATATGTGTAAAGCACGTGTTAAGGGGGAGCGTTTTTGATGAACAAAACACCTAAGGTACAAAACTTTTGATTTCAATATCACAAGTACCTTAAGTGATTTTTTCAATGATTTTTCATGGTGGCAATTCCTTCCCAAAACACGCTTAATTCACGACGGATGTGGTGACAAAAGGGTGGTAGGAATAGGTTTAGTCCAATGATTCATCAGAGCTGATGGAATCTTCCCAAGGACAATTCCCTAGATAGAATTAGAAGTCCTAGGAAAGATGGAGAAAGAATGTGAACGTAGCTGAATGCCGACCAAGTACTTAAGCTAGCACTGGAACAATCACAACAAGGTGCTAGTAATGACGTATTGGTAAGTATTGAAGGGGTTGAAGAATGAAAAAGAATTGTAAAGATAAAGGGTGTAAAGAAAGAAGCCCTCCATACAACTTTAGGCAGAAACCGGGTCAATACATATGCTATTGAGGTCATTTTTGCTAATGATTCTCGGTATTGAAGAAAGACATCATGGACCCAGTGATGCAATGCACAACCCTTCCCAGCTAACTCAAATATCTCTCAAAAGGTATTTGTTTTAATCACACGGAGATCAACACGTTATCTATTGGTTTATTCACTCCGAATAGACTGGTATTGAAAAGGTGGCACTCCTCTCCAGCCATCGCTCGCTAAATCAAAACGCAGAATCGAGTCTAGAGCCAAGAGATCATCAAAAGTCTCATTAGGACACTTTCCATTTATTCCTTGCTTTCTCACACACTGTGAAAAGTAAGAGATTTTTATGAGTCCTACGTAGTATTCCTGTAATATTGCCAGAACATCCGAGTAATACGCAAGTATTACAATGAAGATGGAAATCCTGCTTGAGCCAACATCAAACAAGCTCATGGTAGGTTACACGTGCGGTTCTTTTAGAACCAATCTTGTGAAAAACTGGAAGGAAACAGTGGTTTAATTCTTAATTGAACTTAAACTCGTTCCAGGCCTCTACGCATTATCATATGATCTTGCCAGAACACTCAGAGTGACTCTTTATTGATTACAGTGACGAGTGGAAATCCTTCTAGTGTTAACATCAAACAGCACTTGGTAGGTGACGTACAAGATTCTTTATGAATTGAGCTCGTGACAACTGGAAAGCAACGATGGTGAAAATCTTAATTGAAATTCACTTGTTCCAGGTTTCATGAATTGACGGCTTCAAATCACAAGGATAATTTATCCAAGTGATTCACTCTTTATGTTTGCAGTCAGCTTTGGACGGTCGAATAAAGAGAACGGGTTTACCCGCGAAATCCTGTCAGGAAGTTACTTATATGAAACTATCCGTCACGGGTACGATATCTAATATCGTCCAACGGTCTTCACCGACCAGAGGTAAAATGCTACCGAATTAGAATAAAATGTTCAAAGCCATTTTATTCGTGTCGTTGCTGTGTACCTGTTAAAGACGGTGGCGTTGCTGTGTACCTGTTGAAGACGGTGGCGTTGCTGTGTACCAGTGAAGACGGTGGTGTTGCGGTGTACCTGTAGAAGTCGTTCCCACATGCTTATGTTTTTCTGCATCAAAGTTTAGCAAAAATTCAAGAAAGTACAAGATAAAGTCTTCCGCTGTACCAAACCCTGAAACTTTCGAGAATTCAACAAAAAGACATAAGTGTGTGGAACATGAAGTCACGAGGAGGCAAATTCGCAAGAAAGGCAAAGATCGCACGTGAAAGGCCAAAGAACAATGCTCTCAAGCCAAAGCCAAAAAGATCAAACCAACATATTCACAACAAAAGAAAGAAAAGAAGAAAAGACTACGAGCTAAAGAACGAAGACTTAGTATAGTATGCTAGGTTTAGAACTTTGTAACGTGAAGTGACCTCCCTTAGGGGGAGATTGTTAGAAATACGTTTTAACGTATATTAGAAGTATCGGTCACTCCACAATATGATTTATGTTGTAATAGTTCGTAGTTAACAATTAGTTAAATGTTACTTATTAAGTTAAGTAAGAACCGGTCCATGGGCTTGTCATGGACCGGCCCAAGCCCAATGTTTGCTTGGAGTATAAATACCCCTTTCCACCATGGAAAGGGGTTGGTTATTGTTCATGTTTTCATATTAATAAAGATACATTTTCTCTCACTTTCTCTCTCTAGTTTCTCTCACTAGAAAACATCAACCCACTTCATAGATTCATAGGTTATCAATATTCTACACTTTTGCAAGCTAATGTTGACAGCCGTCAATTCCATCAATGCGTATGGTTCCAATCTGCCCTCCTCTAAAATGGGTATTTGACCTCCCAAGTTAGAGTCATGGGGCATGGATGCGGTCTTAAATATGTTAGGACTGTTTTGGCCTGCATCTAAGCGAGAACCAATAGTCCCAGCCTCATTCATAGTGGTGTTGAGGTTTTGCTACCCTTTTAGGAAAAAGAGGCAACAAAGTAGGGCAAGTGAGCACGACGATTTAGGAAAACCGTGTGTGAATGACCCAATTAAGTTCGTTCTCAAGGAGGCTAGTGTGTTATGTGTGTAGTGACTTGGATTAATTTGTGATTAAATTTGAGAAAAGAAAAATAGAAAAGGGATTAGAAAAGAATGACGGTTATGAAGACGGATTAAACTAAGTCTAAAAAGGCGTACACGTAAAGTCGTAAAAACCACCAAAATTAAAATTAAATCCTAAAAATTCCTAAAAATCACCAAAAATCCTTAATAATATTCTAAGAGTTTACAAAAAATCAAAACTTGCAAAAACCTTTTAATTAATTAGATAATGACTTTTTAATGCTAATTAAAGCCCTAAAAATCAAAATTAATTATTAAAAAGCCCTAAACAAGATTTTCAAGTTTGTAAACCTCAAAAATATCCTAATTAAGCTAAAAACTATTTTTCAAAATTTTAAAACCAATTAAAACTATTTTTAAACAATTAAAAACTCCTAAAATCAATTAAATCTTAAATTAATTATAACAAATAATTCAAAACCCTAAAAAATATTTGGAAAGTTGCAAAAATCCTAATTAAGTATTTAGAACCTAGGAAAAATATAAAAACCTAGAAAATCAGACTTTTAATTTTTAATAATAAAATAATATTAAAATAATATTAAAAATCCAAAAATTATAAAAAATTCTAAAAACTTGCAAACTAGCTTAATTTAACCTAAATAACTCAGAAATGAAAGTGAAATTACCTAAATACCCCTATTGGGCCTAGAAAATGGGCCAAACCCTAAACAGTCCCTTATTGGGCTTAATTAAGGCCCAATAAGAAAAATTGCTCAAAATAAGCTCAAAAAGCACAGGTTGACTCAAAATTTGATTTTAAACAACTTTTTCCAAAGGCCCAAAAGCTGAAAATGTGAAATAAGCTAACTTATATTAAGCAGCTTATTCTTAATGGGCTTTTTGGCCCATTAAGCTATAAGCTGATGCCATAAGCTAAAATTTAACACACAACCTTCTTTTGACCTAACAAAGACTTCTGTAAAAAGAAATTTCAAATAAGACCACTGAATAAGCCAGAAACAAGTCAACAACTTATTCACAAAACGACAAAATAGTCGTTTTTGTGATCTAGACCACCTCAGAAGCTGATTCAAGTTGCAAAATGTTTCTTTTGACAAAACTAAGCTTAAAAACCAAAGAACTTTCAAATAAGCACACTCAATAAGCTGGAAAATCAAATAAGCACTTATCTTAAAAGTCAAACAAGTTGGTTTTCTAGTGAAAAGTCAAAGTCAAAGTCTGATAAGATCCAGTTCACTTAAATGGGTCAAATAATGAAGATCTGTTACAAAAAATAAGTTGTTGCAAGTCAGAATAAGCTAGAATAGCTTATTGATAAGCTGATGATAAAATTGCACTAGCAGGGGCTAGTTTTGGATGTTGAGCAGTGGGAACTTTTCCCACTGCTTGACTATTTTGACTTGTTGTCTTTAGTGACTTTTTCTTGGATTCAGTTTTCACAAAGGCACCCAATTGATCTTTGGATCAAAAGGAGTCAATAACAAGCAAAATAACACAATCACAAACAGCCAATTGATACAGTTTAATCAATTTATCACCAGATATAGCACAGACATGAACAATGAGCAGTTTAGCATTCAAGAGCAATTTTAGCACAAATCAGCCAACCAAATTCAACCAAATGCACACACAAGCTATAATAAACTCCAATAAGCAAGTCTAAACAGGTTTCATGCACTGGTTCAAAGTATTAAGCAAGATCCAATCTATAAAAGTTACTGATGAACACTACACATGCAGGTTTATACTTTTGCTGATGTATTTGACACACAAGCCAATTTCAACACCTCAAATCTTTCAAACAGGTTAAGTTAACTTTGTTTAAACCACTTTTATCCCTAAGCATGCATACACACTAGGTGTTCCCAAAATCCTAGGTCAAAACAAGCAGAAACAAGGTCTTAATAGCAGATTGATCAATTCAAGTGTTCAAACCCAAAAACTTGCAGTAAAACACTCTCAAACAAAGGTATATCAGATACAAAGCATAAACAACACTTTCTCTTAACACAAAATCAGATTTCAAGCATAAATCAGTAGACCCAAACACCCCTTTAACTTTTTCAAATCAAGATTTTCAAAAGCAAAACAAGATTTCAGGCCAACCAAGCATCAATTAACACTCTAACAAGTCTAAATAACAGATTCAAGCAAGAACAAGCCACAAAATTCACAAGAACAACAGTTTCATACAAATATCACCAAAAATCACTTTTTATGCAGATTTGGAGATTAAGTAAGCAAACCTCATGGATGTACATCCATACCTACGAATTTTGAGCTTATGTGCTAGCAAGAACAAGCACAAGCTTCCACAAAAGCCTGCTAAGATTCAACAAGGGTTAAGCACAATAACATGAAAAATCAGAAACTTGGAAAAATCTTGATTGATGCAAACTTGTTACCCCACACTTGATTATCCCCAAGTTATAAGCCTCACCACACCTTAACCAACTCAGTTAGGATGCTATGATCAGCCCTATAGCCCAAGAATTCCAAGATTGGAACAAGACTTAGCAAAATATCAAGAAAATGAGGAAAATATGCAAACTTGTGCACACTCCTCTTTTGAAAACAGGTTTTAAACTTCAAAAACAGTAAGCTAAGAACATAAACAACAGAATAAAGGTGGCACTTGGTTTTTCTTCAAAGTACTTAACTCAAATTCATTAAACTGAAAAAGGATTTACAAGACTTTGAACAAAGGAAAAACCAAAAGCAGGAACAAATGAAATGAACTAGACCCTTTATATAGAGGGTGTACAAGGTCCTAGCAAGCTGCAAAACGTGTAAACCCTAATGCTAAAGTCCCAAAAATGCCCTTGAGGTCTTTGTCTTCTTCTTGAATCATGTGACTTGTTTTTGGAGTTATGTAGGAGCTGGCAAGTGTAAAGTTGATCCAAGGGTGTGTATGAAGCTTAAAAAGTAAGCACAAGTCTCAAACGTTGGATTGCTGGTTGGTTTTTGTTTGGACGTGAGAAGTGGGGCAGGGGAAGGTTGGTATACTCACATGCATGAGAGTGATGGGTGTTTAGGGGTTGGGTTGTGTTTATGATTAGCTTAATCATAAATCTGGAGCAGATTAGTGTCTAATTTCAAGCCATTAATGAAAACCCAATTTTATCAAGAACATGAAGAACACCTCATTTGATCTGTTTTAATGTTTAATTGGTGTGTTAGGCGCCATAATCTTTATTTAAAATAAAGATTAGTTAAATCGGGTGTGAGTGGGATGTGATGTGGCACCAGGGAGGGATTTGATTGGTGGAGAGAGTAAGTGGGGCACGTGTCACCCATTGGTTGGTCTAGGTAAGTTTATTGTCTGGCCCCTTTTTACCCCTCACTTCCTTTCTTCTTGTCATTTGCAACAAAACCCTATCAGCGCCCATTTAAGCCGTGTCAACTTTGGACTTTTTACATTTTTGGCCCATAAACTTTTGTAACATGAATTCAGGGGTATTTCTTGCCATAATTGAATTCTTCAAGGGCTGGTTTGGTATTTTCTTCAATGATAATGGTCTAGACTTGTATGATTGTCATCTTGGAGGACTGAAATTGCCAAGTCTTGATAAATGAGGGACCATTATTGCCAATTGTTGAAAGTTGAGGGTCCTTTTTGTAATTTTGGATTTTTCAAAGGACCAAACTTGTCATTCTTTGTACTTTGAAGGACTTCATGATATATTTGACTTTGTGGATGATATTGATTGACAATTTAGCTTTGTTGAGGGGCTAAACTTGCCAATTCTTCAAAGTTAAGGGCCCTTTTGGTAATTTTGACAAACTTTAGGGACCAAACTTGTAATTATGAGGATACAAGGGTATAAAGTGTCAATTCTTCATAATTGGAGGACCCTTCTTCATAATTCTTCAAATCTTCAAGGGTTGATCTTGGGAAAGTCTTCACTAGGGCTTGGTTCATTGTGCGGCTTCGTTTCCCGTGTTCGTTTTTGTATGATTCTTGTGATCTTTTGTCATTATCTCAATATCCGTACCTAAAATACACAAGCAACAAACACAAGCATATATTTGGGTATTTTGATGATATTTAATGCATTTTAAGCCCTATTTGGAAGATGAGACTATGTATAAAAGCAGTCTCATCACTCCCCCATACTAAACCATTGCCGTGCCCTCACGCAATGCTAGAATAAAGTATCAAAGCATCTCCAAAATTCATTTTATTCATTTTATTGGAATGATAAACTAGCTACACTACTACTATTACTACTACTTGTGTTATAGACATAATGTATGATTTTCATCGCAAAATGGGACGTTTAGGTTCATAGAACAAGAACACGTGAATGCTTTGTTAGAAATAATTTCGTCATCCTCGATTTTTACTCCAATTCCATGCTAAGCGTGCAACGAGATCATTGTCATTATAAGTTAGTAATGCTAACACTACTCATATGCCCTAATCACGTACTTATCCTCCCATTATTCCTAAGTTGTATCTCTTATATTTTATGATGTCTTGAATGTTTCACGAGGATACATTGTTTGACTTATGCGATAATAGAGATTTAGGTCTAAAAATAGAGTCCTAACGGTGTAACTAAGACCATCAAATCAATAACCCCTCCTAATAGACGACGATGTTAAAAAAATTAAGTTGACAAGAAGAATCGATAAACACGGTTTTATAACGGTTTTGAACATGAGACTTATTACCAAGACTTTTATACGCCCCCTAACGGAAGGGCCTTATTATCTTTGGTTTACCTCCATCTTTTATTCAACTTCGCCATGAAGCTTTTATTATGACTTCGGTCTTGCCTTGCCTTTTATTATCCGCCTCATCGGTGGTTTTATTAGCCAAAGACGTATATCCTCACGCTAAAGCGAATTTTGGATCTTTAAAGCTTCGAAGATTAAGGCTTGATTCACTTTCAATTTTGCATAGATTTTAGGCCTTGTGGGGCTTCAAATTGTTTGCTTGATTTAGGTGAGCACTTGAAATCTTATTATTAGGTGAAGCTTTCGATTATTAGGGTGCCAATACTTCAAAACCGTGACGCTGGCGATATCTTAATGTCTTCCCAATTTAATTACACGGAAGCTACTAGAAAAGACTAGAAACCCAACAATCCTAACTAAACCGCTAAGTCAATATTTATTAAGCAAAAAATATTTACATGCGAAGGGAGAATAAGCAAACAACGAGAACACATGAGTTTTTGAAAGAATACGAGTACTCTACGTTTAGCATAGTAACTTATAATTAACTCTATCCTTTCTCGTCCTCATTTAAGAGACTTAGCCTAATGTGTAGTTAAGGAATCAAAGCTAAGTGCTCAACACGCACGGTCGAGTCAAAAATTACTCTTATTCTCGCCATCGGAAAATCTACATTCGTGTCTTCAAACACTTATAAAACATGAGAAAAATTTTAAATTTGGCCATTTTTAGCCTTATTTTGCAACAAAAATGATAAACAAAACGATAAACTTTGGAAAGCGTGAAGGTTTGGCAAGGCAAGTATCTATTCACCCCCCCATACTAAAGTTAAACATTGTCCTCAATGTTTCGAGTCTAGGGGTGCAAACACCCCCATACTAGAGACGTAGTCGAATGCCTAATCTAGCATGGAAAGGGTGTAACCATTAAGTAATAGCCGTTTATGAAGTGTGCTAAAAACCTAAGGTTAGAACATCAAAAGGATATATCATGGATATTGAGAAATGTCTCCAAAGCAAACGATCGAGTGCTCCCATAAAACGAACACGAGAGGCTCCAATCGTGAAGATCATGATCTAAAAACCACAATGCACAAACAACCACGAAACAAAGGTTGGAAGGGCACGAATCCCCACACGTAAGCTACATTAGACTAAGAAAGCGATAATATATACATAGGATAAGCATGGGACTCCCCCACGAGGCTCCTCGTTTTTGATTACCGAGTCATGAGCTCGACTCGATCCCCTCAACACTAATTATCATTGGGGAAGGTGACTTGGTCGAGGTAGTTCAAGGATGGAACTTCCCCACCAAAGTAGTGCTTCAACCTATGTCCATTCACCTTGAAGTTAGGACCATCATCTTGAGCTAGCTCGATGGTCCCATACGGAAACACTTGAGTCACGGTGAATGGACCGGACCAACGGGATTTCAATTTACCGGAAAATATTTTTAATCTTGAATTAAAAAGCAATACTTGATCCCCAATGTTAAAAACCCGGTTTTTAATTTTTGAATCATGCAACTTTTTAGTTTTCTCTTTGTAAATCAATGAATTTTCATAAGCAATGTCCCTTAATTCATCCAATTCATTTAATTGCATTTTCCGGTGTTTCCCCGCGGTCTCCATATCATCATTACAATGCTTTAGGGCCCAATAAGCCTTGTGTTCTAACTCGATAGGCAAATGACAATTCTTTCCATACACAAGCTTATAGGGAGTGCACCCAATGGGCGTCTTATAAGCGGTCCTACAGGCCCATAAAGCATCGTCTAACTTATCCGACCAAGATTGTCGGTTTTCCCCCACGGATCTTTCCAAAATCCTCTTCAATGCTCGGTTTGAAACCTCGACTTGCCCACTCGTTTGTGGGTGATAAGCCGTAGAAAGACGATGTGTAACCCCATATTTCCTTAGAACCCTTTCAAATTGGTCATTACAAAAATGGGTTCCACGATCGCTTATGATCGCACGAGGGGTTCCAAACCTAGCAAACAAACTTTTCAAGAACTTAACTACCACACGAGCATCATTGGTGGGCAAGGCCTTCGCCTCCACCCACTTAGATAGGTAGTCAACCGCGACAAGGATGTACTTATTACCACGAGATGATGGGAACGGTCCCATAAAGTCTATGCCCCAAACGTCAAAGATCTCACATACTTGAATGATATTTTGTGGCATTTCATCTTTTTGTGAGGCTTTTCCTTGTCGTTGGCATGCATCACAAGACTTCACAAGGATTTGTGCATCTCGGTAAATAGTAGGCCAAAAGAAGCCGGCATCAAACACCTTTTTAGCCGTGAGATTAGCACCGTGGTGACCACCCGTGGGTCCCTCATGGCAAGCTCTAAGGATGTTAGAAGCTTCGGTGCCAAATACACAACGACGGATGATTTGATCCGCACAAGTTCGAAACAAGTAAGGGTCGTTCCAAAAGTAGAACTTGACATCACGAAAGAATTTTCGTTTTTCTTGAGTTGTCATACCCTTAACGATGAAGTTACCCGCATGGTAATTTGCAAAATCCGCAAACCATGGGGTAGAAGAATCAAGTTTGGAATTCACTAAACCAAGTGTCTCGAGCGGAAATGTTTCGGTGATTTCCTTAGGCTCGTGAACACTTTGGTGAGGATCTTCCAAACGAGAGAGATGATCGGCCGCTAGATTCTCGGCTCCTTTTTTGTCAACAATTGTGTGATCAAATTCTTGAAGGAGGAGAATCCAACGAAGTAATCTCGGCTTTGCATCTTGTTTAGCCATGAGATACTTGATAGCCGAATGGTCCGTATACACTATGCATTTCGTCAAGACGAGATAAGGTCGGAATTTCTCAAATGCATACACCACGGCAAGGAACTCCTTTTCCGTTGTAGTGTATTTAAGTTGAGCCTCGGTCATCGTCTTGCTAGCATAGTGAATAGGCAAGAAATGCTTATCATGACGTTGCCCCAAAACGGCCCCAATAGCGTAATCACTTGCATCACACATAAGTTCAAAGGGGAGGTTCCAATTTGGAGCAACAAGAATGGGAGCTTCGGTAAGTTTCCTCTTAAGGATCTCAAAGGCTTGTACACAATCTTCGTCAAAGACAAAACGTGCCTCTTTTTCAAGAAGATGTGTAATGGGTCGAGAAATCTTCGAGAAATCCTTGATGAATCGTCGATAAAAGCCCGCGTGGCCTAGGAAACTCCTAACTCCCTTGACGGTTTTGGGATGAGGTAATTTGGCGATGACGTCTACCTTAGCTTGATCTACCTCAATCCCCGCTTTCGAGACCTTGTGCCCTAAGACGATTCCACTCTTAACCATAAAATGACACTTTTCCCAATTGAGCACAAGGTTGGTTTCCTCACAACGTTTTAACATTCTCTCAAGGTTCGACAAACACGAAGTAAAGGAATCACCAAACACGGAAAAGTCATCCATGAAGACTTCCATCGTCTTCTCGATCATATCATGAAAAATAGCCATCATGCATCGTTGAAAAGTTCCCGGTGCATTGCAAAGTCCGAATGGCATTCTACGATAGGCAAACGTTCCATATGGACACGTAAACGTAGTTTTTTCTTGATCACGAGGATCGATGGGAATTTGGAAGTAACCGGAAAAACCATCTAAAAAGCAATAGAAATCGTTTCCCGCAAGACGCTCCAACATTTGGTCCATGAAGGGCAAGGGAAAATGGTCTTTTCGAGTGGCTTCATTCAACTTACGATAGTCAATGCACACTCTCCATCCGGTCACGAGTCTTGTGGGAATCAACTCGTTGGCATCGTTTGGCACAACGGTCATCCCTCCCTTTTTAGGGACACAATGAATAGGACTCACCCAAGGGCTATCGGAAATAGGGTAAATCATTCCCGCGTCAAGGAGTTTAAGGACCTCCTTTTTGATGACGTCGTGAATTTTGGGGTTCACCCTTCTTTGACTTTGGATTGTTGGCTTGAAATCTTCCTCCATTAAGATTTTGTGGGTACAAAATTTGGGATCGATTCCCTTAATGTCGGGTAACTTCCACGCAATCGCCCCTTTGTGGTCCTTAAGAACATCGACAAGTGCGGTTTTTTCATCATTCGAAAGTTCCTTCGCAATAATAACCGGCAACTTGTCGTCCTCCTCCAAATAGACATACTCGAGGTGAGGAGGTAAATCTTTCAACTCGAGGATGGGTGGTTCCTCAAGTGAAGATTTGGGCTCGATTCTCATAACCTCCTCGGGTGGAGGAAATGGGAAATCGTTGAGAAAATCCTTGATAATCGAGAAGTCCTCATAGTTGTCGAGGTCTTCGTCACAAGTACGTGGAACATCGAATTCTTCCAACGTAAAACCACCACCTTCGAAAGGAGTGAAGGTTGGTGTCGAATTATCAAGAATTGGATCTAACATAGTGGGATTGCCACTAGTTTCTTCATCACCAAAGCCTAGAACTTCTTGTGAAAATTCCTCGCAAACCACGTCGATCATATCAACGAGGTTTATGGTTGCAACGGAATAAACATGAGAAATTTGAGAGTTTTGAGTTGCGTTTATAACAAGTTCCTCGTCGTTGAAACGTAAGGTGATCTTTCTAGCATGCACATCAATCAAAGCCATAGACGTATCTAAAAACGAACGACCTAAAATAAGAGGAACTTGAGGATCCGTGGGGATGTCAACAACAATGAAGTCTACGGGATAGTAGAACTTCCCCACTTTCACAAAAACGTCTTCCGCCAATCCACATGCAAGAATCGTGGAATGGTCGGCCAACTCAATAGACATTCGTGAAGGAGTAAGATTAGGAAGATTGAGCGACTTGTAGATTGCAAGTGGCATCAAGTTAATGCTAGCACCAAGATCGGCCAAGGCGAAGCATTCTTCCATGTCTTGGATTGCACAAGGGATCAAAAATTTACCGGGATCACCGACTTTTTGAGGTATGCGATTAAGATAAACCGACGAACAACTAGACTTTTGGTGTAATTTCTCCTTGTTGTTCAACATACTCTTAAAGTTAGCGGCAAATCGAGGCATCATGACCAAGGCGTCGGCAAAACTTATATTAAAATGCAAATCGCGAAACATTTTCATAAAAAGCTCAAATTGATAGTTGTCGCGCTCTTGTCGTTTCTCCTTCCTAAGTCTCGATGGGTAAGGCAAGGGTGGTGTGGGTTGAGGCATAGTAGGCATAGCCTTTGGAATCTCGGGTTCCAATGATGGTAATGGGTCAACCGTAGGTGTGGCATGAGCGGTACTTTGTGGGCTTGAAATATGCTCCTTTTCGACCACCACCTCGGGTTCTTCCTCAATTGCTTCCTCCGTAGGAGCAATTGGTTGAGGAATCGGCTCCTTAAGTGTCTTACCACTACGTGTGGTAATCACTTTCATCTCACCCTTAGGGTTGGATATGGTGTTGCTAGGAAGACCACTTGACGACGGTTTACACATTATTGCCTCAAACATAGACGAGATTTTATCTTCAAAATTAGATTGCCTCAATACGGCTTCGGTTTGCCTTTTCTCGGCCTTAAGCATCTCTTGTTTAATCTCATGTTGCCCTTGTTCCATCTTTTGTTGGTTTTGTTGTAACCTAGTGACATTTCCTTCCATCTTGTTGGTGTGGATTTTAAGTTCATTAGCTAACTCATTTTTCAACTCTTTCTTCAAGTCGTTTTTGAACTCGGATCTTAGGCTAATTATCTCTCTTTGAATGTTGTCAAACCTAGCATCATTACCACTAGCATATTCAACAAACTCACTTGGAAGATCTTTCAATGTTTGCAAACTCTTGTTGTTATTTTGAAAATCATTTTTGTTTGAAACTTGATTATTAGCCCCTTGATTCCCATAATTTCCCTTGTTGTAATTGTTCTTAAAACCAACTTGATTGTTGCGATAGTTGTTAGCATTTTGATTTGATCCAAAACCCGGTGGAGTCATTTGATTAGAGCGGGAAACTTGACCGTTTTGGTTGTAATTTCCCGTGGCCGCAAAGGCACTCAAAGTGTTACCACCGTTGGTAATGCACTCGGAGAAATCATGACCTCCACCACAATACATGCAAGAAACCTCAACCGCTTTAACCGTAGCGGGAGCACTTGGTTCACCAACTTTAAACTCAATCAAAAGTCCTTTCAACTTATCAAAAATTTTGTTCTCCAAATTCGCCTCAATTTGGCAAGCATCAATGGTATTAGACAAAGAAGGTGAAGCCGAAGATGAAGCCTTACGAACACTAGACGTGCTACGAGGACTATACACCTTAGATCTATTTTCAATTATCACCAAAGCTTCCTCAACCGTTTTACACAAAAAATTACCACCCGCGGCGGCATTCAAATAATCCCTTTCATGATCATTAAGTCCATTGTAAAACGTGTCAATTTGATGCAAATCGGAAAAACCGTGATGAGGACATTCATGTAACATTTCCTTAAACCTATTCCAAGCCGTTGAAAAACTTTCATTAAATTCTTGTGAAAACTTTGAAATCTCGTTTTTCAAATGCGTAGTCTTAGAGGGCGGAAAAAATTGGTTCACAAACTTAGACACGAGATCCTTCCACGTCAATATAGAATTGGGTGGCTCTTTCTCTAACCAAATTTTTGCGGGCCCCGCTATGGAATACGGAAAAAGCATCATCTTAATCGAGTCGTTTGAAACATCCTTAAACTTGCAAGTAGCGGTAAGACGATTGAATTGGCGGATATGGTTGTGAGGATTGTCCTTCTCATCACCACGGAATTTGTTGTTTTGAATCATGGACAACAAACCCGTCTTAACCTCAAAATTCTCCGCAAGGATAGCGGGAATCACAATAGCCTCTCCATAACCCTCGGTGGGTGCTTGAAGTAACTCCATCATAGTTCGATTCGCCATGGTTGGTGCTTCTCTTACAATGGGTTCGTCAATAGGAGACTCCTCACTAGAATTGTTTGGAGTGATGGATTTGTTTTTTCGTTTACGAGCACGTCTTGCTTGATTTCGAGTTAGCATAAACGTCACGTACAACGAGGGGATGAGCAAAGAAGATTCTTTTTGGTGTTTTGTATTTTTTTCAAATTTTTTTTTTTGTGGTTTTTGATTGTATTAACCTTTTTGGAACTTGGTGAAATGTATTAGGTAGACAATGAGTCCACAAATCTCCTCACTAATCAAATCTCTTGATTAACGAAGCCTCAAAGAATGAAAACGAACACGTGGAGTGAACGCCTTCGATGACTTTAGAACGATGGTGGAACACCAAATCGTTCAAGAGGGTTTAATCAAATTGAAACCAAGAAAATATATATGATACTTAGTAATACTTTGGGCGGCAAAACCCTCGATTCACTCTCACAATCAAATACTCACAAGCAAGCGGGGAAACGAGGCGGCGCGAAGCACTTAAGAGCCTTTTTCCTTAGGATATATTTTATAATATCCGCCTTATACCCACCTTATAGTTTGTATTTTCAAGATTAAGCTTCACGAAAGTATTTATCTATTTTTGCCTTTTTCTTTGGTTTGAGATTCGAATACAATGATTGGGTAATGACCTCCCAAGTCAAGGTTGTGATTGCTCACGTATTTGGAGTACTTGTGTATTTATTGTTCTACGTATACAATATAGTAATAATATTCACACAAAAACCGAAAAACGATAATACGTATTAGTAGAGTGCTACTAATACAAATACTAATTATGGTTAGTATAAAAACAACAATGCCAAATCAAAACACAACACGCCTCCCCGGCAGCGGCGCCAAAATGGTGTTGAGGTTTTGCTACCCTTTTAGGAAAAAGAGGCAACAAAGTAGGGCAAGTGAGCACGACGATTTAGGAAAACCGTGTGTGAATGACCCAATTAAGTTCGTTCTCAAGGAGGCTAGTGTGTTATGTGTGTAGTGACTTGGATTAATTTGTGATTAAATTTGAGAAAAGAAAAATAGAAAAGGGATTAGAAAAGAATGACGGTTATGAAGACGGATTAAACTAAGTCTAAAAAGGCGTACACGTAAAGTCGTAAAAACCACCAAAATTAAAATTAAATCCTAAAAATTCCTAAAAATCACCAAAAATCCTTAATAATATTCTAAGAGTTTACAAAAAATCAAAACTTGCAAAAACCTTTTAATTAATTAGATAATGACTTTTTAATGCTAATTAAAGCCCTAAAAATCAAAATTAATTATTAAAAAGCCCTAAACAAGATTTTCAAGTTTGTAAACCTCAAAAATATCCTAATTAAGCTAAAAACTATTTTTCAAAATTTTAAAACCAATTAAAACTATTTTTAAACAATTAAAAACTCCTAAAATCAATTAAATCTTAAATTAATTATAACAAATAATTCAAAACCCTAAAAAATATTTGGAAAGTTGCAAAAATCCTAATTAAGTATTTAGAACCTAGGAAAAATATAAAAACCTAGAAAATCAGACTTTTAATTTTTAATAATAAAATAATATTAAAATAATATTAAAAATCCAAAAATTATAAAAAATTCTAAAAACTTGCAAACTAGCTTAATTTAACCTAAATAACTCAGAAATGAAAGTGAAATTACCTAAATACCCCTATTGGGCCTAGAAAATGGGCCAAACCCTAAACAGTCCCTTATTGGGCTTAATTAAGGCCCAATAAGAAAAATTGCTCAAAATAAGCTCAAAAAGCACAGGTTGACTCAAAATTTGATTTTAAACAACTTTTTCCAAAGGCCCAAAAGCTGAAAATGTGAAATAAGCTAACTTATATTAAGCAGCTTATTGTTAATGGGCTTTTTGGCCCATTAAGCTATAAGCTGATGCCATAAGCTAAAATTTAACACACAACCTTCTTTTGACCTAACAAAGACTTCTGTAAAAAGAAATTTCAAATAAGACCACTGAATAAGCCAGAAACAAGTCAACAACTTATTCACAAAACGACAAAATAGTCGTTTTTGTGATCTAGACCACCTCAGAAGCTGATTCAAGTTGCAAAATGTTTCTTTTGACAAAACTAAGCTTAAAAACCAAAGAACTTTCAAATAAGCACACTCAATAAGCTGGAAAATCAAATAAGCACTTATCTTAAAAGTCAAACAAGTTGGTTTTCTAGTGAAAAGTCAAAGTCAAAGTCTGATAAGCTCCAGTTCACTTAAATGGGTCAAATAATGAAGATCTGTTACAAAAAATAAGTTGTTGCAAGTCAGAATAAGCTAGAATAGCTTATTGATAAGCTGATGATAAAATTGCACTAGCAGGGGCTAGTTTTGGATGTTGAGCAGTGGGAACTTTTCCCACTGCTTGACTATTTTGACTTGTTGTCTTTAGTGACTTTTTCTTGGATTCAGTTTTCACAAAGGCACCCAATTGATCTTTGGATCAAAAGGAGTCAATAACAAGCAAAATAACACAATCACAAACAGCCAATTGATACAGTTTAATCAATTTATCACCAGATATAGCACAGACATGAACAATGAGCAGTTTAGCATTCAAGAGCAATTTTAGCACAAATCAGCCAACCAAATTCAACCAAATGCACACACAAGCTATAATAAACTCCAATAAGCAAGTCTAAACAGGTTTCATGCACTGGTTCAAAGTATTAAGCAAGATCCAAGCTATAAAAGTTACTGATGAACACTACACATGCAGGTTTATACTTTTGCTGATGTATTTGACACACAAGCCAATTTCAACACCTCAAATCTTTCAAACAGGTTAAGTTAACTTTGTTTAAACCACTTTTATCCCTAAGCATGCATACACACTAGGTGTTCCCAAAATCCTAGGTCAAAACAAGCAGAAACAAGGTCTTAATAGCAGATTGATCAATTCAAGTGTTCAAACCCAAAAACTTGCAGTAAAACACTCTCAAACAAAGGTATATCAGATACAAAGCATAAACAACACTTTCTCTTAACACAAAATCAGATTTCAAGCATAAATCAGTAGACCCAAACACCCCTTTAACTTTTTCAAATCAAGATTTTCAAAAGCAAAACAAGATTTCAGGCCAACCAAGCATCAATTAACACTCTAACAAGTCTAAATAACAGATTCAAGCAAGAACAAGCCACAAAATTCACAAGAACAACAGTTTCATACAAATATCACCAAAAATCACTTTTTATGCAGATTTGGAGATTAAGTAAGCAAACCTCATGGATGTACATCCACACCCACGAATTTTGAGCTTATGTGCTAGCAAGAACAAGCACAAGCTTCCACAAAAGCCTGCTAAGATTCAACAAGGGTTAAGCACAATAACATGAAAAATCAGAAACTTGGAAAAATCTTGATTGATGCAAACTTGTTACCCCACACTTGATTATCCCCAAGTTATAAGCCTCACCACACCTTAACCAACTCAGTTAGGATGCTATGATCAGCCCTATAGCCCAAGAATTCCAAGATTGGAACAAGACTTAGCAAAATATCAAGAAAATGAGGAAAATATGCAAACTTGTGCACACTCCTGTTTTGAAAACAGGTTTTAAACTTCAAAAACAGTAAGCTAAGAACATAAACAACAGAATAAAGGTGGCACTTGGTTTTTCTTCAAAGTACTTAACTCAAATTCATTAAACTGAAAAAGGATTTACAAGACTTTGAACAAAGGAAAAACCAAAAGCAGGAACAAATGAAATGAACTAGACCCTTTATATAGAGGGTGTACAAGGTCCTAGCAAGCTGCAAAACGTGTAAACCCTAATGCTAAAGTCCCAAAAATGCCCTTGAGGTCTTTGTCTTCTTCTTGAATCATGTGACTTGTTTTTGGAGTTATGTAGGAGCTGGCAAGTGTAAAGTTGATCCAAGGGTGTGTATGAAGCTTAAAAAGTAAGCACAAGTCTCAAACGTTGGATTGCTGGTTGGTTTTTGTTTGGACGTGAGAAGTGGGGCAGGGGAAGGTTGGTATACTCACATGCATGAGAGTGATGGGTGTTTAGGGGTTGGGTTGTGTTTATGATTAGCTTAATCATAAATCTGGAGCAGATTAGTGTCTAATTTCAAGCCATTAATGAAAACCCAATTTTATCAAGAACATGAAGAACACCTCATTTGATCTGTTTTAATGTTTAATTGGTGTGTTAGGCGCCATAATCTTTATTTAAAATAAAGATTAGTTAAATCGGGTGTGAGTGGGATGTGATGTGGCACCAGGGAGGGATTTGATTGGTGGAGAGAGTAAGTGGGGCACGTGTCACCCATTGGTTGGTCTAGGTAAGTTTATTGTCTGGCCCCTTTTTACCCCTCACTTCCTTTCTTCTTGTCATTTGCAACAAAACCCTATCAGCGCCCATTTAAGCCGTGTCAACTTTGGACTTTTTACATTTTTGGCCCATAAACTTTTGTAACATGAATTCAGGGGTATTTCTTGCCATAATTGAATTCTTCAAGGGCTGGTTTGGTATTTTCTTCAATGATAATGGTCTAGACTTGTATGATTGTCATCTTGGAGGACTGAAATTGCCAAGTCTTGATAAATGAGGGACCATTATTGCCAATTGTTGAAAGTTGAGGGTCCTTTTTGTAATTTTGGATTTTTCAAAGGACCAAACTTGTCATTCTTTGTACTTTGAAGGACTTCATGATATATTTGACTTTGTGGATGATATTGATTGACAATTTAGCTTTGTTGAGGGGCTAAACTTGCCAATTCTTCAAAGTTAAGGGCCCTTTTGGTAATTTTGACAAACTTTAGGGACCAAACTTGTAATTATGAGGATACAAGGGTATAAAGTGTCAATTCTTCATAATTGGAGGACCCTTCTTCATAATTCTTCAAATCTTCAAGGGTTGATCTTGGGAAAGTCTTCACTAGGGCTTGGTTCATTGTGCGGCTTCGTTTCCCGTGTTCGTTTTTGTATGATTCTTGTGATCTTTTGTCATTATCTCAATATCCGTACCTAAAATACACAAGCAACAAACACAAGCATATATTTGGGTATTTTGATGATATTTAATGCATTTTAAGCCCTATTTGGAAGATGAGACTATGTATAAAAGCAGTCTCATCACATAGCACCAACCACACTGGTGGTGGTGGTTCTCTCTGCTACATGGCTAGGACCACTAAAGGAGTACACTCCAGTAGTCCTTAGGCGTTTTTGCAACCTATATTGAGGTGGGGTAGAAGATGATGTGGATTGGGTAGATGTGGGAAGGTTAAGGGGTGTTTGGGTCTGTGAAAGAAAGGTGTCAACGTCTGGATTACTTGTGTCAACGCCAACATTTAATGTGTCAGCGTTGAAGGGTTCTTGGTCAATTTCCATATGTTGAGGTGAAGGCAAAGGTTCTGGTATTGGGTCAAGGTGTGGTTGTGGGTCTGGTTGGGTTGTGCTGCTGCAATAACAGCAAGCATAGCTGGGGTGAGGGATAATTCACGGTGAGGGGGTGAATTCATCTTGGTAAAAATAGATTTCTTTTGCACAGGGATCTCATAAAAATCATCATGATCCCTTGTGAAATAGTTTTGCACATCAAAAACCATTTGCAAAAATCTGGGATAAGCCAAAATCATCTTATTCCCTTTTTTTTACACATGCCATCAAAAATCATTTTGGAATAATTAAACTTGCCCATTTGCAATGCACACAATTACACTAGCAATTGATCTATTAATTTCATTGTGTGCAGTACACTTGGGACTCAAACATTGTAGGATGACATGTATGAGGTACTTCCAGGCTGGGGGAAACTCTTGTTTATGATATTTGTTTAAAGTGCCCTCATTAGGGAAAGGATACCCCAAAGCCCGAAGTCCTTGTTCTATTTCATTAATGGGGAGGGTGGTTATACCATCAGCATCATCAAGATGCAAAGCCTGGCGAACCAAGGCTTCAGTAACCACCCAAGTACGCTCATGAACAATAGCTGATAATGTAGTCACATTATTAATTTTTGAGGAAGTGTTCCAAAACTGCTTAATATGAGTGACAGAGATGAGAGGAGCATGAGAAATAGCATACCTAATAGGGGATGCATTCAAATACGCCACCATCTGGGTGTATTGTGGAAACAGAGTATCATCAGCGTCCAAATAAGCAATCATGTTGTGTTGACTCCTGAATCCCAATACCAAATCACTTGGTTTAAATTTTGGTGCCATTGTTGAAGAAAGCTGTTTGTGAATATTGAGAAAGATGAATTATAGGAGAAAATTTGTTAGAAAAGAATATGAGATACCCTGTTTAAAAATAGGAGCCAAATATATAGGAGAGATAGGCACATGTGATTGGTCAAAAATTAGGCAACTATTTCCAAAATATAATGATGAAAATATTGAAAAGAAAATAAGTTATCCTTGTGCATTAATTAAAAGTTATCTGCTCCCAAAATTACGGCCCCAAAATTCGTCAAAAATAACAACTGGGTAGGTCCCAATGAGTGTCAACGGTCAAAAATAACCCATCAACGCCCAACGGCTATTTCTTGTCAACGTTTGCCAAAGCCATGTCAGCGTCTAAATTGGTCATAACAACGCTTGGAAAAATACTTGTCAGAGTCCAAAAATAAAAGTAATAAAAATGAAAAAGGACCTTAACAAAGTAATTTATCCTAGTGAAGATAACCTACAAATTGATAACTATTATAGGGCGGCAAGCACTGTCCAGTTATGCACACTTGCTTATGCAAGATAGACATAACAGTCATCTAGTGTCCCTTGCTAACCAAAATTCTTAACAATTAAGTTACCTCATAAAATTCCTTGTAACTCTCAGGTAAAACCCATTATAAATCATTCCCAAGTCTCCCAAAAGACCACAACAAATTCTAGGCCAAAAATGTCTTGGCAGCATGCATAGTATATCAACTTTGCATGCTATAATGCCTCATGATTTAGTAAACTAACTCATACTTACCTGTGGACACAATCTAGAATTGTGATAAGAGTATTATAAGAATACCCAAAAGTCCTAAAGGTTCCTAAAACCTCCCCTTAAACTGTGATACATATGTTGCTCAATAATATGCATGAATATAAAAATTTATGTCAAGATAGGAATATAAATATTCCAACCATCATCCATAAACTAAAACATGCTCAAATGATTCTTCAAAGATCCATAAGCAACTATGTATCCAATGGTACAATGCTAACACCACCTGCACACTTAGATCGAAAACCACAAAACTAACATGTTGCTGACAACGTCACGATAACACTTATCAGCGTTAAGATAACCTTTGTCAGCGTTAGACAAATATAGTGGAAAATCTAACTTTTCAAAAAGACCAATAACAATGCATATCCTGTACATACTTTTACAAAAAGACCCCAAAACACATATTATGTGAGATTGATCATTCCAATACTTGTTACTAAGTATTGAAACCTTCCAACATCAAAAGGTTTAGTTAATAAATCAGACACATTTTCTTCTGTGTCAACCCTATCTGGTTGTATTAAACCCTTTTCAAAACAATCTCTTATAAAATGATGTCTAATTTCTATGTGTTTTGTTTTAGAATGATGTACAGGATTTTTAATAACGCATAAAGTGCTGTTATTATCAACAAAAATCTTGGTACGCTTGAAATTATACCCATAATCCAACAGCTGGTTCTGAATCCATAAGACTTGTCCACAACAAGCAGTTGCAGCAACATACTTTGCTTCAGTTGTAGAATTGGCCACCATTGTTTGTTTCTTGCATTGCCAAGATATCAACCTACTCCCAAGAAACTGACATCCACCAGTTGTGGATTTTCTATCAAATTTATCACCACCATAGTCACTGTCTGAATATGCAATAAGCTCCAAAGGTGAATCTTATAGATACCATAATCCAAGATCTGGAAAACATCTGAGGTACCTAAAGATTCTCTTGACAGCATAAAGGTGACATTCTTTGGGAGTCACTTGATGGCGTGCACATGCACACACAGCAAACATAATGTCAGGTCTTGAGGCTGTGAGATACATCAATGAACCAATCATTGATCTATAGTGCCTGACATCCACATCTTTTCCATCTCCAACTTTTCCCCAAGGGCGTTCTCTATCCATAGGAGTAGTAGCCCTCTTTTCATGTGGAGAAAAGCCAAACTTCTTCAAGATTTCTGCCACATATTTATCCTAAGAGATGAAGATACCATCTTCTTTCTGCAGAACTTGTAACCTAGAAAGAAGTTCATCTCCCCCATTGCACTCATCTTGAATTTGTCTGTCATAAGCTTGGAAAAGTCTTCACTCATATTTGGATTGGTGCTGCCAAAGATGATATCATCCACATAAACCTGAACAAGTAAAACATCCTTACCAGTCTTCTTTGTAAATAAGGTCTGGTCTATGGTGCCCCTTTTGAATCCATTTTCCACCAGATAAGTGGACAATGTGTCATACCATGCTCATGGGGCTTGATGAAGTCCATACATAACTTTCTTCACTCTATACACCTTGTCTGGATGTTCTGGATCTTCAAAACCAGGAGGCTGCATGTCATACACCTCCTCAACAATTGTTCCATAAAGGAAATCTCTCTTCACATCCATTTGATAGACAGTAAAGCCCATGTAGGAAGCATAGGCTAGAAATATCCTTACAGCCTCAATCCTTGCAACTGGTGCAAAGACCTCCTCATATTCTATCCCTTCCTCTTGTGTATATCCCTGAGCCACTAAACGTGCCTTGTTTCTGACCACAATGCCTCTTTCATCTTTCTTGTTTCTAAGAACCCATCTTGCCCCAATAGGTCTGACATATCTGGGACAATCAACTAGCTCCCAAACATCCTGAATAGCAAATTGGTGAAGCTCATCCTGCATTGCTTCCACCCAACTTGGTTCTTTGAGAGCATAAAAAATCTTCTTAGGTTCCTGTTGTGATAGAAAATAGGCAAACAAACATGCTTGAACAAGAGGGGTATCAACCTTCTTGTGTATATTGGCAATAAATCCTCCAAGACTTTGATGAGATCTTCTAGTCTAAACAGGAGACATGACATCCCTAATAATTTGAGAAGTGGGGTGATTCTTCATAGTAGAAGTAATAACTCCTCCCTCAAAAAGTCCGTTGTCTTCAATCTCATCATCCAAGTTACCAATATCTTCTTCAGACTCTCTTCCATCAATATTTGTATGAACCTCTCCATGTCTGCTTGAAGGTTCACCTTGTTCAAAATTGGAAGAGAAAATATGCTCAAAAGAGTTGTCACCGCATGAACCAAGGTTGTCAGCGTTTGATCCATCCACGCCTGAAATGGTGTTGTCAACGTTTGAGCCATCAACGCCTGAATTTTTCCTGTCAGCGCCAGATTTTCCTTTGTCAGCGCCTGAAGGACCATGCATGTTGTTAACTAGTGATACTTGGGGACCACCATTTTCCTTTCCAGCAGCAGCAGCAACAAAAGCATCTGTCCATATGGGAATAGTAACATACTCAAGTATGGGAGATGACTTGTCTGCTGGTGATCCAACCTCTTCATTAACCTGTGTACCTGAAACATCAACAACTGGTTTTTCCACGACATTTGAAGTTACCTTCACAATGTATGGATTAGTAACAGACATATAATTCAAAGTCCTAGATAGAGGTTCGAAGTCAAACAACCAATTTGGACCACTTTCAGGATCACTAGGTTTACTTTCTAAAAACCTAACATGTACTTTCTCAAGTATACGTTTTTCCTTCTTAAGGTAAACCCTATATCCCTTACTCTACACTGAATAACCCATGAAATAGCCTTCATCACCTTTAGCACTAAAATTACCTAAGGCATCACTAGTGTCTAGTACAACTACATGACAGCCAAAAGGTTTAAGAAAACCAATATTAGGTTTCCTTCCACAAAGTAACTCATAAGGTGTTTTGTTATGTATCTTGTTGACCAATGCTCTATTTTGAACATAACAAGCTGTATTCACAGCCTTAGCCCAAAAAGCTATGGGAAAGTGAGCATCAGCCAACATAGTCCTGGCTGCTTCAATTAGGGTTCTATTCTTTCTCTCAGCAACCCCATTTTGCTATGGGTTTCTGGCAATACTAAACTGCCTAGTAATCCCTTTCTTGGCACAAAAATCATCCAACAGTTTATTTCTAAACTCACCACCATTATCACTTCTAAGCATTTTAACTTCATTACCAGTCTTTTTCTCAATTTGGTTAATAAAGTTAATTAAAGTATCAGCAGTGTCACTTTTCATAGCTAAAAAGAAAGTCCAAGTAAACCTAGAAAAGTCATCTGTGATGACAAAGCAGTATGATTTACCATTCAAACTCTCTATATTAGTTGGACCAAACAGGTCCATATGCAGCAAGTGAAGTGGTTTAGAACTAGAGTGCACCTGTTTAGACTTACATGAGACCGTATGCTGTTTGCCTTTAAGGCATGCAACACAAGAGTGGTCATTGTGGAAAGCCTTTTCAGGCAAACCATCAACCAAACCAAGTCTCACAAGTTTGTTTATATTTTTAAAGTTAATGTGCCCTAGTCTCCTGTGCCATAGATTACTCTCATCAACTGAAGCTTTAGCATAAAAACATGTCATATTATTATTCATCCTAATACCATTAAGATTCACATTATAAATGTCCTTATGCCTAGGTGTTCTATAGTCAATAAATTTCTCATCTGGCATTTTAAAATCCTTGCTCAACACCAAGCATTCAGTACCAGTAAAAAGAACCTTATTTTTGTTATCACAGACTTGTGATACACTAAAAAGATTATAATCAAGTTCTTTTACCAGAAACACGTTTTCAAAACGCAAGTTTTTGGTGAGAAGAGTTCATTTGCCTGTGATAGTTCCATATCCGCCTCCAAAGTAAACTTTATCACCATCCTTAATGGGAGTGAAGTTTGTAAGGTAATCTTCCTTCCCAGTCATGTGCCTAGAGCATCCACTATCCCAATAGCCATAATCATTCACCTGTTTTTGAATGCCCTACACATAAAGAAAACAAATTAGTTTTATTTGGGAACCCAAGCCGGAGCAGACTTGGATTCATCTGGTTGTTCAACAAGAACAGACTTAGTTCTCATAACAACCCTTTGTTCATCCCTTTTTGGATGAAACACCCAGTTAATCCCAATTAGTTTTGTGATGACCTTTGAAATATAATTAAATCTGTTGCAGGTCATAGAATCCCATTAGAATTAGGGTTTTGATCTTGCTTAGGTCTCCATGTCAAGCTAGAAGAAGCTTTAAACCTTTTTCCTTGTGGTTACAAATATTTAGGTCTGGCACCGTTTCTGTCAGCGTTGGATTTGGTCTTATCAACGCTGAAATTACCCTTATCAGCGTTGAACCTAGAGTTTGCTACAGGAACCCATTGCCTATTAGACCATGTATTGGTCTTCTAAAAAGGTATTTGTCCATGGGTGTTAGACCCTTTAGTGAAGAATGGGGCTGGTCTAACAACTTGTGGACTTTGCTCCACAAAAGTTTTGGGTCTGACAGTGTTTGACCTTTTGTCAGCGTTGACCTTTGAAGCGTTGACACACTTATAGGCTAAATGTGAAAAGCTACCACAAGTGTAACAGGCTTTTCTAGACACAAATCTAGGTCTAGAAGAAAAGAAACCTGTTCCATTATCACTAACTTGGCTTTTTGGTGACCTAGTATTCCTATACATTTCTGCATACTTAATGCTAGGTTTTCTATCAGTGTTTGAGCCAAGGTCAACAGTCTTGCCAGTGATTGGGTTTGTTACTTTGATAGGGGTCGACTCATTTGAACTATCACAAAGCATGCCACCCTTGACAAACAAGGTAGGGTTGGCTTTCTTCCATTCATTCAAATCAGTCAACTTTTTCCTATATTCCTCAACTGGGGTAAGGACTCTTGGTGGAGGAATAAATTCCTCTTCTTGGAGTTCTGGTAAACCAGTCCAAGATAAGTCCTTTCTTTGGACACCATAGAAGTCCCCAGATGGTGGTGGAACACCAGAATATCCTTTCATCCCAATCCCAGTCATGTCCCTAGAATCCCTTTGTTTACTAACACATTCTCCTAGGGTTTGTGAGGCCTTATCAAATCTCTGAATTTTAAGTTCTACATTATCCTTATTCTTGATAGCCTCATCTAACTTAGCCTATAATTCAGCATTGACCCTTTCCATGATGTTTCTAATATCATTACTAGCATTTAAATCATGTTTTAAGATATTTATTTTATCTTTTAGGTCAAGCTCCATTTTCTTATACTCAGAAACTGTCTTTTCAGTTTGAGTGAGAGCAAGTTGATAGTTAGAAAACTTGCATCTCTCAGACTCACATCTCCTAACAATCTTAAAACCACTTTGTTAAGTCTTTTAGTATTTAAACGACAACCCTTACTACAAAAAGCATCATCGTATACCTCATTGTCTGATGAAGATGAGGAGTGTGCCATGAGAGCATATTGAACATGCTCTTCTTCTTTAATCTCAGCAACCAAAGCTTTATCATCTTCCTCATCCTTAGCAAAATAGCTCCAGTCCTATCCAATACCATCAATTTCTTGCACTGCCACCATGGCCTTAGGATCTTGAGCCTTAACAATTTGGCTTGAGGGTTTTCCAGCATCAGATCTTCTTGGAGATCTGCATTCCCTCATAAAGTGCCCCATACGATGACAATTGTAACACTCAACCTTGGATTTATCAAATCCAGCAGTTTCTTTAGCATTAAAAGTCATCTTCTTCTTGAATCTTCTATTCCACCTGTTTGCTCTTATACTAGCAAGAGCCATGTTCCACTTTATATCCATCTCCTCCAAGTGCTCATCACTTATTTGCTCAAGGTCCTCATATGTAATCACTGAACCATTGGGCAATGAAGCAATGTATGCACACACAGTATCCAGATCCAAACCAGCAGGCTTAACTCTTGGTGAATCAATTTTGTACATGTCAGCGTCTGAATGTGAGGCGTTGACCAGATATGATCTAGCGTTGACACATGTTGATCCAGTAACTGGGTGCATGTATGAGTTCTTCTGATCATATTGGCCTTCACTATGTGAGAAGAAGGCCATGTTACTATTGGTAGACTTACTTCCATGATCCAAAAGAGTTTCATTCTCCAACAACTTCAGTTTGTTGTAAACATCATCAAAAGTAGAACTTTTGTGAGTGTTGTTGGCAATTATAGATCTTGCCTCAATCTTCCATGCATCACCAAGGCTTTTAAGAAAAGTGGCAATAATGTCAACATCACCAATTACTGTCCCCATGAAGGACAACTTGCATGTAATGTCAAGAAGTCTGCTTCTCACACTACTTAACTTCTCATTAGGTTGAGACTTAAAAACAACATACTCATGTAAGAGTTTCATCCTTTTCTCTTCCACAGTATCAGCATTACCACCATATGCAACTTCAAGGGCTGCCCAAAGATCTTTTGTAGACTCATAACCTCTGTATTTGTGTTGATTTTCTTGTCCCAAATATAGTGTTTCAGAATGCTTAGTGTTTTCATATCAACCCTTTTCTTTGTTATGTCATCAGCATACACAACTCTACCATCTTCAGGTTTTTCTTTCTTATCTGCTTCAGAACACCCTTGAACAGCTGATCTTGTAGCAATGGCATCTGTAATCTTTTGAGCTTTATTGAATGTGTTTCCATATTCAATAATCTCCCAGAGAGTGTAGTCATGGATTTTTAGATATTGCTCAAAGTTGAACTTCCATAGCTCAAAATTATCTGCATCAAGCATGGGAATCTTGATGTTGTGGTTTAAGGAGGAGGAGGTTACTTATGGAGTGGACATGATGTTTTTAGGGTTTTGTGAAAAATAGGGTTTTGGTGATTTAGGGTTCTTGTGTTCTTTTAGATCAAAGTTTCTCAACAAGCTCTGATACCACTTGTTGATCCCAAACTTAGATCGATTTAGCTTGTGTAAACGAGATTAGATCAAGTTATACACGTAGAGAAACTTTGTTTATGTATGAAATAATTTAAGTGTTATGCGGAATTAACACTTAAACAAGAACACACAAATGATGTAAAAAAACTTTCACTTGATTGATAATAACGAACTTGCTTACAATGAAAGTGTTTACGTATGAAAAACTTATTGTGAAACATAACCTAAAGGTCTTCTTTTATAGACATAAGAAGCCTTGTATAAGAGTCTACGTATCAACTATTCTAGGTAAGATAATTATAGAAAATACAATGTTGATCCTATCTTTACTAGAAACAAACTAGAAACAAAATACGCGTAGACCATATCTTTCTATCAGTGCTTGTCTTCAACCTATCAACGCTTGACTTCTTCTTGTCAACGCTTGATCTGTCAGCGTTTGTTTTCTTCTTATCAACGCTTGTTTTCCTCTTGTCAGCGCTCAAGTGGACTGGCTACATTTTATTCCGAACAACAAAAACTTAAAAGCACCTTAGAGTTAAGCTAAGTCGAAAACATAAACTGCTAAAAGCTTAATTAGTTTTGGCGGGAGAATTAGGGAAAAAAATTAGGTTATAAGATCCACCGAAGTGGAAAGCCTTAACCGGATGTGTAACAGGTAACTTTGACACAAAAATCTTGGTTATATGTGTTATGCATCTAGTATTATACAACTCACAACATGAATAAATAAAATACAAGATGAACCATGTTTAAATCCATGAAATACAAGTCTAATTTCATAATATCGATGATAATATTGCAGGTTCATACAAAATGTGAATGACAACATATTTGCATTCCAAAAAATAATGGATACACCCATCCATGCAGACTAGTGTTTAAAATTGTTTACATAAACTATACCTACACTTAACCGAAATAGTCTAAAGAAGATTCATCAGAAACATCCATAAAACAGAGATAACAAGTTCTTCAATATCCTACCCCCTACAGGTTCCTCCATAGCCTACCCCTCTTCCTTTTTCCTAGCTTTGTTTCAAATTCTTTCAATTTTTTTGGATAAGGCAGAAAACATACTGCATTTCTGATAGGTGGGGGCCTTTCTGTTGTAGAAAATGGAGACCGAGAAGATGCCTCTACTTTTGGTGTACATCCCCTGCTAACCCTTGGATTGAGTATCTGTTTGGATGATCCACTCGCCTTGCCTTCAGTCTGACTGGATAAGCCAATAGCTTTGCCTTTCTTCTTGGACGGTGAATTAGTCTCTCCCCAAGTATCGTCCGAACTACAATCATCTGCAGAGGTGCTGGAATACTTGGAAGGTTCATCCTGGTCATCATGAAATGGGTGCTGGAAGTCTTTAGTGTTTACATGTTCAAAGATTTCATCTAAAGACAACAGATCTTCCTCAGAGCTTTCAAAGCTTTCATCTGATGATAGCGTATCTTCTTTAGAGCTTTCATAGGAATCAATGATGATAACATCTGTAAATTACAAGATAAATTTTAATAAATTCAGATACTAACAGCCACACAGATACTCAAAACAATAAAACATTCATTTACAAACTTATTATAGGTTAAAAGTTAATATACTAACCTCCCTGCAACAGTCTCTGTTTGAAATGTTGGAATTCCCTTTCAAGCTTTTCCACCCTATTATGTAGGTTAGAAAGAGTAGCTGTGGTATCAGTTTCCATTGAACCGTTTCCTTTTTCTTTGTTTTTCAAATCACCTCCTGTATCTACATACCATAATACCACATAAGTTAACTACAAATACATAATCACATGTTTGCTATAAAGTTTAACAGCTACACATAAACGACATCTTAAGCCCGTTTTCTCTTCGAGGTAGATATCTCCACGATTCCTCTATCTTGTGAACATGTTCATCTTCGTGCCCAATATATGAATCCAATATAGACCTACTTCTTTTTTGTTTATCCTTTTTTATGTAAGTAGCTCAAAATTTGACATTCGCATTCGGTCTTTGATTGATATCAATATCATCAATACCCATGAAAAAGCTAATATGAGTGCCAAAGTAAGAGGTCCTTTACTAAAAAGGCTATACAAAAAGATGTTAATGCATATTGAATTCACATATTGGGCACGAAGATGATGATTTTCACGAGAAAGAGGAATCATGGCGATATTTACCTCGAAGAGGAAACGGGCTTGAGATGTCGTCTATGTGGTGCTGTAATACTTTATAGCATACTTGTGATACCGAAGCTAGTGAATAACTATATTTCTCTAAAGGAAATCTTAGTTTACTTACCTCCCTTCAATTGTGTCTGTTTAAGCAGTTTGAATTCCCTTTCAAGCTTTTCCACTCTATTATCTAGATTAAAAAATGCTTTATCAACTTCTGTTGATCCCTTGCCTTTTTCTTTTTTCTTTAAGTTAGCTCTTGTATCTGCATCAGCATATAACCAACATATAAACAACATGGTATATGAACCAATGCAGCTGTGAAAATGTATAGACTTCCTGGCTAACATTTTTGAATCTAAGATGGCATCGACAGAAGAATCTACATATGTTCATTTACCCTTTTTTATGTAAGCCCCTCTTGCTATGGCCGTCGCATTATCTTTTTCATGGGCATCACTACCATCAACTAAGGTCTTTACTGAGCGACCCGTTTGCTTTTTGTTGATTGGTCGAAGTATTTCCTTGCCATTTGTAAATTTTGGCGCTTATTTCGGCATCAAATTATCTGAGTCGTCACTTTGAACACGCTCACTCTCACTTTGAGTTTCAGTATCGAAATATAATCCACACATGGATCAATCCAAATACTAAATGCATGATATAAACCACACAAGTCTGTATCTAGATACTCAACTGGAAAGAGTATTCGGATACTGAAACTGAAACTGAAAAGAGAGTATTCATAGTGGTGACTCGGATAACTTGCTACCCCATGAAGCCCCAAAATTGGGAACTGGGAATGAAAACATTCGACCAATCAACAGAAAAGAAAAGGGTTATTTGTTAAAGACCGTAGTTGATGTTAACAAGGACCATGAAAAAGGGAAATGACACGGCCATAGTAAGAGGTACGTACATAAAAAAGGGTAAACGAAAAGATGTAGGTTGTTCTATCGATGCCATCTTAGATTCAAAAAAGTTGGCCAGGAAGTCTATACGTTTTCACATCAAGATAATCAAACCTAATCTCAACTCAAATGTTTACGCTCTGTTCTCGAGTCTTATTTTAAAGGAATAAAAGGGGGTAGAATGGGAAGGGCAAAGTAGGGGAGGATATTTTAGTAAAACCAACCATTAGCTAACAACACAACAAAGGAAGATGCAAATACATGATGTTATTCCTTTATGACCAGGACAAACGAACCTCATAATCTAACTCAGAAAGATGCAAATACATGATCTGACTCCTTTTTTACTATACCTAATAACTTGATCAGAATGTACTTTTGCATGATAAAAAAATTAGCATGTAATGGACATATATAAAGGAGATGCCAGTTACGAATAACATCTGTAAAAGGTAGAAACCCTAGTAGAAATATATAAAATGTGGATGAATAATAAGGATATAAATGTAATTTTATACAAGCCTAACCCATTTTTCTTCCCAATCCCCCCAAAATTAGGCGGAACAGATATACATAAAAATGCCTACACTTTTCCTTCCTTCCTACTTCCCGTTCCCTACCCTTCCTTCTTCAAAAAAACTTAAGAACAACATTTTTTTATTTCCCTTTCCATACTCTTCCATCCCTTTAAAAAAAACTTGAGAACTTAAGGTTTCTAGTATGACCAACCCCTTTTTTTAAAATTTATGGTATGTTTTTTTTTAGCTTATATAATAGGCTTATATAAGCCATTTTTTGCTTATATAAGCCTATGTTTAATAAACTTATAAGCCCATGGCTTATATAAACTTAAGTTAACATGAGGGTAAAATAGTAAATATGTTATATAAGTTTATAAGCCCACTAATATAAGCTTAGCCAAACACTTGGTTTGAGCTTATAAGCCCATTATATAAGCTAAACCAAACACCCCTTATCTCTTGTATCTACATCATCATATAACCAACAGAATACTTGAACCATTTATCATTTTCACTACTCCTAAAACATTACATAGTAAACACTAACTAATGATCCATCTAACGCCTTTCTGACAAACATATAAACATAAAAAATCACAAAATTGACCTTTAATATGTGCCTTCGTAGCTTCATCAACCTTCATAGCTTCATCAACCTTCATAGCTTCATCAACCTTCATAGCTTCATCAACCTTCGTAGCCTCATCTGCCTTGTCATCTATATAACAAATATTAAAACAAAATCAATTATTGGTATTTTCGTAACATGCAACATCATCAAAACAAAGACCAATCATCAAAACTTCAATAATACTGCTGCGAAGTAAAAACCCTAACCTTGTTTTGATTTTCCATTAGTCCGTTTTTTTAAATCTAACTGCATCAAGTCTTCAACAATAGTGTCAGTAATCGGATCAAGATATCTCCAGTTGGTTCCATACTTATCTATCATATAATCAATCATCTCAGGAGTGATCTTAAAATCAATATCCAACTGGTCACTTAGGTTTGATTTATCAGGGTTTGAAGATTTGTTACTGTTTGTGTCTGGGTGGGTGGGTGATTGATTCATTATTTGACCTCCGGATATTAAATGTGTGTGTGTGTGTGTGTGAGTGAGTTATTAGTGGACGGGGTACCGGTGCAATATATCAAGTTGCATGCAAATTAAACGATTCACTTTTTAGACACGTTAGTATAAGTCAAGTTTAGTAGTATAATCTTATTAATTTTTCATGATTTTATTAATTGAACTTTACCTTACATGATTATTGGATAATTAAATTAAAGCATGTTATTAATTTAATTAAACCTTGGTTAAAAATTAATATAACATAATTAAGCTATGTTTCTTAATTAATTAAATGTAACATGAATAATTAAATTAATAATTATGTTAACCTAAAGTTTATTTAAATAAAATGGCCATGTTTAATTATCAAGATGATTATATTAATAATTATAACATAAATCTTGTTTATTAATTATATAATATAAGTCGGGTGATTAAACGGTTTTATGACTTATTTCAACAAGCTCACGTATGAATGTAACATAAACGATGATTAATTTGTTATCTGATAGATTTTAAAACATTAAAGTTTTTAAAAAATATGAAATGTCAAACCCATCTATCTCTAATGATGGTAACCCTAAATCATAAACCTTAACCAATTAAACCATAAACACAAATTAAACCAAAAACCAATAATAAAACCTACATCGCAAACCTTAAACCATTTAACCATAAAGCATAAACCATTAAACCATAAAGCTTAATTAAACCATAAATCATAATCATGTATACCATAAACCATAAACCCTAAACCATAAACCATAAACCCTAAACCCTAAACCCTAAACCCTAAACCATAAACCCTAAACCCTAAACCGCAAACCCTAATCCCTAAACCTTAACCCCAAAAAACCCTAAACAGTAAATCATAAACCTTAAACCATTTAACCTGAAATTATAAACATTATACCATTAGTTAACCCTTAAACCACAAACCATAAACCTTAAACCCTAAACCCTAATCCCTGAACCTTATACCAATGAACCATATATAAACACTAGATCATAAATATTGAACCATATAACCTTATACTATAAACATTAAACCATTAATTAACCATTAAACCACAAACCCTAGCTAAGTAAACCATAAATCCTAAACCTTAAACCCTAAACCACAAACCCCCCAAAAAACCCTAAACACTAAATCATAAACCTTAAACCATTTAACCTTAAATTATAAACATAATACCATTAATTAACCCTTAAACCACAAACCATAAACCTTAAACCCTAAACACTAATCCCTGAACCTTATACCAATGAACCATATATAAACCACTAGATCATAAATATTAAACCATTTAACCTTATACTATAAACATTAAATCATTAATTAACCATTAAACCACAAACCCTAGCTAAGTAAACCATTAATCCTACACCTTAAACCCTAAACCCTAAACCGCAAACCATAAGCCCTAAACCTTAACCCCAAAAAACTCTAAATACTAAATCATAAACCTTAAACCATTTAACCTTAAACTATAAACATTAAACCATTAATTAACCCTTAAACCACAAACCATAAACCTTAAACCCTACACCTTAAACCCTAAATCCTGAACCCTAAACCAATGAACCCTAAACACTAGATCATAAATATTAAACCATTTAACCTTATACTAAAAACATTAAACCATTAATTAATCATTAAACCACAAACCCTAGCTAAGTAAACCATTAATCCTAAAACTTAAACCCTAAACCCTAAACCGCAAATGCTAAGCCCTAAACCTTAACCCCAAAAAACCCTAAATACTAAATCATAAACTTTAAACCATTTAACCTTAAACTATAAACATTAAACCATTAATTAACCCTTAAACCACAAACCATAAACCTTAAACCCTAAACCAGTGCATATACACTAAATCATAAACTCAACCATAAATAAACCATAAACCGTAACCCAATACCAAAGTAGAATGTCCTCACCCTAACCTTATTAAACAGTCCATTAAAAATCGACCTTATTCATAATAAATTGCTTGAGATGATTATTCAAGATGATTGATATAAACCTCAACTAAATCCCACATACTGTTAAAAAAACAAAAGATATTTATCTCGCGGTTGTCAAGCATTATTATAACCTAATATATTTAAGTTATTTAATTGTTAATATATTTAAGTTATTTAATTATTTATATATTTGAGTTATTTAATTATTTATTTGTTATTAACTTTTAAAAATTAAATGCTAACTCTACTTTTATTATTAAGTAAATTTAATATTTACATTTTCATTAAACACACATAATATCCGGTAACCATCTTGTAACCACCACCATTTTCGACCATTTTCACAATCACACAGGAAGAACGAACCCTAAATTAACCACCTAATAAGCGATCAAAAAGATCAAACCTCATAAACAATAGTCGCCAATCTATAGAATCATTAACAACATGAAACATCAGGAAAGAGGTAATGCTAAAATCAGTATTGTTTAATTTAATATTAGGGTTCATACGAATAGTGTAAGTTTGTTACTGATATTAGAGTTTACACTTACTTTAATGCATGTATGTGGACCTATGTCATACTTAATTAACGTGATTCAGTTTATAGGATTAACCCTTGTTAATGTGTTTATATGGTCTATGTTTCAATCTAGGATATGGGTTTTGTTAATGTGTCTGGATATGGTCCCATGGTATGTTATAGTTTAAGGATATGGTCCCCTATACAAACATATGTATAACCAAATCCAAATGTTATTAGGGCATCAACAACCATGATACACATTCTGCCAAACACTCCCTTCATCAACATATAACTAACATTAATATGTACATGTTTGCAGAAGTAATTCATATAGAATCTTACACTTCATCATCTACTTCTGAAAGTGCTAAATTTCGCCCACCCCTAGCAATACAAGTCCTATTCGTAGTTTGCCAAGAAGTTCTTCAAGTACTCCCTCTTTTCGTCCTCCACTGTTTCAAATTGTAGGCATACATAAGTCACAAGTTCTTCATCTGTTCGTCCTTCTTTGTTTCAAACTCCTAATGCCACAAGTTCGTCCGCTCGAGTTCGTCCTCCCTCTGTTCGTCTTCCCTTGCTTCAAACTCAAATTTTAGGTGTACCTAATGCCACAACATCTTCAAAAAAAATTTCATCCTCCCTCTATTCGTCCTCCCTGTTTGGAAACTCCTATTCTATTCAAACCTACTGCAGAGGATGAATCAGATTCATCTGATGAGGATGAAGATACTAATGATGCCGAGGTAGATTCTAGTGATGAGGAGGAAGATAAAAGTGATGAGGAGAAAGATACGAGTGATGAGGATTATGAGTTAGAACTCAAGAAGAATATCAATTCTAAATGTAAATCTATTTAAACTAAAATTTTATTGTTTAATGTACATCATTGTGAAGTTTTAATGTATTCAACTTAATGTTATGTCAGGTTCAAAGTCAAAGCCGACTGCTTACTCGAAAGGACATAAGATAATTTCAAACAAGGTATAGTTAAGTTGTTATGTGTTTATGCATAAAGTTGTATACGTTTATACCATCGATTAATTGTTTTAAACACATGATGTGGTCAAATATCAGGAGGAATGGGAAAACATAGATTGGATTAGGAAGAGCCCTTTCTTTGACTCTAGTGATGAAGAATTAGTTGCTCAAGCTGATGCTCCAAGACAAAAGCACACTCCCAGATCAAAGCACACTCACAAAGCTCCACCTTCTCAAGCTAAAGCTCCAAGACCAAATGTCGTTGTTGGCCTAGCCAATAAAAAAACTTGGAAAGAAATTGCCGAGAAGGGTCGGTTAAGGAATGCTGTAGAGGGGAGCAACAACAAAGGCAAAAGGAAGGTTGGACGATGTGAGATTTAAACTAAAAATTTATTGTTTAATGTACATCATTGTGAAGTTTTAATGTATTCAACTTAATGTTATGTCAGGTTCAAAGTCAAAGTCGACTGCTTACTCGAAAGGACATAAGAAAATTTCAAACAAGGTATAGTTAAGTTGTTATTTGTTTATGCATAAAGCTGTATACATTTATACCATCGATTAATTGTTTTAAACACATGATGTGGTCAAATATCAGGAGGAATGGGAAAACATAGATTGGATTAGGAAGAGCCCTTTCTTTGACTCTAGTGATGAAGAATTAGTTGCTCAAGCTGATGCTCCAAGACAAAAGCACACTCCCAGATCAAAGCACACTCACAAAGCTCCACCTTCTCAAGCTAAAGCTTCAAGACCAAATGTCGTTGTTGGCCTAGCCAATAAAAAAACTTGGAAATAAATTGCCGAGAAGGGTCGGTTAAGGAATACTGTAGAGGGGAGCAACAACAAAGGCAAAAGGAAGGTTGGATGATGTCAGTTCTCCCTGTTTAATAGGAACAATTTTTTGAGTTTTGTTGGTCTGGTATTGCTAGGCACCTGTTGTATTATCAAACTACAGGTTGCAACAATTTAATAGATTTGTATGCATTACTAGCATTATGAAACAATTATCAATTATCTGTAATCAACAATATGGTTTGTTAACTAGTTAATATAAGTATTTTAAGTTCATGTACAATTCAATATCTGTACTCAAGCAATTATCAGTTATCTATCAAAGGTTTTTGGTTGAATGTGTAAAATAGTATAAAATTCTGTTCAAAAATTATTTTTACCAGGAAACTCAAAGGGAAAGTTTACATAATTTGAATGTTTAATTTGGTGGCAAATTGGAGTTCAAAATATTTGGTCGTTTAATTTTTGTATTTGGAGCCAAATTTTTCACGAAAATTTTGAATGTCCATGCTAAGTTAATGCATATGCAGTTACCATAATATTCTAATTCCATTTCCATCTCAAATCCTGATTTTTCTCCAAACTCACAAAATATACCATAATTTTCTAACTCCATCTCCATCTTAATTACTGCCATCACTAGTTTCATACCATTTCCACTTATTGTTCTTGTACACATGTCAATAATCATGAACGCTGAAAACAAGATCAAGCTTATATTGTTAATGATGATGATTATTTGGTTAATAATGATGATGTAAATCACGATAATGAAGGAGGTTATGAATCAGAGGATTATGGTGATCAATCGGATGCGGATGAAGACATCAGTAAACAGAAGGTTGTTAATAAGAGGGGTATAACTAGGTTAGCCAAGTTTCGGATAAAATATGGAAAACCATATGCCAAGAAGATAAATGTGAACTTTGATGCACTGAATAGAATATCAGGGCCAAACAGATCATTGTTTATAAGTTTTTAGCAGACCCGGTTCGGGAGCAGATAGGATTGAAGATTCTATCGTGGAAAGATGTGAAGGAGGAAGCAAGAGAAAAACTTTGGACTGAAACCCGGTACAAATACAATTTTTTTTACCCAACTATTAGTCGTATTCCTACATTTACTTTAACATTATGTTAATATGTGCAGCAATACATTGAATTTGATGTGTCCTACAAAAAGTTGGTTATGAATAAGCTAGGTGAACTGCTAAGAAATTTCAGAAGCAAATTGACAGCAAAGCACATAGTTCTAAACCTAGATAATCCTGAAAAACTAAATGTAGTTCCAAAGAATTACAAAGCAATCGTCAAAGCTGAACACTGGGTTGCTTTGGTAAAACACACGGCGACAGAAGAATTTAAGGTTGTTAATTTCTATTTCGTTTTACATTTATAAACACCGTATGTATGTATTGTTTGGAAACTTCGTATGACAAACATAGTTTGTTACGTACTAGCAACTTCTCATCCAGTAATCTTTTTTGTTAGGCGAAATCAGCTGCTAATAAATTGGCGCGTTCCAGGTCTCTTTATCAGCATACAATGGGACGTGGTGGTTATGTATATATAAAAGAGCAAATGGTAAGGTTATATTGGTGTAATATCCTAACACTGTTGTCCATGTTGGTTTAACTTTTCATCTATATGTATTTGATGTTTGGAAGATCATAAGAAAATAAATTACACCAGATCAAGAACCCACCTGTGGTGTATTGTGGTTTAATGGAAGGGTTAGACAAGAAGGAAAAGAGATAGATGATGAAACAATCGAAGTTGGCACTAAGATTGTAAGTGTTATTGCAAATTTTTTTATATAATGTTTATATTCGTATAATAAATTATTTACAATTTTTTGTGTGCAGCTGGAAGCAGAGGAACATATCAGAGGTGGAACCTTGACGGTTGATAGTGACTCAGATTCATTATCACATATATTAGGAAAGGAGAAGGGAGGGTATGCACGAGGAGTGGGAGGCAGAGTTACATGCAGGAAGTTCTTTGATCTACCTAGAAGGAAACAAGGAACTGATGTAAGGATTGCGTTGCTTGAAAATGAACTTGAGAAAGAGAGACAGGCGAGTAAAGAAAAAGAGGATACAGTCGCTGAATTAACCACCAAGATGTCACAAACACAGGAAACTATTGAAAAAATGTTGAAAGTTATGTCTTCACAATGGGTTAATATAGCCGAGTTAATGCCAAGTCAGTCAAATGTAAGACTAGTTTTCTAATTTTGATTTGATGATTTTCAGTTTGTAATACCATTAACAATTAACATACTTATATATTGCAGGTATTACAACTAGAACATAATGCATTAAGCAAAATACCTAGTGAAGAGCAAAGGACGTCGATTAGTGGTGGTGGACTTCAGAAGGGTGTGTTATTTCCAATGTCTAAGACAATTGCAACTTCGAACAAGGATTTGGACAATGCAACTGTAGCTGCAACTGCAACTACGAAGAAGGTAAGTTATAAAAAAACCATGTTTGGTTTCTAAATTTTACTATACATGACTTATTTACTGTGTTATGTATATATGCAGGTACCTACTAGAACAAGGTTAGCGAAAAATAAGACAGCATTGTTGGAAAAGAAGTCTCTACTTCAAAATGCCCAATCTCAAGAAGATATTTATCCAGCTTCCGGTTCACAACAAAATCTGTCTCCCTCGCCACAACAAGACGTACCTATTGCATCATTACGAAACAAGCGTACACCTTCTAAATCAAAAGTAAACCAGTCTCCACCATCACTACCAGATGTAAGTATTTCATCATTTTTCATATAATTACTTGTTTAATTTATTTGTCATTAACGCATATAAACATTTTTTCTTCAGACATTTAAGTGCAAACTGTGGAACATATCTAGGACAATGATCATTGGTAACGGTAGGGTATACAAGTCTAAGGATGGAGACAATGTAATGATTCATAACCAACCACTACCAAAAAATTGCTACAAAGTTTCAGTTGATGAATCCTTAGTGGATGCAGCATTCATACCTGATGCCGGAAATAATGGTTTAAAAACTGTTAAGGATGTAAAAGGTAGTTTCGTGGCATGGCCAAAGGAAAAGGTTATTTTTTTGGAAGAGGTACATACACTTGATTTATCATCCTACATATACATAGATTTTCATATTTAGTTCAATGTTTAATACACGGCTTTTGTTTCCATACAGGAAACAACACCACCAAATACCATGAAACTTGTTGTTGAAAGTGCACCAAAGATAGGATCTAAGCGCTCGATGAATGTTCCAGCAGGCAGTACATATACGACTATTACTCATATGCAGAAACAAGCTAGGAATAACAAGGCTAAAAAGACTTTACAATACGGTGATTCAAAGTCTTCACAAATGTGATTCTATGTGAAAAGTATGTTACTTGAGAATAATACGAGATTACATTTGTTGATTTGGTATGTACATTCAATTTTATATATTAATGCAATTGAAATTTGATTTCCCGAATTTTGTTATTTGTTTTTATTGAATTATGAAAGGTTACTAGAAGATGAAACATAGTCACACTTATTCACATTCCAATGTGTGACTACATATCATAAAAAGTCACACAAACATACAATTCTATCTGACTATTGGATGCATATAGTCACACAAAATACAATTTGCTTGACTTGACAAAGCATACAGTCACACTTATTACTACTATTGGTAACTCTTTGGTTATTTGTATGTGACAAACTTAGTGCCATTAGTATGATTTGTGTGACTACATGTCATAAAAGGTCACACAAACATACAATTCATGTGACTATTGGATGAATATAGTCACACAAAATACAATTTGCTTGACTTGATAAAGCATACAGTCACACTTACTGCTACTATTGGTAACTCTTTGGTTAATTGTATGTGACAAACTCAGTACCATTAGCATGATTTGTGTGACTACATGTCATAAAAGGTAACATAAACATACAATTCATGTGACTATTAGATGCATATAGTCACACAAAATACAATTGGCTTGACTTGACAAAGCATACAGTCACACTTATTACTACTATTGGTAACTCTTTGGTTAATTGTATGTGACAAACTCAGAGCCATTATCATAATTTGTGTGATTACATGTCATAAAAGGTAACACAAACATACAATTCATGTGACTATTGGATGCATATAGTCATATAAAATACAATTTGCTTGACTTGACAAAGCATATAGTCACACTTATTTCTACTATTGGTAACTCTTTGGTTAATTGTATGTGACAAACTTAGTGCCATTAGCATGATTTGTGTGACTACATGTTATAAAAGGTCACATAAACATACAATTCATGTGACTATTGGATGCATATAGTCACACAAAATACAATTTGCTTGACTTGACAAAGCATACAGTCACACTTATTTCTACTATTGGTAACTCTTTGTTTAATTGTATGTGACAAACTTAGTGCCATTAGCATGATTTGTGTGACTACATGTTATAAAAGGTCACACAAACATACAATTCATGTGACTATTGGATGTATATAGTCACATAAAATACAATTGGCTTGACTTGACAAAGCATACAGTCACACTTATTTCTACTATTGGTAACTCTTTAGTTAATTGTATGTGACAAAATCAATACCATTAGCATGATTTGTGTGACTACATATCATAAAAGGTCACACAAACATACAATTCATGTGACTATTGGATGCATATAGTCACACAAAATACACTAATCTCATAGTAAATGTCACACATATCGTATATTCATGTGACAAACTTATAAACAATAGTCACTCTTAAACAAAACTCGTGTAACTGTAGAGTGTTTACCAAAATCACACATATTCACTAAAACACCAAATATTATACCTAGTTTGTCACACATTTTCGAGTATTGGTCACTCATTTTGATAGCTAAGGTCACTAAGACGAGCTTGTGACCAAAAGGTACCTACGGTCGCGGCACCTTTGGTCACAAAGTCTAAAAAACCGCGTGTGACTATATGCCTACGGTCACTCTTTTTTAGTGTGACGGATACCATTTTTTGTACTAGTGTTGACTGTACTATGAAGTGAATTTGATCAAGAGGAATGTTGATAAAGTGATAGAGACATTACTTTATCTTAACTGGTCCTAGAACTTTCCTTATTGTCAAGTCATGATTAACACAAAATTTAGGATAAGATAACATAAAACAGTTTTATTTTGAGTGAGTTTTGAGGCTGACAAAAGAATAATTTAAAGGTAGGCACAACTAAGACATCCTTTAATTCAATTTCATTGTTCAACTTAACAAATCCTATATGTGTGATTTGAGTGGTGTGACCATTGGGTAAATTAATAACTAGTTTGGCACTAAGCAATTTTAACCCAAATACCCCTTTAACACTAGGAGTCATATTATCACTTACCCTAATAGCAATTATCCAACCATAAACAATTAATTTACCACTAGATAAGCAAGTGTACTAGGATATACTTGTTTCATACTTATTATCCAACTCATCATTAATTTATGCAAAGTGACTACTCTCAGTTAGGTTTCCAAATTGAGGCAAACTCCTTATAAACTGTTGAAACTGCTTAGAGGTAAACATAATGTTCCATGATGATTATGTGGATGCAATTGTAACAGTCTTATTTTTTTTATAAAACCCTTTCTTGATCACACTAGTGCCTTTATATTTCACTTGACCTTGCTTGTACTTATAGTGCCAAGTTGGATGACCAACGTCTTCCTATCATTTGTCAACTGGATGCCACTTATAACCCCATATTGAACATGTTTCCTTTAATTTAGTTTTACCATACAAAGTTTTTGAATCTACCAAAGAATGTGAACTATCAAACACCTCCCTTTGTAACTTTTCTTGCTAAAGGAGTGCACATGCTGACTCAACACTAGGTAAAGGAGAACTTAGCAACAATAGACTTCATTGAGTAGTGGAATTATCATCCAACCCATTTAAAAATTAAAGCAACCTCTGCTCTTCCTTTTGTGTATTAATAGCATCCAAGAAAGTAGTTATCTCAGTATTAACAGTGGTAATTCTAGGCAACACATTCACTAAGTACAACTCTTCCCTCATACACTTCATTTTGGTATAGTACTCACTAATTGGTGACCCAGTTGCATAACAACATAACTTTCTATATGAAGCTTATACTTTCTTGACCTATTACTCAAAGCTAAACGTATTTCTAACTAAATTCATACCTCATAAGCATTTTCAATAAACATAACAGAGTTATCAATAGATTCATAAACAGAACTAATCAACCAACTGATAACCACATTATTACAAGTATCCCAATGTTCTTTCAAACTAGCATCAGTAGGTGATCTAGGAACAGATCCCAACTTTCTATCTGTTGACACACCAATTTCTACAACCCTCTTCCAAGACCTATAGTTCTGAGCACCCAATAACTTTTCTTGAGTACCTAATGAACTAGGACCCTTGGAAGGATGAAGAAACAATGGTGAAGTAAGATCATGATGCATTTTGTATTATGGAAGCAAAACAACACAAAATTTCAATCACAATACAAATTGGCTCATTAAGACAGTTTTAAGTGTGAGTTTGATCAAGAACACGGAAAATGATAAGAATAAACACACTAACGCAAAACTAAACTGAATAGTAATTCGAATGATTGAAATAATGAGAGTATGTTGTTAAAAATCTCTGATACCATGTTAACTTGTATAACAAAAAACACATAATGAACACACCAATAAGACATAGTGAAAAAAGGGAATTGTGTGAAATGTTTATTTGTTTGTTTAGGTTAAAATGAGAGGGTTTGCAAAGTATTTAAAATGGTGGGCTAAAAATATTCCTCGCCCAACCAATTCTAATAGAAATATTAAAAAGATAGTCCCTACAATATTAAAGTTGTATAATGAGACCCTAGTGAGTTATTTGACACTAAACTTACTTCTATATGCTCCTAAACGAGTGATAAATAAAATGGATAAAGGAAAGCGTCATCTTGGACTGATGGTGAAGGATTTAATGAAGTGAACAAAGAAGAACTCATGTGGTAATAATGGAGGCAACATAAACTTAGAACCAGTTTCGGTAAAGCTAAAAAATCATTATGAGTCTAAACTTGAGCAATCGACTGAAAGGATGAGTAACTTTCCAAAGACATATCGTTTTGTTGGTATATATAAGGTTTTGACCTGTTACAACATAGAGTTAACATGCAATGAAGGTAGCATAATTACTTTATCTTAGTAACTCTTTTGAAGCTTCAAATACTGAAAGTCTGATTATTGATAAAGTAGCAACGAGTATTAAGGTTACTACTTTTGGTACATAAGAGGAGGAGAAAAGTTATACACCACTAGTTGAAAGGATTCATGTTTTTGGAAAACAGATTAGGAGGGATAAACTTGTGTTTGTGGATGATGATGAGAAACTTTTGGAAAAGATTGATTATCTGGGGAAATATGTGCATCGAGGATTAAGTTGAACATGATGATAATGAAACTAAAAATTATCTAGCTACTAAACTGAAATTGGTTAGATATGGTGCACAAATTTGTTGTACCAAAGAAGGGAAGTAGTTTTCCTATGTAACGGGCTGAGATGTAAGATTCTTTCACATCCATTATACTAAAATGCTTTTTGAGAGTAATAAAATTATTACAGAAACACTTTATCCAAGAGCATGTCCTATAATCATCTAAAGATTGATTATATATAAGTTATCTAGTTATATAAGTTTAATAAACATAATATAAAATATCGACCCTTAAACGAAGAAATCATACTAACATTTCCATTGAATTATAAAGAAATAAATACGTATAGCGACACAAGTATGTAGTTGTAAACATGATTTTGCAATCATATTGCTTGGTGTTTCCATTATAAAGCACAATCAAACGTTAAAATATATTTGAGCTTAAACTCAAAAAATGATATACTTATCTAGAATGCTCAAATTCTACGACAAAACAAAAATGAAAAAAACACATTAGAGGTATATCGAATTTAAAAACTAGCCACTTATGATATTAATGGAAATTAGTGTTTCATTAAAATCGCAATCTAAAATCAAATGGGGAAAATCGTTAACTTAAACCATAATATAACAACATCACAACTACATAATTACATGTTGATTTAGATATGTCAACCAAAAAACATGTGATTCGTTACTAATTAAAGTTTTTTTAGATGATCATCAGCTTATTGTGTTGTCAAAATAAAAGCACAATAAGCATATTCAAACACGCTATAATGAATTGTTTTTAACTTTTTAGCGAGTTTAGACAATAAAGAGTTTTTAAAAAGGTTAACCAAGATGGTTTTGGGTTCCTAATATATGTGCTTAATAGTTTTTGTAGCACAAAATCAGTGTTTAGATGTTGAAAAAAAATCATATTAGCTTATTTTACACTGAGATAAATGCATAAACATACAAACTTTAGTAACCTCCTATCTTTCTACAGGTTTAAGAAAATAAACATAAGAGAATAAAAATTCTCACAAGCTGATAAACCTATTGATTTTGGCTTTATTGATTATTGGTTAAAAATATGATATGCATATCTAAACACTCATTAATTCTACTTAAAGTTAGCTTTTCTGGATTCAATTTAAGGTTCATAAACCAAATCAAAAAGTTACGCAATAAAAATTCATACCTTGTAAACATCGAGACATATGCAACACATAACATCCGTAAAAGAAACACAATTTTAACTTTATAAATAAAAGGCCATTAACATACCTTCATTGTTAATCAGTTATACTAAAACCTTTATGACAATGATGATGTCCATCGATCAAATTATTTTGTAGATTGGATTTAATTTAATACACGCATTAAAATACCAAAAAAACTCTCACTATTTTGAAGGAAAAAATAACCAGATAAATACAAATTCGTCAAGAATTAGACATATAGTTGTATAAAAACTAAAATTAGGAGGCGGTGGAGATAACTTACCTGATAAATGAATAAGGTAGATGCACAACTGGTTCTGAAACAAGTAGAAGATTTGTTTAATATTGTATTAGGATAGAAAGGATTGCATCTTTGGAGAGTGTGTATGTGTGAGATTTGTTTTTTTATATTAAGACTCGGTTGCGTAGAAGGTTTGTCAAGAGAAGGACATGTTTTCTATCCCAAAATTTATAGATCTTTTCTTAAACTATTAAATTATATTTTGAGTATATGAAATCTTTTAGTTTTCTGAACATCTTTTAAATGAAAATGAATTTATAGTTTTTACGCCAAAGTAAGAAATATATATTTTATCATTTTTATAAAAAAAATGATCATATTTAAATTATTTCTAAATAAAAAGAATTTTTTAAAAAATATATGTAAAAACACTTTCTTTTTTATATAGAAGAATCATTTATGTGCATGATGTGTGGTATTATAAGAATAACATTTATATTGATTATAATGCAATGACTCATAATAAATATTATTGTTTTTCTTTAAGTATAAGTAAGGAATATGAAACTAATAAAAAAATAAATTGAATGATTATTATTTATAATTATTTTTAATTTAATACATGACATATCAAATACCATGTGTAATATTAAACTATTAGCCGTATTTAAATTGATGGTCATATAATATCTGATGCGAAGATCATGAAAAATGCTATCTATTGGTGTTGATAATTCCAAGCTAATACTTTCTAGTTTACGAAAATTAGTCCTAAACACTCAAATGAGAAAGCCCTTTGTCTCGGGTCCTTAGAAGTATAAATGACCTAAGCTCTCATTTGTGTGTGCGTGTGCGTGTGTGTTTCCATTTATTTAGTTTATAGAGAGAGATTTTCCTTTGTTTTCTCTCTCTAGGATTCCACCATTTTTGTTTTCTTTTATTCTCTTCTTAATTTAATCTTTCTTTTTGTTTTAATCTTCTCTTTTATTTCTTTAAGTTTTATACTCCTGGCATATCATCTAATTTTGGTTTTCGTGTGTACTACAATCCTAAAAAGTGGTATCATACGCCAAGGGATTCATATATATTGGTAGATTTTCATGGTTTTAGTTCATAGAATTATCAAAACATATTATTTTTTGTTCCAATTTGGTCGTATTACGTTTTTTGATTTCACATTTTCCGATTTAAGAATCATAAAGTTTGCATTTTAAGGTGTCTCGTGGCTTAGAATATAGGAAGTACAAGTGGTATTAGCTAAAATCTTCGAAAAGTTCATTTTTTGGTGTTTGTGATTTTCTAGCGAAATTGCACTTTTGGCGAAATTTCATCGGCGAAACTGCAACATTTTCAGAATAAGAGAAACTGGAAATTTTGGGTTCGGTGAAATTTTTGAGATCACCTCGAAACAGATTAATTCTGTGACACCCTAGAACCGAGGTCATTAAGGTTACCCTAAATTACGCTAATTTTTGAAATTTTTAATAAATTTTAATTTCTATATATATATAAGTATATTGGTTAAAGCCGATGTTCGAGGTTATAATTTTTACGATTGACGATTCAAGAAGGACGATGACGATTACGATCCCGATGGATGCCCAAATTTCTATAATTATTGACGATTTATCGATAATGAAATTTTTCGAGAATTTTACTTACGGTTCGTGTTAAGTTGAGTCGGTTGAGTTTTATAGCCTTCCGAGTACATTTAAAGTATCCCAAAAGTATTTTGGAGTGTTCGGGATGATTTCCGACTCCCGTAAAATTTTCTAAATTGACTAGTGAGTCGATCCCGCAAAGTGTTAGTGACGTTTTTGTTTAAGGCCAAAAGAAATCCAAAAATACCACTTTGGTCCCTCCCATCTCACAAAATGTGACAAACACAAACACACACAACACTTAACAAAAAAATAAATATCAAACAACTCTCTCCCTCTCTCTCTAGGCCGACGACCAAACCCCCACACCACCACCATCCACCATTTTTTTTTTGAGTTTTGACAAAATCTAACCTTAGACCACCTTCTAAAATCCATTGGTGAGTGTTAATCCATGGTTATTTCAAACATGCATTAACAAAAATTTTTCCAAAAATTTTCAAGATCATTCAAACTCGTTTTTGAGGTTAATTGGATTAATGCATGTTAAATTCATGTAAAATGAGAGTTTAATCACTAATCAAACCCACCAAAATTGATTTGGTTGTGGTGATTTGGTCACCCAAACCCCACGGCAAAAGGGGGTGTTTGGGGAGCCATGGTGATTGATGATTTTGAGCATTGGTTTTGTGTTTAGCCTTGTGTTTATTGATGTGTTAGATGGGTACAAATGTTTGCATGTTTGTTTTTAGATTTTTAGATTATGAGGTTGATGATCAATAGGGGTTAGGGACTGAAATTAGTGTTTGGTTATGATTGGGAATGCTTAGGATGAAGCCTAGTAATGATTAATAGGTTTGGAATCGAGCTTAAGTGTGATTTTGGTATGGTTAAATTTAGGCAGAAATTTTAAGACCTTTTCATAAAAATAATTTTTCCTACAGGTCTAGATAGCTAAATGTAGTCATAGAGGGTCTTCTTAGCTTTAATTTGGTATAAGGTAGAGCTCGTGACTCTAAACGAGCTAAAAGTTATGAGGTTTTAAAGATCGTGTACCGGGAGACGAGAACTTTCATAATCCGAATTTATGTATAGTTTTAGTCAAATCCCGAGGACCACAAGTATGAATTGGTAAAAGGTCAAGGGTCAAATTTTGGTCACAAACCTGTGTAATTGAGTCTATAAGTGGACTTAGGAGTCAAAGAAGTCAAAGGTGCATTTCAAATAGGTCATAGAGGTCCAAGTTGGCCGAAGTATAATTTCAGCCCGGAAAATGTAGTTTTGGAAAAGCGTTGAGTAACGGGTCGTAGAAGTAAAAACTTTTATTGGGATTAAAAATGTGTTATCTACAGGTCTTATAGTATTTTTGAGAATTTTGTCAAATTTTATAGGAATGGTTAAATATAGTAAAACAGCCCGTACTTTCGGTAAGTACCGGCGAAAATGAGTAAAAATGGATAACGTAAATAATAAGAACGAATGGTGTAAAATGAGTGATGCTTATTGTTTTGTTTTGGCGTGAGTTATAATTGTCCTAAGTGACTAGTATCTATGTATTTTATACAGTACCGTAAGGTATTTAAAATGAGATTACTCATTACGCGTTATTTGTTGATAGATGTTGATTTACCCGGGCATCCGTATCGTCGTCAGTGATCATCTCTCGAACTACCGACTACTTAATATATAAGGTGTGAATTTATAGCCTCGCTTACTATTATTTCAAACTGTTTTACCCGCGAGGGAAATGCATGCTAGTTTTTAAAATGAACGTATGTCATGAATGATTGTTAGACCCGAATGTTGCCTTAGAAATTATGTTGAGTACCTAGTTGCAAAAGACCCTAATTTCATGAACTATTAACTATTGTCTTGCCCTCACGAAGGGGGAAATAGCCGCTTATACAAAGTGATAGTACTATGGGGTTGACTACCCTATCCGAGACGAGGGCTAGTACGTTGATACCCCCTGCGGACGGATAATTTGTGATAAGAGAAAAGGTATAATTGCAACTGATGCCTTATTAGGGGCCATGGTTTCATCTGAGTCACGCCGGTAATTATTACGCGGGTGATTGAGTTAACGGTTTAGTGTCATGAGCTTAAAAACAATTGTCAGTATCCTGAATATAGATTGTTTGATCGACAAGTCTATGAATGATCACTAATGGTTTTTATTTTATATATGTTCAAAATGAATTGTAAAACCTATGAATTCCACTCAACGTTTTCGTTGACCAAATTTTGGCATGTGTTTCAGGTAACCGCTGAAGTGTAGCATGGAGCGTGCATGGGATGGATGTTGTGTGTATGGCTTGGAGTCTGCTTGTTTTTCCTCCCTTTCCTACTTAAACATTTTTAATTTTAATGTTATGTTGTTGTGAAACTGAAATTCTTGGGTCGAGATTCATGGGGACCGAAAACGCTAAACTCTGTTGTACCAAGTGGGGTTGGAAAAACCGTGGACATGTATCTTTTAACAATTTTTAATTCAAGTCTTAAGTTGACGTCTTTTTAGAGTCGTTTGATATATCTTGTGTGCAATGATAACTGTGTAGCACCCAATGTTGTAGTTCCGCTGCGCATAGCATTTTGTGGGGGTGTTACAGATTGTTATCAGAGCCATGAGTTATAGAGAACTAGGTCGTTTTTGAAAATCCTAAACTATAACTTTTGGTGTCGTAAGAAATGGTCCAAGCACACACAACTATCCTGCATGGCTCCGGTAAGATTTATTTTTGTATTCATGGCATTTGACGTATACTTTTGAGTTGAAGTATATATGTGAGTAATTATTACGTAAGTATGGAAATTACTATATGTAGACGTTGAAATTATACGTGGAATATCCGACATCGTAATTTTTGTATTAATCATGCATGAGCATCATATTATTACATTTTGGGCATATGTACCACCTTTGCATTGCATTTGCATGCATGTATTTATAAATATTGTATAATTACTTATGTACCCTCCGAAATTCTCTGTTATTGTAGGAATGGCCGAGGTACCGCCTAATGATAATGGAAACGATTACGTCGTAGGTCACGAAGGGGGACCGTTCCCTCCGAACCCGCCGGACAATGATAATGGATGGATCGCTCCAGAAGAGGAAATAGGGCCGGAAAATGACAATGACGAAAGTGAGGTGGACAATTTTAGCATCAGTAGTGACGAGAGTGAGGATTCTGAGGAAGAGCCCGAGGAACTAATGGATGATGGCATTCCCGAGAATGCTGTAGGCCAGACCGAACCTGATTTGTTTCAATCCCCGAATTCGCCAAAGGGTTATGAAGTACCACCAACCAATCGATATGAGCAGCAACCCTTTAATCGCCTGATGGACAATTGCAAGGACTATTTTAGAACAGTGCCAGGATTTGTTCGAGTAAGTAATGGGAGCGACGTAGAGTCCAGCAAATCATCCAAGTCGCAATCGATTCATGAGAATATTGCAAGGGTCTACTTTCCGAGACCAAGACACTACTGGGATCCCGCAGGTCGTTTGAGGAGGATGGATAGGTTGATGTATGAGCGGTTTGTAGTTGAGACCAGGGTAATTAAGAGGTTTGATAAGAATGAAAGGGAACACCAAAGACTGTTGGAAAGGACTGCAAGAATTGAGTATGATGGAAATGTAAACAAAAGTGATATCAACAGTCTAAGATCGATGGTTGCGAATTTGAGCGCTAGTCTTGACCGTGTTAGGGAAGATCAAGTGAGGGTCAAGGATACAGAGTTGGGAACATCGAGTGAGAGCATCATTGCCCCCAGATTGGAGATTCGTGGACGATTTGGAGATGGAGGCTAATGACTTCATGATTCAGCCGCCTACTAGAGGTGCTTGTATTACTGTGGGAAGTCAGGTAGCGATTGAGTGTGGGTCTACGTCAGGGACGAAAAAGGAGACTGAATGTGGGCCGAATGACAAAGGAAAGAGAAAAATGGATGATGTGGACGAGGACGATAGCGATGAGGAACCCGAGGAAGATGATGACGAACCGCCATCCAAGGGGCCGTGTGGATCACCACATGCCTAGTTGCTTGTCTTGTATTTTATCTTTGATCATTGTAATAGAACTGTTTTAGAATTTTGTATGATGGCATTATGACGAAAAACTTGAGGACTTAAGTTTTATGGTGAACGATTGTAGTGGCAATACTTGTCACAATTTTGGTTAATTATCAATACAATCCATGTTACCTTTCATGATCTGTGATATGTCTTAAATTTGATCTTTGTGATGTGAATTGATGAATATTAGTAACTCTGTAGTGATGTGTCGTTGTATGTATATTATGTCTTGGAAAAGAAATCCATCTTAATCTTGATGTGTATACTTACATTGTTTTTCTATTTTCCCTGTCTTGCAGAAAGAGATATTCGATAACACCATGCCTCCAAAGTTAACCGCCGATCGTGTAAACACAATGATTCAGGAAGCTATAGCAAATGCGCTAGAAGCAGACCGAGCCGGGAGAAATCAGGACCAGGGTAGAAACGCGGGGAGACAGCAAGCCCCGAGAGTGTGTACCTATTCTAGTTTTATGAAATGCGGTCCCACGCAATTTCGTGGAACTGGTGGAGCTCTAGAACTTAGAAGATGGTTGGAAAAGGTTGAAAGTACTTTCGAAATCAGCGGTTGTTCAGAAGCGGACAAGGTTAAGTTTGCGGCTGCTACGTTTCTTGACGATGCGTTAAGTTGGTGGAACACCCAAGTAGCCACTGTTGGATTGGCTGTAGCAAATGCAAGAACATGGACTGCGACAAAAGCTCTGTTGACTAAGAAGTTCTGCCCGGAAGAGGAATTGGGTCAATTGGAAGATGAGTTGAGGCACCTGACCTTGAAGAACAATGATATCGCTGCTTACACCAGGAGGTTTAATGAATTAAGCCTTTTGTGTCCAGACGTTTTTGCCAATGATGCCAAGAAGATGAAACAGTACATCAAAGGTTTATCTAGTAATATCAAGGGTGAGACGACTTCGTCTAAACCTGGGTCGTTTGATGAAGCGGTCCAGATGGCTCACGCATTGATGGACGTCAAGCTCCAGGACAAGAAGAACTTCATTGCTGAAGGAAACAAGAGGAAATGGGAAGCGGCACAAAGCAATCAATCCCAGGGCCAAAACCGAGGTGGAAATCGAAACAACAATGGTCAGAACCACAATCAGCAGTTTAACCAACGAAGGAATGAAGGGATGAGGGCTGTGACAAACCCCAGAGGAGTAAAAGTAAATCCCCACTGTGGTAGGTGCAATTTGTACCATGTCGGGAATTGCCCGCCTGCATGCGGCAAATGTGGAAAAGCAGGTCACAGGACGTCTGGTTGCCGAGCGGGAGGAGTAGCCACTGGGGCGAATGCTATCAGAATGAGGGGATGTTTTGGATGTGGAGAGAGAGGCCATATGCAAGTGAATTGCCCGAAGGCAGGAAACAAGCGGGGAGGTAACAATGCTGCTGCCGTGTATCAAGTAGGGACGGCTGATAAACCACAGGGTCCTAACGTGGTTACCGGTACGTTTTTGCTAGACGCTTGTTATGCTAGTATTTTGTTTGATTCTGGCTCCGACAAGAGTTTTGTAGATGTTAAATTTAGTCATCATATCGATAGAAAACCGGTGTTGTTAGCGACTAGTTATAACGTTGAGTTAGCCGATGGAAAAATTATTAGTACGAATTCTATACTGAAAGGGTGTACCTTGAAGTTAGGAAATTACGCTTTTAAAATCGACTTGATGCCTATAGAGCTAGGATCGTTTGACGTGATTGTGGGAATGGACTGGCTAATGGCGCACAGTGCTATGATCGTTTGTGGCGAGAGATTAGTTCAGATTCCGTTGTGGAATAAAGTCTTGACGGTGAAGGGAGACGAATGCACTTCTCGTTTGAAAGTGATTTCCTGTTTGAAAATGATGAAGTATGTGGAGAACGGATGCGATGTGTTTTTGGCACAAGTTTCGAGTGATGGTGATTTAGAGGCGAGGATTGAAGAGGTACCTGTTATCTGCGAATATCCGGAAGTTTTTCTAGACGAGTTGCCGGGTTTACCACCCACCCGTGAGGTCGAATTTCAAATTGATTTGGTGCCAGGAGCTGCGCCGGTTGCGCGTGCACCTTATCGCTTAGCACCATCCGAGTTAAAGGAGTTATCGGATCAAATGAAGGAATTGATGGACAAGGGATTTATTAGGCCGAGCTCATCACCTTGGGGAGCGCCAGTGTTGTTTGTGAAGAAGAAAGATGGTTCATTTCGGATGTGTATTGACTATAGGGAACTCAACAAGCTGACGGTTAAAAATCGGTACCCATTGCCGAGGATTGACGATTTGTTTGATCAATTGCAAGGTTCCAGTGTATACTCAAAGATCGATTTAAGATCAGGGTATCATCAACTACGTGTAAGAGAGGAGGATATTCCTGTAACTGCCTTTCGTACGCGGTATGGAAATTCTGAATTTCGAGTGATGCCGTTTGGGTTGACAAACGCGCCTGCTGTATTCATGGACCTCATGAATCGCGTGTGCAAGCCGTATCTAGATAAGTTTGTTATTGTTTTCATCGATGATATACTTATTTACTCTAAGAGTAAGGAGGAGCACGAGAAGCACCTGAGGAAGATTTTGGAGTTGTTAAAGAAGGAGAAGCTGTATGCGAAATTCTCGAAGTGTGAGTTTTGGTTAGAGTCCGTGCAGTTCCTAGGTCACGTGATTGATAGCAAGGGAGTTCGCGTGGATCCTGCCAAGTTCGAAGCGATCAGGGAATGGTCGGCACCGACAACGCCGACTGAAGTTCGACAATTCCTTGGTTTAGCTGGGTACTATCGAAGGTTCATTGAAGGATTTTCGTTGATTGCAAAACCATTGACAAGGCTTACCGAAAAGAATAGGGTGTATGAATGGGGAACTGAGGAAGAACTCGCTTTCAAAACGCTCAAGGATAAGTTATGTTCCGCACCGATATTGTCATTGCCTGAAGGAACCGAAGACTTTGTAGTGTATTGTGATGCATCTCGTAAGGGTTATGGAGCGGTATTGATGCAACGTGAAAAGGTGATAGCTTACGCATCGAGGCAACTGAGGAAGAATGAGGAGAACTACACGACGCACGATTTGGAATTAGGAGCTGTAGTTTTTGCGTTGAAGTTGTGGAGACACTATTTGTTTGGGACGAAGTGTGTTGTATTCACTGACCACAAGAGTTTGCAACACATTTTAGATCAAAAGGAGTTGAATATGCGACAGAGACGATGGGTTGAACTACTGAGTGATTAGGACTGCGAAATTCGCTACCACCCTGGCAAGGCGAATGTTGTAGCGGATGCACTGAGTAGGAAGGAACGGGAGAAACCTTTGAGGGTCAGAGCTTTGGTGATGACTGAGAGCGTTGACTTAACCGAAACTATATTGAAGGCTCAAGAGAGGGGACTAATGAAAGGGAATGTTGAAGCTGAGAACTTGGGAAGAATGTTGAAACCTCTTTTCGTGATTAGGTCAGACGGACTGAGATATTTTGAAAATCGGATTTGGTTACCATTGTGTTCATCCGAGGAAGGAAAGCCTGGAGTTTGAGAATTGGTTATGAACGAGTCTCATAAGTCGAAGTATTCGATACATCCTGGATCGGATAAAATGTATCACGACCTGAAGAAAGTTTATTGGTGGCCGAATATGAAGGCGGATATTGCTCGTTACGTTAGTAAGTGTTTGACTTGCGCGAAGGTTCAAGCAGAACATAAGAAACCATCTGGATTGTTGGTACAACCAGAGATCCCGGAATGGAAATGGGAGAAAATCGCTATGGATTTCGTGACGGGTTTACCTAGAACTCCTAGTGGATGTGATATGATATGGGTAATTGTGGATAGATTAACGAAATCTGCTCATTTCTTACCTATGAAGAAGACGGACAGCATGGAAAAGCTAGCCAGTGTGTACGTGAAAGAGATCGTCTGCAGACATGGAGTGCCGTTATCGATCATTTCGGATCGCGATAGTAGATTTACTTCGGAATTTTGGAAATCGCTTCAACGTGCGATGGGCACTGAATTGAGTTTAAGTACGGCTTATCACCCGGAAACTGACGGCCAGAGTGAACGAACTATTCAGACGATGGAGGACATGCTCCGAGCATGTGTGATTGATTTTGGAGGAAGTTGGGAACGCCACTTGCCTCTAGTGGAGTTTTCGTATAATAATAGTTATCATGCGAGTATCAAGGCAGCACCGTTCGAAGCATTGTATGGAAGGAAGTGTAGATCGCCTGTGTGTTGGAGTGAAGTAGGAGAAAGTCAATTGACTGGACCCGAAATGGTTTTAGAAACGACAGAGAAAATTGTGCAAATCAAGAACCGACTACTTGCTGCGAGAAGCCGACAGAAGAGTTATGCCGATAACAGAAGGAAACCGTTGGAGTTTGAAGTCGGAGATATGGTTATGCTCAAGGTATCGCCGTGGAAGGGTGTAATTCGTTTTGGGAAGAAAGGAAAGTTGAGTCCGAGGTATATTGGACCATTTAAGATCGTTGAACGAATTGGACCAGTAGCGTACAAGTTAGAATTGCCGAGCGAGCTTAGTGCTATTCACGACACGTTTCACGTATCGAACCTGAAGAAGAGTTTGGCGGATAAGGAATTGGTGATTCCTTTGGACGAGATTCGACTGGACGACAAAATGCATTTTGTGGAAGAACCTGTGGAAATTATGGACCGAGAGGTCAAGAGGCTGAAGCGTAGTAGAATTCCTATTGTGAAGGTTCGATGGAATTCTAAGCGTGGACCAGAATACACTTGGGAACGTGAGGACTTTTTCAAGGAAAGGTATCCTCATCTGTTCCAGCAGAACGAAATGTGAGTATAAGAAGAGGCGAGCGCCGGGACGTCGCTCTCTTTCAGGAGGGGTGGATGTGACACCCTAGAACCGAGGTCATTAACGTTACCCTAAATTACGCTAATTTTTGAAATTTTTAATAAATTTTAATTTCTATATATATATAAGTATATTGGTTAAAGCCGATGTTCGAGGTTATAATTTTTACGATTGACGATTCAAGAAGGACGATGACGATTACGATCACGATGGATGCCCAAATTTCTATAATTATTGACGATTTATCGATAATGAAATTTTTCGAGAATTTTACTTACGGTTCGTGTTAAGTTGAGTCGGGTGAGTTTTATAGCCTTCCGAGTACATTTAAAGTATCCCAAAAGTATTTTGGAGTGTTCGGGATGATTTCCGACTCCCGTAAAATTTTCTAAATTGACTAGTGAGTCGATCCCGCAAAGTTTTAGTGACGTTTTTGTTTAAGGCCAAAAGAAATCCAAAAATACCACTTTGGTCCCTCCCATCTCACAAAATGTGACAAACACAAACACACACAACACTTAACAAAAAAAAATCAAACAACTCTCTCCCTCTCTCTCTAGGCCGACGGCCAAACCCCCACACCACCACCATCCACCATTTTTTTTTTTGAGTTTTGACAAAATCTAACCTTAGACCACCTTCTAAAATCCATTGGTGAGTGTTAATCCATGGTTATTTCAAACATGCATTAACAAAATTTTTTCCAAAAATTTTCAAGATCATTCAAACTCGTTTTTGAGGTTAATTGGATTAATGCATGTTAAATTCATGTAAAATGAGAGTTTAATCACTAATCAAACCCACCAAAATTGATTTGGTTGTGGTGATTTGGTCACCCAAACCCCACGGCAAAAGGGGGTGTTTGGGGAGCCATGGTGATTGATGATTTTGAGTATTGGTTTTGTGTTTAGCCTTGTGTTTATTGATGTGTTAGATGGGTACAAGTGTTTGCATGTTTGTTTTTAGATTTTTAGATTATGAGGTTGATGATCAATAGGGGTTAGGGACTGAAAGTAGTGTTTGGTTATGATTGGGAATGCTTAGGATGAAGCCTAGTAATGATTAATAGGTTTGGAATCGAGCTTAAGTGTGATTTTGGTATGGTTAAATTTAGGCAGAAAGTTTAAGACCTTTTCATAAAAATAATTTTTCCTACAGGTCTAGATAGCTAAATGTAGTCATAGAGGGTCTTCTTAGCTTTAATTTGGTATAAGGTAGAGCTCGTGACTCTAAACGAGCTAAAAGTTATGAGGTTTTAAAGATCGTGTACCGGGAGACGAGAACTTTCATAATCCGAATTTATGTATAGTTTTAGTTAAATCCCGAGGACCACAAGTATGAATTGGTAAAAGGTCAAGGGTCAAATTTTGGTCACAAACCTGTGTAATTGAGTCTATAAGTGGACTTAGGAGTCAAATAAGTCAAAGGTGCATTTCAAATAGGTCATAGAGGTCCAAGTTGGTCGAAGTACAATTTCAGCCCGGAAAATGTAGTTTTGGAAAAGCGTTGAATAACGGGTCGTAGAAGTAAAAACTTTTATTGGGATTAAAAATGTGTTATCTACAGGTCTTATAGTATTTTTGAGAATTTTGTCAAATTTTATAGGAATGGTTAAATATAGTAAAACAGCCCGTACTTTCGGTAAGTACCGGCGAAAATGAGTAAAAATGGATAACGTAAATAATAAGAACGAATGGTGTAAAATGAGTGATGCTTATTGTTTTGTTTTGGCGTGAGTTATAATTGTCCTAAGTGACTAGTATCTATGTATTTTATACAGTACCGTAAGGTATTTAAAATGAGATTACTCATTACGCGTTATTTGTTGATAGGTGTTGATTTACCCGGGCATCCGTATCGTCGTCAGTGATCATCTCTCGAACTACCGACTACTTAATATATAAGGTGTGAATTTATAGCCTCGCTTACTATTATTTCAAACTGTTCTACCCGCGAGGGAAATGCATGCTAGTTTTTAAAATGAACGTATGTCATGAATGATTGTTAGACCCGAATGTTGCCTTAGAAATTGTGTTGAGTACCTAGTTGCAAAAGACCCTAATTTCATGAACTATTAACTATTGTCTTGCCCTCACGAAGAGGGAAATAGCCGCTTATACAAAGTGATAGTACTATGGGGTTGACTACCCTATCCGAGACGAGGGCTAGTACGTTGATACCCCCTGCGGACGGATAATTTGTGATAAGAGAAAAGGTATAATTGCAACTGATGCCTTATTAGGGGCCATGGTTTCATCTGAGTCACGCCGGTAATTATTACGCGGGTGATTGAGTTAACGGTTTAGTGTCATGAGCTTAAACACAGTTGTCAGTATCCTGAATATAGATTGTTTGATCGACAAGTCTATGAATGATCACTAATGGTTTTTATTTTATATACGTTCAAAATGAATTGTAAAACCTATGAATTCCACTCAACGTTTTCGTTGACCAAATTTTGGCATGTGTTTCAGGTAACCGCTGAAGTGTAGCATGGAGCGTGCATGGGATGGATGTTGTGTGTATGGCTTGGAGTCTGCTTGTTTTTCCTCCCTTTCCTACTTAAACATTTTTTATTTTAATGTTATGTTGTTGTGAAACTGAAATTCTTGGGTCGAGATTCATGGGGACCGAAAACGCTAAACTCTGTTGTACCAAGTGGGGTTGGAAAAACCGTGGACATGTATCTTTTAACAATTTTTAATTCAAGTCTTAAGTTGACGTCTTTTTAGAGTCGTTTGATATATCTTGTGTGCAATGATAACTGTGTAGCACCCAATGTTGTAGTTCCGCTGCGCATAGCATTTTGTGGGGGTGTTACAAATTCCACGGATAATGCAAGTAAATACTTGCAAAAGGGATTTAAAGAGTACACGAGCAAAGAACCTTAAACCTTCCGAAGAGAGTTAATCTACTACTTAAATGCAATCGAGATACAAATTGATAAATTAGCACTTCATGAACGTCACCAGCAATTGGTGAATGAAAAGATGTTGCAAGACATGAAGAAGGAACAGGTCATGAGATTCTGTATGACCAAAGCATGAACGAAAGAGTGTTGTAGACATGAAAGAATAGGGTTGATAATTAAGCAATGGATACTAACAAGCAAGTAGTGGGACAAAATTTGAAATGCAAGATACAAGTAGTGAATGATAGATAAGCTAATGATGCAAATATCAGACCCATATATGACAAGGAGACAATGATAAGTTACAATTGAATGATGATTATGATGTCACTACTAATCAACCATATAAATCTATCGACTTTGAAAATATATCTCTAAATGACATTGCCCAAAAATGGAAGCACATTTTGTAGAACTTGAACTTAAGCATTAAAATCAGACTTCATAAAAGGGCAAAATCGTCGATTTTTGAATGAAACACGTAATAAGGAGAAGCTTAAACATGAAATAGATGTAATTGAAACAATAAACATTGAACTAGAACAACATGTCACTACATTACATGAACAAAATGAGCATTTAATCAAGCAATATGAAATAGTCAAACAACATTATAAAGAATTGTCCGATTCAATGAAAAGAACTCGTACTAAGACTATAAATCAGACAACTTCTTTGATTGCTCAAAATGCTAAGTTTAAAGCTCAAATTCACGAAACAATTTTTGAAATAGTTGCGTTGAAAAACGATTTGTGAAAGTTTTGAAGAACTAGTGTGGATACTATGCTTGACAAACCATCAATCTTGGGCAAACCGCCTTCAAAATATTTAAGAAACCAGTTAGTTGTTAGACAACCAACTGCGTTTAGATTTGAACAACCAAAATCCTCGAGACCACGGTTTGCCTCCCAAGTTAATGTGAGACAGTTTTCAAAACATGTAATTTCACATTCTAGGCCTAACTTCTGAGAATCCGCTTTTGAAAAAATTTTCATCATATGATTGCATCTTGCTCCTCGAGAAATAGCTCTATGAACATGGTTCATACTCACTATCTAGAGGAAGCTAAGAAAAAGACACACAAAATAACTAGGAATTCTCCATCATATGTGATGAATTTTGCTAGAATATTGAATTGTCTTAATGCTAGAAATCTTGTATAAGAACACTAAAAGGACCCTAGATCCTTTTCAGATGCTAAGCACTTTGTTTGTTCGACATGTAACAAATGTGTCCTTAATGTAAATCATGATGCATGTTTACACATGTCCTTAAAAAGGTGAATTCATGTGCTAAAGTACAACCCCATAAGACATCGATTAGATTCAAACCCGTAGAACAAATGAGTAATGTTAATAACCCTTAATGGCAAATCTCTTCTAGACATAGTTTTACTCCTAATAATTCTTTCGTTGTGCCTAAGAAAACAATGCCTCCTAGACATAGTCTTCAGTGGAAACCAATGGGAAAAATCTTCAAATCAGTTGGTCTTAGGTGGATTCCCATAGGAAAGATTGTTGAAACTTGCGTCAACACAAACGATATTGTTATTCCCTTAGGAAAGGAAACATGTTCTCCTAACACGAATATTTCTGAAAATTCTTCTTATATGATTACAAGTACTTCAACCGTCTTTGAGCCTGTTTAATTTTCTCGCAAGGTTCAACATGTAAAAATAAATTTCCGTCTAATTTTTTACACTCTTTGGTTCTTTTTAATTTTTGAAAAAGAAAAATATAAACATTGAAAACCAATAAAAGCAAAATAAAATATCAGAATTTTTTTCATAAAATACCAAAAATATTATTCTACGACATGTCTCTCATAATCGATAATATAGACGTACCTATAAATGTCGCACAATAACGACACGGGGTATATACAAAAAGTTCGAGTGAGAGTTTATTATGTTTTCAAAACATGTCATTTCTCAATATTTTAACAATGGCTTATAGTCACATGTCAGACTATAATCCGGACCTCAAAGAAAGGAAAGTGTATGACTTATCCTAAAAACCAAGAAATTAAATTTTCTTGGTCATCAGCTTCTATTAGAAACATTCAAAGTTTTAAAGCTCATGAACACATGGAAAACGTTTATTTGTGTACATTATTCTTCAACAACGGAAAATTAAGTTTTTCGGTTTTTAGCATAATTTTCAACGTATTTTTAAAAGATATATTCAAATTCTTTGAAAATTGTGTGCTCAAATACCCCTTATTCATATTTTTCATCATAATCTATTTTCAAGGGGGAATATAAAGATTTCATAATATACAGTCCAACTTTTCAGGAAACATTATTTTCTTCATGTTTATTCATTCTACACAATGGCTTAACGTACATTAGCTTGTATTCTAAATCACTAGGTAAATTTTTTTTTTGACAAACACGTGCAATTTTTGAGTGGAAATTAAAATGTGACCAAAATGCTTAATTTTGATAAGATCTTTGATATAAGTGCTTACTCGTCCTACTATTTTCAAATCTCTTCCATTTGATGATGCACGTATGTAGGGGCCTATTTGGTTAAATAGAAAACTCTAAAGATGTAAACATCGATTTCATTAACACCTCGATTGCATTTTCAAGTAGTTCATGGTTACGATATCTATACCTTCAACACACTTATATATGACGTTATTGGTGTCAAAAGGTGGTTAGGTTTACATCTTATGATCCAACCAGAACCAGAGGGATGTATCTAGGGAAAATCCATTAGATTGTAGAAGTCCTTAGGAAAAGAGGAGTAGTTGACTGTACGGGATAATGTAGACTAATGACTTAAGCTAACACTAGAAAAATCACAACAAGGTGCTAGTAATGATGTATTGGTAAGCATTGATGGGGTTGAAGAATGAAAAGGAAATGTAAGGATAAAGGGTGTAAAGAAAGCAGTCCTCCATAAAACTTATGCAGAAACCGAGTCAATACATATGCAATAGAATCATTTAGATGATTTCAGGTATTGAATACAAGACATCATTGACCTAATGATGCAATGCACAACCCTATCCAGCTAACTCAAGCTTCTCTCAAAAGAAGTTTGTTTTATTGTCACAGAGTTCAACTCATTTCTATCAACTTTCTCACTCCGAGATAGTATACATTGGAAAGGTGGCAATTCACTCCAGCCTCCGATCACCAAACATAAAAGTGCACTTATAGAGTCTAGATCCAACAAGATACTTTAAAAATCTTATCAGGGCACTAATTCCATATATGATTTGTTGTTCATCATTTGAACACAAGTGATAATTTATAGAGTCATACGCTCTATCCTTGTGATATTGCCAGAACATTCAAAGTGGTACTCTTTAGTATCCACAATGATGAACAGAAATCCTTCTAGTGTTTACATCAAGCGGCACTGCGGTAGGTCATATGTAAGGTTCTCTATGAATTGAACATATGTAAACTAGAAAGAAATGATGGTTTGATTCTCAATTGATTCAAACTTGTTCCATGTGTCGACGTAATATCTTTATGATCTTTCCAGAATATTCAGAGTCATACTCGTTAGTATTCACAATAATGAATGGAAATACTTCTAGTGTCATCATCAAACATCACTGATGTAGGTAACTTGCGAGATTCTATGCGAAGCAAACTTGTGCCAACTGGAAATCAACAATTGTTTAATTCTTAATTTATTCAAACTTGTTTCACGACATGAATAAACAACTAAATCAACAGAATGAGACTGCATGATTCACTTTATATTATGAAATCTCTTTCTAGATGTTCGAGTAAATTGCATAAATCGTCCTTAAAGTCTATCCAAATTGTATGTATTGTCCTAAATGTTATGAAAGTGCAAGGATCGTCCCTGTTTGGAAACTTTAATGCAAGTTTCATCTTTTTGGGAATTTTTTGGGACAAAACCTGCAAAATAGCTAAAACATTTGGGACGAAACCTGTAAAATGACCAGACGTTTGGGATAAAAATTTACAAAATCATTTGATTTTCGGACGATATCAGCACTTTCAAAAGATTTTGGACGAAATCTGGAAAATGACCAAACCTTAAGGACGATTTATGCAATTCTCTCTAGATGTTCAAGTATTAAGAACGGGCTATCATAGCCGGAACATGTCAAGGAAGTTCTTTGAACTTACCTAACTACAGGTACAATATTACTATTGTCTAACGGGAAACTGGAGGAATGAAAACAGTGGCGTAACCTCAAGAGTCGTGATTCAAGACCACTTATTCAAAGCATCTATCAAGCATTTGATGAAAGTTAAAGAACAAATTAAGGCAAAGACTTCCGCAACTTTGATATTCAAGATCTCCCCTAAAGATATCAAGATTATCAAGGGAGATTGTTCGCAAGCTTTCAAGATGATGTATCATATGAGTATGTGGGAGAAGACACAAGATCACAAGTTTTCAACATTTTAATATCAATTCAAGGCAAAAGATTTAAGATCCAAGATCAAAAGTCATGAATGGAACTATGAGAGAATTTTCAAGACAACAAGTTTCAAAAGTTTGCAACAACAATAAACTGAAGTCACATATTAAACGACCATCCCTTCGGGGGGGATTGTTAGCCGTATAAAAATTGATGATCATATAATATACCGACACGAAGCTCGTGAAAAATGCTATCTATTGGTGTCGAGAATTCCAAGCTAGTATTGTCTAGTTTACGATTTTAGTCCCGAACACACAAATGATAAAGCCCTTTGTCTCGGGTTCTTAGGAGTATCAAAGGACCTAAGCTCTCATTTGTGTGTGTGTTTTTTTTCTATTTTTTAGTTTGTAGAGAGAGATTTTACTTTGTTTTCTCTCTATAATATTCCACCATCTTTGTTTTCCTTTATTCTATTTTTAATCTAACATTTCTTTTTGTTTTAATCTTCTCTTTTATTTCTTCACGTTTTATACTCGCAGCATATCATCTACTTGTGGTGTTCATGTAACTATAATCCTGACATAAACAAAATTGATTTATGAATAAAATACGTGTGTGCACCCGAATTACAACTAGTTTATATTACGATACAATCTTTTATACATATACAAATTATTAAAATTCAGAAAATGATTTTATTGTTACGAATGAGAGATATTAAGTTTATAATCAAGCATTTTAATTGAAAATATAACTAAAAATATTATATTTGGTCAAACTCATCTAAATTTTATCCAACATAATAAATATGTGTAAAAATACATGTATTAATAGAAGAAAACAAAATGACATGAAATTAATATACTTTTTAGTTGTTAAATTAAAATACAATTTATGAATTAATTTAATTACTTTCAGTGTTTATTTAATAAGTTTAAAAATCTAATAAATACCCCCTAAACTTCATATTATTTTAGAAAACATATATATTTTTTATTATCACTGTTTATTTAATCAATTAAAACACATAATTACAAATATTAAAGTGCAAGCACGAGTAATAGTGATATCTAAATGAATACAAGAGATTTCACACATACAAAAGACTCATGTTATTCCTCTTAATAAGATTATGTGAGGAGGTACGCAAAATTATATTTTTTACTAATGACATTCAATAACAGCTCGTGTTATTCAACTGCATAAGTTTAACCCACGCGTACACGGATCTAAAAGTTAAATTCGGCTAAAATTATTAGCAATAGGATCTTATATACCAAAAGGCATGTTAGAAGCAAGAAACGTACCTGCCACATTAAGATATTATAACGTATTATAGTTTACAAAAAGCGTATGAATAGTGTTTGGTTTTTTTATTAATATATACAGTATAGATCATAGTCTAGAATAATTGAAAGTAACATAGTTGTAACTGGTCGAGCTTAAAAGCCCATGTTAGGTCGCGGTTGGGAGACCATAGCGGCCACTTATGTACAATAAGTACCTCTTACCACTTGGGAAGATGTGTTGGTTCTTTCATTATTTACACACACATCAAAGTGTGTGTTTTTTAGTAAAGGGGTTTTCCCCGACAAAAGAACACATCAAAGTGTGTTTCTCTCACTAGAACATCCTACCTTCTTCTCTTTCTAAACTCTTACTTATAAATATATTGTGGTGTGATGACTTTCAATTTTTTACAATTGGTATCAGATACAGATTGGATGGGGAACTTTAATAAAAATTATATGTATAATTGGATTTACGTTTATCTCCCTACATTTTGTTAAACTAATTTGAATCAATTGATATCCAAAATATTCAAATATTGGTGCATTCTATGTCTGGGCTCTACCCCACATGTGCTAAATAAATTTTCAAATATCAAGACACGCATGTAAGGGGAGAAAATAGATTTAATGAATAAACCATTCATAGTACAAAAACTTTGATATATATCATAAGTACTATACTAGTTTTAAATGGTTTTCATGCTGATAATGTACTTACCCATCAGCCAATTACTTCACTATGATTATGGTGACAAAAGGATGGTAGGTCATGTATAAGTCCTATGATATAGCAAGAACCGATGGATCTACCCAAGGGCGTCCTATTGTTAGACATAGCAATTATTAGAAAAAATGGAGTTGAATTTGAACATAGTAAACTGCCGATCAATGACGTAAGCTAGCACTAGAACAATCATAACAAGGTGCTAGTGATGACGTCTTGGTAATCATTGAAGATGTTGAATAATGAAAAAGAATTGTAAAGATAAAGGTTGAAAAAAATGCAACCCTCCATTCACTTAGGCACAAACTAGCTCAATGCATATGCTATCAGAATCACCATGTTGATTGTTGATATTGAAGATAAACATCATGGACACAGTGATGCAAAGCACAAACCTTCCTAGCTAACTCGAGTGTCTGCCTAAAGTTATTTGTAATAATGTCAAGGATTTTTAACACATTATCTATCGACTTCTAACTCAGAGTAAGTATATATTAAAAAAGTGAGAGTCAGCTCTTGCCCCTGATCTTTAAACTCAAACTGTGCACTCATCAATTCTATAGCCAATAAGGAAACTATAAATCTCATTAGGATACTTACATGATAACACTTGCTGTTCACAACCAAAAAACACAAGTGTAATATATTTATACAGTCCTACGCAGATCTTCATGATCTTTCTAGAACATTCGAGTGATAACCTTGAGTATTTAAAATCAAGAATGGAAATCCTTCTAGTGTTAACATCAAACATCACTGTGGTAGGTCATGTATAAGATTCACTATCAATCAAACATGTGTCGACTGGAAATCAAAAATGGTGGGATTCTTAGTTGAATCAAACTTGTTCCAGGATTTGTTGTAATTTCCTTGTGATATTTCTAGAACATTTAGAGTAATACAATTATGTATTTACAGTGACGAATGTAAATCCTTTTAATGTTAACATCAAACAACACTTCAGTGGGTAACTTGCAAGAATTTTTATTAATCAAGCTTGTACCAATCCGAAAGCAACAATAATGTAATTCTAAATGAATCAAACTTATTCTAGGATTAGAATTGACGACCATAATCAGAAGAGTAACTATCCAACTGATTCACACTTACTATCGTAGTCTAGTTTTTAAGACGGTCAGGGTAACGAGAACAGGCTAGTGCAACCGGAAAACCATGTCAAGGAGATTATTAATTGAATCTACCTGATGACACTTACGATATCTAATTACTGTATAATGGTCCTCATAGAGCCAGAGGTTAATGCTACTTGATTAAAATGAATGACAAAGTCATATTCATTCGTGTCATTGTATTGTTGCTAACTGTCTTACACAGGTTATAAAAAACTAGCTTTTGAACTCGTACACATTTTAGTTATTGGTAGATAGTGATAAATTGTATTATAGTAATATCTGATAATTTTGTTTTAAAACTAAATATTGGGATATTCATACATCTATAGTTTTTCAATATTTGATATTGTTCAATAAAATATTACTAAATCTTTGACACTTATATAATTATAATACTCGTACAGGCACATGTTTTTTACATGATGTGTTAACATTCTTTAATATTTTTAATTGGCATGATGTTTATGTCGATTTTCTTTACATTTAACTACTTTTATCATTTTCTAGACGTTATGTGCGTTTAGCATCACATAATGACATTGAAAAAAATATCTGAAAGCAACGCATTGAAGTGTTTATCCAACAATATGTTGGAAATCTTAATATCACAATGTAACACTCTCTGCATGGTTCCTTGGGGATTGTGAAGAAACTTAAGCCCACGAGTTGTCCCAATGCAGATGCTAAGCCTTTGTTTCCAGGAGAGACTAGCGCTACTAATTAGCTTGCTTAGGCTTCCATTAGGCGCATACTCATACACAAGGATATTTTCACCTTTCTTGTCACAATAGCCTAAAAGAGACACACGATTTTCATGTTTGCTAAAAAAATCGAGAAATACAGATTTTCACAATAGCCTAAAAGAGACACAATAGCCCCAATGCAGATGCTAAGCCTTTGTTTCCAAGATGACACGCACAAATTGAGAAATGGTCCAACATTTTTTTCCTACCATTTTCTAGGGTTGCTAAAAAAAGAATTGTTGATGAATGTGGGGGAAAGAAGAACAATGCAGCCTATAGTAAGTTTTATGAGAAAGCCATTAAGAAGGAATCTGATAAAGTGGTTATGTTAGGTTGGGAGAGAGATAAGTTAAGGGTGGATTTGTTTGTATACTCGGGCGGTTCTTTGACTGATCAAATTAAGGCTACATGGTCGGAGGATATGGTTGAGTATTATGACGATGCCCTTGAGAATATATATAGTGATAGGATAAACGGGCATTACAATGATGTGCAAGGTGTTTCAAATGCTACTGCAGAATTTGTGTCCCGGGATGAAGTTAGTAATACTCATGATGTGTCTATGGCAGAAGTACAAGGGGGTGTGGCTGCCGATTCTTCTAATTTTCAATGATAGGAAAACTTGCTGCGTGGAATGTTCAAGGGTTAAATTCGGCCCTTAAACAAAAGGAAGTTAAAGATTTGATTAGGGAAAATCATCTTTGTATGTTTGGTGTGATAGAATCTAAATTAAGGAAGAAATCCGTTAATAATGTTTTGGATGGTATGTTTGGTAATTGGTCTCGGGCGTCGAATTCTGTTGACAGCAGGAAGGGTTGTAGGCTTGATGTTGGGTGGGATCCGGCTGTGATTGGTACATTTTATTTTACTAGTTGAAAGTTAGTTTCTCGGTATCCTCACGAATTGATCACAGCTCAAAGTGGAATGATTTGTTCTTGGTGACAAAAATGGGTTTTGGTTTTCTATTCTAAATAAAGATTAAAGCCAGTAACAGTTAATAAATAAAAATAAAACTTGAATTAAAATTAAGCAGTTAAATGGTAAAACTGTAAAAGAACCTTACTGAAAAACTTGCTCTATTCGGAATATTATGCTACCCGGAATAAACTAGCTCTATGCGGAATATTTCACTCTATTCGGAAAATATAGGCTATTCGGAATATTGGACCATGCGGAATAAACTTGCTCTATTCGGAATAATCTCTATGCTGAATAAAAAGGGCTACTCGGAATCTTGGGCTTTTCGGAATAAATAATCCTATGCGGAAAAATCAAGGCTATGCGGAACAATGGAAACCATTCGGAATATAGGCACTATGCGGAATAATTGAAATATTCTGAATGGAAGAAAATGAAGGGAGACTATCCGGAATATATGAAATATTCCGAATAAGGAAAAAGGAAAAAGGCAATTCGGAATATATGAATATTCCGAATAAGGGTCAAGGCAAATGGACTATTCGGAATAAATAGACATTCCGAGTAAGGGACAAAACCAAGTGACTATTCGGAATGAACTGGACGAAGAACAGTAACAGAAACTTAAAAACAGGGGAAAACGAATTTTTACCAAATCAAGCCAAATAAACAAAAAGGTTTAACCAAATTAACCAACAATCATCTATTAACCATAAGGATCAAATCCCAATCATAAAAACACAAATTCAACAACTTTTTAAGATCAAAACTCAAATTAATAAAAAATTAAGAACTTTGAATAAAAAGATGATGATGAACAAGAGTAATGAAAAGATTAAATGAACTTGTATTGATGATTAAGATTCGATAAACAAGATGAAAGGGTTACACTTACACAATTCAAGAAGAAAATCAAAGAAGAAGAAAACCACTCCTTAAGGGAGATGGTTCTTCCTACGGAATAGGAAAAGAAATAACAGAAAACTAAAACTAGGTGCAAAAATTGTGAGGGTGATTCCCTTATATAGGCTAAGTGGTTGGTTGGTGAGTGGGCTTTCTCCCTTTTTCTTGTCTTCTCGTCTTTTCAGAAAAGTTGACGTTTTTTATTCTGATTCGGGATTTGTCGACGATTAAATTCAACTCGTCTTTTAATTTCTTCGTTTAATAGACTTGAGTTTCTTCGACATATGTAAATCTTCCATCTTTGGTCCTTTTCTTCGATAAATCTTCAAATAGGCCCATTGACTTCAAATCTTTTGCATCTCTTGGACAATAGACTTCGTCTTTAGTCTCTTTCCTTGATAAAACTCTTGTAATCCCATGTTTTCTTCAATAATTATCCGGTTGACTCTGAAAACACAATAAACACAAAAACCACGCATAATTCCAAACAAATGATATTAAATACGTGTTTTGGTCTTGTTTTAGCCAGAAATAAGTGTTAAAAGGATGGGTGTTTTCACACCTATCAAATCCCCTACACTTAACCATTGCCATGCCCTCATGCAATGCTTAGTGATAAAGCAAATTTACACTTTTCTCATAATCAATCAACCTTGGCCTTATTAACATACTACTAAACAAAAATTTAAATACTAAGAGAAACCAAAACTTTAAATTAAACAAAAGGATGGAAATAACTTGCAAAGAGATCAAGGACTTACATTAGGGCTTTGGTGCTGCGAAGATTTATCATCCTCAAGTTTCACGTTCCCCAAACTAAGCTTAAAAATGAGATCATTGTTATTATAAGTTAGCATATCAAACACTTACACACATGGCTTAATTAAATGCTTAAACTCCCCTTTTCCTAGGTGTATCTCTTATATTTTATTTTTATCTTAGAATGATCATGAAGATGCATTTTTGGACTTCTTTCGATAGTTTTTTTAAGCTGAAAGCAAAGTAGGACGATTTGATTAATAGTTAGCTAAAGGACAAAATCTCTTAAAACTGCTTCTCGGGATATCAAAAAGTTCATATCTTGGCATAACTTGGTTCACGATTTGAGACCTTTCTCGGGCCGATATTTGGCATGTACTTCATACTTCATATCTTCGAGAGACGTTCTTGAGATAATGGTCTTCTCGTCGTTAATAGAGTTTCTTCACTTGGAGACTTTTGAGGGGTACTCCAACTTTGTTGACCACGACTTCATGATTATTTCTTCAATCTCTAATTGGGATTTTGAGATACAACGATCCGCCTCCTTTTCGGACTTGGATCTATTTATCCTCATACCTTGTTAGGGTCTTTTCGGATAGACTTCTCCATGATCTTTATGGGAGTTGATTGCTTTTCGTCGTGAGTCCTAATCCTTCATATTGATTTTGGGAATTATGCTTTACACATCACTTTGGATCTTCAGCAATAAAATGGAATCCTCATGCCTTGTTAGGGCCTTTTCGGACTCGCCAATCTTCGCGCCCCGCTTCATAAGTTATGCCTTGGCTATGAACTCTTATCATTACCGAGCAACTTTTAAACGATCTTGGGCTAGAAGCTAAGTAACTTTTCAAATCGTACGACCTTACTTATTGCAGATAAATTATTAGCAATTGATGGGAGAATAGGCAAATAATTACACCAAGTGAGCTTGTGCAAGAATACCGACTTATAATTGACTCTATCATTTCTCGTCCTCCACAATTTAAAATCTCAAGTAATGAGACTCGTGGATACTTAGCCTAATCAACCAATTAAGGTCTACATGGTTAAGAATACTAGCTAGAACAAATTTGGACAAGTCTATTCGGGTTGAGTCAAAATAATCGCAACAGGCCTAATATGTCAATGATTTCAATACTAGCTACACCACTTATTAATATTTTTGACTTTATTGCGGGATATATACATACGAAAGCAACGATAAAAATTTAAAAATTACGACTAAATGGCCAAAGTTAATTAAAAATTCGAAAAATGTTGAAAAAGATGAATTTCCGGTTAAATGAAGGCATTTTCATGGAAAAGTCCACTTAAAACTTCGATAGAAGTTCCCCCTACACTTAAGATAAACATTGTCCTCAATGTTTAAGCATGTGGGAAAAGTCTCCCCTACACTTATGACATTGTGCACGTTGGTTAAATCAAGTTATGGAAAGGACGACTAAAGTGATCAATTTCAAATGTGAGTATGAAGAAAATTGAATCACGAAAGTTGAGAGATAGAACTGGATTTCGGATAACACGGGAGCACGGTTCTTCAAAGATTCCAAGAGTGCAGTTATCCCTGTAATCACAGCACCACACAAAGACAAACACCTATATAGGTCCCCCTACACTTAGGAGGTTAAAACGAAAAGGGATAGATACTCGGGCTGCCTCCCGAGGAGCGCTTTTTTTTGATAACCGAGTCACGAGCCTGACTCGACCAAAAATTAGTTCATGGGGAACGTGGTGAGGGATGGAATCATCTCATGAGAGATGTCCTCACCAAAGTACAACTTCACTCGTTGGCCATTCACCTTAAAATTAGGTCCATTAGGTTTAGCGAGCTCGAGAGTACCATATGGAAAAATTTGGGCAATGGTGAATGGGCCGGACCAACGAGATTTCAGCTTGCCCGAAAAGATTTTCAACCGAGAGTTAAAGAGTAAAACTTTTTCTCCAACTTGGAACTCTTGGTTCTTAATCTTAGAGTCATGAATGAGCTTAGTCTTTTCCTTATAGATCAAAGAATTTTCATAAGCATCATTACGGAGTTCATTCAGCTCATTGAGTTGGATCTTGCATAGGTCACCGGCTTTGTTGATATAAAAATTAGCCCACTTCAAGGCCCAGTAAGCCTTGTGCTCCAACTCAATGGGGAGGTGGCACGCTTTCCCGTACACGAGACGATATGGTGTACAACCAATCGGAGTCTTGTATGCGGTACGAAAAGCCCACAAAGCATCATCAAGTTTGTTAGCCCATGAGGCACGATGCTCTCCCACGGTTCTTTCCAGAATTCGCTTTAGTCCTCGGTTGGATATTTCAGCCTGGCCATTAGTTTTTGGGTGGTAGGCAGTGGAAAGACGATGTAATACACCATACTTAGCCATGACTCTTGCGAGTTGGTCATTGCAAAAATGAGTCCCACGATCACTAATAATGGCACGAGGCACACCGAATCTAGCGAATAGCAATTTCAAAAAGTTACAAACCACCCTTGCGTCATTAGTGGGTAAAGCTTTGGCTTCAACCCACTTTGAAACGTAGTCAACGGCTACAAGGATGTATTTGTTTCCTTTAGAAGAAGGGAATGGCCCCATAAAGTCGATACCCCAAACATCAAATATTTCACATTCCTGAATAAAATTCTGAGGCATCTCGTCTTTATGTGTGATCTTCCCTTGTTTTTGGCAAGCATCACAATGTTTAACCATCTCGTGAGCATCACGATAGATGGTGGGCCAATAAAATCCCGAGTCAAACACTTTTTTGGCGGTGTAGTTGGGACCAAAGTGACCACCGGTGGGTCCTTTGTGGCAAGCGTCAAGGATTTCTAAAGCTGCCGGTCCATCAACACATCGGCGAATAATCAAGTCGGCACATTGTTTGAATAGGTAAGGGTCGTCCCAGAAATAATGTTCAACATCTTTAAAGAACTTTTTCTTTTGTTGGGATGTTAACCCTTCCTTGAGAATTCCACCCGCCAAGTAGTTTGCAATGTCCGCAAACCACGGGGTTTCATCAGAATTCGAATTGATAGTCATTAAGGTCTCCAAGGGGAAAGAATCGTTGATTTCTTTGTTCGGATGATCCCCTTGGTAAGGATCCTCAAGTCTACTGAGATGATCCGCGGCTAGGTTTTCAGCTCCTTTTTTATCGCGAATTTCGATTTTAAATTCTTGGAGTAGCAAAACCCAGCGGAGAAGTCTTGGTTTGGAGTCTTGTTTAGTCAACAAGTACTTCAACGCGGAATGATCGGTGTAAACGATTGTGGTGGAAAGGACAAGATAGGGGCGGAACTTTTCAAAGGCATAGACAACAGCTAAAAGCTCTTTTTCGGTTGTCGTGTAATGCAATTGGGCCCCAGTCATTGTCTTGCTAGCGTAATGGATTGGTTGGAAGTGTTTATTCACTCTTTGGCCCAGAACCGCTCCAATAGCAAAGTCAGCTACCAATTAGGGGTAACCAAGACGGGTGCCTTAGTTCGCTTATCCTTAAGCAAGTGGAAGGCTTCAAGACACTCTTTGGAAAAGATAAAAGGAGTATCTTTTTCCAAGAGGTGGGTCATCGGGCGAGCGATTTGAGAAAAATCTTTGATGAATCGACGGTAGAAGCCCGCATGACCAAGGAAACTTCTCACACCCTTTACGGTTGAAGGTGTAGGCAACTTAGCGATAACATCGACTTTAGCACAGTCTACTTCAAGACCGGCTTTGGAGATCTTGTGTCCTAGCACGATGCCCTCTTTTACCATGAAATGGCATTTTTCCCAATTAAGAACAAGGCGAGTGTCTTCACACCGCTTAAGCATACGTTCTAAATTGGCAAGGCAAGCAGAGAAAGAATCGCCATAAACCGAGAAATCATCCATGAATACTTCCATAGTGTCTTCCACCATGTCATGGAATATAGCCATCATACACCTTTGGAATGTCCCAGGAGCATTGCATAAACCAAAAGGCATACGTTTGTAAGCAAATGTTCCATAGGGACAAGTGAATGTGGTCTTTTCTTGGTCCTTGGGATCGATGGGAATTTGAAAATACCCGGAGAAACCGTCTAAAAATCAGTAATAGTCATTACCAGCTAGACGCTCGAGCATTTGATTCATGAAAGGAAGAGAAAAGTGATCTTTTCTCGTGGCATCATTGAGCTTGCGATAATCAGTACAAACTCTCCACCCAGTAACGAGACGAGTGGGAATCAACTCGTTGTGTTCATTGGGAACAACGGTTATTCCGCCCTTCTTGGGCACACAATGGACGGGACTTACCCACGGCGAATCCGAGATAGGGTAGATCAAGCCGGCATCTAGAAGTTTGATAACCTCTTGTTTGATGACGTCATCAATTCGAGGATTAACCCTTCTTTGGCTCTGGATTGCGGGTTTAAAGTCATCTTCCATGAGAATCTTGTGAGTACAAAAGTTCGGATCAATTCCGCGGATTTCGGAAATTTTCCAAGCAATTGCCTTCTTATGATCTTTAAGCACGGCGATGAGGCGAGATTTTTCGTCTTCTTTTAAGTCCTTCACGATGATGATGGGCGACTTCTTCTCTTCTTCAATGACACATACTCGAGATGGGGCGGCAACTCCTTAAGTTCTAAATCCGGAGGATTTTCGATGGGAGGCGTTTTCAAAGTTGGAGCATCGATGGCAATAACCGTGGGAGATGGTGGAGAAGGATTGTCTTCTTTAAGAAGGTTCTCAATGAGGCGGAGATCTTCATCCCAATTGGAGGTAGAATCGTCATTAGCTAAGTTCACATCTCCCATGGTGGCTTCTAAATCTTTCCAAAGGAAATCACTTTCTCCAAATAGAGATAGTGATGAATCGATAGAGGAAACGGTCTCAACATTGGGAAGAGAGGTAGGAATACTTTTGCAAGCATCTTTGAAGTGTTCTTCACAAGCCTCATCAAGAACGTCAATACAATTAACACTCTCGTTAGAATAAGGCTGTTTAGACAACTTTCCCATGTTGAAGACGATTTTATCATCACCCACTCTCATGATAAGCTCACCGGCTTCAACATCGATGAGAGTGCGACCGGTCCTCAAGAATGGACGACCAACAATTAATGGCACACGAGGGTCCATATCGTAGTCAACAACGACGAAATCGGCAGGAAAAGTGAATTTGTCGACTCCTACAAAGACATCTTCGGCTATCCCCACTGGATAAGCAACCGTACGGTTAGCTAATTCCAAAGTCATTTTGGTGGGGACTAGCTCAGGGAGAGATAATTGCTTCCAAACACTTAAAGGCATTAAGTTGATACTGGCACCTAGATCGGCTAGGTCCATGCAATTCTCTACTCCCGGGAAGTTACAAGGGATTAAGAAACGACACGGATCACCAAGCTTGGTTGGCAATTTCCTTAAGAGCACTGCAGAGAAATTCTCATTAAGTTGGGTGTTAGCAATATCAAGAAGCTTCTCCTTGTCACTAAGAAGATCTTTTAACATTTTCGCGTATTTGGGCATGTGAGCGAGAGCCTCAGCGAAGGAGATGTTAAAATTCAATTGTTTAAACATTTTAAGAAAGTTCGAAACCTGTATATCGTCCTTGCTTTTGAGCTTCTCTTTCCTCAACCTAGATGGATAAGGTATATCGGAAGAAGAGGAAGGCTTTGGAATCGAAGGATCACTCACATCCTTGGGTGGAGGAGGGGTAGAAGTAAGAGGCGGAGAAATTGGGGAAGGAGAAGGATGAGGAATAGGAGCAGGTGACTCGTTCTCCTTAGTCACAACCACCGGTGGAGGTATAGGAAGCTCGGGTTCCTTGGTACCTCTGCCACTGCGAGTGGTGATTGCTTTCATCTCCCCACTTGGATTCGCAACGGTGTTACTCGGAAGAGTAGCCGAAGAAGAGGGTTGATTACCTTGGAAGAAACTAGCCATCATATTCTTTAAGTCATTCGTTTGACTATCCAAAGTGTTTCTCATATCAGCTCTCAGATCGTTCCCTTGTTTCACCATGTCTGCTTTCAAGTTGAGCACTTCCCGCTGAAGATTTCCCACGATCACATCGTTAGTCCGCATGTAGGTTTCCACTTCTTGGTGTAAAGCGGTGGGTTGGTTGGGAGGAGCATTGTATGCGGGTGGTTGATAAGCAGGTTACTGGTAAACTTGGTTGTTTCTTTGAGGTGGATATGGTTGTTTGTGAGGTGGAATGTATGGTCCACGAGGTTGTTGTTGTTGTTGAGGAGGGCGATTGAGGCTTTGTTGTTGGTTTGGGTTGTTAGGAGGAAAACCGGGTGGTGAGAGATAGTTGTTAGAGCAGTAGCTAAGCAGGTTGCGGTCACCTTGAGGACGAGCTTGATAAGCGGGTTGAGGATAGGTGCCATAAGCTGCATTCACATTCTCAGAAGGGTAGTCTTGGGTGGCAGTACAAGTGCTGTAAGAGTGAGGACCCCCACATATTTCACATGGTTGGCTGACAGCATTGACTTGAGCGTTTTTAGCGTTTCTAGCGTTGATGCTGTTGGTGTTGCTGGCGGTTTGGGCAGCAAGCGATTCAAGAAGCGCAGTGATTTTGTCAAGTCGCTTGTCGCTGTCACTAGTACTACCACTAGCGACATTGGTCCGAACACTCTTGGTTTGCACACGAGACTTATTCTCAATGATATCCCAAGCAGCATTGGAAGTCTTAGCCAAAAGATTACCCCCCGAGGCACTGTTTAGTGAATCTTGGTCATTCATGCTTAAACCATTATAAAAAGTATTGATTTGGTGCACTTTGGTAAAACCATATTGTGGGCATTTTCTCAAAAGGTCTTTGAAACGGTCCCAAGATTCACTAAACGACTCATCGTACTTTTGTTCAAAATTGATAATTTCATTCCGCAAAGCGGTAGTACGAGAGGGTGGGAAAAAGTAGTTGATAAACTTGGTCTCCAAATCCGTCCATGAAAGAATACTCTGTGGAGGTTCCTTAGCAAGCCAATGTCGGGCTTGTCCCTCTAAAGAAAAGGGAAAAAGTTGTAAACGGATTACCTCTTGTGGAACGCCATTGAATTTGACCGTATTGGTGAGTTGCTAGAATCTCTTGATGTGGTCATGTGGATCATCAATGGTACGCCCCAAGAATGGTTGAGCAGAGACCATCTGGATAAATCCGGATTTGAGCTCAAAATTGTTGGCTGCAATCGCGGGAATGACAATTGGATCATTGTTACCATCTACGTGTGCTTGCAGAAGTTCAATCATCGGGCGATTATCCGGTAGAGGCTCATTGTTGTTGTTATTATTGTTGTTGAAAGGTGGATTGTTATTGTTATTATTATTGTTTTGAGGTGGGTTATTGTTGTTGTTTTGTACACCGGGCATGTCTAAGTCTTCGAGAGGCTCGGGCTCTTGATAAGACGTTGATCGTGTACGCATGCACCTACAAAAGAACTAACAAGACAAAAGCAAAGCAAAAATATTTTTGGTTTTTATGTTTTAAATTTTTAGGATTTTTGAAAATTTTATATTTTTTTTGGGTTTTTGAGAAGTTTTATGAAAAAGTAACGTTCCCGGTGAACGGATCCCAAAATCCAAGTTCTCACAAAAAACTGTTGATCTTAACGAGAAGAGCCGGCAACGGCGCCATTTGGTACATGCAATTTTACTAGTTGAATGTTCGTTTCTCGGTATCCTCTCGAATTGATCACAGCTCAAAGTGGAATGATTTGTTCTTTGTGACAAAAATGGGTTTTGGTTTTCTATTCTAAATAAAGATTAAAGCCAGTAACAGTTAATCAATAAAAATAAAACTTGAATTAAAATTAAGCAATTAAATGGTAAAACTGTAAAAGAACCTTACTGAAAAACTTGCTCTATTCGGAATATTATGCTACCCGGAATAAACTAGCTCTATGCGGAATATTTCACTCTATTCGGAAAATATAGGCTATTCGGAATATTGGACCATGCGGAATAAACTTGCTCTATTCGGAATAATCTCTATGCTGAATAAAAAGGGCTACTCGGAATCTTGGGCTTTTCGGAATAAATAATCCTATGCGGAAAAATCAAGGCTATGCGGAACAATGGAAACCATTCGGAATATAGGCACTATGCGGAATAATTGAAATATTCCGAATGGAAGAAAATGAAGGGAGACTATCCGGAATATATGAAATATTCCGAATACGGAAAAAGGAAAAAGGCAATTCGGAATATATGAATATTCCGAATAAGGGTCAAGGCAAATGGACTATTCGGAATAAATAGACATTCCGAGTAAGGGACAAAACCAAGTGACTATTCGGAATGAACTGGACGAAGAACAGTAACAGAAACTTAAAAACAGGGGAAAACGAATTTTTACCAAATCAAGCCAAATAAACAAAAAGGTTTAACCAAATTAACCAACAATCATCTATTAACCATAAGGATCAAATCCCAATCATAAAAACACAAATTCAACAACTTTTTAAGATCAAAACTCAAATTAATAAAAACTTAAGAACTTTGAATAAAAAGATGATGATGAACAAGAGTAATGAAAAGATTAATGAACTTGTATTGATGATTAAGATTCGATAAACAAGAAGAAAGGGTTACACTTACACAATTCAAGAAGAAAATCAAAGAAGAAGAAAACCACTCCTTAAGGGAGATGGTTCTTCCTACGGAATAGGAAAAGAAATAACAGAAAACTAAAACTAGGTGCAAAAATTGTGAGGGTGATTCCCTTATATAGGCTAAGTGGTTGGTTGGTGAGTGGGCTTTCTCCCTTTCTTCTTGTCTTCTCGTCTTTTCAAAAAATTTGACGTTTTCGATTCTGATTCGGGATTTGTCGACGATTAAATTCAACTCGTCTTTTAATTTCTTCATTTAATAGACTTGAGTTTCTTCGACATATGTAAATCTTCCATCTTTGGTCCTTTTCTTCGATAAATCTTCAAATAGGCCCATTGACTTCAAATCTTTTGCATCTCTTGGACAATAGACTTTGTCTTTAGTCTCTTTCCTTGATAAATCCCGTGTAATCCCATGTTTTCTTCTATAATTATTCGGTTGACTCTGAAAACACAATAAACACAAAAACCACGCATAATTCCAAACAAATGATATTAAATACGTGTTTTGGTCTTGTTTTAGCCAGAAATAAGTGGTAAAAGGATGGGTGTTTTCACACTTATCAGTGATAAATGCTAGATTGATATCTCACATTGATCAAGTTATGCATTTTGAAGTGATGTTTATGAGTGACCAAAGTAAGTTTTTTGTTTCTTTCATTTATGGTGAGATTTATGAGAAGAGTAGGAAACTTCTTTGGAAAAACTTAGTTGAGCATAAATCGGATGTTGGTGATTCTCCTTGGTTGCTTTTGGGGGATTTTAATGTTATGTTTACGTTTGATGAAAGTTCTAGTTACTATAGTTCGAGAGTTGGGGGGTATGAGTGAGTTTAGGAATTGTGTTTATACTCTAGAAGTGGAAGACCTTTGTAGTAATGGCATGTTTTATACTTGGATAGAAAAAAGGAATGACCCTAGTAGTGGTATCCTTAAAAAATTAGACAGGGTCATGTGTAGTGAGAAGTTTTCTCATATGTTCGGTAGAAGCTTTGCTAACTTCCTACCATACATGTCATATGATCATTGTCCGGTCTTGGTTAGTTTTCCTGATGTGAAGAGTTCTAAGCCTAGGTCGTTTAGGTTTATGAATTTTCTAGCAGAGAAGGAGGGGTTTATTGCTGCTGTTAAAGAGAATTGGTTTGTTGATGTTAGAGGGTATTCCATGTTTATTCTGGCCAAGAGGTTGAAGAATATGAAGAGATATATGAGGAGGCTTAACAGAGAGAATGGGAATGTCTTTGATAAAGTGAAGGCGTTAAAGGTTGATTTAGAGAATGTGCAACGCATGTTAGATGGAGATCCCCTTAATCCTCTATTAAGAGAAGAAGAGAGAATTTTTCTAAGGCTTATCATCATGCTGTTATTGATGAGGAGAGGGTTCTTAAGCAGAAGACCAAAATTGAGTGGTTAAGAGAAGGAGATTTTAATATTGCATATTTTCACAAGTTTCTTAAAGGAAAGACTAATAGAAGAAGGATTGATGCTGTTAGTGATGATGCTGGGAATACGTTTTATGGGAATGATATTTATAATCCTTTTGTGGAATATTATGAGAATCTATTCCATAAAGGTGATGATTGTTTTGAGATTGAAGACATTGATGGCCTGTTCTATAAATCGCTTGATCCTGTTGTTGCTCAGTCCATGATTAGGCCAGTGTTAGACGAAGAAGTGAGGATAGCCATGTTTGATATTAACGATGACAAAGCTGCAGGACTGGACGGTTATACTTCAAAGTTTTTCAAGAAGGCTTGGAGTGTGGTTGGCCCATATGTCTGTAATGCGGTGAAAGAATATTTCTCATCAGGGAAGTTGTTATCTGAGTTTAACACTAATCTGGTTTCTCTTATACCAAAGCTTAAGGTTTCTAGGAATTTGTCTGATTTTCGACCTATTGCTTGTTGTAGTATGGTTTATAAGTGTATTAGTAAGGTTTTGACTAATAAGCTTAAGGAGGGTTTAGATGGGTTAGTTGACAATAATCAGTGTGCCTTTATTCTCGGTAGACACATTAGTGATAATATTTTAATTACTCAAGAGCTTATGGCTGGCTGTGAGAGAACTACTGGGATTAAGAACTATGCTTTTAAGGTTGATATAAGGAAGGCGCATGACACTGTGAATTGGAATTTTCTTAAGACCATTCTTGTTAAGATTGGCTTCCATGATAAAATGGTTACTTGGATCATGGTTTGTCTAACTACAGCCTCCTTCTCTATTTGTATTAATGGGGAGGTTCATGGTTTCGTTAAGAGTGGTATGGGTTTGAGGCAGGGTGATCCTATATCACCCTATCTGTTCACGTTAGTCATGAAAGTCTTAAATTTGATGATTAAAAGACATATTATGCTTGATAAGAAATTTAAGTTTCACCAGAATTGTAAGGATATGAAACTAACCCATTTATGCTATGCGGATGATTTTCTTCTTCTTTGTCATGCTGATGAATTCTCGGCTAGCATTTTAAGGAGAGGTTTGGATGAATTTAGTATGTGTTCTGGATTATATCCTAGTATGAAGAAGAGTATGGCTTACTTTAATAATGTTTCTGCTGATATTAAAGAAAGAATTTGTCTTGCTTTGCCTTTTAAGGAAGGGACCCTGCCAATTAGATATTTAGGAGTTCCTATGACTACTAAGAAGCTTCATAATGTTGATTGCAGGGTTTTGGTTGATAATATCAAGTATAGGATCATTTATTGGAAAAACAAATATCTGTCTTATGCTGGCAAATTGCAGTTGATTTCTTCTGTTTTATCCTCTTTGAGAGTCTATTGGGCTTCCATGTTTGTTTTACCAAGACACATTTGTGATAGCATAGATAAAGTTATGAAGAAATTTCTGTGGGGTTTTCATGAGGGTAGAAAAGGGTTTACAAGTGTACATTGGAAGGATATCTATAGACCCAAATGTCAGGGTGGTTTGGGGCATCGTACTACTAGGGATATGAATGATAGTCTTATGGTTAAACATCTTTGGAATGTGTTTAACAGGAAGGAGTCTTTATGGGTTAAATGGGTGGATTGTTATAGGCTTAAGGGTAGAAGTATATGGGATTGTCATATCCCTAGTCACTCGTCCTGGTTTTGGAGACACATTCTAATGCTTAGGGATAAAATTAGAAGTTTTGTTGGTGTAAAGGTTGGAAATGGGAGTAACTGTTTTATCTGGGTGGATAAATGGCATGAGAAGGGTCATCTGGGTAGTCTTATAGATGAGGCTCTTAGAAATTCTAGGGGTTTTAATAATAGAGATAAGGTTGCTGACAGAGTTGTCAATAACTTATGGTCTTGGCCTCATGATTGGAGTAGAAGAGATAAGAGTTCCCTTGATTTTGCTGTCCCGACCCTAAGTGATTGTGATGATAGATCCTTATGGTTCAATAAGTCCATGATTGAAACTAAGTTTAGTGTTAAGGAAGTTGGTAAGGCTCTTAGAGATGATATGCCTAACGTTTTATGGTATGAACATGTATGGTATCCTCAGTGTATTCCCCGACACTCATTTATCCTTTGGCTTACTTTGAAAGGTAGGTTAAAGACTCAGGATAGGCTGTCCAAGTGGTTCCACATTGATATGGTTATGTTCCCACTTTGTAATTCTGTCTTGGAAACTAATGCTCATCTTTTCTTTGAGTGTCAATTTTCTAGATTTGTGTGGGATAGATTCAAGGTTATGGCCAAGTTTGGTAATGTGTCATGTATATGGGCTGAAGTCGTTTCTGCTGTTTGTAGTAGGAAGGCTAGTAGGTCTATTTAGAGTGTGATTCAAAGGTTGGTGATGGGTGCTTCTGTTTATTATCTATGGTAGGAGAGAAATTCTAGGTTGTTTGCTAAAGTTTCTAGACCACCTGATGCTATTGTAGAGATCATTATCAGCATTGTCAGGTTCAAGCTTCTTGGCCTTAGTCTTAAATGGTCTTATGTTGTTAGTATTGTTGTTGAGGTGTGGGAGCTTCCTGGTCTGAAAGCTAAAAGAAGAGGTGACAGTGTGGTAGACATGGGTATTGATGATAGGTAGTTCTTATTCTATGACAGGGGTTTGTGAGTTGTTGAGTGGCTTACACTTTATTTGGTTTGCTTTTGTTTCCTTTTGTTTTGCCCAGGTCTGCAGTTTCTTGTGGTGGAATGAAGGGTTTCAAGATGATGATGTTCTGTTTGAGCAGCTGGTTATTATCATGTTTGGTAGCTGCTTCTTCATGGGGTAAGGAAGGCTCAGTCCATTGTTGTACTCTTTTTTCCTCCCATGGTTTCCCATTGGGTTTTACTTGGGAGATTTTTTAAGGAGGTAAAATGGACTAGCTGCTACACTGGCACTTCCTTTGAAGTATTGTACTCCAGCATGGTTGCAGGTTGTCTATTCCCTGTTTTCTTTATTACTTAGTCTTGGTAAGGGTTCTATGGGGGATGGATTGGACTATTTTGGATGCTTCCTTCTGGGTTGATTCAAGTAGTTCATGTATTCTGAAGTAGGCCTTTCTTATGACTAAGTAGTTGGAATTGGTTGTCCATTGGAGTGCATTGTTTAGTATTAGTTGTAGTCTAGGTTTCAAGTTTCTACTTTTTTACTTCTATTCCCTAGACTGTATCTAGTATTTGTATTTGAGCTTGGGTCTTTGTCCAATGCCATATGCTTTTTGTTCATGCCATAGTCTGTTAACAAGGGATGTGTCCTTGTTGATTTATTCTTTGGGCATTTGTATCAAACTTTTGCTTCTTGCCTTTCTCTCTTTATAAAATTTACCATTTAGAGTGAAAAAATATCTGATGTCGTTATATATAGAATCAAGGCTATTTATTTTCATCTCACAGTCGCGTTTTCGGTTTTGCCTTCAATTTTATATTATATTCCCTATAATAATCAAATAAGTCGATTTTAAACTCTTGCGTGGGTTAAACTGTGACAAATCTAACATTTTCAGGTAGTGAAATATTTTCTCGTATAATATTTTGAAACTTATTTTTGTGTTGGTTGACGAACTCACAATTTACGGATTTAAATTTGGGCTTACGTGCATAATTTGGCGTCTTTTACGACTAAACCGGAAACCTTAGGGTTACGTATTTACGTTTTTGAACTCCGTTTTTGATGAGACAATTTTTATTGGATTCGTTTTGTGACGGTGATTCATAATTTATAAAAACGTTTTTCGTAAAAAGACCCGAGGGCACGCAAATCGAGAAAACTAGAATCGAGAAATACCCGTAAACTAGTGAGATGGGACAAAACACTTTGCCCCATCCCACTAGCTTATATGGGACGGCAAGATGACACCACCACACATAGGTGGCATCAAGTCTTAGCTAGTTACACAAGTGTAAGCTTGTGCTTACTTGTTAAGCTAACCCTTTCCACTTTACAACAAAACTAGCAAATGGTTTCACTTCTACCATTTCCATCCATGCAATTCACTCAAAAACTCTCTCAACTCTCCCTCCTTGCCGTCCACTATAAGCTAACAAACATCCCATTTGATCTTTTCTAGCTATAAACCACATGTTTACTAGACCTATTAAGGTGTTTCCTTGAAGCCTTGATCATTTGGTGGCCATATTAACATCTTTGGAGGTGATTTGCTTGTGTCCTAGGGCTGATTTTCCAACATATGATCTTGATATTTGATGGTCTTGGAGATACTTGTTGTGTTCATCAAGTTCTTGCCTTCCTAAAACAAGAAATCCACTTGGATTGGTAAAGAAGATCATCCTCTACATTTTTCTCTTATTATTTTGTAAAGAACAAATGTATTTTCTTTCATTTTGTATATGTATATGATGTATATATGATGATAAAAATTTTGTGTGGGGATCAAGTGTTGATAAACATGCTTAAAAATGATGATAACCATAAGAAATGAAGCTAAAATCATGACTAATTAGTTGGCTGTATAAAAACAGTAGATAACTAAATGATAAACTGATAAAAATGCATGGTTTGATCTATTTACAGTAAGTAGATGATGTTATACACATGTGAGAGTTGGCCATGCAATGGAATCAAAATAATGAGTGAGATATGATCAAAACAAGTTAGGTGGTACAATCTGAATAAGCAGTTTTGTAGGGACTGTTAAGGTAACTTAGACTCAAAATGGGCAGTAGCTATAACTAAGTTATATGTAGAAAATATTATGAAGAAGTTTTCATACAAAAATGAGCTTCTAAGTCATTGTAGAACTCTAGATATGATAAAAATGGTTAATATGAAGTTAAAAATCAGATTTTTGGAAATAATGTTTATTATTATTATATAAGCACTCACTTTATAACGTATAAAATGTAAAATATAAACCCACTAACTTATAAAACTTATTTATATAAATGTATAAAAGGTTAATTAAATGGGTAAATTATATAAATGGTGGTAAAAATAATATTTATAAGTAATAAAAACTATAAACTTGATTTTTACGACTTTTTCGGCTATTGCCGTGAAATTAACGTTTTTCATCAAATAAAACTTAGACGACCAAACCCGTCTAATGTAAAGTTTATAAAAGTTATATACTGATGTATAAGTAACTAAGACAAGTAAAAACCGATAAAACCCGAACTATAAGAATTACGGACATTTACGAGCTAACTAAACCTATTAGACTAATAATTGGACTTAATAAGATAAAAACTTGTAAAAAGAATTATTTGGGCTTAAACCATTAGGTCCCAACATGAAAGATACATATACTGATCATATAGGTATAAAATGGGTAAAAACAAGTAAAAGAACTTATAAAAGAATTAATGGACTTAAAATAGGTAAAATCGGTAAAACTAGTGAACTAGTAAGACGATACTAAAACGTAAACACTAAAATGAGTAAATGAGGATTTATAAACCCACTTGATCATCATCATATGTAAAAAATCATCATATGTATATTGTTATTTTGATAAAAGTCATTGGACCGAGTCTAAGACCGATTATTATTTATATAGGTTTCCGTGACCGAAGCACGCCCGTAGCCGATAATCCGCCTTTCATTAACAACGTGAGTTCATAGCCTCGCACTCTTTTAAATGTTTTATAAAATGATTTGTAAACCCGCGAGGGAGATAACATGCTAGATTTTTATAAAAATAGAACACAAGTAGTCCCGATTGTATGCTAAATGATATGGACCCGAATGATGCTATGACCCTATATTCGAGACTAAAAGGATTATTAGTAGTTAGGTTATGTCACTTAAAGTCCCATTAGCAGGAATTGTGAACTACCGGGTTTTGGTAGACGCTTATGCATTTGATAGTACTATTTGGGGACGATCACCCCAGTTCGCGCCTTGACGGTTGATCCCCGTCGTACCACATTGATTGGTAAGCGAATTTATGTATGAGAAGATTCCATAGCGTGATTTTTGTGACGACACGCTAACTTAGATGGGCAAATTGTTTGTCGGGTTCGCGGCCCGCTGTTTTCACAGTAAGGTAACAATGTCATGCGGCTAATAATAATCCTAATTCAAATAAAAATGTATCCTATATATGATAACGACGCTATTAACGATGAATATATTACCTATCATGGTAATATAGAGACTACAGTATCATGGACGGTTTAAGATGTATGCTTGATATATATTGCCTAACTAGCAATATGTGGACTTACTTCCGATATTATACTTGTGTTCTGATTTTAAATGATTGTAAATGGTTGTTTTATATAACGGTTTTCATTAAACTCTATGAATTCACTCGGCATTCGCTGATATGATTTTTGCATGTTTTCTATCTCAGGTGCTTGAAGGTAATCCGGATGGAGATCGACTCTGATGGCCCACACTTAATATTAAAAATGTTCATTCGATTTGTGTTTTGTAAACTTAATGACCTGTATAATTTGGGACCTGTTGTACGCTTTTGAAACTTTTTATCGAATGAATGTTTGTTAAACCTTGTACAACCATTTTTATGTGTTGTCTATGATTGGAGTTATTGTGCTATCCCGTAACACTCTGAAAGACCCTTCCGCTGTACCGATACGAAAAATGAGAGTGTTACAGTTTGGTACCAGAGCTCTCGTTGTAGAGAACAAAAGATTTTAAAAACCAAGGTTTTGAACAAAACTTTTCAAAATCTTTTGACAATGAACATTTGAGAAAATATTTGAAAAATCTTTTGACTATAACGGTGCCAGAGATCTCCGACGTTACCAACAAGCCCTATTGAGAAGATATATATTTTGATATATATAATATAATTTATATATATGTATATATCGTGATTTCATTATGTAATTGTTTAACTAGTATATTATCCTAATACGAGATAAATATATATAAATGCAGATTGTCATGGCTGACCCTAATATTCCTGTAGAAAACCATGCTATTCCCGAACCTAATATAGAAGATGATCCTTATTTAGACTTAGTAGATTTTGATATTGATGATGAGGAGGAACCATTTGAGGATCCCGAGCCCGAGTTAGGACTAGGAGATCAAATTGCCCCTCAGGTTGACTTATTAGAGAATGAGATTAAGAATGTGGGTAATGAGAATGTGGATATTGAGAATATGGGTAATGAGAATGTGGATATTGAGAATGTGGGTTAGATGAGTTAGATGATGAGATTGACGACGAGGAAGTCGAGGAAGAAGTAGGTATAGATGTTGAGGTTGATGACGATGAGGAAGCTGAGCTTATTTATCCGTATGATGTTCCAGAGGGCGAGCCTTTGCCCCCACCAGTTTGTTTGTCTGATTCTGAGGATGAGTTACCTAGGGATGAAATGTCTGAATCGTCTGAATCTGATTCTGAATCAGAGGAGGATGAGGATGACGATGCACCTGACGGTACTGATGGTACTGATACTCGTAGACGTGAGATAGGAGAGTCGTCTAGTACTCGAGAGGCTACTCATATTGATGGTCTTGCACCATGGGCCTTGAGACGTGATCTAGATGCTTCCCGTGTTAAGAGTTGTGTGACAGAGGTTGGATTAGGTGTTGTTCAGACTCAGGTTGCTTATTTAGAGTCGAAGACTAAGGTTGGCGAGAAAGAGCGAGAATTGCTTAGTTTGGATTTGAGTGATGTAGAACGTGGTTTGAATGAGGCATTTAGGAGGTTATCAGTGTTGGAAAGCCGTGAGTATGCTGCTATGAAGAGAAAGGTGAATTATATGGAGATTCAGTTGAGTGTGGCTCGTGCGATGCGTGAGAAAGCCGAAAAGGAGTTGAATATATCTGTGGGTTGGAACAGTAGATTTTATGCTGACATGGTTGAAAGAGGAGTAATCCGTAAGCGCCCAGCTGAAGATGTGTCTAGTGATCGTCCGGCGAAGATCCAGAAGACGATGGATGATGGACCATCTGGCGGTTCTCAGTAGACCAGTCTGTGTTTAGTAGTGACCTTTATATCTTTTGTGCTTTTGTAGCTTTGACTGAACCGACTTGTTAGTTGTAGACTTGGCACGAATTTTGAGTGTATATAGTGTTAGAACTTTGATATGGATGTACTAAGACAATACTTTTGTTGCAGATCGAATGAAATATGTATCTTGTCTTGAATTCCATATTGTGCCTTATTTGTATCTTGATTATGAATTCGATCCATATTATATGAATCCTTTGTTGGATGAATGCTTAATACTTTGAAATTGTGGAATTATAGAACTATGCCGCCCAAGAAGGCTGTGACTGAGGATGATGTACGTAGGATTATTACGGAGCAAGTTACCGCATCTATGACTGAATTTATGGCAAATGCTAGAAATGAAGTTGGCGGTAGTGGAGCTGGCGGTAGTGGAGCTGGCGGTAGTGGAGCTGGCGGTAGTGGAGCTGGCGGTAGTGGAATTGGCGGTACTAATGTGAATGTGAATGCTAATAATGTGAATGCTAATGCTGGAGGAAATGTAGGAGGACTTGGAACGAATGCACCTGAAGTTGGTGGTTGTACTTATGTGACGTTCATGAAGTGTGAACCTCTACCTTTTAATGGAACTGAAGGTGCTGTAGGATTAAGCCAGTGGATCGAGAAGATTGAATCGGTGTTTAGGATTAGTAAGTGTAAAGAGGAAGATGAGGTGACTTTTGCTATGGCTACTCTTAAAGGTCGTGCGTTGACTTGGTGGAACGGGAGAATTGCTTTCATGGGTCTTGATGCTGCTAATGCTACTCCTTGGGCTGAAGTTAAGAAGTGGATGACTTTGGAGTTTTGTCCTCGTAGTGTGATCATTAGGTTAGAACAAGAGTTGATTCATTTGAGAATGAAAGGTGTGGACATTGATAGTTACACGTATCGATTCCATGAGTTGGCCTTGCTATGTCCTCGATTGGTTGAACCCGAAGAGATCCGAATTGAGCAATATGTGAAAGGGTTGACCAGAATATCCGGGGGGACGTGACATCATCGAAACCATTAACCATTGATGATGCTGTTCGAATGGCTTACCAACTCATTGGACAGATAATTCAGGATAAGGAAGATGAAGCCCGTGTAGGTGAGAAAAGAAAGGGAGACGGTGAGCGTGTAGATAGAGGTGATAATAGGAAGAATTTCAATCGCCGTCAGAACAAGAGAAAGGGGAATGCAAATGCTCTTACTAACAATGCACCGCGCAACGATGATAGATGTCCTAAGTGTGGCAACAAGAGGCATCCTGGCGACTGCTGGAAATGCCGAAATTGCGGAAAGCTTGGACACAAGGTTGAAAGGTGTAAGAAGGGAACGATTTGCTTCAACTGTAATGAAGAAGGTCATAGGAAATCGGAATGCCCCAAGTTGAAAGCGATTGTACCTGGAAGAAACCCCCAGGGTGGTATCTACCAACTTGGAACAATTGAGGTGAAGAAAGAGGATCCGAATGTCGTTACCGGTACGTTTTTACTCAACAATCATTATGATGTTGCTTTATTCGATTCGGGTGCCGATAGGAGCTTTGTATCCACTAAATTTAGTGCCCTTATTGATATTGAACCTGTTGAGATAAGTACCAGTTACGAGGTGGAATTGGCTGATGGTAAATTAGTGAAAACTAATAAGCTATTAGAAGGATGGTCTCTAAATCTCTTGAACCATTCCTTTTCGATTGATTTGATGTTGATAGAATTAGGTAGTTTTGATATTATTATAGGTATGGATTGTTGTCTTTGAATAATGCTACTATTTTATGTGGAGAGAAGAAAGTTAAGATTCCTCTTAGGAATAGGACGTTAGTGATTGATGGTAGTCGAGGTGAATCCCGTTTGAAAATCGTTTCATGTATTAAAGTCCAAAAGCACATCAGGAACGGTTGTGAGTTATTCTTAGCTCAAGTGACCGGGAATGAGTCTAGGGAGAAACGATTGGAAGATGTACCTATTATTTGTGAATTTCCTGAGGTATTTCCTAAAGATTTACCAGGACTTCCACCGATAAGGCAAGTAGAGTTTCGAATCGATTTAATTTCTGGTGCTTCACCGGTGGCACGTGCGCCTTACCGATTAGCCCCTTCTGAATTAAAGGAGTTATCTGAGCAACTTAAGGAGTTGTCTGATAAAGGTTTTATTCGACCGAGCTCGTCGCCTTGGGGAGCTCCAGTCTTGTTCGTTAAGAAGAAGGATGGATCTTTTCGTATGTGCATTGATTATAGGGAACTGAATAAGTTGACAATTAAAAATCGATATCCTTTACCTAGGATTGATGATTTGTTTGATCAACTGCAAGGATCTAGTGTGTATTCTAAGATAGATTTGCGATCAGGATATCACCAACTTCGCGTCCGTGAAGAAGATATTCCTATAACTGCATTTAGAACTCGTTATGGACACTATGAATTTCAAGTAATGCCATTTGGGTTAACTAACGCACCTGCGGTTTTCATGGATTTAATGAATCGAGTGTGCAAGCCCTACTTGGATAAATTGTGATTGTGTTTATTGACGATATTCTAATCTATTCTAAGAATGAAGATGAACATAGAGAACATTTGAGGATTGTTTTGAAGTTGTTGAAGGATGAAAGGTTGTATGCTAAGTTTTTGAAGTGTGATTTCTGGTTGGATTCTGTGCAATTTCTTGGTCATGTGATTAACAGAGATGGAATTCATGTTGATCTTGCAAAGGTTGAAGCTATTAAGAATTGGTCTGCACCGACAACGCCAACGGAAGTGCGACAGTTCTTAGGATTGGCTGGCTATTATAGACGATTCATTAAAGAATTTTCTTTGATAGCTAAACCCTTGACTAAGCTTACTCAGAAGAATAAACCTTTCGTTTGGGGAAGTGATGAAGATGGAGCATTTCAGATATTGAAGCAAAAATTATGTAGTGCGCCAATCTTATCATTACCTGAAGGGAGTGAAGATTTTGTAGTGTATTGTGATGCATCTCTTAGAGGTTATGGAGCTGTTTTGATGCAGAGAGAGAAAGTTATAGCTTATGCTTCTAGGCAATTAAGGAAGAATGAAGAGAATTATGCTACTCATGATCTTGAGCTAGGAGCAGTGGTCTTTGCTCTTAGGTTGTGGAGACATTATCTGTATGGCACCAAGTGTACGGTATTCACCGATCACAAAAGCCTACAGTATATTCTCGACCAGAAGGAATTGAACATGAGGCAACGAAGATGGATAGAGTTGTTAAGTGACTATGATTGTGATATAAAGTATCACCCAGGAAAAGCCAATGTTGTTGCTGATGCGTTGAGTAGGAAAGATAGAGAGCCTATCAGGGTGCGTTCTCTAGTCTTGATCGTGCACAATAATTTGCCTGAGCAAATTAGAAATGCGCAAATAGAAGCTTGTAAGAAGGAGAATTTTGTTAATGAAGGGTTCCGAGGAGAAGGAGATCCTTTAGAGGTTAGAGCTGTTGGAGTGAAATGCTTAAGAGGTCGTATGTGGATACCTAAGTTTGGAGGCTTAAGAGATTTGGTTATGTTAGAATCCCATAAATCTAAGTATTCCATTCATCCGGGATCTGATAAGATGTACCATGATTTGAAGAAGTTGTATTGGTGGCCGAATATGAAAGCTGACATAGCTATGTATGTTCTTCAATGCTTGACTTGTGCTAGAGTTAAAGCGGAACATCCAAATCCATCAGGACTACTTCAACAGCCAAGGATTCCTGAATGGAAGTGGGAGCGAATTACAATGGACTTTATCACCAAGCTTCCTAGAACATCATCTGGAAACAATTCGATTTGGGTTATTGTCGATAGACTGACCAAATCAGCACACTTCATTCCGGTTAAGGAGCAGTTCTCACTAGAGAAGTTGACTCGAATATACCTTGATAATGTTGTATGCAAGCATGGAGTGCCTGTATCGATCATTTCAGATCGAGATCCTAGATTCGCATCGAATTTTTGGAAATCTCTCCAAAGATCTTTGGGAACGAATCTCGACATGAGCACTGCTTATCACCCCCAGACTGATGGGCAGAGTGAAAGGACGATACAAACACTTGAAGATATGTTGAGAGCTTGTGTGTTAGACTTTGGTAAGAATTGGGATAAACATTTGTCGTTAGCAGAGTTTTCATATAACAATAGTTAACATTCTAGTATTAAGGCTGCACCGTTTGAAGCTTTGTATGGTAGGAAGTGTAGATCTCCTGTATGTTGGAGTGAAGTTGGGGATACCCAGCTCACGGGACCGGAATTGATCCAGGAGACTACGGAGATGATAGTTCAGATTAAGAAGAGGTTGTTGACTGCCCGTAGTAGACAGAAAAGTTACGCGGATGTGCGGCGGAAGCCAATGGAGTTTGAAGTGGGTGACCGAGTAACGTTGAAAGTATCGCCATGGAAAGGCGTTATAAGATTTGGAAAACGAGGAAAATTGAATCCCCGTTATATTGGACCCTTTAAGATTTTATCTAGAGTAGGTCCGGTGGCTTACAAACTAGAGTTACCCCCAGAACTTCATGGTGTTCACAACACATTCCATGTATCTAATCTGAAGAAATGTCTAGCAGTAAGTGATGAGAAAATTCCGTTAGGTAAGGTTCGAATAGATGGGAAGTTGCATTTTATCGAAGAGCCCGTAGAAGTTATGGACCGTGAGGTAAAGCAACTGAAACAAAGTCGGATACCTATTGTCAAGATCCGATGGAATTCAAAGCATGGACCGGAGTATACTTGGGAACGAGAGGATGAAATGTGGAAGAAATATCCGCACCTCTTCGATTTCAATAAGAAACGGATATCCAAATGAAATGGATCACGAGGACGTTGATCCCTTTTAGGAGGAAAAGCTGTGACAAATCTAACATTTTCAGGTAGTGAAATATTTTCTCGTATAATATTTTCAAACTTATTTTTGTGTTGGTTGACGAACTCACAATTTACGGATTTAAATTTGGGCTTACGTGCATAATTTGGCGTCTTTTACGACTAAACCGGAAACCTTAGGATTACGTATTTACGTTTTTGAACTCCGTTTTTGATGAGACAATTTTTATTGGATTCGTTTTGTGACGGTGATTCATAATTTATAAAAACGTTTTTCGTAAAACGACCCGAGGGCACGCAAATCGAGAAAACTAGAATCGAGAAATACCCGTAAACTAGTGAGATGGGACAAAACACTTTGCCCCACCCCACTAGCTTATATGGGACGGCAAGATGACACCACCACACATAGGTGGCATCAAGTCTTAGCTAGTTACACAAGTGTAAGCTTGTGCTTACTTGTTAAGCTAACCCTTTCCACTTTACAACAAAACTAGCAAATGGTTTCACTTCTACCATTTCCATCCATGCAATTCACTCAAAAACTCTCTCAACTCTCCCTCCTTGCCGTCCACTATAAGCTAACAAACATCCCATTTGATCTTTTCTAGCTACAAACCACATGTTTACTAGACCTATTAAGGTGTTTCCTTGAAGCCTTGATCATTTGGTGGCCATATTAACATCTTTGGAGGTGATTTGCTTGTGTCCTAGGGCTGATTTTCCAACATATGATCTTGATATTTGATGGTCTTGGAGATACTTGTTGTGTTCATCAAGTTCTTGCCTTCCTAAAACAAGAAATCCACTTGGATTGGTAAAGAAGATCATCCTCTACATTTTTCTCTTATTATTTTGTAAAGAACAAATGTACTTTCTTTCATTTTGTATATGTATATGATGTATATATGATGATAAAAATGTTGTGTGGGGATCAAGTGTTGATAAACATGCTTAAAAATGATGATAACCATAAGAAATGAAGCTAAAATCATGACTAATTAGTTAGCTGTATAAAAACAGTAGATAACTAAATGATGAACTGATAAAAATGCATGGTTTGATCTATTTACAGTAAGTAGATGATGTTATACACATGTGAGAGTTGGCCATGCAATGGAATCAAAATAATGAGTGAGATATGATCAAAACAAGTTAGGTGGTACAATCTGAATAAGCAGTTTTGTAGGGACTGTTAAGGTAACTTAGACTCAAAATGGGCAGTAGCTATAACTAAGTTATATGTAGCACATATTATGAAGAAGTTGTCATCCAAAAATGAGCTTCTAGTCATTGTACAACTCTAGATATGATAAAAATGGTGAATATGAAGTTAAAAATCAGATTTTTGGAAATAATGTTTATTATTATTATATAAGCACTCACTTTATAATATATAAAATGTAAAATATAAACCCACTAACTTATAAAACTTATTTATATAAATGTATAAAAGGTTAATTAAATGGGTAAATTATATAAATGGTGGTAAAAATAATATTTATAAGTAATAAAAACTATAAACTTGATTTTTACGACTTTTTCGGCTATTGCCGTGAAATTAACGTTTTTCATCAAATAAAACTTAGACGACCAAACCCGTCTAATGTAAAGTTTATAAAAGTTATATACTGATGTATAAGTAACTAAGACAAGTAAAAACCGATAAAACCCGAACTATAAGAATTACGGACATTTACGAGCTAACTAAACCTATTAGACTAATAATTGGACTTAATAAGATAAAAACTTGTAAAAAGAATTATTTGGGCTTAAACCATTAGGGCCCAACATGAAAGATACATATACTGATCATATAGGTATAAAATGGGTAAAAACAAGTAAAAGAACTTATAAAAGAATTAATGGACTTAAAATAGGTAAAATCGGTAAAACTAGTGAACTAGTAAGACGATACTAAAACGTAAACACTAAAATGAGTAAATGAGGATTTATAAACCCACTTGATCATCATCATATGTACAAAATCATCATATGTATATTGTTATTTTGATAAAAGTCATTGGAGCGAGTCTAAGACCGATTATTATTTATATAGGTTTCCGTGACCGAAGCACGCCCGTAGCCGATAATCCGCCTTTCATTAACAACGTGAGTTCATAGCCTCGCACTCTTTTAAATGTTTTATAAAATGATTTGTAAACCCGCGAGGGAGATAACATGCTAGATTTTTATAAAAATAGAACACAAGTAGTCCCGATTGTATGCTAAATGATATGGACCCGAATGATGCTATGACCCTATATTCGAGACTAAAAGTATTATTAGTAGTTAGGTTATGTCACTTAAAGTCCCATTAGCATGAATTGTGAACTACCGGGTTTTGGTAGACGCTTATGCATTTTATAGTACTATTTGGGGACGATCACCCCAGTTCGCGCCTTGACGGTTGATCCCCGTCGTACCACATTGATTGGTAAGCGAATTTATGTATGAGAAGATTCCATAGCGTGATTTTTGTGACAACACGCTAACTTAGATGGGCAAATTGTTTGTCGGGTTCGCGGCCCGCTGTTTTCACAGTAAGGTAACAATGTCATGCGGCTAATAATAATCCTAATTCAAATAAAAATGTATCCTATATATGATAACGACGCTATTAACGATGAATATATTACCTATCATGGTAATATAGAGACTACGGTCTCATGGACGGTTTAAGATGTATGCTTGATATATATTGCCTGACTAGCAATATGTGGACTTACTTCCGATATTATACTTGTGTTCTGATTTTAAATGATTGTAAATGGTTGTTTTATATAACGGTTTTCATTAAACTCTATGAATTCACTCGGCATTCGCTGATATGATTTTTGCATGTTTTCTATCTCAGGTGCTTGAAGGTAATCCGGATGGAGATCGACTCTGATGGCCCACACTTAATATTAAAAATGTTCATTCGATTTGTGTTTTGTAAACTTAATGACCTGTATAATTTGGGACCTGTTGTACGCTTTTGAAACTTTTTATCGAATGAATGTTTGTTAAACCTTGTACAACCATTTTTATGTGTTGTCTATGATTGGAGTTATTGTGCTATCCCGTAACACTCTGAAAGACCCTTCCGCTGTACCGATACGAAAAATGAGAGTGTTACATAAACACTTAAACTTATAAAGAAAAATAACATGAGTAGTTACTTAGTGTATATAATTAAGTTAGAATTTTACGAATATCATTACTTAATCTTAAAAGAGGAATAACAGAACCACTCGTTTATGCATATAATCTCATATATTTATTTACATGTCAAAATAACTCGTGCTTTTTTATATTTATAATTCGGTAGAAGTCCATTAGTTTAATATATATTGACAATAATATCTATAAATGATAACATAATATTGTTTTCTTTAATTAAGTATAAAGTAGATGGGGTATAACGTCTAGCGATATTATAAAATATTATAGTTTACGAAAAGCTTATGAATAGTGTTTGGTTTTTTATTAATATCCCGATTATTATATTATTTGTGTTTTTTTTTTGGAAACGGTTGTTTTGTGGCCACATATATCAAATACGTGTTCGTCTCTCTATCCTCACCACCCACCCCTCCATATGTAGTCTCTCTCTCTCTCACAAGTATCTCTTTTTTTCACGCAACACTTTTTCACACAACAGATCCATGGTTTCCTCTCTCTCACAAATTGGATCTATGGGTTATTTCTTTATGATGGTGTTTTCACCAGGGTTGTCGCCCCTGATATATGATGGGTTGGCGATGGTCCACCATGATCGTTGCCCCCAAAGTTCGGTGGATTGGTGAAGATCGTGTTACATTGATGGATGGGCGACTGTTAACAGTGATGATTCATTGTTGGTTTTGCCTTTTTTACTACATTCGTCTCGCAGGTGTTTGTGGATCCGGAGGCAATGGTCTTTGGTAGCTTTTTCTCTAATTAGTTCAATCTCTAAATCTTTATTTGTTCTTTAGGAATTGTATCTAATATTTGCTTCTTCTTGAAATGCTAAATAAATTATCTGATTAGACTATACGTTTATCGATGACTGTTTGTTTATTCAAACCAAGATTTACATTTGGAATGCTTCCTAGCATGGTTCCACCATTTTTGGTGGTGCTGCTGAAATTTTTCATGCTTTTGAGTGCCTGTGATGATATCATTTGAGCTGCCCTAAGGGGATTTGGCTAGAATTGGGTGTTTGATGTTGTTTCGCCACCGATCGTTGCCCCCAATCTTAGATTGGGTTGGCGATGGTCGGGTTAGAGTGATGGTTATTTCTTTTTGTCCGGATCGTCGCCCCCAATCGCTGATGGGTTGGTGACGATAGGACTTAGATGACAATTGATGATGACTTATAATTGCTCTTCGACGTTCTATGGCGCTGATGATGGTTCCATTGGTATAGTTACTTGATGTGTCGTGGAATGTATATTAATTAGATACTTTATAGGGTAAAATAGAAAATTACCTTTAGGAAAAAGTAATAGACTAAAGTTTACCAAAGACGGATTTGATTAAATACGATGATGAACCAAGTTCGTTGTACACGAAAATCGAGTGAATTTGAGACGTTTTGTTTTGATATGGACAATTGATTTGAATGGGTTAACGGTTTTTAAACTAAAATTTAATCCTACAAATTAAAACATAAGTGCATGAATCGTTCCCCATTTTCTTATTTAAAAGCAATTATTTAAAATTAAAACTATTTAAGTAATCTATTAAAAACTTTTCTATTAAAATAAAATTACTTTTACACTTAATCAACAATCTATTTAAACTAACTTAAAAATTATTTTAAATAAATCAATTAGAAAATAAAACTATTTTATTTAAAACTAATTTAATTAAAATCTAATTATTTAAAAACTAATTTTTAACAACTAATTAAATTTCTAAATATTAATAAAACTTTTCTAATTTGGTTTTTTTATTATTATTTTTTTTCTTTTATTTATTTATTTATTTATATTTATATTTTATAAAAGAAAAAAAAGATTTAAATTAGAATAAAATAAAATATATGAATTTTAAACAATCTAAATCTAACAGCTACTAGCTAAAAGACTATATTAATTAAAACGTAAGTTATTAAACCAAATAAGCAAGCTAGTCCAGTTGGTAAAGTCATATGACCCATGACCAGGAGGTCATGGGTTCGAGTCCCATTAAGGACATATTTTTGGTGAATTTTATTTTTTTGGACAGTGAAACGAAATGGGAGTCACAGGAATGACTCGTTAGTATGGTGTGATTCTGAAAGCTGGTAAGTATATCAGCTTATGAGCATTCAGATTAGTGGAATCGGAAAGCTTATCTATATCAGCAAAACAAATAATCAAGTAAAAAAACAAACTAATATCAGCACTTTATCAACTTAAAATAGCAAGACTAGAAACAACAATTTAAGCTCAAATAACAGATTCAAAAATCTTATCAGATTAGAAGGAGAAAAAAAAAGCAGTCAAAGCACAACTTCTCTAAATCATACACATAAAAGAAGACCTAAAATCAAGAAAACTAAGCACCAAAATAACCAGCAGACTGAAACTCTAACAATATCAGCAAAACAATTTTACTACAGCAAAGTAAAACTTATCAGCAAGCTATGAGACTAAAAGGAAACTCAATTCAACATCAAAATAGCTAACACACAATTCAGATTCTACAATAACTCAATATGACATCAGTTGAAAACCATTTTAAAGTAGTTAAAACAAACTCAGATTAGAACATTAATAAGCAGAATCATCATCATCATGAACATAAGCAGCAGGCATTCTTACCAAATCACACAATTATCTAAAGCAGATTTAATCAACCATTAAAACTAATAAATCTAGCAGATTTAATCACATAAAAAAGCAGGTTAATCTACTTAATTAAACTCATCTAAACGGATAACAGTAAATCAGAAGCCAATTAATCCAACAGATTATCAAACAAATCTTCTCAACTAAGCAGAATCATAACTAAAACCTGTAAACAAAATTAACTAAAAAGGATTCAAACCTTTTGACGAATCCTTTGAGAAGAAGATGTGCGCTGAGCACTCTTTTAAACCGAATCTGCGCCATTCGACACCATCTAAAACCATCGAATCACCATTCATACTCGGACCGAATACCAATAAGAATTTCATAATGCACAAACAACTTTTCTTTTTATTTATCCAATAGGGATAAATTTACTCCAAATTCACTTATATTAATTAATCAAAGCTATTTAATTAACTTTAATCAACTAATATTCGTATAATATCAAAACAGATTGAATCAATTAAAACAGTAAATTAATAAAGACAATTGAAACTCAAAACCACTTTTTATTAATCTCAGAAAAATATTACAGAATAATTAAAAAGGAAAATACAAATTATTCTAAACCTATTTTAACATTATAACTATAAGAAAAAAAATGGAATGATTGATTTTACAGAAAATGGGGGTTTTTATAGCCAACCCCCAAGGCTTCTTGGTGGAAGGTTGCTGAAAAGCATCTCGAATCTTGGCCGTCCATCAGGTATATTTCTTATTCTCTCTCATCCAATTCCTCATCTACGGTTGTAAATACACCAACTAGCACACGGATCGCCAGCTTGGCAACCGAATGTGCTAGTTGTGTTTCTTCAATGCTTAGGTGGCCACAAATGATTGGAGGAATTTTAGAGGTGATGTGTCTCGACCAATGAGACTCAAAGAATGGACCACGTCACGGATCTTCTCCCCGTCTTCTTTGCTCCAATTTAATTGGGGTTTAATTAAGGGTTGTGTGTTTCACGCGCCTTCATTTGAACAAAAGCCCCAAATTTATTTTGGGTTTAGGGTTAGATGAACAGTTGATGTATCTGGTTTTTGGTGAGATGTGAGAGAGAAAGGTTTACTTTAGTTCTATCGAAATAATATATAAGTGTGTGGTGAGAAATATGAGTGGGTAATAAACGTGTGAATGTGTAAAGTGAATAATAACAAATGTTTATATCTTATCTTTTTGTAACCGGTTATGAATGAAACCCTAATGGGTAAATAAGGCCCATCATCACACGTTTAAGTTTCTTTCCAAAATGAATTGGGTTTTGGCCCATTTATTTCTCCATTCGTCCAACGATAGTTAACTTGTTCTTGTTAATGGGCTTTTTAGCCCATTAGTCCGAATGTGGGACCCACAAGCCCATTAATCTTCATAAAAGATTAAATCCACTAAAAACGGACTCGACTTTGTCTTTGTTGATCTTTTCTTCAAACTCGTGTCGATTTTTCCGGTTTTCGCGAACTTCGGTACCTACACACATTAAACAACAAAACAAGCATATACATGGCCATTTTATACATTTAATGCACTTATTCATTGTTTATAGATACAAATGATATGAGTAATTTAGCTCATATCAAACTCCCCCTTGCTAAGCAATTGCCGTGTCCTCACGCAATGATAAAATAAAACTCTAACTACACCATTATTCAACTTTTGACACTTTTATTTTGCAAAGACATAATGTAAGACTTTCATTATTAGAAAAATAACTTTTAGGATCATAAAACTCAAATAGATTCATCGTCCTCGACTTTTCACTTTTCCATGCCAAGTTTAAAAACAAGATCATTGTCAATTATAAGCCCCAAAATTAAAACAACTCGTACAAGTAATTTGTGTTAAACTCAATCTCCTTTTATTCCTAGTTGTATCTCTAGTTTTTATTGTCATTCACCCAAAGGCTCATTTGACTTATTTGATATTTATTAGTCCAAAAATGAAGGCAAAAACGGTGTAAACTCAACACTTAAAACCTAACCTCGACTTCAAAAACCGTTGTCACTAAAGAAATCCCACATCAAGGATAACTTAACACGATTTGAGGGATAAATCCCCGGACCATTTGGCTAATAGGTCTACTTAAAGCAACAATAAATCCTCCAAAGTCAATTATGACTTTATTAATGGAGTTAGCAACAACTACATCATATCACCTTGTGGCTCTTTAAGATGCAGTTGTGCTCCTTATTTAAAATCACACACGAAGGCTCCTTGGACAAAAATAACGGAATTGACATTCACCATCCCACCTTATGGCTCATGATGCTGAAGCAATTATTATTAAATACGTCCCCTTGCTATACACCCTAAGGCTTAAATGACAAGGTTAGTGCTACATGACTCCCACCCGAAGGCTCATAGAGAACATGTTTTTATTTATTCTTCTTATTATTATGATATGTATAGTAAGCCAAATTTCCGCAATCCCATTATCAAAATTCCATGACGCTAACACCCTTAATGTGTTCTCACTTTAATTTAAAGGGAAGTAAAAGAAGGAGTTACGAGTTAAGATATTAAGCCTAAACCGCTAAAAACTTCATTTATTAAGCAATTAATATTTCAAGCGTTAAAAATAAATACGAGGAGTTAAATCAAACAAAAAAATACTTATACAAGGAAGAATTAACTTTAAAAACTTATGATTAAACTATATCATCTCTTGTTCTCCATATTGTAAAATTTCAAAAATTGAGAAATCAATTGATACTTAGCCTATTAAATTGAAGTTTTGGGTTTTCAAGTCATCTATAGGATTTTGCATCTTCTTAGACTTTTTCAAGTTTTAGAATTTGTGTTTTAAAGTTCCCTTGATAAACGACTTTCTAGGATCAATTATAGGAACTTGCGAAAAGTTCTCGTTCTTAAACCCGTATGAGTTAAGACTTTCGTGTTTTAAAGTTCCCTATATAAAAGCCTAGCAAAACTTGATTTAAACACGTTAAGGAAAAACTAAGGTAAAAACCGAGTCGAGTCAAAAACTATTTTCATTTTCACCAACGGAAAGCCTAAATTTGTGTCAAAAGTACTTATTTTATTTATTAAAACTTAAAATAACACTAAAAATTTTAAAATTTCATGAAAAACGAGAAAAATGATTACGTTTGGACACGACAAAAGCAATTGCAAGCGATTATATCGATTGACTCCCCCATGCTAAAACCAAACATTGTCCTCAATGTTTCTTAGCTCAAGAGTAACACCCCCTTGCTAAAACATGAAGAGTCTAATGCAAAATCCTAACATGGAAAGAGTACGCAAATCTATAAGCCGTTTATTGATTATGCCTCAACATAAAACGTTAGTCGATAAAAATAAAATTATAGAGAGTGCCCCTTTTGATAATCAAAGTATGGAAGATCAAGTGGACCGGCAAAAACAAAACACGAGAGTCTTCAATGATTAGGGTCATACCTAAGATTCACAACACAACAAAACACGAGCACGAGCTTGAAAGATCAAGCCTTTTTAGTTGTTAGAAAATAGAAAGAAGGTAGAAAGCATGGGACTCCCCCACAAGGCACCTCGTTTTTGTTAACCGAGTCACGAGCTCGACTCGATCCCCGCATTCATTGGTCATTAGGGAAAGTTGTGAAAACCGTTATAATGGAATAGAATCCATAATAAAGCATGATGCCGGGGTCAAAGATCTCATCCTCGTTGTCGGATGACAAACGAAATGATAAAACTCCAACACAAATCTCTAAAAAGAGATAGTAGTCACAAATCACGAAATGGATATAACATGCTCCACGAGATAAACTCACACCAAGATGATCGAAAAGTCTTTCAATTATTACATCGGTGAAAGGCCGAGATTTCCCTAAATCAACGATTCCGGGGTCGAATACCTCGTCCTCGGGAGAGAAAGGAATAGACAACACAGTGTCGTCCCCCCATGCTAATCCAAAATCATATAAAGCAAATGGTAATGGTGTGGTAAAAGTTTCATCCATAATGGAATCAACATTCTTAGCTTTAACGACCATTTCACCCTTAGAAATGTGATCAATCGGGTCATGGTACTCAATATGAGACACATGAAAAACCCGTACATTAAGGTCAAAGTGGGTGGGAGGAGGACTTGGGACGAAATCATCATCAAGTAAATTCTCTAAAAAGAGAGCGTCCCCCTCCGGGTCAAATTCATCAACACCCGGTGGTATCGAATCATTAGAAGCAAGAAACATGTCAATCTCCTCCATAAGCGGATCACTATCCTCAACGGGAATAGGAGATGGAGAGAAAGACTTTCTAATAGGCTTAGAATTCAAGGCCTCGATCTTAGAAATGAGAAAATAGACGTTTGATAATTTCTCACGAAGAATCACGTCTTCCACATCTAAATGAGTAAGTTCATCGGTGAACTTCTCAAGAATCGGAATATTCAAATCAACCTCATTTCTCGGTGGAAATAGGTCTAAAGGAGAAAGTTCAAAGGTGAACCTCTCAAATACCGGATCATTACCATCCTCATTTCCCGGTGGAAATGGGTGAAAAAGAGTAGGTTCATTGGGAAACCCCTCAAAATCCGAGTCTTGAATATCATCTTTATAAGAAAGTTCATCGGAGAACTCCTCATTAGAAAATTCACTAGAAGTTGAATCATTCTCAAAATCTTCATTTCCATCACAATTTTCATCATTAGAATTGGAGAAAATCTCAAAATGATTGGAAGAAGTAGAGTCATGACATTGTTTCAAATCATATGTTTCATTGGAAATACCATAGAACTCTCTTGGGTTTTGGACAAGGATTTCAACACTAGACTTTATTACTTCGTCCGATTCCGTGTCCGGAATAGTGCTAATATGCTCGTCCCCCTTTCTAAGAGAATTTTTGGGTTCCACGGTGGAAGAATCATGAATAGGAGTAGTGATGTCATGAGATGGAGTGAGATAAAAAATATCCTCATTATCTAGAATGGGTGAATTCTCATGCTCCATAGCCGACAAGACATGAAAAGGAAGTACAATTGCACTAGACGAAGGATGAAGAGCAATAAGATCTCTCAAACAAATAGTACTATCCTCGTCATCGTCAATAAGAAGAGAACGCTCAAGTTCACGAGTGGCAAGATATTTTGCTTCATCTTGAGCTTGTTCTTTCTTTCGAATTTCAATGCTTAATCCATTATAATCTTGCGAAAGTTGTCTAATCTTAATTTCACACTCTCGTTTAAATCCCTCATCAATTATTTCTTCATGAAATCTACGACTTCCCAATTCATTAGTTATAGCATTAATCTCTTGATTGATTTGTATCTTTTCTAGCAACATATCTTCAATGTTTTTTTCAACAACTTCAACATTTCTTTGATTCATTACTTGTTGGAACATCGTTTCAAGTCGTTTAAAATTTTCACTCTCGAGAGAAAATTATGGGGATTGGTCAAAACCGGAGGGAATAGAATTATAGCAAGGACTAGGCTCATAAAAATTTTGATCTCTCGGTCGAAAACAAAAACTCTCGTGAGGACCTCCACAATACTCACAACAAAGATGTTGTTGCGATAAAATCGGTAAATCTTGTGGATAACAATTATCATTAAAGTTTTGATTGTAGCCCTGTTCTTGCTCGTAATTAAGAGAGAATCAATGCGAACAATTAATTCCAAAATGAGAATCGTTTCCACAAAACTCACACGAGGGTGTCTCGTATGTGGGGTGTGGAGGTGGGTAAAAATCGAGAGAATTATACGAAAAATTCGGATTTCCACATGAAGTAATTTCATTACAAGAAGGACAAAATCCAACTCGTAAATCGTGACGTAAATCATTCCCACAACGCTCACACGTACACCACCGACATGGTAAAAGACCATATAACGGTTCCCCACACCCTATACAATTGACGAAGGAATTCATGGAATAATTAGCAATTGGAGGGTGAGGAGAAAAAGAATTAAACATGATAGAGGATTAAGAAGATTATTTTTGGTATTTTTCATAAATCAATCAAAGATTGACAAAAATAAATAACCCTCGGTCGACTTTGAAACGATAGGTGAAAACCTAAACGTCTCGAGGTTCAATAAGTAAACTACAAAAATAAGATTTAATACTACTTGAGACGGCAAACCAATAATCGATCCTCCCTCTCAATATACGCACAAGCAAGCGGGGAAACGAGGTGGCACAAAGCACTTAAAAACCTTTTTCCTTAGACGACCTTTTATAGCTCGTCGCCTTATACCCACCTTATAGTTTGTATAAATCGAGTTCAAACTTTTTATTAGTATTTATCTATTTTGCCTTTTTTTATTTTGGATTCGAATACAATAGCTAGGTAATGCAATACCAACTAAGTTCTTATTTGGAAGTAGGTAAATTTATTGTTCTACGTAATATAATATAATAATCACAAAAAAACTCAAAAAACGATACATACTATAATAATAGAAAAATAACAAAACTTTCCGAGGACGGAAAGGGTATTCAAATCAACGATCAACAAATCTCCACGAAACGAATCGTACATAAGATCCCCGTCAGCGGCGCCAAAAATTTTTGATGTGTCGTGGAATGTATATTAATTAGATACGTTATAGGGTAAAATGGAAAATTACCTTTAGGAAAAAGTAATAGACTAAAATTTACCAAAGACGGATTTAATTAAACACGATGATGAACCAAGTTCGTTGTACACGAAGATCGAGTGAATTTGAGACGTTTTGTTTTGATATGGACTTGAATGGGTTAACGGTTTTTAAACAAAAATTTAATCCCACAAATTAAAACCTAAGTGCATGAATCAAACCCCCTTTTTCTTATTTAAAAGCAATTATTTAAAATTAAGACTATTTAAAATTTAAACTATTTAAGTAATCTATTAAAAACTTTTCTATTAAAATAAAATTACTTTTACACTTAATCAACAATCTATTTAAACTAACTTAAAAATTATTTTAAATAAATCTATTAGAAAATAAAACTATTTTATTTAAAACTAATTTAATTAAAATCTAATTATTTAAAAACTAATTTTTAACAACTAATTAAATTTCTAAAAATTAATAAAACTTTTTAATTTTGTTTTTTTAATATTTTTTTTTAATTTTTTTAATTTTTTTAATTTTTTATTTATTTATATTTATATTTTATAAAAGAAAATAAAAGATTTAAATTAGAATAAAATAAAATCTATGAATTTTAAACAATCTAAATCTGACAGCTACTAGTTAAAAGACTATATTAATTAAAACGTAAGTTATTAAACCAAATAAGAAAGCTAGTCCAGTTGGTAAAGTCATATGACCCATGACCAAGATGTCATGGATTCGAGTCCCATTAAGGACATATTTTTGGTGAATTTTATTTTTTGGTCAGCGAAACGAAATGGGAGTCACAGGAATGACTCGTTAGTATGGTGTGATTCTGAAACCTGGTAAGTATATCAACTTATGAGCATTCAAATTAGTGGAATCTGAAAGCTTATCCATATTAGCAAAACAAATAATCAAGTAAAAAAACAAACTAATATCAGCACTTTATCAACTTAAAACAGCAAGACTAGAAACAACAATTTAAGCTCGAATAACAGATTAAAAAATCTTATCAGATTAGAAGGAGACACAAAAAGCAGTCAAAGCACAACTTCTCTAAATCATACACATAAAAGAAGACCTAAAATCAAGCAAACCAAGCACCATAATAACCAGCAGACTGAAACTCTAACAATATCAACAAAACAATTTTACTACAGCAAAGTAAAACTTATCAGCAAGCTATGAGACTAAAAGGAAACTCAATTCAACATCAAAATAGCTAACACACAATTCAGATTCTACAATAACTCAATATGACATCAGTTGAAAACCATTTTAAAGCAGTTAAAACAAACTCAGATTAGAACATTAATAAGCAGAATCATCATCATGAACATAAGCAGCAGGCATTCTTACCAAATCACACAATTATCTAAAGCAGATTCAATCAGCCATTAAATCTAATAAATCTAACAGATTTAATCACATAAACAAGCAGGTTATTCTACTTAATTAAACTCATCTAAACAGATACCAGTAAATCAGAAGCCAATTAATCCAACAGATTATCAAACAAATCTACTCAACTAAGCAGAATCATAACTAAAACATGTAAATAAAATTAACTAAAAAGGATTCAAACCTTTTGACGAATCCTTTGAGAAGAAGATGTGCGCTGAGCACTCTTTTAAACAGAATCTACGTCATTCAAAACCATCTAAAACCATCGAATCACCATTCATACTCGGACCGAATACCAATAAGAACTTCACGATGCACAAACAGCTTTTCTTTTTATTTATCCAGTAGGGATAAATTTACTCCAAATTCACTTTTATTAATTAATCAAAGCTATTTAATTAACTTTAATCAACTAATATTCATATAATATCAAAACAGATTATAACAAGAATAATTGTGAATCAATTAAAATAGTAAATTAATAAATACAATTGAAACTCAAATCCACTTTTTATTAATCTCAGTGATATATTATAGAACAATTAAAAAGGAAAATAAAAATTATTCTAAACCTATTTTAACATTATAAATATAAATAAAAAATGGAATGATTGATTTTACAGAAAATAGGGGTTTTTATAGCCAACCCCCAAGGCTTCTTGGTGGAAGGTTGTTGAAGAGCATCTGGAATCATGGCTGTCCATCAAGTATCTTTATTATTCTCTCTCATCCAATTCCTCATCTACGGTTGTAAATACACCAACTAGCACACGGATCGCCAGCTTGGCAACCGAGTGCGCTAGTTGTGTTTCTTCAATGCTGAGATGGCCACAAATGATTGGAGGAATTTTAGAGGTGATGTGTCTCGACCAATGAGAATCAAAGAATGGACCACGTCACGGATCTTCTCCGCATCTTCTTTGCTCCGATTTAATTGGGGTTTAATTAAGGGCTGTGTGTTTCACGCGCATTCATTTGAACAAAAGCCCCAATTTATTTGGGTTTAGGTTTAGATGAACAGTTGATGTATCTAGTTATTTGGTGAGACGTGAGAGAGAAAGGTTTACTTTGGTTCTATCAAAATAATAAATAAGTGTGTGGTGAGAAATGTGAGTGGGTAATAAACGTGTGAATGTGTAAAGTGAATAATAACAAACGTTTATATCTTATCTTTTTGTAACCGGTTATGAATGAAACCCTAATGGGTAAATAAGGCCCATCATCACACATTTAAGTTTCTTTCCAAAATGAATTGGGCTTTTGGCTCATTTATTTCTCCATTCGTCGCATGATAGTTAACTTGTTCTTGTTAATGGGCTTTTTAGCCCATTAGTCCAAATGTGGGACGCATAAGCCCATTAATCTTCATAAAAGATTAAATCCACTAAAAAACGGACTCGACTTTGGCTTTGTTGATATTTTCTTCAAACTCGTGCCGATTTTGCCGGTTTTCGCGAAGTTCGGTACCTACACACATTAAACAACAAAAAAGCATATACATGGGCATTTTATACATTTAATGCACTTATTCATTGTTTATAGATACAAATGATATGAGTAATTTAGCTCATATCATTACTGCTGCTTATTGATGGACTCATTGTCCATAACACTCCGACAGTGTGAACGGTAAACATAAGCCTTTGGTAAACTATAATATGTTATAATGAGATAGCATTTACGATTATTTTCTTGGTATTTTTTATTGGTATATTTGTTGTTGCTTATTGATGATGCCTGCTTATTGTTGGAATCGTTATCTTTCGTGAGTTGGTAGACCCTTGATGATTACAATTTAGTTTTGCCCAACTGCACTACATTAGTAGTTGTGGAAATTGTAATGGATTTGAATGGCTGTAATGATACTGATTGAGCATCCCTAAAGGGATTTGGTTAGAATTCAGATCATGAGCCGCCTGGCGGGGCAAGCTTGCCAAGTTCGTAGCCACGTTGGCCATGTGCCTAGAGCCTAAACATAACAAAGCCCTTACTTTTTCACCGTTTTTGAAAATTAAATTATACTAACATTTTACCATATTATAGTTTACCAAAAGCTTATGCACAGTGCTTGGTTTTTTTATTAATATCTTGATTATTATACTTTGTTTTGTGGGAACGTGTTGTTTTGTGGCCACGTATATCAAATACGTGTTCGGTGTGCGTTTTGTTTCAGGCTTACAAACAGTTAACCATTATTATATTTTTTACTCGATTATTACATTCTTTGTCTGGCATGAATGTGTGTTTAGAGATTACAATGCTTTTGAATGGCAGTGATGATACTATTTGAGCGTCCCTGAGGGGATTTATTAGAATCAGGATTGTGCGCCGCCTGGCGGGGAAATCTTGCTAAGTTTGCAGCCATGTCCCCATATCCTCGCTTATCTGAGCCTAAAGATAACTAGATACTTATTTATCCAGACACAAGCTTTTCACAAAACAATAATTTGTTTCCACGAGGTAGGTAACGTGCATTGTCTCATTTTGTTATAATTTTATAAAAAATCATGATCCTCTAGATATTCAGAGTTAAGGAAAGGACTATGTTTTGTCATTGCTATTAGGGGTGTATAATGAATAATAATGACTCCTTATGGATAATATTTACTCTTTTTATGGTTATTTAGGTTGTAACGATATCCTGGACGATGGAGCTTCAGTCGGCCGCGCAAGCAAGCTGATCACTTTTCCAGCTAAGCACACGTATTACTTTCACACGGTAGTGTACCACATTAGGATTTTCTGTTTGTTGCATTGTTTTTTTAGTTACTTAAGAAATTATAATTGTAGGTACTGATGTTGTCAAGTGCACACTGCCATGTTGTTTTACATACGTGAGTATGCCAGCAGTTTAGCAATAGATACCAGAAACACAACCGCAACCACAATTGCAGCCACAAGATCATAATGGAGATGGTGCTAAGAAGGATGGTAAGAGTGCTGCTACATGACTGGTCCGATAATAAGCTAAAATAACTACGATTAGGAGATGTTTAGGCTTTTGTTTGCAGAACTCTTTATGGAAACTTGCTGATATTTTCGAATGTTGATTCCAGAATCACATAAGTCATATTAAATTATAATTGTAGGTACTGATATTGTCAAGTGCACACTGCCATGTTGTTTCACATACGTGAGTATGCCAACAGTTTAGCAATAGATACCAGAATCACAACCACAACCACAAATGCAGCCACAATATCATAATGGATATGGTGCTAAGCAGGGTGGTAAGAGTGCTGCAACATTACTGGTCCGATAATAAGCAAAAATTACTACGATTAGGAGATGTTTAGGCTTTTGTTTGCGGAACTCTTTATGGAAACTTGTTGATATTTTCGAATGTTCATTCCAAAATCACGTAAGTCATATTATACAAGTAAAGACCCCCCCCCCCCCCCCCCCCCCGCGTGCAGCGAAGCGCGGGTGTTCCATACTTGTTTATTAAATTTGTATAACCATTTAAAACATAAAAAATGATAAGTACACCTTATTAAAAATATAACAATTAAATTTCTGTTAATTACCTTCTCTTTTCTAAGTTGCTTTATATATTTTTTCTTTAATGTATTTGGGATTTTTTAAATTGCTTATTATATTTGTGCTTTAACAGAGATTTATATATCAAAAATGAAACATTTTTGTTACCTTTTACTTACCTTTGAATCCTTTTATGACATTTGAAATTTACAAAAAACATTTCATGTTTATAGTAAAGGTGCAGAAAATTGTGTAGCTATGCTTTTACCATTTGTATTTTACCAATAAAAACCTTTTTTGATGTGTCCATCACATTAAAAAAGTCATGATATTCATGTTTTTCTTTCTAAAACCATAAAAAGTAAATTTATAAATGTACATAAACTAGATACAAAATTTTGGAAAACGTAAAATAAGTTTGTATATTTTAATTAATTGAAAGCATGTTCATATTAACTTTTTTATTCTATAGTCTTTAAAATGGGCTTTTTTCTAAAATCGAATTTGTAAATTTTATAAATGGACATAAATTAGATATAGAGGGTGTTCGTTTTAGCTTATATAGTGGGCTTATAAGCTCATTAGCTTATACAAGCTTATAAGCCGAAACAAAGTGTTTGGTTAAGCTTATATAAGTGGGCTTATAAGCTTATATAAGGGAGTTTTGGTAAGCCAAGAATTTGTGGCTTATGTAAGGTTGGTTGGGCTTATATAAAAATATTATATAGAAAGACTTTTATACCCTCATTTAATAATTACATCCTTTTATTTTTATGTATCTTTTTGTCATTTTACCATATTAGTTATATAAGCTAAACCAAACACTTAACAAAAGCTTATAAGCTTATTACATAAAAGCCATAATTTACTTATATAATATAAGCTTAAGCCCACTCATAAGCTTAACCAAACACCCCATAGAGTTTAAGAAAATGTAAAGTAAGTTGGTAGGCTTGAACTAATTAAAAACATGTCATCACTAGCTTTTGCATTCTATAAAGTCTCTAAAATTGGATTTTTAAGTCACTTTATATAAATGTGCTTTAATAAAGATTTATATAACAAAAATAATCAAAAGTTTGTTTCCTTTTAATTAGCTTTTAATCATTTTATGACATCTGCAGTTTAGGAACATATTCCATCTTTATACTAAAGTTACGGATTATAATATAGTTATGTTTTTTTTCATATTTTGTTACTTTTCTATCACATAACCTAACTCATGTTATTCATGTTTTCTCCTAAAACTAAAAATAGTAATAAAATTTATAAACTTAAGTTAGATATAACGTAAAGGAAAACTGAAAGTAAGCTAGTAAACTTGAATTGATTAAAAGTATGTCATCATTAACTTTGCATTTATAAAGTTCTTAAAATGGGTTTTTTTTAGTGTTTTTTTTGGTATATTTGTACTTTAATAGAGATTTATGTAACACAAATGAACAAAAGTTTGTTGCATTGTACTTGAATTTTAACCCTTTTATGACATCCGTAGTTATGCTTTTTTAATTGTATTTGACCATAACAACTTTTTTTGTACTTTTCTATCACATCACCTAACTCATCTTGTTCATGTTTTTTTCTAAAATTAGGAAAAGGAAAATTTTATAAATGAACATAAGTTAGATATAAAGTTTCAGAAATTATAAAGTAAGTTAGTAAACCTGAATGAATTAAAAGCATTTCATCATCAACTTTTGCATTCTATAAAATGTTAAAAATGGCCTTTTTCAATTGCTTTTTATTTTTGTGGTTTAATAAAGATTATAACACAAATGATCAAGAGTTTGATTCCTTATAACTATCTTTACTTCTTCTAGGACGTCTAAAATTTATTGATGCGTATTTTGTATGAAATAAAAATACTTCAATATTTGTATCTAAAAAAATCGATTCACCTATCACGCATTAACAGGCAAAGAACATGATCGTTTGTGGTATAGTCGAATGTTTTAAAACCCGGGTTAATCCGGACGGTTGAACCGATTGAACCATGACCCGGTTAGACGATCGGACACCGGTTTTGACTCAAAAACCCGATTAAACCATGACCCGGCGACTTGACTGGGTCAATTAAAAAACCGGTTTTTAAAACATTGGTATAATCAGTAAATTCGGGGTTACCATAGGTGACTCTGGTTCAATCTTCTATATGCTATTGAGATCGAGTGCATATTCATGGACTCGACCTAATAAACCGAGTTGAGATCAATCTAGACCATTAAAATAGTATAGACCCAATCAATCAATCACAGTTAATTATTTTTTAAAAAACACACTTCGTACCTCATTTTTAAAATTAAATATATTATAAACGGTAAATCGTCAAGCGACAAAAATACATCATTGCAACCAGAATTAAATCACATTTAGATCGAGTGACACATGTATATACTTTCGAAGAATTTTTTTTTATTTTTTTCTAAAGTCGCGTCTGATTAAATCATATATGATTCGTATCACGAAGCAAAAATTATTTTTTTAAAATCGTATATGATTTGTAATACGAATCATATAGGATTTCAGAAAATCATATATACGAATCACGTATGATTTTCTCATACGTGATTGAAAAGAATAAAAAAAAGTTTGTCAAAAGTATATACATGTGCCCTCGATAGAATGATGATTTAATTCTCGTCATGGTTGCGTGACAATTAACGATTTATGAGATATTTAATTTTATATAAATGAGGTTTTTTTGTTAGATGAAAAAAATGAGTGGGTGTGATTGGTTAATTAGGTGTATGCTATTTTGATGGTTTACATTAAACTTTTGCTTTAATGGACCTACTCGGACAAATAGGCAAGTTTCTCTTAGGTGTCGTTTGGTTAGATATATTTAAATTTCTGGAATTCTAAACTCTAGTAAATAAAAATTCATGAGAATTCAAAATTTTAGAATTTAAAATACCTACGCATGTTTGGTTGACAAAAATCCATAATATATTTAAATCTTTTTTATAGTCGACACAATTAATATGAATAAATACTATTTAAAAAATATATATAAATTTTTTTAAAAAATTATATTAATATAATAAAAAAATTATATATTTTTATAAAAAATATATATTAATTATATAAAGAAATAATGTAAATTTTATTAAAAATTCATATAAATTTAATAAGAAATTTATATAAATTTATTAAGAAATTTATATAAATTTATTAAAAAATTTATATAAATTTTATAAAAGAATTATATAAATTTAATAAAAATTGTATATAAATTTTTATATAAATTTAATTTTTCATGTTTATACGAGTAAAACCAAATAATCTTTTATATATTTTTTTTTAAATATTCAATATTTTTATTTAAACGAGTAAAATTTTAATTTTATTTTTTTCTATAAATTTTCTATATTTTATACTCATTTTTTATTTTTTCTATTTAAAGAAATAAAAACCGAATAAACAAATTTTATAATTTTTTTTTTAAATTTTTTATTTAAAGGAGTAAAAATCCAATTAAAAACCATTAGAGCACGTTTATAAAAAATAATTGTCAAGTAAATTAAAATTCTTCACTTTTTGGAAGAATTTTAATTTCCCTCTTACTGGCAATTCAGATAATTCTTATTTCTTCGTTTATCATACCAAACCTAATATTTGAAAGAACTTAAAATGTAAATATCATAAATATCCTTCAACTAAACGCCTCATTAGTGTAATGATGAATTATATGTATAAAGTTCATACGATAAGTTTTATTTATTTAAAAGAATACGTAAAAAAGTTATTCAAACTTTTTAGAACGTAAAAAAACTGAATAAAATAAAGGTACAACTTAAGGATCATTTTATATTCCCTTTATCTTGTTTTTTTGCGTTTTTTACTATGTGTAGTCTATGCTTATCTTAACGTAATGTTGTTTTCGCCTATCTCTATTCTCTATCTAGTAATAAAGGAGAATCACGATTCCATAGGAACAATGATTTTCCTCTATCAAAGACTAAAATACAATATATTTTCCCCTCATAGACTCATGGTTCTCTCACAAATTCTTCACGTAGTTCTCTCTACTCTCACACACAAGCAGTCCCTCCGTTCCGTTCTTCGTCCCCTTAGTTGACCCTTAATTAATGGATCCCGTTTTGTTGACCCCTTGATCCCGTTTTGTTGATCCTTAATGAATGGGTCTTGCCCTTTGGTTATTGGGTTGCCCCTTTGGTGTTTTCCCATTAATTAAGCTTTGGCTGCATGTGTTGGTGGCTACAGGACTTGGGGATTTGGGTTGCCTCTTTGATGTATTCATTAATTAATGGCGCCCTTTGTGATTAATTGTTGTTGTCTTAGTGTGGTAGTGGCTATAGGAAATCACATCCCAGTCGTTTATCATCTATTTGTGGCTTGATTTGGCCCGTTGATTACTTTACCGTTGCAGCCATATATATAGGACGAAACCAGCAACAAGATGACATGTGGCTTCATTATTTGTGGGTTTTTTGCGCGTCCCAGTTGGTTATTCATATCCTACCTTTATGTTTCCCTGATTTCTTATTTTTTGTTGGTGTGAAATTGACTTTGGTTGTTGTTTGGTGTGTAGCAATTAGATGTTGTAGGTTGCTTTTAAATTAATTTTATAGGTTTGCTTCCGTTTTTATATCTTTAGAATTAGGTGTCCTAGGTTCCTTTTAGATTATGTTTAGAATTAGGTGCCCTAGGTTCCTTTTAAATTAGTTTCCATAGGTTTGCTTCCGGTTTAGTATGTTTAGAACCATTAATTCCTCATGCTTTTGGACTGGTTTATTTTGCATATCTCATTTTGGTTTGATGATCAAAATCCTATTTGGTTGCCATTTATACCTTATATCAAATTGTCCAAATGTTTTCATCCTGCTGCTTTGGGTTACTGCTATGTAGTAGGTTTTTGGATTGCTCCTGTTAGTTGCAATAGATATGCCTGTTCCGTCTTCCTCAACGGCCTCCCCAATGGATATATGTGTCATATGTGGTTCTCAAGCATTCGCCCGTGTCTATTCCGGATGCTTAGCACTGGATCGGACTTCCGGTGAAAAAACCCTAAGATAAAAGGTGTGTGTTATTAGCATTTTTGCCCAAGTGAATCGCATTTGGGTCAAAAGTGACAAGGATGTGAAGTTCAAAAGTGACAAGGATGTGTGTTATTAACATTAGTTCATTTTTAGCTAAATGTTTTAAGATGGTATATTTTAACCAACTAGATAAACAAACCAACCCAATGAACTGTGTACACTATTTAAGTTTCAGTAAAGTTGGTTGAATATATTATTAGTACATTCTTCCATAAGTAGAGTCACGGCATGTGCATATTTGTAACAACTGATGTTAATTGTGTTGGATTGAGTTGGCAGACCTAAGGATTTTTAAAGGCCACCAATCCTTTTGTTGTTGTCACACGTGGCATGTGGCAATGGTGATGGGTGTGTGAACATTTTTTTCAGACATAGTAATTTCTGAAACAGTAGCATTGTGAAAATTAAATATCGGCCCGTGAACATATAGTAGTATAGCAGGGCTTAATAAGCGGAACCTAAAGTAACAGGGTGCTTTATAGCTTACGCAGCAGGTTCATAGGTTAATTGATTTCAGGGATTTGTGGTTCCATCCATGTCGAATTATGTTAATCAGCTTTACCTTCATCTTCGCAGGGCATGACTGTTTCGTGTTCAATTTTGTGTGTTTGCTGGAAAAGATGCAGCCTCTGTAAATAAAAAGGCGACGACGTAACAAAAAAGTGTGGTGCCAGCCGCGTTATTTGTAGGCACGACAGCGACATTACTAGCAACCACATTTAACACTGATTCTCTTTAAAGACCGAATAAGTGTTGGGGACGATTCTGCTATAGGTATTATATGTAGATGGGTTGCCTGAAACAAGTTGGTAATGTAACTTTTCTTTGATTCAAGGCGATGAAGATATTGTTTCGTGCGTGTGTTTACCGGTTTCCAACTATAATTAGTTGGACGATTATGATGGTTGTCGTAGACCTGCTTTTCGGCATGGCATCATGACATCATGTTTGCAGCCATGGTAGGCCAATCTTCTGAATCGTCGGCACCACGCTTACAACACTGAGCCACTACATTGTCGATAAATAAGGTAATTGATTGTCATACAGTCTTTAATTTTGATGCACGACACATTTCATTGTGTTTGTGCCGCAGGTTCTGTGCTATATATATGGCTAATATATATAGCATAGTTGCTGTTTTGTTTTCGTGATGCTTTATTGGGGGTTTTCATTGTTTGGGGTTCACAACTTTTTCGTTGTCGGGGTTCGTAGCAGGCGAAGAAAGTGACGTTTATGTCTTTCGTTTCCGCTATTGATGCCGGTCGATGATACCTACGGTTCTCATAATGCCGTTTAGTTCTGACCGGGCGGCCTTTTATGGTTGTCCGCGTACCTATGAGACGTAATGTGATCTATTATTTATCAAACACCCGTTATGTTTGGTATGACAAATGAGCCTGTTTAGAATTTCGCGAATTACTAAAACTTCAAACCGTAAGTTGTGGCAGGGGTATTGTTGTAAAGTTTGGTTTATGATAGTGGATAGTACATATGAACTCAGAATTTCAATCATATGTGCGTGTACGCATCCGGTCAACATACTTTTGTAAGTTGATATGTTATCATTTCTTCCTAGCTAACTTTTGTAGGACCTATCTTTATTGGCGGTTTTCATTGTTTGGGGTTCACAACTTTTTCATTGTCGGGGTTCGTAGCAGGAGACAAAAGTTACGTTTATGTACTTCGTTGCCGCTGCTGATGTCGGTCGATGATACCCATGGTTCTCATAGTGCCGTTTAGTTCTGACCGGACGGCCTTTAATGGTTGTCCGCGTACCTATGATTCGTAATTTGATCTATTAGCTATCAAACAACCGTTATGTTTGGTATGACAAATGAGCCTGTTTAGAATTTCATGAATTACTAAAACTTCAAACCGCAATTTGTGGCAGGGGGTATTGTTGTAACGTTTGGTTTGTGATAGTGGATAGTGCATATGAACTCGGAATTTCAATCATATGCGCGTGTACGCATCTGGTCAACATACTTTTGTAGGTTGATATGCTGTCATTTCTTCCTGGCTAACTTTAGTTGGACCTATGTTGTACACCTGTTCTATTTACTAAGTAGCACACGTTGAATTTCCCTGATTTCTTATTTGTTGTTGGTGTGAAATTATATGTGGTTGTTTGGTGTAGCAATTAGATGCTATAGGTTGTTTTTTAAATTAGTTTTATAGGGTTGCTTCCGTTTTAATATGCTTAAAATTAGGTTACATGGGTTCCTTTTAAATTAGTTGCCATAGGTTTGCTACCGGATTAATATGGTTAAAACCATTGATTCCCCATGCTTTTGGACTGGTTTATTTGGTGCATCTCATTTTTTGCATAGGATGTGTTGTAAACATGTTTTGGTTTGATAATCAAAATCCTATTTGGTGACCATTTACACCTTATATTAAATCCTCCAAATGAAGGGCAGGCTACCTGAGCCAATCTATGGTTTCTTTGATGTTACGTGCGTTGATTGAACTTGGCAAGAATTCTATTGATTGGTTTGTTGAAAAATAGATGCATTGCTGGTTTGTTGTTCCCAATTTGATGGAAAATAAAATTATGTGGTTGCGAGATGTAATGAGTATACGTGGTTGTGATGACCTTTAAACGGGCTAAACCCGATACCAAATGGACCTTGGCGGGACAACATGTTTGGGGACCACTCAGTTATTCAGATGTGTTTGGTTTGGCCTTATTAAGGTCAAGGTATTTGGTCTTGGGTTTCATTTGTCACCGTTGTGCCTTTCGTTGTCGATGTTACTGTCGGGCGACGATATGCATGCATGTGTCGCATTGGCGAGACCCTTTGTGCGTTTCATTGTCGCTGTTAGGGCCAGGGAACGATAGACATGCCTATGTCACATTGGTGATACCCTTATTCATACATACATATGAGGTTGATAGTTGTAAATTCACACTCGTTTAGGAAAACGAGGTAAAAGCGATAAGTACTAAGTGAACGTTTAGGAAAACGTAAGCACTTATGACCCTTTGTGTGGGATCGTTCTCAAGGAGGCTAGCGTGTTGTGTAAAGAGATGATTAAATATTTGTGATTATGATTATGAAGAAAGAAAAGAGAAAAGGATGACAATTACGATTAAAATTACACTAAGACGAAAGTAGTACACCTAAAACCGTAAAATATGAAAAAATTTAAAAATGACCCTAAAAATTCCTAAAAATTGCAATAAATCCTAAAAAATATAATTAGAGAATACAAAAAATTAGAAATCATTCAAACCTTTTATTTAATTGAATAATAATTTTTTAATGCTAATTAAAGCCCAAAAAATCAATTTAATTAACAAAAAGTTAAAATGAGATTTTTCAATTTGTAAACCTCTAAAATAACTTAATTAAACTAAAAACTATTTTTGGAAAAGTTAAAATTAATTAAAACTATTTATAAATGATTAAAAACTATAAAAATATTAAAATAATCCTAAAAATTAATTGAATGACAAGAAAATTAATCTAAAAGTTTTAAAAATCCTAACTTAATGTTTTTAACCTAGGAAAATTGAAAAAGTTGTAAAAATATTAAAAACTAATTTTAATAATAAGATAATAATAAAATAATAATAAAAATTCCAATTCTATAAAAAATTCTAAAAACTTGCAAACTAGTTTCATTTAATTTAAATAAACAGAAAATGAACTTGAAATTACCAAATTACCCCTAATGGTCCTCCAAATGGGCCAAATAGTATAATAGACCCCTTAATGGGCTCAAATTGGCCCAAATAGAAAAATGTTCACAAAATGGCCTAAAACTTCCAGTTTAGCATAAAATTCAATTCTAAACACAAAATTTCAAAGGCTCAAAAGCTGAAAATGACCTTATCACAGCTTATTTCAAAACAACTTATTCTTAATGGGCTTTTTGGCCCATTAAGCTATAAGCTGATGCCATAAGCTGAAATTTGACACACATCCTTCTCTTGACCTAATAAAGCTTTTTGTAAAAATAATTTTTTGTATAAGCCCAAGAAATAAGCCTGAATAAGCAAAAGCTCTCTATACAAAACGACAAAATAGTCGTTTTCGAGTTCTAGGCTGTTTCAAGTGCTGATTCTTGTTGTAAAATGTTTCAAATCACTTAACTAAGCTTAATAATCAAAAAGATTTCCAAAAAGCACAATGAATAAGCTGGAAAAAGCAAATTAGTCAAACCTAAAAGTCAAAGTCTTAAATGCTCAAGAATAGTCAAATGGGTCAATTAAGGAAGAATGATTACAAAAACAAAGTTGTTGCAGGTCTAAATAAGCTATTGTAGCTTATTGATAAGCTGTTTGATAATTAACACTAGTAGTGGCTAGTTTTGGGTGTCGAGCAGTGGGAAAAGTTTCCACTACTTGACTTAATTGACTTTTTGTTTTTTGTGGACTTTTGTTGGAATCGAAGAACAAACAAGGCACCCTTATAACCAGTAGGTTATAAGGAGTCAATAATAAGCAAAAAACCACAAAAACACTTAGTCAATTGATACAGTTAATTCAAACAGTCACCAAACATAGCAAACACATGAAAATAAGCATTTTTGAACAAACAAGCAGATTAAGCAAGAATAAGCCAACCAAATTGAACCTAATGCATACACAAGCTATAATAAACTCAAATAAGCATACATAAACATGTTTCAAACACTGGTTTAAAGATTAGACCAAGATTCAAGCTATGAAAGTTAACTGATGAAGAAATGATGAACACAAGATCCTTTTACTGATGTACTTGACCACAAATCCAATTTTAAACCCTCAAATCTTTCAAACAGGTTACACAAACTATGTTTTACCACTTTTCAACCCTAAACATGCATACACTCTAGGTGTTCCCAAGATTTCAAGTCAAATTAGGCAAAATCAAGCAAGATATAACACAATATCAGATTTGGTGTTTTAATGAGCAAAACTTGCAAATAACAGAACTCAAACACTTGTATATCAGATACAAACTCAAACAAACACTTAGCACCTACTGAAACTAGCATACAAAGCATAAAATCCAATCAAGCAGTAATCCCAAACACCCCTTTCACTTTTGAAAATCAAAATTTTGCAAAGTAAAATTGTTTTTAGGTTACACCAAGCTCAATCAAATATCAATACAACATAAGCATGCAGTAAGAACAAGATTTAAGCCATAAAAATACCACCTACAATATCATAATCACAAAATCACTTATAACCACTTTTCAAACAGATTTTTGGAAGAAGGCTCAAACTTCGTGAATGTACATCCACACTCACGAATTTTAGAGCTTATGTGCCTAGCTTAACAAGGCACAAGCTTCCAACAAGCTGCTAAGAAGAACAATGTTCGAACAAACAAATTATATAAAGAAGAAAAATGAAAAATGAAGCCGATTGATTCAAGCTTTGTACCCTACTCCTTGATTATCCCCAAGCCAAGATCTCACCTCACCTTGATAATCTTCTTATCAGGGTGATGTGATCAACCTTTGACCCAAAAATTCCAAGGTTTTGAACAAAGAACTTAGAAAAATATCACATTTTGTAACTTTTGCAATTTCTTGCACAAACTTTAAAAATAGGTTTTGAAACTTCAAACTCACAAACTTTGAACAATAACAACAGAATATTAAAGGTGGCACTTGGATTTATTCAACAAATTCATACACTATTTCATTATCTTGAATATAGGATTTACAGAAAGTTGAACAAAGGAAAAACCAAGAGCAAACTATAATGTTGTAATCTAAACCCTTTATATAGAGGGTTACAAGTCCTACAAAGCTGAAAAATAAAGTGAAACCCTAGTGGTGAACTTCCAGTAATGCCCTTGGAAGTTTGAAAATTGCTTGATCATGTGAAGTCTTCTTGGCGTTTTGTGAAGTTGCTAGCTGGTGGAATTTGATCAAAGGGCTCAAAACAAGCTTAAAATGTAAGCTTGAATGTGGTGTGTTGATTTGCTTCAAAGTTTGTCTTCTTCCCCAAAAAACGTGTGCAGGGGAGGTTTCATGTGAGTCATGTGATGATGTGGCAAAGGGTTTATGAGTTGGGTTTTTATTGAGACCACCTTAATCATAATTCTGGAAGGTTTTAGGGTTTAATTCCATGTAATTAGAAAAACCCTAATTATGTTCATTTTGTGAATAGTTAAGGTTTTAATCTGGTTTTGTTTTTGAATAAGTGTTAACCGCGTTTTTTAAATTAATTAATAAAATTAGTTAAAAACCGGTTAAGTGGATTAGTGACATGACCAAATAATGGGCTGTGATTGGATGAATGGAGATAGTGGGGCACGTGTCATGGTGTCACTAGTCTAGGTAAGTTTCTTGTCTGGGCAGATTTTCCTCTTTGTCTTTCTTTCTTCTTTCATTTCAGTTTTAATAAGTAAAAACTAAATTTCCCTTTATAAGCAAGTTTTGTTTTTCATACTTCTGTCCCAAAAAGTTTTGCAAAGTATTTTCAAGGGTATTTCTTGTCATTTGTTGATATTTGAAGGGTGATTCTTGTAATATCTTCAATCTTCAAGGTCTTGACTTGTATTGTTGACTTTGTGGAGGACTAATATTGACAAGTCTTCATAATTGAGGGACCATTCTTGCTATTTCTTCAAAGCTAAGGGTCCTTTTAGTAATTTTGACAAACTTTAAGGACCAAACTTGTAATTATGAATATACAAGGGTTTAAAGTTTCAATTCTTCAATATTGGAGGACACTTCTTGTACAATCTTCAATTCTTCAATGGTTTTTCTTGGAAAATCAACTCTAGGGCGCGGTTCATTGTGCGACTTCGTTTCCCGTGTTCGTTTTTGTTTGTTTCTATTGATCTTTTGCCATTTTCTCAGTATTCGTACCTAAAATACACATGGAACAAACACAAGCATATATTTGGCACATTTTATGACATTTTATGCATTTTAAGCCCATTTTGAACGATGAGACTATGTATAAAAGCAGTCTCATCACTCCCCCATACTAAACCATTGTCGTGCCCTCACGCAATGCTAGAATAAAGTATCGTAGGACCTCTAAAATTCATTTTATGGACTTTTATTGAATGATAAACTACACTACTTGCTACTATTACTACTACTTGCGTTTTAAACATAATGTCGGATTTTCATCGCAAAATGGGACGTTTAGGTTCATAAAACAAGAACACATGAATGCTTCGTTAGATATAATTTCGTCGTCCTCGATTTTCACCCCAAATTCCATGCCAAGCGTGCAACCAGATCATTGTCATTATAAGTTAGTAATGCTAACACTACTCAAATGCCCTAATCACGTACTTAGACTCCCATTTTCCTAATTGGTATCTCTTATATTTTATTTTTGTCTTGAATTTTCACGAGGATTCATTTTTTACTTATGCGATGATAGAGATTTAGGACTAAAAATAGAGTCATAACGGTGTAACCAAGACCATCGAATTAATAACCCCCCTAATAGACAACGATGTCAAAAAATTAAGTCAACAAGAAGGATCGATAAACACGGTTTTTATAACGGTTTTGAACATGAGACTTATTACCAAGACTTTTATAAGCCTCCTAACGGATGGGCCTTATTATCATAGGTTTACCTCCATCTTTTATTCAACTACGCCATGAAGCTTTTATTATGACTTCGGTCTTGCCTTGCCTTTTATTTAACCTCGCCATGATGTGTTTATTATGGCCAAAGACGTATATCCTCACACTAAAGCGAATTTTGGATCTTTAAAGCTTCAAAGACTAAGGCATAATTCACTTTCAATTTCGCATAGATTTATCGGCCATGTGAGCTTCAAATTGTTTGCTTGATTTAGGTGAGCACTTGATTACATGTGACGCTGGCGATACCTTAATGTTTTCCCAATTTAAGTACATGGAAGCTAATAGAAAAGACTAGAAACCAACAATCAAGACTAAACCACTAAGCCAATACTTATTAGCAAAATATATATACAAGCGAAGGGAGAATAAGCAAACAACTAGAACACATGAGTTTTTGAAAGAATACGAGTACTCTACGTTTAGCATAGTAACTTATAATTAACTCTATCATTTCTCGTCCTCATTTAAGAGACTTAGCCTAATATAAAGTTAAGTAATCGAAGCTAAGTGCTCAACATGTACGGTCGAGTCAAAAATTACTCTTGTTCTCGCCATTGTAAAATCTACATTCTGTCTATTCACCCCCATACTAAATCTACATTACTTTTGTGCTCAACATGTAATCGAAGCTAAGTGCTCAACACTTACGAAACATGAGAAAAATTTTAAAATTTGGCCATTTTTAGCCTTATTTTGCAACAAAACAAAACAAAAAGATAAACTTTGGAAAGCTTGAAGGTTTGAGAAGGCATGTATCTATTCACCCCCATACTAAAGTCAAACATTGTCCTCAATGTTTCGAGTCTAGGGGTGCAAACACCCCCATACTAGAGACGTAGCCGAATGCCTAATCTAGCATGGAAAGGGTGGAACCATTAAATCAATAGCCGTTTATAAAGTGTGCTAAAAACCTAAGGTTAGAACATTAAAGGATATATCATGTGGATATTGAGAAATTCTTCAAAGAAAATGATCGAGTCCTCCCACAAAACAAACACGAGAGGCTCCAATCGTGAAGATCATGATCATCTAAGAACCACATATCCCAAACAACCATGGAACAAAGGTTAGAAGGGCACAAATCCCCCACGTTAAACTACATTAGAAAGCGATAATATGTACGTGGATAAGCATGGGACTCCCCCACGAGGCACCGCGTTTTTGATTACCGAGTCATGAGCTCGACTCGATCCCCTCAATACTAATTATCATTGGGGAAGGTGACTTGGTCGAGGTAGTTCAAAGAGGGAACTTCCCCACCAAAGTAGTGCTTCAACCTATGTCCATTCACCTTGAAATTAGGTCCATCATTTTGAGCTAGCTCGATGGCCCCATAAGGAAAAACTTGGGTAATGGTGAATGGACCAGACCGACAGGATTTCAACTTGCTGGAAAATATTTTCAAACGTGAGTTAAAAAGTAACACTTGATCTCCAATGTTAAAAACCCGGTTTTTAATTTTAGAATCATGAAACTTTTTGGTTTTCTCTTTGTAAATCAATGAATTTTCATAAGAAATATCCCTCAATTCGTCCAATTCATTAAGTTACATTTTCCGGTGTTTCCCCGCCGTCTCAATGTCATCATTACAATGCTTTAGGGCCCAATAAGCTTTGTGTTCGAGTTCAATTGGAAAGTGACAATTCTTCCCATACGCAAGCTTGTAAGGAGTGCACCCAATGGGCGTCTTATAAGCGGTACGAAAGGCCCATAAAGAATCATCTAACTTATCCGACCACGATTGTCGGTTCTCCCCTATCGATCTCTCCAAGATCCTCTTCAACGCTCGGTTTGAAACCTTGACTTGCCCACTCTTTCTGTGGGTGATAAGTCGTATAAAGCCGACGTGTAACCCCATATTTCCTTAGAACCCTTTCGAATTGGTCATTACAAAAATAGGTTGCACGATCGCTTATGATAGCACGAGGGGTTCCAAACCGAGAAAACAAATTCTTCAAAAACTTGACTACCACACGAGCATCGTTCATGGGCAAAGCCTTAGCTTCCACCCACTTAGATAGGTAGTCAATGGCGAGCAGGATGTACTTATTACCACGAGATGATGGGAACGTCCCCATAAAATCAATTCCTCAAACGTTAAATATCTCACACACTTGGATGATGTTTTGTGGCATTTCATCGTTTTGCGAGGCTTTTCCTTGTCGTTGGCATGAGTCACACGACTTCACAAGTGCGTGTGCATCTCGGAAAATAGTAGGACAAAAGAAACCGGCATCAAAGACCTTCTTCGCCGTGAGATTAGCACCATGGTAACCACCCGTTGGCCCCTCGTGACAAGCTCTAAGGATATTAGAAGCTTCGGTGCCAAAAACACAACGTCGAATAATTTGATTCGCACAAGTCCGAAATAGGTAAGGGTCGTTCCAAAAGTAGAACTTGACGTCACGAAAGAATTTTCGTTTTTGTTGAGTCGTCATACCCTTAATGATGAAGTTGCCCGCATGGTAATTTGCGATGTCCGCAAACCATGGGGTGGGTGAGTCAACCTTAGAATTCACTACACCAAGTGTCTCGAGAGGAAACGTTTCGGTGATTTCCTTGTTCTCGTACACACTTTGGTGAGGATCTTCCAAGCGGGAAAGATGATCGGCCGCTAGATTCTCGGCTCCTTTTTTGTCAAGGATTGTGACATCAAATTCTTGTAGGAGGAGAATCTAACGAAACAATCTAGGCTTTGCATCTAGCTTAGCTATGATATACTTGATTGCCGAATGATCCGTATACACTATGCATTGGGTCAAGACGAGATAAGGTCGGAATTTTTCAAATGCATATACCACGGCAAGGAACTCCTTTTCGTTAGTGGTATATTTAAGTCGAGCCTCGATCATCGTTTTGCTTGCATAGTGGATAGGCAACAAGTGCTTTCATGACGTTGCCCCAAAACGGCCCCTATGGCGTAATTACTTGCATCACACATAAGTTCAAAGGGGAGGTTCCAATTGGGAGCAACAAGAATGGGAGCTTCGGTAAGTTTCCTCTTAAGGATTTCAAAGGCTCGTACACAATCTTCGTTAAAGACAAAAGGAGCATCTTTTTCGAGGAGATGTGTAATGGGTCGAGATATCTTTGAAAAATCCTTGATAAATCGACGATAAAAGCCCGTGTGGCCTAGGAAACTCCTAACTCCGTTAACGATGTTGGGATGAGGTAATTTGGCGATGACGTCAACTTTAGCTTTGTCTACCTCAATCCCCGCTTTCAAAACCTTGTGCCCAATTGAGCACAAGGTTGGTTTCCTCACAACATTTCAACATTCTTTCAAGATTCGACAAACACGAAGTGAACAAACAAACAAACACGAAAAAATCATCCATAAAGACTTCCATCGTCTTCTCGATCATGTCATGAAAAATAGCCATCATACACCATTGAAAAGTTCCCGGTGCATTACAAAGTCCGAATGGCATTCTACGATAGGCAAACGTTCCATATGGACACGTAAACGTAGTTTTTTTCTTGATCACGAGGATCGATGGGGATTTGGAAGTAACCGGAAAAACCATCTAAAAAGCAATAGAAATCATTTCCCGCAAGACGCTCCAACATTTGATCCATGAAGGGCAAGGGAAAATGGTCTTTACAAGTTGCGTCATTCAACTTACGATAGTCGATGCACACCCTCCAACCGGTCACGAGTCGAGTTGGAATTAACTCGTTGTCATCGTTAGGCACAACGGTCATTCCTCCCTTTTTAGGGACACATGGAATGGGACTCATCCAAGGGCTATCGGAAATAGGGTAAATCATTCCCGCGTCAAGGAGTTTAAGGACCTCCTTTTTGATGACGTCGTGAATTTTGGGGTTCACCCTCCGTTGACATTGAATTGCGGGCTTGTTTTCCTCCTCCATTAAGTTTTTATGGGTACAAAATTTAGGATCGATCCCCTTAATGTCGGATAATTTTCACGCAATTGCCCCTTTGTGGTCCTTTAGAACATTGATAAGTGCGGTTTTTTCATCATTCGAAAGATCCTTCACAATAATTAACGGCAACTTATCGTCTCCTTCCAAGAATACGTATTCAAGATGAGGAGGTAAATCTTTCAACTCGAGGATTGGTGGTTCCTCAATTGAAGATTTTGGTTCGATACTCATAACCTCCTCGGGCGGAGGAAATGGGAAATCGTTAAGAAAATCCTTGATAATCGAGAAGTCCTCATCGTTGTCGAAGTCTTCGTTACAAGTACGAGGAACATCAAATTCTTCCAACATAAAACCACCAACTTCAAATGGAGTGAAGGATGGTGTCGAATTATCAAGAATATGATCGAGCATAGTGGGATTGCCACTATTTTCATCATCAACAAAACCTAAAAATTCTTGTGAAAATTCCTCGCAAACGACGTCGATCATATTAACGAGGTTTATAGTCGCGACGAAATAAACATGAGAAATTTGAGAGTTTTATGTTGCGTTTATAACAATTTCCTCGTCGTTGAAACGTAAGGTGATTTTTCTAGCATGCACATCAATCAACGCCATTGACGTATCCAAAAACGAACGACCTAAAAGAGGAACTTGAGGATCCATGGGAATATCGACAACGATAAATTCTACCGGATAATAGAACTTTCCCACTTTCACAAAAACGTCTTCGGCCAATCCACATGCGGGAATCGTGGAATGATCGGCCAATTCGATAGACATTAGTGAAGGAGTAAGATTAGGAAGATTGAGCGACTTGGAGATTGCAAGAGGCATCAAGTTAATACTAGCACCAAGATCGGACAAGGCATAGCATTCTTCCATATCTTGAATAGCACATGGAATCAAGAAGTTACCGGGATCACCGACTTTTTGAGGTATGCGGTTAAGATAAACCGATGAACAACTATACAATTGTTGCAATTTCTCCTTGTTGTTTAACATACTCTTAAAGTTAGCGGCAAATCGAGGAATCATGACCAAAGCGTCGGTAAAACATATGTTGAAATGCAAATCATGAAACATTTTCATAAAAAGCTCAAATTGGTAATTCTAACGTTCTTGACGTTTCTCCTTATAAAGTATCGATGGGTAAGGCAAAGGTGGTGTGGGTTGAAGCATAGGCATAGCCTTTGGAAGCTCGGGTTCCAATGATGGTGATGGGTCAACCGTAGGTGTGGTTTGAGCGGTACTTCGTGGGATTGGAATATGCTCCTCTTCAACCACCACCTCGGATTCTTCCTCAATTTCCTCCACCGTTGGAGTAATTGGCTGAGGAGTTGGTTCCTTAAGTGCCTTACCACTACGTGTGGTAATCACTTTCATCTCTCCCTTAGGGTTCGATATGGTGTTACTAGGAAGACTACTCGAAGAAGACGGTCTACACATTATAGCCTGAAACATAGATGAAATTTTATCCTCAAACATAGATTGCCTCTTATCAGCCTTAAGCATCTCTTGTTTTATCTCATGTTGCCCTTGTTCCATCTTTTGTTGGTTTTGTTGTAACCTAGTCACATGACCCTCCATATTGTTGGTATGAATCTTAAGTTCATTTGCTAACTCGTTTTTCAACTCCTTTTTCAAATCATTCTTAAAATCGGATCTTAGGCTAATGATCTCCCTTTGTATGTTATCAAACCTAGCATCATTACCATTTGCATATTCAACAAATTCATTTGGAAGATCTTTCAAGTTTTGCAAACTCTTGTTGTTGTTTTGAAAATCATGGTTTTGATTTTTGTTTTGCACTTGGTTATTAGCCCCTTGATTCCCATAGTTGTTACCCTTGTGATTGTTCCTTTGATTTCCTTGATAAACAACTTGATTGTTTCGATAATTGTTAGCATTTTGATTTGGTGCAAAACCCGGTGGAGTCAATTGATTAGTGCGGGTAACTTGACCGTTTTGGTTATAAGTTCTCGTGGCCGTGTAGGCACTCGAAGTGTTACCACCGTTGGTAATGCACTCGGAAAAATCATGACCTCCACCACAATACATACAAGAATCCTCAACCGCTTTAGCTGTAGCGGGAGTAGATTGTTCACCAACTTTAAACTCAATCAAAAGTCCCTTAAGCTTTTCAAAGATTTTGTTCTCCAACTTTGCCTCGATATGGCAAGCATCGATGGTATGAGATAATGAAGGCGAAGCTGAAGAAGAAGTCTTATGAACACTCGATGTGCTATGAGGACTATAGACCTTAGACCTATTCTCAATAATCAACAACGCTTCCTCGACCGTTTTACACAAAAAATTACCACCCGCGGCAGCATTAAGATAATCTCTCTCATGATCGTTCAATCCATTGTAAAACGTGTCAATTTGATGCAAGTCGGAAAAACCATGATGAGGACACTCATGTAACATTTCCTTAAACCGATTCCAAGCCGTAGAAAAACTCTCATTAAAATCTTGTGAAAACTTTGAAATCACGTTTTTCAAATGCGTAGTCTTAGAAGGCGTAAAAATTGGTTCACGAACTTCGAAACGAGATCCTTCCATGTCAATATAGAATTGGGTGGCTCTTTCTCTAACCAAATCTTAGCGGGCCCCGTTAAGGAATACGGAAAAAGCATCATCTTAATCGAGTCGTTAGAGACATCCTTAAACATGCAAGTGGCGGTAAGACGATTGAATTGGAAGATATGATTGTGAGGGTTGTCCTTTTCACCACCACGGAATTTGTTGTTTTGGATCATCGACTACAAACCCATCTTAACTTCAAAATTCTCCGCAAGGATGGCAGGAATCACAATAGCCTCTCCATAACCCTCGGTGGGTGCTTGAAGTAACTCTATCATAGTACGATTAGCCATGGTTTCTTCTTGTTCTACGGTACGTTCGTCAATAGGAGATTCTTCACTAGAAGGCGTTCCTTCCTTTCGGTTTCTACGTTTACGTGCACGTCTTGCCTGGTTGCGAGTTTGCATAAACGTCACGTACAACGTGGGGATGAGCAAAGAAGATTCTTTTGGGTGTTTTTAACTTTTTCAATTTTTTGTGTTTTTGATTGTTTTTAATTTTTTTGGATTTTGTGATGTATTACGTAGACAAAAATCTACAAATCTCTCCTCAAATCAAATCTCTAGATGAAAGGAGCCTCAAGGAATGAAAACGATCACGTAAAGTGAACGCCTTCGTTGACTTTAGAACGTTGGTGGAACACCAAAACATTCAAGAGGGTTTAATCTTTTGAAACCAAGAAAAGATATAGATACGTAGATAATACTTTGGTTTGAAAACCCTCGATTAGCCCTTTTTATCTAAACACGCACAAGCAAGCGGAGGAAACGAGGCGGCGCTAAGCACTTATGAGCCTTCTTCCTTTAGGTCGTGAAATACAACCGCCTGTTGGGAATAAATTAAGGCGAGATCACTTGAGCGCTGACAAGAACAACTCAAGCGTTGAGAAGAACAAAGTGAGCGCTGACAGCCCAAGAGTTGACAAGTTAAAGTCAAGCGTTGATAGATTGAAGAAAAGCACTGATGGAAGATATAAGCTACACGTTTATTATATTCTAGAATACTTCTAGTAAGGATAGAAACGACAATGTATTTTCTATGTTTATCATTACCTAGAATAGTTGATACGTAGCTTATTATACAAGGCTTCTTAGTCTATAAAAGAAGGCCTTTAGGTTAATGTTTAGTATCAAGTTTTATATAAGTTTTCATTCGTAAACATCTTTCATTGTAAGCAAGTTCGACATTCATAATCAAAGTGAAAGTTTTGTTTACATCTTGTGTTCTTGTTTAAGTGTTAAATTCCGCATAACACTTAGATTCACAAAGCATATAACAAAGGTTTCTCTACGTGTTATACTTGATCTAATCTCGTATACACAAAGCTAATCGATCTAAGTTTGGGATCAACAAGTGGTATCAGAGCTTGTTGAGGAACTTTTGATCTTTGAAGAACACCAGAACAATACACGAACACCAAAACCCTAATTTTCTAAAAACACCAAAAACAACATCATGTCTGAAGCAATAACCTCCTCCTCTTCAGCCTTACCAAACATCAAGATTCCCATGCTTGATGCAACCAACTTTGACTTATGGAAGTTCGACTTTGAACAATATCTGGGGATCTTTGATTACACACTCTGGGAGATTATTGAATATGGAAACTCATTAAATAAAGCTCAAAAGATTCAGGATGCCATTACGGCAAGATCAGCTGTTGAATGATGTCCTGATGAAGATAAGAAAGAAAAACCTGGAGATGGTAGATCTGTAGGTGCTGAAGATATTGCAAAGAAAAGGGTTGATATGAAAGCCCTAAATATACTGAAAGTTTCTTTAGGACAAGAAAATCAGCACAAATATAGAGGATATGAATCTGCTAAGGATCTTTGGGAAGCAATTGAAGTTGCCTATGGTGGTAATGCAGACACTAAGGAAGAAAAGAAAAAGAAACTTCTGCATGATTATGATGTCTTCAAAGTTCAGCCTAATGAGAAACTAAGTAGCGTGAGAAGCAGATTGCTTGACATCACAAGCAAGTTGTCCTTCATGGGGACACAAGTTGGTGATGTTGACACCAATGCTACCTTTCTGAAAAGTCTTGGTGAGGCATGGAAGATTGAGGCAAGATCTATTCTTGCCAATAATACTTACAAGAGCTCTTCGTTTGATGACATCTACAACAAACTAAGACTGTTGGAAGATGAAACTCTTTCAGCACATGGAAGCAAAGCTAGCACCAGCAACATGGCCTTCTTCTCTCATAGTGAAGGTCAATTCAATCAGAAGGACTCTTTTATGCATCCAGTTACTGGATCATCATTTGTCAGCGCTGGAACAAGTCCTGTCAACGTCTCCTTCTCAGACGCTGACACATTCATAAATGACTCCCCAAGAGTTAAACATGCTGGTTTGGATTTGGATACTGTGTGTGCTTACATTGCTTCTTTACCCAATGGTTCAGTGATTACATATGAGGACCTTGAGCAAATAAGTGATGAACACTTAGAAGAGATGGACATCAAGTGGAATATGGCTCTTGCTAGTATAAGAGCAAATAGGTAGAATAGAAGGTTCAAGAAGAAGATGACCTTCAATGCTAAAGACACTGCTGGATTTGATAAATCCAAAGTTGAGTGCTACAACTGTCATCGCATGGGGCACTTCATGAGGGAATGCAGATCTCCTAGAAGATCTGATGCTGGTAAACCCTCAAGTCAGGTTGTTAAAGCTCAAGATTCCAAAGCCATGGTTGCAGTTCAAGGAATTGATGGTACTGGATGGGATTGGAGCTATCTGGCTAAGAATGCTGAAGAGGACAAAGCTTTGATTGCTGATATTGAAGAAGAAGAGCATTTTGAATATGCTCTCATGGCACACTCCTCCTCTTCATCTGATAATGAGGTATATGATGATGCTTTTTGTAGCAAAGGTTGTAGGTTAAACACTGATAGACTTAACAAAGAGGTGTTAAAACTAAAAGATGATATGAGCACTGAAAGGTGTAAATTGTCCAATTACCAACTAGCTCTTACTGAAACTGAGAAAACCATTTCTGAATATAAGAAAATGGAATTTGATTTAAAAGATAAGATAAATATCTTAAAACATGAGCTAGAGGGTAGTATGGATATTAGAAATATCATGACAAAGGTAAATAGAGACCTACAGGCTAAGTTAGATGAGGCCATTAAGAATAAAGATAATGTTGACCTCAAGATTCAAAGATTTGATAGAGCCACCCAAACCCTAGGAGACTGTGTAACCAAACAAAGGGATCCTAAGGACATGACTGGGATTGGGATGAATGATTACTCTCTGGTTCCACCACCAGCTGGTGACTTCTATGGTGTCCTTAGAAAGAATTTATCTTGGACTGGTATACCAGAATGCCAAGAAGAGGAATTCATTCCTCCACCAAGAGTTGTCACTCCAGTGGAAGAGTATCAACAAAAACTGACTGACCTAAATGAGTGGAAGAAAGCTAACCCTACTTTATTTGTTAAGGGAGGGTTGCTATGTGAAAGTCCCAATGAATCACCACCCATTAAGGTTACTCACCCAGTTACTGGTAAAGCTGTTGACCTAGGCTCCAACACTGTTAGAAGACCTACCATTAAATATGCAGAGATGTATAGAAATAATAGGTCACCCAAGAGCCAAGTTAACAATCATGGAACAGGTTTCTTCGCTTCTAGACCTAAGAGTGTGTCTAAGAAAGCCTGTTATACTTGTGGTAGCTTTTCACATTTGGCATACAAGTGTGTCAACGCTCCCAAAGCCAGCGCCGATAGGAACAATTTCAGCGCTGATAGGAAGAAAGTCAACGTTGTTAGGAAGTCAAACGTTGTCAGACCCAGACCTTGTGTGCAGCAAAGTCCACAAGTGATTAGACCTGCCCCATTCTTCTCTAGAAGGTCTAACACTCATGGACAAAGACCTTTTCAAAAGACAAACACCTGGTCAAATAGGCAATGGGTTCCTGTAGCAAACCCTAGGTTGAACGCTGACAAGGGTAATTTCAGCGTTGACAGGACAAAATCCAACGCTGACAGAAACGTGACCAGACCTAAGTATTTGCAACCACAAGGTAAGGGGTCTAAAGCTTCTTCAAGCCTAACATGGAGACCCAAGAAAGATCAAAACCCTAATAATAATGGAATTTCAATGACTTGCAATAGGTTTAATTACATTTCAAAGGTCATTACAAAACCAATTGGGGTTAACTGGGTTTTTCATCCTAAAAAGGATGAGAATGGGGTTGTTGTGAGAACTAAGTCTGTTCTTATTGAACAACCAGATGAATCCAAGTCTTCTGAGACTTGGGTTCCCAAAGAAAACTAATTTGTTTTCTTTATGTGCAGGGCATTCAAAAGCAGATAAATGACTATGGATATTGGGATAGTGGATGCTCAAGGCACATGACAGGGAAGGAAGACTATCTGACGAACTTCACTCCTATTAAAGATGGTGATAAGGTATACTTTGGAGGTGGATATGGGACTATCACAGGCAAAGGAACCCTTCTCACCAATAATCTACGTTTTGAAAACGTCTTCCTGGTAAAAGAACTGGATTATAATCTGTTTAGTGTATCACAAGTGTGTGATAACAAAAATAAGGTTCTTTTCACTGATACTGAGTGTTTGGTGTTAAGCAAGGATTTTAAGATCCCTGATGAGAAGTACATTGAGTATAGAACACCTAGGCATAAGGACATATATAATGTGAATTTAAATGGGATTAAAGTGAATACAAATATGTCTTGTTTTTATGCTAAGGCCTCAGTAGATGAAAGTAATTTGTGGCACAGGATACTAGGGCACATAAATTTTAAAAATATAAATAGACTTGTGAGGCTTGGTTTAGTTGATGGTTTGCCTGAGAAGGCCTTCCACAATGACCACTCTTGTGTTGCATGTCTTAAAGGCAAGCAGCACAAGGTCTCATTCAAGTCCAAGCAGGTGCATACTAGTTACAGACCTCTTCATATGCTTCACATGGACCTCTTTGGTCCAACTAATATAGAAAGTTTGAATTGTGACAAATCTAACTATTTCTGGTAGTAAAATATTTTCTCGTATAATATTTTGAAACTTATTTTTGTGTTGGTTGACGAACTCACAATTTACGGATTTAAATTTGGGCTTACATGCATAATTTGGCGTCTTTTACGACTAAACCAGAAACCTTAGGATTACGTATTTACGTTTTTGAACTCTGTTTTTGATGAGACAATTTTAATTGGATTCGTTTTGTGACGGTGATTCATAATTTATAAAAATGTTTTTTGTAAAACGACCCGAGGGCACGCAAATCGAGAAAACTAGAATCGAGAAATACCCGTAAACTAGTGAGATGGGACAAAACACATTGCCCCATCCCACTAGCTTATATGGGACGGCAAGGAGGACACCACCACACATAGGTGGCATCAATTTGGCTAAGTTACACAAGTGTAAGCTTTAGCTTACACTTTAAGCCAACACATTTTACCACTAAACAAAACTAGCTAATGGTTTTCATTCTAACCATTTCCTACATGCAATTCACTCTCAAACTCTCTCAACCTCCACCCTTGTGCCGTCCACTATAAGCCTACAAACACCATTCTTGATCTTTTCTAACTACAAACCACATGTTTACTAGTCCTATTAAGGTGTTTCCTTGAAGCCTTGATCATTTGGTGGCCATATAAACAACTTTGGAGGTGATTTGCTTGTGTCCTAGGGCTGATTTTCCAACATATGATCTTGATATTTGATGGTCTTGGAGATACTTGTTGTTTTCATCAAGTTCTTGCCTTCCTAAAACAAGAAATCCACTTGGATTGGTAAAGAAGATCATCCTCTACATTTTTCTCTTATTATTTTGTAAAGAAAAAATGTATTTTCTTTCATTTTGTATATGTATATGATGTATATATGATGATAAAAATGTTGTGTGGGGATCAAGTGTTGATAAACATGCTTAAAAATGATGATAACCATAAGAAATGAAGCTAAAATCATGACTAATTAGTTGGCTGTATAAAAACAGTAGATAACTAAATGATGAACTGATAAAAATGCATGGTTTGATCTATTTACAGTAAAGTAGATGATGTTATACACATGTGAGAGTTGGCCATGCAATGGAATCAAAATAATGAGTGAGATATGATCAAAACAAGTTAGGTGGTATAATCTGAATAAGCTGTTTTGTAGGGACTGTTAAGGCAACTTAGACTTAAAATGGGCAGTAGCTATAACTAAGTTATATGTAGCATATATTATGAAGAAGTTGTCATACAAAAATGAGCTTCTAAGTTATTGTAGAACTCTAGATATGATAAAAATGGTGAATGTGAAGTTAAAAATCAGATTTTGGAAATAATGTTTATTATTATTATATAAGCACTCACTTTATAATTTATAAAATGTAAAATGTAAACCCACTAACTTATAAAACTTATTTATATAAATGTATAAAAGGTTAATTAAATGAGTAAATTATATAAATGGTGGTAAAATAATATTTATAAGTAATAAAAACTATAAACTTGATTTTTACGACTTTTTCGGCTATCGTCGTGAAATTAACGTTTTTCGTCAAATAAAACTTAGACGACCAAACCCGTCCAATGTAAAGTTTATAAAAGTTGTATACTGATGTATAAGTAACTAATACAAGTAAAAACCGATAAAACCCGAACTATAAGAATTACGGACATTTACGAGCTAACTAAACCTATTAGACTAATAATTGGACTTAATAAGATAAATACTTGTAAAAAGAATTATTTGGGCTTAACCCATTTGGGCCCAACATGAAAGATATATATACTGATCATATAGGTATAAAATGGGTAAAAACAAGTAAAAGAACTTATAAAAGACTTAATGAACTTAAAATAGGTAAAATCGGTAAAACTAGTGAACTAGTAACACTACAAGAAAATGAAGTTAAGGCAACACCAATAAAGTGTTGTATTATGCCTTTAAAGTGTCGCATTACACATAATGCGACACTTTTTCAAGTGCTATATTATACAACGTCGCCTTAGGTATATGCAACACTTATATAGGATTAGGCAACACTTTTTAAAAGTGTTGCCATTGTTTAGCAATAGTGATATGTCAATGTGCAACACTTTAAAATCAAATGCAACAATTTTTACACTCAAATGCAACACATATACACACAAGTGCAACACTCTAGATTCAATAACAACACTTTTAATACTGATGTGCAACACTTTTCATCTGAAACCATTAAACGTACTGCACTTAAATGTATCAAATGCAACACTTTCTCATGTTTTATCATATTAGTGCAACACTTTCTCACGTTTTATCATATTAGTGCAACACTTTATCGTGAAGGTTGATTGTTTATAGTACCCAATCTTTCAGGAAATCTACAATATAAATCACTATTTTCATTTCACAATAGAAATAACTCAATACAATAGGATATCGTATTTTGACCAAGTTATCCAATGAAAACCAGCTAATATACATAATTTATACAAGAAAAGTTATCTAATCAAAATATAAGAAATTTTGACGTCTTTACAGCTCTCCACGTACAACCACTTTTTGGTAAAGTAGCCTTCTATACAAAAACGAATCTAGATTAGTTTTTTCTGCATAAATTAAAAGGATATCTACCATTTGTAAAATAGTTACCAAAACGACTTATATAGTTGCAACTTGCAAGCATCACCTGCACTTGATAATAGATACCAATTTCAATAATCTTGAGGAAAATAGTATATGATAGAAGCAGTCAAAAGTATTTGAAGTGTGTACAATAGAATACAACACATATATTAGTGTACTTACCACAAGATAAAATGAATAATAAGAACTTTTGTACATAAATATCTGACGATTACTCCAATTTAAAAAGATCGACATCGTGAACCTCAGACGTCGAAAATTGACATAGACCTACAAGCATTTTCCGATGTTGTAAAAAGGTCTGACAACCATTAGTATTTTGTTCATGAAGTTAAATGTGTGGTAAAAAAATTGCATGGAGTGCTTAAACATGAAGTAATGATCAAAATTTCACTTACAGAGACATGATATACTTTGAAAGATCTTTTTTTTCGTAAGTGTAGTGATAACATCAATCATCTGTCCAAAGACTTAGAAATTCTACCTGCTTAAAGAAGTTGAGTAAGATTGAGCCTAGCCTTGTTATAACACATAATAAACAAATGCGCATCATTATGAACCTCGTTGAGTAGGTTGACTATATCACATAATATCCTTTCCATGAACGTGTTTATTCACGATTCTATGGACATGGTTGTGAAGCAAATGACCATCATTTACAACAGTCACGTCAACCTATAATTAAACCAAATTCTTATCATTGACTGTACATATTAATATACAAATGATAGAAAGAAAGTTTCTTTCCATAGTCGTACCTTGGGTAGTCTGAACCAACAGAAGCGACCTCTGCGTGTATGGGAGCCATCAATTATGTCATCAAATAAAACCAAATATGCTTGAAGCTGTAAGCAGGACCCTTTTGACCTTTAAGCTAGGCTCTTAATCAACATATACTCAGATGATATGCTTATATAAGTGGAAAATATATTCTTTCATAGACGTGAGTATCTTTAGAGTGTATTACATACCAATTCAGTGCACCAACCAAGAGCACACACAAGAAAACTTCATCTGATGTCCTGTTTTCCCCTTTCAACAACTGGTAGCTGTAAACAACAGGCTACGTGGACCGTTTTCCTGCATACATCACATAAATGCAATCATGTCTACAGGTTAGGGAGAAGAAAATAAATCAAATCAGAATAACGACTAATTATAGCCCAGTTTATGTATTTTTTAGTTGTTTGTTTATTAAGAGACTTTAAGTCTAACACAGAAAATAAATCAAATCAGAATAACAACTAATTATAGACCAGTTTATGTATTTTTTTAGTTGTTTGTTTATTAAGAGACTTTAAGTCTGACACACACATGTGAATATGAATATCAGACGATGATGTATGAATTTAAATCAATTATAAGTTGGAGGAATTTAATTTGTTCAGTATATCATATTTATTAGATGTTTCGTGGGCATAGGAATAAATAATAATGAAATTTGCTAATCTAGACCAACTGAGAATTAATATTCTTTTTGTATATCTGATGATCATTTAGTAACCTTTAAAAAGAGCAAGAGCAAGGCCATCAATCTGTTCTAATAAGAATGAAACAGTTTGGTTTATGATCATATAACAACACCACCCATACCCATTCTCTATAAATGAGAATATAGTGAGATCGTCAAAAGATGCATGTATTTGCATCTATTCTTAGTTACGCATATAATTTGTATAGATATCTATGTGGAATAAAATGATCAGTATCTAACAGTGGGTGAGATGGAACCAATCACATCCATACACGAAAGTAAACGGACTGCTTCGAGAAAGACCTTCGGCACTACAACATTTCAAGACTAAAAGGTTAAGGTAGGAACACACAAAACAAAATTGCTGATGAGCACTACATCATGTAATTCAAACAAGTTCCAACTTCCAAATGTTTGTTAGCTTCTTGAAAGGGTAACTTTCCATTCCTTTTTTGTTCAAAGCCAGAGTTCAAGCGAACCACAAAGAGCGTACATTTTGTATTAAATCAATCATAGAATTCTAGTTAGCTAATTATACCAAGTATTGCATTATATTATCACGCTAGATACTACTAGTTTTCCTTACTCGATTATTGGTCTATATTTACAAGTTACACACAGGGAGCCAAACTATCGTAAACCATCTTTCATCACACTTATTGGTCATGTTGCTAAAAGATTTCCATGTCACAGTTCCCATCTTTTTCAATTTCAGAACATACTAAGTAGCAATTGCAATAACAATACTATACTTGATATTTTAATTCAAATAGGCAGCATGACATTACACAATTGTTACAGCGTTGAAAAAGATTTCCACACAGTTCATTAATCCTATTTCTAACCTCTATTTTTTTCTTAAGGACTAAAAAACCCAAGTGACGAAACATTTTGGATAAATATTTCTATGGATGAAAGAATGCATACCACATTATTAAGAACATCCATTTAGTAAAACGATTTGGTTAAGTATCTTACCTGCTTTTCCTCCGAGATCTACCTACAATTTCTTGCTCACTTTCTATCGAGGCATCATCAGGTGTAGGTGTATGAAACCACTCACTTGATGTTGGAATATCAACATCACTGATCGGATTCACGAAAATATCTCCATCACTTTTTCACCTTGACTGTACGAAAAGGAGTATCCAATAAACCTATCAGTGTCACCTCCTTTATATAAATGATATACTACTCGTGTTACCAAATAGATAAAAGAAACTTTGGTATTAACTGTACATGTCTTTTTTTTAATAACTGAACCTGGTTAGTCATTTAACCAGCATTGTGTTCGTATAAAAAGCATAATCATCACTAAAATGTTCAATCTTTAGACGAAATAGTTGTTCAGGTCAAGATGGCCCATTGATATAATTCACAAGCTACCTGAGTTGACCCGTTACCCAACTCTGCGACCTTTTCTCATGATCTAGTTTCTACATAGGACAGTTTACTTATTTTCTTTATTTTGCCTACAACATATTTATTAACGAGTTTGAGAACAGAAACCTGTATTGTTGACTATGTTTTACCATATTAAATCAACCTATTGGTAGCTTGAAGCTATTATACATTGCGAGAACATTGTCAAGGACATTGTATTGCACCCTGTGACAAGGTCGCGTGGCTTTAATTAACAATGATTAGTAAATAATATATCTTGGCACACATGTCTACTTTGTATGACTCTTTTCAGTAACCCATAACTAGAATTAAAAAGCAATATAGACAAGTTATGTTGATCTTATCATGTGAAATACCCCAACACCACATGAAAAAAAGAAGACAAAAAGGGAAGTTACATGATGATCTTGTAACCACAATCGCACACAGGTATATGCCATTGGTCAAGGTCCTTCCCTTACATCATGATTGAAAACTAAATAGATAGAATGACAAAAGATAAATCTTTGAAATCCCTGTAGGTTATAGGCATGGTACGCATAACGCCATAATTTCGTCCGCGTGGCCTTGATTTATATGGTAACGGTAACGGCAAGTATAAACCTTAAACAAACAGTATGAGTCTAATTGCAATGTAACAAGAAATCAAACATAATTAAAATAAATCCTAAGAATACGAAGATAACCTTAGTATAGATTCATAGGCTATGTAATAAGCAATCAAACATAATTGGTTACCTTGATAGACGGATCGAGAGTCGAGAGGCTTCATAAACGATTGTGGAGTAAGATATCTGGTGACGAAATATTGAGGTGCGAAATAGTGGCTAGAGATTAGTGAAGGCGGAGAACCCTAGGAAACTGGAATGATTATTTAGAAAGAGGGGAAAATGAATTGGGGGGAAATAATTTTAGGGGGGCGGGATAAGTTGAATCTAATTTATTTGGGAGGTGTGTGTGTGGCCAGTTTAACTTTTTACTAAGATGCAACACTTTCAGAAAAATGTTGCATATGTATCTACAAACGCAACACTTCTTTCGAAAACGTTGCTTAAAGTTTAATGTTTTCTAATATGCAACAATTTTAGAAAGTGTTACCTATAAAGTGTTGTATTAGCCACATTTTGTTGTAGTGTAAGACGATACAAAAACGTAAACGCTAAAATGAGTAAATGAGGATTTATAAACCCACTTGATCATCATCATATGTACAAAAATCATATATATGTATATTGTTATTTTGATAAAAGTCATTGGACCGAGTCTAAGACCGATTATTATTTATATAGGTTTCCGTGACCGAAGCACGCCCGTAGCCGATAATCCGCCTATCATTAACAACGTGAGTTCATAGCCTCGCACTCTTTTAAATGTTTTATAAAATGATTTGTAAACCCGCGAGGGAGATAACATGCTAGATTTTTATAAAAATAGAACACAAGTAGTCCCGATTGTATGCTAAATGATATGGACCCGAATGGTGCTATGACCCTATATTCGAGACTAAAAGGATTATTAGTAGTTAGGTTATGTCACTTAAAGTCCCATTAGCATGAATTGTGAACTACCGGGATTTGGTAGATGCTTATGCATTTGATAGTACTATTTGGGGACGATCACCCCAGTTCGCGCCTTGACGGTTGATCCCAGTCGTACCACATTGATTGGTAAGCGAATTTATGTATGAGAAGATTCCATAGCGTGATTTTTGTGACGACACGCTAACTTAGATGGGCAAATTGTTTGTTGGGTTCGCGGCCCGCTGTTTTCACAGTAAGGTAACAATGTCATGCGGCTAATAATAATCCTAATTCAGATACTATAATCTATACGACATGTATAATCTAAATAAACGATAATGACGCTATTACGATGAATATATTACCTATCATGGTAATATAGAGACTACGGTCTCATGGACGGTTTCAGATGTATGCTTGATATATATATTGCCTGACTAGCAATATGTGGACTTACTTCTGATATTATACTTGTGTTCTGATTTTAAATGAATGTAAATGATTGTTTTATATAACGGTTTTCATTAAACTCTATGAATTCACTCGGCATTCGCTGATATGATTTTTGCATGTTTTCTATCTCAGGTGCTTGAAGGTAATCCGGATAGAGATCGACTCTGATGGCCCACACTAAATATTAAAAATGTTCATTCGATCTGTGTTTTGTAAACTTAATGACCTGTATAATTTGGGACCTATTGTACACTTTTAAACCTTTTTATCGAATGAATGTTTGTTAAACCTTGTACAACCATTTTTATGTGTTGTCTATGATTGGAGTTATTGTGCTATCCCGTAACACTCTGAAAGACCCTTCTGCTGTACCGATACGAAAAATGAGAGTGTTACAGTTTGGTACCAGAGCTCTCGTTATAGAGAACAAAATATTTTAAAAACCAAGGTTTTGAACAAAACCTTTCAAAATCTTTTGACAATGAACATTTGAGAAAATATTTGAAAAATCTTTTGACTATAACGGTGCCAGAGATCTCCGACGTTACCAACAAGCCCTATTGAGAAGATATATATTTTGATATATATAATTTAATTTATATATGTATATATCGTGATTTCATTATGTAATTGTTTAACTAGTATGTTATCCTAATACGAGATAAATATATATAAATGCAGATTGTCATGGCTAACCCTAATATTCCTGTAGAAAACCATGCTATTCCCGAACCTAATATAGAAGATGATCCTTATTTAGACTTAGTGGATTTTGATATTGATGATGAGGAGGAACCATTTGAGGATCCTGAGCCCGAGTTAGGACTAGGAGATCAGATTGCCCTCAGGTTGACTTAGTAGAGAATGAGATTGAGAATGTGGGTAATGAGAATGTGGATATTGAGAATGTGGGTAATGAGGACGTGGATATTGAGAATGTGGGTAATGAGGACGTGGATATTGAGAATGCTGATATTGAGAACGATGATGAGATTGGGTTAGATGAGTTAGATGATGAGATTGACGACGAGGATGTCGAGGAAGATGTAGGTATAGATGTTGAGGTTGATGACGATGAGGAAGCTGAGCTTATTTATCCGTATGATGTTCCAAAGGGCGAGCCTTTGCCCCCACCAGTTTGTTTGTCTGATTCTGAGGATGAGTTACCTAGGGATGAGATGTCTGAATCGTCTGAATCTGATTCTGAATCAGAGGAGGATGAGGATGACGATGCACCTGACGGTACTGATGGTATTGATACTCGTAGACGTGAGATAGGAGAGTTGTCTAGTGCTCGAGAGGCTACTCATATTGATGATCTTGCACCATGGGCCTTGAGACGTGATCTAGATGCTTCCCGTGTTAAGAGTTGTGTGACAGAGGTTGGATTAGGTGTTGTTCAGACTCAGGTTGCTTATTTGGAGTCGAAGACAAAGGTTGGCGAGAAAGAGCGAGAATTGCTTAGTTTGGATTTGAGTGATGTAGAACGTGGTTTGAATGAGGCTTTTAGGAGGTTATCGGTGTTGGAAAGTGGTGAGTATGCTGCTATGAAGAGAAAGGTGAATTCTATGGATATTCAGTTGAGTGTGGCTCGTGCGATGCGTGAGAAAGCTGAAAAGGAGTTGAATATATATGTGGGTTGGAACAGTAGATTTTATGCTGATATGGTTGAAAGAGGAGTAATCCGTAAGCGCCCAGCTGAAGATGTGTCTAGTGATCGTCCGGCGAAGATCCAGAAGACGATGGATGATGGACCATCTGGCGGTTCTCAGTAGACCAGTCTGTATTTAGTAGTGACCTTTATATCTTTTGTGTTTGTAGCTTTGACTGAACCGACTTGTTAGTAGTAGACTTGGCACGAATTTTGAGTGTATATAGTGTTAGAACTTTGATATGGATGTACTAAGACAATACTTTTGTTTCAGATCGAATGAAATATGTATCTTGTCTTGAATTCCATATTGTGCCTTATTTGTATCTTGGTTATGAATTCGATCCATATTATATGAATCCTTATTGGATGAATGCTTAATGCTTTGAAATTGTGGAATTATAGAACTATGCCGCCCAAGAAGGCTGTGACTGAGGATGATGTACGTAGGATTATTACGGAGCAAGTTACCGCATCTATTACTGAATTTATGGCAAACGCTAGAAATGAAGCTGGCTGTAGTGGAGCTGGCGGTAGTGGAGCTGGAGGTAGTGGAGCTGGCGGTAGTGAAGCTGGCGGTAGTGGAGCTGGCGGTAGTGGAGCTGGCGGTAGTGGAGCTGGCGGTAGTGGAGCTGGCGGTAGTGGAGCTGGCGGTAGTGGAATTGGCGGTACTAATGTGAATGTGAATGCTAATAATGTGAATGCTAATGCTGGAGGAAATATAGGAGGACTTGGAACGAATGCACCTGAAATTGGTGGCTGTACTTATGTGACGTTCATGAAGTGCGAACCTCTACCTTTTAATGGAACTGAAGGTGCTGTAGGACTAAGCTAGTGGATCGAGAAGATTGAATCGGTGTTTAGGATTAGTAAGTGTAAGGAGGAAGATAAGGTGACTTTTGATATGGCTACTCTTAAAGGTCGTGCGTTGACTTGGTGGAACGGGAGAATTGCTTTCATGGGTCTTGATGCTGCTAATGCTACTCCTTGGGCTGAAATTAAGAAGTGGATGACTTTGGAGTTTTGTCCTCGTAGTGTGATCATTAGGTTACAACAAGAGTTGATTCATTTGAGAATGAAAGGTGTGGACATTGATAGTTACACGAACCGATTCCATGAGTTGGCCTTGCTATGTCCTCGATTGGTTGAACCCGAAGAGATCCGAATTGAGAAATATGTGAAAGGGTTGACCAGGAATATCCGGGGGGACGTGACATCATCTAAACGACTGACCATTGATGATGCTGTTCTAATGGCTTACCAACTCATTAGACAGATAATTCAGGATAAGGAAGATGAAGCCCGTGTTGGTGAGAAAAGAAAGGGAGAAGGTGAGCGTGTAGATAGAGGTGATAATAGGAAGAATTTCAATCGCCATCAGAACAAGAGAAAGGGGAATGCAAATGCTATTACCAACAATGCACCGCGCAACGATGATAGATGTCCTAAGTGTGGCAACAAGAGGCATCCTGGCGACTGCTGGAAGTGCCGAAATTGCGGAAAGCTTGGACACAAGGTTGAAAGGTGTAAGAAGGGAACGATTTACTTCAACTGTAATGAAGAAGGTCATAGGAAATCGGAATGCCCCAAGTTGAAAGCGATTGTACCTGGAAGAAACCCCCAGGGTGGTATCTACCAACTTGGAACAATTGAGGTGAAGAAAGAGGATCCGAATGTCGTTACCGGTACGTTTTTACTCAACAATCATTATGTTGTTGCTTTATTCAATTCGGGTGCCGATAGGAGCTTTGTATCCACTAAATTTAGTGCCCTTATTGATATTGAACCTGTTGAGATAAGTACCAGTTACGAGGTGGAATTGGCTGATGGCATATTAGTGAAAACTAATAAGCTATTAGAAGGATGCTCTCTAAATCTCTTGACCATTCCTTTCCGATTGATTTGATGTTGATAGAATTAGGTAGTTTTGATATTATCATTGGTATGGATTGGTTGTCGTTGAATAATGCTACTATTTTATGTGGAGAGAAGAAGGTTAAGATTCCTCTTAGGAATAGGACGTTAGTAATTGATGGTAGTCGAGGTGAATCCCGTTTGAAAATCGTTTCATGTATTAAAGTCCAAAAGTACATCAGGAACGGTTGTGAGTTATTCTTAGCTCAAGTGACCGGGAATGAGTCTAGGGAGAAACGATTGGAAGATGTACCTATTATTTGTGAATTTCCTGAGGTATTTCCTAAAGAATTACCAGGACTTCCACCGATAAGGCAAGTAGAGTTTCGAATCGATTTAATTCCTGGTGCTGTACCGGTGGCACGTGCGCCTTACCGATTAGCCCCTTCTGAATTAAAGGAGTTATCTGAGAAACTTAAGGAGTTGTCTGATAAAGGTTTTATTCGACCGAGCTCGTCGCCTTGGGGAGCTCCAGTCTTGTTCGTTAAGAAGAAGGATGGATCTTTTCGTATGTGCATTGATTATAGGGAACTGAATAAGTTGACAATTAAGAATCGATATCCTTTACCTAGGATTGATGATTTGTTTGATCAACTGCAAGGATCTAGTGTGTATTCTAAAATAGATTTGCGGTCAGGATATCACCAACTTCGCGTCCGTGAAGAAGATATTCCTATAACTGCATTTAGAACTCGTTATGGACACTATGAATTTCAAGTAATGCCATTTGGGTTAACTAACGCACCTGCGGTTTTCATGGATTTAATGAATCGAGTGTGCAAGCCCTACTTGGATAAATTTGTGATTGTGTTTATTGACGATATTCTAATCTATTCTAAGAATGAAGATGAGCATAGAGAACATTTGAGGATTGTTTTGAAGTTGTTGAAGGATGAAAGGTTGTATGCTAAGTTTTCGAAGTGTGATTTCTGGTTAGATTCTGTGCAATTTCTTGGTCATGTGATTAACAGAGATGGAATTCATGTTGATCCTGCAAAGGTTGAAGCTATTAAGAACTGGTCTGCACCGACAACGCCAACGGAAGTGCGACAGTTCTTAGGATTAGCTGGCTATTATAGGCGATTCATTAAAGAATTTTCTTTGATAGCTAAACCCTTGACTAAGCTTACTAAGAAGAATAAACCTTTCGTTTGGGGAAGTGATGAAGATGGAGCATTTCAGACATTGAAGCAAAAATTATGTAGTGCGCCAATCTTATCATTACCCGAAGGGAGTGAAGATTTTGTAGTGTATTGTGATGCATCTCTTAGAGGTTATGGAGCTGTTTTGATGCAGAGAGAGAAAGTGATAGCTTATGCTTCTAGGCAATTAAGGAAGAATGAGGAGAATTATACTACTCATGATCTTGAGTTAGGAGTTGTAGTCTTTGCTCTTAGGTTGTGGAGACATTATCTGTATGGCACCAAGTGTACGGTCTTCACCGATCACAAAAGCCTACAGTATATTCTCGACCAGAAGGAATTGAACATGAGGCAACGAAGATGGATAGAGTTGTTGAGTGACTATGACTGTGATATAAAATATCACCCAGGAAAAGCCAATGTTGTTGCTGATGCGTTGAGTAGGAAAGATAGAGAGCCTATCAGGGTGCGTTCTCTAGTCTTGACCGTGCACAATAATTTGCCCGAGCAAATTAGAAATGCGCAAATAGAAGCTTGTAAGAAGGAGAATTTTGTTAATGAAGGGTTCCGAGGAGAAGGAGATCCTTTAGAGGTTAGAGCTGATGGAGTGAAATGCTTAAGAGGTCGTATGTGGATACCTAAGTTTGGAGGCTTAAGAGATTTGGTTATGTTAGAACCCCATAAATCTAAGTATTCCATTCATCCGGGATCTGATAAGATGTACCATGATTTGAAGAAGTTGTACTGGTGGCCGAATATGAAAGCTGACATAGCTATGTATGTTCTTCAATGCTTGACTTGTGCTAGAGTTAAAGCTGAACATCAAAAGCCATCAGGATTACTTCAACAACCAAAGATTCCTGAATGGAAGTGGGAGCGAATTACGGTGGACTTTATCACCAAGCTTCCTAGAACATCATCTGGAAACAATTCGATTTGGGTTATTTTCGATAGACTGACCAAATCAGCACACTTCATTCCGGTTAAGGAGCAGTTTTCACTGGAGAAGCTGACTCGAATATACCTTGACAATGTTGTATGCAAGCATGGAGTGCCTGTATCGATCATTTCAGATCGAGATCCTAGATTCGCATCGAATTTTTGGAAATCTCTCCAAAGATCTTTGGGAACGAATCTTGATATGAGCACTGCTTATCACCCCCAGACTGATGGGCAGAGTGAAAGGACGATACAAACACTGGAAGATATGTTGAGAGCTTGTGTGTTAGACTTTGGTAAGAATTGGGATAAACATTTGTCGTTAGCAGAGTTTTCGTATAACAATAGTTACCATTCTAGTATTAAGGCTGCACCGTTTAAAGCTTTGTATGGTAGGAAGTGTAGATCTCCTGTATGTTGGAGTGAAGTTGGGGATACCCAGCTCACGGGACCGGAATTGATCCGGGAGACTACGGAGATGATAGTTCAGATTAAGAAGAGGTTGTTGACTGCCCGTAGTAGACAGAAAAGTTACGCGGATGTGCGGCGGAAGCCAATGGAGTTTGAAGTGGGTGACCGAGTAATGTTGAAAGTATCGCCATGGAAAGGCGTTATCAGATTTGGAAAGCGAGGAAAATTGAATCCCCGTTATATTTGACCCTTTAAGATTTTATCTAGAGTAGGTCCGGTGGCTTACAAACTAGAGTTACCCCCAGAACTTCATGGTGTTCACAACACATTCCATGTATCTAATCTGAAGAAATGTCTAGCAGTGAGTGATGAGAAAATTCCGTTAGGTAAGGTTCGAATAGATGGGAAGTTGCATTTTATCGAAGAGCCCGTAGAAGTTATGGACCGTGAGGTAAAGCAACTGAAACAAAGTCGGATACCTATTGTCAAGATCCGATGGAATTCAAAGCATGGACCGGAGTATACTTGGGAACGAGAGGATGAAATGTGGAAGAAATATCCGCACCTCTTCGATTTCAATAAGAAACGGACATCCAAATGAAATGGATCACGAGGACGTTGATCCCTTTTAGGAGGAAAAGCTGTGACAAATCTAACACTTTCAGGTAGTAAAATATTTTCTCGTATAATATTTTGAAAATTATTTTTGTGTTGGTTGACGAACTCACAATTTACGGATTTAAATTTGGGCTTACGTGCATAATTTGGCGTCTTTTACGACTAAACCGGAAACCTTAGGATTACGTATTTACGTTTTTGAACTCCGTTTTTGATGAGACAATTTTTATTGGATTTGTTTTGTGACGGTGATTCATAATTTATAAAAACGTTTCTCGTAAAACGACCCGAGGGCACGCAAATCAAGAAAACTAGAATCGAGAAATACCCGTAAACTAGTGAGATGGGACAAAACACTTTGCCCCATCCCACTAGCTTATATGGGACGGCAAGGAGGACACCACCACACATAGGTGGCATCAATTTGGCTAAGTTACACAAGTGTAAGCTTTAGCTTACACTTTAAGCCAACACATTTTACCACTAAACAAAACTAGCTAATGGTTTTCATTCTAACCATTTCCTACATGCAATTCACTCTCAAACTCTCTCAACCTCCACCCTTGTGCCGTCCACTATAAGCCTACAAACACCATTCTTGATCTTTTCTAACTACAAACCACATGTTTACTAGTCCTATTAAGGTGTTTCCTTGAAGCCTTGATCATTTGGTGTCCATATAAACAACTTTGGAGGTGATTTGCTTGTGTCCTAGAGCTGATTTTCCAACATATGATCTTGATATTTGATGGTCTTGGAGATACTTGTTGTGTTCATCAAGTTCTTGCCTTCCTAAAACAAGAAATCCACTTGGATTGGTAAAGAAGATCATCCTCTACATTTTTCTCTTATTATTTTGTAAAGAACAAATGTATTTTCTTTCATTTTGTATATGTATATGATGTATATATGATGATAAAAATGTTGTGTGGGGATCAAGTGTTGATAAACATGCTTAAAAATGATGATAACCATAAGAAATGAAGCTAAAATCATGACTAATTAGTTGGCTGTATAAAAACAGTAGATAACTAAATGATGAACTGATAAAAAGGCATGGTTTGATCTATTTACAGTAAAGTAGATGATGTTATACACATGTGAGAGTTGGCCATGCAATGGAATCAAAATAATGAGTGAGATATGATCAAAACAAGTTAGGTGGTACAATCTGAATAAGCAGTTTTGTAGGGACTGTTAAGGCAACTTAGACTTAAAATGGGCAGTAGCTATAACTAAGTTATATGTAGCACATATTATGAAGAAGTTGTCATCCAAAAATGAGCTTCTAAGTCATTGTAGAACTCTAGATATGATAAAAATGGTGAATGTGAAGTTAAAAATCAGATTTTGGAAATAATGTTTATTATTATTATATAAGCACTCACTTTATAATTTATAAAATGTAAAATGTAAACCCACTAACTTATAAAACTTATTTATATAAATGTATAAAAGGTTAATTAAATGGGTAAATTATATAAATGGTGGTAAAATAATATTTATAAGTAATAAAAACTATAAACTTGATTTTTACGACTTTTTCGGCTATCGCCGTGAAATTAACGTTTTTCGTCAAATAAAACTTAGACGACCAAACCCGTCCAATGTAAAGTTTATAAAAGTTGTATACTGATGTATAAGTAACTAATACAAGTAAAAACCGATAAAACCCGAACTATAAGAATTACGAACATTTACGAGCTAACTAAACCTATTAGACTAATAATTGGACTTAATAAGATAAATACTTGTAAAAAGAATTATTTGGGCTTAACCCATTTGGGCCCAACATGAAAGATATATATACTGATCATATAGGTATAAAATGGGTAAAAACAAGTAAAAGAACTTATAAAAGACTTAATGAACTTAAAATAGGTAAAATCGGTAAAACTAGTGAACTAGTAAGACGATACAAAAACGTAAACGCTAAAATGAGTAAATGAGGATTTATAAACCCACTTGATCATCATCATATGTACAAAAATCATATATATGTATATTGTTATTTTGATAAAAGTCATTGGACCGAGTCTAAGACCGATTATTATTTATATAGGTTTCCGTGACCGAAGCACGCCCGTAGCCGATAATCCGTCTATCATTAACAACGTGAGTTCATAGCCTCGCACTCTTTTAAATGTTTTATAAAATGATTTGTAAACCCGCGAGGGAGATAACATGCTAGATTTTTATAAAAATAGAACACAAGTAGTCCCGATTGTATGCTAAATGATATGGACCCGAATGATGCTATGACCCTATATTCGAGACTAAAAGGATTATTAGTAGTTAGGTTATGTCACTTAAAGTCCCATTAGCATGAATTGTGAACTACCGGGATTTGGTAGACGCTTATGCATTTGATAGTACTATTTGGGGACGATCACCCCAGTTCGCGCCTTGACGGTTGATCCCCGTCGTACCACATTGATTGGTAAGCGAATTTATGTATGAGAAGATTCCATAGCGTGATTTTTGTGACGACACGCTAACTTAGATGGGCAAATTGTATGTCGGGTTCGCGGCCCGCTGTTTTCACAGTAAGGTAACAATGTCATGCGGCTAATAATAATCCTAATTCAGATACTATAATCTATACGACATGTATAATCTAAATAAACGATAATGACGCTATTACGATGAATATATTACCTATCATGGTAATATAGAGACTACGGTCTCATGGACGGTTTCAGATGTATGCTTGATATATATATTGCCTGACTAGCAATATGTGGACTTACTTCCGATATTATACTTGTGTTCTGATTTTAAATGAATGTAAATGATTGTTTTATATAACGGTTTTCATTAAACTCTATGAATTCACTCGGCATTCGCTGATATGATTTTTGCATGTTTTCTATCTTAGGTGCTTGAAGGTAATCCGGATGGAGATCGACTCTGATGGCCCACACTAAATATTAAAAATGTTCATTCGATCTGTGTTTTGTAAACTTAATGACCTGTATAATTTGGGACCTGTTGTACACTTTTAAACCTTTTTATCGAATGAATGTTTGTTAAACCTTGTACAACCATTTTTATGTGTTGTCTATGATTGGAGTTATTGTGCTATCCCGTAACACTCTGAAAGACCCTTCCGCTGTACCGATACGAAAAATGAGAGTGTTACATGAATGGCAAGTCATATTGTTTTGTTGTCACTGATGACTTTTCTAGGTTTACTTGGACATTCTTTCTAGCTATGAAGAGTGACACAGCTGATGTTCTTATTGAATTTATCACTCAAATTGAGAAAAGGTCTGGCTATGAGGTTAAAATGCTTAGGAGTGATAATGGTGGAGAATTTAGGAACAAGAAGCTAGATGATTTTTGTGCCAGGAAGGGAATTACTAGGCAATTCAGTATTGCTATAACCCCACAACAAAATGGGGTTGCTGAAAGGAAAAATAGAACCCTAATTGAAGCAGCCAGAACAATGTTGGCTGATGCTCACTTTCCTATAGCCTTTTGGGCTGAGGCTGTTAATACAGCATGCTATGTGCAAAATAGAGCATTGGTTAACAAAATTCAGACCAAAACACCTTATGAGTTACTTTGTGGAAGAAAACCTAATATTGGTTTTCTCAGACCTTTTGGTTGTCATGTAGTTGTACTAGATACTAGTGATGCCTTAGGGAAATTTAGTGCAAAAGGTGATGAGGGCTACTTCATGGGGTATTCAGTGCAGAGCAAGGGTTATAGGGTTTATCTTAAAGAGGACAAACGTATTGTGTAGAAAAGCTAAAATGGATCTGGTGGTCTAATGTGGTGGTAGATGGTGGTGGAAGCCATTGTTGGCTTAGAGAGAGAGAAAGAGAGGTTGAGAGTGAAAGTGTGTGTATTCCCAAATGAACAAAATACAATCAACATCCCTCCTTGGAAGCTAAGGAGGGGTATATATAGTCACGCACACAACCTAAACTATACAAAGAGCCTAGTCTAGTCTAAATGTGCGTGACTATGATAACTAACGGGAATTCTTAAATGTCGTCACATAAAGTGAGTTTCCAACAATCTTCCCCCATGGGACGACGTGTAGAATTCCTTACAATATTCTTCCTAACAAGTACAAAATAATTAAGAACAAGAGCTTTCTTGAAGCATCCAATGCTGATGAAGTCTTCTGAGGCCTTCGTCTTCAAAACGACTCATCTTTAACTTGTAGAAGAAATACTGTAACGGCACGAGCTATGTAACCCATACACTTCTGGTTAAGGAGAAGCTTCTGAATTAGCTTCCCCCTAATTCATGCCACGTAAACTTGATGTAGAAGCATTTTAAATAGCTTCCCCCTAAACCAACAATCCTCGTAAGCAACTTCAAAGCTTTCAATAAAGCTTAGAATGATTAAGCGCACAGCGGAATCTAACAAGCAAATCCCATCATATAACATGAAAATTTTGCCAAGAGGGATTGAAAGTTTGGGGCACACCAAGTAGATCAACAACTTTTCTTCTCACGCTTGAATAATTCTTCTGAATTTTTCTTCCCCCTGAGAGTTCAAGTTATGCATACCAGAAAGAATCAAGACACTTCTTCCCCCACATAGTTGAAGAAGGTAAATCAATCCCAATTATGAAGCTCAAATACTAAAGTGGACACTTTATCCCATTCATGAAGTTGACATCGTAACACCAGAGTCAATCAAGTCCCGGAAATGTACATATCTTCTTCCGGAGATACACCAGAGTCAATTAAGTCCCGGGAATGCATATAGGATAATGATGATGTTTAATTGCAACAATCAAACAATTAAACCTCGAATCAGTAGTGTACCGTTTGGAGATTGATAACGACACGAGTTAAAACACTGATTTTCTCTGCGGCTATGACAAATGTCATCCCGGAATATCTTCAAATCAAAAGAAGGTATGAAGTTCATCACGTGTACTCGTTGTGTGTTCAATGTGTCTGCTTCTTCCCCCTTGATGGTTTCGAAACTCGGAACCATCAATAAATTGTACGCACATGAACTTGAAATCTCGTGAGAATAATAAATAAGCTGAATTATATATTTTGTGAGAATCAGCTGTTGATCGAAAATCTCTTCTCATAAACTCTCCATGGCCACCTTTACCATCCCACGTGAAAGCAATTTGAAGTGACCACTGAAAGAATGAACCAGATACATCAAACGTGAAGCTGAATAAAAATCCTTCGATCTTGTGACTTAAGCTTGCACTATTGTTAAATGAAGAACGGTGGAGAAATCTCTAAGTACTCAATGCATCACTGAAGAAGTCTATAAGCACAACACCTCTTGAAATTATCCACGTCGACTAAGCGCGTGACACTGAGTACAACGATGTAACCCCTTTAAGTGATAGTTATCCGAGTCATCAACCATCCACCCCGAACCCGGAAACCAGATAACCAAGTCTTCATTCTAGGATTAAGCACGAGCAAGTTATCTAGTAAAAGATAAAATAAATACACGCCTTCGAAAAATCCGTCTTCAACGTCACGTAATTAATACCCGATCAAACAAAATCTGAAGCCATTAAAAAATGCCCAATTTTCTTGGTCTCGTCAAAATAAATTCTTGTCACATTTGTCTCTTCATTTTGTCGCGTCACATTTCTCGTCACCCCATCAGTGTCAAGAAAAAAATTAAAGAACCACAAATGCAACAAAAAAACTACAAATTCAAAAAAGGAATTTGCTTGTTTGAGCATCTATTCTCCTTAACAATGTCTCGACACTTTTTGTCGTCTCGTCCCGATAATGACCATAGCTTAATACACACCAAATTTATTTAAAAATTTGTATTTTAAAAAATTTGTATGTAAGTTTTACCAAAACACACGGTCCAAACTTTGAATTTTTAAAAAATGTGAATCCATCACATGTTTTTTCAGTCCGTGTGAATTCATGGCCCAAATCGAGTATACGCGTTCCATGGCCCAAATCCATGTGACAAAACAATTCATGGCCCAACTCCAATGTAACCATAGCCAATGTTTATTAGAATTCGAGTGTCCATTAATAGAAGCCCAGTCACTTGAAAAGTTATACCCGGTCCAAACCTTGAGATAAAACACAGTTATAACTTGTTAAATGGGGTCAAACCCTAAAATTACTCACATAGTTTACTCCGTCCCCAAATACTCACACCTAACTTCACCTAGTAACTTCCGCCCCCAAATACTACCTCCACCTCGAATCCTCCGTCCCCCATGAAATTCATCTAATCTTTCCATCTCAATCTTCATCCGAATCAAACATCAAATCTCATCCCAATAATCAATCTTTCACAAAAAAATCATAACCATCTCGTTCTTAACAGATCACACACGAGTTCGACATCAAGAACATATAAATGTTCTCGGGTAGGTTAATTTACATGTGTTTAATCTTGTTTTAATCGAAAAAAATTAGAAGATTATAACATAATTGTTATAAATCTTTCATGATGTTTCGTATATAAAAGATGGGTTATCCCCAAAAAAAATCTATGATGAGATATGATTCGGGTTGTAATGATCTTTCGAGGTCATAACAAATTATAACCCACGAAATTAATCTAAGATCAAAAAAAATAATTTCTGATTTTATGTGAGTTCGAGTCTTGTCAGATTGATAGAGGGTTTAGGTGTCGATGGGTGTAGTATAGAATTGGTGTTGAATAAGGAGTAATAAGGCTGGAAGTATCGAGTCAACTCAGTGAGTTTAACTGAGTCGACTCGGTAATGACCGAGTTGACTCGGTTGTGATGGGTGAAGGTTTGGTTACATTTTTTGGTCCCGGTTCATGTTGTCAATTCTTTCTATCGCAAAGTACATTTTTATAAAAATGCATCGCAATAATTAAACAGTCCAACAAAGTTTCATCGCAATGTTTTCTATAAAAACCCATCTCAATAAAAGTCCATCGCAATGTTTGAAAAAAAACGGGCAGCATGTCATTTTAAATATGCCATTGCGACAGATTCGACCACCCATCACAATGTGACTCATCGGAATGAGTCCCATCGCAATGGGTAAGTCAAACCCATCGGAATGTGTCAAAACCACTCCATCGCAATCCATGCGATCGTACCAAGAAGCAGAAATCCAAAAGTGGTCCTTGTTACTGAAAATCCGGGACGGTGATTTCTGGGTCTGATTTTCTGGCAAATCTGGGTTTTCACCTTCATCTTCATAAGATATAACCCATAACAGATATATAAAAAAAGCCTGCGAGACCTTTGACCAGCCATGTACTTAAGTTTATGGATTTGGACCAGTAACTTAACCATGTTTGATAACTTGACCATTTTTGACCAGTGATAAAGATATGGACCAGTGAAAACAAGGTAACCGTATGGACAAAAAATAATACGTGACAAAAAATTTGTGACAAAATCAGACAAAAATGATTATATAACGAGACTCAAAGAAAAGATTAGACCACCAAATCGAAAATATAAACACGATCCAAGGATGGAACCGTGGCTCTGATGCCAAATGTAGAAAAGCTAAAATGGATCCGGTGGTCTAATGTGGTGGTAGATGGTGGTGGAAGCCATTGTTGGCTTAGAGAGAGAGAAAGAGAGGTTGAGAGTGAAAGTGTGTGTATTCCCAAATGAACAAAATACAATCAACACCCCTCCTTGGAAGCTAAGGAGGGGTATATATAGTCACGCACACAACCTAAACTATACAAAGAGCCTAGTCTAGTCTAAATGTGCGTGACTATGATAACTAACGGGAATTCTTAAATGTCGTCACATAAAGTGAGTTTCCAACATATTGTTGAAAGAGTACGTGTTAGGTTCTTAGAGAATAAACCTAGTGATCCTGAGAGTGGTCCTAATTGGTTGTTTGATTTGGAACCCTTATCTAGAACTTTAAATTATATGCCTGTCACTAATCCAGACATTGTGAAGGTAACTTCAAATGTTTTGGAGGAACAAGTTGTTAATGTTTCAGGTACACAGGTTCATGAGAAGGTTGGATCACAAGCAAAAAAGGAATCTCCTACATTTGAATATGTCACAATTCCCATTTGGACAGATGCTTTTGCTGCTGCTGCTGCTACTGGACAAGATAATGGTGGTCTCCAAATACCACCAGATACAAACATGCATGGTTCTTCAGGCGCTGACAAAGGCAAATCTAGCGCTGACAAGACAATTCAGACTTTGATGGCTCAGACGTTGACAACAATAGTTCAAGCGTTGTTAGCCCAAGCGTTGACAAACAAGGTTCAGACGTTGACAACACCTTTGCACATCTTTTCTCTTCCACTTTTGAACAAGGAGGACCTTCCAGGGTTTATGAAGAGATTTCTGTTGATCAAAGAGAGTCTGATGAAGAAGATATTGGCAACATGGAGCATGAGGTTGAGGACACCAGACTTTTTGAAGGAGGGGTTCTCACTTCCACAATGAAGAATCACCCCCCATCTCAGATCATTGGTGATGTTATGACTCCAGTTCAGAAAAGAAGATCCCATCAAGGTCTTGGTGGATTTATTGCCAATATACACAAGAAGGTTGATACCCCTCTTGTGCAAGCATGTTTGTTTGCATGTTTTCTGTCACAAGAAGAACCCAAGAAGATATTTGATGCTCTCAAAGAACCAAGTTGGGTGGAAGCAATGCAGGATGAGCTTCACCAATTTGCAATTCAGGATGTTTGGGAGCTGGTTGATTGTCCTAGATATGTCAGACCTATAGGGACAAGATGGGTTCTCAGGAACAAAAGAGATGAAAGGGGTATTGTGGTCAGAAACAAGGCAAGGTTAGTGGCTCAAGGTTATACACAAGAGGAGGGGATAGACTATGAGGAAGTCTTTTGATAGTTGTAGAAATACGTCTTTTAGGAAAAAGAACGTAAATAGGGTAAGCGTGCACGACGATTTAGGAAAACCGTGTGTGAATGACCCTAAAAGTGAGTTCGTTCTCGAGGAGGTATAGGTGTTGTGAATTAACTTGTATTTATTTGAGATTAATATTGAGAAGATGGAATGACGGTTTCTTGGAAATTACACTATGACGTAAAAAAACGAAAACGTAAAGCCGTAGAAAAAACTACAAAAATTAAAAATTTATTAAAACTAAAAACAAAATATCAAAAAGGCTAAAAACAAGTCTTAAATAATATAAACAAAGATGAAAATCCAACAAAGATATTTTATAACCTTTTATTAATTAAATAATTAATTTTAAATGCTAATTAAAGCCCTAAAATCAAATTTAATTAATTCAAATGTCAAAAATATGATTTTATTGAACAATTACTCAACTTATATTATTATAAGACTAAAAAGTAATTTTCTAAAAATTAAAACTATTTTTGGTATTTTTTTTATGGCTTTTATAAAAAACGTCTATTAATTAAATCCTAGAAAATTAATTAATAAAAGGAAAATTATGAAACTAATTTTAAAAAAAAAAAACTAAATACTATAAGAATCTAAGGAAAAATAAGCTAGGAAAGATAAGTTGAATAAATAAGCTAGAAAATAGGGAAAAAGCTACGGTTTATTTAAAATGAGACAAAACAAAAACGTGATAAATAGATAACAAAACCACTCCCTAGTAGTCAAAGACCCTAGGGCGCAGTGGTAGTGTTGTGTGGTGTGAACGTGGTGACCAGGGTTCGAATCCTGAAACCCCCCCTTTTTATCACTCAGTTGCGCCGCAACGTTTTTTTTTTCTTGCGCCGCAACTAGTGAAACGGGAATACCTTTGGTCAGCAGCTCCTCCAGTTGCGCCGCAACGAGTAGGTCTTGCGGCGCAGCTTGTATAACGATAGCACCTTTGGTCTGTAGCTCCTTCGGTTGCGCCGCAACTAGTAGGTCTTGCGGCGCAATACTATGCAAAACGTGGCCTGGTACTGCTAAGTTACTGATGAACAACCAAGTGCACACTTGTGCACTTGTGATGCCAAGAGGTCTTGGCTTGATGCTTTGTTTGGTGATTATGTTGGAACAATTGGGCACCCTTGTGCTCAATGAAGCACAAGGAGTCAATAACAACAAGGAAACAAACACCTAGCACTCAAATTCAAGAAATCAAATGCACCAAAGATCATAAAAACAAGCAAGATAACACTTATGCAGATTTTTAACACCCTTTTTACCTTTTACCTCTTAAACTAAGCTAAAACTTGTACCAAACTAAGTTACCAACTAGTTAAAATCTAAATCAACCTTAATCACTAACTATAACACCCTTACAATTCATTAATTAAGATCCAACTCCTGCTAAAACGTATTGCCAAACACCCTTTAAACTTTTTGAAAATCAATTTTTCCAAATCAAAACCTTATGAAACCTAACCAAATTGTTATCAAAGCTTCATAACATGTATATAACATAACATAAACACAAATCAAGTAACTTAAACACACTTAATCAATCAATCAAGCAAATCATGTAACAAGCACTTTTATGAACTTTTCAAAGAGTAAAAGAGAGTTACCTTAGGACCCCTACATCCAAGGGTCCTAGTGGATGTTGAATCCACCTCCAAACCAACCCGGGTTGGTGCTGATCCTTGATCAACAACACCCTTTGATCCTGCTCAAAAACAAAAACAAAGAAAACAAGAACAAAAATAATATGATATGATATGATTCTTTTTTCTCTTTTTAAAACTCTTCCAAAACCTTTTTAATCTTCTTAAAACGTTTTTATTATACTTAAATCACCAATAAACATGAACTCCTAACACCAAAAACCTTTTTGAGAAGATTTTACCAAAATCTCTCAAAATCTCGAAACCTTAAACAACTTTGAAAATCAAAGTTGCTTAACCAAATAAAAGTGTGGAACTCAGAATTAAGCTTAACACAACACTCAACTTTTAAAAACAATAAAAAAGGAATTACACTTGAATATTTCAAAAACCAAACTTTTTATTTCTTTAAAAAGGTATTACATGTGCAAGCTTAAAAACTGGAACAAAGGGATCACCACAGCTTGGGTCTCCTTTTATAGAGCCTATAGAACATCCTAGAAGCATAAAAACATAAAACCCTAATACATAGAAAATCCCAAATGTGCCCTTGAATGGTTTTGAGTGCATTTTGTCCTCTCTTGATCTTGAACGTTTATTTTGCTTTGGGAGGAAGCAAATAATCTTGGCCATTGATTTAAGCCACGTCATGATGCTTGGGGGCTAAGGAATGATGTGATTGGTGGATTGGGGAATTGGGGGTTTGGTGCACATGAGTGGGATGCAGGTTTTTAGGAGTGGGAAAGGTTTGGGAGTGTGTGAATTAAGTGTGTGAGAGTTTAATTGAGTTTTACCCAAGTAAATGTGAGGGTAAAATCTGGGGTGGTAAGAATGATGAATAGTACCATTTTGATCCGAAATTGGGGGAGGGTTGGGTGTTAGGCGCACTTTTTGTTTAAATGTTTCCATTTTGGCAACTTCAGTCCTCCTCTTTTGTTATTTTTGCCATTTAAGGTTTCCAGCCCTAAAACTTGATATCCTTTGTAATTAACTTTCCCACTTTGACAATTTTGGCACCAACTTTTGATAAAAGGTTATCAAGGATGTAATTTGACATTTGGTGATTTTTCAAGGGCTGATCTTGGACAATTTTGATCTTCAAAGGTCTTCAATGTCTCTTAAACTTCTTGAGGGACCATAAATGGCAATTTGAAATTGTTGAGGGACCATTCTTGCCATTTCTTCAAAGTTGAAGGACCATTTTGCAAATTTGACAAACTTAAGGGACCAAACTTGTAATTATTACTATACAAGGGTTTTAAGTGTCATTTCTTCAATAAATGATGATCAATCTTGCTTGTCTTCAAGTCTTCAAGGGTATTTGATGAAAATTCTATGATTAGGGCCCGGTTCTTTGTACGGCTTCGTTTCTCGTGTCCGTTTTTCCTTGTTTCTTGTGATCTTTTGTCTTTTTCACGATATCCATACCTAAAATACACAAGTAAACAAACACAAGCATATATATGGTATTTTATGACATTTTTATGCATTTAAAGCCCGAAAAGAACGATGAGATCATGTATAAATGCCATCTCATCACTCCCCCATACTAAGCCATTGCCGTGCCCTCACGCAATGCTAGAATAAAGTATCTAAGCATCACCAAAGTTCAATTTTATTAACCTTTATTGAAGAGTAAAAGACTTGCAACATACTACGATGATGTGTAAAGACATAATGTATGATTTTCATCACCAAAATGTGACTTTTAGGGTCAAAGAATAGAAACAAGTTAATGTCCCTTAGAGTAAATTTCGTCATCCTTGATTGTCATACATTTCATGCTAAGTGCAAAAACAAGATCATTGTTGGTACAAGTCACAATGCTAACACTACTCATACGTCCAAATTGTGTAATACTTTTTCTCCCCGCAATCCTAGTTATTATAAAAGGAAATGGGTTACTAGCATTTTTTATCTATTTGTCATGGATCACAAGTGATTCATATTGACTTATTTGAGTAGTTATTAGTCCGAAAGCAAAGTAGCACGATTTGATCAATAGTTAGCCGAAGGACAAAATCTTTTAAAACGGCTTCTCGTGTATCTCCTTAAGTTCATATCTTGGCATAACTTGTTTCACGATTTGAGACCTTTCTCGGACCGATATTTGGCATGTACTTCATACTTCAAATCTTGGGAAGACGTTCTCGAAATTATGGTCTTCTCTTCATATAATTGGAATTTCTTCACTTGACGTTTTTGAGAGATTCTTCATATAGGACCACGACTTCATCATTTTTCTTCAATCTTTACTTTGGATTTTGATATACAACGATCCGCCTCCTTTTCGGACTTGGATATATTTATCCTCATACCTTGTTAGGGTCTTTTTGGATAGACTTTTCTCCATTCTTTAGGGGAGTAATAGCTTCTCGTCGTGTGTCTCGATCCTTCATATTGATTTTGGAACAATGATACTCCACATCATCTTTGGATCTTTAGCAAAAATAGAGCTCCTCATGCCTTGTTAGGGCCTTTTTGGATGATCGCCAATCTTCGCGTCCCGTTTCAATAAGTTATGCCTTGGCTATGAACTCTATTCAACCCCGAGCAACTTTTAAACGATCTTGCGCTAGAGGCTAAGTAACCTTTCAAACCGTACGACCTTACTTATTGCAATTATGTTTTATTCCTAATGCATTGATCTTATGGGAAGAAAAAGCCACAATTAAAAACATATGAGTTTTTGAAAGAACACTTTCATGTTCTACGTTTAGCATGATCACTTGTCTAACTCTATCATTTCTCGTTCTTCACTATATAAAGACCTCTAATTAAAGAGACTCGTGAATACTTAGCCATGCAAGTCAAAATTAAGCCAAATTTGGATTAGCTTTCATTAAGACTATATCAAATCAAAGTTTTGGGTTTTCAAGCCACCTATAGGATCTTGCACTTTCTTGGACTTTTTCAAGTTTAGAGAATGCGTTTTAAAGTTCCCTTGATAAGTGACTTTCTAGAATCAATTATAGGAACTTGCGAAAAGTTCTTGTTCTTAACCCGAATGAATTAAGACTTTCGCGTTTTAAAGCTCCCTATATAAAAGTCTAGCAAAACTTGAATTGAGCGGGTTAAGGAATGTAAATGGCTCCAAATGCCCATCAAGTCAAAAATTAACTCTTATTCTACCCATCAGAAAATATACATTCGTGTCTTAAAAACACTTATGAAAACTAAGAAAAATTTTAAAATTTGGCTATTTTTAGCCTTATTAGCAAAACATTGAAAATTGGAAAACGTGAGGGCGTAGCAAAGCAAGTACCTATTCACCGCGTAGCAAAGCAAGTACCTATTCACCCCCCCATACTAAAAGTAAACATTGTCCTCAATGTTTCGAGTCTAAAGGTGGAGCACCCCCATACTAGAGACGAAGAATCGAATGCTTAGGATCTAGCATGGAAAGGGTGATCAACAATATATCTAAAGCCGTTTATTAATTATGCTAAAAGATAATTGTTAGAACAATAAAGGATATGTCATGGATTCGTGAAAAACTTCTTCAAACGAACGATGGAGGCTCACGTAAACGAACACGAGAGTCTTCAATCGTAGACGATGATGATGATCTAGATAACACAATCACAAACAACCACGAGACAACGAGTTGGAAGGGTACAAGTCCCCTTATTAGTGAACATAAAGCATAAAGATAAGCATGGGATCTCCCCCACGAGGCACCTCGTTTTTGATTACCGAGTCATGAGCTCGACTCGATCCCCTCAAAATGTGAACATTTAGGGAAAATCATGGTGTGGTCAAAGGGGCTTACATGATAAACAAGGCCCAAAAAGCAACCGGTATAAAGGACTAAGTCCTTAGATGATGCAAAATACCGGGGTCGAAGATGGCGTTCTCGTTTCCATTGGAAAAACAAATCAAAGCCACTCCAACATGCGCCATAAACTCAAAGAGTTTGAAGAAAATAGATAAGAAGTAGAAGGGTGAGACAATTGGTAAGACAAACGTTTGAGCTACTCGAGGTAGACTCGCACCAAGCAAATAGATATAGTTTCCATTTATTGCATCGGTGGAAGACCGAGATTTCCCTTTACATGAAATTCCGGGATCGAATATCTCGTCCTCGGTGGACAAGGATGAGGGAACATAAGGGGCTTCCCCCATACTAGAACCACACAAAACATCGTCAAAAGGAGTAGACGAGTTTGTAGCACTCAAATCACGTGGTGATGACGGAGTTAGATTTGTAGAAAAATCAATTAAATTACATTTAAGATCTTTTCCTTTGTTATCTTTTAAACTCTCCTTATGAAAACCCTTGTTGATTATGTCGAAAATATTCGGTGTTTCTAAGACGATGTTAGTCACACTAAAAATTCTCACATTTTGAAACCGTTTTGGTTTTGGTGGTGGCAAGTTCTCAAAACGTTTATCGACGAAGAAAACCTCCCCATCGGGGTCCATAAATTCATCATCCGAAAGATCTTCCGTAGAAACCGGCAACTTATCAACACTTTTCAAGAATGAAGGTGAAGGATTTTTCGATTCAAGTATTGATGGTTTCTTCTTTGTAGGCTTTACACTCATAACCTCCACCGGCGGAGGGAATGGTAAATTGTTTTTGGAGACATTCCCTAAAACTTTTGGTGAAAATTCTTTGCAAACGACATTGGTCGAGTCACCATGGTTTAAAGTTGCAATAGAATATACATGAGAAAGATTGGAGTTTTGTGTTGCATTGATGACAAGTTCTTCTTCATTGAAACGAAGGGTGATTTTACGAGCATGAACATCGATAAGTGCTCGTGATGTATCCAAAAATGAACGACCCAAAATGAGAGGAACTTTTCGATCGATGGGAATGTCTACAACGATAAAGTCAACGGGATAGTAAAACTTTCCGACTTTAACGAAAACGTCCTCGGCTACTCCACATGCCATGATCGTAGAATGATCGGCCATCTCGATGGACATGTTCGAAGGAGTAAGAGCCGGAAGCGAAAGCGATTTGAAAATCTCGAGAGGCATTAAATTAATACTAGCGCCAAGATCGGCCAAGGCGTAGCATTCCTCCATATCTTGTATAGCACACGGAATCAAAAATTTACCGGGATCACCGACTTTTTGTGGTATGCGGCTTAGAAAAACCGATGAACAACTAGACGATTGTTGTAACTTTTCTTTGTTGTTTAGCATACTTTTGAAGTTTGCGGCGAATCGAGGCATCATGATTAAAGCATCGGCAAAACTTATGTTAAAATGCAAATCACGAAACATTTTCATAAATAGCTCAAATTGATAATTGTTCCTTTCTTGTGCTTTCTCTTTGTTTCGTCTTGAAGGGTAAGGTAAAGGTGGTGTGGGTTGGTCATTAGGCAACGGCCTTGGAAACTCGGGTTTCACAATTGGTATTGGTGTAACCGTAGGTGTGGTTTGAGCGGTACTTCGTGGGATTGTAATGTGCTCCTTTTCGACCATCACCTCGGGTTCTTTCTCGATTTCCTTCTCCGTAGAAGTACTTGGACGAGAGATTGGTTCCTTGAAAGTTTTACCACTACGAGTAGCAACAACCTTCAATTCTCCCTTCGGGTTTGCAATGGTATCACTAGGAAGACCACCCGAAGAAGAGGGTTTACACATGATTGCTTCGAACATCTTAGCCATTCGGTCCTCAAATTTTGATTGCCTAGCATCCGCTTTCAATAACTCTTGCTTAATCTCATGTTGTCCTAATTCCATCTTTTGTTGGTTTTGTTGAAGACGTTGGACATTTCCTTCCATTTTATTAGCATTAGTTTTAAGTTCATTAGCAAGTTCATTTTTAAGCTCGTTTTTCAACTCGGACCTTAAGCTAATCATCTCACGTTGCATATTATCAAATTTTGCATCATTTGCTTTTGCATAATCTAAAAATTCTCCTTGCAAATTTTTCGTGTGAGCATTTTGAAAACCTTGTGTAGTATTTTGAAAATCACGGTTTTGGTTTTGATTAGAGATTTGTCCATTCCCACTTTGATAATTCCCTTTGTTGTAATTGCGTGTGTTGCCTTGGTAATTACCTTGGTTGTTGTTTCGATAATTGTTAGCATTTTGGTTTGGTGGAGCTTGATTTTGGCGGGAACCTTGGCCGTTTTGGTTGTAAGTTACCGTTGCTACATAAGCACTCGAAGTGTTACCATCCGCGGTAATGCACTCGGATAAATCATGAGCTCCTCCACACGATAAACAACTCTTAGCAACCGCTTTAACCGAAGCGGAATTGGAAGCTTCTTGAGCCTTCCAATGGGACATTAGATTAGCAAATCTATCAAAAAACCGATTTTCCTCATTAGCTTCATCATGTAAGGCGTTAATGCTACGAGACGATTGTGATGACGATGACGAACCCATATTGGCAACACTCGGTGTGTTACGAGGGCTATAAACCTTAGATCGATTTTCAATGATTTGTAAAGCCTCATTTGTCGTCTTGCACAAAAAATTACCACCCGCGGCGGCATTCAAATAATCTCGTTCATGATCATTAAGCCCATTATAAAAAGTATCGATTTGATGCAATTCCGAAAAATCATGATGAGGACATTCATGTAACATCTCCTTAAATCGTTCCCATGCCATAGAAAAACTTTCATTGTTACGTTGCACAAATCGTGAAATCTCATTTTTTAAGTGTGTTGTTTTTGATGGTGGAAAAAACTTGTTCACAAACTTAGAAACGAGATCGGCCCATGTCAAAATCGAATTTGGCGGTTCTTTCTCGAGCCAAATTTTAGCGGGTCCATCCAACGAATATGGAAACAACATCATCTTAATGGCGTCATGCGGAACATCTTTGAATTTGCTAGTGGCGGTGAGACGGTTGAAATTCCTAATGTGGTAATGCGGGTTGTCTTTCTCGTGACCTCGAAATTTGTTTGCTTGTAGCATCGACATTAAACCCGTCTTAATTTCGAAATTCTCCGCAAGGATGGCGGGAATAACAATGGCCTCTCCAAAACCCTCGGTGGGTGCTTGTAGCAACTCCATCATAGTACGATTAGCCATTACGACTTCTTGTTCTATAATAGGTTCAACAATTGGAGGTTCTTCAACAATCAACGATCCTTGATTTGCTTGCTTTTGAAGTCGTTTACGAGCTCGTTTTGCTTGATTACGAGTGATCATAAACTTCACGAAGAATGGGAGGTGAGCAAAGAAGATTCTTTTTGGTCGTTTTGTGGATTTTCAATTTTTTTGTGTTTTTGGTGTATCTTCGTAGACAACAATCTACAAAATCTCTCCTCGAATCAAACTCTTGATTAAAGAAGCCTCAAAGGAATGAAAACGATCACGTGGAGTGAACGCCTTCGAATGACTTTAGAACTTTGGTGAAAACCAAATTGTTCACGAGGGTTTAATCACAAAGAAAACCAAGCAAATATAGTATACGTATTAATACTTTGGGCGGCAAAACCCTCGATTAGCCTTCAATCTCAAAATACTCACAAGCAAGCGGGGAAACGAGGCGGCGCGAAGCACTTAAGAGCCTTTTTCCTTAGGGTATATTTTATAATACCCGCCTTATACCCACCTTATAGTTCGTATCTTTTAAAATCGAGCTTCTCGAAAGTATTTATCTATTTTTGCCTTTTCTTTTTGTTTGAGATTCGAATACAATGATCGAGTGATGAAATCCCGAATCAAGGTTGTGTTTTCACACTTTTGGAGATATTGTATTTTGGTTGTGATACTTAATACAATATATTAATAATATTCACAAAGAAAAACCGAGAAAACCGATAATACGTGTTAAGGGAGTTCCACTTAACACAAATACTATTATGGATAATATCAAAAACAAAATTTTCCAAATTAAATCACGACACACCTCCCCGGCAGCGGCGCCAAAATGATAGTTGTAGAAATACGTCTTTTAGGAAAAAGAACGTAAATAGGGTAAGCGTGCACGACGATTTAGGAAAACCGTGTGTGAATGACCCTAAAAGTGAGTTCGTTCTCGAGGAGGTATAGGTGTTGTGAATTAACTTGTATTTATTTGAGATTAATATTGAGAAGATGGAATGACGGTTTCTTGGAAATTACACTATGACGTAAAAAAACGAAAACGTAAAGCCGTAGAAAAAACTACAAAAATTAAAAATTTATTAAAACTAAAAACAAAATATCAAAAAGGCTAAAAACAAGTCTTAAATAATATAAACAAAGATGAAAATCCAACAAAGATATTTTATAACCTTTTATTAATTAAATAATTAATTTTAAATGCTAATTAAAGCCCTAAAATTAAATTTAACTAATTCAAAAAGTCTAAAATATGATTTTATTGAACAATTACTCAACTTATATTATTATAAGACTAAAAAGTAATTTTCTAAAAATTAAAACTATTTTTGGTATTTTTTTTATGGCTTTTATAAAAAACGTCTATTAATTAAATCCTAGAAAATTAATTAATAAAAGGAAAATTATGAAACTAATTTTAAAAAAAAAAACTAAATACTATAAGAATCTAAGGAAAAATAAGCTAGGAAAGATAAGTTGAATAAATAAGCTAGAAAATAGGGAAAAAGCTACGGTTTATTTAAAATGAGACAAAACAAAAACGTGATAAATAGATAACAAAACCACTCCCTAGTAGTCAAAGACCCTAGGGCGCAGTGGTAGTGTTGTGTGGTGTGAACGTGGTGACCAGGGTTCGAATCCTGAAACCCCCCCTTTTTATCACTCAGTTGCGCCGCAACGTTTTTTTTTTCTTGCGCCGCAACTAGTGAAACGGGAATACCTTTGGTCAGCAGCTCCTCCAGTTGCGCCGCAACGAGTAGGTCTTGCGGCGCAGCTTGTATAACGATAGCACCTTTGGTCTGTAGCTCCTTCGGTTGCGCCGCAACTAGTAGGTCTTGCGGCGCAATACTATGCAAAACGTGGCCTGGTACTGCTAAGTTACTGATGAACAACCAAGTGCACACTTGTGCACTTGTGATGCCAAGAGGTCTTGGCTTGATGCTTTGTTTGGTGATTATGTTGGAACAATTGGGCACCCTTGTGCTCAATGAAGCACAAGGAGTCAATAACAACAAGGAAACAAACACCTAGCACTCAAATTCAAGAAATCAAATGCACCAAAGATCATAAAAACAAGCAAGATAACACTTATGCAGATTTTTAACACCCTTTTTACCTTTTACCTCTTAAACTAAGCTAAAACTTGTACCAAACTAAGTTACCAACTAGTTAAAATCTAAATCAACCTTAATCACTAACTATAACACCCTTACAATTCATTAATTAAGATCCAACTCCTGCTAAAACGTATTGCCAAACACCCTTTAAACTTTTTGAAAATCAATTTTTCCAAATCAAAACCTTATGAAACCTAACCAAATTGTTATCAAAGCTTCATAACATGTATATAACATAACATAAACACAAATCAAGTAACTTAAACACACTTAATCAATCAATCAAGCAAATCATGTAACAAGCACTTTTATGAACTTTTCAAAGAGTAAAAGAGAGTTACCTTAGGACCCCTACATCCAAGGGTCCTAGTGGATGTTGAATCCACCTCCAAACCAACCCGGGTTGGTGCTGATCCTTGATCAACAACACCCTTTGATCCTGCTCAAAAACAAAAACAAAGAAAACAAGAACAAAAATAATATGATATGATATGATTCTTTTTTCTCTTTTTAAAACTCTTCCAAAACCTTTTTAATCTTCTTAAAACGTTTTTATTATACTTAAATCACCAATAAACATGAACTCCTAACACCAAAAACCTTTTTGAGAAGATTTTACCAAAATCTCTCAAAATCTCGAAACCTTAAACAACTTTGAAAATCAAAGTTGCTTAACCAAATAAAAGTGTGGAACTCAGAATTAAGCTTAACACAACACTCAACTTTTAAAAACAATAAAAAAGGAATTACACTTGAATATTTCAAAAACCAAACTTTTTATTTCTTTAAAAAGGTATTACATGTGCAAGCTTAAAAACTGGAACAAAGGGATCACCACAGCTTGGGTCTCCTTTTATAGAGCCTATAGAACATCCTAGAAGCATAAAAACATAAAACCCTAATACATAGAAAATCCCAAATGTGCCCTTGAATGGTTTTGAGTGCATTTTGTCCTCTCTTGATCTTGAACGTTTATTTTGCTTTGGGAGGAAGCAAATAATCTTGGCCATTGATTTAAGCCACGTCATGATGCTTGGGGGCTAAGGAATGATGTGATTGGTGGATTGGGGAATTGGGGGTTTGGTGCACATGAGTGGGATGCAGGTTTTTAGGAGTGGGAAAGGTTTGGGAGTGTGTGAATTAAGTGTGTGAGAGTTTAATTGAGTTTTACCCAAGTAAATGTGAGGGTAAAATCTGGGGTGGTAAGAATGATGAATAGTACCATTTTGATCCGAAATTGGGGGAGGGTTGGGTGTTAGGCGCACTTTTTGTTTAAATGTTTCCATTTTGGCAACTTCAGTCCTCCTCTTTTGTTATTTTTGCCATTTAAGGTTTCCAGCCCTAAAACTTGATATCCTTTGTAATTAACTTTCCCACTTTGACAATTTTGGCACCAACTTTTGATAAAAGGTTATCAAGGATGTAATTTGACATTTGGTGATTTTTCAAGGGCTGATCTTGGACAATTTTGATCTTCAAAGGTCTTCAATGTCTCTTAAACTTCTTGAGGGACCATAAATGGCAATTTGAAATTGTTGAGGGACCATTCTTGCCATTTCTTCAAAGTTGAAGGACCATTTTGCAAATTTGACAAACTTAAGGGACCAAACTTGTAATTATTACTATACAAGGGTTTTAAGTGTCATTTCTTCAATAAATGATGATCAATCTTGCTTGTCTTCAAGTCTTCAAGGGTATTTGATGAAAATTCTATGATTAGGGCCCGGTTCTTTGTACGGCTTCGTTTCTCGTGTCCGTTTTTCCTTGTTTCTTGTGATCTTTTGTCTTTTTCACGATATCCATACCTAAAATACACAAGTAAACAAACACAAGCATATATATGGTATTTTATGACATTTTTATGCATTTAAAGCCCGAAAAGAACGATGAGATCATGTATAAATGCCATCTCATCATCTTTGCACCAGTTGCAAGGATTGAAGCTATTAGGATTTTCTAGCCTATGCATCTTGCATGGGCTTCACAGTCTATCAAATGGATGTGAAGAGTGCATTCTTGTATGACACCATTGTTGAGGAAGTTTATGTCATGCAACCTCCTGGTTTTGAGGATCCAGAGCATCCAGATAAAGTGTATAGAGTCAAAAAGGCTATGTATAGCCTTCATCAAGCCCCTAGAGCATGGTATGGTACTTTGTCTACATATTTGGTGGACAATGGATTCAAGAGGGGCACCATAGATCAGACACTATTTACAAAGAAGAAAGGCAAAGATGTGTTGCTTGTGCAGGTCTATGTTGATGATATCATTTTTGGGTCTACTGATCCAAAGATGAGTGAGGATTTCTCCAAGCTTATGACAGACAAATTCAAGATGAGTGTTATGGGGGAGATGAACTTCTTTCTTGGTTTACAAGTTCAGCAAAAAGAAGATGGTATCTTCATCTCCCAGGACAAATATGTTGCTGAAATCTTGAAGAAGTTTGGTTTTTCTCCACATGAAAAGAGGGCTTCTACTCCTATGGATAGAGAACACCCTTGGGGAAAGATTGGATATGGGAAAGATGTTGATGTCAGGCATTATAGATCCATGATTGGATCCTTGATGTATCTTACTGCTTCCAGACCTGATATCATGTTTGCTGTATGTGCTTGTGCACGTCATCAAGTGACTGCCAAAGAATGTCACCTTTATACTGTGAAGAGGATCTTTAGGTATCTAAGATGTTTCCCTAGTCTTGGTTTGTGTTACCCAAAGGATTCACCATTGGAGCTGATTGCATATTCAGATAGTGATTATGGAGGTGACAAGTTTGATAGGAAATCCACAACTGGTGGATGTCAATTTCTTGGGAGCAGATTAATATCTTGGCAATGCAAGAAACAAACAGTGGTGGCTAACTCTACAACTGAAGCAGAGTATGTGGCTGCAGCAGCATGTTGTGGTCAAGTGTTGTGGATTCAGAACCAGCTGTTGGATTATGGGTATAATTTCATGCATACTAAGATATTTGTTGACAATAATAGTACTTTATGCATCATTAAGAATCCTATGCATCATTCTAAAACTAAACACATAGAAATTAGACACCATTTTATAAGAGATTGCTTTGAGAAAGGTTTAATACAACCAGATAGGGTTGACACTGAGGAAAATGTGTCAGATTTATTAACTAAACCTTTTGATACTGGAAGATCTCAATACTTGGTAACAAGTATTGGAATGGTTAATCTCACTTAAATATGTGTTTTGGATTCTTTTTGTAAAAGTATGTACAGGATGATGCATTATTATTATTGGTTTTCTTGATGATTTAGATTTTCCACTATATTTTTCTAACACTGACAAAGGTTGTTTGAACACTGATAAGTGTTTTTGCAACGTTGTCAGCAATATAATTGTCTAACGCTGACAAAGCTTCCTTCAACGCTGTTGTGTGTTATCGGGGCGTTGTCAGCAACAATGTTAGTTTTGTGGTTTTTAATCTAAATGTGCAGATGGTGTTAGCAGTATACCATTGGATACAGAGTTGCTTATGGATCAAAGGAGGAGCATTTGGACAGGTTTTTATTTATGGATGATGGTTGGAATGTTTCATTCCTATCTTGACATAAATTTTTTATGTTCATGCATGATTTTAGCAAACTTTTCGTATCATAGTTTAAGGGGAGGTTTTAGGAACCTTTAGGATTTTTGGGTATCCATATGATACTCTTATCACAATTCTAGATTGTGTCCACGGGTGAGTATGGGTTAGTTTTACTAAACCATGAGGCACTGTAGCATGCATAGTATATCAACTTTGCATGCTGCCAAGACATTTTTGGCCTAGAATTGGTTGTGGTCTGTTGGGAGACTTGGGAATGATTTTGATATGGGATTTACCTGGGAGTAACAAGGATTTTATAAGGTAACTTGGTTGTTAAGACTTTTGGTTAGCAAGGGACACTAGAGGACTGTTATGTCTATCTTGCTTATGCAAGTGTGCATAACTGGACAGTGCTTGCCGCCCTATAATAATTATCAGCTTTTGGTTATCTTCTCTAGGATAAATTACTTGTTAAGGTCATTTTTCACTTTTTAAAACAATTTTATTTTTGGACGCTGACAAGAAATTTCCAAGCGTTGTTGTGACCAAATTGGACGCTGACATGGCTTTAGGCGAACGTTGACAAGATTATAGCCGTTGGGCGTTGATAGGTTATATTTGACCGTTGACACTCAATGGGACCTACCCAGTTGTTACTTTTTGACATATTTTCAAGCCGTAATTTTAGGAGTTGTTACTTTCATTAAATGCATGAGATAACTTATAACTTTTTCAATATTTTCATGATTAGTTTTTGAAAATGTTTGCCTATTTTTGGGCCAATCACATGCATTCTTTATCTCCTATAAATTTGGCTCCTATTTTAAAACAGGGTATCTATAATTCTTGTCTAACACTTTTCTCTTATCAACCTTCATCTTCTACACTTCAAATTAACAGCTTTCATCTATGGCACCAAGATTTAACTCAGCAGAATTGGATTTGGGGTTCAAGTCTCAACACAACATGATTGCTTATCTTGTTGTTGATAATGATTTGTTTCCTCAATACACACAAATGGTGGCGTATTTGAACGCATCCACCTTAAGGTATGCTCTTTCTCATGCACCACTCATTCCAGTCACACACATTAAACAGTTTTGGAACACTGTCAGTTCCTCAACAGTTAATGGAGTGACCACATTAACTTCTATTGTTCATGGGAGATCTTGGGTGGTTACTGAGGCCTTGGTACGCCAGGCCTTGCATCTTGATGATGCTGATGGTATAACTATCCTTCCCATAAATGAAATAGAACAAGGGCTTAGGGCTTTGGGATATCCTATTCCTGATGAAGGTACTCTTAATAAGTACCATAATCAGGAATTTCCTCCAGCCTGGAAGTACCTCATTCACATTCTCCTTCAATGTTTGAGTCCCAAATTTACTGCACACAATGAGATCAATAGATCCATTGCAACTGCTATTGTGTGCATTGCAACAGGGCAAAAATATAACTATTCTAAAATGATTTTTGAAGGGATGTGTAAAAACAAGGGGACAAAAATGACTTTAGCTTATCCCCGTTTTCTGCAAATGATTTTTGATGATCAAAGATATTGTTCAAGGGATCACAATGATTTTTATAAAATCCCTGAACAAAAGAAAGCTATTTTTACAAAGATGAATTCACCACCTCATAGAGACTTACCTTTAACCCCAGCCATGCTTGCTGTTATTGCAGCAGCACAACCCCAACCAGACCCCCAACCTCAAATTGACCCTCAACCACAACTTGAACCTATTCCTGAACCTTTACCCTCACCTGAACAAATGCAAATAGACCAAGAACCCTTTGACGCTGACACATCAAATGTTGGCGTTGATATGCCTATTTCCAACGCTGACACCCAACCATCACAACCCCAAACACCCCTTAACCAACCCACATCTACCCATTCTTCCACACCATCTTCCACACCACCTGAATATAGGTTGATCAAACGCCAAAGGACTACTGGAGTGTTCTCCTCTGGTGGTCCTAGCCATGAAGCAGAGAGAACCACCACCACAAGTGTGGCTGGTGACCTGGATGAGGCTGGGACTATTGGTTCTGGCTTAGAAGCTGGCCAAGGCAGTCCCACCATACTTAAGCCCTCATCCATGCCCAATGAACCTGACTTGGGAGGTCAAATCCCCATTTCAGAAGAGGGCAGACTGGAACCAATGACTATTTTGGAATTGACGGCAGTCTGCATTAGCTTGCAAAAGCAAAATGCAGACTTAGTATAAATTGTCAGCTCACAAGGCCTTGAACTCAAGGAATTGAGGGAGAGGATTGTTGTTTTGGAGAGTGATCATGCTAGGAGGGGTATGGAGGAGTCTTCCAAAGGGGAGGAAGATCAAATAAATCTGAGTGATAAGAGCAGTCAAGATGGTCAATCAATGGATGTTGCTGAAGCTCTTACAACTTTGAAGGAACAAACAAGTTTTGATACGTCCTTAATCTCTCCAACCAATCTAAATTTATCATTTACAGCTATGTTGAGAGAGGTTACACAAGGCGCTGAGGGAAAATATTTGAGCGTTGACAAGACAAATTTGGACGCTGATAGAAGTATTTTGGGTGCTGATAAAGGAAATTTGGGCGTTGACAGATCTGCATATGGAGGTGATGTATTCCAGTCATCATCTATCATCAAACAGGTTCCTACTCAGGTATTACCATCTACCTTACCAACCATTGCACCATCAGATAAGGGTAAGGGTAAATTGGTGTAGAAGAATGATAATCTTGTAAAACAAGGGGGTTGATGTTTTTCTAGAGAGAAAGAGTTAGAGAGAGAAATGAAAGAAAACACATATATTGAAATGAAAGAATAAAACAACCAACACCTCTTTCCATGGTGGAAAGAGGTTTAAATACCCCAAGTCCTTAAAGGACTTGGGCTTCCGGCCCATGAACATGCTCATGGGTCGGGCTATGTAATAAGTAATACTTAACTTAACTACGAGCCTATAACTACATTGTTGGAGTAACCGAGACTTTCTAAATGCGTAAAACGTATTTCTAACAATCTCCCCCAAAGGGAGGTCACTCCAAGTTTACAAAGTCCTAATCTAGCATGTTAGATCTTGTTCTTGAGCTCGTAGTCTTCTTTTCTTTCTTTTTTCTTTACTTTTGTGAATATGTGTTGAATGATATCAGCCTTTTTGCTTGGAACATGTTCTTTTGGCCTTTCACGTGCAGCCTTTACTTTTCTTGTGAAGTTCGCCTCTTTGTGACTTCATGTCCCACACACTTATCCTTTGTTGAGTTCTTGAAAGTTTCAGAGTCGATACAGCGGAAGGCTTTTAGGTCATACTTTCTTGAGTTTTCAGGAGTATTTGATGCTAAAGGAATAAGCATGTGAGGACGTCTTCAACAGGTACACCGCAACGCCACTGTCTTCAACTGGTACACAGCAACGCCACCGTCTTTATCAGGTACACAGAAACGCCACCGTCTTTAACAGGTACACAGCAACGACACGAATAAAATGGCTTTGACATTTTATTCTAATTCGGTAGCATTTTACCTCCGGTCGGTGAAGACCGTTGGACGATATTAGATATCGTACCCGTGACGGATAGTTTCAATTAAGTAACTTCCTGACAGGATTTCGCGGGTAAACCCGTTCTCTTTATTCGACCGTCCAAAGCTGACTGCGAACATAAAGAGTGAATCATTTGGATTAAAAATCCTTATGATTGAAGCCGTCAATTCATGAAACCTGGAACAAGTGAATTTCAATTAAGATATTCACCATCGTTGCTTTCTAGTTGTCACAAACTTGATTCAAATTGAATCTTGCTTGTTACCTACCAAGTGTTGTTTGATGTTAACACTAGAAGGATTTCCACTCGTCACTGTGAACACTAAAGAGTGTCACTCTGAGTGTTCTGGCAAGATCATATGATAATGCGTAGAGGCCTGGAACGAGTTTAAGTTCAATTAAGAATTAAACTACTGTTTCTTTCCAGTTGTCACAAGATTAGTTCGTAAAGAGCCGCACGTGTCACCTACCATGAGCTTGTTTGATGTTGGCTCAAGCAGGATTTCCATCTTCACTGTAATACTTGCGTATCACTCGGATGTTCTGGCAATATTGCAAGAATACTGCGTAGGACTCATAAAAGATCTCTTACTTTTCATAGTGTGTGAGAAAGCAAGGAATAAATGGAAAGTGTCCTAATGAGACTTTTGATGATCTCTTGGCTCTAGACTCGATTGTGCGTTTTGATTTAGTGAGCGATGGCTGGAGAGGAGTGCCACCTTTTCAATACCAGTCTATTCGGAGTGAATAAACCAATAGATAACGTGTTGATCTCCGTGTGATTAAAACAAATACCTTTTGAGAGATATTTGAGTTAGCTGGGAAGGGTTGTGCATTGCATCACTGGGTCCATGATGTCTTTCTTCAATACCGAGAATCATTAGCAAAAATGACCTCAATAGCATATGTATTGACCCGGTTTCTGCCTAAAGTTGTAAGGAGGGCTTCTTTCTTTACACCCTTTATCTTTACAATTCTTTTTCATTCTTCAACCCCTTCAATGCTTACCAATACGTCATCACTAGCACCTTGTTGTGATTGTTCCAGTGCTAGCTTAAGTACTTGGTCAGCATTCAGCTACGTTCACAATCTTTCTCCAACTTTCCTAGGACTTCTAATTCTATCTAAGGAATTGTCATTGGGAAGATTGCATCGGTTCTGATGAATCATTAGACTAATATCTATACCTACCACCCTTTTGTCACCACATCGTCGTGAGATAAGTGTTGTTTTAGGTTGATATAGTCACCATGAAAAATCCTTGAAAATCACCTAAGGTACTTGTGATATTAAAATCAAAAGTTTTGTACCTTAGGTGTTTTGTTCATCAAAAACGCTCCCCCTTAACACGTGCTCTGCACATATTAAGTTGGATTATCATTAAATCTTTTTCATCTTTTAGCCAAGTATTATTTAAGTCTCCTTAATCCCATTTTCTCCCCTTATCCAAAATGTTAACCATTAATATTTGGGATATTGAATGGATTAACCGGTCTTTGGGTAAAAATGAAATCGATGTTTGGCCATAGAACATGTTAATGCTCCCCCTTAAGTTAATAAGGGATAGTTGTAGTGCTTTAGTATGATATATTTTGAAAGATTTAGAATCTCGTGAGAAATTCTTGAAAAATTATCATACCTTAACACTACAACAAGCCACAAAAGCTGATAAAGTAAAGAGATAACATATTCACAATAATGTACATATGGAGTTGACCTGTAATGAGACGAACCAAAATTAATTGGTTCGTTCCGTGAGCCGATGGTGAGCTCCATATGGTCGTCCACCGACGAATCGTTCTATGCTTCGTAGCAACCGGCGTTTCCTTAGCACTTCCTCAATTTTCCTGATTGCATACGAAGATCCTTTTCTGCACTGGGTTGTCCAGGTGTATGTGACTGCCGGAAGAGGTAAGTTGGAATTGAGAACCGATAAATCATCTCGAACATTCTTTAGCGTTCCATCACCGAATTTGTGCAGTTCTGAGAATCGCATATATTGCATGACGCCAGTCTGATTCGGATAAAAGATTCCTGCTTCCGGCTTGGTAGTCCCCATGTAAACCTTCTTGTTCTTGTGGAAATTACTGAGTGGAGTCGTATGGGGACGTTCCAGGTTTAGCTTCTTCTGATAGCTTTCTACCCCAAGTTGAAAATCTTCCACCCGGTGTTGAATGACAATTTTCCTGGCATATTGACGAAAGTTTGAACTCAAGGCTATGACAATATCAGGTGATAGATGGTCAACTTTCTCTTGAGCCAAAAGCAACAATAGATCTTCTATGTCTTCAAGTTGAAGGTACTGGAGATCACTTTCGTCAATGCGGTATTCTTTCTCATCGGTACGTTTGAACAAGATTACATTTAAGTAATCGTAACCGAAAACCGTCTGAGTAGTTGCTCCAAGGATACTTTTGATTCTGTGAGATGAGACAATAGAAGCACCTCTCTTAGGTCGATGGAAGTGATTATAGGCTAACATCTTCTTTTTGTCCCAGTGAGATATGCCAAGTGAAGCATAGGTGTCATAAAATTTGAGCAGCTTCTTTCTCCATATTGAGTCAGGCACTTTGTCTTCTATCCATGGAACATTCTCCAAGTTGACAGCCTTGAGCATTGTTAGTGACGTGGCATACTTCTTTGCTCCATTTTCAAGGTATTCAAGATCGTGAGAGACAAAATGCTCGATTGGGATAGTGGCAGAACTAGTGATGACCGTTGGTGTGAGAGGTTGCAAAAAAGGAGTTTGAATTCCTGTAGCTGTCGCTCTCATTGCTTTAGTAAGCTCATTCAGGTGATATTCTGCATCATTATGGGTGATCTTTAATGTGTCAAAGAAGTCCACATTTGCAGCTGCCATTTTGATCAGATCCGGGGTCATCGTTGGTTTCCCATGAGAGTACCTTAGAAAAGCCGAGAAGTCGATAGGGTTGTTGAGGAATTGAGTCATCTCCATTACAGTTGCAGTTTCAAATGGATGATGTGGTGCTGCGTTTGTTAGCCAAAGTTGCTCTTGTACAGTATCATCAATGATAAGGGATTCAGCAAATGTCGGTTCTGGAACATTTAAATCTTCAACTTCCATGTCATCATCATGCTGAACTGGAGATGAAGTTGAAGGTTTAGTTTGCGTCACCGGTATATCATCATGAGGTTCTTCTTCAAGCATTGTTTCTGTCGGTTCTTCTGCTTGCATGTATTCTACAGATTCAACATGAGAATCAATAGTGAATTCTGGTGCAGTAGATATACCTGAAGCAACCTTCTGAGTTTCTGATACTGTTGTCTCTAGTGGCTTTTCTGTGGTGTCAGCAACCGTTTCTGCAGTGTCCTCGAGACCTTTCTCGGTGGCCGTTTCATTGTCATCCTTGTTTGTTTCTTCGGCATTTGTACCAGTGTTGTCATTCTTATCACCCTTGTTGACTTCATTACCTTTGTCATTATCGTCATCGTCATCCTGATCATCATCTGTATCCTCGTCCTCGTCCTCATCGTCATCTACATTCTTATCCTTTCCTTGGTCATCCTCTTCATCCTCCTCATCTCCTTCCTTATCCTTATCCTCATTATCATCATCCTTTTCACCATGTTCCTCGTCATCTTCCTCTTCTAACTCATTCTCATCATCAGACTCAGAGTCGGTAGTGTCTGCAGGATTCTCTTCATCAATCGCTTTGTTGAGATATTGCAGAACTTTGCGTTTGTATTTTGATTTATGAGCTCCCAAATCTAGCAGACGTGTCTGAAGCAATGTCATGATTTGAAGAGTAGATAGACCATTACCGACAAGATGTGGTAGTTGTTGATCAACATAAGACTTGACTTCGCGTCGAATGATCGCGGTCATCTGCTCGTCAATTGACCCGAGAAAAGCAGCATTTTCTTTATCCCGAGTTTTCTTCTCTTTACGAAATGCTTTATGTTGTTCTTTGAGCTTTGACACTTTGTCTGTTAGTTTTTGAAGAAGGGGCTCATCAGGATGCGGTTCCTTTGGAGGAGTAGCAAACCTTTCTGTCAACGTAGCTATTTGTGTAGCTTGAGCTTCTAGCTGTTGTTGAAGAGATTGGATCAACGGATCATTGACTGTGATAAAAGGATTTGATGTAGATGATGCTTGTGGTTCTGTTGGTGGAGGTGTAACCAAAACCGTTAAGGTGGTCGTGGATGATACTGGTTGTACCGGGATAGGTGTTGATGTAGATACAGTGGTTAGGACGGTGGTTGATACAGGTTGTTCAACTGTAGATGCCGGTGTGGATTTTGTGGTAATGGTGGTGGTTGATACTTGTTGTTCAACAGTTGCGGGTGTGATGGTGGTGGTCGGGACCTCACTGATGATTGGGGTTGAAAGTATGGAAGTGGTGGTCGATGTAATAGTGGTTATAGGGACATCCACCATTTGTTCGTTTGTTGACGGATCAGTGTTGGTGACCTCAACACCCTCCCCTTCTAAATTGAGATATTTCAAAACATCATCAGAGTTTGAAGTAGACATACTTTGAAGTTGTGTGTCTGGAATGAAAGTTGCATGAGCATCTTCATTTAGGACCATGTGAGTCGGTTCTGGCAAAGATGTGGTGATATTTGCATCTTGATACATCATACTTGTATCTGTGTCAGCACTGCTCTCACGTTCTTCACTTGGTTCCCGACTTTCAAGTTGAAAGGTAGCAGCATCTTCATACTCATCTTCATAGGTATCTTCTTTGTCGAAGAATTCCGTATCACTATCAGGATTACCAAAATCTGCTAAGTCATCAAATACCCTTGAGCCTGATCCACCAAAGGCTTCCTGTCGACTTTGTTGAAGAATAATACGAAGTCTTTTTTCTTCAGAAAGTTGTTGTTGAACAGGATCATTTGGAGCAACACTTGTCTCTTTTCCTTTAGCTTTCCTTGCTTTCTTAGGCCTGCGGAGTGGTACTTCTTCTTCTTGTTCTTCTTCAGTGTGGATCATCTCATCTTCATCATCTTCATCAACAATTTGCATTTTTCCTGAGCGTTTATCTTTAGGAGCAGCTGGTTGACGCTGTGAAACTCGTTTCTTGCGTTTACCTTTTTGCTTCTCTGAGGGTGGTAAATTTGCCCGCTTGAATTGTGCGTCAATGTCTCGAAGCATTTCTTGGTATTTATCACTCTCCTTGATTCCATCATTAATCATCGTGTCAGGTACTAGTGCAGGAAGTAATGCATACTTTGTGGAATTTGTGTCTGCATTCATTGAGAGAATCACATAATCATCATCTTTGGTGTGATAAAAGAACTTCCCGCGAGTGTCAATGGTTGGGTCATTCTTCATAAAATAGTGGATAATGAGCTTGGTGAATCTCGGGAATGGAAGATGCACGGATTTCTTCTTCGTTCCAGTAATCTGATAACAAAATTCTTGCCAGAGAAGAAGTGCATAATCGACTTTTGATGCAGTATACAATCCCCAAAATAAGTGAGCCTGTGGTGGTCTCATTGCATCGGTGCCCCTAGTTTTACCGGTGAGACACTTGACGATGATGGTGATAATTGCTTTCCAGGGTTGCCCTATGTGTGAGGTGTTAAATTGTGATGGGTTGTTAATTTCACCCTCATAATTCATGGCACGAATAACTCTAAGCACTTCATCATTCTTTGGATTAGCCACAAATTGTTCTCATTGTGCCAACCTAGGGAGCTTAAACAATTTCCGAAAAATGCTCAAGTTGAGTACCCTTGGTGTTTTGTTCAGTTCGAAAGATATAGTCTTGTTAGAGAAAGATGCAGTATTCCAGAATTCATGGATGTAGACTTCGGGAACAGATGCAGTACGTCTGAGTGTGTCGCTGATGGGTGATATGTCTAGGATATCCGTGGCAATTTTGAAAGCAGGTAAAACCGGATCAAAATCATCTTGTAATCTAGAGTTGTTCTCAGCATATGGAAGCCTATTACTGAGCGGGACAAGTTCAAGATCACGGAGTCGTTGTACTTCCTCGATGATTGACATTTTCCTGCTTTGATGACATATTCACAAATGATATACACAACATATGTAGATATATTAAATCTATGCCAATTTTAAACACGGGAAAAAATATCATTACACTTATTACCACAACATTCACACATACATCAGATGAACAAGGTCCTTACATATGGCAATGCACTTAGGAAAATGGCATGAATGCCAGTGATAATTTTATTCTAAAGAGATACCGTCCTAGCCTTAGTTCTTACAATATTTGGATTTCTTGGAGGTCATGACCAAAACCTCAGTAGGTTTAGGTTTGATGTCTACTAACACCTCAGTAGGTCTTGGTTTGATTTCAACCAACAGTTCAGTGGGTTTTGATTTAGTTTCAACCACTACGTCAGGAATTGTAGGATTACCCTCAACCCAAAAGATAGTGGGCTTGAACAAAGATGAAGCTTTGTCTGCAATGGCCTGGAAACACAAACCCAAGACATTGAGTAAGTAATTTGTATCTCTTTTGTTTACATAGGAATCAACTTATTAAATAAGATGAACTTCTGTAATAAGAAACCGTTCAAGTATTCTTATGAGATAAAAATTGACTTATTTCAACAACACTTGGTTTCGTTTAAATGGCCCTAAAGAACTTAAAGCTAAAGAAGAATTAGTGCAAGCTAGGCCGAACTCATGGTATATCCTAAGGCAATAGCATAATAATAAGAGACCTAATTCCATCGCAATGTAGCAAACCATCGGAATCCTAACCATACCATCGCAATGAAACAATCATCGGAATCCTAATGAAATAACATCCTATCGCAATATCTAAGGCTATCGCAATCAGTGCGTTTTCATCGGAATAACAGAGAAGTCATCGCAATATAATCCATCGCAATACATAGTGCGAATCCATCGCAATGACACATCGGAATGTGCCATCGCAACACGCCATCGCAATGAACCATCGTAATGGCCATCGCAATGAGCCTGTCGCAACGAGCCATCGGAATGACTCGTCGCAACGACCCATCGCAATAGAACCATCGCAATGACTCATCGTAATGGGCATTACAATGAGTCATCGTAATGTCTCATCGCAATAGCCCATCGCAAAGAATCATCAAAATGACTCATCGCAATGACTGCATCGCAATGATGTATCGCAATATGCATCGAAATCCGTGACTGGGATTCGATCTCAACTTTTGACTTCACGATCTGGAGTTTTAGGCAATGTTTTAAGCGATTCTGAGCAAAACAAATGTGTAATAATGTATCCTTAACAAATCCCAGCACTTAAAATACATATTCATGGCAAAAATTAAAAACCCTAAATCGAAATCTTGAAATTGTGGTTTCTGTGTTGATTAATGATGATGAAACATGTTTGACGAGATTAATTAAGCCACAGATTTGTTACCTAGATAAGGAAGCAATCAAGAAATAAGTTATAAGACTTGGATCAAGATGGAGCTTGAGTTCTTCAACAATGGCAGAAAATGAGTGTGTTTGTGTGTTTTTTAAATGACGACGGGAAGGAGGGGGGTTGGCTTTTGACTTGGTCAAAATTGCTTCAATCCCCTACCATTATTGCAAAATTGCAAAACTGGTCCCCCTATTTGTAAGTTAAAGTGAAAGTTCAAGTTAACTTAGCTTATAATAAACTCATTCCCAAACACAAACACAAATACTTGACGCCAAACTGTTAATGACCTATCCAAGATATACTTAAATCACACATGTCACACATAGCGTAACTGAAGATGATGGGTAGCTAATATTTTCTGATAATCCTTTTGAACGACCAAATTTGTTAACTTAAAGAATTACTATTTGCTCCCCATTAATCCCTGACCCGTTTTCTATTTAAAGAGCAGTAATCAAAGATATTAGGGACACAACTATTAATGAGGACATTTGCCGGTTAAGTGATTGTATAGAACGATTCTGGTGGAAATAAGATTTCTCTTATTTAAACAAGATAAGTGCACTGAAACGTACACGAATTTGTGTTAGACCAAGTTATTAAGTAAACTTGGCCCCTTACAAGGTTTTAAAGTAAAACCTTGCCCGAGAAACTTAATTCTCGTTGTGAGCCAACGTTTTCAAAAGAAATACGTGACTTTAATACGAAAAGCGGGTTGCAGTCAGAAATAACTACAAGCCATAATGGGCATGTTTTAAAACTTGTACAACTTTTATACGGACTCTATTTATGGCGCCGTGTCAATAGTAATCGACATTTCTAAAGCCGTAAATATTACCGTACTAAAAGACATGCCCGAGTTGAAAAGAAAAATATTTTTGGGTTTTCTTGGTTTTATATTTTTTATGGATTTTCTTGGTTTTATATTTTTTATGGTTTTTCTTGATTTTATATTTTTGTATTTTGCTTTTGATGGTTTAAGTATGTACTATAATATACAAGATCACGATCAAAGGATACTCGAGAATAGTTTACCAGTACTATTCTTCAGACTCTTCTGCCAACTCCTTAAGTGTCGTTGGTGAAAATGATTTCATGCCTAGTTTTTCGATCAAAAACTCGATGCGTCCTCGATCTAAGGCCTTTGTGAATATATCTGCCAGCTGATACTCAGTGTTGACGAAGTATAGTTCGATCACTCCATTTTCCACTTGCTCCTTGATGAAATGGTAGCGGATGTCAATGTGCTTTGCTCGAGAGTGTTGAACATAGTTGCAGCATAGAGCGATTGCACTTTTGTTATCACAGTACATCGGGATTTTGTTGAATCCAAGACCGTAGTCAGTCAATTGTGATCTCATCCAAAGAACTTGAGCACAACAACCGGACATAGCTATGTATTCAGCCTCAGTACTTGATATCGCAGCGCTTTTCTGCCTTTTTGATGCCCAACTGATAAGTCTATCTCCAAGGAGTTGCACACTGCCAGAAGTGCTACGTCTGGTATCTTGACACCCGGCATAATCTGCATCTGCATATGAAATTAATGCAATAGAAGAATCCTTCGGATACCACAGACCACGATTAAGTGTTCCTTTTAGATACCGAAAGATCCTTTTCACAACATGTAAGTGCTTTTCGGTAGGCCGAGCCTGATACCGGGCACACATGCCTATAGCAAATTGCAAATCAGGCCTGCTAGCAGTCAGATAGAGAAGGGTGCCGATCATTCCACGGTAAAGTTTAGGATCGACAGCTATCCCTTCCTTATCTTCATCTAACTTGGATCTCTCCACCATTGGAGTATCCACGGGGTCACAGTTTTCAAAGTGATATTTCTTTAAGGATTCAAGAGCAAATTTGGATTGATTAATAAAGATGTCTCTGGGATTCTGAGAAATTTGCAACCCTAAGAAAAATGAAATTTTTCCCATCATCGACATCTTAAAACGTGTGGACATAATTTTCTCAAAACGGTCAGACAAACGTTGATTAGTAGCAGCAAATATTATATCATCAACATAAATTTGTACCAGTATCATGTCGTTGTCCTCCTTGAGAATGAATAATGTGGGGTCCACTTTGCCTTTGGAGAAGCCTTTGGAGATGAGATACGTCGATAAGAGATCATACCACGCGCGTGGAGCCTGTTTCAACCCGTAAAGAGCCTTCTTGAGCTTGTACACATGATTAGGATACTCTGAATTGACGAATCCATTCGGCTGGCTTACATAGACATCTTCCCTTAATTCACCATTAAGAAATGCCGTCTTAACATCCATTTGGTAGACGATCATATTCATGTGAGCAGCATAAGCAAGGAATAGTCTAATTGCCTCCAATCGTGCAACAGGAGCAAAGGATTCTTCAAAATCGATACCCAAAGCTTGTTTGTAACCTCTAGCGACCAATCTAGATTTGTTTTTCAGCACACTTCCTAACTCCTCGAGCTTAACCTTGTATACCCACAATAGTGTCAAGATTTCAACGTTGTTGGGTAATGGAACTAATTCCCACACTTCAAGACGTTGGAATTCATTGAGTTCCTCTTGCATGGCTTCAATCCATGATGATTTTGTCATTGCTTGTTGCCAGTTTTTAGGTTCAGTGTCTGAAAGAAATGCATCAAAATAGCAATACAATGCATGTTCTTGAAGTTGATTACGTGTTAAGACTGGTCGATCGATGTCACCAATAATATTGCGGATTGGGTGATCCTTTGTCCATTTAGTGTTGTGAGTTTCAATCCGTGGTGGTCGGGAGTGAACGATTGCAGGAGCTTCCTCTGAGGTAGACGCACCCGCAGGGTCATCAGGTATATGTGAACCAAAGAAGGGAAGCTCTTGTAAGTGAGCATATTCCAGATCGTGATCATATAGTTCCTCTTCAACATCATTAGGAACGAGTGGGGTGATGATTCAGGTGTTGCTTGAGAATTGGTGGGGGATGGGACATAATGTTCAAGAGTAACAGTAGATGCCTCAGATATATTTCCATTATCTTGAGCAACAACTACGGGAATCGGAGCTACTGCTGCAGTTGCTGAGGAATCATTACTCTGTGGATCAAAAAATTCATCAAACATAGGTTGAAATAATTTATCCCACTCGGCCCTTGTTGGTGGTAAAAATGATGGAGAAGTAGGATTGTTGGGAATTAATCCGGAACTGATTGTACCGGTTCCCATCTCGTGTAATGCGGGTTCAGAGCTGTGTTGCTCAGAAGCCATCGCTGTCAGCTCATCAAAATCGACATCCAAAGTTTCTACAATCTTGCCAAGACGACGGTTATAAATCCGGTAAACTTTCTTTGCTGGTGAATAGCCAATGAAAATTCCAATATCAGCCTTCGGTTGAAGTTTTCCCAGATTTTCACTATTTGTATTTGGATAGCAGAGTGCACCAAACACATGAAGATATGAAATATCGGGTTTGTGTCCATGAAGTAGCTCATATGGAGTTTTACCATGACGTTTGCGAATGATTGAGCGGTTTTGGGTATAACATGCGGTTGCCACTACTTCTGCCCATAAGAATAAAGGAGCATTCGCATAAATCAACATAGTTCGAGCAGCTTCCATAAGTGTACGGTTACGTCTTTCAACGACACCATTTTGTTGTGGAGTGCGAGCCACAGATGTTTCATGAGAAATACCAACCTTTTCATAATAAGTGCGAAGAGTCTGATTAACGAATTCAGTGCCGTTATCAGTCCGAATGCGGCGAACAGTAGCATTACGACGGACTTGGATCATCTTTAAGAAGGTAATGATATACTCTGGTGCTTGATCCTTAGATGCTAAAAACTTTACCCATGTTAACCTTGAGAAATCATCCACTATGACGAGGATGTATTTTCTACCACTCACACTAGCTGTACGCATTGGCCCACAAAGATCCATGTGCAAAAGATACAGTGGTTCTTGGTTGGTGTCTTCTGCTTTAGGTTTGTAAGATTTCTTGGTGCTTTTCCCCAATGAACATGCGGAACATAAATGATCCTTTTCGAACTTAAGTTTCGGAAGACCACGAACAAGTTCGTTTCTAGCCAAATGGTTAATAGCATCAAAGTTAAGATGAGATAACCGACGATGCCACAACCATGACTTGGTCTTAGATGCTTTGGAGAGTAAACAAACAGGAGAGGCGGCCATCATGTTTTGAATAGACAAAGTATATAGATTATCCCCTCGAGAACCCTTTAACAAATCATTTCCTGCAAGATCGCGAATGAAGCAAGTATGTTGTCGAAAGGCCACTTCAAGGTTAGAATCGCAGAATTGTCCTACTGAGAATAGATTGTGACCAAGTCCCTCTACATAGTAAACCCTTGAAATCGTGACATTCGCAATTGATATTCACCATAACCCATAATCTTTGCAATATGGTCGTTGCCGAATTTTACCGTTCCTAGAAACTTGCTGACAAAATTTTTGAGCATCGAGCGGTCTCCAGTCATATGTTTTGAGCATCCTCAGAAGGTTTCCCCACGAAATTTTTGAGCATCGAGCGGTCTCTGTCAAGTGTTGATGCTTCTAACTCCTTGGATGCTTCTAATTCGGATTAGAGAGAAGACTTGAGGACCTGAGTTGTGCACACATGCATAGTTGTAGGCGCGTCGCACACGCTCATCCCAATGTGAAGCACCAAACTCGGCATATCGATCATATTTAGAATATACTTGCGTTCCCCAGAGACGATTGACTTTTTCTTCTATCCACGATATCAAATCCTAAGTTGCAGCTTTTAGTAATGTTAAGGAGGTTGCATACTTGTTTGCTCCCTTGACCAAGTATTCGAGATCCTTGCGGACAAAGAATTCGAGTGCGATTTGATCATCATCTGCAGCTATAGGGAGAGGAGGTTTTTCAGGTGCATGAAGACCGTCCCTTTGAGTAGTTCTCAACACTTTCAGAAGCTCATTAGCGTTGTACTCGTATTCCGTACTGCTGATCTTGGATTTAACACGAAGTGTGGGATCTTTGAGTCCCCGCACAACCATTGCTGGAGTTATGTTAGACCCATAGTTATACTCCAAGTATCTTGAAAAATCTATTGGATTGCTTAGGAATATGGAGAATTCAGCTTCATCAGCCTTTGAGAGTGGACGAAGTACAGCAGCGTTTGAAACCGAAGGTTGTACAGTTTCATTTTCATCTTCCTCGAGTGTATCCACCCATGCTGGTTCACTTGACTCTGGAACATTAGGAACTTGAGTAGATACTGGAAAATCCGGTACAAGTTGATCGGGTACTGTCAGTTGTTGTTGCACTAAAGGTGTGGTAGCTGAAGCAGCTGTAACTAGGGCAGATGTGACAGGAACAGATGTGGTTGTAGGAGCGGTTGTGGCTGGAGTATATGATGAAGCTGTGTTAGCATCTACATCATGAAACTTCTTAGTGCGTTTTTGCTTGGCGGGGTGGAGGTGTCTTGCCTTTTAGAGTTGATTTATCCTTGGTAGAATCATCCTTGTGAGATTTGTTACCTTTGGACTTGTCTTTATCAGACTTGTCTTCATTATCACCATCCTTTTTCTCTGTATCACCGTCCCCTTCTTCTTCATCATCACCAATTTTGCCGTCACCACCGCCATTATCATCACCATCACTGTGTTTATCACTACCTCCTTCGTCATTACTACCGTCTTCGTCATCACTACCTCCTTCGTCATCACTACCTTCTTCGTCATCACCATTGTCATCATCAGCATCATCGTCATCGTTGTCGGATTCGTCTTCCTCTTTCTCTTCATTTAGGATATTGTAAGGAACTACAGTACCATGTTTCTTGAATATCTAAGTATCTTCATCCATAGCCGTTTTAAGAGCCTTGTGAAGGTTCTTTTAAGCTTTGGTTTGGTTGTAGGACCTGACTTGAATCATCCGAGCATGTAAGAGTTTCTTTAACTCATAATCCGTGAGCCTTTGAGCAATGAGAAAATCTGACTGATGAGTGTCAGAAGACTTGATCATGAAGTTGCTTGCAGCAATTTGTTTTAACTCGTCTCGCAGAGTGTCGATGGATTCCTTAACCTTTTCATCAAGTGAGTCAACAGTTGAGTCGTTAGCTTTGGAAATAATCTCTTTCTCATCTCAGTAATTCCTTTTTATTAGTTCTCGAAGACGAATGAACGTTGCTTCATTTTTGGCGGTTTCATTTGCTTTGACGTGAGCTAGTTCTTCTGCATGTGCTTTGCGGGATAATTCTAACTCTTCTTGGAATTTAGCAATTGCGTCTTTTTGAGCTTTTCTTGTGGATTCATCACTTTGCTATCTACGAGCTAACTCCTCTTTGACTCGAACCATCTCTTCTTGTTGAGCTTTCATGAGCTGTTTCATTTGTAGGATGAACAATGTTGGTAATGATGGAATCAAAGATATTGGTGCTACTGGTGTTTGTTGTGTAGGAGCAATGGTCATTGCAGTACTTGAAGCTGAGAGAGGTTGGCTTGGTATAGTTAAGGTAAGTTGAATTGTAGCAGATGGAGTTGTAATAACTGGTGGAGTCACTGTAGTACTTGTGGATTTGGTAGGTTCAACATTTATAACGAGATGTTCAGTATTTACAAATGTTGTCGTATTAGCAGACCCGACAATGTTCATATCCTTTAATCCGTGATGAGCTCGTTGTTCATCATGAAGGTCGACATCGTCATCAACTTGGGCAGATTTCTCACGAATAGGTATGTATTCATCAGGCTTCCCAAATTCATCAATATCAGTAGGTAGTATGGTTTCCTTTGCCTTTACACCAGAACCACTACCCCCCGTGTCTTTCTTAGTTTGTATGATAGCTTTCTTTCTATTGCGTCTTTCAGTTTTGCGAATTAGTTCTTCTTCATTTATATCTTCATATTCATCCTCAAGCATCAGCTGCTTTCCACTAGACTTGGCAACACTTTTCTTCTTTTTGGGCTTAGGTGAACCTGTTTCTTCTGATGGTTCGCGTTGTTTGTGTTTGCCTTTGGGTTTTTGTGAAGAAAACTCTCTAGACTCAACTTTGTTCTTTTGGTTTTCCATTTCTTCCAACAATTGATTGTATGCATCACTTGCCTTGATTGCATCATTCAGCATGTGATCAGGAACTTGAGTTGGAATACCTGTATAGATACCTAGTTGTCTGTCTTATCTTATATCGATGGTATCATCGTCATCTGGTGTGTGATGAGAGCTCCCTTCACGCTTATCTATTGAGTTATCTTCTTGTATGAAGTAATGAATGATGAGCTTGTTGAATCGTGGGAATTGAAAGTACCCAGCCTTCTTCTTTGTTGTGTTGTGGAATAGTTGATAGTGAAACTCATCCCATAGTAAATGCGCATAATTCACATTCTTACCTTTGTAGATTCCCCAAAAGATGCAAGCTTGTGGAAATTGTAGAGAATCATATCTAGTGGTTTTAGCAGTAATATATCTAATGAGTGTACCAAAGATTGCTTTCCAGGGTTGTCCCAACCTTGCGGTGTTGAATTGAGACGCAATTCGTAAGTCAGGATCATCATATCCAAGAGAATAATACATCTGAATGAGTTCTTTCTTGTCAGGGTTGTCTACAAACTTTTGACCTTGAGGTGGAGTCGACAAGCCAAATATTTTGCGAAAGTGAGGAACAGTGAGAGTCTTTTCCTTTTTGTTGATTGTGAATGCAATCTTGGTGTCTGATATCCTTTTCTTTGATGCCCAAAATTCATGCATGTAAACAGTTGGAACCGAAGCTGTAGCCCTTAATGCCTTCCTGATTGGTGTACGATCAAGAATTTCCGTTGCTACTTTGTATGCATATTGAGCTGAAGTGTTGTCTTCCTTTAGCCTAAAATTGTTTGGTATAAACTTGAGAGGCGTGTCATCGGTGACGGGTGTCTGATCAGCTTGAACTTGTTTTGACATGTTTACTGCTTCACATAGAAGATACACAGTATACAAAACTATATATAGTATAAAGCATAAACCTCTAAGCATAGCACACATATCATATACTATCATACACTTGCTAATTAGACAATCACTTTCGAAGAAATAAACTCTCGCCATAAGTATATTTCGCAGAAATAAACACTCGTAGAAAGTAAACTCTCGTAGTAAGTAACCTTTCGCAGGACAAATCCTTTTGCAGAAAGATACTCTCATAGAAACAATCTTTCGCAGAAAGATACTCTCGTATAAGCAATCTTACGTAGAAAACTCTTTCACATAAAACAAATCTTTCGTAGAAAACAAATTATTCGTAGAAAAATATTTCGCAACGCAGAACAAATCTTTCGCAGAAAATATATCGTAGAAAATCTTTCGTAGAAAAACTTTCGTAGAAAATCATTCGTAGAAAATCTTTCGTAGAAAATCTTTCGTAGAAAATCTTTCGTAGAAAATCTTTCGTAGAAAATCTTTCGTAGAAAACCTTTCGTAGAAAATCTTTCGTAAAAAACCTTTCGTAGAAAACCTTTCGTAGAAAACCTTTCGTAGAAAAAATTTCGTAGAACAACTTTCGTAGAAAAACGTTTGTAGAAAACTTTCGTAGAAAAAGTTGCGCAGAAAAACTTTCGTAGAAAAACTTTCGTTTGAAAAAAAACTTTCATAGAAATACATTCGTAGAAAAACTTTCGCTGAAAAACTCTCGTAGAAAAATACTAATGCTTTCGTAGAAAAGTCTAATGCTTTCGTAGAAGAAATCCTTTCGTAGAAGAAGACTTTCATAGAGAATACCAATGCTTTCGTAGAAAAAAAGATCCTTTCGTTGTAAAAACCACTGACATACAAACACCAGAAACAGAGAACGAACAAGTTGTATACTCTGTTTTTTCATTTAAACGCAACTAAGAAGAAACCTAAGGCCATTTCTTTGTGTTTTAAATTGATCTAGGCATACCCATCTTATTCTAAGGCTTTTCCAATCTAAACCCACTAATCAATTTATGATTAAGGAATATTTAAAAACCCTAATTCAGATTGATAAGATATAGGGCACATATGTAGTATCAATCACAAAAGATAAACATAGAATAAGCATTGATGATTTATACCTTATAAAACAAATACGATCCTAAATCTTGAGTAAACAGCGAAGGAGTGGAGGTTTTATCAATGGCGGCAACTTAGTTTGGTGTGTGTTTATGAAACGAAAGTAAGAGAAAAGAAAGGGGGCGGGTATACTTAATTTGACCTAGGTCAACTTTTCTCAATTTTACACTCTTGGTCCTCCTTATTCTTTCTATGTTTCATTTAGTGAAACTTAATATTCGTTGTCACAGAAATAGTATAGTAACTATTTGTTCACACGCAACCAAACAACTCACTTAAACTCCTAAGCCTAAGCCTGAGTCACATAAATCACAAAAAACATGAAGCACAACGAATACACACGAAAGATAATGCAATATTAAGCATGAAACCAATTAATTTTCTGAAAGACTTTTGAAGACTGATTTGATGATGAAAATGATTTGATATTTTCTCCCCCTTAAATACAGACCCGTTTTCTATTTAAAGAGGTGTGGTCATTGTATTAAGGAGTCAAATATCGATGAAAGCTTTTTCCGTTTTAGCTTGATATAAGAACGATTCGTGGTGGCAATAAGATTTCTCTTATTTTTACAAAATAAGTGCACTGAAGCGTAAATAAATTTGTGTTAGACTAAGTTATAAAGTAAACTTGATCCCTTGTATGGTTTTAAAGTAAACCATACTCGAGAAAATTAATTCTTGTTGTGAGCCAACGTCTTTGTAAGAAATACGTGACTTTAAAGCGAAAAGCGGGTTGCAGTCAGAAATAACTACAAGCCATATGGGCATGTTTTAAAATATGTACAACTTTCATACGAACTCTATTTATGGAGCCGTGTCAGTATTAATCGACATTTCTAAAGCCGTAAATATTACCGTACTAAAAGACATGCCCGATTAAAAAATGACAAATATTTTTGGATTTTCTTGAATTTATATTTTTTATGGTTTTTGTATGTTTTATATTTTTGTATTTTTCTTTTGGTGGTTTATATATATAGATAATATACAAGATCACGATAAAAGGATACTCTAGAATAGTTTACCACCACTATTCAGCAGATTCTTCTTCCAACTCCTTAAGTGTTGCTGGTGAGAATGATTTCATGCCCAGCTTTTCGATCAAAAACTCGATACGTCCTCGATCTAAGGCCTTTGTGAATATATCCGCCAGCTGATACTCAGTGTTGACAAAATACAGCTCGGTTATTCCATTTTCCACTTGATCTTTGATAAAGTGGTAGTGTATGTCAATGTGCTTCGCCCGGGAGTGTTGAACATATTTGCAGCAAAGGGCAATGGCGCTTTTGTTGTCACAGTACATCGGAATTTTGTTGAATCCAGGACCGTAGTCAGTTAATTGTGATCTCATCCAAAGAACATGAGCACAACAACCGGACATAGCAATATATTCAGCCTCTGTACTTGATATCACAGCGCTTTTCTGCCTTTTGGATGCCCAACTAATCAGTCTATTTCCAAGAAGTTGCACACTGCCAGACGTGCTACGTCTAGTATCTTGACACCAAGCATAATCCGCATCTGCATATGATATTAGTGAAATAGAGGAATCCTTCGGATACCACAGACCACGATGAAGTGTTCCTTTAAGATATCGAAAGATCCTTTTCACAACATGTAAGTGCTTTTTGGTAGGCCGAGCCTAATATCGGGCACACATGCATATAGCAAATTGCAAATCAGGCCTGCTAGCAGTTAGATAGAGAAGGGTGCCGATCATTCCACGGTAAAGTTCAGGATCGACAAAAATCCCATCCCTATCCTCATCTAACTCGGATCTCTCCACCATGGGAGTATCCACGGGGTCACAGTTTTCAAAATGATACTTTTTTAACGATTCAAGAGCATATTTGGATTGATTAATAAAGATGCCTCTAGGATTTTGAGAAATTTGCAACCCTAAGAAAAATGAAAATTTTCCCATCATCGACATCTTAAAACATGTGGACATGATCTTCTCAAAATGGTCAGACAGTCTTTGAGTAGTGGCAGCAAATATTATATCGTCAACATAAATTTGTACCAGTATCATGTCGTTGTCCTCCTTGAGAATGAATAATGTTGGGTCTACTTTGCCTTTGGAGAAGCCTTCCGAGATGAGATATGACGATAGGAGATCGTACCACGCACGTGGAGCTTGTTTCAACCTATAAAGAGCCTTCTTAAGCTTGTACACCTGATTAGGATACTCCGGATTGACAAATCCACTCGGTTGACTAACATAGACTTCTTCCCTTAATTCACCATTGAGAAATGTCGTCTTTACATCCATTTGGTAGACGATCATATTCATATGAGCAGCATAAGAAAGGAATAGTCTAATCGCCTCCAATCTAGAAACAGGAGGAAAGGATTCTTCAAAGTCAATACCCAATGCTTGTTTGTAACCTCTCTCAACCAATCAAGCCTTGTTCTTTAATACACCACCCAACTCATCGAGCTTAACCTTAAAAACCCACAACAAAGTAAGAATATCGACTTTGTCTGGTAGAGGAACTAATTCCCATACTTCAAGTCGCTGAAATTCATTAAGTTCTTCTTGTATGGCTTCAATCCAAGATGATTGTGTCATAACTTGTTGCCAAGTCTTAGGTTCAATTTCAGAAAGAAATGCATCAAAGTAACAGTATAATGCATGTTCTTATAGTTGATGGCGTGTTGAGACTGGTCGATCGACATCACCAATAATGTTACGGATTGGGTGATCCATTGTCCATTTTGTATTGTGATTTTCAATCCGTTGTGGTCTAGAGTGAACGATTGAAGGAGCTTCCTCTGAGGTAGACGCACCGTTAGGGTTTTCGGGTATTTGTGAACCAAAGAATGGAAGCTCTTGTAGGTGAGCAATTTCCAAATCGTGATCATAGTAATCCTCTTCAACATCATTAGGAACGAGTAGAGGTGTTGTTCGGGTGTAGTTTGAGAATTATTAGGGGATGGTGCATATGGTTCAATAGTCACTTTAGATGCATCGGATTGATTTCCATTATCTTGAGAAACAACTTAGGGAATCAGAGCTACTGTCGTAGGTGCTGGAGAATCATCACTTGGAGGATCAAAGAATTCATTAAACATAGGTTGAAATAACTTATCCCACTCGGACCTTGTAGGTGGTGTAAATGATGGAGAAGCAGGATTGTTGGGAGTTAATTCGAAACTAATCGTACAGGTTCCCATCTCATGCAGTGCGGGCTTAGAGCTGTGTTGCTCAGAAGCCATCGTTGTCAGCTCATCAAAATCGGCATCCAAAGTTTCTACTATCTTGCAAAGACGACGGTTATAAATTTGGTAAGCTTTCTTTACGGGTGAGTAACCAATGAAAATTCCAATATCAGCCTTCGGTTGAAGTTTGCCCAAATTCTCACTATTAGTAATTGGATAACATAGTGCACCAAACACATGAAGAAATGAAATATCGGGTTTATGTCCATGAAGAAGCTCATATGGAGTTTTTCGGTGGCGCTTACGAATGATAGAGCGGTTTTGGGTATAACATGCGGTTGCCACTGCTTCAGCCCATAAGAATGAAGGAGCATTCGCATAAATCAACATGGTTCTAGCAGCTTCCATAAGTGTACTGTTATGTCTTTCCACGACACCATTTTGTTGTGGAGTGCGAGCAACTGAAGTTTCATGTGAAATACCAACCTCTTCATAATAATCTCGTAAAGTCTGATTAACGAACTTAGTTCCATTATCAGTTCAAATACTACGAACAGTAGCATTAAGACGCACTTGGATCATCTTAAGAAAAGTAATAATATGCGTTGGTGCTTTATCCTTGGTTGCTAAGAACTTAACCCATGTAAACCTTGAGAAATCATCCACTATGACGAGGATATATTTCCGACCACTCACAATAGCCGTACGCATTGGCCCACAAAGATCCATGTGCAAAGGATACAATGGTTCTTGGTTGGTGTCTTCAACTTTAGGTTTGTATGATTTCTTGGTGCTTTTCCCCAAAGAACACGCGGAACATAAATGATCCTTGTCGAATTTAAGTTTTGGAAGACCACGAACAAGATCGTTTTTAGCCAAATGGTTAATAGCATCAAAGTTAAGATGAGATAACCGACGATGCCACAACCATGACTTGGTCTTAGATGCTTTGGAGAGAAGACATACAAGAGAGGCGACCATCATGTTTTGAATGGACAGTGTATAGAGATTATCCCCTCGAGAACCTTTTAACAAATCATTTCCTGCAAGATCACGAATAAAGCAAGTATGTTGTCGAAAAGAAACTTCAAGGTTTGAATCGCAATATTGTCCCACTGAGAATAAGTTGTGACCAAGTCCCTCCACGTAATACACCCTTGAAATCGTAACATTCCTAATTTGATATTCACCATAACCCATATTCTTCGCAATATGGTCATTGCCAAATTTCACTGTCCCTATAAACTTACTGACGAAGTTTCTGAGCATCGAGCGGTCTCCGGTCATATGCTTTGAGCATCCAGAGTCCAAGTACCAGAGGATGATTTGGACTACCTGAAAATATCACCAGACAAAGACGATGTATCGGAATCTAGTAGTTCCTCTGTGTTAGCAGGTACATATATATTTATCTTATATTTGCTAACGGAAGAATTTTTAGGCTTCCAAATTTTCTTCCTAGATGCCGGCTTAGATTCGAGTTGTCTAAGATCCTGAGGTACTTCTTCACTGGTAGGCACAATAGTGGGGGCAGACCTAGTTAAAGGGCGCTTTTTCCATTTTTTAGTGCTAGTGTTCCTATTTAAAGAACGTTGAGACCTAACTTCCGTGGATGTGATCCTAGTTAAAGGGCACGTAGTTCCAGTAGCAGTAAAGGTCCTACTAGTGGGTTTCCATTGCCAACCAACTTGGGTGAATTTCTTCCCCGTTGGAGTCCATTCAACATTGTTCCTAATTGCATACATTTCATTCACATGGTCACCAAGACATAAATAATGACGCTGAGAAAACATGCATTCAATACAATTCCAACATCTCAAATTAGAATGCACATTTTGCTTAGGCTGTTGCACAAGCGCAGGGCCTTTAGTCTTAGCTACATGATTCTTTTTATTTAAATTTGAAATAACATTCCTAGGATGAACTTCTACTTTCTTCTTCGCAGTCCTACTAGTGGAAGGCTTGATCATATCATTTTTGTCTTGAGATCCTTTAGCCTTAGTAGACACAATTACTCCTGTAGAAGCCAAGGTAACATTAGTAACATATTTTGATTTAGCATTGATGGGTGTGTTTAAAATAGGCTTAGCTCATGGGTTCTTATTGAATGGAGTCATGGCAATGGTGGGGGTTTGTTGTTTAAGTGATGCAAAACTAGGTGGACCTATGAAATAAAGATATGATAGGCAACATTGAACTCGCTCAATATATAAATGAGCAGCATTGTACTCGTTGTTTGTGGGATCAGATTCATATAAATCATCTAAAATGTCCATAGTAAGAAGCACATGCCTAATTGCCTTTTTCATATAATCCATGTAAACCATTGAATTCTTAAGGGTCTGGTTCCTAAAAAGCACCACTTCTTTTGTTTTTGGAGCACTAGAGGGCGAGGCAGAGATTGTAGCTGGATTATCAACAACTTCTTGTCCTTTGAGTTGAAGTGTCTTCTTTAATTTAGCTATAACCATGTTTTTATCTATGAGCTGAATATTTAGGTCAGAGATTTCCTCACATTTCTTATTTAGTTGGTCAAGAAGTGACTTTTGCTCTGCCACATTAATAGGAAGCGTTCTTCTATTGAACCAGAAACTTGTGAGACATCCTGCCTTACTTTTTCAAACTCCCCTAGCATAGAAGTAATTCTATCTTCTAGGGCATGATTGTTAATCTCTGCAGCCTATAGTTCCAATTTCTCTGCTAATGATTCTTTCTTAAGTCTCATGACTTCTTCCTCTAATGCCTGAACCACCTGAATCATCTTGTCACTAATCTCAACAGTGTTTTAACAATCATTTGTTTTTGAAAGAGTTTCATTTTTAGAATGGTTTTCAATTTCAAGAGATATACAATATTGTTGAAGCTCATCAAAACGTTTTGAAAGTGAGTTATAAGAATCTTGAAGCTTTAAAAATTCAGCGTTAGATTCGTGACAAGAATGATTATCTACATTATTCACAAGGTCAACAATATTCACTGAAAGATCATGCACATATCACATTTATTCACAGCAGATGTAATCTCAATAGCACGTTCAATAGTAACAACTTGCATCACCTCGAGAGACACTACATGTTCCAAGAATTAGTCATATTCGGACAAAATCTTTTCTTTCTCAGTTAGATGTTGCTCATAAGCATCATCCATTTCATAGAAAAGTTTTCGAACTTCAGCCATTTTGAAATTAAGATTATCCCCGAGATCTAGAAATACTTCTTTAATATTGTGTACAAATGGAACGATCTCTTTCTCAAACACCGATTTCATGTGTTCGAAAGCCCATTCTCCAGCGGTTTGAGCCGTTGAAGTCGTACATTCCTTAATGACCTTATCAAATCCGGTGAGGTATCGCCTAATCTCGTTCATTCTTAGCAATATTGTACTTATCGGTGGTAGACCCTTTGGAATTTCCTTAGGTTCATTCGGACTGACAAGTGTAGGAAATATATTAAGGCTTTCTCTAGTAGACATGTAAGTTGGTGTATGGATAAATTCCCTTTGTATATTAAAGCAAATTCTAAAATCCGTTTTTTCATTCTCTACATTAAGCTGTTCATAATCATACTTAGGATATGTAAAAATCACTTTTGACCGATTCTCTTCATGCAGTGACACATTTTCTGATTCATTCGATTTACCAATCGGATCTAAGACCAAACCTAGCTTTGTTGCATCATAAAGTCTTGGGTTGTGGTTAAATGCTTGCTTTGCATACCCCGGGTTAGGTGGTAAGTCTATTAGACGCGATAGAGTGAATTCCTTAAAAGATGAATGAAACAAGTGTACTAAATGTGAAGTAGAGTATTGTTTTAAAAGCAAAACTTCAGTCTTTTTAACTTTCTCAGACGCCTTAATTTCCGTTTCAACCCTTTTAGACTCGAGAATTTCGAAACTCGTTTGTAGTTTTTGAAGATTATTAACGACTAACTCTTTTTCTTTAAGTTTTTTTGAAAGATTTTCTCTTAAACTCTCAATTTCTAGCAAGTTATCCATTTGGACTTTCCTAAACCTATCAAATTCTGGATTGGTTAAGGTAGCGGTCACTGGAGTTAATTCCAAGGTTTTAACCTTTTCCTTATACAAAGCAAGCTCGGCAGATAATGTCTGATTAAAACATAGGGTTTCAAGGACCGCATTATTCATTTGGCTAAGCATAGATGCTGACACCATAACCAAATCTTGTTGAGCAGACGAATTTGTAGATGCAATAGCTCCCAGTTGTGTTTCACTCAAAGTCTGGGGACTTGCATTGATATTGCTATCATTGTTCGTCTCCTCGTTTAAATTACTAACCACCGGAGGCTGTTCCGGATACTCATACACTTGCTCAACTTGATAAGGTACAATACTAGTATCATTGGCAGTATTTGGTACCTCAGAGATTGTATCAGCCCCATAAAGTGAAAGATTTGCCATGAGAGCTGCCTTAGAGGTATTAAGGTCATCACAGTCTGAATCGTATGCATCAAGATCATCACATTGATATGCTGCATTGTTGGTAGAAGCTGATGTGAGTCCTTAAGTATCCGCAACTCCTGGATCTGCTATAAATGCTAACTCCTCTTCATCGAGTTCTCGACCTTGTGCTTGAGCATTCAACAAGTAAATCTTTTCTTGAAACCAAGTACCATCCCTCTTCCTCTTTGGCTCCTTACACTCCCTACCCATGTGTCCTTCCCCTTTGCAGTTATAGCAGATAATCATCTTCACTTTGCCACTGTTGTTTCCTCTTGGAGCAGTGTTGAATGGGCGTGCATCAGTATTAGATGAGCTTGGTCTCCCCTGAAGTGGTTGCACAGTAACTCTACCATCTTGAATTGTTGCTTGTTGACGATTGTTAGAAGAAGTTCTCAACTGATTGTTTGTTGGAGATGGTCCTCTATAACCTCTTTTGTTCAACGTTTGAGTTATGTAGGCAGACATTTGTGCTAGTACATCAGTAGGATTATTCCCTTGTCTGAACTCGGGAATTGGAACCTCATCATCGCAGTAGAAAACCGATGTTGGTAGAGCCATATACACACTTGAAGGAGTACTGATATGTTGTGAGTAGTAAGGTTGAGGAACTTCATGTTGCTGGTAAGTGATAGCAGGATTTGTTGGTGGTTGATATGGAGAGTATGGTTGTTGAGCATGTTGTGATGATAATGTTGGTTGCTGATGTTGTTGTTGATATGATGTAGGTGGTTGTGGTAGAATCGAATACTGAGGAAAGCTTGGAGTTTGATACAAGGGCTGATATGAAGATTGTTGTCCCATAGCATACGGAGTGTTGTGATATGACAGAGTTGGATGATTTGCCATTAACGCCAATGGTTCGGAATGAGATCCTTGAGAGATGAGTTTCTGGATCACGTGCTTCTCGTGTTGCTTCAAGAAAGCATAGAGTTGATATAAATTTGATTTGTGCAAATCCCGAATCATTTTAACATCAGTGACATATTGGCTCCACTCTAGGGGTAACGTATTCAAGAACTTGGTGTTGAGTTGAAACTGAGCAATCCTTAGCTTATACACATTAAACCATTCATCAATATGGTGAAGCGCCAGTAGTAGTCATGAAGTGTTTCCCATGGAATGTATGTGAACCTATCGAACAAGTCATAAAGTTGACACTCTCGTTCCTGCTTGGTGAGTGAAGCCCCTTGAAACAAAACAGTTAAGCGATCCCACAGTTCATTTGCTACCTTATGTTCGCTTACCATTCGATAAATATCGGGTGGAAGAGCTTGAAGTATGGTCTGAACGGCCCTTTCATCTGCATCGGCAATGATTTGATTAGCAGCTGTTAATTCATGAAATAACCTTGGCCGAGTCACATTATCTACAGTAACTTCTCCCAAATCGAGTGGACCTTGCTCAATGGGTTGAACCATAATTCTCCCACTGGGTTTACCCATAATGTAAGTCCTCATGCGACCTTGCTATGCTTCAAATAACTCTTTGATGAGCAACGGTGGACGGGTATCGGTACCCGAGATGATAGAAATATCAGTAAGAGATGTCATTGTCGGCATAAATGAATGAGGATTCATTTTTGATCACTTGAAGGGAAAAAGATTATCTTTTGATCGTCCAATGAAATAAAGTTATGAAACGGTGTTGTTGTTGTCAATTTTGGAAAAATGAATAAATTAAGTTTGGATAAATTTAATGGTGAGTAGGTTTCGGAATATAATGAACTTTCGTAACTTTTGATATTCAGAAAATCTCGGAACTTTTGATTGCGAAACATTCGGAACAATTTGATATTATGAAACTTTCGGAAGAAATGACCTTTCGTAACCAATCTAATCCTTCGTAACCAGTTAAACTTTCGTAACTAGTTAAGCTTTCGTAACCAGTTAAACTTTCGTAACCAGGTAATCTTTCGTAACCACTTAACTTTCGCAAGATTAGAACTTTCAGGACCAATTAAATCCTTCGTAACCAGTTGAACTTTCGTAACTAGTTAAGTTTCGCAAGGTTAGAACTTTTAGAAGAATTGTGATGTTTAAACTTTCGGAACAAAACCTTTCGTAACCAATCCTTTCGTAACTAATGAAACTTTCGTAAGATATGAACTTTCGGAGATCCTTAAGTTTCGGAGCTTTGGATATACCATAAACCCTTTTACGAAAGGCAACTTTCGGAATTAATCCTAAAACCCTTTTACGAAAGCCAACTTTCGGAATTAATCCTAAAACCCTTTTACGAAAGATGAATATTACCAAGAAAACAATCTTAACAGTAACGCAAATTTTTCAAACGAATACCACTAAAACACCACTCGAATCAAAAAATTTTTGTGATTTCTACCAAAACATGTAAACCAAATCACTACCACAACTTTGTAGATGATTTATTTACAAACCTAAACCATAAAATCACAAAAAAAAAATTCAAGATTTGAGATAAACTATCCTAAAACCCACTAATACAATCAAAAACTAAATAACAACACGAATCAAAACCTTAAATCACTCCATGGCTCTTGATACCAATTGTAGAATATGATAATCTATGATCCTATCAAGAGGGTTGTTGTTTTATAGAGAGAGAAACTAGAGAGAGAAAGATGAGAGAAATGTGTGTTTATTATGAAAATAAGTGAAAAACCAACACCCGTTTCCATGGTGGAAAGGGGTTTATATACCCAAGTCCCTAAGTGGAATTAGGCCTCCGGCCCATGAACATGCTCATGGGTCGGGCTAAATACAAACTTTAACTAAACAATACTACGAGCGTATAACTATATTGTTTGAGTGACCGAGACTTTCTAAATACGAAAAAACATATTTCCAACACTACATGTTAGTGCTCCATTTTTTAGTTGGTTGAAGCAGAAACCACAAACAGACGCACGAGGGATGCGGTCTCTCTCTCTCTCTCTCTCTCTCTCTCTCTCTCTCTCTCTCTCTCTCTCTCTCTCTCTCTCTCTCTCTCTCTCTCTCTCTCTCTCTCCTCTCTCCTCTCTCTCTCCTCTCTCTCTCTCTCTCTCTCTCTCTCTCCTCTCTCTCTCTCTCTCTCTCTCTCTCTCTCTCTCTCTCTCTCTCTCTCTCTCTCTCTCTCTCTCTCTCTCTCTCCTCTCTCTCTCTCTCTCTCTCTCTCTCTCTCTCTCTCTCTCTCTCTCTTTCTCCTACAAGTTTTTTTTAACTCACCCCAGCAGGCACACACAAGGAGTCCAGAAGCATGAACCAGGTATGTCTCTCTCCTACAAGTTTGTTAGGACCCACCCCTTCACTTTCTTTCATGTTAGAAAAAAACAAACCATTTGAACAAACCAAACATACGAGCACATAAAACCAAGTACTAGAAACACCTACCGCACAGAAACCACACGTACCAGTATATTATTGGACCAAATGATACACAGCCCTGACAGTCCAACGACAAGACTGTCAGTACGAAAATTTCACTAACACAATGATATTGGAAAGATTAAAAAGAACTACTAAGTTCAACACGCTCGACACAGATTGGCACAAACCGTTTATTATCGGACACATTTTGTCACATTCACCACCACATTTCACTCTGACCCATCGCCATGCAACCTTTCGATGAACCTTTGCATCCGCTGTATGCGGTTGTCAATCGCGGCTGCTTCAGTCGCGAGCTGGTCAAGGAAAGACAGTCTCCATCTTGCAAAGTCTCTAGGAAAGCTAACATCTGGTCGACCACGGGTTCCCGTCCAACAGTCTGTAGCTCATGGACAAGGTGTGTCCTATCAACAATGGCGTTATTCAACTACCCGCCACACCTGTTCCAACTTCTGTTTCCAGGCCATTTCTCCTTGCACCTCATTCCGCAAGTGGGAAAAACATATTCGCCCAGTCGTCTGATTGGGCTTCTGCCTCCATAGCAGCACATCTGGGCCGATTTGCCATTCTCACCTTTGTTTGACTAAATTACCTACAAATATATCTGAGAGTGTGTGAAAAAAAATATGTTATCACCCTTTATATACCATGCTCTCCTTACTTGCATTGTCTGGTGTAATGCACTAAAAACACCTCCTATCAACACAAACAATAACCACATCCCAAACTGCATGGTTCCATGCACACCTTTCCAAAAGTAGATAAAAAATGCAATACCACCAGGCACACACTGTTCCCATACTCCATCATTATGACTTATTTGTTTTCTAAAAAATACCTCCATAACAACTTTGATAGGTATATGCAGATTTTTCCAAAAGTAGATTAAAAAATACAGTAACACCACTCCCTAACTGTTCACATACTCCATTATTATGCCTTCTCTTTTTTTTTCCAAAAATGGATATGATATTATATTACATAAATATACCATTAAAAAACACACAACAGTTAATATGCATCACATGAAACCAATATTCCTAGTGTGTAACTTTTTCCATAAACTTTCATCTTTCTAACCTCCAAAATTTGTCAAGTTTCAAATAAACTAATATAACATGGCTCCAATTATAATGAAACCAACATGGGCTTAAACATTTCATATTACAAAGCCACGTTCAATCACACATCCTAAGGTAACTGTAGAAACTAGAAGGGGGGATTGAATAGTTTCTTATATTTACTTGTTTAAAATGTGTTTTCCAAAAATCCTTTTTCAAAAACTTAGGCTTGAGGAAATATGTGAAATCTTCTTATGCACAATATGAACAATGATAGTGTAACTAAAGTAATACTAACAAAAATATATGCACAAATAATAAAGAATGATAGTGTAACATATTTGCTTAGCATATTTGCATATTTGCTTAGCATATTTGCAATACATAGGTAAACCAGGTTCTCCACTACTCACTAATCGACCCATTGCTGTAACTCCATTCAATAAGACCCCAGGAGCAAAACCGTCACTGGCACCATCAAGTAAGGCACCTTTAAAATCTGTTGCTAATGTTCCCACTTTGCCTTCTACAGGAGTAAAAGAGTCTACTAAGGCTAAAGGATCGCCACTCAAGAAAGATAAGATCAAGCCCTCCACTAGTAGTACCAACAAGAAGAAAGTAGAAGCTCACCATAGGAATGTTAGTTCAGATTTAAATAAAAAGAATCATGTTAAGACTAAAAGCTCTGCGCCTGTGCAGAAGCCTAAACCATTTGTGAATTCGGATTTGAAATGTTGGAATTGTAATGAATGTATGTTTTCCCAACGTCATGATTTGTGTCTTATTGATCATGTGAATGAAATGAATGCCATTAGGAATGATCTTGAATGGAAGCCAACTGGTAGAACTCGTGCCCAAGTTGGCTGGCAATGGCGTCCCACTGGTAGGACCTTTACATTAGATGGAAAAATGTGCCCTTTAACTAGGAATGCATCCACACTAGCACTACAGTATGGAAACCGCGCCCTTTAATTAGGTCAGCCCCCACTATAGTGCCTATCAGTGAAGAAATACCTCAAGATTTAAGCCAACTAGAATCTACACCACCAACTAGGAAGAATGCTAGGAAATCTAAGAAACCTAGAGTTAGCAAATCTAAGATTATTAAATCTGTACCTGCTAATAACAAGGAACATTCAGATTCCGATACCTCTACATTGTCCTCGTCTGGTAATATTTTCAGGTGGTCCAAATCATCCTATGGTATTTGGACTCCGGTTGTTCAAAGCATATGACCGGAGATCGCTCGATGCTCCGAAATTTCGTCAGCAAGTTTCTTGGAACGGTTAAATTCGGTAATGATCATATTGCAAAGATAATGGGTTATGGTGAATATCAGATTGGAAACGTTACGATTTCAAGGGTATACTATGTAGAAGGTCTTGGTCATAATTTATTTTCGGTAGGACAGTTTTGTGATTCCAACCTAGAGGTTGCTTTTCGACAACATACTTGTTTCATCCACAACTTGGAAGGAAAAGACTTGTTGAAGGGATCCCGTGGTGCAAATCTCTATACGTTGTCCCTACAAGACATGATGGCCGCCTCTCCAGTATGTCTTCTCTCTAAAGCATCTAAGACCAAGTCATGGTTATGGCATCACAGATTATCTCATCTCAACTTTGATGCTATTAATCATCTGGCTAAAAACGAATTAGTTCGTGGTCTTCCAAAGCTAAAATTTCACAAGGATCATTTATGTTCCGCGTGTTCAAGGGGGAAAAGTACCAAGAAATCATACAAGCCCAAAGCTAAAGACACCAATCAAGAAAAACTTCATCTTTTGCATATGGATCTTTGTGGGCCAATGAGAACTGAAAGTGTGAGCGGTAAGAAATTCATTCTTGTTATTGTGGATGATTTCTCCATGTTTACATGGGTTAGATTTCTACGTACAAAGGATGAAGCACCGAAGGCTATCATCACTTTTCTGAAATTCATTCAGGTACGTTTAAATACTACTGTCCGCCGTATTCGTACAGATAATGGAACAGAGTTCGTCAACCAGACTCTTCGTGCTTACTATGAAGATGTTGGTATCTCACATGAAACATCCGATGCACGTACTCCACAACAAAACGGTATCGTTGAAAGACGGAATCGTACGCTTATGGAAGCTGCTAGGACTATGCTGATTTATGCGAACGCTCCATTGTTCTTGTGGGCAGAAGTTGTATCTACTGCATGTTTCACCCAAAACCGCTCTATCATTCGGAAACGCCATGGAAAAACACCTTACGAGCTTCTACATTATCGTAAACCCGATGTTTCATTCTTTCATGTGTTTGGTGCTCTTTGTTATCCAAACATTAATAGTGAGAACTTGGGCAAGCTTCAACCGAAAACCGATATAGGTATTTTCATTGGTTACTCACCCTCCAAGAAAGCATACCGAATTTACAACCGTCGTCTTGGTAAGATCGTAGAAACTATGGACGCAGATTTCGATGAGCTGACAGCGATGGCTTCTGAGCAACGCAGCTCTGAACCCGCGCTTCATGAGATGGGAACCGGTGCTATTAGTTCCAGATTAGTTCCCAATAATCCTACTTCTACATCATTTTTACCACCTACAAGGCCCGAGTGGGATAAACTGTTTCAACCGTTGTTTGATGAATTCTTTGATCCCCAAATGATGAAGTTCCAGCACCTGTAGTGATAGCTCCAATCCCTGAAGTTGTTGCTCAAGCAAATGAAGCTTTATCTAATGCATCTTCAATTAACATTGAACCGGATGCACCTTTACCAAGTGGTTCTCAAACTACACCTGAATCGTCACCCTTACTTGTGCCTAATGATGTTGAAGAGGATTCTATTGATCACGATTTGGAATATGCTCACCTACAAGAGCTTCCTTTCTTTGGTGTACCGATACCTGAAAACCCTTCAGCCGCGTCTACCTCAGAAGAAGCTCCTTCTATTGTTCACTCCAGACCACCACGGATTGAAAACATAGCACCAAATGGACAAAAGATCACCCAATTAGGAATGTCATTGGTAATCTCGATCGAACAGTCTCTACATGCCATCAATTACAAGAGAGTGCACTCTATTGCTATTTTGATGCATTTCTCTCCGAAGTTGAACCTAAAAATTGGCAACAGGCTATGACTCAATCATCTTGGATTGAAGCCATGCAGGAGGAACTAAATGAATTCCAAAGACTTGAAGTATGGGAATTAGTTCCTCTCCCTGACAAGGTTAACATCCTTACTTTGTTGTGGGTGTATAAGGTTAAACTCGATGAGATGGGTGCAGTATTGAAGAATAAGGCTAGATTGGTTGCTAGAGGATATAAACAAGCCTTGGGTATCGACTTTGAAGAATCTTTTGCTCCTGTTGCAAGATTGGAGGCTATTAGACTATTCCTTGCGTATGCTACTCATATGAACATGATCGTCTATCAAATGGATGTGAAGACGGCATTTTTGAATGGTGAACTAAGGGAAGAGGTCTATGTTAGTCAGCCAGATGGGTTCGTTAGCACGGAGTTTCCTAATCATGTGTACAAGCTTAAGAAGGCTCTCTATGGGTTGAAACAAGCTCCACGCGCGTGGTATGATCTCCTTTCAACATATCTCATCTCGGAAGGCTTCTCCAAAGGCAAGGTGGACCCCACTCTATTCACTCTCAAGGAGGACAACGACATGATACTGGTACAAATTTATGTTGATGATATAATATTTGCTGCCTCTAACATAGAATTGTTAAAACGCTTTGAAAAGATAATGTCCACACGCTTTTAGATGTCAATGATGGGAAAAATTTCATTTTTCTTAGGATTACATATTTCTCAGAATCCCAGAGGCATCTTTATTAATCAATCCAAATATGCTCTAGAATCTTTAAAGAAATATAACTTTGATAATTGTGACCCCGTGGACACTCCAATGGTGGAGAAATCCAAGTTAGATGAAGATAGGAATGGGACTATTGTCGATCCAAAACTTTATTGTGGGATGATCGGCACCCTTCTCTATCTGACTGCTAGCAGGCCTGATTTGCAATTTGTCGTATGCATGTGTGCCCGGTATCAGGCTCGGCCTACCGAAAAGCACCTACATGTTGTTAAAAGGATCTTTCGGTATCTCAAAGGAACACTTCATCGTGGTCTATGGTATCCGAAAGATTCCTCTATTGCTTTAATATCATACGCATATGCCGATCATGCTGGGTGTCAAGACACGAGGCGTAGCACTTCTGGGTCTGTGCAACTCCTTGGAGACAGATTGATTAGTTGGTCTTCAAAAAGGCAGAAAAGCGCTGCAATTTCTAGCACGGAGACTGAATACATCGCCATGTCCGGTTGTTGTGCTCAAGTCCTTTGGATGAGATCACAACTCACTGACTACGGTTTGGGATTCAACAAAATCCCGATGTATTGTGACAACAAGAGCGCCATTGCCCTTTGCTGCAACTACGTTCAACACTCCCGGGCCAAGCACATAGACATCCGCTACCATTTCATTAAAGAGCAGGTGGAGAACGGAGTGATCGAGCTGTATTTTGTCACCACTGAGTATCAGCTGGCAGATATGTTCACCAAAGCCTTAGATCGAGGACGAATCGAGTTTTTGATCGACAAGCTTGGCATGAAATCATTCACTCCAGCGACTCTCAAAGAATTGGTAGAAGAATCAGCTGAATAGTGGTGGTAAACTATTCAGGCGTATCTTTTGTTCGTGATCATGTATATTATCGTAAATATATAAACCACAAAAAGAAAAATACAAAAATATAAAACCAATAAAAATCATAAAAAATATAAAACCTACAAAAACCATAAAAATTATAAAATCAAGAAAAACCAAAAATATTTTTCGTTTTTTAAAATCGGGAATGTCTTTTAGTACGGTAATATTTACGGCCTTAGAAATGTCGATCAATATTGACACGGTGCCATAAATAGAGTCCGTATAAAAGTTGTACATTTTTTAAAAACATGCCCATTATGGCTTGTAGTTATTTCAGACTGCAACCCGGTTTTCGCATTAAAGTCACGTATTTCCTTGGAAAACGTTGGCTCACAACGGGAATTAATTTTCTCAGGCATGATTTACAAGCCAAATCATGCAAAGGGATCAAGTTTACTTTATAACTTGGTCTAACACGAGTTAGTGTACGTCTCAGTGCATTAATTTGTCAAAATAAGAGAAATCTTATTGCCACCACGAATCAATCTTTTAAAGATATTAAGTAGAAAAGTTTTCATCAATATTTGACTCTTTAAACAATGACTACAGCTCTTTAAATAGAAAACGGGTCATCGTTTAAGGGGGAGAAAATATTAAATCATCTTCGTCATCAAAACGATTTTCAAAAGTGTTTGTGGAAAATTAATTGGCCTATGAGTGGTCTTGCTTTAGAATACGACTTGTGCTCGTTCAATGTGATAGGAATTGCTTTAGATCTCGTAGTTTTGCTAATAGGATGGGATACTTAAGTTGTGTTAGGGCTATAATAATTATTTCAAAGAGTTAGATTAACGAGTGTTAAGTATCTTAACGGATGTTAGCCTAATAGGAGTTATAAACCAAAAAGGAAAAGAATATAAAAGTATAGGGACTTAAGGTGACATTTGTGAAAATTGTTAAAATTTGACCTAAGTCAAAACCAAACCCCCCGTCCCTTTTAGTTTGTCTTCTTCACTATTTCGGTTTTTCCTTCTTGCCGCCATTTTCACACACTCAAGCTTTCACAATCTCTCATTCTAATCATTCCAATCCGTTTCATTCGATCTAAAAGGTACAAACATCGAATCTTTAACTTATAATTCACCTAAATTCATCATTTAATCTGTTAATTGATTCGGGTAATCAACTTTATCAAATTAGGGTTCGTTTGCCTAATTAGGGATTAATTGATTAGGGTTTTAGGTGGGTTTTACTCGGAATATCCTTAGAAAGATGTTGTGTTGCCTTAGCATGCCTTAAAACTCACATCACGCTCAGAATAATCATTAATAGGCTGCGTTTAGAACTTCCGGATGAACAAGATTATGAACTTCCGAATGAAGGAAGTTCCGGATGAACTTCCGAATGAAGGAAGTTCCGGATGAACTTCCGAATGAAGGAAGTTCCGGATGAACTTCCGAATGAAAGAAGTTCCGAATGAAACTTCCTAATGAAGAAGTTCCGAATGAAACTTCCGAATGAAGAAGTTCCGAATGAAACTTCCGAATGAAGAAGTTCTGAATGAAACTTCCGAATGAAGAAGGTCCGAATGAAACTTCCGAATGAAGAAGTTCCGAATGAAACTTCCGAATGAAGAAGTTCCGAATGAAACTTCCGAATGAAGAAGTTCCGAATGAAACTTTCGAATGAAGAAGTTCCGAATGAAACTTCCGAATGAAGAAGTTCCGAATGAAACTTCCGAATGAAGAAGTTCCGAATGAAACTTCCGAATGAAGAAGTTCCGAATGAAGAAGTTCCGAATGAAACTTCCGAATGAATAAGTTTCGGATGAACTTCCGAATGAAGAAGTTCCAGATGAACTTCCGAATGAAGAAGTTCCGGACGAACTTCCGAATGAAGAAGTTCCGAATGAAGGAGTTCTGAATGAAGAGTTCCGAATGAAGAGTTCCGGATGAAGATTTCCGAATGGAGAATTGATAGTTGTTTGCTTGTTAAAATTACTTATTGAAATGTGTTATGCTTAGAAGTCATAATGATACATATCTTTATATATTTTGTGCATCAACCTTTTATGTCTAATCTTAAGCAAATACGATGACTAATCCAACAGTACAAGCACTCCAAGATTCTAGAGCAGCCGCAATTGCCGAAGCAAGAACCCTCAAGAATTTATATTGGTTTTTTTTTTAATTGTGAATATGTAAATTTGTGAATATTGTGCTTTTACGGCTTGATGTAGTGTTAAGGTATGATAATTTTTCAAGAATTTCTCACGAGATTCTAAATCTTTCAAAATATATCATACTAAAGCACTACAACTATCCCTTATTAATTTAAGGGGGAACATTAACATGTTCTATGGCCAAACATCGATTTCATTTTTACCCAAAGACCGGTTAATCCATTCAATATCCCAAATATTAATGGTTAACATTTTGGATAAGGGGAGAAAATGGGATTAAGGAGACTTAAATGATACTTGGCTAAAAGATGAAAAAGACTTAACGATAATCCAACTTAATATGTGTAAAGCACGTGTTAAGGGGGAGCATTTTTGAAGAACAAAACACCTAAGGTACAAAACTTTTGATTTCAATATCACAAGTATCTTAGGTGATTTTCAAGGATTTTTCATGGTGGCTATACTTTCCCAAAACACGCTTAATTCACGACGAATGTGGTGACAAAAGGGTGGTAGGAATAGGTTTAGTCCAATGATTCATCAGAGCCGATGGAATCTTCCCAAGGACAATTCCCTAGATAGAATTAGAAGTCCTAGGAAAGTTGGAGAAAGATTGTGAACGTAGCTGAATGCCGACCAAGTACTTAAGCTAGCACTAGAACAATCACAACATGGTGCTAGTTATGACGTATTGGTAAGCATTGAAGGGGTTGAAGAATGAAAAAGAATTGTAAAGATAAAGGGTGTAAAGAAAGAAGCCTTCTTTACAACTTTAGGCAGAAACCGGGTCAATACATATGTTATTGAGATCATTTTTGTTAATGATTCTCGATATTGAAGAAAGACATCATGGACCCAGTGATGCAATGCACAACCCTTCCCAGCTAACTCAAATATCTCTCAAAAGGTATTTGTTTTAATCACACGGAGATCAACACGTTATCTATTGGTTTATTCACTCCGAATAGACTGATATTGAAAAGGTGGCACTCCTCTCCAACCAGTGCTCACTAAATCAAAACGCACTATCGAGTCTAGAGCCACGAGATCATCAAAAGTCTCATTAGGACACTTTCCATTTATTCCTTGCTTTCTCACACACTGTGAAAAGTAAGAGATTTTTATGAGTCGTACGCAGTATTCTTGTAATATTGCCAGAACATCCGAGTAATACGGAAGTATTACAATGAAGATGGAAATCCTACTTGAGCCAACATCAAACAAGCTCATGGTAGGTTACACGTGCGGTTCTTTTAGAACCAATCTTGTGAAAAACTGGAAAGAAACAGTAGTTTAATTCTTAATTGAACTTAAACTCGTTCCAGGCCTCTACGCATTATCATATGATCTTGCCAGAACACTCAGAGTGACTCTTTATTGATCACATTGACGAGTGGAAGTCCTTCTAGTGTTAACATCAAACAGCACTTGGTAGGTAACAAGCAAGATTCAATTTGAATCAAGTTTGTGACAACTGGAAAGCAACGATGGTGAATATCTTAATTGAAATTCACTTGTTCCAGGTTTCATGAATTGACGGCTTCAATCATAAGGATTTTTAATCCAAATGATTCACTCTTTATGTTCGCAGTCAGCTTTGGACGGTCGAATAAAGAGAACGGGTTTACCCGCGAAATCCTGTCAGGAAGTTACTTAATTGAAACTATCCGTCACGGGTACAATATCTAATATCGTCCAACGGTCTTCACCGACCGGAGGTAAAATGCTACCGAATTAGAGTAAAATGTCAAAGCCATTTTATTCGTGTCGTTGCTGTGTACCTGTTAAAGATGGTGGCGTTGCTGGGTACCTGTTTAAGACGGTGGCGTTGCTGTGTACCAGTTGAAGACGGTGGTGTTGCGGTGTACCTGTAGAAGTCGTTCCCACATGCTTATGTTTTTCTGCATCAAAGTTCAGCAAAATTCAAGAAAGTGCAAAATGAAGTCTTCCGCTGTACCAAACTCTGAAGCTTTCGAGAATTCAACAAAAAGACATAAGTGTGTGGAACATGGAGTCACGAGGAGGCAAGTTTCACAAGAAGGCAAAGATCGCACGTGATTGGTCAAAAGAACAATGCTCTCAAGCCAAAGCCTAAAAGATCAAATCAAAATATTCACAACAAAAAGAAAGAAGAAAAGACTACGAGGTGAAGAACGAAGACTTAGTATAGTATGCTAGGTTTAGAACTTTGTAACGTGGAGTGACCTCCCTTAGGGGGAGATTGTTAGAAATACGTTTTAACATATATTAGAAGTATCGGTCACTCCACAATATTATTTATGTTGTAATAGCTCGTAGTTAATGTTACTTATTAAGTTAAGTAAGAAACCGACCCATGGGCTTGTCATGGGTCGGCCCAAGCCCAAATAGTGGTCTTGGATATAAATACCCCTTTCCACCATGGAAAGGGGTTGGTTGTTGACATTCCATTTGTTCATTTGAAAAAAATACACATAGTTTCTCTCTCACTTTCTCTCACTAGTTTCTCTCTCTAGGAATCTTCAACCCATTTCATAGATTCATAGGTTATCAATATATTCTACATAAGCTAATACTAACAATTGTATATGCATAAAGAATAAAGAATGTAAAGAGTTAAGGGTAAAGAAAGATCAAACCGAACACCAAGGATTTATAGTGGTTCGGCAACGAAGCTCACTCCTCGTTCCTACTCCACTCCTCGAGTACTCCTTACTCGAGAGTTCACTACACAACAAGCTCCTTATGGTGGAGAAAGCCGTACACGTCGCTTAACCAATTTCCGACTCTAAGCTAAAAGTCGAGCCCTAATCGTAGCTAGGACCAATCTACACAACTATACTTAGTACATACACAACTTCCAAATAGACACAACTACTTGGATCTTCACAAATATGACACAACTACAAGTGTATAAAATTAGATCTTCAATGGATCTTTGGTGGTGGACTCAACACTTCACAAGGATAGTGTTCTTCTCTTTGCACTTGGAGAGGAAGGGATGGAAGAACAAGATTCAGTTCTTAAGCAAGTAGTAATCAAACAAATGATCAAAGATTTGAGTGATTAAAGAAGGGGTTTGAATCTGGAAATAGATGTGCAAAAGAGGTGAGTTGAAAAGCTGAGAATGGTCCACTATTTATAAGACAAAATAGCCAACGGCTATATCTGCCCGCGGTATCTTATCTTAGCCCGCGGTTCCTTATCGATAAGGAACCGCCTAGGCGCTAAGGTACCGCCGGACTAGACTCTGGTCCCTTTTTGTCCTTTAGTGGTGGAGGTCATATCTGACTTAAAAAATATCCTGATAGAATATTCCTAACGAAATAAGAATATGCCATTTTTAAATTTTCAAATAATTAATTTAATAAAACATTTTCTTAAAAAGAAAGTTTAATAAAAACTTGTCACACTTAATAAAAAGTGAGTTTTATGAAAAGATTAAATCACTTGATCACTTGATTAAGGTTAGTACTTGTTTATCCATACCTTAAGTGAAAATGGGTAAAATGAAAAATGCTTGAACTCAAGAATTCATTTTTCGTTTCTTTCGTAAATGCTTGTTTTTACATATTTTCGTAATCAAAACAAAACGAGACCGAAAAATGCAAGTAACGTTTTTAGGCATTATTGCATGAACAATCTCCCCCTTTTTGATTCCGACAATACATAAACTCAATCACACAAAAAACAAGATTTTCGAAGACGAGTTTATTCGTTTCTCCCCCTTTGTCGAAGCAAAAAGGTTGCACAAGTCGGTGTTGAAGAAACGGACTTTGCAAAGACTCCCCCTTGGTGCTTACTCCCCCTAGCTTGGGGCACCGAGGAATCGAGATATGGTGACAAGCTACATAGAAGGGTTAGTTAAACAAAAGAAACAACCAACAATATATAGCAATAGGTCACAAAAAATAAATAAAAGAGAAGAAAACACAAACACAAAGATCCAAGATAGGTTACTAAAAGAACATCATACAAAGAAGTATGGAAAAAGAAACAAGCCAAAAGCATAAATCTAATCCTAGTTATTCTAGAATTCTAAGATTTTCTTGAGTTTGGTGTCTTGTGGATAAGCAACCAATGCTTATATGAAAGACAAGGTAATAGCGGAGGGTGGTGGTGGTGGCTTGTTGGAGATCTCATAATCATAGTGAAGAGGAGGCTTGATTAAGAGACTCTTGATGTAGCTCAACTCCTCATAGATGTGTGCCATAGCGAGATGTTGATATTGACAAGATTGACAATATGTTCCATGGTGCATGACATTATCATGAGAAGGAGGAAGAACACTAAAGGGTGGTGGTGGAAGAAAAGATGTTCCACAATCAACATTCTTGGTAGGAGGGATGTGATTAAGAGTGTTCTTGGGTTGGTTTGGATTGTAATGGTTTTTGGGTGAGTTGCGATTGAAAGCAATAGGAGAAAATAGAGGAAATTCAAGGCTTTCATTGGGAGAATAAGACATTTTAGATGTGAAGTAATGCAAAATGCTTATGGTTTAAATAGGGAAGGCTTAGGGTATTTTTGGGGTGGTCAAAGGGTTTAAAACAAAGATTCTCAAAAAATGTTGGAGCAAATCTGGAGTTTCAGACAAAAACTTGAAAAAGGAAGGCACTGTAGGCGGTTCCTTATCTAGGCTGGCGGTACCTTATCAATAAGGTATCACGGTTCACATATGGAACCGCCTGCAGAGGCAGTGTTTGGTGTTTGGAGGAAGATTTTTCAGCAAATCTTATTTTTCTAGTCTAACTTATGATAGGGATATGCTTAAAAGCAAAGATAGACAAAGAAAACATATGCAAACTTACCAAATAGATATTTGACCAAGATACATGGATTAAAAAAATCGATGTAGGAGGTGTGTAAGACAAGACCTTAAGTCATGACACAATGATCCTCCATGATTCTATCTTGTTCTTGCTATGTTTGAGAGAATCATACATATGAATTATGTAAGCTCTAGGTTAATACCGAGAATCTATGAAAAATCGTTTTTAGATTGAATTAACAATCTCAAACGGATTTCTCAACCATTTTCGAAAGATACTTTGAGAATTTTGAAAAGGAGAAGAGATGGTTTTTCAAAAAGATTTTGGAAGACTCAATGACTCAAAGTGGTAAAATAAGACACACAAATATAAAAGAAATTAAGGTAGATGTTCCATTAATCCTAGACCTAGACGCAAGTAATTAAAAGGTTCCCTCTTAAGTGGCTTAGTGAAGATGTCGGCTAAGTTGTCCTCGGAGGGCACCTTTTCAATAGAAATGTTCCCCTTTTGAACATTATCCCTAAGGAAATGGTGTCTAATTTCTATGTGTTTGGTTCGCGAATTTTGCACGGGATTCTTGCTAAGGTCTATAGAGCCTTTATTATCGCACATGATGGGAACATCATCAAGAGAAATCCCGTAATCAACAAGCGCTTGCTTCATCCATAGAGCTTGTTGGCATGCTTTTCCGGCACTCACATACTCGGCTTCCGTGGTGGATATTGCAAGAGCGGTTTGTTTCTTGGAGAACCAAGAAGTTAAACAACAACCCATGAAGGTACAAACTCCACTAGTGCTTTTCTGGTCCACATAGTCTCCCGCATGATCCGAGTCTACGTAGACAATGGTTTCTACGCCGGTCCCTTTATGATACCATAATCCTAAATGTATAGTGCCTTTAATGTATCAGAAGATACGCTTAACCGCTTCAAGGTGAGAGGTTTTGGGAGCCTCTTGGAAGCGAGCACAAAGGCAAACACTAAACATGATATCCGGTCGACTTGCCGTTAGGTACAACAAACTACCAATCATACCTCTATATTTGGTGTTGTCTACCGACTCATAATCATCATCTACGGTGAGCTTAGTATCCGAGGACATAGGGGTCTTCATTGGTCTAGATTCTTCTAATCCAAATTTCTTTAGCATTTCTTTAGCGTACTTAGATTGACTAAAGAAAATACCATTGTCCATTTGTTTAATTTGGAGTCCGAAAAAGAAGTTAAGTTCTCCCATCATACTCATTTCAAACTCATCATGCATGATTTTGGCAAAGTCATCACACAATTCTTGACAAGTTGAGCCAAATATAATGTCATCAACATATATTTGTACGATTATGAGGTGAGAACCTTTCTTCTTTGTAAAGAGTGTATTATCTACCATTCCCATGGTATACTCATGTTTAACAAGAAACGCTTTAAGTCTATCATACTAAGCTTTGGGTGCTTGTTTGAGTCCATAAAGTGCTTTCTTAAGCTTGTAGACATGGTCCGGTTTCTCAAAATCAATGAAGCCGGGAGGTTGAGCCACATATACCTCCTCATTGATCAAACCGTTAAGAAATGCACTCTTTACATCCATTTGTTGAAACTTAAAATCTAAGGCACAAGCGTAGGCTAAAAGGATTCTAATGGATTATAATCTAGCTACCGATGCATATGTCTCGTGATAATCAATCCCTTCTTGTAAATTATAGCCTTGAGCTACAAGTCTAGCCTTGTTACGAGACACAACACCATTCTCATCTAACTTATTCCTATATACCCATTTGGTTCCTATAATGGTAGAACTTCTAGGTGGAGGAACAAGTTCCCAAACATCATTGGCAACGAATTGATTCAATTCTTCTTGCATCGCAATGACCCAACTCTCATCCGTCAAAGCTTCTTTAACATTCTTTGGTTCAATCAAGGAGACAAAACAAAAGAAGTTACTTCGGTTTTGGACTTGAGATCTTAGGGTCCTTTGATTTAAGTAACCAATGACATTATTGAGAGTATGATCCCTAGACTCCTTAATGTTTACTTCCTTTTCAACACTAAGGTCTTCAACTCCTATTTTTCTAACCTCTTTGGCTTTAACTACTTATAATTCATCCAAGTCATCATCAACCAATGGTGGTGTCTTGGGTGAAGGAGGGGTTTCATCAAAGGTTACATTGAGTGATTCTTCAATAACCCCCGAGGTTCTATTTAGGACAATGTAGGCTTTGCTAGTTTGGGAATAACCTAAAAGGATACCTTCGTAAGACTTTGGGTCAAACTTGGTAAGGTAGTCTTTGGTGTTGAGGATAAAGCACTTGCTTCCAAACACCCTAAAGTATTCCAATGAGGGTTGCTTACCTTTAAGAATCTCATAGGGGGTCTTTCCTAGGAAAGGTCGAATAAGAATTTGGTTGAGAATATAAGTCGATGTGTCCACGGCATTGCACCAAAACTTTTGAGGCAAAGATTGCTCGTTTAACATCGTCGTACTCATCTCTTGGAGAGTCCTATTCTTCCTTTCAACTACCCCATTTGATTGTGGAGTGCGAGGAGCCGAGAAGTTATGGGTAATACCATGAGCTTCACAAAAGGCACCAAATTGCACTTCATTATAAAATTCCCTACCATGATCCGTCCTAATAGAAACAATTGAACATCCTAGTTGATTTTGAATTCTTCGACTAAAGATTTCGAAGTGATCGAAAGCTTCATTCTTAGATGCCAAAAATCTAGTCCAAGTGAATCTAGAATAGTCATCAACTATAACTAGGGTATAAAGGTTACCTCCATAACTCCGTATGGCGGAAGGTCCAAAAAGATCCATATGTAGGAGCTCTAAGCACCGAGAGGTCGAAACCAAATTCTTGGCTTTGTGACTTGAGTGAACTTGCTTTCCAACTTTGCAAGAATCACAAAAGTGACTATCAAACTTAATCTTGGGGAGGTGTCTTACCAACTCCTTAGAGACTAAAGATTGAATTAAACGCATATTAGCGTGACCTAATCTCCTATGCCAAAGAGTAGAACTATCATCTATAGTCGCAAGACATATGTTGTCTTTTAACTTCTTATTAACCTTCATGACATAAAGCCCATGCTTTCTAACACCTTTTCCAATGACTTTTCCATCTTTTACGATTTCACTGTCATGTTCCGAAAAGATGACCTTACACTTATTGTCACAAATTTGACCTATACTTAGAAGGTTAAACCCTAAGTTATCTACGTGCTCAACATTTTCAATGGTCATGGAGTCAAGAGAAACCGTACCTTTGCCAATGATATTACCACGTAGACTACTAGCAAATGTGATGTTACCTCCATCATATGCTTTGTAATGCGAGAACAAACTTCGATTACCCGTCATGTGTTTAGAACATCCACTATCCTTAATCCACTCGTCGGGCTCCAAATCAATTCCCAAGCATATCTAGGTAACAACACACAAGATCAAACATTTGGTCCCCATTATCTCATGGGTCCAAAATTGTTAGTTCCAAACATCCCTTGCATTTGGTTGGGATGCTGAATGAAGGAGGGGTTCCCCATGGAGAACAAAATGGAGGAGGGTAGTCATTCATGTAACCATTTTGTTGTTCATTATTTCTCATAGGTGTATTTGATCTAGGTTTAGAGTTATGATTATTCCTTCTAGGTGTTGGAGTTTTACTTCTAGATCGTGAATTGTTTTGATTATCTCTTCTAGGCTTTGTCGTTCTACTTCTAAGCTTAGACTCATTCCATACTCTAGATGGAGTAGAAGATGGTCTTAATAAACTTCTATTTCCCATGAGAGGTTTACTTAATGGCTTGTAGAACTTATCAATAGCATTGTCGTCAAGTATGGGTAATTTAACCTTATTAACAATAAGATGCTTTGGTTTTTAATCTAACTTAGATTTTTCAGAAAGTTCAGGATTTTCACCAAAATCATCCTCTGCCCGCGGTACCTTGTCTATGGCGGCGGTTCCATAGTGATAAGGAACCGCGCCATACAATCTAGAACCGCGTATAGTGGGCTTTTTTTGTGAAAACCTGACTTGTTTTGGTTCACTAGTTGAGGCTTCATTTGAGTTAAAACCTAGACCAAGTCTTTCCTTAGAATGAACTTGTTTGTTTAACATATCATCAAGAGCACTAGTACCTTTCATGAACTTTTCCAATTTAATGGAGGTGCTCTTGAGGTCTTCATCTCTAATCTAAGTTTCTCACAATTATTGCCAATTTCTCCCTAAGTTCATTGATCTCATTTTCAAGCTTAGTTTTGGTTGATTTTAAGGTTTTATTCTTTTCTATGAATTTAAGACTAAGTTTGTGTAAACTATCATATTTGCCTTCAAATTCAATATCATCAAGAGTGGAACTATCATTGCTATAATATTCGGTTTCGGAATGTACCTCTTTAGAAGTGTGAGCCATAAGACATTTCTCCTCTTTGGGTTTGTCATCATCATCTTCACCGCTATCGCTCCAAGCGCCACTAATGAACGCCGTGTGGTTCTTATCGCGAGCGGGCTTTGGACAATCACCAATGAAGTGATTTGGATCACCACATCTAAAGCAATTCCTATCACCTTTTTCGTTCTTGACAAACCGATTCTTTGACAATGGTTTCTTGTCATAGTTGGGTTGCCTAACGTGTTGACCTCGTCTCTTGAAGAACTTCTTGAAGTCTCTCACCGCCAATGCATACTCCTCGTCATCGCTTTCCGAGGAACTATCATGGTCACTTTGTGCCTTCTTGGCTTTAAGTGCAAGAGATTTCCTTTCACTCTTGGTTTTCACTAATTCCGAGTCCTTCAAAATTATCATCTCATGAACCTTCAAGTTGCCTATGATTTCATCGAGTGATAAAGTTGATAGATCTTTCAATTCTTCAATCGCCGTGACTTTTGCTCTCCACTTTGGATGTAAAGCCCTTAGAAACTTCCTAACATTGTTCTTGCTAGAAAACCTTCATCAAGTGCTTTTAGACTAGTAATAATGGTGTTAAACCTAGCAAATGCACTATCAATAGTTTCATCTTCTAAGATGACAAATTGTTCATATTGGTGGACAAGAAGATCGATTTTGCTTTCTTTGACTTGGCTATTACTTTGGTGGGTTACTAAAAGAGTGTTCCAAATATCTTTAGCGGTTTCACACATAAAAATTCTTTCATACTCTTTCTTAGGCAAAGCATTATAAATCACCATTTTAGCCTCATTATTTTTTGAAAGTTTCTTTTTTAGTATCGTCATTAGCTTTGTCAAAAGTGGCCAATTCTTTTGTTTTAGAAACTTCATTAAATTGAAAAGGTAAAAAATCACCATTGGTAATAACATGCCAAAGATCTAAATCTTTTGATTTCACATAAGTTTCAAATCTATTTTTCCAATAAATAAAACTATCGGTTTCAAAAAGTGGTGGTCTTTGCATAGATTGCCCTTCTAGGTATTTGTTGGAATCCATAGATCGATTCAAGTTTTAAAATACAATATACTTTAAAAATTCTTGAGCAACCCGCTCTGATACCAATTGTAGAAACTAGAAGGGGGGTTTGAATAGTTTCTTATATTTACTTGTTTAAAATGTGGTTTCCAAAAATACTTTTTCAAAAACTTAGGCTTGAGGAAATATGTGAAATCTTCTTATGCACAATATGAACAATGATAGTTTAACTAAACTAATACTAACAAAAATATATGCACAAAGAATAAAGAATGATAGTGTAACTAAGCTAATACTAACAATTGTATATGCATAAAGAATAAATAATGTAAAGAGTTAAGGGTAAAGAAAGATCAAACCGAACACCAAGGATTTATAGTGGTTCGGCAATGAAGCTCACTCCTCGTTCCTACTCCACTCCTCTAGTACTCCTTACTCGAGAGTTCACTACACAACAAGCTCCTTATAGTGGAGAAAACCGTACACGTCGCTTAACCAATTTCTGACTCTAAGCTAAAAGTCGACCCCTAATCGTAGCTAGGACCAATCTACACAACTATACTTAGTACATACACAACTTCCAAATAGACACAACTACTTGGATCTTCACAACTATGACACAACTACAAGTGTATAAAATTAGATCTTCAATGGATCTTTGGTGGTGGACTCAACACTTCACAAGGATAGTGTTCTTCTCTTTGCACTTGGAGAGGAAGGGATGGAAGAACAAGATTCACTTCTTAAACAAGTAGTAATCAAACAAATGATCAAAGATTTGAGTGATTAAAGAAGGGTTTTGAATCTGGAAATAGATGTGCAAAAGAGGTGAGTTGAAAAGCTGAGAATGGTCCACTATTTATAGGACAAAAGAGCCAACGGCTATATCTTCCCGCGGTACCTTATCTTAGCCCGCGGTTTCTTATCGATAAGGAATCGCCTAGGCGCTAAGGTACCGCCGGACTAGACTCCGCTCCCTTTTTGTCCTTTAGCGGTGGAGGTCATATCTGGCTTAAAAAATATCCTGATAGAATATTCCTAACCAAATAAGAATATGCCATTTTCAAATTTTCAAATAATTAATTTAATAAAACATTTTCTTAAAAAGAAAGTTTAATAAAAACTTCTCACACTTAATAAAAAGTGAGTTTTAAGAAAAGATTAAATCACTTGATCACTTGATTAAGGTTAGTACTTGTTTATCCATACCTTAAGTGAAAATGGGTAAAATGAAAAATGCTTGAACTCAAGAATTCGTTTTTCGTTGTTTTCGTAAATGCTTGTTTTTACATATTGTCGTAATCAAAACAAAGCGAGACCGAAAAATGCAAGTAACGTTTTTAGGCATTATTGCATTAACAGTAACATAGATAGACACAAGACTAAACAAAAAAACTAACACACGTACCAACAACAAACAAACAATATGATTTTTCACAAGCTCCAAAACCAAGAGGCGGTGCCATACGCACTCGCCTAACAACAATCGATTATTAGAAATTACAATATACACACAGGACTCCATTTCTCATGCCCTACAACACCTCTCATCAATCACATGCTTCGCATGAAGAACTCAATTTCATTTACACGAGCATCACGCGCATCCATCAATCCTTGCAGGTGACGAAGCTCCACCTCATCACGGTATTGCATGTCCAATAACAAACACACCATTCGGCTCACAAGGTCTACTGGGTTGGTACCTGACAGCTCACTCATAAGCGCGTCCCTCTCAACAATACCGGCCCTATTCCGCCCATATAAAGGTTCTAGATTCCCCCTCCAAACCCTTTCATCATCCACACGGTCTCACAAATAGTACCAAAAACAGTTTCCAAACTCATCTGACCCACATTGCCTTTGCAAAGCATGGAGAATTTACCGCCAAGCCATATTTCCCCAATAGATGTTGGTTGTTGTATTCACTAACCTGTGTTGCAGTTCCCTACCCTATCATACTTATATAGAGGTATGCAACACCACTGTTACCTCATAGCATTGGATGCCTTACATTATTTTAAACTATATTCCAAACAAAATATGTCAACCCTTTCATATTAGTCTGCTGCATTGATATATCACACCTGCTACACATTCCAAGCAAACCATTGTGCATGTGCATCTATAGTAATACAACTTGATTGATCTTTGACTGAATTGCAACCACACATGAAGATTGCCAACAACATTTATGCTATGTATTCATAATAACCTTTCTATACATAACAATACAATCCATATAGGTAATACATTAACACTCAATACTTTGATCTTACTCAATATTATTATGTTTTTCACACCAGGTACCCCAACAATAAATATAACAGACAAACTTGCAGAGATAATTGTTGACATTTTCAAGGCGACATAACATTTGCTTAGAAGAATCATCGAATAAAGAAAAAAAACCTTACACCAGCAAACAGCGCTAGCCCGCATTCTTTTGGGGAAAACACTTATTATGCAAAGTATTCTTTTCGAAAAACGCTTATTATGCAAAGTATTGTAATCTATATGATGTATAGCCCACTGATGGACATGCTACACAACCGTGGCAAAAAGAAGCACCCAGCTATATACTTTTTCTATATCATATAATCACTGCATTTCCTTTTGTAAGAATAAATCCTTTTTTATCCAAGCATCTGTAAACATAAGCAATGTCATACCAAGGAGTGACTCCTGGCGTGCCATCCTATACTACAAACTAGCTACCTCAGAATATTAGATTAACACCTGCTTATTTTTTAGCGCCAAAAAAACAAGGAACGCTTACATGCTTGCTTATTTAGTCCGTTTTTAGAAATATCAGGAGCTGCGTGCCTGCTTAAGCTTATTTATGGGCCTTATCAGCTTATTTGATTTTGTCTTACTTTTTTACTTCCAAGTGTATAAAAATTGTAGACTATGGCGTGTTTTTGTACGCGACGACTGTATGTCTTTTGTGCATGCTGGAACATGAAGGGTGTCTGAGGCAAGGATTTGAAGGATGCTTAGTGCAATGTTGTCTCGGATAAGTTTTTCTGCCATCTTTTTGTTTGAATTGTCATACGATGATTTGATGTTAGCTATAAATACGAAATGTATTTAAAAACGTTTTATGTCATACATGATGTTATTTTGATTTTTACGAAATATCACCCCGTATCCTTATCTTTTTTATGTATGCTATTAACTAATATATCTTTATGCGCACGTACATCAACGGCCGTAGCGAAGCGCGGGCACCAAGTCCTAGTGCATTTAATAGATCATATACAAGCATATTTTATAACATGAAAAATATTTAGGATTGAATAAATAAAATGACAAGTTTTACATTTAGTTGTTGTGAGTAGACAATTTTCAAAATAAATAAATACTACTTCCGTTCTAAAATTATTATCCACTATTCCATTTTGAGTTGTTTTAAAATAATTGTCTACTTCTAAAAATAGATAGAAAATTTAGTTTGAGTTTAACGTATTACCCTCATTTTAGGTTATTATTACAAATATTAAAGAAATTTTAAATTAATTACTTAAAGATAAATTGTCATTATAAAAAAAATATGAGAGAAAAAACTGTAATAATAATGTTTTTCTTAAAGTGTGTAATTTGTGTCTGTAAACAATAATTTGAGTGGGAGGGAGTAACACGTAAACACGTAAAATAAGAGTGATATGTGCAACACGGATTATCACGTCAAGTTCTACCCCATGACATTCTATAAGAGCACATGGTACGGGGGTTTTCGTTCGCGCCATGGGAAAACGCAGGGGAAAACGCGATAGACCACACCGCAACTCGAGTTTTCTGTCTCGCGCCTAGGGCACGGCGCACGTTTTCGCGCATAAATTTTTTTAGTTTTATTTTTTTAAACAATTTTGAATTTTTTTTTGGTTGTTTGAATATATAGCCGTTAGTTTTGAATATATAGCCGTTGGTGGAGCGGGTTAAACACCAAAAATTTCATTTTTCGCCCATTTTTTACCTATAAATCACCCACAAACCTCAACACTCATCTTCACTCACCTAGTATAATTAAAATGGAAGACATTCCCGATATGTACGAGTATTACTCAACACTTGATATGAACAATTACGCTCAATACGCCGATTATTTAGATCGATTAGAAGAAGTTGAAGATGAAAGAGACCCGCATACAAGACGCTACATTGCACGTGAAAGAGAGTGGGCGGAATAAAAATTACAATGAGATTATTTTGGGGATGAAAATATGGCACCAATATAGTGGATGCCATTTATCCACAATGGTCTACTTTTTCTAAATCATTTAGTGTCGCTAGGGATGCAAAAATATTGAAGTTTAAAAAGGTTCAAGAAAGTGCAAGAAAAGATGTTGAAAGAGCCTTTGGGGTGCTACAAGGTCGGTAGAGAATTATACAACAACCGACACAGCTTATCAAATGAACATCATTAGGAGAATTATGTACACTTTCATTATATTACATAACATGATATTGAAAGACCAAAAGTTCAATATAAGTGAATATATGCATATGTACGTTCTCCCGAACCCAACATTACACGTACTTGGGTCGAACGATGCGAACGACAACAAATAAAAACAAAAGTGTAGAAACTAGAAGGGGGGTTGAATATTTTCTCTTCGATTTAAATCCTAATTAAAATTCCTTTCAATTAGGCTTGTCTCAAAACTACCGTATACTTGAAAGCTAGTTGCATAATGATTAGGTTCAATTCTAATGCCTAAAAAATGACAAGTAATATATGTGAATGACATGATAGTAAGAATAATTAAAGAGTAAGGAAAGAATCAACCTAATAGGAGACACCAAGATTTATAGTGGTTCGGCAACGAAGCTCTATCTTCGTTCCTACTCCACTCCTCGAGTACACCTTACTCGAGATTTCCACTATATCCACAAGCTCCCTTCTTGGCGGAGAAAACCTTACAATGTCGCTTACATTATTTTCCGACACTAAGCTAAATGTCGAGACATAATCTTAGCTAGGAAATCTACACAATGTCGCCCACTTCAACATTTAAAGACACAAGGCTAGATATCGAGTTCTAATCGAAAGATAGAACCAATCTTCACAATGTTGCCTAATTCACCATTAACGACACAAGGGTAGATGTCGAGTTATAATCGAAAGGTAGAACCAATCTTCACAACATTGCCTAATTCACCATTTAACGACACAAGGATGGATGTCGAGTTCTAATCAAAAGGTAGAACCAATCTTCACAACTCTTCACTTTGAAGCTAAGTGAGAACTTCACTAGACACAACTATATCACTTTAGAGTTTATTGAGAACTCACAAGACACAACCACATCACTTTATAGTTAAGTAAGAACTCACAAGACACAACCACATCACTTTATAGTTTAGTGAACTCACAACTCTAAGTGAGAACTCCACAAGACACAACGACATCACTTTAAAGTTTAGTGAGAACTCATAAATAATTCCTATTACAACTCAATAAACCACATATACAAGTATACACATGGAACTTGGATCTACACAACACAAATCCAAGTATACACATATATAATGGATATACACAAGATTAAATCCATGTATTCACAAATACATTAGATCTACACAAGACTCAAATAAAAACAAATGATGAACATGACTAGATCTTTAGGAGAGGATCTTCATCAGGGCTTTATCTTTAATCACATCACAAGTGTGTGAGTGAGATTCTCATTGGAAAAGGTAAAGAAGAAGATCAAGGAGATAATCATAAGTAAACATACTTAACACATTAAGTGATCATTTACAAATGATCAGGAATTAAAAAAGAGAAAGATGGCAGAAAGAGTGTCAAAAAAGGGTTGTGGTAAATACATGTTTGATCCATTATTTATAGGAGACAAAGGCCAACGGCTCTTTGAGCGTGGTTCCTTAAATATGCTTGCGGTCCCTTATCACTAAGGATCCTCATAGCCCTTTAAAGGACCATGCTCATAGACTCTGCTCCCTTTTGTCTTTTAGTGGGGAAGAAATATTTGAGGTAAGTTTTTACCTTCAAAGGATATTCTTATGGCATTTGGAATATGTCATATTTAAATTTACATTTTCCATTTTAATAAAACATTTTCTTAAAAAGGAAGTTTATTAAAAAATCTTTTGTCAAATTTGACAAAATGTAAGTTTAAGATTAATTACTTTTATGATCACTAATCATGATTAAGATATGTTAGTGAATACTTAAATGATTATTACCTTGATGATAGTGTTTGTCAAATAATTCGTCTTATGATTGTATTTGACGATAAATGTCTTTTTAATTTGTCGTGATCAAAACTGAGAAAGATTAGTTAACACTAATAATGTTTTTAGGCATTGATTTGCATTAACAATCTCCCCCTTTTTGATTACGACAAACTATAAACTCATTTATGTAAAATCTAAAATATTTCAAATTATTAACGAGTTTATCACTATCATTTCTCCCCTTTTGTCAAAGCAAAAAGGATGCAAAAGTCTTTGAGGAAGAAAAGAATCGGACTTTGCAAGAAGCTCCCCCTTGGTGCTTACTCCCCCTTGCTTGGGGCACCAATAAGATATGCTTAGGTGACATGCTACACAAAGGTTAGTAGAGAGAAAATAAACACCAATGTATATATAGTCACTACCTACTAAGTAACTTGAGAGGGAGAAAGAAAAAAATCTCAAATTAGAAGTAAGTATTTGCTAAGAATGTCCAAGGAGGGTGTTTTGAAAAAATTAAAGTTCAATTGGTGGAATAGAGGTAGAAAAGAAACACGCAAACCAAATGAAGTGATAGTATGTCAAAGGGTTAGACACTTAGAATTGGTGGAATCACCCAAATCTAATTGTAAGTTTTAACCATGATCTACTCTAAACAATGTGTGAAAACGAATTGATAAGAAAGGAAGTAACACACATAAAATTCATATTACACATATATGAAAGAACAAACAAGTAAAATATTCATACACACAATATGAATATTTAACACAAGACATAAGGAAAATAAACAGCAAAAGCACAAACTACTCTAGTAGTGATAATCCTCCAAGATTGCTTAAGTTGACTCAAACAATTAAGACACAAAGTGTGCGTTAATTGGAAAAATAAGACAACGAGGCATCATTCGAATAATTGTTCACGGGAACAAATACTTTGAGAGGAGGTCGAGTGAGAATAAATTCAAGAAAATTTAGCTTGTCATACACATGAGCAAGTTTAATTTGTTGAAATCGACAACAAGCACATGATCTTCCATGATGCAAAACAAAGTCGTTGGATGGGGGAGGACCATCAAGATGAGAAGGTGGTGGTGGAGAGTTAGATAATGGATAAGAATTGTTTTCATAATGCCTAGTGAGATTTGGGAAAGAAGATAGGTCATTCAGAGAAGGTATGTTGCAAGGTTTAGGTGGTGGTGGAAGAACTTCTCTTTCTCCGGTAATTGGATCAATTGAGAAAGTCTCATTCCAATACGTAATGGGATAGAAAGAAGTCTTGCAAGGTTTGGAAGAAGAGGAATCATGATGATCCTTGTTTTTCTTGAACCAAATAGGTTGAACCGAGATTTTTGGTTTCTTGGAAATCTTAGAAGAAGAAGCTTTGGGTTTAGAAGATTGTGACAAAGAGATGTCAAGGTTAAGATTATGAGAGTTATGCATTGTGAGGGATGAGAAGAAGAACTCCCAAAATAAGATAATTTAAAGGAAGTAGACAAGGAAAAGATTTGAAATGAAATCAAAAATTTAAAAAGAATGTTTAGCCAAAATTGGTAAACAAGGAATCTTGAAAAAGACTGTGGTCAAAGAGGAAAGACCAAAAACGAGCCAAAAAATGGCATGCTGTCCGCGGTTCCGAAAAGGAACCTGCGGATCCTTATATATAAGGGATCGTACGGTCTTTGAGGATCCGTATACAGTGGACAATAAAATTTGATTTTACAAGATTTTGAGAAAAGCTAAGACATTTTCAAAAAGTTGCAAATCTTGGATTTTTACCATTTTTAGCACTAGATTATGTTATGGTTGCACAAATTGCAACACACTCACAAAGAGTATCTTGACAAAGGGTGACAAAATTTTTAGATATCATTTTGATCTAATTTTAGTCAAGTTTTAATGGTTGTGATAGTTTTAGGTTCAATTTTAAATAGATTGAAGTTGATTAGTGTGAGCACATAGATTTGAAACACTCAAATACTAAATCTATAACACATATTCATGAAAAATCATGAAGGAAAGGAAATACAAGAAATGAAAAACAAACTAACTATTACAAAGTTAGCTAAACTAGTTATTGATAGGTAGTCTTCATTGGCTTTATTTTCTTTTGAAAGCATTTATTTTTTAGAAAATCATCATTCATCCTCTAGGAGGTGGAGGCATGGAGAACAAGGTAAGAAAGAAGTCTTGCAACCTCCTATGAAGTCCAAACATCTCCATTCTTAGATTTTGAATGATGTAGTTGTTATAGAGACAACATGGACAATTACCACCATGAGCTTCTAGAAAACCAAAGATGTATGGATCACCCCTAAAGTAGGGAATGGGAACACCCAAAAGTGGAATGTTTGAGGGAGGAGGAGGAGGCATGATGTCCAAGGGTGAGATAGGTTAGTTAGGAGGAGTGAAGGGTGAGGTGACCAATGGCTCAACAAAATCGTTCACAATGGGAATGCTTTGTAGAGGTTGAGGGTTCACATCCATGAGAGGACAAAGAGTGAATGGCGAAGACAACTCATTTATTCTAGATTGGAATGAAGAGAATGTAGACCCATGAGAGTGGTTAATGCCATGGGTTGAACTTGTCTTGCATGATGCAAGTGGTGGTGAGGGTGATGAAGATATGAGGATTGGAGAAATTTCACTCTTAGGTGTGAGAAAGGATGAAGAGTCAAGTTTGAGAAACTTGATTTTGATCTTAAGGTTTCTTTTGGTTGAGGATTGTTCGGAAGAATTTGATGATCTTGTAGACACCATGGTTGTGTGTCAAGGTTTAGAAGAAGGTTTGAAGGATGAAGAAGAAGATTAAACAAAGGAGGTTTAAGAAGGGAAGGGGATGATCCAAACTAATAATGGGTTAAAAATCATTTTGGTGAATAATGAAATTAGGTAGGCTAATTTAGGTAAAAGCTAGTCTTTTAGCAAAAATTTTAACAATGTTTACAAAGATTTAGAGAAAAAAATGAAAGCAAAGATTCTTTCGTGACCAGAGCTCGCGGTTCCTTAAATAGGACTGCGGTTCTTTATTGCTAAGGAACCGCATGTATTTAAGGTACCGTGGATAGTGGTTCCAGAAAGGTGATGTTCTGAAATTTTCAAGCCCCCAGATTTTTCACAAGTATATATCAAGCCAAAGTGGATTATAAACCAAAAACTAGAGAGCTAACTAACTATAAAAATGCACAAAGATATGTGAATCGCCATAACGATCACATAAACATCTACGGATTAAAATACTAATCAATCCAACACAAAGTATTAGTTAGAAAAATACAAAATACTAAGAATAATAAACATAAAAAGTATAAATGAAGGAAACTGTTCAACAATTCAAAACATGTTTACAAACATGTTAAAACTTGTTCCATTACCATAGCTTCATCTCTTCTTCTTGCCAAGGTTCTTGATCATATTCCCAAAGCTCTTGAATGATCCCCTATGCTCCGTTCTAAAATCATGTAACTCACCACGTGTTTGAAGGTTTGAACGATAAACATGCTCAAGTGAGAGGTTTCCGGAAGTTCACTAGTGGCATAGTGAGGTGGAGGAACAAGAGGGTCTAACCCATCCATGAAGGTGTTTATAGATGGGGTGGAGTCACTCGAAGAGCCGAAATGAGCACTTGTACCTTCGTCACCACCATCACATGGTGACATAGGAGTGTCCTCATCATCGAAATCTTGTGGTTCTTTCCTTTTCGTACCACGATCACTTCTCGGATTTCGTGGTTGTACCTCTCAAATAGGCATCATGACATAATTGATCGGCTGAAAGCGGGAAAGATCGACTTTGGGAAAGTCTTCACCGACCTTTTTGAAAAGATGAGTGAGGAGCATGGCATATGGGAGATTTGTTTTTGGTCGAGATATAGCATAGTTAATCCGTCGAGCGATGTAAAATGCAAGATTGTAGTTGGTGTTGGTAAAGACGCAATACATCATGTGTGCCATACACGCTGGGATATGATCCCGGTTTCCACCAATACAAAATAAATTTTCCCTAAGAATGTCGGCCCAACGGACCATGCAATCATTAAGGTCGCTTTCAAGTATCTCGTGACAATTTAGAGATCGCTTAGAAGAATGGATACTTCGAACAACGGTTGAGCTACGCCTTTGGTAATAGTCTAAAGGATGAGATCAAGATCTATCTGTTCGTCATCATTTGGAGCATAATCGGGAGACTCAATAAAGCATCAAGTTTCCAAGCATCGGTGAACCGACAAGTACCGACAAATGGCACAAGAAGAGCCGCGCCCAAATCCTCGAGAGAATATTGTATGAGCTTACCATTCAAGGTGAACCTAACAAATACTCCATTATCATTATAGATAAGGGAATATCCGCTAAAGAACTCTAAGAGAAATTCGGGGTAAATATCTTCTTCGATATATAGCAAACAATCCAACCCAATTTGAGCAAACATTGATTTGATGTAATCATAACCCACAATGTCCTCTTTGACAACTCTACCCTCATGAAAGTAACGGTTTTGGAGTGAACGAAAGGTATTGGCAAGGGTTGGTGAGGGAAAAAATGGGCAAGGTTTGGCATATAAGCTTTAGTATATTGGTAGTCTTTGTGGTATTCCGAAGGCATGATTAGTTACCTATTAACAACAAACAACAAATATTACTCAATCACTCATATGTAGGGCTGAGCATCGGTCCGGGACCGGACTGGACCGGCAAAGACCGGACCGGACCGAGGATCGAAATGGTTTGAAACCACGGACCGAAATAGTCCGGTCCGGTCCGGGTTGGTCCGGTCCGTTTCGGTCCTCGGTCCGGTCCGGTCCTATTAGACATATTTGACGAGATTTTGGTAAGACCGAACCGGACCGGACCGAAGACCAAATTCGTCCAAAACCCCGGACCAAGGACCGGACCGAAATTGCTCGGTCCGGTTCAGTTCTGTCCGGTCCGGTCCGATTTTCCGGTCCGGGTCGGTTTTGGGTATGTCGTGCTCAGCCCTACTCATATGCTACATAATGACCACAAACAAAACTCATGAAAAATGTGTTTGAACAAATGATTGTCAAACAAATGATTAATCCTTAACATTTTCATGTTCACAATGAACCAAATTCATCATTGACAATAACATATTGACAATGTAAGATCAATCATGAATTTCGAACAAGGGTTTTTGAAAAACAATTTTGGGTAAGCATTAACAATGAAATTATCAATTTGTTCATGGGTTCTTAACACATCCATCATTTAACCAAAAATATTTATTCAAAATTCAGATTGTTCTACAAGTGGGTTTTAGTGAAATCTCAATGAATTCGAACCTAAGGAATCATAGTAAATTAACTATGTCAATCCATATTCCTAGCAAGGTTCTAATTCGATATTAATTTTAAAAATCCCCAATTATGAAAATAAGAACCCTAGAACAAATTAATTGAAATTGGGGATTACTTATAGATAATTGATGTTGGAAGAGGGATGAGTGAAACTCACGACTTGGAATCAATTAATCTTGAGTAATTTGGTGTTTTTGAAGGTTCAACAATGGAGTTTAGAGGAAACCCGTCGCCTTCTATGAGAAGAAAGGGAGGGTTGTTTTGAAATAGTGTTTTAATTAACTTGAATACTTTAGTCTTCTGATGGGGCCGCAGTGCTTTATCAATATGGAACCGTGGTTTAGCACTATGACACTTAAGGATCCGCGCACAGTGGCGGGTTTTTAACAAAGAAACACAAAGAATTTTTCAAAACCAAGTTTTTCTAAAATACTTAAAATATATCTTAAGCCATTTGGAAATCATTAGACCACTTCAATACTAGGAGATACTGCCAAGAGAATGATTACGAGTGGAATCGAGACCGAAAAGAGATTGAAACAGAGAAACGACTACTCGTAGCAAAGAGGTAAACAGAGAGAATCCAAGGGGAGTGAATCAAGACCAAGGTCAATGCTCAAGAACCATGTGACAAACTTCAAGTAGCGGAAACGAAAAACTTGTGTCATTTATAGTGGTTTAAGACGTGCCTTTCCGATGAAAGCTTAAACGGCTTTGGTAATGAACTATATCAAGCAATTTTGTACGAAATAGATTAAGATCATTTTCTAGTAGTCTTAATGTTATTTAATACAATGATCAAAATGTAGATTCACTTTCTCTACCACATTATCGGACAATTATCATTGCTAGGGATTACAATGACAATATCCTTGGAATATTTCAATTCCAAATGTGTAATATCATAAGTACAACTTATGGAGTAGTTGGTTATCTCAAAGGATTAAATAATCATCCTAGAGATGAGCTCAATTGTACACATTACACATGATATAGGGCCTACTAACCGTATGGGTGTAAACCATAGATATCATGCTTGATACTTTAAGCAACTACTAACTCACCTCTACATCTCTTAAGTGAGTCAAGTATCCAAGCAATAAAGGTTTGAGAGGATATGAGAATAGAATCACAAAGCACAAACAAAGGTCAAGGCAAGGATGCCAAGGACAACCATATAGTGAAGTAATGCTCAAAAGAATGATCAATAGAGCGTGCAGAAGGACGAGAACGTATGCAAATAACACTTTAAGATTTCAAGGAGCTAATGCAAGGCCCAATCTTGACTAAAGTGACTACTAAGTCTTCAAGGACTAGTATCACTCTCATCCATCTAAGCATCATCATTCAATGATGTTGGGAATCAAAGAAGATGAGTCTTGTACAAGTGTAAGCAACTCAATCCACAATCACTTAAGTGATAGATCTTCATGAGTACCTACACAAAGCAAGATGCAAACTAGTAGATATATTTTAAGGGTATTACAAAAACGAATAAGTTCCACTAATCTAGATGATATGCAATATAACTAATCAAAGGCTTATTTTCAATGAAAAATAGTTTTGACCAAAGAGAAACTTTAGTACAATGAAACCTTCTAATTTGAGGAGACAATGGATCGATCCAAGTTTTAAAGTACAATATACTTCAAAGACCTTGAGTGACCATCGCTCTGATACCAATTGTAGAAACTAGAAGGGGGTTGAATAGTTTCTCTTCGGTTTAAGTCCTAATTAAAATTCCTTTTAATTAGGCTTGTCTCAAAACTACCTTTTACTTGAAAGCTAGTTGCATAATGATTAGGTTCACCTCTAATGCATTAACAATGACAAGTAATATACATGATAGTAAGAATAAGTAAAGAGTAAGGAAAGAAACAATCTAATAGGAAGACACCAAGATTTATAGTGGTTCGGAAACGAAGCTCTATCTTCGTTCCTACTCCACTCCTCGAGTACACCTTACTTGATATTTCCACTATATCCACAAGCTCCCTTCTTGGCGGAGAAAACCTTACAACATCGCTTACATTATTTTTCGACACTAAGCTTAATATCGAGACCTAATTTTAGCTAGGATTAATCTACTGTTGTTCCCATTTAATCCGTAACACAAGATTTAGAAGAGATATTTAGAGAGAGAAAGAGAAGAAAGTAAAGAGAGAAACAAGAGAGAATTTGGAAGGTTAAACACTTTTAGAGAGAGAAAAAAAATGGTAACCAACACCCTCTTCCACATGTGGAAGAGGGCTATATATGCCACGGCTCTAAGGCCTTTGTGGGCTTCATCTTGGGCCGGGCTTGGCTTTGTTTTGGGCTTACGCCCCTAACTTATACAATATTAGCTTAAAGTCCAAACCCGGTTTTCCCGACTAACCTATTACAATACAAGACCTTTTAACGACTAAGATGACCTATTACATTCTTGTTCTACTATATAAAATATAGGGCTAACAATCTCCCCCAATGTATCGGTCATCTTAAAAAGCTTAATAAGCATAAGATGATTGAGTGAATACATTCTTGTAGAGGAGATCTTCCTGCTTTGGTCTTGTATCTTGGTCTTGATCTTGTTTGTAACAGCTTTGTTCCTTCATGCTTTCGTGATCTTTATCTTGAGCCTTTGTCATTTGACTTTGAGTGCTTGAGATCTTCATCTGTACTCCTTGTGACTAAGATGACCTATTACATTGTTACATTCTTAGGTATCTTGATTATCGCCATCTTGTGCTCTTGTGACTTCTGAATCGACATCGGTATCACAGCTACGCCACCTTCTTGATATGCAGCAACATATATAGACACGAATAAAATGGCTTTGAACATTTCATCCTAACTCGGTAGCGTTTTAACTCCGGTCGGTGAAGACCGTTAAACGGTATTAAATAACGTACCTATGATCAGGTAGATTCGATTAAGAACCTGCTTGACAGGGTTTCCCGGCGGTAGCAGCCAGTTCTCATTACTCGACAGTCTCAAAGCAGACTGCGAACGTAAAGAGTGGATCATAAGGATAAATTATCCGTCTGATTAGTCGTCAATTCAGATTTCCTAGAACAAGTTTGATTCTAAAAGAATCGCACCATTGTTGCTTTCCAGTTTGTCACAAGCTTGATTCATAGAGAATCTTGCGAGTTATCTACCGCAGTGCTGTTTGATGTTGACACTGGAAGGATTTCCATTCGTCACTGTGAACACTAATGAGTGTCACTCTGAATGTTCTGCCAAGATCACATGGATTTTGTGAAGAAACCTGGAATCAAGTTTGAATCAATTAAGAATCCAAACATAGTTGCTTTCCAATTCTCACAAGTTTGATTCGTGTAGAATCGCACAAGTTACCTACCATGAGCTTGTTTGATGCTGGCTCAAGCAGGATTTCCATCTTCATTGTGAATCGTATCACTCAGATGTTCTGGCAATATCACAAGGAGAATGCGTAGGACTCGATTGTGTCCTAATGAGATGATAAATTGATCTCTTTTGGCTCTAGACTCAATAAGTGCATTTTGATAATCGGAGGCTGGAGCAGACTGCCACCTTTTCAATATTAACTAACTCGGAGTGAGAAAGTCAATAGATACGTGTTGATCTCCGTGACAATGAGACAAGTTTCTTTTGAGAGAAACTCGAATGGCTGGGAAGGGTTGTGCATTGCATCACTGGGTCCATGATGACTTGTCTTCAATAGATGTATTGACCCGGTTTCTGCCTAAGTTGCATAGAATATTCAACTCCTTCAATGCTTACCAATATGTCATCATTAGCACCTTGTTGTGATTGTTCTAGTGCTAACTTAAGTAATTGGTCCGCATTCAGCTTCATTCAACTCCATCTTTCCTAAGGACAACTATTTCTAGCTATGGAATGTCCTTGGGTAGATCCCTCCGGTTCTGGTTGGATCATAGGACTTAGTTTCCTATCCTAAACCACCTTTTGACTCCATCGTTCCGTCGTGGATAGTAGGTTGTTTTGGGTAAAGATCGTAACCATAAAACCATTGAAAACCATTCAAAGTGCTTGATAAAAATCAAAACTTTTAACACTTGAAAGTTTTACATTTCCGAAAAGCTCCCCCTACACACATGCATCGATATACGAAATAGTTTGGCATGTGAAGCAAAGAGTTGCACTTGAGTCTTTAAGATCACATGTTGCTATATATTTCATTTTAATCACATTTTCTCCCCCTATCTCTAATATATAAATATAATATTAGAGATACCAATTGATTAAAATATGACATTTTCCGAAAAGTCGATTGGGAGAGAAACATGTGTGTACGCATGAATCATGGAACATTTTCAGTCGGGTCGCTCCCCCTCAACAATATATGTGTGTCTTGAAACAAAACTTGACAAAATTTTAGAAAAACGACACCACAAAATATCTTGAGGTACGGAGTTGAGATGCCTTTTCTGATATAATATATTACATTTGACAGTTTCATATCATTTTCAGAATGTATTGGATACATAAAATATGACAATTTTAGAGATGTACCCAACAACATTAAAAGGGTTGATTTTAAAACACTCCCCCTCAAATCAAAATAACATATGACAATTTTGAGATATAAAGACCACATATGAGGAAGGGAGTGTTGAACACACAATTTTGAAAGATTTAGAAAAACCTTTTGAGAAATTCTTGAAAAATTGTGTTTAACGGTTTTAAAATAATCAGGATAGAAGACTTCTCTTCTATTACTTAGGGAAAGCGCACTGAAACGTACACTCCCCTTTCGGGTCCGTTTTTCATGAGCTCAAAACTTTGATTGTTTTGTGACTAGCTCATGACCGAGAAAAATAAATTTCCCGTTGTGAAGGATAAGTTATCATCCGTGATAAACTTTCCTTAAGTTGAAGTTCGAGTTCTAAGTTGACATTTACTTAGAAATCGTTTTTCATGAACTTAAAAACTTTGAATGTTTTTATGAGAAGCTCATGACCGAGAAATATGAATTTCTCGTTGAGAAGGATAAGTTATCGTCCGAGATAAACTTTCCTTAGTTAAGGTTCGAGTCCTAAGCTGTGATGTGCTTAGAAGTCATAGTGAGAGAATATCAAGCAGCTTCATTTGCCAAAACCTCCAAGTCTTCTGGAGTCATATACTTCATCCCAAGACGGCCAACGAGATACGCAAACCTATCTTTCGATAGAGCTTTTGTAAACAAGTCTGCCAGCTGGTACTCAGTTCTGACAAAGTATAATTCCACGATGCCGCGTTCCACTTGTTCCTTGATGAAGTGATATCTGACATCGATGTGCTTGGTGCGGGAGTGTTGAACCGGATTGCAAGATATGGCTATGGCCGACTTTGAGTCACAATACATAGGTATTTTATCAAAGTGGAAGCCATAATCCGTGAGTTGAGTTCTCATCCAGAGGACTTTAGCACAACACGCGGATAGAGCCACATATTCTGCTTCAGCTGATGAGAGCGAAGTGCAATCCTGCTTCTTTGACGACCAGCCGACAAGATTGTCTTCCCGTATAAATTGTATGCTACCAGAAGTGCTTTTACGACTATCAAGACAACCTGCGTGATCAGAATCTGAAAAAGCTGTTAGATGAAAACCGGTTTCCGTCGGATACCAGAGTCCCATGTGAATGGTATTCTTAAGGTACCGAAAGATCCGTTTAACCTCTTTGAGGTGCTTTTGAGTAGGTCTGGCTTGATATCGTGCACAATAGCATGTGGCATGATGAATATCAGGCCTGCTGGCTGTAAGGTACATAAGTGACCCGATCATACTGTGATATCGCGTTTGATCTACGGGATATGAGTACAAGTCAGCGTCTAGGGATGTGGTCGACAATGGTGTACCAACGCGAGCACATGAGGTCATACCATGCTTTTTAAGTATCTCTAGAGCATACTTAGCTTGGTTAATGAAGATACCACGTGGGGATTGATGAATCTGGAGGCCTAAAAAGAATTTTAGCTCCCCCATCATTGACATTTCAAATCTGTTGTGCATTAATTTTTCAAAACGTTTTGAAAGTTTTGGGTTCGTAGAACCAAAAATAATGTCATCAACATAAACTTGCACCAGCATTATGTCATCCCCATATTTATTAGTAAAGAGAGTAGGATCAATAGAACCTTTGGAGAATCCTTTGCACACCAAGAAGTTTGAAAGTTCTTCGTACCATGCCCTTGGAGCTTGTTTAAGTCCATATACAGCCTTTTTGAGACGATAGACTTTGTCAGGATGATGAGGATCGATGAATCCTTCTGACTGATTCACATACACTTCTTCCTTCAAATGACCGTTGAGAAAAGCAGTTTTAACTTCCATCTGAAAAACCGTGAAGCCCTTATGTGTAGCATAAGCAAGGAATATCCTGACTGCTTCCAAACGAGCGACTGGAGCGAATGATTCATCGTAGTCTATGCCTTCTTGTTGACGGTATCCCTTAACCACAAGAGGAGATTTTTTTTTGATGATTGTTTGTTCTTCATCCAGTTTGTTTTTCCAGATCCATTTGAAATATAAAATTGACATTCCATAGGGTCGGTCAACAAGTTCCCAAACATTTAGGCGTTCAAACTGATGAATTTCGTCTTGCATTGATTCAATCCACGCATGATCAGTCATGGATTGTTTGATGTTTGTAGGTACAGTTGAACTCACGGTGAGTGCATACATACACACATCGCCATCGATTTCGAGTTGTCTGCGTGTTCGAACCGGTTGTGAAGGATCTCCAATGACTTGCTCCAATGGATGATCACGTGTCCAATGGTGAGTGGATGGATATGGTTGGTAGAATGTATGCATGTTGGATGGATCAACATGTTGAGTAGAAGACTCTCCGACTTTGAGTACCGGTGTACCGAACGGATTGATAAATTCTTCATCGTCAGGTTGTGCATCGACTGCTTGATTGTTGTTTTCTCCTTCAGCATTGACGGTTGGTGATGTTGGTTGTATGACTGTTTCTTGAGTTTGTTGAGTATCCAATGGAATTGTCTCTTGAGCAACGGTTGCTGAAGTAGATGCAGTTGTGTCTTTTTGACTTTGTTCGGGTGCATCAGTAGTGGTGACAGCGGAAGGCTTTGACACAACTTGATTGTTTCCATAGTAATATTCATCAAACATTGGATCATATAAATCAACCAACTCATTCATATGTGTTGTATCCGTCGAGTCTGCTGTAGGAGTACTTTGTTGACATTCTTGCACGGGATGTACACTGTTTTGTGTAGGTGCCATTGCTGGACATTGAGGTGCGGGACTTGAGTTGTTGTGATCAAGTACCATTTGTGGCAATTCGTCAAAGTTCACATGAGTTTTTCTATGATAATCTTTGTTTTCTTGTTGTAAACTCGATATCCTTTCGACAATGTAGCATACCCCACAAAAATACATGCAGCACCTTTTTCTTTCATCTTGTCGAGATTCTCACCGTCTTTAAGAATGTAGCATAAAGATCCAAATACGTGAAAGAATTTAACCGTAGGTTTCCTGCCATTGATGATGTGGTAAGGTGTCTTTTCATGTCTTGGGATGACGAGAGAACGATTCTGAGTATAACAGGCAGTTGCAATTGCTTCAGCCCAGAAGAATAGTGGTAATTTTGAAGCAGAAAGCATTGTTCGAGCAGCCTCAACCAAAGTACGGTTCCGTCTTTCGACAACGCCGTTTTGTTCAGGAGTTCGAGCAATAGACGTTTGATGTTCGATGCCTTCTTCTTGAAAGTAAGATTGCAGGTTCTTGTTCAAAAATTCAGTACCCCTATCCGTTCTTACGGTTAAGACTTGAGCTTGAAGATTGTGTTGTATCATCTTGAGAAAGTTTTTGAGAACCTCTAGTTTTTCATCTTTCGACCTTAAGAAGAAAGTCCATGTGTATCTAGAGTAATCATCAACAATCACTAGAATATACTTTTTCCCGTTAATACTCTCTACACGCATGGGACCACATAAATCCATGTGTAGAAGTTCCAATCGTCCTTTTGAGCTAGGGGTAGTCTTTTTTTCGAAAGACTTCCGTTTTGCTTTCCCCAACTCACAAGAAGAACAAAGATGGTCTTTGACGAATTTCAACTTAGGAAGACCGGTCACAATATCATTCTTCGAAAGCAAGTTGATGGTGTCAAAGTTGAGATGTGACAATCGTTGATGCCATAACCATGCTTGAGATGATGAAGCTTTAGCCATTAAGCAAATTGGATTTGTTGAAGATGTGTCTTGAATAGTTACTGTGTAGAGATCAGAACCACGAGAACCTGTAAGAAGGTCATTCCCATCGTAGTCTCTAACATAGCAAGTAGATTTCCGAAAAGCCACTTCCAAATCCGCATCACAAAATTGACCAACCGAGAATAAATTGTGATTCAGTCCCTCGACGTAATAAACCCGTTTTATAGTGATATTTCCTTGAAACAAGTCTCCATATCCGAGTATCGGTGCAAATTGATCATTTCCAAACCGTACCGTACCCAGAAACTTCTCCACGAAGTTAATGAGAAGCTTGAGATTGCCCGTCATGTGCTTTGTGCACCCGGAGTCCATTATGAATAGGATGAGTTCGACGAGCTGCAGAAGAATTAGAAGACAATGTAGCATTTGACAAATGGGAGCCCTTGATAGAAACGGGTTCCGAAATAGTAGTGGACCTAGATTTTATAGGCAAGCTAACATTCATAGACCCAATTAGAATGGGGGTTGTCTTAGGTACCCATTTGTATCCGGGTGGTGTAAATATTGAATACCCCCGTGTACATGTCCTAATCATGTTCTCATAAAGCTTCTTTAACCTGCTTTGTTTACGTAGAGTAGTGGATTCTAACGCACTTAGTTTCTTAAGTGGTTGCTCAGTGTATTGGTTCAAAGTTCTTGTGGGTTCACTAGTACTAGTGGGCATACGAATAGGCTTCCTAGTTCTAGTATTCACGCCATTATAATTAAGAGCACAAGCATCATGATTGAAAGTACGAACACATTTGCCACATTCAACACAAACAAATTCAACATTCGAGGTCTTAGCATTTAAACTGTCATTACATGCAGTTACAGACGTTTTATTCTTTGAAAACTTAAAATTCCTACGGTGGTCTTCTACTTCCAACTTCTTTCCTTGACTATTGTTAGGCATGACCTTATCTTGCATTCTATTGCTCTTAAGCTGTGGTCCGCTAACGCTAGTAGTGGGGATTACTCCTGTAGAAGAAGACACACGTTGATTAGTTTTCCTAATATTCTCAGGTAACCGCGATGTTCCAGTTTGAGTGGGCTTAGTGTTCATCTTATACATTCCTGGTGCAATCACATTTGTACTCTTATCGTTTCCTATCTTAGGCAAAGTCTGTGGGGATTGTCCTAAAATAGATGATTTAGGGCATTTAACCGCATTCGGTTGACGAACGGCGGATGGTTTACCCAAAACAGACTTTCCTTTGATTTTCTCAATGAGTTTTTGTAACTCACTTATGGCTATGTCCCTTTCTTTTAGCTGAGATTTCAAATCATTTATTTCGAAATCTTTTTCATTTAGTAGACGAAACGAAGAAGCTGACATTTTTGACACTTTTTATGATTATGAGATTTTTCACCTTTTTGTAAAGCAAGTTCAAGAGAAATGGAGTGTTTCTCAAGTTGAGAAAAACTTTTCGAAAGTTTTTTATATGACTGAATTTTTTTTGAAAGCTCTACTTCAAGATTGTGACATTTCGTGTCCGATTCTGACACTAGACATGCTACATGACAATATTGATCAAGATCGGTATACACACCAAGTATAGCATTCATATGGTCAGCATAAAAGTATTCCTTAGAAAGTCGATCAATTTCGTTAGAAAGTTGGTGTTCTTGTGTCTTTAATTTAGTTTGAAGAAAATCAACTTCATCTTCAAGATATTTAACATAACTTAAATCAGTTAACATTTCCTCAGTGAGAGCTGTATAAAACATTTCCGCATTTTTTGAAAGATCATCAATGGTTGGAACAATACATTGTTGAATGACGACTTCTACTTGTGGGTTAGGTTTAATATTCCAAATGGTATCCCTAGAAACTTTTTCATAGTCGACGAAACCTTTGTACAAATTTAAAACCCCTTGTTTTATAAACTCAAATTGCTGAACACTTTTGCTTTTCTCATCCCATTTACGTTTGTCATTCAAAATTCACTTTTCTAACAAAATTGATTGCTTTTTGAAACTCCTTTTTAAAGAAACTTTCTTTTGTGGTTCATCACTTGGTGGTGGAACACTATTATACATCTTTTGTTCTTTTGAAATTTCTTTTTGAGGGACAAACTTAATATGATTGTTAGAATCAGAAAGGTTTATTAAATCACTTAAGTTTGATCGACTTTCTTCTTGTTGACGAATGATTTCGTCGCAGTCAGGGGAAAGCATAAGAGCAAGATTATCAACATAACAACCGATATCATAAAGAGCAGGCTTGGTACTTTGAGCTTTCTTGAGATATTCAGGCTTGACAAAACTCGTTTTCATATTTCTGTTGAGCATATTCATAGTTTGAATAGACTGACCCGTTTTGTAAACAATGTTGTTTAACGTGTCGACTCTCTTTTCCAAAGCAAGAATTTTTTCAATATCCTTTTCTTCACGAGTTTTATAAAGCTCAGTTTGTTCTTTGTTAACCGACTCTAATTCAGTAATTTGGAGTTTATGTAGCAGCAGTTGTTCTTCAAGTTCCGATATCTTCTGTTTTGACATATGAATTTCATGTGTTACTTCAGAACAATATTGTTCGTTGAGCACCTTACGTTCATATACCAAACCATTAGCTATTGCAACCCGTCGATCAGCTTCTTTTACATAATCACACTCTTTAAGCCTGTCTATCTCCTCGGCTAAGGATGTGTTTGCTTGCTTCAAAAGTTTATTAGCCTCTTTGTTTTCCTCAATTTCATGTTTTAAAGAATAAATAATAGACGCAAGCAAATCACGGTCCTCATCCGAGTCAGTATCCTGAACAGCTTTTCCGTCAGCATTACACATATGTTGTGAATCCGTAGAGATATTGCTATCCTCCGTGTCCATTACATATGTGTCATTGATGCTTTCGGGTTGCTCAGGATGACGTCGTTCATTAGCAAACACATTATAGTTATCATGTGATGGTACCTTTTCAAGTGGCTCAGAATCATAGATAGGTCCAGAAGTATCTTCAGTCTCTGGGATCACTTCTTTAATCTTTGCTATGTACACATAATGTGCCTCTAACTCTTGATCATCGGCTTCATCATCAGTGTCATCACGCCAGTCAACTTCATCTGCTGTGAGTGGAATTCCTGCTTCTTCTTTCTTACACAGCAGCATCTTTTCCTTGTGATACCCTGAGTCCTTAACCCGTTTTGGCTTCTTGCATTCCCTAGCCATGTGCCCAAATCCCTTGCAGTTGAAGCATTGAATCCCAGTCTTTTGCACAACCAGAGTGCCTACAGTGTCTCTAGCCCCAACTTGATTCGGCATCCTCTGATTGTCATACCTAGCATCACGATCATACCGAGGTGCATGATCAACTTCCTTATATCTTGCATTGGATGATGATCTGAGGTTGTTGTTGGTAGGTTTGTAGATCTTCTTATAAGTTGTGGTGAGTAAAGACATGAGTTCTTCAATCTTCTTGTCCCTTGAAGTTTGTTCATCATCACTGTCTCCATCTGACTCGGTGTCATACTTTGGAGGTGGAGTGGGGACAATTGTTTTGCTTTGTGTTTAGCAGCAGCTAGAGGTTTGGTGGATAAGCTTGATGACTTCAAGGAATGAGTAGGTGGTTGTTGACAAGGAACAGGTTTTGTTGAAGTAGCAGCCACAAAAGCAAAAGAATTAGCAGACCGTTCTGCCTTTTCAGCCTTTAGTTCATTCACTTCATTCTGATGTTGTTTCAAGATATCATAAAGTTTGTGATAGGAGATGGTCTTGATATCTTCCCTTTGTTTAACCAAAGTCACAAACCTTTGCCATTCCGGTTTGAGTTGAAGTAGAAACTGAACATTGGCATGATGGTTGGAGATGGTGCATTGATTTCTGACAAGCTCATTCATCATTTTGTAGAATCTCGAGTAATATGAGTCAATGGATTCACCATCTTCAGATGTGAATTTTCCAAACTCCCAAAGTAGATTAGTCTCGAGATCTTGAACATTGATCGACTCACCTTGCTTCAATCGATGAATTGCATTCCACATTTCCATAGCATTAGGACATGCATCAACTGTGGAATAGATATCGTTATCAATTCCAGTGAGTATGAAGTTTACAGCATCAGCTTCAGCTTGGAGGAGTTTCTTTTTCTCAACAGAACATGTGTCAAAATCCTCCATAGCTCGTATAGTTGATGAAGTACCATCCTCTGCCTGTGTGGTAATTGGTCTGAATTCAAAAACTGGAGGTGGATTCTCAAGGCAGTGACGAAGAGCAGTTCGGTTTTCTTTTCCGTCGAGAAATCTGAGAAAACGAGATCTCCATTGAACGTAGCAACCGGCAGTGAGCACAGGTGGATTACCGTTGCCACCTTGTTCCAAACGAATTTGATTAGCAGTTGCAATGTTGATGTTGTTGTTAGACATGGTGATTACTTGTGAATGAATTGCAGATCTTAGTGGATTTGTTGTGATGATGTGTGGTTAAAATTGAAATTCCGAAATTTCCAAAAAAAATTTCTCAGTCCGACAATAAATTCCTCAGTCTGACAAAACGGTAAGCCGAAAAATTTTGTATCGCCAAATTTTGAATTTGAGTTAGAAATAGTCAAAAACTAATAGGGAAAAAATTTGATTTTACTTGACCTACAAATTTTAACTTTTTTTTTTTTAATCTTCGTGTAAACGATGTTTCTAAACTAGTCTAGATAGTGGCTAAGTCTAAAAATTACTCAAACAAAATATCCATCGGAATGTCCATCAGAATAACCTTGATCGGAATACCCTAATCAGAATGTCAAATCAGAATACCCTAATCGGAATGTCCTTGTCGGAATGCCAAATCGGAATGTCAAATCGGAATGACCAATCGGAATGTCCAAATTGGAATACTCAAATCGGAATGTCAAATCGGAATGACAAATCGGAATGTCCAAATTGGAATGACCAATCGGAATGTATAAACCCTATTCCGATTACACTGATCGGAATAACTGTAAGCCCTTTTCTTATGACCTGATCGGAATAATTCCCACTTTTCTTGGACAGAACTCAACCAATTCGTGATTTTAAGCCAAAAAATGATCAAAACACCCAAAAATTTTGTGTTTTTAGCCAAAGTAACAATACCAAATCTCTACCACAACTACGTAGAAGATTTGTATCAAGAAAAAACCATAAAAAACACAAGAAAAATTTTTGGGACGTGATATATAGATCAAAATGACCACGAAGAATCAAGAACACACCACAAGAATCTTCAATCACCTATCCACTATAGGCTCTTGATACCAAATGTTGTTCCCATTTAATCCATAACACAAGATTTAGAAGAGATATTTAGAGAGAGAAAGAGAAGAAAGTAGAGAGAGAAACAAGAGAGAATTTGGAAGGTTAAACACTTTTAGAGATAGAAACAAAATGGTAACCAACACCCTCTTCCACATGTGGAAGAGGGTTATATATGCCACGGCTCTAAGGCCTTTGTGGGCTTCATCTTGGGTCGGGCTTGGCTTTGTTTTGGGCTTACGCCCCTAACTTATACAATATTAGCTTAAAGTCCAAGCCCGGTTTTCCCGACTAACCTATTACAATACAAGACCTTTTAACGACTAAGATGACCTATTACATTCTTGTTCTACTATGTAAAATATAGGGCTAACATCTATACAACGTCGCCCACTACACTATTTAACGACACAAGGCTAGATGTCAAGTTCTAATCGAAAGATTGAACCAATCTTCACAACACTGCATAATTCATCATTTACGACACAAGGCTAGATGTCGAGTTCTAATCGGAAGGTAGAACCAATCTTCACAACGTTTCCTAAATCACCATTTAATGACACAAGGCTAGATGTCGAGTTCTAATAAAAAGGTAGAACCAATCTTCACAACTCTTCACTTTGAAGCTAAGTGAGAACTTCACTAGATACAACTATATCACTTTAGAGTTTAGTGAGAACTCACAAGACACAACCACATCACTTTATAGTTAAGTGAGAACTCACAAGACACAACCACATCACTTTATAGTTTAGTGAGAACTCACAACTCTTCACTTTGAAGCTAAGTGAGAACTCCACAAGACACAACTACATCACTTTAAAGTTTAGTGAGAACTCACAACTAATTCCTATTACAACTCAATAAACTACTAGATCTTTAGGAGATGATCTTCATCAAGGCTTCATCTTTAATCATATCACAAGTGCGTGAGTGATCTTCTCATTGGACAAGGTAAAGAAGGAGATAAAGGAGATAATCATAAGCAAACATACTTAACACATTAAGTGATTATTTACAAATGATTAGGAATTATAAAAGAGAAAGATGGCAGAAAGAGTGTCCAAAAAGGGTTGTGGAAAATGCAGGTTTGATCCACTATTTATAGGAGACAAAGGCCAACGGCTCTCTCAGCGCGATGCCTTAAATATGCCTGTTGTCCCTTATCACTAAGGATCCGCATAGTCCTTTAAGGGACCGTGATCATAGACTCTAATCCCTTTTGTCTATTAGTGGGGAAGAAATATCTGAGGTAAGTTTTTACCTTAAAAGGATATTCTTATGGCATTTGGAATATACCATATTCAAATTTACATTTTCCATTTCAATAAAACATTTTCTTAAAAAGAAAGTTTATTGAAAAATCTTTTGTCATATTTTATAAAATGTAAGTTTAGGATTAATCACTTTTATGATCACTAATCATGATTAATATATGTTAGTGTAATACTTAAACGATTATTACCTTGATGATAGTGTTTGTCAAATAATTCGTCTTATGATTATATTTGACGATAAATATCTTTTTAATTTGTCATGATCAAAACTGAGAAAGATTAGTTAACACTAATATTGTTTTTAGGCATTGCTTTGCATTAACAAAAAGAACTTCAGGATAGAGCAACGCACGAAGACCTTCGATACGACCTTGTTGAACACTTGTGGAATCAAAAAGAAGATCAATAATTTGTTTTTTTTGGGTTAATTTTTTTGTATGTAATTTTTTTAAAATTAATGAAGTGATTTTTTAAGTTTATTTTTATGTGGGGCCTAGGTATACTCCTTGGCTCAAGCCAACTAAAGAGGGTGAAATGTGGTTTTGTGGAGGTTATGATGTATTATGATCATTTAGCCACCATTTACCATACCGTGAGAATTTTTGGTGTTTTTTCTCACGGCTCAAGCCAACTGTACTCCGTGCTCTAATACAAACCTAAAAAAATGCCCTGCACTCGAATCTATATGAAATACTAGTAAATTCGTATATTCTATTATAACATTCATATATTCCATACATAGAGGACAAATATTTTAAGTTATCTCACATGTTTTCAATGTTCAAGATAGCGTGAGATGCAGCGTTATAATATGATCAAGTCTCATGTTTTTATAAGTCATAGTGTTTTTAAGGGGTAAATTAAAACGCCACAAAATATAAAATATATAAATTTTGTATATTTATTTCATGTTATAACTATTCATGCTAAGAAAAGTGTTATGCATAAAAAATAAAGTTAAAAAAGTACTTTTGAATATAACTTTTTTCATTTTTATAAAAAAAATACAAGTTTTATAGAAGTTTAATTTTAAAAAGACTCCAGGCATATTATTTTATGGCGACTTATCACTTTTTTTCCACTTATCGTCTCACATCAAGATGTAAACTCAAACATTGATCTATTGCGTAATGTGGAGATCAAGCCTCACGTCTTTACGAAACCTTAGCGTCTTTTTTAACTTTGTATTTACTATGTTTCTATCTCACTGAAACTAGAAATTTAATATTTTGGATTTTAGGAATAAAAACATGTATAACATTTGTTAGCTGATGTGATAAACAAGTCAAAAAAATGTTGTGGTTATGAATAAAAAGCATAACTACATTATTTTCCGCAACTTAAAATAAAGATGGAATTTATTCATAAATTACACAGATGGCATAAAATAATTAAAACATGAATTAAAAGGCAACAAACTTTTCTTCATTTGCATTATATAAATCTATATTTAAACACAAATATAAAAAGCAACTAAAAAGCCAATTTTAAGAACTTTATAAAATGCAAAACTTAATAATGACGTGCTTTTATGTTCAATTATAGTTTACCGACTTACTTTAGTTTTCTTGAACATTATATTTAGTATCCATATAAAACTTACTTTTTTGGTCCTAGGAAAAGAACATGAGTTTGATGATGTGATAGACAAGTCTAAAAAAGGATGTTAATGGTAAAATACAAATGAAAAAAGCATATGTTGGAAATACGTTTTACGTATTAAGAAGGATCGGTCACTCCATTAATAGTCCATGTAATAGTTCGTAGTTTAGTTAACTTTCTTTATTTAACAAACAAGAACAAGCCTAGCCTACAACATGTGTAGGCCGGCCCAAATGTAAGCCCAAGCCCATGACAAGGGCTTGGGTATATAAACCCTCTCCTTTGATGGAGAGGGTGGTGTGGTTAATCATTTTTCACATAGTTCTCTTTAAGTTTCTCTCTCTAAAAGTGTGTAATCCACCAACTTTCTATCTCTTTCTCTCTCTAAAACATAAGCAAGATTTACATATCCTACAAATGGTATCAAGAGCCATGGGATGATTGTATTGTTCATGTGTTTGTGTTCTTGATTCATACGCCATTTTTGATCCATTTTCACACGTCCAAAATTTGTTTTTGTGTTTTTGATGGTTTTTTCTTGATACAAATCTTCTACATAGTTGTTGTAGGGATTTGGTATAGTTACTTTGGCTAAAAACACAAAATTTTTGGGTGTTTTGATCATTTTTTGGCTTAAAATCACGAATTGGTTGAGTTTTGTCCGAGAAAAGTGGGCATTATTCCGATCTGGTCATCGGAAAAGGGTTTATAGTACATTCCGATCAGTGTAATCGGAATAGGGTTTAGGTATTCCGATTGGTATTCAGATTTGGTATTCCGATCACGGCATTCTGATTGGTATTCAGATTTGGTATTCCGATCCCGGCATTCCGATTGGTATTCAGATTGGTATTCAGATTTGGTATTCCGATCACGGCATTCCGATTGGTATTTAGATTGGTATTCAGATTTGGTATTCCGATCACGGCATTCTGATTGTCATTCAGATTAGGTACATTCCGATTAGGTTTTATTCCGATCAAGGTTATTCCGATCACTATTCCGACTGATATTCCGATCACTATTCCGATCAACATTCCGATAACAAAAGTTATTTTGACTTGGAATTTTTGGTTTATCGAGGACATATTTTAGGGGATTTTAACATTGTTTCTCGACTTCAACTCACAACAACAAACACATTTACTTTCTTTCATTGATAGATCAACGTTTGTAAATCTTAACTTATTGAAATGGAGTACACATCCCTTACGGATAAGTCCATCCTCTCGGGTACGGATAATCGTCCACCAATGTTGGTGAAGACTATGTATGAGGAATGGGCTTCCCGAATGGAACTTTATATGTTGAACAAGAGGAATGGACATCTAATTTGGGCATCGGTGCTCAATGGACCATTAGATTATGGTACAGTGACGGAAGGTACGACTAATCGTCCTTGCACAACGGGTGAGTTGACTGGAGATATGAAGATTCAAGATAAATGTGATAAATATGCTACAAACATCATTCTCCAAGCCCTTCCTCCAGATGTCTACAAACTCGTCAGCAAACATAAAGTTGCCAAAGAGTTATGGGATAGAATTCGGGTTCTCATGCAAGGCACCTCGTTAACTAAACAAGAACGAGAGTGTAAGCTTTATGATACTTTTGATAAGTTTGCCTATGTGCCAGGGGAGACTCTCAATGATTACTATCTGAGATTTACCCTATTGTTGAATGAGCTCAATATCTATCGCATGACAATTCCTACCTTTCAATTGAACACCAAGTATTTGAACACTATTCCTTCAGAATGGAAAAAATACGTGACGGATATTAAATTGGCTAAGGACTTGCATAACACCAATGTGGATCAACTTCAATCTTTTCTTCAACAACACGAATGCCATGTGATCGAGGCTCGGTTGTCTACACCTCAAGTTCATGATCCACTTGCAATGTATGCTTCTCAACAAAACATGGCTTATACTTATCAGCAACCATCATACTTGCAGCAGACACCACCACACAACTATCCGCAACCACAGCAACCATCTTATCCACCACTAGTGATGCCACAGCAAGCATATCAACAAAGTGTTCATCAACAATCTTTTCCGCAGCAACCACCATATCAGACATCACCATCACAAGCCAACACTTCTCCAATGGGCTATACTCCTCAGCAAGGATATTTTCCAATAGAAGCACAACCAGCACAAGCTTTCTACTCTAAAGAACTTCTACCAATCCAAGCACCGGTCTTTACTCCAAATGATACGCCAGCTGATGTTCTAAACCATCTCACTGCTTACTTGTCAAAACTTGTTGCAACTAGAGGATTTCCACCAACAAACAATCAGCTCCGCACCTCTTCAAATCCTCGACAACAAGCCACTGTTCAAGATGGTCAGGTGATGGTGCAACCTATTCAGGGAAGGCAAAATTCATATGGACTCCTACAAGGACTGGGAACAATCAAGCTGTGAATTCTCAAGCTAATGGAAATGGAAGTCCTAGTGGTCCTAAAAAGGTTGTGACTTGCTACAATTGCCGAGGACAAGGTCATATGGCTAGGGAATGCACTCAGCCGAAAAGGAGGAGGGATGATGCATGGTTTCGTGAGAAGATGTATTTGGTTGATGCTCAGTCTAAAGGGAAGATCTTGGATTCAGAGGAGTTAGCATTTCTTGCAGACCCAGGGGCAGCAGATACTGAAGGCATTGCAGTCGTTTCTACTTCTAATGCAGCTTATCAAGCGGACGATCTTGATGCATACGATTCGGATTGTGATGACATTCACTCTGCCCAAGCTGCTCTCGTTGCTAATCTCTCTCACTACGGTTCTGATGTCATCAGTGAGGTACCAACCACATCTAATAATATTGATGATAACCAACATCAAGTTGGGCATGAAAATGACAACCTCGAACAGCATTCGGGAACTAGTAACTCAAATGATGTGGTACCCAATTCTACACATTTGAGTGAACCTCAACCAAATGCTGCGACGGGTATGGAATCTTATGCTCAACATGATTTGGTAATGGTGCCTAAACATATTATTGATCAAATGCATATGGCCCTCAGACAATCCGTAGATACGAATTCCACCCTAACTGCTGAGCTTGCGTTGCATAAAGAAAAGGTCAAAACTTTTGAAATGGTCCCTCAAGCAGAAAAAATAACATGTTCTGAATTTTACCAATTTCGTTTTGAAAAAATTGAACACTTGAAAGAAATAGAATCATTAAAAGCTAATCTTTCTAATGAATTAAAAGAAAAGGAGTCGGTTGTCAAAGATTTTCAGAAACTTAAAATGGATTTCGAAACTCTCGAGTCTAAAAAGGTTGAATCAGAAATTAATGCCACCAAACTTCTTAAATTCAAAGAACAACAGCTTTTAAAACAATACGCTTCCACAGAAAAGGTTCATCTTTTAACTAAATCATTTAAAGACTTCGAACTTAAGCGTCTTCAAGATTTACCACCTAATCCCGGCTATGCAAAACAAGCTCAGGAATATATTCCCGGTCTTTATGATATGACCATAATTGGCAAATCCAAAGAAGCACCTTTTGTTCGTAGTTCTGACGCGACACAGTCACTTGCGGATGAAACTCATTCTAAAATGCTTTCAAAATTCCATACATTTGATTATGATCAACATAATAAAGATCAATTTTCTAAAAAGACCCGCATTCGTTTACAAAAAGAATTAGCTGAATTGACAGTTCTTGTGCCCCAAAGTTTGTCAAATGAAAACCCTCCTAGTACGTCTCCTACACTTGTCAAAAAGGATTTAACGAAGTTAATTCCACCGGTAAGTAAGCCGTCCGTTAACTTAAATGCGGTACACCAACACTTAGCCGATTTTGACAAGGTCATTTTGGAACGTACGACGGCTTCGGCCATAACGGAAGGTGAATGGAACTTTGAGCACACTAGAGCTGCGTTCCGAGACGAAATTATTCCGTTTGTAAAGAATGTTAAATCTTGTCTTAGTAATCTTGATCAGGATTTGTATTTGGAAATAGAAGAAGTTAAACGTGTTTTCAATGAAATGGATGATGCTTATGAAAACAGTTTACTTGAAATAGAATGAGTTTCACGCCAAAATGATCAGCTTCTGAAGCAAGTGATGTCTCATGATATTGTTTCCGTCTGTGTGAATAAACGTGTTGATAATGATTCTACTGTGCATAATATTGAAACTGTGGATAATGTGGTAGATATTACTTGTCACGAATCTGACGCTGAATTTTTAAAGCTTCAAGATTCATATTCTTCGCTTTCAAAATGTTTTGATGAGGTTCAAACACATTGTATTTCGCTTGAATGCAAGCAACAATTTATTCAAGAAATCTTTGAAACGTCATTCGAAGGTGCTAATATCGATGATGCAAACTTTGAAAAGAATTTTCGATTGAATTTACAATCAAAACAGCGTCAGCCAAGTGACAAGGTTGCTGAGTCTTTGCCGATAGCCATAGAGAAATCTAAGGAGAATAACTGTGTGAACGTACTTGAGGCCGCTGAGAATCTTAAACTTGATCTCGATAATCGATTTTCCAAGATTTTGTCCAAAGTTGATAACTTAAAACAGAAAAATACACGACTCTTCGATTCAGTAAAGCCCGCATGTGCTAATACCGCTACACAGAATCAATCATTGATTGAACAATTGAATCGAAAGTCGGTGGAAATATCTGATTTGAGGGAACAAATTTGTGATAAGAATCTGGTCTTGGCTGAGTTAAAGGAAACACTTCGAACTCTAAAAGGTAAGAATGTCGTGGATAACGCAGCCACTGTCTCAGCAGCATCCTCTAGTGCAATCAAACGGAATCTAATAGCCGTCACACCACTTAACAAGGGCCCTAGGACTAAACCGTCTCAAACTTTGGTCACTAAAGATAAGGCGGAATCAAAACCAGCTTCTAATATTCCCGTTTTGCCTTCTACAGGAGTAAGCACCACTACTAAGGCTCAAAGATCTAAGCTTAAAAGAAACAAGAAGAATGATAGGATCTTGCCCCCATCTAGTAGTCAAGTGAAGAAGAAAGTAGAAGCCCATCCTAGGAATGTTATTTATGTTTTGAATAAAAAGAATCATGTAGCTAAACCTAAAGGCTCTGCGGTTGTGCAGCGTTCTAAGCCTAGTGTGAATTCTAATTTGAAATGTTGGAATTGCAATGAATGTATGTTTTCTAGTCGTCATGATTCTTGCCTTATTGACCATGTGAATGAGATGTATGCCCGGAAACATGGATTAGAATGGAAACCGACTGGGAAAGTGTTAACCCAAGTTGGTTGGATGTGGCGCCCCACTGGTAGAACTTTCACTATAGTAGGACATACGTGCCCTTAGACTAGGATCACTCCCACTAAAGCGAAGAAAGCGTGCCCTTTAAGTAGGAGTACCAAGGCTACCAAAACACAAGCATGTCCTTTAACTAGGAACACCAACACTACTGTAGGAACAAAGTGCCCTTTAAATAGGTCTACTCCCACTGTAGTGCCCGCTAATACTCCAAAACCTCAGAAAATTGGAACAGTAAAACCTGTAAATGCTAAAACTCACATTAGAAAATGCAGGAAATCTAAGGATAACAAAAATGTTAGCAATTCTGATAATAACATATCTGTATCTGCTAACACTCCGGAACCAATAGTTTCCAATGCATTGTCTACTGTTGTGATTGAAAACAGGTGGTCCAAATTGTTCTCTGGTATTTGGACTCTGGTTGCTCCAAGCATATGACCAAAGATCGCTCTCAGCTCAGAAATTTCGTCAGCAAGTTTCTTGGTACGGTTAGATTTGGAAATGATCATATTGCAAAGATAATGGGTTATGGTGAATATCATATTGGGAATGTTATAATTTCAAGAGTGTATTACGTGGAAGGTCTTGGTCACAACTTATTTTCTGTGGGACAATTTTGTGATGCAAACCTAGAAGTTGCTTTTCGAGAGCATACCTGCTTCATTCGTAATTTGGAAGGGGTTGATTTACTGAAAGGTACTCGAGGGAATAATTTATATACTTTGTCTCTACATGACATGATGTCCGCTTCTCCCGTATGTCTTCTCTCCAAAGCATCGAAGACTAAGTCATAGTTATGGCATCGACGGTTATCTCATCTTAACTTTGACGCTATTAATCACTTGGCGAAAAACGAACTTGTTCGTGGTCTTCCTAAACTATCATTTCACAAGGATCATTTGTGTTCCGCGTGTACAATGGGGAAAAGCACTAAGAAATCTTACAAACCCAAGACGGAAGACACCAACCAAGAGAAACTTTATCTTTTGCATATGGATCTTTGTGGGCCAATGCGTGTTGAAAGTCTTAGTGGCAAAAAGTACATCCTCGTTATTGTCGATGATTACTCTCGGTTTATATGGGTGAAATTTCTTAAAGCAAAAAATGAGGCACCTAAATTCATCATCGGATTTCTCAAGATGATTCAAGTGCGTCTCAACACTACTGTCCGACACATTCGTACAGATAATGGAACCGAATTTGTGAATCAAATCTTGCGTGATTATTATGAAGAAGTTGGCATATCTCATGAAACATCTGTCGCACGCACTCCACAACAAAACGGTGTCGTTGAAAGGTGAAATCGCACACTTATGGAAGCTGCTCGAACGATGTTAATTTACGCAAAGGCTCCATTGTTTTTATGGGCAGAAGCGGTATCTACAGCTGTGTACACCCAAAACCGGTCACTAATTCGTAAACGCCATGGTAAAACACCTTATGAGCTTCTCCATGGAAAAGTACCAGATTTATCATATCTTCATGTATTTGGTTCTCTTTGCTATCCAAATAATGATGGTGACAATTTGGGAAAACTTCAACCAAAGGCTGATATTGGTATTTTCATTGGTTACGCACCCGCAAAGAAGGCATACCGAATCTACAACCGTAACTCTCGCAAGATCCTCGAAACTATGAATGTTGATTTTGATGAGCTGACAGCAATGGCTTCTGAGCAAAGCAGCTCTGAACCCGCACTTCATGAAATGGGACCCAGTAACATTAGTTCTGGTCTTGTCCCAAACAACCCTACTTCATCATCATTTACACCACCTACTAGGAATGAATGGGATACGTTGTTTCAACCGTTCTTTGATGAATTCTTTACTCCTCCAACCATTGTTGCTCCAGAACCTGAGGTAATAGCTCCGGTAACCGAAGTTGTCGCTCCAGCAACCGTTGCACAATCAGATATATCTGCACCTAATGGTCAAGATATACCTTCAACAAGTAATTCTCAACCAACACATGTTTCAACTACCCATGTCATGCCTATTGATGATGAAGAGGATGATGATGATCACGATTTGGAATTCGCTGAAATGCGTGAACTTCCATTCTTTGGTGTACCAATTCCCGCCTCTAATCAAGCCGGGTCGTCCACCTCAGAAGAAGCTCCTAGTATGGTTTACTCCAATCCACGGATTCGTGAACATGACAGCAAGTGGACAAAGGATCATCCTATAGATTCTATTATTGGTGACCCTAATCGTCCGGTATCCACACGAAGTCAGTTACAAGAAAGTGCATTGTTTTGTCACTTTGATGCTTTTCTCACTGAAGTTGAACCTAAGACATGGCAACAAGCTTTTACTCAATCCTGTTGGATAGAAGCTATGCAAGAAGAACTTAACGAATTCATACGTCTTGATGTTTGGGAACTTGTCCCATGCCCGGATCAAGTGCAGTTACTCACTTTGATATGGGTTTACAAGGTGAAACTCGATGAGTTAGGCGGAATATTGAAGAACAAAGCTCGACTAGTAGCTCGTGGATACAAGCAATTATTGGGCATCGACTTTATGGAATCCTTTGCACCTGTTGCCCGTTTGGAAGTTATTAGACTATTCCTCGCTTATGCAGCCCATATGGATATGATTGTCTATCAGATGGATGTGAAGACGGCATTTCTTAATGGTGAACTCAAGGAAGAGGTCTATGTTCAACAACTGGATGGTTTTGTGAATCCTAATTATCCTAATCATGTGTACAAGCTTAAGAAGGCTCTCTATGGGTTGAAGCAAGCTCCTCGCGCATGGTATGATCTTTTGTCACAATTCCTCATTACGCAAGGCTTCGCTAAAGGCAAGGTGGATCCCACGCTGTTCATTCAGAAACGAGGTAAAGATATGATTATGGTACAAATATATGTTTGTTGGGTCTACTAGATGTAGATCTTGCAGCCTGTCATGACCGGTGAATGACTTCTGTAATCACAAGTCAAATCACAAAGAGACTCTATACACAATATGAATGTAAACTGTAAATGTAATCAATAAACTATAAAGACTTGATCCTTTCTAAGGATTTCTAATATTGATAAACACTAGAACTATGTTTTGTGAAGGTGTGTGTAACCCTTCTGCCTAAGGTTCCTTTTATACTACAAGGAAACCCTAATACATCATTAAAGAAAACGTGTAAAACTGATATGCATATCCTTTTCTAACATATCTCATGCATATCCTAACAGAATATTAAGTAAATAATAAAGTTTGACTTCGACTAGGACCAGGAGAAGGACTTGCTCCTACTACTACTAGGACCAGGAGGAACTACATACCTCCTAGTCTACCTATTACATATAACTATTACAATGGTCCTAACAATCCTCCCCTAAACTTGAATTTGACCTGTTGAGTTCAAGTTTCCTGAAAAACGTGCAAAGAAAGCCCGAGGATTGTATCAGCAAAACAAATAGCAGCATCAACAAGATAAGAATCAGAGTAACCGCCGCAACATGAAACACTAGAAGCTTCTCCAAAGCTTGTAACAAATCAGCATCGTGTTGAATCTTTTCAGCAACATGAGCAGATTTGATGAGCCTTTACCAAGTAGCTGCTCGCTCTTGGGCTAGCTAGTCATTCTGGTGGAATAAGCATCACCCTGTGAGACTAGAACCCAGCCCAACTCTTAGAACGTGAATCAATGGTGAGTGGGAGTACCCTGATGATTTTAGGCAAACCATCACAGCCGTCAACGGATTTGATGCGTCTTTACCAGAAGCCGTACCCCTCTGGACTCGCCAACTCTTAGCAATGAAGCATCGGTGAGTTGAACACCCTATAGCTTTAAGCAAGCTATTACAGCTATTAACGGATTTGATAAGATCTTTACCAAGAGCCGTACCCCCTTGGATTAGCCACTTTTCAGTCCAAGACTATGGCAAGTGAAAACCATCCAGTTTTGGATAACCTGGCAACCATCAACGGATTTGAGAATCGCACCAGGAGCCGTACCCTCAAGGTGAATCGACTTTTTCTTGTCGATTAGACATGGTAAGTTGAGAACCATTTGTTGTGTGGACCACGTCCAACACCAAGTGAAGCCAAAGACCAGTACAAGCACAAATCAGTAACCAGAAACCACAATGTTAAGCAGCCAAGGGATATTATTCACAAGTATAAAATCTAAACTGTGTTAAAAGTATAAGCAGATATTATATAAAAAGTATATTATTTTTTTATTTTTTTTTATGAATTGTTATATTATTTGTTGTTTTTTTTTTTTACTATAAAGAATGAAGTTCACCCATCACTGTACATATTGGTGAAAAGAATGAGAATAAGAACAAATGAACAAAAATACAAAACATAACCACTTACAACCCAAGCACATCACATACCAGAAGCAGCCTTCTTATCTGCTATCAACCGCGCCTGAATACGTTCTACCAATGCCGTGGCCATAGAGGACTCATTTCCAGATGGAGCAGTAGAAATTTGCAAGTGACTCGCCAACATCGCCTCCATCGAAGAAATAGTCAAAGGATACTCCACATCCGTCAGCATAAACACCATATGACCATATTCTAATTCCAACATATGAACACCACATCCGCATAGAGCTTCCAGCGCAGAATCTCCCATTGCGTTTAATCCTTCCATATGCCCGAAACAGGAGCATTAGGAGGAGCATCCAACATCAGCTTAAGATCAGCCCAGATACGCAGACCAGGCCATGAAGACACAGCCATTGGGTCAAAAGGCATACTAGAATCAACAAGTCCATACAACGCCATAAGATCCATACAGTCAGCCCAAGACAACACACCTTGCAAACCCGTTGCCAAACGCACAGACCCATCACTCAAAGTAATCCGATGAGATACGCCACCAGGAAGTGTTGTAGAACGCTCAACCGTATAACCAGTAATGTTCCCATTGCCCAAAGGTAAGTCAGAATCGCTATCAGAAGCTGCATCAATCAAATTCTCAGGATCCCGCTTCTCATAAGGGACTGTCTTACCATGGCGAACACGACGAGCTTGTTTCTGGCGAAGGGATCGTCTAGGTGTGGGATCACTAGGAGTAGATTCAACCTTTACCCTAACCTCAGCAGCAGCAGAAGAAGCAGTAGAAGTAGACACATGAATGTGCCCACCCAATGGATCAATATGAGTTGCATCAGAAGTAGGATTTGGTTGAGGTCCAGGAACTGGTGGTGAAGGAGATGGCACATCAGGTGTAGTAGCAGTAGTGGTGGTGATGGTAGCAAAGATGGTTGGTGGAACTTGTGTGGTGGTGGTCGGAACAGGTGTGGTGGTAGAAGCATGAGTGTTGGTCGTAGTATCAAAGGTGGTAGTAGCAGGACCAGCAGTAGAACCCAAAGGAGCAACCAAAGGAGAAGTAGAGATACCAACAGTAGTAGCACCAAAACCAGATGGACTAGCAGCAGAACCAGGAGTGGGTGCAGATGAAAGACCAGTAGAAACAGTAGGCGTAGAAGAAGTCACACCACGAGGATGGTAAATAAATCTTTCCGGAATCGGTTGACTCTGACGCTTAACCATCTTTTCATAAAGAGCCTTGAGCTCATCAAAAGTCAAAGCCCGCACCCAGTCCCACTTCCAAGGAGCATTAAAATGAGCAGCAAACTGATATTTCACATAACGTTGCATCTGCTTGCGCTCCTCAGTCCGAGATAAAGGTCTGTTCTTTCTCTGTTCCTTAAGTTTGGCAGCAAGAGCCAACTGATGCTTACGCATCAACACCATAGCCCTCGGAATACAATTGTGCTCATCAACATCATCACCCAAAAGATCTGTAAACTGAGCATAATCACGGGTGAGAACAGTCAAAACTTGCATCCATTCACTATCACTCCAATGCATGGCATCGTGCTGAATTTGTTCACGCCTCCGCTTTCGAAGCTCTTCCTCAGCAGCCCTATCAGCTTCATCAATCTCGGCTTGAACCCTACGAGCAGCCTCATCACCTAGCCTTTCCTCCTCAAGCTGGCGACGGGTACGCTTGCGAGATGGGGATGGAGCATTAGTCATTGGGGCCTTGCCCTTCAAATCATGAGAGGGACCAGCATGAGAACCAGCAGCAGGATCAGAATCACCACCCATAGAAGTGGGAATAGCACCAGGAGAAGGAACACTGGAGGACGTCGGAGGAACCGGCAAATCATCATAAACTTTATCAGCAAAGGCAGCCTTTTCCAATAATGTCAAACCATCCTCAACATTCTCCATACCCTCCTCATCAGAATCTGAATGTATCACATGCTTCTTGCGACGCCGTTGCTGAGTTTCCAACGCTTTGATACGATCAGCCAGAGGAAGAACAAATTCCCTAGTAAGTTTCCGATGTTGGTTCAAATCAGCTTCCAAACAAATCATCCGCTCATGGTACCTGCGCATAAGATCAAGTAAAGATATAAGTGTAGTAGGCTCCTCCGCCTGCCCACCAAGAGAACTTGGATCAGGGAAAGCGTCATTCGAGCCCGAAGCAGCATTTGGGTCAACCTGTGGAGTACCAGCACCAAACGGTGTATCAGTCGAGTGTGGGGCAGGACTAGGAGGTGGAGTCTCCACAAATGGAGACTTGTGTGGGACTGAAGAAGGACTAGCCTTGGAAGGAATGGTTTTTCAACCACCACCTCTTCAACCAGCTCCTCCTCAACCAGAGGAGTGGCACCAGTAGTAGGAGCCTCCTCCTCCATGGGGTCATCATCAATCACAACAAATTCAGGAGCCTCCTCTTCACCAATAGGACCCTGAGCCAATCCCAACATGGCCTCGGTCAGGGGCCTCCATTCCCCAGTAAACCCATTGACCATATTGTAATACACCTTTGCTGTAAGCTTAGACGGCACATGCTCAGTCCTATCACGAGGAATGCAAACTAGAATTTGCTGAAGAAACCTAGGGTACATAAGAAACTTCTTTTTCGAACCAGCATTAGACAAATTACTAACCATCCCCTCAAATAGATAATGAGAAAAGTTAAAAACTCTACCCTGGGCTAAGCAAATAAGACTAGTAGCCAAAGGAGTAGGGAAAGCATCCCAACTCCCAGACTTGGGACTCATACAATGGATTAGAAAGTGGACCAGAAGCTTCCATTGGGGGGAAAACCTATTTTTCTGGAAGTGAAACTTCCCCCCATGTTCGTAACCTAAAGCAGCCATCCCCTCCAATACTTCCGAATTGGGAATGGATTCAACACCACCCTCATCCTGAAGATGAAGAGAAGAGCGAATAGAAGCCTCAGTCACCACATATGCACGTCCATCTATGGTAACATGGAGTGCACGTGGGCGACCAACCACGTCCACAAGTCGAGCAGACGCCCAAAACTGTCTAATGACACTATCATATATGGTGGGACATACAGTAAATGCAAACCTTAGGTTGGATGCTTCAATGTAATCCAGGATGTCAGCAAAATGTTCACGATGGGGACCATCACCCAGATAAGCAACTCGGTTGTGAGCAGGTTGGTAAGCAAGAGCAGCCATGGATAGTGATGAATTGATGGAAGAGGGATTGTGATTAGGGTGAAGATAGTAGGAGCGGTTTTGTGTGTGTGTTTAGTGTAATGAGTGAGTCAAGGGTGTACTTTGACCATAAATAAAGAAAGTGGTAACTGTTTATTGACCCCTATTAATGGGGGGTTGCCCTTTCAAATTAAACCATAATTGCCTAGTAACCACTTGCCCTTTTTAACATAATTACCAACCCCCAATTTACCATACTTAATTAAAAATATAAATACCAGGATTGGGATCGTTGACCAAAAGTCAAAGCACACAATGGTCAGACCAGGAGCAAAACGTGATTAACACAGGACAAAAGGAATGAATAGTGTGCCAGACCAGTACCAGGAGCCAAACACCACTTGACATGGAAGGATTTTAAACCACCAGAAGCAACCAATTATGACTAGAAGCTGACCAAAGAGGACCAGAAGCCAGTCATGTAAGGCCATATCCACCATAAGAGAGCAAAATCCTCCATCAAAAGCACCACACACCATCAGAACCAATAAACTATGTTGTTAAAATCTATCAATACATTAATCTACCTTAATATGTACACAAAGCCTCCCCTTAGGCTTTGCCTCCCCTTAGGCTTTGCCTCCCCTCAATCCTAGACCTCAAGGATTGACCATCCCAATATGAACCACCAAGTGGTTAAACCGAGGACCATCAAAAGCTTTAGTCAGCAAATCAGCAACATTGTCATCCGTATGAACTTTAAGAACCTGTATCAGCTTCTTCTCATTGGCATCCCGTATAAAATGATGCCGAATCTCAATATGCTTCGTCCGCTGATGAAAAACAGGATTCTTCACAATGCAAATAGTGCTTTGATTGTCAATAAAAATTTTGGTATTCATAAAATTGAAACCATAATCCAACATCTGATTTTGGATCCACAAAACTTGTCCACAACAACTAGCAGCCGCAACGTATTCAGCTTCTGTTGAAGAAGTAGCTACGATTGTCTGTTTCTTACATTGCCATGAAATAAGTCGACGACCCAAAAATTGACAACCACCAGTAGTAGACTTCCTGTCATTATTAGCACCAGCATAGTCACTATCACTATAGGCTTCTAGAACAAAAGGAGATTCTCTAGGATACCATAGACCCAATTTAGGTTGGGCCTTGATATACTTGAAAATCTTCTTCACGGCATTTAAGTTCGAAACCGTTGGAGTCACCTGGTGTCTAGAACAAGCACTTACTGCAAACATGATGTCCGGACGTGATGCAGTCAAATACATGAGGGAGCCAATCATAGACCTGTACATGTGAACATTTACCGGGGGGTCTGGCTCATTCTTAAGTTTGATTTTAGCAACTTCATAAGGAGTTGCTGCTGGTCTAAGAGGATCCATGTCAAACTTCTGAAGAATCTCATGGACATATTTATCTTGACTGATGAAAATCCCATCCGATTGTTGCTTGACCTGAAGACCAAGGAAGAACGACAGTTCGCCCATCGCACTCATCTGAAATTGGCCTTGCATCAAGTGTTCAAACTCATCACACCATTCCTTCCTAGTAGAACCAAAGATAATGTCGTCCACATAAACCTGAACAAGGATAATGTCCTTGGTATTTCTCCGAAGAAATAGTGTTTTGTCAATAGTACCTCTTCTATAGCCATTCTTTAACAAGAAAGTTGAAAGACGCTCATACCAAGCTCTAGGAGCCTGATGTAACCCATAAAGAGCCTTGACCACCTTGTAAACTTTCTTGGGATGAAGTGGATCAACAAAGCCCTTAGGTTGAGTGACATACACCTCCTCATCAATTTTGCCATAGAGAAATGCACTCTTGACATCCATTTGAAACACCGTAAAGCCCACATAAGAAGCAAAGGCCAAAAACAGACGAATAGCCTCTATCCTTGCAACCGGAGAAAAAACTTCAGTATAGTCAATGCCCTCAATTTGAGTGTGTCCTTGTGCGACAAGCCTAGCTTTATTCCTTACGACAATTCCCCGTGCATCCTTCTTGTTCTTGAGAATCCATTTGGTATTGATAGATGTCTTTCCATCTGGTAAGTCAACCAGAACCCAAACATTCTGAAACAAGAATTGCTGCATTTCCTCCTGCATAGCCTCCACCCAACTTTGATCCTCAAGAGCATGAGAAACAGACCTAGGTTCCACCTGTGAAAGAAAACAAGCAAACAAACAGTGTTGAAAGTCCGTATGATTATTACGCTTTTGATCCTCAATATAGCCCAAAAGAGCATGATGCTCAGACGAGGCCTTCTGCTGCATTCTGCGTGTCTTGACAGTAGAACCAGGATCTCCAATAATTTGAGTGGTAGGATGATCTTTATATGATTGCAAGACTGGATTGGAAGAAACCTCCACTTCTGGTGCCAAGTTGTTGAGATCACCAACAAAGCATCATATGAAGCATTTTGGAAAATCCCATCTACTGGTTGTTTGTGAATATCATCCACCTTGGTAGAAGACTTCTTTTGATGGTTCCCCAAATCAGAAGGACTGGAGAAACGAGTATTGGAAGCAGTCTCACTAGCCGGAGTATCAGTAGGTGATAATCTAGCACTAGGAGCAAAAGCTGGAGTACTAGGAGCAACTTTGTCAGTAGGGTCAACCAAGGGAAACTCAAAGCTACCTTGAGCAGCGACTTTAGTAGCTTCTTGTTGTTGTTTGAGAAGAGTGTCAAGAGCTTCTTGGGAATCCTGTACATCCAATGGAGTTGCATCACTAGGAGGAGTAGGAGAAACTGTGGTGGAATAGGATGGTACCACAAAAATGTCATCCTCATCATCTGAATCAGAAACACTAGAAGGAACACCAGTACTAGAAGTGGCAAACACTTGTGATCCTGCATCATGGTTAGTTTTGAAACGAAAATATCCTAACGAATCACTAAGATAATCAAGATCAAAATACCATTCTGGACCTTTGCCTTGGATGTTTGACTTCTCCTCAAAATACCTGAGATTAATAGTTTCAATGATCCGCTTGGCTTGAAGATTGTAGACACGATAAGCCCGAGAATGAGCTGAATATCCCACAATGTATCCTTCATCTGCCTTGCCATCAAACTTCCCCAAATAGTCACTAGTATTCAGAATGGTGACTGGACACCCAAAAGGCTTCAAATGAGCAATATTTGGAACTTTGCCCGTGAGCAGCTCATATGGAGTCTTCTTGTGAGGATTGGTAATAGAAACCCGATTCAAAACATAACTTGCAGTATTAACAGCTTCTGTCCAGAACATGGTAGGAAGCTTGGAATCGGCAAGCATAGTTCTTGCTGCTTCTATTAGTGTCCTGTTCTTTCTTTCTGCCATACCATTCTGTTGAGGAGTCCTTGCAGCACTATAATCTCTTTTGATGCCCTTAGCATTGCAAAGTGCGATGAGGCCTTTATTTTTAAACTCGGTTCCATTGTCGCAACGAATACCTTTAACTTTCTTAGACAACTGGTTCTCTATCAGAGTAAGAAAATCTCTAAGAATTGAGTAGGTCTCACTCTTGGCAGCCATGAAGAACACCCACGTAAACCTGCTATATCCATCAGTTACCACCAGACAGAATTGCTTGTGGTCAATGCTTCTAATAGAAGTAGGACAAAATAAGTCCATGTGTAGTAGCTGCAATGGTTCAGTAATTAGACTAAGAGCAGTAATGGCCTTGAAGGATGCTTTGTGCTGTTTGCCTTTGCTGCAGGCAATACAATTTATATCATTTTGAAACGTCTTGGGAGGTAAACCAGAGACCAGATTTAGATTTGCAAGTTTGTGAATGGTCTTTAAGTTCACATGCCCCATCCTTCGGTGCCATTTAGTGGCTTCATCTTCTGAGGCTTTAGCAACTAGACATGCTAGTTGACCAGTAGGGTTGACTTCATTCAGCTTGATGCTATAGAGATTGTGTCTTCTAGGGATTCTGAGTAAAACTTGTGAGTCATCCGGAAGCTGAAAGTCTTTGGAAAGCACAAGTGCATCAGTATCGGTGAAGAGAACAAACTGCTTCTTGTCACAAATCTGAGAGACCGATATCAAGTTGAAGTGTTGAAGTGCTTCCACATAGTAGACCTGCTCAAAATTTAGATTAGGAGTCTTGATCGTTCCTTTGCCAGTGATTCTGCCTTCACCCCCACAAAAATAGACCTTGCCTCTATGAAATGGTACAAAGTTAGAGAGAAGACTTTTATTGCCAGTCATGCTCCTGGAGCAACCACTATCAACAATGCCTAGACTAGGATCCTGGTATGGAGTAACCTACAACAACAAGATAAAAAAAAATTGCAAAAGTTAGTGTCTTAAGGGGACCCAAACCTTTTCAGGTTTGAGCCTGCCTTGTGGATCTTTAGAATAGTGCCAAGAAGATTGATGAGATCCACCGTTGTTCCTTGGTTGCCTATGCATCAATTGGGGATTATTATTTGACCAAGGACAACCTGCTGAGGGCTTAACAGCAGTTCCCAAATTTCCCAAACCAAAATACGTGTGGTCCAAATTATCTGGATATGGATTAAAATTTTGAAAATAATTACTGGTTGTTTGGAATCCACTATTTCTCCAATAATCAGAAGCTAAAGGAGAGGACACTCGAGAAGAAGTAAACGTTGGAGCACTAGGATTAAGTCTTCTAAAAGCATATGGGGCAGCTCCTGGTGGACCAGGAGCAGGAAATGCATGATTAACAGAAGCATGTGTGTCATAATAATCACAATATTTAATTAAATGGAAGGCACTGCCACAAACAAAACATGTTTTGAAAGACCTTTTATTAGAATGAGATTGTTTCATACTGCCTACTTTATTACACACAATTCTAGGATAAACATTCTTCCTAGGACTCAATAAACTAGGACCAGACACACTTGACTTAACAGCAACTCTTTCTTCACACTTCCTAGCACCAGTAGCAGCATGATCATTCAACTTGGAACTTGTAGGTCTTGACTCTTCACTTGAACCACTAGATGCAGAGTCACCGGCTTTGTCACTGAAAGTACATGAGACAAAGTCATTAGTATTAGTATAACTTGTTGGGGACTCAAGCATCTGTGATCCATCCAAGTCATTATGCCATGAATTGGGCATAAAAGTTCCAGTAAGAGGAGGAGGGACAGCATGCATTTCTGCTGCTGGTTTAAACCTATTGTAACTAGGTTTTCCCTCATCCTCTTTGTCGGCATCAAAGACACTTGAAAAAGATAAATCAAATACATCTTCTGAATCAATATATTTTTCAAATCCTAAGCCTCTTTTAGTTCTGCCAGACATGCTACTATCAATTAATTTTGAAAGATTTTTAGGTGCCTTTTGCCATTTTTCAAATCTTAGCATTGTAGCATCTAATTTAGCTTGCATCTCCTCTTTTTCTTTGATACTAGCATCTCTTTCTGTTCCTGTATATTTAAGCATATTTTTCGTGTTTTCTAAATCAATGCTTAGTATCCTGATTTTATCCTCATACGCACGTTGTGTATCTTGTAACCACCTCTTTTGTTGTTCCAAAGTATTTAATGAAGCCTTATAGGCTTGAACCTCTAAAAAATACTTATCATTTTGATCATTTACTTCATTAAATTGGGACAACAATTCTGAGTATTTATCATGACAACCAAGAGGACAATGTTGTACCTGAGGTGAGATGCCCATAAGAGCAAACTCGTCTGCTTCTTCTGCATCAGAGAGATTCCCAGCAATCATTGCAAACACGTCAGTTGAGGACTCAGCTGATTCCAGAGTAGAAGCCTGATGATCATTCCAGTTGACCATAGAGTCAACAGATACCAATGCCTTCCTGTCATCTTTTATCTCCTAAACCTTGAAAGCGGAGTACCTGCTCTTCTCCTGATAATTCTTGCTAGGGCACTCCCTTGCAAAGTGACCCTGTTGCTGGCAGTTATAGAATCGCACCTTGCTTCTATCGAATCTTGCTGGCTCCCGAGGGTTGTAATTAAATTTCCTTCCTGCTTTCTTCTCAAATTTGTGAACCCTAAGAGTAAGCATGGCCATCTGCCATTTAAGATCCATCTCATCCAGGTCAAGTTTATCGACCTGTTTGAAGTCATCAAAAGCAAGTTGTTGTTCAGCATTAACATCAGCCACAAAAGAATGAAGAACAGCTTCTACCATACTACCAGACTTGGCAGTAGGATCAGGAGCAGAAGTATGATGGAAAGTGTGCTGAGAGGACACAATATTGCTTGGGCTACTTGCATATGACATAGGACTGGATGCCATAGAACTCACAAAGGCCGAGTTAGCAGGAGTGGGAAAAGAGTCGCTTGAAAAGCCTCTCACATGAGGTTCAAAAGTTCTGAGCTTATGAAACAAATCATCAAAGCTGAGATAGTCAAGCCCACCTTTGGCTTTGAGAGAGAGATCACCACCTGATTCCATGAGTAGGGTAAGGCTTTAAGAAACCTTGCATTAATATCACCATCATCAGGCTTTGACCGAAGTTGATTCAACTGGCTCAATATCTTCTGGAACCTATCATACCCTTGATTTAGACCTTCAGTTTCTGAGATTTTGAATTCTGTGAATTCATCTCTCAGCATGGACCTTCGCATTTTCTTTGACTCCTCATTCCCACCGAACCTTGCTTTTATGCCATTCTATATCTCTCTAGCATCATCCAAATGGTAGAAGTCACCCATGTGATCTTCAGGAAGAGATTGAAGCAAAATTGTTTTTGCTTTTACCTCCTTCTGAATAGCTATGATTTCCTCATGAGATTTAGGGTCAAGAAGGGTAATATTACCATTCTTGTCTCGTCCAGTAAGCTTCCTGTTGTTCCCATTCAGAATGATCTTCCAAAGATCTTGATCAGTGTTGGTGATCCACTATTCCATCTTCATTGCCTAGTTATCATATTCACCCTTCTTCAGAAGAGGGAATTTACCATTCGTGTTAGAGACCGTAGCCAGGATCTGCTAAGGTTGCACAATTTTAGGAGTGCTGTCTTCTCCTGTTTGAGTAGAAGTTGAGGCAGACATAATAAAAAAATGTCAGTAAAAAGAAAACTTGATTCTTCTTGTATAGAGACCCTCCCAGGCTCTGATACCACTTGTTGGGTCTACTAGATGTAGATCTTGCAGCCTGTCAGGACCGGTTAATGACTTCTGTAATCACAAGTCAAATCACAAAGAGACTCTATACACAATATGAATGTAAACTGTAAATGTAATCAATAAGAACAGAATAACTATAAAGACTTGATCCTTTCTAAGGATTTCTAATATTGATAAACACTAGAACTATGTTTTATGAAGGTGTGTGTAACCCTTCTGCCTAAGGTTCCTTTTATACTACAAGGAAACCCTAATACATCATTAAAGAAAACGTGTAAAACTGATATGCATATCCTTTCCTAACATATCTCATGCATATCCTAACAGAATATTAAGTAAATAATAAAGTTTGACTTTGACTAGGACCAGGAGCAGGACTTGCTCCTACTACTACTAGGACCAGGAGGAACTACATACCTCCTAGTCTACCTATTACATATAACTATTACAATGGTCCTAACAATGTTGATGATATTATATTTGCAGCCTCGACCCAAACCTTATCGGATGAGTTTGGGACTCATGTCTTCCAAGTTTAAGATGTCAATGATGGGCAAGGTATCATTCTTCTTAGGTCTTCAGATATCTCAGAGTCCCAGAGGCATCTTTATCAATCAATCCAAGTATGCCCTTGAATCACTTAAGAAGTATAAGATGGAATCTTGCGACCCCGTGGATACTCCAATGGTGGAACGAACTAAGCTTGATGCAGATCCACATGGAGTTGCCGTTGATCTGACACTTTATCGTGGAATGATCGATACTCTTCTGTATATCACAGCCAGTCGACCTGATCTTCAGTTTGCTATATGTATGTGTGCCAGGTATCAAACTAGGCCTACTGAGTTACACTTAGCTACTGTTAAAAGGATCTTTCGATATCTTAAAGGAACCATTAATCGGGGACTTTGGTATTCGAAGGACTCTTCTATTGCACTAATGGCATATGCAGATGCGGATCACGCGGGTTGTCAAGATACAAGGCGTAGCACGAGTGGAACTTTGCAACTACTAGGAGATCGATTAATCAGTTGGGCATCGAAAAGGCAGAAAAGCGCTGCAATTTCAAGTACGGAAGTAGAATACATAGCTATGTCCGGTTGCTGTGCTCAAATTCTTTGGATGAGATCGCAATTAACCGACTATGGTCTAGGTTTCAATTAGATTCCAATGTACTGTGACAACAAGAGTGCAATTGCCTTATGCTGCAACAACGTTCAATTCTCCCGGTCGAATCATATTGACATTCGCTACCACTTCATCAAGGAGCAAGTGGAAAATGGAGTAATAGAGCTTTACTTTGTCCGATCTGAGTATCAATTGGCGGATATTTTCACGAAGGCTTTAGATCGCGCTCGAATTGAATTTTTGGCCGACAAGCTAGGAATGAGAACTTTCTCGCCTGAGACTCTAAAGGAACTAGCAGATGAAGCGAAAGAATAGTCTTGGTAAAACTATTCTCCGTATTCTTGGTGATCATCTGTATATATTGTTTATATTTTTATCCACAAAAGCAAAATACAAAAATATAAAACCATATAAAAACCATAAAAATTGAAAAATCTAGAAAAATCCAAAAGTATTTTTAGTTTATTTTTTTAAAGGCATGTCTTTTGGTATGATAATATTTACGGCCTTAGAAATGTTGATTAATATCGACACGGCGCCATAAATAGAGTTCGTACGAAAGTTGTAAATATTTCATAAAACATGCCTAAATGGCTTGTAGTTATTTCAGACTGCAACCCGGTTTTCATATTAAAGTCAAGTATTTCTTATGAAAGCTTTGGCTCACAACGGTAATTAATTTTCTCGGGCAAGGTTTACTTGATAACTTGGTCTAACACAAATCTATGTACGCCTCAGTGCATTTATTTGTTAAAACAAGAGAAGTCTTGTTTTTATGAAGCTATCATCTCTACAACCATAGCAATCTACAATTGGTATCTACATACTCGACGATGCGACTACTCAACCGACGACTACAGCTCTTTCAATAGAACACGGGTCAATAATTGAGGGGGAGCAATTGTCAAGCATTCAGAATCTTCGATGCCGAACGTGCCTAGTTCACAAGTTGGTGTCAAGACAACAATATCAATCGTACATGTGGTGTCAAGAGATGACTTCAGATGTGACGAGTCGACCAACATATGCTGACAAGAACCATTTGATCTTATCATATGATGTTCTCATCTATCAGGTCCAACCTTGTCAATTCTTGTTTAATATGGTGAATATGTGATCATGTTACAAATCGGTATCATATCTCATACGTTTGGAATCATGAAGATTAAACGGACTTGCATTTTTCTTCCCAAAACCTTTGTTAAAACTTCATTAAATCAATTGATATTAAAAACATCGATTGGGTTAATATTTTTAATATGGGGGAGAAAATGTGATTTAATATGGGATATTATCACAAATGGTTTGACTTAATGTGCTGGCTCATCCCGACATGTGCGAAATGTTTTCGAATATCGTGGCATATGTTAAGGGGGAGCAAAATGGATTTGCTATATCAAAATGGATTTTCATGGTGACATATACTTACCCAAAACCCATTTATTTCATGACGATGAAGATTGTGGTGACATAAGGATGGTAGGATAGGTTAAGTCCTATGATTCTTCCAGAACCGGAGGAATCTTCCCAAGGACATTCCATAGCCAGAAATAGTAGTCCTTAGGAAAGATGGAGAAAGATTGTGAACGTAGCTGAATGCCGACCAAGTACTTAAGTTAGCACTGGAACAATCACAACAAGGTGCTAGTTATGACGTATTGGTAAGCATTGAAGGGGTTGAAGAATGAAAAAGAATTGTAATGATAAAGGGTGTAAAGAAAGAAGCCCTCCTTACAACCTTAGGCAGAAACCGGGTCAACACATATGTTATTGAGATCATTTTAATGATGCTCGATATTGAAGACAGACATCATGGACCCAGTGATGCAATGCACAACCCATCCCAGCTAACTCAGATATCTCTCAAAAGGTATTTGTTTTAATCACACGGAGACAACGCATTATCTATTGATTTATTCACTCCGAATAAATTGGTATTGAAATGGTGGCACTCCTCTCCAGCCTCTGATCACTGAAATCCAAAGTGCACGATCGAGTCTAGAGCCAGTTGAGATCATCAAATATCTCATTAGGATACACTTTCATATTTCCTTGCTTCTTCACACACTGTGAAAAGTAAGAAAGATTTCAAGAGTCCTACGCAAAATCTTCATGATCTTGCCTGAACATCCGAGTAATACGAAAGTATTTACAATGAAGATGGAAATCCTTCTTGAGCGAACCTCAAAAAGCTCATGGTAGGTAACTTGTGCGATTCTTTATGAATCAAACTTGTGATAACTGGAAAGCAACAGTGGTTTAATTCTTAAATGAATTTAAACACGTTCCAGGCCTCTACGCAAAATCTTAGTGAACTTGCCAGAACACTCAGAGTGATACCTTAGTGTTCACAGTGATGAGTGTAAATCCTTCTAGTGTTAATCTCAAACAGCACGTGGTAGGTAACTTGCAAGATTCTATACGAATCAAGCTCGTGACAACTGGAAAGCAACGATGGTGCGGTTCTTAATTGAATTTCACTTGTTCCAGGAACATGAATTGACGGCTTCAAATCATGCGGATATTATTATCTAAATGATTCACTCTTTATGTTCGCAGTCAGCTTTGGACGGTCGAATAAAGAGAACGGGTTTACCCGCGAAATCCTGTCAGGAAGTTACTTAATTGAAACTATCCGTCACGGGTACGATATCTAATATCGTCCAACGGTCTTCACCGACCGGAGGTAAAATGCTACCGAATTAGAATGAAATGTTCAAAGCCATTTCATTCGTGTCTACTTATGTTGCGGCATTTGAAGACGGTGGCGTTGCGGAATCCAAGAAGAAGTCGTCCCCGCATGCTTATACTTTATGCACTTAATACCTCATCTAATTCAAGAAAGCCTAAAAGTTAAGTCTTCCGGTGTATCGAACTCTGAAGCTTTCAAGAATTACGAAGGTATAAGTATGTGGGACATGGTGTCACGAGGAGGCGAAGATCACAAGTGATGGATGCACAAGATCAAGGCAAGAGATTAATGCTAAAGATTGATATCAAAGATCACATCAGCATGTTCACCAGAAAAGAAAAAGAAAAGAAAGACGAAGACTACGAGCTCAAGACAAGCATAGTATGCTAGGTTTATTTCATTATTGTAACTCGGGTAACGCCCTTGTTTGGAGTGACCTCCCTTAGGGGGAGATTGTTGGAAATACGTTTTACGTATTAAGAAGGATCGGTCACTCCATTAATAGTCCATGTAATAGTTCGTAGTTTAGTTAACTTTCTTTATTTAACAAACAAGAACAAGTCTAGCCTACAACATGTGTAGGCCGGCCCAAATGTAAGCCCAAGCCCATGACAAGGGCTTGGGTATATAAACCCTCTCCTTTGATGGAGAGGGTGGTGTGGTTAATCATTTTTCACATAGTTCTCTTTAAGTTTCTCTCTCTAAAAGTGTGTAATCCACCATCTTTCTATCTCTTTCTCTCTCTAAAACATAAGCAAGATTTACATATCCTACAACATAACTATATATGCCGCAACTTTAGAATAAATATGGAATTTGTTAGTAAATTGAAAGCGTCATAAATTGGTTAAAAGCTAATTAAATGGCAACAAACATTTGTTCACTTGCGCTATATCTAATTTCCTTATGAAGCATTTTGAAAAGTTATTAAAAGAATACTCGAAATAAGTTGAGTTATTTTGCATCCTTTTTTTTTACTTACAAGCAATGGGACTAATCCTAGTCATTCTTTACCTAAGATTAAATCTTATAAAAAAAACACTGAAGGGTTATTTTTGGCAAAATGTCAAAAAATTGCAAAAAAATCGACGGATGCACTAAAATTGTAAATTTTCTGAACTGATTTTTATCAACGGTGATATTTTACTAGCGAAAAATAATTAAATATCATTGTTGAAAAAATTATTTTATCACTGGTGATATTTCATTATTTTTTCACTAGTGAAATATTACCATTGATAAAAATCAGTTCGAAATACAACTTTAATCCATCCGCCCAATTTTTTAAACTCTTGTACTTTTTGGAAAAAATGATCCCTCCGTATTTTTTTCTAAATCTTACATTAATCCCCACCTTTAGATCAAACCAAAGTGGATGGTGGGGATTTGTCCCCCTGCTTGTGAGAAAAAACAAGATTGCATTTAAACTTTTCTATACTTGAAATTTCAAGTTACTTCTATTAATGCGTTGTGTACAACTAACACAAGCCTAGAAAACTCCTAGCAAAATTTAACACCTCATTAATACAAGCATAATTTAATACTCACATTAAAACTAATTAATACTACATAATAATTAATACACAATTAAAAATTAAAATAATTAATACTACTTAATAATATATAATTAAAACACCCCATTACTTAAAAACACAAGTACATATACACATTTTATAACAACTAAAAGCATATATCTACAAAAGTATACATATGTTGTCTACCTAATATGATAGTGTATATAGTTTTTAAAACATGACCGTGCAAATGGGTTCAACCGAAAACCAGAGTCACCATGAGTTCGGTTAGCCAGTTACATAAAGTTACCCAAAACTCAAATTTTCATTTTTCGAGATGTCATTGTAAGAAAAACGTAAAATTAAAATTAAGGTTTCGAAAATTATGTTACAGGGTACCCGCCGCCGCAACGCGCGATAACTCTGCTATCTATACTACTACATATTAACACCTTCTATTTTTAGAAACTTTGAAAAATCAACTTACAACCCTATATGCATATATACATGTATATAAATATAATTAGAAAATAATTCATACATAATTTAATACTTATTATTATAACTAATTAATACATATGTATAGACGAAATGTACAATAATTTACAAAGTTTGCCAGTTGATTATTATTATAACTAATTAATACATATTTATAATCAGTGAGTTTTAACTAATAAACTAAAATAATTTACAAACTTCTAAAGCTTGCCACATTAAAAATCCCATCAATGCCATACCATATATAGACGAAATGTACAATAAAATAATGCATTATTTTCAAATTGTAAAACATAAAATTCGGACCTATAGAACGCTTCAATGAGATTCTTATATATGGCAATATTCCTCAATACTTCCTCAATACGATTGTTTAACCAAATTTTATTTTTGTAAATCATTAAAACTTCAGTTTCAAACTCCCAATTAATGTAAATCTTCCTCAATACGATTTCACACAATAAGTTAATCTTCATCTACACAAATGATTTTCATTACACACCGATTCAAAAATCATCAATCCATTATACATCGATAAATCAATCAAGCAAAAAATATTTAGGATTTTCAATGTGACAGTAATTAGTTGGTGTTAACACTGGTGAATTGGTAAGTATCCATTTAATTTCAATATTTAGGATTTTGAATTATTTGTTACAAGTTACATTTATTTTGTTTCGATTCAAATATCTTATGTTATAATTTGTTTGTGCTTAATGAGAACAGTAAAAAAATTGTTGTTCATGCGTTATGTGGATTTGGTTTTCTTAATCTCTGAATTAGTTCCGATTCAAATTAAATGTATGAGTTAGGGTTTTGCAAATTAATCCATTTAATTTGTATCATAACACGTATTTTTAAATATTTCGTTTCATTAATTATTTCGTTCACATAGCCTTTTTTATTATGTTTTTTTGCAGGTCTGATGAGTGGATATTTTTGGGTGGTGATATCAAAAACTCAAACAGCTTATGGTTCGTAGTTTCTGATGATGGTTATTTATGTTGCAGATTTGTTCCGGTGATAAGATAAATTATGTAAAATGATGACCATGAAAGGTAGTTTCAATTATCTTCAACTTTTGGCAATTATCGTCTTTTTTTCTTATTGTTTTCTGACTACATTCTTAATTCAATTTATTTTTAATTATTATCATAATTAAAAACCCTACTGGCGGAAATTAGGTTGTGAATATAGGATTGTGATGTTTAGTTGTTATATAGGATAGACGATTATAAGCGATTATGCCATTATGAATAAGTGACGTTTAGACGTTACGTATGTTGTTTGATGATTCGATGGATGCGAGCTTTGAATTTCATTTTGATTCGATAGTGAAATTAGTAGACTATCTAATGAAGATAATATGGTGTTAGAAGAAAGGGTAGTGTTTTGAGTTGGTGTTTTGCGATTATTATGTTTGGATATTAACACTCGAATAAGTAAGTTGTTTTTTGAAAATAAGAAGAAAGTGGAAGTTATGATAGTGTTTTAAGTTGGTTTGTGAATATAGCATTGATGATGTTTAGAGGTTGTTTAGGATCGACGGGTTATAAGCGATTATACCATTATGAATAAGGGATGTCTGGGCTAAGGCTGTTAATTTTGCCATCACGAATAAGGGACTCTGAGTGGATTGCTTATCGTTTTCTTTTTAGCTTAAGTTGTTTTATAGTTAGATATCATGGTCTAAAGGTGTTAATTTTGTACCGATGATCACATTGAAATTAATCGGTCCGAACATGCTTATAAATAAGTTATTATTTTATCTTTTTCGTCTTTTTTTTCTTAAATAATAGGAATTAATTAAAATTTGGGGATTTTAGTATGATTAGTTTAGAAATAATGCAGAGAAAAGTTGTTCATAAGGATGTTCAGAGGAAAAGGAAAGTGTCCGGACCGACACAATAGATAAAGCTACATAGGAAGCATTGGTTGGAGTTCAAGAAAATCATGTTTTATCATATACTATAGATACTCAGTCACGTCTTCCTTCGGTAAATGCTGGACATTGGATGCTCACTGGTGGCAATTTCAGGTAACTCGCAAGTTCATAGACGTTTACATATCGTGGTTTTATGCTTATGTTATTTTGTGCATGTTTTACCCTAAACTACATGCATGTATATATCCTTTTAACATTAAAATATACATATGTTGAGTTTTAAGTACATTAGATATTCCTTATTAGCTATATACAACATAGGGATGAGCATTCTGACTCGAATCTCGAAATTAAACCAGAACCGTACCGATTAACCGGTACCGAATCCCGTTTGGGACGATAGCGGGACTACAAAGTAAGGTGAAAAAAAAATTGGGACCACTAATTTGGGACCGGACCGGTACCAAATCGGAAAATTCTAAAAACCAGATTTCCCGGTACCGGTACCAATACCCGTACCGGTACCGGTACCGTACCTGTACCGATACCTGAATTCCGTCTGGTACGGTATCGGTACCACTAATTTATGCTCGGGACATATTCGGTACCACTAATTCGGGACAGGTTGGTGACGGGACCGATACCGTGATCATCCTAATACAACATTATCCCATTTTTAAGAATTAGATGGTGAAGAGGAAATGCAAGAAAATAAGCAACAGGTCATGCTCAATTGACAAATGTATGGCATGCTTCAGGTACAAAACTACGCAGACGATTGGCAACATAAGATAATCACTCCCATATACAATCTTTGCAGTGGAACTAAACGCGCAGGTCAATTATTCCATCTCTTGCAAAGCTATTTTATCATCATTAGCTAAAGCTGCACAACTTCCATCAGATCAAGTTGCACCTCAGCCTTACCAGTTGTTAGAAAAGTTGTTAGAAATATATGTACCTAAAATTGATATGATGTTATTTTGAAAGTTCTTTATGATGGATTGATTACTACACCAGTAAAGCTACTTTATCAGCAGAGATTGGATTGTTGCAGTTTAAACATGTATCTTTTATTTGGGTCTTTACCATGAATCATGATGAATGTTGTAGATATTTGATGTTCATTTTACTGATGATGAATATTACATATATTTAATTTGATTATCATTACATGGCAAGTTAAGGCTTATTATTTACATTTCACTCTATGTACATTCATGCAAGTTTGCAACTCTTCCTTTTTATATGTATTTTTATTTAATCTACTTTGAAGATCTAAATATCAATGCATGTAACTTTACTTTGGATAGTTAATTCAAAATTAATTCATGAAACGTGAATTTGTATTCGACAAGAAACCAGTGAACCACTTGCACTATCTTTTACTAACCACAAATTAGGGGCGAGCATGGTTCGGTTTGGTTTGGTTTTTGTATAAAACCAAAACCGAATCAACAAATTTCGGTTTTTGATTTTTAGGAACCATTCGGTTTCGGTTTGGTTTTTCGGTTTTCGGTTTGGTTTTTCGGTTCCTATATGATTTATCGAGCTTTGCTTTTACAAGTCGATTTTGAATATACCATAAACCAACACGTTAAAAGATTTAAATAAGCAACAACAACAAGAAACACAACATTAACAATAAGGAAAAAATATCATATAAAATCCTAAAAAAATCATTTATGTGTATAAATCAACACAATAGCAACGATAAAAACCTAATTAAAAAAACAATCAAGAAGAAAACTTATTTTTTAGTCATGTTCAATAAGCATATGAAACAATGATTACTTATTAAACATGATAGAATTAATCTAGCGTAGCATATTCATCGTCCATTAGCTTCGACGTGAACTTATATATATATATTCTCATGTTTATAAAGATCGGTTCGGTTTATATCGGTTTTCTTTAATGCTAAAATCAAACCGAATCAAAAGCTTCGGTTTTTTCAAAATGGAAAAACCCCAATCGGTTTCGGTTTTTTAGGTTTCGGTTCTTCGGTTTTTTTCGATTTAGGTTCGTGTTTTCGGTTTCTTCCATACCCCTACCACAAATCAGTAAGCCCGTGGAACTTTTAGACAATCCATTAGTTTTTCCTTCTTGAATAATGAATTATAGCGCAATGGTCACTTGCACAGTACCAAATTTGAAACTCATATATTTGTTGCTACGATTTCTTTTTCTGCCGAAACACTCAATCTTAAATGATGTTTATCGAGATTCTGTTTTTATCTTGAAGGTGTTGCCTTTTCTTGTGAGATATAATGAGATCTCTAGATCAGATATGCATTTGGTTATTGTTGTAGTTAACTTTAACAACAAGTACTCACTCGAATGTGTTTGTGTAATATGTGCATTTAAAGTTGTTCAATATCTTTACAAGTCGTCTAATACTTCTTACAAAAAAATTCTTAAAATACAGTCGGTGTTCGCGGAATGGGCATTAGTTGCTGACTTGATTAGCTCTTACATACATAAGTGTTGAAAACCAAAATGCATGAAACTATTATTGTGATTGTTACATTTTTAAACGCGTATTGAGTCATTCGTGTTCTTTTTTTTATTAATTTCTTCATCTATTATCACAATCCGTTTACATTTTTTATATATGAAAATTTGTTTGTTACTTCTCACAAAATTGCTTAATAAGCTATACCCGACGTTAGACGGGTTTTTAAGCTATATGCATATATACATGTATATAAATATAATTAGAAAATAATTCATACATAATTTAATACTTATTATTATAACTAATTAATACATAACATTAAAAGTAATTAATACATAATTTAATACTCTGCTTAAAACTAATTAATACATAATAATTAATATCATTTACAAAATAATTAATACACCACATTACTTAAAAATACTATTATTATATATTTACATTTTACAACAATTAAAATCATATATATCTTTCTTTTTAACGGCAAATGTTAGTGGTTAGTAGGTCGAGTCGTGCAATGATATCCAAGCGGCAGAATGTCTTCTTCGAACCCTCGTCTAGTTATGTTAAACTCCTTATTCGCATCACCAGAGAGCCCTTGGCATGTCTTGAACCCAAGACCTCCAGGCAGACTCCCCCAAAAAACCACTTAGTGGAACTTTGGTGGCCAACTAAGCTAAGCCAGTTGATTTACTTAAAATGATGGGGTTCAACTGGAAATCGGAGTCACAATCGGTTCAACTAGCCAATAAAAGTCGTTAGAAGACGAACTGGAGAGGACCTACGAAAACTGATAAAAACGACACCGTTAAATTAATATGTACTACTTTTTAACAACGCATAAATATATACTACTTACAAAAAAATTGTACTTCCTATCTCTCTAAAATTTTAATTAGTACAACATTACAAGGTTTTGGTGCAACGTTTTACAACACAAAAATTTCAGAAATTTATTGATATATTAATTGATGGACAATACACATTAAATGACAAAATAATACAAATTAATATGCAATATCTACAAATGATTGTTGCTATAAATTCTAAATTTTTAAACAATTATTTAAATTGTTCACTAATATAAATTTAATATCAAATTTATGTGTTTGATTTTAAACAATTCAATTTTTTATAAATTTGCATTTTCGAAAACATATATCGTTCATGTATGTATTTTAGTACAAATTTAGTGAAAAACAGATCATTTGCTAATTAAATTAATTAAATCATATATATCAAAGTAGGAAGATTTTGAGGTCATTACAATGTATGAAAACGTGTAAACATATAAATTAAGAAGGTTTTCTATATTTACATGTTATATAATATTACGATGAATGTTACATAGATTTGCAAATACCTTTTACCATCAATCATCACAATAGATATTATTTCTATATGGAATGGTTTATTACTAGTTAGAGTTATTGACTTATTTCAACTTAAAGCTATCATTATTATTTATAAGTATAACTATAAACCATTGCGCTTCCAGAATTTTAGTTTCAGATTACCCGTAGCCGCAACACACGGATACATTTCTAGTAAATTTTTATATGTGCAAAAATATAAAAAGCAACTCAAAAAAACCCATTTTTAGGACTTTATAGAATGAAATGTTAATGATTTAGTTCAACTTTAACAATTTACTTTATGGTTTTTTGAACTTTATAACTAACTTACTAGCAGGGTATCCGTGCGTTGCGGATTTCGGTACCCTAAAACTAAAAATCTGCAAGTGCAATGTTTTATATTTATATTTATTGATAATGGTGATAGCTTTAAGTTGAAATAACTTTGAGCAATAATAAACCATTTCATATTATTATTATGATTGATGGTGAAAGTATTTGCAAATCTATATAACATTGCATTATATAACATATAAATATAGAAAATCTTCTTAATTTATTTGTTTACACGTTTTCATACATCATAATGACCTTAAAATTTTCCTATTTTGATGTGTACGTTTAATCGAATTAATTAGCAAAATGATCAGCATTTCACTAAATTTGTACTAAATAGTAAATACATATTCGAAAATGTAAATTTTATAAAAAAGTGGTTCAAAATCAAACACAAAAATTTGATATTAAACTTAAATTAGCAAACAATTTAAATAATTATATCTAAAAAATTAGAATTTATAACAATAATCATTTGTAGATGTTGCATATCAATTTGTATTAATTTTATCATTTAATGTGTATTGCTCATCAATTAATATAGAAATAAGTTTATGAATTTTTTGTGTAGCAAAGGTTTGTACCAAAACCTTGTAACATTGTACTACTTAAATTTTTTGAGAAAGGGAGTGCAATCTCTTATATAAACAGTACATATTTGTGTGTTGTTCAAAAAAGTAGTATAATATAATTTAACGTTTCCATTTTTATCAATTTTGGTGGGTCATCATTGGTTCGTCTTCTTACGATTTTTATTAGCTAGTTGATTTCCAGTTGAATCTCATCATTTTAGGTAGACAATATGTATAATCTGGTAGATATATATTATTTTAATTGTTTTACAATTTGAATATATAATAGTATTTCTAAGTAATATGGTGCATTAATAATTTTTAAGTGTGTATTAATTATTATGTATTAATTAGTTTTAAAATGAGTATTAAATTATGTATTAATTAGTTATAATATTATGTATTAATTAGTTTTAATAATGAGTATTAAATATGTATTAATTAGTTTTAATAATGAGTATTAAATATGTATTAATTGTTTTTAATAATTAGTATTAAATTATGTATGAGTTAGTTTTTAATTATGTTTATATATTTTTATTTTATGCATATAGTGTTGTAAGTTGATTTTGTGATATTTCTAAAAATAAAAAATATTTTCTTTTAATATATAGTATAGATATTCATTTATAAAATTTAATATTTGTGTATTTAGGGGAAAACATGGATAGCATGTTCCGTGATGTGATAAACAAGTTCTAAAAAGGTTGTTAGTGCTAAAATATAAGCGGAAAAAACATAACTACATCATTCTTCACAGCTATAAAATAAACATGGAACATGTTCGTAACTTGCAAATGTCATAAAAAGATTAAAGGCTGATTAAAAGGAAACAAACATTTGTTTATTTGTGCGTCGTATAAATCTCTATTAAAGAACAAATATAAAAAGCAACTCCAAAAATCAGTTTTAGGGACTTTATAGAATGCAATAGTTAATGATGACATGCTTTAAATAATTCAAGCTTACTCACTTGCTTTAAATTTTCATAAACTTTATGTCAAATTTATGTCTAAAAGTTACTATTTTTGGTTATACAAGAAAAACATGAATCGCATGAGTTAGGTGACGTGATAGACAAGTCCAAGAAAGGTTGTTAGTAGTAAAGTACAAATGAAAAAAGTAGAATTTGAATTACAGATGTCATAAAAGTATTAAAAGCTAATTAAAAGGCAACAAACTTTTATTCATTTGCGTTGTATAAACATTTATTGATGTAACAATACGAAAAAAGAGTGATTTGCACACTTTATTTAATTGATTGGCACATTTAAAAGTATTATGTGTTGTCATTTATACCTTTGTAAATGAACATGAATAAACATAATCTAAAGATGTATATGTCAAGCCATATTACTTTTTAAATGTATCAATCTAATAAAAAGTGTGCAAATCACATCTCATATGAAAAACAACTTATAAATGCGTTCTATAAATTTTATAGAATACATAATTAGTTAATGATGATATATACTTTTAATTAATTTATGTTTGTCAACTGACTTACAATTTCCTAAAACTTATATTTAATTATGTCCATCCATAAAATTTATTATTTTTAGTTTTAGGGAAAAAAAATGAACAACATAAGTTAACTAATGTGATTGACAATTCCATAAACAGTTGTTAGTGGTGAAATACACGTGAAAAAAGCATAACTACTTCCGCAACTTTAAATTAGTAACGGAAATTGTTTGTGAGTTGCATATGTCATAAAATGATTAAAAGCAGATTAAAACGCAACAATCTTTGTTCACTTGTGGTATACAAATCTTTATTAAAGCAAGAATATAAAAAGTATCTCAAAAATCCCATTTTGGGGTTTTATAGAATGTTAAAATCAGTGATAATATGCTTTTAATTAATTTAAGTTTACCAATTTACTTCACATTTTCATAAACTTTACATCTAGTTTATATCTATTTATAAAATTTACTATTTTGGTTGCAGGAAAAAACAAAGACATGAGTATCATGAGTTAGTGATTTGATAGACAAGCAAAAAGATTGTTAATTGTAAAATACAAATGGAAAAATCATAATTATACCATTTTTTGCCACTTAAAATAAACGTAAAATATGTTCGTAAATTGTAGATGTCAAAAAAGAATTAAAAGGCAACAAATTTTTTTCATTTACATTATAAAAATCTCAATTAAAACAAAAGTATAAAAGCAAAAAAAATCCCATTTTAAGGTTTTATAGAATGCGAAAGTTATTGATGTCGTGCTTTTAATTAATTCAAGTCTTTTTTTTTATTACAAATTCATGTAAGAAATGAAATCATCTAATGAGAATCAATTGTTTGTTATGCATTCGAATTTTTAGGATTTGTATCTATATTTTTCGAAATTTACATACAATTAAGATGATTCAAAGATGACTTTATGATAAGAATATTTCACTTAACAACAACCTTAAAGGCTGTCAACCTTTATAAAATTTAGTATTTTGGATTAGGAGAAAATATGAATACATGAGTTAGGTGATATGATAAGAAAATCCAAAAAGTTGGGAGTTGTAAATTATAAATTAAAAAAAACATAACTACATCATTTTTCCTAACTTTACAATAAACATGAAATCTGTTCATGTATTGAAAATGTTATAAAATGATTAAATGCTAACTAAAATGCAGCAACCTTTTGTTCATTTGAGAAATCTTTAATAAAAAAATATATATATATCTTAAGCTCAAACATAAAAAGTAACTTTAAAATAGAGGGTAATTATAAAAATTTAGTTGTTATATTTAAATAATTGTTATATACTTAATAAAAAATACAATAATACGTTGTTGTTGTTATAGGTACTATTATCAATATATATTAAAGTAAAATATTTTCACTAAATTGCAAGTATAAAAAAGCAAGAGTTATTATAACATGCAAACAAATACACAAAATTACTATGACATGTAAATGAGTACACATGATTAATAATATATAAACAAATTATGTTACTCCTCTTTATAAGATTTATAATGAAATCTAGAAAAAAAATGATTTAACTATTTGTAGTCAGTAACTACTCCTACTCACGTTATTCCTCTTTATTAGTTAAACTTGCGCGTGAGTTTAAAAATTGACTTAAATTATTATTAACAGGATTAGATTATCAAAGTGAAGATATAACCTAAGACGTTACTATAAGCTAAAATAAATAAACACATTTCTACATATAACATATTTGATGTCATTATGTGCTACTAACAGATAATGTCTTGAACATGATATCAGTAGTTAAATTTAAACATCACCATGCTAATTAAAAAAAGTTACGTCCTTCGTGCAACAAAATTCAATAAAAATGTTCTTTGATGACATGTCATTATACGTATTTTAGGGTTCATTTCACCCCCCCCCCCCCCATATTTTTTCTAAATGTGCCTTAAAATGCTCTAAATTCTTTCTTTTAATTATTTTAGCAATTTAGAAGCACTAGCATTTGAAGTTGATTAGGAAATATTTTGAAGAATTTCTAGATATTTGGAAGAAGCATTGATGAATTCGAGGCAACAATGCACGCTTTTTCAACGATGCCAAAGTTGTGTTCATAAAAGCCATCGATGGTGTCGCGTCCAAAGCTTGACGCCATCGGAAGACCTCTTATGACGGCGTCGCAACCAACACTTTACACCATCCCACATTGACGGCTGAAGAAAATCTAGTCTAATATGTCGACGCAAGGACGTTACGACTATAACCTGGCGTCGTCTCATGCCCATTCTCTCAATATATAAACCCTTGTAAACTCCCAAACCGTGTAGAAATGAGGGATAACTCGGAGCAGCTTTTGTAAGTCGCTTTTAGGGTTCCTAACCCCATAGGAACACCAATTTATCACACATATCAATTGTACAACAAGGTTTAATTCATTTCTCATTCAATGTGTCTATGTGTTGCATGATTATGTCTTTTATCTTTTATTCATTGGCGTGTTCGATTAAATCATTTAGTGTTTGTCTATGATTGCATGAAACCTATAACGTGATTCTTGATTGTTTATTTCTTCTTGTTTGGTAGGCTCTAGAACCAGATTATATCTTCATATTTTTAGTTGTCGATATGTATAGGAAAACATGGGTGTATAGATAATGCATCGACCATGAAATATATTATATTTTGTCGTATGTGGGCTTAGCCTCGATCATAGTATGGATTTATGGACCAATTATTCAGATTCATTTAAGTGTTTGTTAATGCTTGTGTTAATGAATAGGTCTATAAATGTCTTCATACCACTATGCGCGATTTATGATTTGTCACACCGACGATGGTAGGTGCATGTCAACGAGTAGTTATAGTAAACATCTCCATACCACTATGCTAGATTTAGTTGTTCTCATACGACTTGTAATTAATAGAAATTGAAACACTTACATATTTAATCAACAAGATGTGACATGTAACAAATAATTAGGATGAACATTGTAAGGAGTAATGCATGATTAGATGGACATAATTTTTTAAGCATTTAGATTCTCACTAAGTAGCTTAGTTAATTAGTATTTTTTTTTTTGTTAGTCAAACCCCCCTCTTATACCCGAGATGTTTACCTACATTCATAAAACATAAAAATACAAAAATAATTTTATGTGCCGCCTCTAGGTCTTTGTAGGTTCGCACAAACCTCCCATAATGATCCCATGGAATATGATAAGACCCCCGAGCCTTGCCTATATTAGGCTACTACGATTAGGTGCACTGCCTAAAGAGTTGCAAAACCTATTGAAGGTGTTATGATACCCGCCATCAAGTTTTTTCGCTGCAGGTGGGGAATAATCATGGCATGAGTAAAACTTAATGACTCATTAATAAAGAAAAGTTTTTGTTAGGAGACAATACGTCTTTCAAATAAATATTGTTTTATGTAGGTTTTATGTTTATGTTTTTCTAACTTTGTTTGCAGGAATTTGGAACACGGAGAAGGATGGTTATCATCGCCTTATGCTCGTAATTTGTAAAAAAAAAGTAGTTGACGCATACATACTTACGACGTAGAAGGATTTTAGTCTACAAGGTAGGTTTTGCAATTTTGTTGAACTCGTGTTTTTTTACTTATCTAAGACGTACACATATTCATGTCTACGCCGTCGATACCTGCAGCATAAAATAATTTTGTTGTTATTTTAAAAGATTTTCATAAAACCATGAATTAGTTTAAATGACTTTGTAGGTCTTGTGACACCTTAGGAAAATTCCACATCGGTTGTGGCTAGGAGAGATCCACAGTTCATAAGATAACAGTCTCCTTCTCATGACACAACGCGTTTTATGGTCTACTGCAAGTGGGGTTCTTCGGAACTAACAGTTAAGTGTGCTCATATCAGAGTAGTACTAGGTTAGGTGACCAGCCGGGAAGTACTTACAAGAGGGCCACAAAGCAAAGTCGTGAGACTACGGGAAAAGTGACAATATTGTAATCTGAGTAGGCGGGATGTTACAGGTATGTTTCGTGTAAGCCCTCATGATACAAAACTCATCCACTTTGGACACTTAGTGGCTTAATGGCTTGTTACATATGCTAACTGTAACCTTGATTCCTACGAAAGTGAATTAAGTGTTGGGTTTGTTTGTGTGTTTTCTTTGTTCTACAGGTTATCCGAATGAATTTAAAGGAAAATTCTAGGGATGAGATTGCTTTCAAGATTTAATGAAGGATTCTATTTTGGGACTCAAATTTCGGGACTCAAATTTCTTATCACTCATGGAGCAATGCTCAGGGAAGTTTTTTTCTGGTACTTCTACTCATTACCATTTTATTCTTATTTCTTTTCTGTACAACATGTACATTGTTACGAACCAAGTGAGGGTGAGAGTAGAATTACTACTTGAGCAATACTTGTTTTCGATTTTCTAGCTTTTTTGAGAATTTTATGCCATTCTTAAAATTTTGACATGTTTTTCTTGATAAACTATAAAGATTTATGCCATACATAAAATTAAACCCATATTTTATTTGTGAGGTTATCATATTTATTTTCTCATTATACATAATCCACCAAAATATGAGCGTGCCAGTAGTATTGTAGACGGTATAACTTGGCTTGTATCATCATTTCGAGGCCAGTTGGGTGATAGGGATGGGAACCACTTTAGGGTTACAACCAAATCGTCTTTCATTGTGTGTATGTGTGTGTGAGTGTGTGAGTGTGTGTGTGTGTGTGTGTGTGTTTATCGACTTGTTACACTCACATGTCGACCTCTCGTGTTCAAAACCGATCACACACATTTAAAGTGCATGTCACTAGTATATCGTGTAGAAAGAAATCCTTTAGCATAAACATTGTGTTATTTCCATACAACTTTACACGTAGCCTACCCTTGTAGTCGAATCTGTGTAAAGGAGTTATTGGATTACTTGACATCTATAGTTTTTGAAGACTGCTTTGTGAATAATACTTACTGATATATCCTTCTGATCTATAAAGATCCCCAAGTATTATCATTGTTTATTCCAAGTGGGGGGTTGTATATATTTGTAAAAATTATCATGCTACATAGATTAGGTTGAAAAAATGTATTGTTTATAATTGTAGAATGAATCATTAGTTGGTATGTATTATAAACCAACTTATTGTAAAAAAATTTGGGTGTTGTTATAAGCCCATTGTCACTGACGATCGAGTTCTCACACTTTGAAACTTAAAATCATGGAGGAATTATGGTGACTGATGATTACATGGTTTATACTTTGACTATCTATTTCGTGTCTTTTATTTTTACAACCATTTTTAGGTGCATCTTTAGGAAATATCCTATAGGGTAGTCTTACCTTTATATTTTTCAAGTTAGGAAATGTACAAGTTCGTGCGTCTCTTTCATGTATATTATTATAGCATATAAGGTTAGGCGCCTTTCTAGAACTTGTATCACTAATGACTACTTAACCTTTATAAATATGTGTGAGTAAACTCGTTGCCATCTCACATACCTAAGTGTGCGTAGATTTGTGTACATTCTAAGCCTATGATTGGATACTTGGTTATGTCTAATCAATTGAGCGAATACCCCCAAATGTAACAGTTAGACTAGGACGAGAGTTGAGTGATTATAATCCACAATTAATGAGGTGTTCATCTTAGGTATCTAAATACACAAGAATGTTTTTAACTTCATATTTTCTAGATTTCCATGAAATATCTCTTTGAAAACTAATTTTAACAAGTCTACTTGAGGACAAGTAGAACTCAAGTGGGGGGATGGGAAAATTTGATGACATCAAATATTTCAATGTTTTTTATAGAAATATTTTAAATTCGACTCAGTTTTGGTACTAATAGCAGCCAATATTGCAAGAAAACCTCTATTTTTTGTTTTGTAGGTAAAAACGAGCAAGTAACAAAAAGTGGTGAAATTAGACACAAAAAATGTTTTTGAAGGCTTTACAACATAAACCCATATCTCCCGAGTATATATTTTATCATTATACACAAAGCAACACGACAAGGCTATTCGAAGAAGGTTTATAAAGATTATGTTTATAGTGTAAGGAATTGTCTCCTTTAAGCTGTAAATCTGTTAGACGTCAAATGGAAAGTGCAATAAATGAAGGCAAGTGACGTAAGTGTTTGTCCCCTCTACGTCGTAGGTAGTACGTTTCAAGAAAATAAAGAAGATTATGTGTGTCTACAATGTAGACCTACATAGTCTATGTTGTAGATGGTTTGAAACCTATAAATTGAAGCCTTACTCTCAAATCCAAAACACATTATTTCTCACAACATCACAACAGGTTTATTATCGATTTTGGAGGGTATTAAGGGTCTGATTTTGACCAAGGTTACACCATTAAGGGAGATTTCATATTCAGCGTTATTTTTATTAATAATTTTAGTCCATAAACTTTGTAATCTTTCTCAAGTAAATAAGACCATTGTCTTCATTTTATCTTGTTGTATTTTTTCTATGAGTGGCTAATCACTTAGGTATTGGCCTAGTTATGATAATGTTATTGATTTGTGATAGTTTCTTATTCGATGTTATTATCTGTTTAAGATATCATTATGCCTGTTATGCAATCCTTATAGTTTGGCAGTGTTAGGTTTATTAAACATTTCCTTTAGCATGTATGATTGGTGTATAGGAACTAACCGTTGAAACTTCGGGAAGGGATTTACTAAGGGCATGTTGGCAACTGTTCTCATTTAAGGGTCATTAGGATCACTTCTTTTGAAAAATTAAATAATTAAAAGTGTAAGAAACCTAGTGGTAAAGTTCGAATAATTAGGTCATATGGCTAGTTGTGATTAAATGACTTTTGACTTTATACTTAACTAGTCGCGAGGAAGATAGTTGGGATTTAGAATACATAAGGCAAGGAACGAGATCAAAAACGGACTTGTCGGTATTTTGACCACTAAAGATTAATATCGAGACATTGCATTGGAAACATAATTACAACTAGATAACAATAGAGTAGTTAGGCTAGTACATTTTCTAATATTGATCATTTTTGTAATTCACATTTCAGTAATTTTCATTATTGTTTTAAAAGTTTCTTATTAAATATTTCTTTCAACGTGAAATAACCTTTTCAAATTAAATTCAAATATTCTAACTCTTGGGACGACCCCGAATTTACCAACTATACCACTATTGAACGGTTTCACTGCTCATTAGTGCGTGATAGGTAGATCAGGTTTTATAAATCTAAAACCTGGCGTGTTTTAATAAAAAATATGTATCAAGTTTTTGGCGCCGTTTCTGGAAAGCTAATTGTTGTTTTTAGTTTTATATAGATTTTAGGTATCATGGAAAAATAAAATACTTAAGGAACATGAAAGACTTAACTCGATCTTTAATTAAATTCACGTTAACCTTCTATTCTGAGACGCGCTAGTCACATGCCAAAGGGATCCAAAGTCTTAAAAGATCTCACTTTGAATAAAAAATCTATAAAATACGGCTTCTTCCTTTACCCTGAGCGAAGAATGTTCTTCCGTTATTGAAAAGATACTTCCAGAAAAGGAAGGGGATCCTGGGAGCTTTACACTCCTATGTTACATAGACAATCTACCTTTAAAAATGCTCTTGCTGCTTTGGGGGAACGCATTAGTTATGAGGTGTCATTTTATACATGTTTTAGCGGTCATTCTACCTCGTATTTTCCTAAATGTGCAATCCTTTCATTTTTTCATTTTAATAACTTGGAGACACTTTCATCATTTTAAGATTTTTGGAGGTGATTTAGAGCAATTTTGTACATTTGGATGAAGCATTGAAAAAAGAACAATAATGCATGTTATTCTCAACGAATCCAAGGTTTTGTTAACATGGGTCATCAACGGCATCACGCCTATAACTTGACGACGTCAAAAGACTCCTCATGACGGCGTCACGACCACCCTTGACACTGTCATACATTGACGATTCAAGAAAACCTTAATATAATTTGTTGGGGAGACTGTGTCATGACCTATAACCTAACATTGTTACGGCACAAACTCTAGATACGGAAACGCTTATAAACCACCAAACCGTGTAGAGTTTTAGAGATACTTTGGAGCATGTCTTGTAAGTTGTTTTAGGGGTTTTTAAACCCTAGTAAAACCATTATATCACCCATATCAATTGAAGAATAAGTTTTATTCATTTTTTGTCTATCATTTCTTTGTATTATATCTTCTTTTCATTTGCTATACGTAGCTAAATCATTTACTATTTTTCTATGATTGCATGAAACCTATCATGTAATTCTTAAATCTTTATTTCTTCTTGATTTTTTATGTACACGTTAGGCTCTAGAAAACCATATTAGATCTTTGTATCTTAATTGTTAATGTATCTAGGGAAACGTGAGTGTAAAGATGTTGCCTTGACCATGGAATATATGTTATCTGGTCGTATTTGGGCTTAGCCAGGACCATAACATTTATTTTTGAACCGAGTAAGCAGATACATTTTTAGTGTTTGTTAATGCATGTGTTGATGAAATTGGTCTAGTAAATGTATTCATACCAATATGCTAGATTTATGATTTGTCACATAGATGATTGTAGGTGCATATGTCTACGAGTAAGTCTAGTAAATGTCTCCATACCACTATGATAGATTTGGTTATTCGCATATGACTTATAACGAATACAAACGAAAACATTACACATTTAATAAACAAGATGTGAAAGGAAATAAATAATTAGGAAGGAAACTGTTGGACATGAAATTTTTTTGATTATATAATAGTATTTTATGTATTTATTATATTAATTTTTTTACTTTAACTATTACTTAGTTTGTAATAAGTGAGGCTCAAACGTGTTATAAGTTTGAGACTCATGTAAGAATTTCATCAAGTATAAAATGAATAAAGAAGTAAGATATTAGAAGCTTCATTGATCTCGTATAAATAGCCTTCCAAGTAGTGAAAGGAAGGTTGGTTGTCCATTTTATAGTTTTATATTAAGAATAGAAAATTAGGAAAAACCCTTTCTCTATCTATCTCTCTCTCTCTCTCAAAGTCTATAAACACATATAAGCTTAATCTTCCATCAATAGTCATTATACTACCTAATATGTGACTACAACAAGTAGTATCAGAGGCTCTAGAGTTATAAGAGTGTGTTCGTGTTTCAGTGTGTTAAATTCGACGTCATATTTTGTTTATTTTTTGTGTCAAATTTGGTGTGTATGTGTTTTAAAATTTTGTCATCTATCGAATTTGAGTTTTGATATCAGATGTGTGTGGAATTTTTTTTATAAACATTTAGCGTTAGTATTTAGTGAATTTATTGCGTAAATTCATAAAAGATTGAATATAAGTGTTGTAAAGCTAATTGAGATACACTTTGGATCAAACTCGCTAGATTATTTTATGTTTAACCTTTTTGTAGTATTTGAATTTTCAAAGTTGTCGAAATTACTTTCTAACTGAATTTTTGACAAATTTATGGTTTAGAAGCATTTGTCGTGTTTGAAATTCAAAGTTATCGAGTTTGTCGAATTTGTATGCATGTTGTCGAATTTGTTGTCGTAACTGATTCTCTCGAATTCCATATTTAAAACTTTTCGAGTTTATTACTTAAAAGGAATCTATCAAATTTGAATCTTTGAAATTGTCGAATTTATTGTTTAAACAAGATCTATCGAATTTGGTATATTGGGCTTTAACCAAAGTGTATTTAAGCTTATCGAATTTGCAAAAGTGGCCTTATCGAGTTTGTGATGGTTATCGAATTTGGGTTGCTGCGTCTTATAGAATTTGATAGTGGACCTATAAAATTTGACAAATAGGCTTAGCGAATTTGAAAAGTGGGCTTATAGAATTTGACAGTGTGCTTATAGAATTCGACAATTGGGCTTTACCGAGTTTGATAGTGGGCTTATAGAATTTTTAATTTGGCCTTTTAACTTTTTAAATTTGGTAATTCTCATTCACGTAACTACATAATTCACTTTAACCGATTGTTATCCACAAGAACTGTTAACGTCTATAAAGATCCTAAGTAGTGTTATCACCTAATACAGAATATGGAAACTAACAATCAAGTTGTTACTGACTGGGTTCAAACATTCGTCATACATTGTTAGATAAAACAAGTTATCTACCTTAGGCTAGCATATTTAAGAGGTTTATTGACAAGAAGAAAGCATTAGGTAAAGGGTTACCCCGATAAATAGGACTGGAAGAAATCATGTGGAAGAATGATTTGGGAGTCTATTTAAGAAGGTCAATGCGTCATGTGACATATCCTGGTTCCTGATTTTGAACCGCCAAGAACTGTTCTTCAAACTCCATATACTCTTACTCGAAAAGATTTGGAAGGCTTTGATGCAGACTTTGATGCTATGAATTATATATTATTTGGTATTTAGAAAGAATTCTATAATTCAGTGGATGCATGTCAGACAGCTCATGATATATGGAAACGTGTGAGACGTTTAAGTCTTGGTACAAATTTAGGCAAAACAGAAAGACATTCACGCTTAATTAACGTGTTTGATAAGTTTGTTGCTAAAGAAAGTCACTTGAATCTATTTATGAATGATTCACATAATTGATCAATGTTATGGATCGTCACAATCTTCGACCTATACCTATTGAAAGGCATCAAAAACCCACCATGGTTCGGGTGGTCGGGGATGATCAAAGAACATGATGAACATGGTTGTTCTTAGTGAGAGAAAGTTAGAGAGAGGTGAAGGAATGTTGTGTGTATTATTTCAAGTGAGACAATACAAATGAAAAAAGAACAAACTTCCACACCCCCATGGAGAGTCATGGGGGTATTTATAGGCCTAACATGTCTAAACTATACATACTTTACACATTAAGTCCCTACGTGAAGCAAAGTATGTAAATCTAGTCCAACTCACGTGAAAGGCGCCAGCTTACCAAAAAGTAAGTCTAACACCTATTGTTGTGAACACCAAGTTCTTGAACTTATTGCAACCTAAATAAAAAACCTATACTACAATGGTTAGCCCGACACGTAGGTTTAATGAGGTTCAGTTTGATAAATTGTACGACTAGCTTCTTCAAAATGATCCAAATGTGATTGCTTCAAGAGCTAAATGTGTTGCTCGATTACATGATCCTAATGCTTTGGTTACAACACGTATGTATTGTCTTCCTCTTCACGATATACACAACCTTAGTACCTTACTATGTCACATAGGGGTGTGCAAGAAACCGAAAACCCGAACCTAAACCGAAAAAACCGAAGAACCGAAACCTAAAAAACCAAAACCGATTGAAGAACCGATGGTTCGGTTTTTACATTTTGAAAAATCGAAGCTTTTGGTTCGGTTTAGTTTTAGCATTAAAGAAAACCGATATAAACCAAACCGATGTTTATAAACATGAGAATATATATATATAAGTTCACGTCGAAGCTAATGGACGATGAATATGCTACGCTAGATTAATTCTATCATGTTTAATAACTAATCATTGTTTCATATGATTATTGAACATGACAAAATAATATTTTTTCTTCTCGGTTGTTTTTTTAATTATGTTTTTTTCGTTTGCTATTATGTTGATTTATACACATAAATGATTTTTTAGGATTTTATAAGATATTTTTTCCTAATTGTTAATGTTGTGTTTCTTGTTGTTATTGTTTATTTAAAGCTTTTAACGTGTCGGTTTATGTTATATTCAAAATCGACTTGTAAAAGTGAAGCTCGATAAATCATATAGAAATCGAAAAACCGAAAAACCAAACCGAAAGTAAATCGAAAACTAGAAAACCAAACCGACACAAAACCGAAACCGAATGTTTCCTAAAAATCAGAAACCGAAATTTATTGGTTCATTTTTGATTTTATACAAAACTCAACCAAACCAAACTATACTCACCCCTAATGTCACACATCCTCTATCTATAGCAGATTTCGATAATGAGTATCAAGAAAATGCAATGAATCATGGAACACTTGATCAATTGGTTAATCGAATGGCACTTTTTACTCAAGCAATCACTTGTAATTATTCCACACTAACAAATAACAATTTGGGTATTGCTTCTAATACAAGTAATCAAGTTGTGATTCAAGATTGTCGGGTTAATGTTCAAACTCATGAGACTAATGTAAAAGGATCAGTACGCTTTGCTAATAATCAACGTAATGCTACGAGAAATTCTGGAACCATGATTGTTCAACAAGGGGAACTACTACTAATACTACTTGAAGGGTTCTTCAAACAACAAAAAATGTTGGGAAAGTTCTGAGTATTCAATGCTACACTTGCAATGAGTTTGGTTATTATGCAAGAGATTGTCCCAAGCCAAAATTCGAGATTCAAAGTATTTCCAAGAGTAGATGCTCTTAGCACAAAAGGATGAAGATGGAATTGAGCTTCATGTTATGACTCTGACTTTGTAATTGAGGTATCTGATACTTCCATGGATTTTGTAACAAATATATTTGCAAATGATGATCATAAACAACGAATTCATGTTCATAAGGACATTATTAACACTGAAGTGGATGATCAAGTTGATAGTAAAGTAATTTTTGATTACCCACTTGAGGAAGTTAATAATGAAAGTTATGCTCATAAACTCGGTGAGTATGATAAGAAAGCTACAAAACTTGAAAATCTTGTTCATACATTTCATGCTGAAGTCGAGAAACAACAAAAGACCACTCTTGTAGCTGAAAAAGCTAATGCTTCGTTAACTAAATACCTAAATGAGTAAGGGATTTGGAACTTAAATGTGCTAAATAAACTAGTCTACAAAGGATTGAGTCTAATCATCAACATATGACTGAGAAGAAAAATTGGCCACGTGTTTTTTGCAATATCAAAACATGTCAATGGAATTGATTAAGCAACTAACAAGTTTTGAAACTTTCTTTGGAAAAACAAGAAGATGATCATCTCAATGAGACTCTCTTGTTATAAAATAAAGTTAAGGATTATAATTTTTTTTTGTCAAAACTCATAACTCAAATTAGGAATGTAAACGAGCCAAGTCGAGCTGAGTACTTTCAAGTTCGAGCTCGACTCGACTACCAAAATTCAAGCTCGAAACACGAGCTCCAGTACGATCGAGCTTTATATTTCTAGCTCGAGCTGGGATCTTCATATAAAACCTGAACTCGAAACTCCACTCGGGCTCGATTATTCTCACATGTCATGCTCGGACTCGATAAATACTCGGCATATCAAGCTCGACTCTACGCGATTTATCTATATAAAAGGGCAAAAAATAGTTTTAATTAAAGCTTGACAAGGCCCGCGAGCTTCTCGAGCCTAGTATATTGGAGCTCGAACTCGACTCGGATATATACTCGAGTAGCTCAAAATCGAGCTCGACTTGTTTAGATCGAGTCGATTTTGAGTATCTTAAGAGTCTATCTTGACTAACTTACGAGTTGCCTCGTTTCATTTACACACCAAACTCAATTCAAGCAATATTCTTGTAATAAAACCAAAATAATTTTATGATCCAACTTTAAAACTTTAAAACTGGCTTAGGTTACAAAAATCCTTATACTCACAAGAAAGATGTTAAAGTTGTTCCTAAGTTTTATTTTGCTAGGACTATTTACGAATCTCATATTCTTGTATCTGTTCGAGATACGGAGGAGATTCTTGAGGATGCCTAAGAGAGTCGATTGAAAATCGTTGCAAAAAAACGTGATATTGAAAATAAGCAAAGCAAGACACTAACTAATTATATCAAATTGAACCATTACCCGTTAATTGATTTTGTTCCACAAAAAGAATTATTTATTGATTAGTTGTACTTTCAAGCTCGTATTAGCCCATAAAAAATCCCAAATAGTCGTCATTTTATAATTTACGTAGACAAAAATGGAAACTAATTGCAAAATTGGTAAATCTTTCAAATATGTCATGCAAATACTTTATAATTTAGAAAAATTAACAAAGAAAAACTCAATGTTTGGTGTTCATGACAATGTTCGTCTTTTTTGTCACCAGAGGTCAAACGAAAAATGATAGATTATGTATGGCTTTAGAAATGCTTGGAGATATTTTTGTGAATGATGTTAAGGCGATAGAAAGAGTATTTAGTTAAGTTGAAGATGAACTTGATGAAACCATGAAAGAAAACAAGTTTTTAATTGATTCTCAAGATGATCGAATCTTCGAAGCTATCTCAGCTCATGAATTCAAATGTGTATTTTGTTGAATAGTCGTGATAATGATTGTGTTGTGGCATACGACGAGATTGATAAAGTTAAAAATGATGCAAAGGATGTCCAAAAACATCTTTTAAAACAAATTTAGATTATTGAACATGATTTTCAACAAAGTGAAAAAAGCATTGATTTTTAAGTGAAATTAAAAAATCTTAGAGAAACAACAACAAGATAATCTTTGAAAACCACGTGATTACTCTTGGATATCAAAAGTGAAAAATCTTGAGAATTAAAGTGTGTCGTTGAAATATCATATTCAAGATTTAATCGACGCAAATGTAAGAGTTAAAAAGGAATATAGTGATCTTTTTAATTTTATTAAAACGGCACGGGAACAGAGTCCGAAAGAAATAGATGCTCTTCTGGATAATTATACTTTTAGACAGATGTTACTGATCATATTCTGTTGAGAATCAAGATCTTATAATGGCTATTGATGAGTTGAAATCTCAATTAAGATTTTCTCAAAAATGGGAAATTTATAAATACTAATTTTGACAAACTTTAGTGAATGAAAAAACCTTTTTGCATTCTAAAAATCTTGAGAAATAGGTTGTGTCAAAACCAGTCACTTTACACAAAGCACCAAATGTCTAGAAAAAAGCCTCTAGTCATGTTAATGTTATTGCACCCGTGATGTATAAACTTAAGGTAGAAAAAAAACTAAACCATCAAAGAAAGCTAATCTAAATGTTTTGCCATATTTAAAACTAAAAGCAAGTGTTAGTGTAACAAGGTCTCCTCTAGAAGTACACCTTACACCTTTGTTTCGGGTGTCCTTGATTATACTGAAAGACATTGGCAATTAATATTTATCATGATTCATTGCATTATAATCCATGTTAACATTATTCATGTAATACTACGCATCATGCACATAAACGAGTCTTTATTAATATAGAATTATATCCTATTTTGGCATAAAATAAATAAATTCAAATTATCAATTAAGACACATCGAGAAAATTAAAAGATAAGATTTGAGAGTAAACATGTAAAATTTAGAATAAACACACGTCCTTCTCTTGACAAACCTTCTTAGGAATTGATTATTAACATATATATATAAACAAATCTCTCACACACTCTACAATATCCTTTAGATCTTACTATAATATTGTACAAATCTTCGATGCATCGTGGCAATACTGTTGCATCTTCTTTCCTATTGATTTCAATAGGTGATTTATCGCTATCACCTCCTACTTACTAGTTTTTGTACATCTATATATCTAATTTTGACGAGCTTGTATTAATTTGGTTATTTTCTCTTCATAAAAGTGAGGGTTTTTTTCTATAGTTTAATGTACGTGTTAAAACAATTGGGACTAACTGATTTAGCGATTACGGTTTTGTTAAAACGTTGTGTTTTTATTGAGGTTCTATGTTGTGTATATCTCAATGATTAAAATGTGAACTTTAATGCGTAATTTGTTGATTTTGTTTATGAACCTTAAATTGAATATCACGAAAGCTAAATTCTTTGCAATAGAATTCATGGGTGTTTAGATATGCCTATCGCGTTTCGGCACTACTAACAAAAAATCTAATATAAAAGGGTTTATCAGCTTTTGAGATTTGTTATTCTCATGTGCTTATTCTTTTACCCGTTAAAAAATATATTTTTATGTATTTATTTTAGTTTAAAATAAACGAATATGCATTTTACCAAACACTAGAAACTGATTATGTGTTAAGTAACCTATTAAGTATATAAGTTAGTAGTCCAACACCATCTTGTTTCGTCTTTTCAGAAGCTCTTTATAATTTTAAATCTTTGAAAAGCTAAAAAACAATTAATCAAGACATGTTTGGATATGCTTATCGTGTTTCTTGACACAATAAGCCTAACACCTCAAAAAACTATGATTAGTAAAATGGATTATAGGTTTGTCAGTTGACGTATCTAAATCAATAGATAATTCCTTACTTGTGATGTAGTTCTCATATTATTCAAATTCAACGAATCTTAGATTGAATTTATGGCCTTAGTGGTTTTTATAGTTTATGCATTGCTCTTTATTATAAATTATTAAACTTCCATCTAATATCATACGTGGGTAATCTTTGAATTTGATAAAGCACTCATGTGTTTTCTTTCTAAAACCCTTACAACCGTAAATTGACTTGACATCTTGCATAGAATTAAAACGTGGAAATCTTACATAACCAAACAAAATACTCTCGTTGGAAAATTTTAAAACCTTTAAAACCCTACATCAACAAGACATCTTGCGTCCTTATTCCTTGTGTCGTTTTATCATCGAATTAAAGGTATGATTTACACTCGTGTTTTTCATATCCCTTCTTCAAATATTATTTGATTAATTGTTCTAAGGACTGGTGTTGTGTTTTTATTTTAGGGGTTTTACAAAATTGTTTCTTCCTTTGATTGCCTAAAAGAAACGCTATCTTTTTAAATAATCATCAATCTAACTTGATTGATTACACTAATTTCATAAAACGATTTTTGCTTAGGATTCGTTTAAATTACAATATTGTAGTTTAGGGTTATAACTAATTTTATTGTTTTTATTCTCTCTTGGGTTTTTGGTTTTGTTACTTAGGTTGGTGTATGTAGGTCTGCATGGGGTAAAGGAGAAGAAGGTTTTTGTTGGTAATGCTTATGTTATGGTTATTGATGGTGTGGAATCCTTGTTGGAGAAATCTAGAGGTATGGCTAATAAGGACTATGATTATAAATGCATCTCTTTTTGGTTTATAAGAAGAATTATATGCATCGCAAACAATCGGTTAGGAAGATAATTAACACTAGTGGTCTGATTAGTTTAGGTTTGGATTTTAGATGTCTTCCAGTTCATTAGTTGATGTTACATGCATTGTTCATGTTTAAGATGCTTATATGCCCGCTGTTCATACTCAGGTCGAGGGTGTGATTGTTGGCTGTGCTAGTGATGGAAAGAATTTTCATCAACTTATGCAGATAAACTTAGTCCTATTTCTTTGAGCAAGGTTAATCTTCGGAAACTTGATGCTAATATGTCTAATGGTGTTGACTTTGATATATATGTTTACCGTTGGCTTCAATTAATGAGGTAAATGATAAAATGAATATTAACTTATTGGTAAAAGGCTTGCTTTCTCTGTTGTAAAATAGCTTGTTCATGACAATTGGGAAAAAGATATGGTTTAAAGAAGGTTAAATTAATGAAGGACATTTTCTTCGTTTAAAGGTCAATAGCTCATATTATGATTAGAAGAACTTATATTAGTTGATAAATTACATACAACTAATCAATACTATATTAAAATCCGCATACTAGCTTATACACTGAAAAAGATGGTTAGTATTGTGTTTTCCGTTATGCAATGCATACAAGTTTTTAAGAAAATTGTATTATTTTTGAAGAAAGTTAGCATCATAAATTATTATTTTTGTTTGGCTGACAAAACTTATAAAAGATTTCTAGTAAAGTAATCGTCCATAATCTTTTAAACTCAAAATGTTACTGTATCTTATAAAAATAATAACAGTTTTGCTCCTGCTCTATTCTCACCGACATCTATATCTTCGGTTACAACCACATAAAATCTTCGGTTACAACCACATATTGATAGTAAAATAATCACCAGCTGGGTATTTATGCGATGCAATGGCAGGTACCCTGCGATTAATCATAAAATAACAAAAGGAAAATTATACTGATGATACCTTGTTCATTCATTTTTATAAGTTTCAATCGATTTGTTTTTGGGCAACTTTATTTGTTAGATTAATCAGTAGCCACTCATGTTCCTGGTTGACACGTTTTCAAATGAATTTATAAGTATATATGCTTTTAATTGTTGTGCAATGTGAATACTTATACTACATATAAAAGATATTTGTATCTCTCCCCGCATTTAATATTATGTAATACAACTTTTAAAACTTATGTATAATCGTTAAATGCACAAAACTTAATTTTAAGTAATACAACTTATAAATCTTATATTACAATCATTCATTCATTAAATGTCTCTTAAATTTTAAAATATAAGCAATACATATAATAAAACATATGGTACAAGTGCAAACTAATGAAACACACCCATTACAGTTATTTTTAAAACACCTTAAAATAAAAAATATAAATTACTACACATATAGTATAAACTAATAAAACACAGAAATTTGTATACAGTTTATATGGTAAGTTGATGGTTCAAATGGTTTTGGATCCAACCAACAGAGTCATCCAAAAACTGAAATCGCCTCCGGTTCCATTAGCAAAATAAGTTACCCGAAAAGGAAAAGGGGGACTCGACTTTTTTCCTTTTGTCTTTCTCGGGCTAATTGGCTCGTCATTGTTATTTTGTTTGAGTTTGAACTTTAATTATAAGGTTCCATCTACTGTAACACACGAATATCCTACTAATATATATTGTATTTTTATATAATTGATTGTATTAAACTATTACAAATTGTACATTAATCACTACTACATCCGTCCCGAAATTATAGTATAGGTTACTATTTTTGTACGTTCCAAATTAATAGTCCATTTCTAAAAATAGATAAGAAATATAAATTAGGTTTACCATATCACCCTCACTTGAAAATATTATTACAAACAATAAAAAAGTTAAAAATTAATTGCTTAAAAGTAAAATTGTGTTAAAAATAAAAGAGATAAAGCTAAAAAAAAGTGATACTTTTATTAAACTATAGTTTTTTTTCAGTGAACTGTAACTATGGGACACGGAGTATAACTTTATTTGCATTTTAAAGTTTTATATATTAATTAATTTGTATGTCTTAATTGACAAGTTTTAATTATATTTGTTTAATTGTACCCAATAATTAACACATCTAAGTAAAACTTTAAGTATTTTAAATTAAAATTACGTTCATTTATTTAGATACTAAATTTTATTTGGATACAAAGAGACAAATTCTTACCTTACATATTCAATTTAATCTAATTGATGAGATTAAACACAAAATTTATTTCACCCTCTTTTTTCAAATATTAATATCTCTTAAACCGTTAAGCGTTATACAAAAAAATATACCGTTACGAAGAGCATTTAATTATCATTCTATACATATGATATATAATACACTTTCGACAATTGTTTTTGTTTTGTTTTTACTTTTTTTTCATTGTCAAAATTATCATATATGATACTAATATCATATATGATGTAACACCATTATCATATATGATATAACTTATCATATATATGATATAAACCAATATCATATATGTATGATTTAGAAATAATTTATAATTTAACACTAGTATCATATATGATGAAACGCTGTTATCACATATGATATAACTTATCATATATGACATAAATCAATATCATATATGATTTAATACTGTTATCATATATGATAAAAAAAACTATTATCATATATGATATTTTACGTATTTTTAACAACAAGAAAATAAGCGAATTTTTTTTCTCAAAAGTATATTGGTAGAATGATAATTAAATGCTAGTCGTGATAGTATATTTTTCGTTTAACACTTAATAGTTTAAAAATATTTAAATTATAACAATAAATGAATTAATTAAATACTGTTAATCTTATCTATCACATTGTGGTAGAGATAGATGATAGATGGGTCCTTACTCCTTAGTATACAAGATAATTATAATATACAAAATACTCTTAAATAATTTATATTGTATGTAATATATATAATGTACTGTATATAATAACGATGTACTTTTATTACTATACCGACTAAATACATATACCATCCTATAAATATGTTGCCTTCCCGTTACAACTTCACCATATTATTTCATCCATTTCTTTCGGTTCATGTTTTAGAAAACCTATAAACATGAATATCAAGAGTGATGAATATAATAACCAAATGAGTCTATTTGATCTAATACAAGTTAGCTCAGTTGGTACCCAACTTCAAAAATTAAAAAATTCGAGTCTCGATTTCTGTTTACTCCACTTTGTGTCAATGTGTTTCCGTCAATTTACATTTTTTTTCTTGAATTATTGTAGCAGGGTTCCATCTTTCGTCATGAGCATGCGTAGAGTTTGTATTAGCCATATAGGTATAACTTAATCTGGTATTGTTATTTAATATTTCAAAATGTTACGTAATGTTTCTCCTGTGAATTTTATTTTTGCGTCGTTTGTGTGTCGTTGACTATAATCCTTGTAAAAATAGTCGATTTGTGAGAGCTTGTAAAACTGATCAACTTTCAAGCCTGGTTTTGTTGACTATAATCCTTTTGTGTTTTTAAGTTTTTGGAAGAAACTAATGTATACAAACATATTATTTATTTTATCATATCATATTTTATTTTATTTAATATATTATAAAGCATTTAAGACATTTTTATACTTAAAAAGTCTAAAAACTAATAATTTTAAAATTGACTTTTATATAAACATTTATTTTGTAATTGATCATGCATTTATTTTTGTAACAACCTATTAAAAATCATCTTTGTCTTTAAATTGAAATTTCTTTTTATGTGATTATTTTTTTATAATCTAATTTCACCTTATTTTTTAAGATTTTGTGTTCTTTCATTCAATATCTATTTTGATATATTATAATTAATTTTTAGTTTTTCTGATTTTTTGAAAGTTTATTTTATTTTGATTTGATTTTTCTTTATAATTTCAATCTTTGAATACAAACTTAACGGAAAAAAGTAGTAACATTTGTCGTTTCCAAAATCGTAATCGAGTATTCGTCGTCACATTGCACCATACTAGTTTGATTAAATTTTTAAAAGCCTATAAAATTTGATCGTGTGGATGACATATTTGTGTTCCAAAAAAAAACTATTTAAACTAGTTTTTCTTATTATGGCTTTTTCTATTCGATGCATGCTTTTAGACATTGATTTTCTTCCAGTTACCTAATCTGTTATAATGCTATCAAAAATTGACTTGTTTTACACAAATAAATACAAAAAAAAAAGTTCAATGGAGGTACATTATTTTTAATTTTGTATACTAGAATAAAAAAAACTAAATTAAATGATTAACTATATGTATCTTCAAGGCCGGAAGATGGAATAGCCTCTGTATCACCACCATCTACACCTTCGGCAATCGAGGAGTTGTCTTCTGCCCTTGAGTTCAGAGCTCCAAGATTCATTCGTTCAACTTCCTCTTTGGTGTAGATATATATTTTAAGAGACAAAAGTTAATTGTAAACTCTTTTTTAGCATAGAACTTTTGACTCGTGATTGGTTGATTTAATCTATTCTATAAAAAGCGAGTACATTAGACTTTTGTCTCGTAAGATATACTATATATCTACACCAAAGATGAAGTTATACGAATGAATCTTGAAGCTCTGAACTCAAAGGCAGAAAACAACTCCTCGATTGCAGAAGGTGTAGATGGTACGGACACAAAGACTATTCCATCTTTTAGCCTTGAACATACATAAAGTTAATCACTTATTTAGTTTTTTTTTATTCTAGTATACAAAATTAAAAATAATGTACCTCCTTTGAACTTCTTTTTTGTGTAAAACACGTCAATCTTTGATAGCATGTAAAACAAATTGTGTAACGAGGACAAAGTCAATGTTTAAAAGCATGCATCGAATAGAAAAAGGCATTATAAGAAATACTAGTTTTAATACTTTTGGAACATAAATATGTCATCCACAAGATCACATTTAATAGCCTTTTAAAAAAGTAATCAAACTAGCATAGTACTCGCGTATTGCGACAGCGGATACTCGATAACCATTTTTGAGACAAAAAATGTTAATACTCTTCTTCGTTAAATTTGTATTCAAAGATTGAAGTTATAAAAAAAATCAAAATAAAATTAACTCTCAAAAAATAAATAAAAAATTAATTAAATTATATGAAAATGAATATCGAAGAAAAAGCACAAAATTTCAGAAAATATAGTGAAATTAGCTTACGAAAAATAATAATTTGATAAAAAGAAATTTCAATTTTAAAGTAAAAGTTAAAAATGTTTTTTAATAGTTTGTTATAAAAGATTTACAAAAATAAATTAATAATCAATTACAAAATAAATGTTTTTCACAAAAATCAATTTTAAGTTTTAATTTTCAAACTTTTAAATATAAAATTGTTTTAAATGATTTTTAATAGAATGAAAAAAAAAAGATAAATAATATGTTTATATAATTTAAATACATTAGATTCTTCCAAAAACTTAAAAACTGAAAAAGAAAATTACAAATCAACGAAACCAGGCTTGACAGTTGATCGTTCTTACATGCTCTCAAAAATCAACTCTACCCATCCACACACAAATGATGAAACGATGCAAAAATAAAATTCAAAGGACGCACATGTAATTAACATTTTGTAATATTAAAATTAAAATACCAAATTAAGTTATCTATACGCGACAATAAAAATTCTACTCATGCTCAGCAAGGAAGATGGTACCCTGCTATAATCATCCAAGAAGAAAATCACAATTGGTGGAAGCACATTAACACCAGTGAAGTAGGTAGGAATGTAGTCTCAAAAACAACTGTGATTACACATCTTTTATATGGAAAAAAAATTAAGTCGTAACTTTCATATTTAAAAAATAATATTTTTTATTAAAAATCTATCTCTTATCTTTTTATTCTTTTAATATTTTCAAAGCAACTTAAAAGTTTCTGTATTTGGCAAAAATTTGTATCAATTCCCTTTTTAAACAATAAGTGGACGAACTTAATGGAAAGAAAAAGATATAAAAATATATGTGTTAAATTATGAAAAAGAAGAACTTAAAAACGAGGAGGTAATAAGTAAACTTTTGTAGTTAAGTTTTTAATAAATAGATAAAGTTAAGTAAAACTTATAATTTTTAATATTTTTTAATTAATTTATAAAATAAATAAATACCTTTACACTTTAAACTTTATATTGTTCAAAAAAAAAACTTTAAACTTTCTATACTTAAACATACAAAATACTTAATATATAAAATTTTATTTAAACACTGATATTAATACATAATAAAATTTTATATGTCAAACTACATGCATAATTATTAATTATACTAATTTTTTTTAGAACGGAAAATGTTAGTAGTTAGTGGGTCGAATCATGCAATGACATTCAAGCGGCAAAATGTCTTATTCGAACCGTTGCATATTTATGTTAAACTCCTTCTCCGCTTCGTCTGAAAGGGAACTTGGCAGGTATTGAACCCAAGACTTCCAGGAAACCTCCCAAAAAACCAGGAAACACCCTCTATTTGTTTTTGAATAAAAAAAGTATAACAGGGCATCCGCACGTGGCGGGTGGGGGTATCCTGAACCTAAATTATACAAGCATAATGTTTATGATTATAAATATTTTTCTATAATAATTATATGAATAATGATAAAAAAATTTAAGTTGGAATAACTTTAAACTATAATAAGCCATTCCATATAAAAATACGACCACGAGATTGTGATGATTGATAGTTAAATGTATTTGCTAATCTGTATAACATTAGTCACAATATTAATTATATAATGTGTAAATACAGAAAATCTTCGTAGTTTTTTATGTTTATTTTATGTTTACATGTTTCATACATTTATAACCTTAGAATGTTTCTACTTTGATATGCACGATCAAATCGAATTAATTAGCAAAATGATTATTACTAAATTTGCGCTAATATATATACGTAGGCGATATATGTTTTCGGTCAAAATCAAACACGAATTTTATAATAAACTTATATTAGTGAACAATTTAAATAATTGTATGTAAAAGAATTATAATTTAAAGCAATAACCATTTATAAATGTTGCATATTAATTTGTATTTATTTTGTCATTTAATGTGTATTGCTCATCAGAAATAAATTTAAGAATTTTTGATGTTGTAAAAGTTTGTACTAAAAGCTTGTAAGGTTGTATTATTTAAAATCGTGGAGAAAGGGTGTAATTTGTTTTATAAGTAGTACATGTTTATGTGTCATTAAAAAAAGTAGTATATATTTATGAAATGAGGCCGTTCTTATTGGTTTCAATAGGTTCTTTTCAGTCTGTCTTCTGACGGATTTTATTGGCTATCCGAACCGATTGTGACTCTAGTTCCAGTTGAACCTGCTGGTTCAGTTTCGGTTTTCAAAAACTATGTACACCATCATTTTAGGTAGACAATATATGTACGATTTTTTAGATATATGTTTTTAGTTGTTGTACATTGTGAATATATAATTGTATTTTTAAATAATGAGATGTATTAATTATATATTAATTAGTATTAATTATTTTATTCAAGTGTATTAATTATTATGCACTATTAATTAATTTTAATATAAGTATTAAATTATATTTTTATTTATAATTATGTTTATATAATTGTACATTATGCATATAATGTTGTAAGTTGATTTTTCAACATTTTTATTAATAATAAGCATTTTCTTTTGATATGTAGTATAGATATTAAGGACATGTGGTCAACCCAAAGGCCCATTTCACTTATAACCAATTAGTTGGTACACTTAACCATATTCATATTTATATTTGTGGTACTCATTGTCCGTGGATAAACCCGTGAGTTCGTGAATTACAACAAAATCACAAAATCATGATACGAAAACTATCCATGAAACTCGGTATTAAGCCATTAATCAATTTCTCAAATACCAAGTTTACGAAATACTTAAATATATGTGTGAAACAATCAAATTCAAAATCATTACACCAAAACCATGTTTGAACTATATCTTTTATACATTTTTGAAAGTTTGATCTTTTGTATTCACTCATTTAGTTTTGTAACTAAAAATAACTAGTTTACTATGGTTTCTAAAGATTTGAATAGCATATATATACCTACAACCTCGTAAATATTTAAGTAGTATGAAATTCTACTTTAAAACAATAAGTTCAGGGATACGTTTAAAGGTATTTTAGTAGTACACCCGTAGGTATTTTCAATGCGTTCACTTGTGATGGGTATGGATTATTAGTCAACCGCATGTCATTCACCGATGGGTATAATTTTTCACCAACGAGTCCACGACCTACGCACGGGGGAATAAAATTACCCACCCATTATGAGTAGGTGCGAGTTTTTTTTCATCCATTAACATCCAGGCCACCTATCTTCACACTTCCGATAGTTTTCGATAATATATAATTACTTTAATGGATTATCTCGAACGAGCATCGTATCACTCTCATTATTAGTGTATATAGCCTGCGAAATCTTGGCACGAGCTTTTAATTTTCCATTGAATTCAATAATCATATCGAATTCAGCAATTAATTCATCATAATTGTTGAGCTTGGTAAGATCGACATACGTGAACCTGAAATTAATATGACTTTTCAAGCCAATGTAATAACACCAAGAAGACGCGTGGAACCATAAAATACACCAAATACTAGATGTTATAATTTTATCCTTTTTGTTTTTGTAATGGCTTCCTCTTTCTCCGTAACCAGTCTTCTCACTTACGATCAATATCTTTTGGATCCCTTATTGAACGAATAATTTCTACGAAAAAATAGAACATCTTGCATTTGTCTTTTCAAGCAAATTTATGGTTTTTGAATGCATTCGTTGATTGCAAACTTGCTACGTGTAAATGCTATAGATGATGAATCTTTATACATTTGTGACTTTATCTTTGTTAGTGTTGTTTATAATGATAGATTGATTAATCAAAAACTTTCATTTGGTATTTATGTTTCTCTCCTATTTTGAAAAAAAAGGAAACTTGCTGATTTGATTTACCTTTTTCAATAAAAAAGTTTAATATAATATGATTTACCTTTTGTAATGCTCAAACATCTTATCCTATATTGTTCTAAAATTTATATTATAGATAGTGTATCTATTAAAACATATCTACACATTAATATTTTTGTAATGCATATTACATAAAACCTTTTATATCATTCTACGCATACTTCTTATAACTGTGGATAAAATATAATGTTCGTAATATATTTGACGGATGACACATATTACTTACAAAAATTATATAATGTTCTAGAAAACTTGTATGCGTTGCATATGAGTAACACAAATGCTAACAATCTCTACTACATATAAGGAGAAAACTTTTCTCAATGACTAAAAACTTAAACAATGAGTAATCAATTGTGTTAGCACAGTTGGTCACCAAGATATCTTTGGGGAGGTATGTTTGGAGAGGTTTTAGGTTCGAGCCTCACCAAATATCTCCAAGGGCGGAATAAAATAAAAGCATAAGTGAGGTTTATCTTCTAAGACGAAAAGTTCAAGGCTTGCATACCTAATTGGATGTCACTACGAGCTCGAATCACTAACAACTAACTAGCCGTTCAAAAAAAGCTTAAACAATGAGTAAAGTTCAACTATTAACATATCATTGATTGAAAGGGTTTTTCTAATATGTGCTCTCAATCACATATTATGCCATATTTATTAAACATGAACTTTTCTTTTATATTCAAAAATACATTTAATTCACATTAAAAATACAAAAAATTCACCATAAATAAATAAAATTTGATTTTAATAATCTCAAACTTTATTTTTATATAAACTTAAACATGTACACAGGGGGCACATGTTAGAAATTCTCAAATAAAAATGCTCAAAGAGACCATCAAAATATCTAGAACCGGTGTACATATTTTATATAAGGGTAAAATACAATTTTTGTCTCTATACCATGCCAAAATTGAGAGAAAATTCTTGAGACGAAAGGTCGTGAAAAATGGCCATAAACTTCGCATTTTGTTGCGAAAAAAATCCTGAGACGTTAAATCTAACATTTTCGTCGTTTATCTTCCTTGCGTGCTCGACACGTGAAGGCATTTTCGTCTTTTCCCCTCGTCCCCTTAACGACTGAGCATCCAACCTTCTAAAACCCCTTGAGACTAAAAGGAACTACCTGTTCGCGTGCTCTAGTAATAGCTCAATGGCTGAAACTAAAAGGGTTATAGGTATTGATGAAGAAGTTGGTGATAGTACTAAATATGGTGAAGAAAAAAGTATTAATGGTGTTGAACATGATTCTGCCACGGGTTTAGTTGGTAATTCGGGTAAGGGGTTTGGCGTATCTAGGGATAATAAAAGGCATATTGTGACATAATTAGAAGAACAAGAGCATCAGGATGGATTAAAACGTGTTAAAACCGAATCTGCTACTAGAAAAATTGATACTACTAGTCATGTTCATGATGCGGAGGGAGAAATCCAAGAAATCCAAAATTAATCTCAGAATAAAGATGATGATAACAAACCACCAATTCCTACCAACACTTTTAGCAGCAATGGAAACCCAAATGGCAATGCTGATTTAGAAACTTTAAGTGAATTGTCCACTAAAATGAAAAGGGTTAAAGACGATGAAGATGAAGTGGTAAAGTCTGATAATACGAGGAATAAAAGGTGTTTTATGACAGAAGAAAAAGATGAGCAACAAGAATGATTCAAACGTGTTAGAAAGGACATTACAATTGCTGCTACTACAAATCATGTTAATGATCTTTGAGGTTCTGTCAAATATATGATTGGTAGTAAGGTCAAAAAAGTTAAAAACATGTAGTATAAAGATTGAAATATAAATGGACCAATTACTGAAAGATTCACAGTTAATAGTCATTATTTGAGGTTCTATCAAAAATATGATTTGGCTTTTAATTCCAAACTTATGCTTAGTTATCTAGTACTTAACGCTGTTCTTTGAGTAAATTTCATAGTTAATAGTCGTTATTGTGGTTCGCAAAAGATGTCGAAAGAATAACTTAAGGGGACATGACCAATACTATGTGTCACAATTTAACATAACTTTTTCATTAATGGATTAATATTTTAGAATTATGATATTTTGGACACTAAACAATTTGAAGTTATATACCAACAAGGGTTGTCAAGATATATCACATGTATCAATAAAAGTGCAGAGAAATGTATATATGAGTTTTCTATATAACCTACAAATCTTACGAACAAACTGATAGAAGTGCAGAGACATGGGCACATATGTGCAGTTTCAAATTTTCACAAATTTAATCAAAACTACCATGAAATTTCACCTCTACTATAGAACAACCCATCCATGCAAAAAATAAATCACTACACAATTTACCCGAAGATAGGTATTTAGAATTATCCAGTTTATGTCATAATTACCTATAACTATATGTGATCATTTATCTAGAACATCTTGAAAGTTTTGACTTTTCCTTTTTGTCTTGTTTTGAAAAAAAATGTTAAGTATCATAGACGAGCAAGTTGTAGAAAACCTGTCAAAGATGGGATATTCTATGGTAGCAGAATTATCAGACTTGGTCAAGAAGTATGATCCTCATTGATTATGCGGTGTTTGTAACCAATAACAGAAAAATAACAATGAAGATGACTGGCTAAAATATTATATTTTTTTCTTAATCATCATGAAATTTAAATAAACAAACTGCATTGTATGTACAAAAATACCATGTCTTCTGAATAGCAGCGTCCAACTGGACGGAAATGACTACTATAGCATCTGAATTGGTAATTCCTTATGGTCTCAAGGGTTTTTTTTACACAATGGGAAGGTGGGATGTTCAGTTGTTAAGGGTAGCAGGGGAAAGGACGAAAATTCCCTTACATTACGGGCACGCGAGAGAGATAACGACAAAAATGTTAGATGTAACATCTCATTGTATTTTTCAAAACAAAATTCTAACTTCATGGGTGTTTTTGCATGACTTTTCGTCTTAAGGGGTTTCTCGTAATTTTGGCATAGTACATGGACAAAAATCACAGTTTATCCTTTATATAATATGTTAGGAATAAAATTAATGCTAGTTGTATTTTATGTACCAGTATTAATTTTATTAATGGTGATGGTTATAGTTTAATGTTAGTAAATGTCTTGACAAAATATGGACAAGTTGGTTAATGTTGTTAGATGTATTAATACTACTTAGAGGATAAAGACTAAAGACATGTAAGATAAGTATAGAAGATATTGTGTGTATATCTTCTAAAGTTTAAATTATTCATTCAGATCTTTATTTTGTAAAGGACTCCTTACATTATAAAAGGAGGTCCTAGAGTTAAGTTTAGATATCTCTCTTCTCTATAACTTAACTTCAAGGTTGTAATCCTAATACTCTGATTAGAGTATTCGTATTATTATCAATAATTTGAAGTGTTTGGTTTATATTCTTTTCTTAGTTTCATATTATATCATACAAATAATCTTCATAATATCAAAGAGTAGATTCTCCATACTCTTTGGTATCATCTCAAAGTTTCTACTATGACTATATAGAAGTCATTATGTTTGGCCTAAGTCTATAAGTTATACTCATAAGATAAAAAAAATTAACATAATATAAGAGTTTTCAAAGAAAAATAATCTTACAAAAAAAAAAGTTGAACCAATCAGGTCGTTTAATTTTGACAAATACGCAAAATTAAGTGATATGATTAGTTAATAAAAAGTTAAAACTGAATCCAATTGAGTCAAAAATAAAAAGTTTGGTGAAGTAATTTGAGAAAAAAAAGCATGAAAATATATAGGTGTTGTAAAATAAAAAAAACTAAAAAAAGTAATTAATAAAATTTTAGTTGCTAAATTTAAATAAATGATATGAAGTTAAGCAATGTTGCAAAATAAGGCCTACAAGGTTCATTAATTGCCGCTTAACAGTTACAAAGCCATCAACCTTGCCGATTAATGTAAAAACGACTAACGACAGTCAACTGTGGTCAACGACGGTCAACGGAGGTCAAACTTGCTAGAAACATGCAAATCTTTCTGAAAATACCAGAAACTCACTGTAAACTTTATCACTTATAGCAACTATTTATATGTATGGTAAGATGAATTTTAAGAATAATATTGTCGAAGATACCTAAAACTCATTAAAAATATCCAAATCTTGCCGAGAATACTCAAAATTTGCTAAACATGCGGATCCGATTAATCAACGATTAATCACGCCTAGAACAATTACAAGTTACAAGGTGGTCGACCGACCGGCTAACGATTCACGATTTTTGCAACCTTGAAGTTAAGTGTAACCTTATAATTTTCTTTTTTAATAACTTCAAAAAAACAAATACCTCTCACACTTTATACCCTCTAGACTTATGATAGATATAACATATATACTATTTCAAGAATACAACAGATATATAAGCACATGATTATAAATATAAAATGAAAGCCCAAGGTATTGTGCATGCAAATAACGACATGAGGATTTACATATACAAATAACTCATGTTATTTATGTTCATTATTTCAAGTAATGATATCCGAATTTTTTTACTATATGCATTCAATAAGGGTTCATGTTATTCTTTTGAGTTAAGTGTATTTTTAGTCCTCGAAGTTTGGTATCGCTTTCACTTTTGATCCAAAAATTCAGATAGTTTTGATTTAGACAAAAAATAAAAACTTTTTCTCCATTTTTTGTCCATTTTTGTTAACTCTGCTAGTTTGACTCGTTTGACCATTAAATAGTAGGGTATTTTTGTCATTTTTCACGTATCTTATTGAGAAAAGAACCTAAAAATACATTTTTATAATTTTCCCCTAAAACATTTAATAAGCGACACATAAATCATCTTCACTAATCTCCAGAGTCACACCGACATGTATTCCTTGTCTTTTTGTAATAAAAACCCACAATCCACCAAAATGTCTATCAGCAGAACCACTATACGAAAACAATAAAAGATATGGTTTACTTTTATGTTCATATCTATGTGACCCAATGTTGGTGGCAAGGTTAACTACAAAAATGCATCGTGAGGTTCATACAAAAGTAAACTCAACAAGAAAATTTGACAAGACAATTAAAAATTTTCTTTAGTTTAAACCATGACATCAAGAAACCACGGATATTACCCAAATGGTCCGATCTAGTGGTGGTGGTTTCCTGGTGACTGTAATGAGTGGTTGGTGGTGGTGGTTTCTTGGTGGTGCGTTCGTGGTGGTGGTGACCGCATACTTGTTTTAAATGTTGTTGAGTTGTAAACTTCAATTTGTTTTGAATGTTGTTTGATTTGTAGGATTTGAAGATGTATATGTTTGTGAAGAAGACAAAAAGAATATTTTTGAAGAGATTATTTTTTGTTGTAGTTGGTTTTTGTATATTGTGAAAACAAGGAAAAAGAGATCTATAAATCTATCAATTAAAAACTTATCTTTTATTTTAGGTAAATAGAACTTTTTAAAAAATATTAAAGATGATTCTTTTTAATAAAATAAGTTGTTTAGAAAAGTCATTTCTTGTTTTCCACCTATATTAAAAAAAGTGAAAGAATGAGGTGAATAATAATAATAATAATAATAATAATAATAATAATAATAATAATAATAATAATAATAATAATAATAATAATAATAATAATAATAATATTGCATTATGCTTTTCTTGCTTCTCGGTTACAGTCATCTGATTTACAGTCTAAGTTACTTCAACACACTGATATTAGATCTTATGGACTCCAGTTTGATGATGCCTTACGTGTGTTTAACTCGGTTATGGAGATTGATTTTCTAAGTAATCCGAGTGAGGTCGCTGCCCCCAAACTCATGAAGAAAATGGCAGATATATATTTTGCTCGGGTTATTAAGAATGCTGAATCCACTTTCGCTTTATCTGCTCGTCAGTTGGCTTTATGGGCATCTCAGAGGGAGGATCATACGTCTGACTGGCTTAGGACGGTTCCTATCCCCGGATTAGGTCAGACTATGAATGGGAGGTCTTATCGATGTGTTTTGTGCTATCGCTTAGGTATTCCCTTGTTCTCTGTTTTGAAGCCCTGTTCTGCGTGTTCTAGGGTTTTTGATGGGGATATATTTGGGGATCATGCCGTATCGTGTGCTGGCATCGTTGGGATTAAGCATCATCACAATTTGGTCCATGATACTCTTGCTGACATATGTTACCGTTCAGGGATATCTGTCGGAAAGGAAGTTAATATTGGATTAGATGGTGGACCTGATAATGTCCTACGTCCGGCAGATATTTTGTTTTATTCCTGGGATGGAGGTAAAGATGTGTGTGTTGATCTGACTGGTTCTTCTCCTTTGACTCGTACGGGGATGAATGACTTTGTACCTGGCCGAGCTGTGATTGATGCTGCACAACGTAAACGATGCAAGTATTTGGCTAAGTGTGCAGCTCTCGGATATGGGTTTCTTCCTTTCTCCTTTTCTTCTTTAGGGGAGTTACAGGAAGATGTAGTTGCGTTGCTGAAGCGGATCCAGAGATTTTCTAAGGCTCAAGACATTGGAGCGCGCGCTGCTGTACATATTTTTCATAGAATAGGTTTTACCATTGCTAAAGGGGTGGGAGCGCAGATAGTATCTCGACTTCCATCCAATTTGTTATAAAATCCCTTTTTGTTTCTAATAAAAGTGATGGTTTATAAAAAAAAAAAAAAAAAAAAATAATAATAATAATAATAATAATAATAATAATAATAATAATAATAATAATAATAGCTAAAGGAGTAGGAGTCCAGAGAGTATCTCGGCTCTCTAGTAACTTTTTGTAAATTCTATTATTCTAATACAGTGGTGTTTATAAATAAATAAATAAATAAAATAATAATAATAATAATAAAGTCATTTCTAGCCCAAGTGATATTGCAGCGTGGGTGGAACTTCTCATCTTACCGGGTTGTATTTTGGCGGTGTTTGTACCGTCTTGCAGGGCTCAACGGCGATCTGGTGAGAGGGAGCGTGGTCAGTTTGTTAGTATTTCTAGTGCCATTGCTCGGTGGAGGGATCCTGGGGAGAGGATTGGTTTGATTAGAGATCGTTTAGGTGGTCTTTCCTTTTCTTCGCGTAGGTACTTGAGGTCGCAAGATGCTATGGCGGCTAATATTTCTCAGTGCAAGCGTAAGTTGAGTGATGGCCACTTTTCAGCGGCTATTAAGGTCCTCACTTCTTCGGGTGTTGCCCCTGATTCTCCTGACACACTGGGGGATTTGGAGGCTAAGAATCCATTTGCTCCTCCTCCTGTTGTGCCTTCTTCTTCCTGTGGGGTGGACACGCTTTTTGTTTGTAAGGATCTGGTATTGAATCGGATTCGAAGTTTTCCCAAAGGTACTTCTTGTGGTCGAGATGGGCTTAGAGCTCAACATTTTTTAGATGTTTTGGGAGGAGCAGCTTCTGCTGTGGCTGATGATCTTTTGGTTTCTATCACTGGTGTGGTTAATCTGTTTCTTTCTGGTAAGTGTCCTAGTCTGCTTGGTGAGTTTATTGCCAGTGCCCCTTTGACTCCGCTTGTTAAGCCTGGAGGGGGCATTCGGCCTATTGCTATTGGTACTGTATGGAGGAGGCTTGTCTCTAAGGTTGCATCTTCTTCTGTTGGGGAATCGATGACCTCTTATCTGCATGATTTTCAGTTTGGTGTGGGGGTGCCAGGTGGGTGTGAGGCGGTTCTTCATTCTGTCAGCAGGTTTGTGGAGGAGAGAGGGGATGAGGCCGGACTTTCTATGCTTTTGGTGGATTTTCAGAATGCCTTTAATCTTGTTGATAGGAGCACCATTATTCATGAAGTTCGGCTGAGGTGTCCGGCTATCTCGTCTTGGGTGGAGTTTTGCTATTCTCGGCCAGCTCGGCTTTATTATGGAGATTCTATTCTTTGGTCTTCCCAGGGGGTTCAGCAGGGTGATCCATTGGGTCCCTTATTATTCTCTCTTGCTCTGTATCCACTTGTTCATGCTATTCATCAGGCGTGTGAGCTCTCCCTTCATGCATGGTACCTTGATGACGGCACTATTATTGGCGATACTCTTATGGTTGCTAAAGCTTTGGATATTATTAGTGTGGAGGGACCGGCTCGTGGGCTTCATCTAAACGTTGATAAGTCTGAGCTTTTCTGGCCGGTGGAGGATCCTCGGGGGTTGGTAGATGGTCTCTTCCCTGCTTCTATTTCTCGTCCGAGGTCTGGTGTTAAGCTTCTTGGTGGCTCTATTAGTCGTGATTTAGTTTTTGCTGGTAATTTTGTTGCGCGTCGGGTATCTAAGGCTATTTCTTTGTTAGAGGCTATTAGGGGGCTTGATGACCCGCAATATGAACTTCTTCTCCTTCGTTACTGTGCTGGTGTTTCTAAGTTGGTGTATGCTTTGAGGACTTGACCCCCTAGGTTTCTTGAGGGTGTTTTGTCACAGTTTGATCAGGCCTTACGTGCGTCTTTGGAGTTGATTGTTACGGGTTCAGGGCCTGGGTTTGGTGATTTGCAGTGGCGTCTTGCTACTCTTCCTATCAGTATTGGTGGCCTAGGGGTCTTATGTGCTGAGGATGTCAAGTGCTTTTCCTTTATTGCTTCTCGTTTACAGTCTGGTGATTTGCAGGATCGGATTTTGGCGAGGTCTGGGATTGTTTCGCCTGGCCCTATTTTTCAGTCTGCTCTTGATGCTTTCTCGACCTGTTGTGGTGTCGACCCTCTCTCTGTCACCACTAGCTCTCCTGTCCCCCAGTTTATGAAGTCTTTGGCAAAGAGTTACTTTGGTTTCATTGATGGTTGTTTGACGTCGCGTTTCGGGTTGAGTCGTCGTCAGGAGGCACTTCTCAGCTGTGTGCGTGCTCCTCATGCGCAAGATTACCTCTTCGCTATTCCGATTGATGGGCTGGGATAGCGGATGAACCCGAGACAGTTTCGTGCGGTATTGTGTTATCGTTTGTCGATTCCTTTATTTCCTGATGGTTCTTTGTGCTCGGGTTGCCATGTACATCGGATGGATCTGTGGGGTGATCATGCTGTTCATTGCGCTAGTGATTTGGGGGTTAAGTTTCGGCACAATCTTGTTCGTGATGTGTTGTTTGATATTTGTTCTAAGGTTGGTGTGTCGGTGAGGAAAGAAGCTGATATGGGATTTGTTTCTGATGGTGGGCGTGATCTTCGGCCAGCAGATTTATTGCTTCACAATTGGTCCCAGGGCAAAGATGCGTGTTTAGATGTTACAGGGGTTTCTCAGTTTGGAGGGGCGGGGTTGGATTCGTGGGTTCCCGGGAGTGCTTTGCAGTCGGCTGTTCAGAAGAAGAAGAGGAAGTATTCTTCTATTTGTGCTGAGCATGGTTACTCGTTTATTCCATTCGCCTTCTCGACTTTTGGGGAGTTTGAGGAGGAGGCGATGGGTACTCTCTCGCGTCTTAAGCGGTTAGCTGGTTGTCATTCTAATGACGCGAGGAGTGGTGGTTTTTTGATGTCTAGACTTAGTTTCTGTATTCAAAAAGGGGAGGGCGCGCAGCTTGTTTCGCGACTCCCTTCCAATTTTGTGTGATTAATAAAATTTGGAATTTCGATAAAAAAAAAAATAATAATAATAATGATAATAATAATAATAATAATAATAATAATAATAATAATAATAATAATAATAAGAAATGACATTCTGGTATTGTTACTTCTGGGCTTACTTTTGAAGATGCATTGTGTATGTTTAATACGAAGATAAAGACTGACATATTGAGTAACTCAAGTGAGATCGCTGCCCCCAAACTCATGAAAAAGCTGGCAGATATATATTTCACACGTGTTATTCAAGCTGCTGAATACACTTTTTCTCTATCTCCTCGACAAATTGCTTTGTGGCAATCTCAAATGGAGGATCATACTTCTAACTGGCTTAGAGTGGTTCCAATTGTTGGTTTGGGCCAGACTATGAACGGTAAGACTTACCGTTGTGTGTTTATGTTATCGATTAGGTATTCCCCTATTTTCTGTTCCAAAGCCGTGCTCAGCATGCTCTAGGATCTTTATGGGGGATATTTATAGAGACCATGCTGTATCATGTGTCGGTATTATTGGCATTAAACACCGGCATAACGTTGTACGTGATACCCTTTTTGACATATGTATTAGGTCAGGGATTTCAGCCGGCAAAGAAGTCGATATCGGCCTTGGTGGAGGGCGTGATAAACCTCTACGTCCGGCTGATATTTTACTGTACTCGTGGGATAGAGGGCTCGATGTGTGTGTGGATTTGACGGGGTCCTCCCCCTTGAGGCAAACTGGGATGGTTGATTCTGTGCCCGGTCGTGCGGTGACCGATGCAGCGCATCGTAAACGTGTCAAGTATGAGGCTAAATATTTAGATATTGTGTATGGTTTTCTCTCGTTCTCGTTTTCTTCGCTTGGGGAATTAGAGAAGGATGATGTGACCTTACTAAAACGGATCCGAAAATTCTCCGTGACTCAAGATATTGGGGCACGTGTTGTAGTTCATATATCTAATAGGATCAGTTTTGCTATTGCTAAAGGAGTGTGGGCCCAGATAGTATATCGGCTAACCTCTAATCTTTTGTAAATCTTTTGTAAGAAAAATAAAATTAGTATGAGCCCAGATAGTATCTCGGCTTCCCACTAATTTCTTGTAAATCCTATTAGATTCTAATGAAGTGATGTTTATTTAAAAAAAATAAAAAAAAATAAAATTATAATAATAATAATAATAATAATAATAATAAAATAATAATAATAATAATAATTATTATTATTATTATTAAATTATATTTTTTTATTAAAAAAAAAAAAAATAATAATAATAATAATAATAATAATAATAATTATTATTATTATTATTATTATTATGTTTTGTTTTTATTAAAAAATAAAATAAAATAAAATAATAATAATAATAATAATAATAATAATAAACAATAATAATAATCTATACTAACTATAATGGAGGGATAGCAAATGTTGAAAGTTGAAAAAATTCAACAAAGCTTCCCATGTAAGTTTCATTCTTATCCTAAATGTTCTGTTGAAAATACACATCTGACTTTTAACATCAATTCATATGGAAACACTCTAATTCTCACGTATGAAAGGAAACCATTCAATGATCAGTTTCAAAATAATCGAAACTTCTTCAATACGCTTAATGTGCTTATAATACATCCATGAACTTTGCACAAACCCTACAGATTCAAACATACAACAAAATCACCAACAGATCCCCCATTATTGCTGCCACCATAACCCTAACGATCGCCGTATTCTGCCTTGGTTTTTGGTGTGCTTAGTGGTTTCGAGTGTCTTTGGTGGTTTTGGTGTGGTTTATTTTTTTTATACATGTTACGATCTATAACTTTCGTGTAAAAGATACAATGATGAAGCTAGCTGCTCAAAGCTAGCAATGGTTTGGATACTCTTGATGTTCATCCTGATGTTCGATTGAATCAATGTGTCTATTTTCAGTTTTTTAATTTTCAGTTCTTTTAATTTAATTTATTTTATTAATTTACTATGAGGTTTTTATTAAATAGAAAACAGATTGTAGGCTTGTAATTATTTTGTTTTTTGCATTGTTGGTTGTTGTGTATTTTTTTTTAAATCGGATGTATGTTGGATTAGCTTTGTTCATATTGTTTTAAGCTAAAGCTTTGGTAAATGCATTGTTAGAAGTGGTGGGTTTAGTCATAAAAAGGTATTTGATTCATTGAGTTTCAGCAAGAATTTGAGGTTAGAAACACTTTTCTCACTATTGTTAGTTTAATATAGTTTGATAGTATGATTAAGATATTAGATAGATCGTTTTATAGAGTTAATATATCAAATAGATATGTTGTCGTAAAGATTAGTTTTTTTCATGTTAACTTCAGTAGTCCAGTTATAACATAAAGACTGTTTGCATATAAAAGTAAGAATGTTTGTTTTACTGGCGGTTCAGTTCCTTAATTTGGGTGTTTTTATTACTTTTTAGTTCTCTAATAACCTATACAAACGAACACAAGCATTTACGTAATAAAACTAGAACAACTCCAGTTTTGGATGTTCTATGAAAATTGCAATTTTTATGTAATCCAACTTACGACCAAACTTCTGTCTTATTATGTTTTTTTTTGGTTCAGCTAAGGAGGTTGATCTCTTTTTGGACGTGCTCAGGTGCAGCAGTGGCAAAACTTGACTGATTCTGATAAGGGATTCATAGGTCATATTTTAGCTTTCTCCGCATCAAATCGAATTGTTTTGGAAAATCTTGCTGCAAGATTTCTTAACGACATTCAAATGCCAGAGGTGGATTACTGAATTTAGCACTAATTTCAGAGATGTAAGTTATTGCATTTTTTACATGTGACTAATTTAAGGTGTCGTTTGTGTGCATAGGCCCATGCATTTTACAGATTCAAATTGTAAAGGAGAACGTACACTCTGGTGGAGCTTTGAACACTTACAAGTTTACTTAATATATGCTTGTTTGTGTTGTTTAACTGATCCCTACTGTCATATATAGAGATGTATAGCTTGCTTTTGGAAATATTTAACAAGTATCCCAAGGAAAAACATAAATTGTTTAATGCAATAGAGAATAATTGGGCTTTGAAATGGATCAAAAGGTAACTTCCGTAACACAGATAAAAATCTTTCTTTAAAATTCTTTGCGACGTAGGCACTGATTCTGTCATTATTGTTGCTTTCCTATGCAGCTCCAATTCATTTGCAGAAAGACTCGTTGTGTTTGCATGTCTTGAAGGAACCATTTTCTCAAGAAGGTATGAGATTAGACATATTTTTAAGATATAAAAATACATAAGTTGTACAAAGGTTATTAATCAACCACCCAACCAAGTACATGTTAAATATTGTACTACCTCCGTCCCATAATAAGTGTCCACTTTGACTTTTCTCGGTCTTTCTTATTCAACTTTGACTATAAATATTTTTATTTGTGTTATATAATACTCGATGAAAAATATATCTATAGATTGACACTTAAATGCATTTTCATTAACTATATTTTTCATCCGGTATTATATAACACAAATGAAGATATTTATGGTCAAAGTTGAATACTAAAGACCGAAAAAAGTCAAATTGGACACTTATTATGGGACGGAGGGAGTAATACTTAAAAACCATAGCTTATAGTTTCTATATCTAAAAACTAATTTATATGTGTAAATTCTTTTAATTTTTTTGTATCCGATTCAGCTTTTGTTCAATTTTTTAGCTAAAGAAGAGGGGATTGATACCAGGATTGACTTTCTCAAATGAAATCATATCCAGAGACGAGGGTATACATTGTGATTTCGCTTGTCTCTTTTATGGGTGAGTGTCCACATTTACAGAATAGGTGGGTTTGGGTTTTGCTTTGTGCTATTACGTCCATCTTTTTAAGTTGCACTATGGAAGTGACTAGGAGGGACTTTTGAGGCTATAACTGGTTATGGGCTTGGCGGTTCTTCGATGGCCTTGTTTGGAAGAATTGGTGGAGGTATATATGCGAAGGCTACTGACGTCGGTGCTGATCTTGTTGGGAAAGTAGAAATAAACATCTACCTAGAAATCCAGCTGTAAGCAAAATTACCATTCTTTGTTATTTCTTTCATGCATTTTTACATCAAAATATGTGTTTATAGGATATGTGTTCTTTCATACGTGATTGATGATAATGTTAGAGATAACGTTGGGGACATTGCTGGATGGGATCTGACCTTTTTGGCTTGTATGCGGAATCATCTTTGTTGCATTTGTTGTTTCTTCCATTTTTTCTTTTGGGATTGAGCCTGACTTCACCGTAATGTGTTATCCATTATTTGTGAGCTCTATTGGAATCCTTGTGTGCTTGATAACGAGCCTCTTTTCCACTAATTTCTATGAAATCAAGGTTGTTGATGAAATTCAAACAGCATTGAAGAAACAACTTATTATCTCCACTATTCTAAGTTTTCAATGTCCTAAAACAAGAGGCACGTATATTCGTTAGTATAGTATTCTTTATATCATGCATTTGATATTGCCAAGGTAGTAAAACAAAGCAAATTGCTTCATGGATGTCTCCTATATTTTAATGTGTCAACTATTTATTTTTGTCAATTAGAGGTGGCAAAATGGGCGGGCGGCGGGCTAAACGGGCGACGGGCTAAACGGGCGCGGGCTAAATAGGCGCGGGCTAAACGGGCCGGCGAAACGGGCGGGCTAAACTGGCGCAAGCTAAAATGAGAAAATAGACATATAAAAACGTATAATTAAAAAATAAAAATACTTGTTTAAAATCCGGAGATAAAAACTAAATATAAAATATCCGCCGAGTAGCCTAATTAATGTTTTTTATGTGCGTCCATTAAGCCCATAAGTTTCTTACATATGCGCGTTAATAATAAAGAATGGAAAAAAAGTGTCCATCTTTTTTTAAAAATAGGCAAAAAGTGCTTATATTTATCAAAATTGGCAAGATTTGACATCTCTATTGTCAATTTAAATTTTCTTATTTGGTAAATAGCCTGTTTAAGAGACACGAGATAATATAGTTTGGCTTGACAGAAACTATTGCTCGTACCCCATCAGAGGTTAGATCCAAACTTGTCCATTCAGTCACACTGATCCAAAGATATCCAAAATTAAAAATATTTATTCTTAGAAACAATTTGTATAAGATGCAAGAGACTAGGAAACTCGAAATCTTCGTATATTATCTTTTATACATCTGTTTCAAGATAAATTATCTAGGTTGGTACCTATGTGTATACTAGATTATATATGGGATCAGGGTTGTTTCGTTGTTGTGGTTATTAGGAAATAATACTACTGAAAATATTAAACTTTTCTTTTTCACTAAGCGATATACTAAAGTTTTTATGGGATGTGTTTCTATTTTTTAGTAAAACATTACGATAAAACACAATTCAAATCGGCTAATTTATGTGGGAATGTTGTTGGAGGTGAACCATGAAACTGTAAGGATCTGGCAGACAGTACCCTCAAATTCAAAGACGAAAGAAAGCCATGTTGCAAATGGGACAAGCAAAGAGAATCGACACGAAGTTGGAGGATTTAAAAGTTGTAAAAGAAGAATAATAGGGGTTGTTAACTTGAAAACAGTACATATATATATATATATATATATATATATATATATATATATATATATATATATATATATATATATATATATATATATATATATATATATATATATATATATATATATATATATATATATATATATATATATCAAAAACCCTTATATAGGAAGGATGGTGAAACAATTCCTTAAATACAAAATTATATAAAAATGACACATGTAATTCATTAAAGGGTTTCCATAAATGTTTCAAAAAGAAAATAGGAATTACAAATGATACTTTAAATACAAAATTCTATAAAAATATATAAGGATGGTGAAGCAATGCCTTAAATACAAAATTCTATAAAAATGATTCCATAAAATGCTTCAAAAATAAAATAGGAATTACACATGATGCCTTAAATACAAAATTCTTTATAAAAATATATAGGAATTACAAATGATGCCTTAAATACAAAATTCTATAAAAATATATAAGGAAAGATGGTGAAACAATGCCTTAAATACAAAATTGTATAAAAATGTTTCCATAAAATGCTTCAAAAATAAAATAGGAATACAAATGATGCCTTAAATATAAAATTCTATCAAAATATATATATGAATAACAAATGATGCCTTAAATACTAAATTCTATAAAACTATATAAGGAAGGATGGTGAAACAATGCCTTAAATACGAAATTTTATAAAAATAATTCCATAAAATGCTTCAATAATAAAATAGGAATTAAAAATGATGCCTTAAATATAAAATTGTATAAAAATATATATATGAATTACAAATGATGCCTTAAATACAAAATTCTATAAAAATATATAAGGAAGGATGGTGAAATAATGCATTAAATACAAAATTCTATAAAAATGATTCCATAAAATGCTTCAAAAAAAATAGGAATTACAAATGATGCTTTAAATACAAAATTCTATAAAAATATATATAGGAATTACAAATGATGCCTTAAATACAAAATTTTATAAAAATATATAAGGAAGGATGATGAAACAATGCCTTAAATACAAAATTCTATAAAAATGATTCCATAAAATGCTTCAAAAATAAAATAAGAATTACAAATGATGCCTTAAATACAAAATTCTTTAAAAATATATATAGTAATTAGAAATGATGCCTTAAATATAAAATTATATAAAAATATATAAGGAAAGATGGTGAAACAATGCCTTAAATACAAAATTCTATAAAAATGATACCATAAAATGCTTCAAAAATAAAATACGAATTACAAATGATGCCTTAAATACAAAATTCTATAAAAATATATATAGGAATTACAAATGATGCATTAAATACAAAATTATATCAAAATATAGAAGGAAGGATGGTGAAATAATGCCTTAAATACAAAATTTTATAAAAACGATTCCATGAAATGCTTCCATAAAATGCTTCAAAAATAAAATAGGAATTACAAATTATGCCTTAAATACAAAATTCTATAAAAATATATATAGGAATTATAAATGATGCCTTAAATACAAAATTAATTAAAAATATATAAGGAAGGATGGTGAAACAATGCCTTAAATAAAAAATTATATAAAAATGATTCTATAAAATGCTTCAAAAATAAAATAGGAATTACAAATGATGCCTTAAATACAAAATTCTATAAAAGATATATAGGAATTACAAATGATGCCTTAAATACAAAATTCTATAAAAATGCACAACAATAGCATTAATTTTAAAAAATTAATGTAAAAACGTTATTCATAACATTAACATATACAAAATTTATTACCTCATAAAATTCAAAAATACATAAAAGATTTGTACAATATTATTAAAATTATAAAAAAATTTATGTAACAAACTTATTCATACCGTTAACGTATGCAAACTCAATTAACTCATAATATTCTTAAATAAATATAATATCTTAAACTACGTTATTTTTGTCTATTTTATGCTACATTATTACAATATCAATGCCATACCTAACGCTATATATACTAAACTTCTAATACAAACACACATAAATTCAATTTTCATTAAAAGTATATATACCTAAAGCTAGCCCGTCCACCGGACGGGTCTAAAGGCTAGTATATATATATATATATATATATATATATATATATATATATATATATATATATATATATATATATATATATATATATATATATATATATATATATATATATATATATATATATATATATATATATATATATATATATATATATGTGTGTGTGTGTGTGTGTGTGTGTGTGTGTCTATTCTACTCTTAGTGTAACTTTCGAGATAAATAGATTTTCCTTTGCTTGTTTAAATTATTATGTGGTTATCTTTGTCATGACGATTCCAACTGATGTGTAACATATCATCATTTTTCTGGCCCGAACATAATAAATTACATGATAATTAGTAATGTGTAGTGTTTTGTCAATAGTGCTATTAATTATGTAACGAAAAAAATAAAGTTTAGTGTTCTTTTATTAATTTTTTGAACACTAAATACTTGCACACGTATCTTTGAGATCGTACCTACAAATCGAAAAATCCAAATTTTATTGTTTAACCACTTTTGTTATAATCGGATGAATATTATTACCATATGTTGTTTATACAAACTCTTTTGTCAAAAGTCAATATTAGATTTCCTTGAAAATCAGTTTAAAGCTGAAAAAATTTAAATTAACAGATTTATTGTTAATTATATGCCGTTGGGAATGCCTGTTACTATGCACGGATACTCACCAATATAATCATCTCTACATGGACACATGTGTATCGTATTCGTACATGAAAAACTTTCCACGAAATTGCATATCTCTAATTCTTTGCCGTTAGAAACTTCCGCCGCTATGCGCGGGTAATCGCCTAGTAATAGTAACATCAGTATTATTCATACATCAACATCTTCACGTTTGGTGTGAGCGATTGAGTGGGTGATCAATAATACATCAACTTCTTCACGTTTTTTTTATCCATTCCATATTAAAGTCCATATTCTTTATCATTACATCAGCATCTTCAATATCAATACATCTACACATCAGCATTTACAAGTCCAAATTTTTTATATATCCCATATTACATCTTCGATTCAAGATTCACCCATCAAAGACTCAACGGGCTGTGGTGGTGGGTTTGAGCCATGGTGGGATCGTTCGTGGGTTTGATCTGTGGTGGTTTTGCTGTTGTGGTTTCCTAACAGTGTAATAGTTGGTTAGATTAAGTTTTGATCGGGTTCAGTTTTTGACCGGTGTCCATACAAGTGAGTTTTGTTTGCTGCTGGTGGTTTTCAAACAGGTGGGTTCAGTTTGTGATTATTTGCTGCTGGTGGTTTCTAAACAGGTGGGTTTTGTTGATAGTAGGTTTTGCGATTGGGTTTTGCTGCGGGTGGTGGGTTTGGTTAACGATTTTGTTTGTTTGCGATTGGTGGTGGGTTCAGTTTGCGTTTGGTTTTTGTAACTATTTTGGTTGTGGGTTTTTGTTTGCAATTGGTTGTTTGTTACTGGTGGTTTTGGTGATTGGTGTTAGGCTGAGGGGTCGGGGTATCGCAGGAGTATCGTAGGAGGGGCAGTATTTTTGTGTCGGGGTTTGTATGGATCCGTCGATGATTTTTTCTTTGGACCCATCGATTGGTGTTTGTGAGTGGTGGTCGACGATTGGTTGTGGTGGCGACGATGTGTTTCCCGGTGATGGATAGGGTTAGAGCACAGGGTACGGGAGGGCCTCCCCTCGCGCCGTGCGAAAACGCGACACGACGGCGCGAGAAACCACACCCCGTGTGGCGTTTTCATGCCTCGCGCCAAGGGGACTGCGCGCGTTTTCGTGCATATTTATTTATTTTTTTTATATTTTTTATATTTTTTTATTTTTTGAAAATTTAAAAAGTAGCCGTTGTATTCAAAATTGTAACCGTTTGAGGAGCGGGGGGGCACGAAAATTTCAAAAAAACCCTATTTTTACACTATAAAACCCCCCAAAACATCCCATTTTTTATAAAACTAAAATCATACAACACAAAACTCAAACATACTAGTGATGGATCCGAACCATGTGAACAATTGGGTGTACGAGTATTTTAACAACGCCAACGCCGGGTCTTCGTCTAACCCTACAACACCATCTTCCGTTAACTCTAATTCTCCTACACCTTCACGACCCAACATCCAAATCCCACCCTTGATGATGAACCCGTTTGTTAATTGTTCTCCGGAGCAATTTCAAATGTGGATGCAAAAACAAGGTATATGTAATCCCTCACAAACCCAAGTACCTTCAACTTACCCAACACATTCATCTCAACCACAAACCGAGCTTCGTGACGAAGATGACAATACCGTGGGAGACGAGGAGGAGGAGGAGGTCGAACCACTCAAAAGAAACCGAAAAAAATCTATAGCCAAAAAACAAGCTAGTGGGAAAAAACCACGTGAGCCAAAAACCGACCGAACTTATTGGACTCAAGCCGAGGAACGGCTTTTGGCCGAGTGTTTTATCCTAATTTCCGAGGATCCGAGAAATGGAAGCGATCAATCGAAGGATACTTTTTGGTACAAGATTATGGCCGAGTATAACAAGGTTGCATCGGAAAAGGATTACAAGAAGCGTAACAAGAACATGTTAACGGGCAAGTGGACGCCGATGAACGGACTTGTTGGCAAGTTTAATGCTCTTTACGATGCTACCACGTTGGGAAGTGGTGAGAATGACGAGCTTATGTACTCGCGGGTTTGCACAATGTTTAAGGAAACATACAAGACCGAGTTTAGGCATCGTGAAGCGTGGATCTTTTTGCGAGACAAATACAAGTGGCAAAACACCGAGTCAACACAAGCTCGTCGTACCCGGGGTCGTGTAACCGATGTCGACGAAGAGCCGGAAATGTTTGGAGACGACACAATCCCGCGTCCTTCGGGGGCTCCACGAAGAACAAAAAGCCAACGATCTTCGAATAGCTCGTCCGCCACATCCTCTTCGTCTAAAGCTCGGGTTGCCGAAATGATGCAAGAACAAATCTTGATTGACCGAGAGGCGAAAAAAGAATCCATGGATCGTGAGTTAGCCGCAAGACTCGCGGTTTGCGACATTGCTAAACGGAATGAGGATTTAAAAATCCTTAATTTCGATACTACCGGAATGTTGCCGGAAGACGCGGAGAGCATCGAAGAGTTGAAGAGGAAGACTCGAGAATTATATTTCGGGAAAAAAAATAAGTTTAATTTATGTTTTTTTTTCGTATTTTTATTTATTTATGTTGTTTTTTTCGGTTTTTTTTATTTATGTAATTTTTTTTAAGTTTAATGAAATGTTTAATAGTTTTGTTTTTAATTTTTTTTTAATAAGTAGTGGGTCCCACAAAAACACCACGGCTCAAGCCAACCAAGGAGCGTGAAATGTGGTGTTTTCGTGTTCCTGATGTGGTAGGATCATTTACCCACCACACACCACACCCCTTGAAAAACTTGGTGTTTTCCCACGGCTCAGCACGACGGCACCAAACCACACCCTGTGCTCTTAGAGTTTTTTGTGGGAGATGTATGTTAATTGAAGATGATGACAAGATACAGTAATAAAAATATATGTAGATTTTAGTGGTGGTGGCTAAAAGACAAATGTGTCCTCATAGTTAACAGTCAAAGTTAGTCAAACTAACGTTTGAGACCAAAAGTGTTACGGGTCATTAAAATAGGACTAAACCCGTTACTTTTTAAATGTTGGGACTAAAACCGTTATACCCGGTAAACCATAAGGACCAAAAATGTACTTAACTCTTAACCAAACTACAAACACCAATACCAAAGTTACTCCTGACCCCCAAAAAACTAGCAACCAAACTGCCTTAAATACCATCTGTATTTTTTAAAGTTTTCATCCAATAAATTCATTTAATGATGGTTATGTGACAGGCAATTCAACACATAAGAAAAAACTTGATCTCAAGAGTAATTAAGAAATATGAATGTTTGAGAAAAAAAATCCCCATAATAAAAAGTCACTTAAGTTTTTTTTGATCGATTTTAAAAGTTTATTAGCCAAATACAATATAATTATATGTTGGTAATTTAAAAGACAAAAAGAACAAACAAACAAAGCGAAAGTTTTACTCAAAATATCAAACAAATTAAAAACTTAAATTAAAAGGTATCAAATACTAATTCCAAAAGTACAATTAGAACTTAAACTATCAATCCTTATTAATAGACTAAACTACTCATCATAGATTAGTTTTTTTTTATTCTAAACGAATTCAAATACCAAAATTTGTAGGACAAGTTATAAAATTACAAAATTTATCAAACAAACCTTAAAGTTGAAATCACTTTTCTAACAATCTTCATTGTGACTTGAACTTCCATATATTTTAAACAAATTCAAATTTCAAATTTCCAAATGCTAGAGAAACTAGCCCAATTCAAACAAGCGATCGAAACCAAAGATTATCCAAAACACATGTTGATGGCTAAAAACAATAACCAAATGTTAACCGAAAAATTCTAAACGGTTAACTATTCAAAGCAACTCACATCTGGAACCATGCATAACACGAGTGTCTTTAGCAGTAGCCACTACCAAAGCTTTTTACCTTTAGTTTAGGCTAATCAATCTTCCAATGACCCGTCTCTTTGTAGTAGTTGCATATATCTCGGGGATTAGGACCTCGATAAATGTGACGATGTTTCCTCTCTATCTTTACCCTTTTCAATGTTGCAAAAATCGTGAATCATTAGACGGCCGGTCGACCACCTTGTAGCTTGTAATCGTTTTAAGCGAGATTACTCGGCGATTAATCGGATCGGAGTTTTTAGCAAATTTTGGGTATTTCCAGAAAATTTTGGGCATTTATAACGAGTTTTAGGTATTTTCGGCATTATTATTCTTAAAATCCAACTTATCATACCTATAAATAGTTATTATAATTAATAAACACAAGTATTAGTAAGATTTTGGTATTTTCGGCAAGATTTGTAGGTTTTTGGCAAGTTTGACCTCCCTTGACCATCATTGACCCCAGTTGACCGTTATTAATCGCCTTTACATTAGTCGGCAAGGTTGATGGCCTTGTAGCAAATAAGCGATGATTAATCGGCCTTGTAAACCTTGTTTTGCAACATTGACCCTTTTCAAATCGATATCAACCCTATCACGACATTTGGTTGGTAAACCCATGAATTGAGACTCATAAACACTTCCTAACGCTTTTTGGCGAAGCTCTCTTGTGTTCAAACTAGATCTAAGACTTTTCAAGTGATAGTATCTTTACTAACAACAAACACATTAACAAAAAATTTCAAATGAAGGAGGTAAGGACACAACACGAACAAGCGTCGCATCTTCATCTACAATCTTCATTTCAACATTCTTCAAATCCATCAAAACTGAATTCAATGTATCAAGATGCTCTTTCAATGATAAACCTTTTTTCATTCAAAGCGAAAACAAACATAGTTTGAACAAAAATTTGTTCGTCAACCAATTTGTCATATAGATCAAATTTAACTACTTTCATACTTCTTTTGTCGTTTCCTCATCACCAACCTTATGAAGATTTTCATAGATAAAGAAAGCAAAATAGTTGAGTGCGCCTTTTCCTCTTGCAACTTATAGATATCATCCGTCATGCTAGTCGATTTTGTACAAACAATAGCGCTCAAATGCCTTGTTATTTCGATAACGGTCGAATATTACTCCTCCACAAAATAAAGTTACCTTTCCCGAAAACTTATCATTAGCCAACACTTTGAGAAGACATGATTTTCAAATGAATATCAAACATCGTTATCAAAATGAATAAATACAACTAAAAATACTAATATTTTCTTAATACTAACATGAATGGTGATATTTCTGAAAACATTCTTATTTAGAGGTACATTTGAGGGATTATAGGTGAAAGTTGACACACTTAAACATGGAAAAAGATAATAGTCATGAAACATATATTGCGTCCACTTAATTGAGTCAAGAAAATGAGGCATATTAATATGATAAGTCGGACTAAGCTTGAAGAATATCACTATGGTTACATATTAGTTATGAGTCTTGTGAGTGCACGGGGCTTATACATAATATCTAACCTAGTATGAGAGTTTAATAAAACATAATGGGCGTTGCTAAAATTAATATATAAAGTTTTTGTAAAGGTTTCCTCGGATATCGTTAAATAAATTTAAATAAGAATAACATGAGTCGTTGTTATAAATACAATCACATAATAACCTGTGTTTACAATTCATACGTATTTTCTCGTTAATAATAATTTAGGTGAACACATGAGATAATCTTATAAAATAGAATAGATTCAACTGCTTTTTTGGTCCTCGTGGTTTGATCTTATTTTTACTTTTAGTCCAAAAATTCCATATAGTTTCGATTTAGGCCAAAACGGTAATTTTTTCTTTACTTTTGATCCAAATCATCGTTGATCGTTAGTTTAACTAGTTAAATGACATAAAATTACTAAAATACCCTCGTTTTAACACTGAAAACCCCACTTTTCATTTTATTATTTTTATATATTATTATTATTGTTATTATTATTATTATTATTATTATTATTATTATTATTATTATTTGAATTATTATATATCATCACTTTATATAATAATAATAGGATTTTCAATAAGCTAGTGGGAAGCCAAGATACAATATGAGCCCTCACTCCTTTAGCTATAGCATAACCAATCCTATTAAAAAAATGAGCAGCAGCACAAGCTCCAGTGTCTTGAGTCATAGAGAACCGTCAGATCCACTTTAGTAAGGGAATCGCATCCTTCTCTAATTCCCCAAACGAGGAAAATAAAAAGGGGAGAAAACCATATCCAATGTATGAACACTTAGTCTCATACTTGACTCGTTTACGATGTGCTGCATCAATCACCACACAACCTGGCACAAAATCCATCATCCCAGTTTGAGTCAGATGAGAGGACCCTGTCATTATTATTTTTTTTTTTAATTATTATTATTATTATTATTTATAACCATCACTTTATTAAAATAATAGGATATACAAAAAGTTAGTGGGAATAGCAAATCTGATCCTATTAGATAAATGAACTGCAGCACGCGCCCCAATATCTTGAGTCACGGAGAATTTTCGGATATGTTTTAGTAAGGTCACAACATCCTTCTCTAATTCCCCAAGCGAAGAAAACGCGAACGGGAGAAAACCATACCCAATATCTGAACATTTAGCTTCATACTTGACACGTTTACGATGCGCTGCATCGGTCACCGTACGACCGGACACAGAATCAACCATCCCAGTTTGCGTCAAGGGGGAGGACCCCGTCAAATCCACACACACATCGAGCCCTCTATCCCACGAGTACAGTAAAATATCAGCCGGACGTAGAGGTTTATCACGCCCTCCACCGAGGCCGATATCGACTTCTTTACCAGCTGAAATCCCTGACCTAAAACATATGTCAAAAAGGGTATCACGTACAACGTTATGCCAGTGTTTAATGCCAATAATACCGACACATGATACAGCATGGTCTCTATAAATATCCCCTGTAAAGATCCTAGAGCATGTTGTGCACGGCTTTGGAACAGAAAATAGGGGAATACCTAATCGATAACATAACACACAACAGTAAGTCTTACCGTTCATAGTCTGGCCCAAACCAGCAATTGGAACCACTCTAAGCCAGTTAGAAGTATGATCCTCCATTTGAGATTTCCACAAAGCAATTTGTCGAGGAGAAAGAGAAAAAGTGTATTCGGCAGCTTGAATAACACGTGTGAAATATATATCTGCCAGCTTTTTCATGAGTTTGGGGGCAGCGATCTCACTTGAGTTACTCAAAATGTGAGTCTCCATCTTCGTATTAAACATACACAATGCATCTTCAAAAGTAGGCCCAGAAGTAACAATACCATAATGTCATTTCTTATTATTATTATTATTATTTTATTTATTTTTTTATTTATAAACACCACTATATCAGAATAATAGGATTTACAAAAAGTTAGTAGGGAGCCGATATACTATCTGGGCTCCCACTCCTTTAGCTATTATTATTATTATTATTATTATTATTATTATTATTATTATTATTATTTTTATAATAAACCATCACTTTATTAGAATAACAGGATTACAAAAAGTTAGTGGGGATCCGAGATACTATCTGAGCCCCCACTCCTTTAGCTATAGCAAAGCTAATCCTATTAAAAATATGAACAGTAGTACGTGCCCTAATATCTTGAATCATGGAAAACTTTCGAATCCGCTTCAGTAGGGCAACTCCATCCTCCTCAAGCTCCCCAAAAGAAGAGAATGAGAATGGGAGAAATCCATATCCAATATCTGCACATTTAGCCTCATATTTGACGCGTTTACGTTGTGCAGCCTGAATCACCACACGCCCCGGTACAAAATCAATCATCCCTGTTTGCGTCAAAGGCGATGAACCTATCAAATCCACACATACGTCAAGCCCTCCATCCCATGAGTAGAGCAACACATCAGCTAGGCGCAAGGGTTTATCCCGTCCTCTACAAAGCCCAATATCAACTTCTTTACCAGCTGAAATCCCGGATCGAAAACAGATGTCAACAAGGGCATCACGCACAATGTTATGCCGATGTTTGATACCAACAATACCAACACACGATACAGCATGGTCTCCATAAATATCTCCCACAAATACCCATTATTATTATTATTATTATTTTATATGAACCTTCACTTTTATTAGAAACTCAAGAGATTTACAGCATATTAGTGGGAAGCCGAGATACTATCTGGGCTCCCACTCCTTTAGCGATAGTGAAACTGATCCTATTAAATATATGAACTGCAGCACGAGCCCCAATGTCCTGAACCAAGGAGAACTTCCGAATCCCCTTCAGCAAGGTAACCGCATCTTCTTCTAATTCCCCAAAGGAAGAAAAAGAAAAGGGAAGAAACCCATATCCGATAGCTGCACACTTAGCCAAATACTTAACACGTTTACGCTTTGTAGCATCAACCACCGCACGACCAGGTATAAATTCAGCCATCCCAATTTGCGTCAAAGGTGAATATCCAGTCAGATCCACACAAACATCTAACCCTCCATCCCACGAGTAAAGTAATATATCTGCTGGACGTAATCGTTTGTCACAACCCCCATCTAACCCGATATCAACTTCCTTACCAGCTGAAATTCCCGAACGATAACAGATATCAACAAGGGTGTCTCGCACAACATTATGACGATGCTTAATACCAACAATACCAGCACACGATACCGCATGGTCTCCGTAAATATCCCCAGCAAAAACCCTAGAACAGGCCGAACAAGGCTTCGATACAGAAAACAAGGGGATGCCTAACCGGTAACACAAAACACAACGGTATGTCTTACCGTTCATAGTTTGTCCCAACCCAGAAATAGGAACCGCCCTAAGCCAGTCAGATGTGTGATCCTCCCTTTGAGATTTACATAAGGCCACCTATCGAGGGGATAAACAAAATGTGGATTCTGCATTTTTTGTAACCCACGTGAAATATATATCTGCCAATTTCTTCATAAGTTTGGGGGCAGCGATCTCACTTGGATTGCTCAAAAGGTCAGTCTCCATAGAAGTATTAAACACACATAAGGCATCATCAAAATTAGGTCCACAGGTTTCAATACCAGTATGTCGAAGAAGCTTAGTCTGCAAGACAGCAGACTGTAATCGTGAAGATAGAAAGGCATAATTCAAAACATCCCCTGCAGCATAAACACCAAGCCCTCCAAATCCAAAGGGTAAGGTGGCAAGCCTCCATTGCCAATCACCGAATCCAGGACCAGATGCAGTGACAATACACTCTAAATAAGAACGAAGAGCCACGTCAAAAGAACGTTGGACATATCCAAAGACACGAGGAGGGCATGTACGCATAGTAAAGTATAGCCTGGAAATACCAATACAAGAACGAAGAAGCAACAACTCACATTGAGGATCATTGAGCTTAGCAACCGATTCCATAAGCACAATGGTTTTGGCCACTCTCTTCATCACAAGCTCATTGCAAAAATCAAAATCCACACTGACGGGCCCATCAAGTAATTTAACACCATGCATGGGTCGAGAAATATCAAGGGGGAACACACCTACAAACCTACACCGAGGGTCTTATTATTATTATATTAATAATTATTATTATTATTATTCACCTCATTCTTTCACTTTTATTAATATAGGTGGAAAACAAAAAATGACTTTTCTAAACAATTTATTTTATTAAAAAGAATCATCTTTAATATTTTTTAAAAAGTTCTATTTACCTAAAATAAAAGATAAGTTTTCAATTGATATATTTATAGATCTCTTTTTCCTTGTTTTCACAATATACAAAAACCAACTACAACAAAAAATAATCTCTTCAAAAATCTTCTTTTTGTCTTCTTCACAAACATATACATCTTCAAATCCTACAAATCAAACAACATTCAAAACAAATTAAAGTTTACAAATCAACAACATTCAAAACAAGTATGCGGTCACCACCACCACGAACGCACCACCAAGAAACCACCACCACCAACCACTCATTACAGTCACTAGGAAACCACCACCACTAGATCAGACCATTTGGGTAATATCCGTGGTTTCTTGATGTCATGGTTTAACTAAAGAAAATTTTTAATTGTCTTGTCAAATTTTCTTGTTGAGTTTATTTTTGTATGAACCTCACGATGCATTTTTGTAGTTAACCTTGCCACTAACATTGGGTCACATAGATATGAACATAAAAGTAAACCATATCTTTTATTGTTTTCGTATAGTGGTTCTGTTGATAGACATTTTGGTGGGTTGTGGGTTTTTATTACAAAAAGACAAGGAATACATGTGGGTGTGACTCTGGGGATTAGGGAAGATGATTTATGTGTCGCTTATTTAAATGTTTTAGGGGAAAATTATAAAAATGAATTTTTAGGTTTTTTTCTCAATAAGATACGTGAAAAATGACAAAAATACCCTGCCATTTAATGTTCAAACGAGTCAAACTAGCGGAGTTCACAAAAATGGACCAAAAATAGAGAAAAAGTTTTTCTTTTTTGTCTAAATCAAAACTATCTGAATTTTTTGATCAAAAGTGAAAACAATACCAAACCTTGAGGACTAAAAATGCACTTAACTCAATTGAATAACATGACCCCTTATTGAATGCATATAGTAAAAAAATTCGGATATCATTACTTGAACTAATAAACAGAAATAACATGAGTTATTTGTATATGTAAATCCTCATGTCATTATTTGCATGCACAATACCTTGGGCTTTCATTTTATATTTATAATCATGTGCTTATATATCTGTTGTATTCTTAAAATAGTATATATGTTATATCTATCATAAGTCTAGAGGGTATAAAGTGTGAGAGGTATTTTTTTTTGAAGTTATTAAAAAAGAAAATTATAAGGTTACACTTAACTTCAAGGTTGCAAAAATCGTGAATCGCTAGCCGGCCGGTCGACCACCTTGTAACTTGTAATTGTTCTAGGCGTGATTAATCGGTGATTAATCGGATCCGTATGTTTAGCAAATTTTGAGTATTATCGCCAAGTTTTGGATATTTCTAATGAGTTTTAGGTATCTTCGACAATATTATTCTTAAATTCATCTTACCATACATATAAATAGTTGCTATAAGTGATAAAACTTACAGTGAGTTTCTGGTATTTTCAGAAAGATTTGCATGTTTCTAGCAAGTTTGACCTCCGTTGACCGTCGTTAACCACAGTTGACTGTCGTTAGTTGCTTTTACATTAATCGGTAAGGTTGACGGCCTTGTAACTGTTAAGCGGCGATTAATCAACCTTGTAGGCCTTGTTTTGCAACATTGCTTAACTTCATATCATTTATTTAAACTTAGCAACTAAAATTTTATTAATTACTTTTTTTAGTTTTTTTATTTTAACACCTATATATTTTCATGCTTTTTTTTCTCAAATTACTTCACCAAACTTTTTAATTTTGACTCAATTGGATTCAGTTTTAACTTTTGATTAACTAATCATATCACTTAGTTTTACGTATTTGTCAAAATTAAACGACCTGATTGATTCAACTTTTTTTTCTGTAAGATTATTTTGCTTTGAAAACTCTTATATTATGTTGATTCTTTTTTATCTTATGAGTATAGCTTATAGACTTAGGCCAAACATAATGACTTCTATATAGCCTTAGTAGAAACTTTGAGATGATACCAAAGAGTATGAAGAACTACTCTTTGATATTATGAAGATTATTTGTATGATATAATATGAAACTAAGCAAAGAATATAAACCAAACACTTCAAATTATTGATAATAATACGAATACTCTAATGCAGAGTATTAGGATTACAACCTTGAAGTTAAGTTATAGAGAAGAGAGATATCTAAACTTAACTCTAGGACCTCCTTTTATAATGTAAGGAGTCCTTTACAAAATAAAGATCTGAATGAATAATTTAAACTTTAGAAGATATACACACAATATCTTCTATACATATCTTACACGTCTTTAGTTATTATCCTCCAAGTAGTATTAATATCTCTAACAACATTAACCAACTTGTCCATATTTTGTCAAGACATTTACTAACATTAAACTATAACCATCACCATTAATAAAATTAATACTGGTACATAAAATACAACTAGCACTAATTTTATTCTCAACATATTATATAAAGGATAAACTGTGATTTTTGTCCATTTACTATGCCAAAATTACGAGAAACCCCTTAAGACGAAAAGTCATGCAAAAACACCCATGAAGTTAGAATTTTGTTTTGAAAAATATACTGAGATGTTACATCTAACATTTTTGTCGTTATCTCTCTCGCGTGCCCGTAATGTGAGGGCATTTTCGTCCTTTCCCCTGCTACCCTTAACAACTGAACATCCGACCTTCCCATTGTGAAAAAAAAAAACCCTTGAGACCATAAGGAATTACCAATTCAGATGCTATAGTAGTCATTTCCGTCCAGTTGGACGTTGCTATTCAGAAGACATGGGATTTTTGTACATACAATGCAGTTTGTTTATTTAAATTTCATGATGATTAAGAAAAAAATATACTCCCTCCGTCTCATATTAAGTGTCCAATATTGAATATTCAAAGTCTTTATTACTAAACTTTGACCAAAAATATTTGTATTTGTGTTATATAATATTTGACGAAAGTCATATGAATAGATTCGGTTTTCAAAAATATTTTTATTGGTATAATTTTCATCAAGTATTATATAACAAAAATACAAATATTTATGGTCAAAGTTTAATAACTAAGACTTGGAATATTCCATAGTGGACACTTAATATGGGACGGAGGGAGTAATATTTAGCTTGTCATCTTCATCGTTATTTTTCTGTTATTGGTTACAAACACCGCATAATCAATGAGGATCATACTTCTAGACCAAGTCTGATAATTCTGCTACCATACAATATCCCATCTTTGACAGGTTTTCTACAACTTGCTCGTCTATGATACTTAACATTTTTCTTTTCAAAACAAGACAAAAAGGAAAAGTCAAAACTTTCAAGATGTTCTAGATAAATGATCACATATAGTTATAGGTAATTATGACATAAACTGGATAATTCTAAATACCTATCTTCGGGTAAATCGTGTAGTGATTTATTTTTTGCATGAATGGGTTGTTCTATAGTAGAGGTGAAACTTCATGGTAGTTTTGATTAAATTTGTGAAAATTTAAAACTGCACATATGTGCCCATGTCGCTGCACTTCTATCAGTTTGGTCGTAAGATTTGCAGGTTATATAGAAAACTCATCTATACATTTCTCTACACTTTTATTGATACATGTGATATATCTTGACAACCCTTGTTGGTATATAACTTCAATTTTTTTAGTGTCCAAAATATCACAATTCTAAAATGTTAATCAATTAATGAAAAAGTTATGTTAAATTGTGACATAGTATTGGTCATGTCCCCTTAAGTTATTCTTTCGACATCTTCTACGAACCACAATAACGACTATTAACTATGAAATTTATAAAGAACAACGTTAAGTACTAGATAACTAAGCATAAGTTTGGAATTAAAAGCCAAATAATATCTTTGACAAAACCTCAAATAATGACTATTAACTGTGAATCTTTTAGTAATTGGTCCATTTATATTTCAATCTTTATACCACATGTTTTTAACTTTTTTGACCTTACTACCAATCATATATTTGACAGAACCTCAAAGATCAGTAACATGATTTGTAGTAAGTAACATGATTTGTAGTAGCAGCAATTGTAATGTCCTTTCTAACACGTTTGAATCATTCTTGTTGCTCATCTTTTTCTTCTGTCATAAAACACCTTTTATTCCTCGTATTATCAGACTTTACCTCTTCATCTTCATCGTCTTTAACCCTTTTCATTTTAGTGGACAATTCACTTAAAGTTTCTAAATTAGCACCGCCATTTGGGTTTCCATTGCTGCTAAAAGTGTTGGTAGGAATTGGTGGTTTGTTATCATCATCTTTATTCTGAGATTAATTTTGGATTTCTTGGATTTCTCCCTCCGCATCATGAACATGACTAGTAGTATCAATTTTTCTAGTAGCAGATTCGGTTTTAACACGTTTTAATCCATCCTGATGCTCTTGTTCTTCTAATTATGTCACAATATGCCTTTTATTATCCCTAGATACGCAAAATCCCTTACCCGAATAACCAACTAAACCCGTGGCAGAATCATGTTCAACACCATTAATACTTTTTTCTTCACCATATTTAGTACTATCACCAACTTCCTCATCAATACATATAACCCTTTTAGTTTCAGCCATTGAGCTATTACTATTGCACGCGAACAGGTAGTTCCTTATAGTCTCAAGGCGTTTTAAAAGGTTGGATGTTCAGTCGTTAAGGGGAGGAGGGGAAAAGACGAAAATGCCTTCACGTGTCGAGCACGCGAGGAAGATAAACCACCAAAATGTTAGATTTAACGTCTCGGGATTTTTTTTGCAACAAAATGCGAAGTTTATGGCCATTTTTCACGACCTTTCGTCTCAAGAATTTTCTCTCAATTTTGGCATGGTATAGAGACAAAAATTGTACTTTTCCCTTATATAAAATATGTACACCGGTTCTAGATATTTTGATTGTTTCTTTGAGCATTTTTATTTGGGGATTTCTAACATGTGCCCCTGTGTACATGTTTAAGTTTATATAAAAGTAAAGTTTGAGATTATTAAAACCAAATTTTTATTTATTTATGGTGAATTTTGTGTATTTTTAATGTGAATTAAATGTATTTTTGAATATAAAAGAAAAGTTCATGTTTAATAAATATGGCATAACATGTGCTTGAGAGCACATATTAGAAAAACCCTTTCAATTAATGATATGTTAATAGTTGAACTTTACTCATTGTTTAAGTTTTTTTTGAACGGCTAGTGAGTTGTTAGTGATTCGAGCTCGTAGTGACATCCAATTGGGTATGCAAGCCTTGAACTTTTCGTCTTAGAAGATAAACCTCACTTCTACTTTTATTTTATTCCGCCCTTGAAGATATTTGGTGAGGCTCGAACCTAAAACCTCTCCAAACATACCTCCCCAAAGATATCTTGGTGACCAACTGTGCTAACACAATTGATTACTCATTGTTTAAGTTTTTAGTCACTGAGAAAAGTATTCTCTTTATATATAGTTGAGATTGTTAGCATTTGTGTTACTCATATGCAATGCATACAAGTTTTCTAGAACATTATATAATTTTTGTAAGTAATATGTGTCATCCGTCAAATATATTACGAACATTATATTTTATCCACAGTTATAAGAAGTATGCGTAGAATGATATAAAAGGTTCTATGTAATATGCATTACAAAAATATTAATGTGTTAGATATGTTTATAATAGATACACTATCTATAATCTAAATTTTAGAACAATATAGGATAAGAGGTTTGAGCATTACAAAAGGTAAATCATATTAGATTAAACTTTTTTTATTGAAAAAGGTAAATCAACAAGTTTCCTTTTTTTCAAAGTAGGAGAGAAACAAAAATACCAATTGAAAGTTTTTGATTAATCAATCTATCATTATAAACAACACTAACAAAGATAAAGTCACAACTGTATAAAGATTCATCATCTATAGCATTTACACGTAGCAAGTTTGCAATCAGCGAATGCATTAAAACCATAAATTTGCTTGAAAAGACAAATGCAAGATGTTCTATTTTTCCGTAGAAATTAATTCGTTCAATAAGGGATCCAAAAGATATTGATCGTAAGTGAGAAGACTGGTTACGGAGAAAGAGGAAGCCATTACAAAAACAAAAAGGATAAAATTATCACATCTAGTATTTGGTGTATTTTATGGTTCCACGCGTCTTCTTGGTGTTATTACATTGACTTGAAAAGTCATATTAATTTCACGTTCACGTATGTCGATCTTACCAAGCTCAACAATTATGATAAATTGATTGCTGAATTCGATGCGATTATTGAATTCAATGGAAAATTAAAAGCTCGTGCCAAGATTTCGCAAGCTATATACACTAATAACGAGAGTGATACGATGCTTGTTCGAGATAATCCATTAAAGTAATTATATATTAGCGAAAACTATCGGAAGTGTGAAGATAGGTGGCATGGATGTTAATGGATGAGAAAAAACTCGCACCTACTCATAATGGGTGGGTAATTTTATTCCCCCGTGCGTAGGTCGTGGCCTCGTTGGTGAAAAATTATACCCATCGGTGAATGACATGCGGTTGACTGATAATCCATATCCATCATAAGTGAACTCGTTGAAAATACTTACGGGTGTACTACTAAAATACCTGTAAACGTATCCCTAAACTTATTGTTTTAAAGTAGAATTTCATACTACTTAAATATTTACGAGGTTGTAGGTATCTATATGCTATTCAAATCTTTAGAAACCATAGTAAACTAGTTATTTTTAGTTACAAAACTAAAAGAGTGAATACAAAAGATCAAACTTTCAAAAATGTATAAAAGATATAGTTCAAACATGGTTTTGGTGTAATGATTTTGAATTTGATTGTTTCACACATATATTTAAGTATTTCGTAAACTTGGTATTTGAGAAATTGATTAATGGCTTAATACCGAGTTTCATGGATAGTTTTCGTATCATGATTTTGGGATTTTGTTGTAATTCACGAACTCACGGGTTTATCTGCGGACAATGAGTACCACAAATATAAATATGAATATAGGTAAAAAGTGTACCAACTAATTGGTTATAAGTGAAATGAGCCTTTGGGTTGACCACATGTTCTTAATATTTATACTACATATTAAAAGAAAATGCTTATTATTATTAAAAATGTTGAAAAATCAACTTACAACATTATATGCATAATGTACAATTATATAAACATAACTAGAAATAAAAATATAATTTAATACTTATATTAAAACTAATTAATAGTGCATAATAATTAATACACTTGAATAAAATAATTAATACTAATTAATATATAATTAATACATCTCATTATTTAAAAATACAATTATATATTCACAATGTACAACAACTAAAAACATATATCTAAAAAATCGTACATATATTGTCTACCTAAAATGATGGTGTGCATAGTTTTTGAAAACCGAAACTGAACCAGCAGGTTCAACTGGAACTAGCGTCACAATCGGTTCTGATAGCCAATAAAATCCGTCAGAAGACAGACTGAAAAGAACCTATTGAAACCGATAAGAACGGCCTCATTTCATAAATCTATACTACTTTTTTGAATGACACATAAACATGTACTACTTATAAAACAGATTACACCTTTTCTCCACGATTTTAAATAATACAACCTTACAAGCTTTTAGTACAAACTTTTACAACATCAAAATTTCTTAAATTTATTTTTGATGAGCAATACACATTAAATGAAAAAATAAATACAAATTAATATGCAACATTTATAAATGATTATTGCTATAAATTATAATTTTTTACATACAATTATTTATATTGTTCACTAATATAAGTTTATTATAAAATTCGTGTTTGATTTTGACCGGAAACATATATCGCCTATGTATATATATTAGCGCAAATTTAGTAATAATCATTTTGCTAATTAATTAGATTTGATCGTGCATATCAAAGTAGAAACATTCTAAGGTTATTAATGTATGAAACATGTAAACATAAAATAAACATAAAAAACTACGAAGATTTTATGTATTTACACATTATATAATTAATATTGTGACTAATGTTATACAAATTAGCGAATACATTTCACTATCAATCATCACAATCTCGTGATCGTATTTTTATATGCAATGGTTTATTATTGTTTAAAGTTATTCCAACTTAAATTTTTTGTCATTATTCATAAAATTATTATAGAAAAATATTTATAATCATAAACATTATGCTTGTATAATTTAGGTTCAGGATACCCCACCCGCCACGTGCGGATGCCCTGTTATATTTTTTTATTCAAAAACAAATAGAGGGTGTTTCCTTGTTTTTTGGGAGGTTTCCTGGAAATCTTGGGTTCAATAAGTGCCAAGTGTCCTTTCAGACGAAGCGGAGAAGGAGTTTAACATAAATATGCGACGGTTCGAATAAGACATTTTGCCGCTTGAATGTCATTACATGATTCGACCCACTAACTACTAACATTTGCCGTTCTAAAAAATATTAATATAATTAATAATTATGCATGTTGTTTGACATATAAAATTTTATTATGTATTAATATCAGTGTTTAAATAAAATTTTATATATTAAGTATTTTGTATGTTTAAGTATAGAAAGTTTAAAGTGTAAAGGTATTTATTTATTTTATAAATTAATTAAAAATATTAAAAATTATAAGTTTTACTTAACTTTATCTATTTATTAAAAACTTAACTACAAAAGTTTACTTATTACCTCCTCGTTTTTAAGTTCTTCTTTTTCATAATTTAACACATATAATTTTATATCTTTTTCTTTCCATTAAGTTCGTCCACTTACTGTTTAAAAAGGGAATTGATACAAATTTTTGCCAAATACAGAAACTTTTAAGTTGTTTTGAAAATATTAAAAGAATAAAAAGATAAGAGAGATTTTTAATAAAAAATATAATTTTTTAAATATGAAAGTCACGACTTAATTTTTTTCCATATAAAAGATGTGTAATCACAGTTTTTTTTTGAGACTACATTCCTACCTACTTCACTTGGTTTTAATGTGCTTCCACCAATTGTGATTTTCTTCTTGGATGATTATAGCAGGGTACCATCTTCCTTGTTGAGCATGAGTAGAATTTTTATTGTGGCATATAGATAACTTAATTTGGTATTTTAATTTTAATATTACAAAATGTTAATTACATGTGCGTCCTTTGAATTTTATTTTTGCATCGTTTCATCATTTGTGTGTGGATGGGTAGAGTTGATTTTTGAGAGCATGTAAGAACGATCAACTGTCAAGCCTGGTTTCGTTGATTTATAATTTTCTTTTTCAGTTTTTAAATTTTTGGAAGAATCTAATGTATTTAAGTTATATAAACATATTATTTATCTTTTTTTTTTCATTCTATTAAAAATCATTTAAAACAATTTTATATTTAAAAGTTCTGAAAATTAAAACTTTTAAAATTGATTTTTGTGAAAAACATTTATTTTGTAATTGATTATTAATTTATTTTTGTAACAATCTTTTATAACAAACTATTAAAAAACATTTTTAACTTTTACTTTAAAATTGAAATTTCTTTTTATCAAATTATTGTTTTTCGTAAGCTAATTTCACTATATTTTCTGAAATTTTGTGCTTTTTCTTCGATATTCATTTTCATATAATTTAATTAATTTTTATTTATTTTTTGAGAGTTAACTTTATTTTGATTTTTTTATAACTTCAATCTTTGAATACAAATTTAACGAAGAAGAGTATTAACATTTGTTGTCTCAAAAATGGTTATAGAGTATCCGCTGTCGCAATACGCGAGTACTATGCTAGTTTGATTACTTTTTTAAAAGGCTATTAAATGTGATCTTGTGGATGACATATTTATGTTCCAAAACTATTAAAACTAGTATTTCTTATAATGCCTTTTTCTATTCGATGCATGCTTTTAAACATTGACTTTGTCCTCGTTACACAATTTGTTTTACATGCTATCAAAGATTGACGTGTTTTACACAAAAAAGAAGTTCAAAGGAGGTACATTATTTTTAATTTTGTATACTAGAATAAAAAAAACTAAATAAGTGATTAACTTTATGTATGTTCAAGGCTGAAAGATGGAATAGCCTTTGTGTCCTTACCATCTACACCTTCTGCAATCGAGGAGTTGTTTTCTGCCTTTGAGTTCAGAGATTCAAGATTCATTCGTATAACTTCATCTTTGGTGTAGATATATAGTATATCTTACGAGACAAAAGTCTAATGTACTCGCTTTTTATAGAATAGATTAAATCAACCAATCACGAGTCAAAAGTTCTATGCTAAAAAAGAGTTTACAATTAACTTTTGTCTCTTAAAATATATATCTACACCAAAGAGGAAGTTGAACGAATGAATCTTGGAGCTCTGAACTCAAGGGCAGAAGGCAACTCCTCGATTGCCGAAGGTGTAGATGGTGGTGATACAGAGGCTATTCCATCTTCCAGGCCTTGAAGATACATATAGTAAATCATTTAATTTAGTTTTTTTATTGTATACAAAATTAAAAATAATGTACCTCCTTTGAACTTCTTTTTTGTATTTATTTGTGTAAAACGAGTCAATTTTTGATAGCATTATAACACATTAGGTAACTGGAAGAAAATCAATGTCTAAAAGCATGCATCGAATAGAAAAAGCCATAATAAGAAAAACTAGTTTAAATAGTTTTTTTTTGGAACACAAATATGTCATCCACACGATCAAATTTTATAGGCTTTTAAAAATTTAATCAAACTAGTATGGTGCAATGTAACGACGAATACTCGATAACGATTTTGAAACGACAAATGTTACTACTTTTTTCCGTTAAGTTTGTATTCAAAGATTGAAATTATAAAGAAAAATCAAATCAAAATAAAATAAACTCTCAAAAAATCAGAAAAACTAAAAATTAATTATAATATATCAAAATAGATATTGAATGAAAGAACACAAAATCTTAAAAAATAAGGTGAAATTAGATTATAAAAAAATAATCACATAAAAAGAATTTTCAATTTTAAAGACAAAGATGATTTTTAATAGGTTGTTACAAAAATAAATGCATGATCAATTACAAAATAAATGTTTATATAAAAGTCAATTTTAAAATTATTAGTTTTTAGACTTTTTAAGTATATAAATGTCTTAAATGCTTTATAATATATATTAAATAAAATAAAATATGATATGATAAAATAAATAATATGTTTGTATACATTAGTTTCTTCCAAAAACTTAAAAACACAAAAGGATTATAGTCAACAAAACCAGGCTTGAGAGTTGATCAGTTTTACAAGCTCTCACAAATCGACTATTTTTACCCATCGACACACAAACGACGCAAAAATAAAATTCACAGGAGAAACATTACGTAACATTTTGTAATATTAAATAACAATACCAGATTAAGTTATACCTATATGGCTAATACAAACTCTACGCATGCTCATGACGAAAGATGGAACCCTGCTACAATAATCCAAGAAAAAAAATGTAAATTGACGGAAACACATTGACACAAAGTGGAGTAAACAGAAGTCGAGACTCGAATTTTTTAATTTTTGAAGTTGGGTACCAACTGAGCTAACTTGCTAACTTGTATTAGATCAAATAGACTCATTTGGTTATTATAATCATCACTCTTGATATTCATGTTTATAGGTTTTCTAAAACATGAAACGAAAGAAATGGATGAAATAATATGGTGAAGTTGTAATGGGAAGGCAACGTATTTATAGGATGTTTGTTAGACCGGTGTTTGTTTTTTCGCTTTATAGGTATATATGTATTTAGTCGGTATAGTAGTAAAAGTACATCATTATTATTTGTATAGTATATATTTTCTTGAAATTGAAAGGAACATTTAGTATATTGCTTACATTATCTATATTACACCCGAGTATAAATTATTTAATTATTTTAAGAAGCGAGTTATTTTGGATATATTTTTTTTATATGAGATCTCACAGTTAATAGATAAGATTAAATTTATTTTTTCCATATATTTTTTATAATTTAAATTAATGTTAAACGAAAAAAAATATACTATTGCGATTAGCATTTAATTATCTAACTCCCAATATGCACTATAATATACTTTTTAAGAAAAAAATCGTTTTTTTCTTGTTAAAATTTACGTAAAATATCATATATGATAATAGTGTTTTATCATATATAATAGTAGTATTAAATCATATATGATATTGGTTTATATCATATATGATAAGTTATATCATATATGATAACAGTGTTTCATCATATATGATACTAGTGTTAAATCATAAATTATTATTAAATTATATATAATATTAGTTTATATCAGATATGATAAGTTATACTCCCTCCGCCCCATTTTAATTGTCTCTCAACAAAATATTTATAATTTATGATAGATTCATTGAATGTAAACATTTTATGCTAAGAAAGACAAATTTATCCTTTGATTACGTTAATAGTTTCCTTATAAGAAATTAACGGAATGGGTAAAACTGGAAAACTAATTAATTCTGACTTCTTATTTAAGAAACTGGACAACATTTTGGGACAAACTAAAATAGTAATAAAGACAATAAAAGTGGGACGGAGGAAGTATCATATATGATACTGGTGTTATATCATATATGATATCAGTACTATATATGATAATTTCGACAATGAAAAAAGTAAAAAAAAGAATAAAAATTATTGAAAGTGTATCATATAGCATATCAATATAAAGATAATTAATTGCTCTTCGTAATGGTATATTTTTTTGTATAACGATTAACGGTTTAAGAGATATTAATATTTGAAAAAAGATGGTGAAAATAAATTTTGTATTTAATCTCATCCACTAGATTAAATTGAATATGGAAGGTGGGGATTTGTTCCTTTGCATTTAAATAAAGTTTACTATTCAAATGAATGCAATTTTAATATAAAATACTTAAAAGTTTTACTTGGATGTATTAATGATTGTGTATAATTAAACAAATATAATTAAAACTTTTCAGTTAAGACATACAAATTAATTAATATATAAAACTTAAAAATACAAATAAAAGAGAGAAAGCTAAAAAAATTATACTTTTATTAAACTGTAGCTTTTTTTCGATGAACTATAACTATACATACTTTTATTTTTAACCAATTAATTTTCAAGTTTTTTATTGTTTGTAATAATATTTTCAAGTGAGGGTGATATGATAAATTTAATTTACATTTATTTATTTATTTTTGGAAGCGGACTATTAATTTGGGACGTTCGAAAATAGTAACCTAGACTATAATTTCGGGACGGGTGGAGTAGTAATTAATATACAATTTGTAATAGTTTAATACAATCATCTATATAAAAATACAATATATATTCGTAGGGTATCCGCGCGTTACAGCAGAGGGTACGTTATAATTAAAGTTCAAACGCGAACAAAATAACAATGATGAGCCAATTAGCCCGAGAAAAACAAAAGGCAAAAAGTTCAGTTCCCCTTTTCCTTTTCGGATAACTTTTTTTGCTAATGAAACCGGAGGCGACTTCAGTTTTTGGCTGACTCTGTTGGTCCGATCCAACACCATTTGAACCATCAACTTACCATATAAATTGTATAAAGATTGTGTTTTATTAGTTTATACTATATGTGTAATAATTTATATTTTTTTATTTTAAGGTGTTTTAAAATAACTTTAATAGACGTGTTTCATTAGTTTGCACTCTACCTTATGTTTTATCATGTGTATTGCTTGAAATTCAAAAGATATTTAAAGAATGAATGATTGTAATATAAGATTTATAAGTTGTATTACTTAAAATTAAGTTTTGTGCATTTAACGATTATACATAAATTTTAAAAGTTGTATTACTTAATACTAAATCTCTTTTATATGTAGTATAAATATTCACATTGCACAACAATTAAAAGCATATATACCTATAAAATCATTTGAAAATGTGTCAACCATGAACATGAGTGGCTACTGATTCATCTAACAAATAAAAGTTGCCCAAAAACGAATCGACTGAAACTTATAATAATGATTGAACAAGGGTATTATCGGGATAATTTTTCTTTTGTTATCCTATGATTAATCGCAGGGCACCTGCCATTGCATCGCATAAATACCCTACTGGTGACTATTTTACTATCAATATGTGATTGTAACCGAAGATATAGTTGTTGGTGAGAATAGAGCGAGAACAAAATTGTTATTATTTTAATCGGATACAATAACATGATGAGTTTAAAAGATTATGGACGATTACTTTACTAGAAGTATCTTATAAGTTTTGTCAGCCAAACAAAAATGATAATTTATGTTGCTAGTTTTCTTCAAGAATAATACAATTTTCTCAAAAACTTGTATGCATTGCATAACGGAAAACATAATACTAACCATCTTTTTCTATATATAAGCTAGTATGCGTTTTTAATATATTATTGATTAGTTCTAATATAGATTCTTCTAATCATAATATGAGCTATTGACCTTCCAATGAAGAAAATATTCTTCATCAATTTAACCTTCTTTAAACCATATTTTGTTTCCAATTGTCATGACCAAGCTATTTCACAATAGAGAAAGCAAGCCTTTTACCATTATGTTAATTTTCGTTTTTCATTTACCTCATTAATTGAAGCTAACAGTAAACATATATCAAAGTCAACACCATTAGACATATTAGCATAAAGTTTGCGAAGATTGACCTTGCTCAAAGAAATAGGACTAATTTTATCTGCATAAGATGATGAAAATTCTTTCCATCACTAGTGGGGCCAACAATCACACCCTCGACTTGAGTATGAACAGCGCACATATAAGCATACTAAACCTGAACAATGCATGTAACATCAACTAATGAAGTGGCAGACATCTAAAATCTAAACCTAAACCAATCAGACCACTAGTGTTAATTATCTTCCTAACCGGTTGTTCGCGACGCATATAATTTTTATCACCAAAAAGAGATGCATTTACCATCATAGTCCTTATTAGCCATAGCCCTAGATTTCTCCGACAAGGATTATACGCCATCAATAACCATAACATAAGCATTACCAACAAAACCCTCTTCTCCTTTACCCCTTTACCATTTCCTCTCCATTTGACAGCCAAAACCCTTTCTCCATACCTAAACCATACAGACCCACACACACCAACCTAAGTAACAAAACCAAAAACCCAAGAGAGAATAAAAACCATAAAATTAGCTGTAACCCTAAACAACAATATTGTAGCATAAAATGAATTCTAAGCAAAAAACGTTTTATGAAATTAATGTAATCAATCAGGTTAGATGGATGATTATTTAAAAAGATAGCGATACGTTAAGACAATTAAAGGAAGAAACAATTTTGTATAACCCCTAAAACAAAAACACCACACCAGTCCTTAGAACAATGAATCGAACAGTGATATGGAGATGGGATATGAAAAACACGAGTGTAAATCATACCTTTAATCCGATGGTAACACGACACAAGGAATAAGGATGCAAGATGTCTTGTTTATTTAGGGTTGCAAGGTTTTTAAAAATTGCCAACGAGAGGATTTTGTTTGGTTTTTTCCTTTCGGCTGAGATGTAAGATTTCCACGTTCGAATTCTATGCAAGATGTCGAGTTAATTTAGGGTTGTAATGGTTTTAGAAAAGAAAACACATAAGTGCTTTATTAAATTAAATATTACCCACTTATGATATTAGATAGAAGTTTAGCAATTTATAATAGAGCGCAATGCATAAACTAGAAAAACTACTAAGGCCATAAATTCGATCTAAGATTTGTTGAATTTAAATAACATGAGAACTCCATCACAAGTAAGGAATTATCTTTTTATTTAGATACTTAAACTGAAAAACCTATAATCCATTTTACTAATCAACGTTTTTTGAGGTGTTAGGCTTATTATGTCAAGAGACTCAAAACACGATAAGCATATCCAAACATGTCTTGATTAATTGTTTTTTAGCTTTTCAAAGATTTAAAACTATAAAGAGCTTCTCAAAAGACGAAACAAGATGGTTTTAGACTGCTAATTTATATACTTAATAGGTTACTTAACACATAATCAGTTTCTAGTGTTTGGTAAAATGCATATTCGTTTATTTTAAACTAAAATAAATACATAAAAATATATCTTTTAACGGGTAAAAGAATAAGCACATGAGAATAACAAATCTCAAAAGCTGATAAACCCCTTTTATATTAGTTTTTTATTAGTTGTGTCAAAACGCGATAGGTATATCTAAACACCCATGAATTCTATTGTAAATAATTTAGCTTTCGTGATATTCAATTTAAGGTTCATAAACAAAATCAACAAATTACGCATTAAAATTCTTTCGTGATATTCAATTTAAGGTTCATAAACAAAACCAACAAATTACGCATTAAAGTTCACATCTTTTAATCATTGAGATATACGCAACATAAAACCTCAACAAAAACACAACATTTAAACAAAACCGTAATCGCTAAATCAGTTAGTCCTAATTGTTTTAACACGTACATTAAAATATAGAAAAAAACCCTTGCTTTTATGAAGAAAAAATAACTAGTAAGTAGGAGGTGATAGAGATAACTCACCTATTAAAATCAATAGGAAAGAAGATGCAACAGTATTGCCACGATGCATCGAAGATTTATATAATATTCTAGTAAGATCTGAAGGATATTGTAGAGTGTGTGTGAGAGATTTGTTTATATATATATATATATATATATGTTAATAATCGATTCCTAAGAAGGCATGTCAAGAGAAGGACGTGTTTGTTTTTAAAATTTACACGTTTACTTTCAACTCTTATCTTTTATTTTTCTCGATGTGTCTTAATTGATAACGCCTTAATTTTTTATGCCAAAATAAGATATAATTATATTTTAATGAGGACTCGTTTATGTGCATGATGTGTAGTATTACACGAATAGTGTTAATATAGATTATAATGCAATGACTCATGATAAATATTAATTGCCAATCTCTTTTAGTATAATCAAGGACACCGGAAACAAAGACGTAAGGTGTACTTTTAGACGTGACCTTCTTACACTAACACTTGCTTTTAGTTTTAAATATGGAAAAACATTTAGATTAGCTTTCTTTGATGGTTTAGGGTTTTTTCTACCTTAATTTTATACATCCCACGTGCAATTACATTAACATGACTAGAGGCTTTTTTTTTATACATTTGGTGTTTTGTGTAAAGTGACTAGTTTTGACACAACCTTTTTCTCAAGAGTTTTAGAATGCAAACGGGTTTTTTCATTCACTAAAGTTTGTCAAAGTTAGTGTTTACAAATTTCTCATTTTGAGAAAATCTTAATTGAGCTTTTAACTCATCAATAGCCATTATAAGATCTTGATTCTCAGCACGAGTATGATCATTAGCATCTGTATTAAAAGTATAATTATCCATAAGAGCATCTATTTCTTTCTGACTCTGTTCCCGTGCCGTTTTAATAAAATTAAAAAGATCAATATATTCCTTTTTAACTCTTACATTTACGTTGATTAAATCTTGATTACGAGATTTAAGGACACACTTTAATTCTCAATGTTTTTCCCTTTTGATATCCAAGAGTAATCACGTGGTTTTCAAACATTGTTTTGTTTTTCTCTTTAATATTTTTTATTTTCACTGAAAAAATAATGCTTATTTCACTTTGTTAAAAATCATGTTAAATAATCTTAATTTGTTTTAAAAGACTTACTTGGACATCCTTGGCATCACTTTTAACTTTATCAGTCTCGTCTATGCTACAACACAATCATTATCATGACTATTCAATAAAATACACATTTGATTTCATGAGCTGAGGTAGCTTTGAAGATTCGATCATCTTGAGAATCAATTAAAAACTTGTTTTCTTTCATGGTTTCATCAAGTTCATCTTCAACTTAACCAAATACTTTTTCCATCGCCTTAACCTCCTTAACAAAAATCCCTTCAAACATTTCCAAAGCCATACGTAGTCTATCATTTTTCGTTCGACCTCTGGTGACAAAAAGACGAACATTGTCATGAACACCAAACGTTGAGTTTTTCTTTGTTAATTTTTCTAAATTATGAAGTATGTCCCTGACATATTTGAAAGATTTACGAATTTTGCAATTAGTTGCCATTGTTGGTCTACGTAAATTATAAAATGACGACTGTTAGGGATTTTTTATGGGCTAATACGAGCTTGAAAGTAAAATTAAGTAATAAATAATTCTTTTTGTGGAACAAAATCAATTAACGGGTAATGGTTCAATTTGATGTAATTAATTAGTGTCTTGCTTTGCTTATTTTCAATAGCAATTGGATCATTTGTTTTGCAACCATTTTCAATCGACTCTCTTCAGCATCCTCAAGAATCTCGTTCGTATCTCGAACAGATACATGAATATGAGATTTGTACATAGTCTTGGAAAATAAAACTTAGGCACAACTTTAATTTATTTCTTGTGAGTATTAGGACTTTTGTAACCTAAACCAATTTTAAAGTTGGATCATAAAACGATTTTGGTTTTATTCCAATAATATGAATTACTTGAATTGAGTTTGATGTGAAACGAGACGAGACAACTCGCAAGTTAGTCAAGATAGACTCTTAAGATACTCAAAATCAACTCTATATAAACAAGTCGAGCTCGATTTTGAGCTACTCGAGTATATATTCGAGTCGATTTTGAGCTACTCGCGAGCCTTATCTAGATTTAATTAAAATTATTTTTTACCCCTTTATATAGATAAATCGAGTCGAGTCGAGCTTGATATGCCGAGTATTTATCAATTTCTAGCATGATATGCGAGAATAATCGAGCCCAATTCGAGTTTCGAGCTAGTGTTTTATATGACGACCCGAGCTCGAGCTAGAAATATAAAGCTCGGTCGTGCTAGAGCTCGAGTTTCGAGATCGAATTTTAGTATTCGAGTCGAGCTCGAGCTTGAAAGTACTCAGCTCGACTCGTTTACATTCCTAGTTTGAGTTATGAGTTTTGACAAAAATGTTTTCATAATCATTAACTTTATTTTGTAACAAGAGAGTCTCATTGAGATGATCATCTTCTTGTTTTTTCAAAGAAAGTTTCGAAACTTGTTGTTTCTTAATCGATTCCATTGACATGTTTTGATATTGTAAAAAACATGTAGCCAATTTTCTTCTCAATTTCAAGTTTATCAAAGCCTTTTTTTAATTATATGTTGACGATTAATCTCAATCATTTGTAGACTAGTTTATTTAGCACATTTAAGTTCCTAATCCCTTTAATAAGTGTGAAAACACTTATCTTTTATCACTTATTTCTAATAATAACAAGACCAAAACGTGTATTTTATGTCGTAAAAGTCGGAATTATGCGTGGTTTGTGTTTTATTGTGTTTCAGGATAAAAATATGAAAAAGGAAGAAGACATGGGCTTTCACGGGCTTTTATCGAAGAAAACGAGAAAAGACGAACTCAAATGATCAAGAGTGCAAAAAAGAACGGAAGTCCAAGGCCTATTATGAAGATTTATCGAAGAAAAAGTCTAAAGACGGAAGTTTAATGAAGTCGAAGAACTCAAGTCTAATTATAGAAGAAAATTAGAAGACGAGTTTAATTTACATCGACAAATCCCGAGACGACGTCGAAAAAGACAAAGAATTTAAATCGAGTCGAGAAGAAAGAAAGAAAGAAGGAAGCACATGCACCTCCCCATCTCCTATAAATACCCTCCTAATGACATATTAGGAGGGTGTTAGTTAAGTTAACTAGTTTATTTCTTTTTTGTAGTTTTCATTTTTAGAGAGAGAAAGTGTTTAACTTTCTCTCACTAAAACTTCATCTTTTCTTTCAAATTTAAGCTTTATTTTCATCTTTGTATTTGGAATTCATTAATCAAATGTTCAAATTTAAGCTTTTAATCTTCAATCTTCTTCTTCCTTTCTTGATTTTGCTTTATCCTTGATCCGAAATTTAATGATTCGTGTTTAATTTTGATGTTTTTTTGGTTAAAAAGTTTATCTTTTTATTCCATACTAAGTTCTTATACGGTTTAAGCTTTAAGCTTGTTGTGCTTATTGGCTTATTTCGTATATATAGCTTATTGTCTTTTATGTGTTCTTAAAAATTTTGTCTTTTTAAAGTTTGATTCAAAAAGTTTGCTTATTTTTTCTTTTAAAAGTTTTCAAATTTATGCTTATTAAGTTGGTTAAGTTTCGGTTAAGTGTGCTTATTGGAGGTGCTTATTGAAGTTTTGGCTTATTTCTCTTGTATCGGATTACTTGTGCTCCATCGCAATCATAGGGCTTCTAATATTGCGACGGTTTATTCAGACGACTACGTTGTATCTTAACCCTTAGGGTTTTACTTTGCGATCTAGAGTTTTTCCCTTATTCCGATCGTGATTGCGATCGCTCATTGCGATCGCACATTGCGACGGGTATTAAGGTTATATTAAGACGAAACGCTGCCCAATTTTTGTTAGTAACATTTCGACAGGAACCTTGGATTCCGATCTTAAACATTCCGATACTGGACATTCAGATAGAAATATTCCGATAGATTTGTATTCCTATAGACTTACATTCCGACAGGACTGCATTCCGATAGAGTTAATTTACTTTGATATTCCGATGGTTATTCAAACAACATTATTCCGGCAACTTTCATTTTCTATTATTCCGATGGTTTTGTTTTTGCAACATTCCGACATAACTGACTTGTTACATTCCGATGGTTTAAATTTTTAGTTTCATTAAGTTTTAATTTCCGAAAGTTGCACGCTTCCCGAAATCTCTATTTTTACCAAGTGTTTTTCTAGTGATTTTTTTTAGTTAATTTTTTAAGCTTTTATTTTACTCAACGACATTTTCATATTCACTTTTAGTTTAAAATAGATAACCAAACCATTTATTTTTCCACCAAGAACGACTGAGTCGCACTAATTAACGGTAGTCAATTCGAAAATATCGGACGATAACTTTTTATACTTGGAAATTCCATGTATTAAATGGCGCCGCTGCCCACTCTTTTCGTTAAGATTAACGGTTTTTAGTGAGAGACGCGTTGGATTTTGGGATCCGTTCATTCGTGAACGTTATTTTCCTTTCTTAAAAATTTTCAAAAAATCCATAAAAATTTAAAATTTTTATTTTTTTTTTCAAAAATACAAAAACATTAAAAAAGCATAAAAAACATTTTTTTTTTCCAAAGTTTTGCATCAAAAAGATTTTATTTTTACAAGTACATATATATTCCTTGTTTCTTTGGTATCTTTTTCTTTTGCAGGTGTATGCGTACTAGATCTTCAACTTATCTAGAGCCCGAGACTCGTGAAGATTTAGATATGGCTGGTGTGCACAATAACAATAACAACCCACCTCTACCCAATTTAAATAACAATAACAATAACAACAATGTTCCCCCACCCGACTTACGAACAATGGAGGAGCTTTGTCAACCAACCATGAACGGACGCGGAGGACCGATTGCGCCGATGAAAATCACGGCTCCTGAATTTTCGTTGAAGCATCACATGATCCAGCAAGTTCAAAATGCTTGTCCTTTTCGCGGATTACCCGATGATGATGCCAACAAACACCACGACAAATTCATTACCGTCACCCAAAGCATGAAACTTCCCGGTGTTACTATGGATTTCCTTCGCCTACATCTCTTCCCACACACTTTATCCCACCATGTCGATAAATGGTTTGATCGTCAATGACATGACTCAACGCTTTTTGTCGCGCTACTTTCCACCATCCATGGTCACTAGTCTTCGCAACCAAATCAGTGGATTTACTCAAGAACTTGATGAGTCGCTTTTCGATATTTGGGAACGTTATAATGTCTTGATCGACCGTTGTCCGAACCATAACATGCTCCCCGTTACTTTGATTGATACCTTCTACAATGGTTTAACTTTTCATGATCGTGATACGATTAATGCTGCCGCCGGTGGTACATTCATGAAGAGAAGACCTGAGGAGTGTAGAGAGCTTATAGAGAACATGACCACTCACCACAAAAATTGGGATTCATCCGCATCCTCAAGATCAAACCCGAGAGTCAATGTTTCTTCTACTTCTTCAAACCCTGATATTACCGAAATGTCCCGCGCGATAGTCGAAATGAGCAAAAAGATTGAACTTTTAGCCACTAACCAATTTCAACAAGTTAAAGTTGTAGCCACGTCTTGTGAGATTTGCGGTGATTCTCATTCATACACCGATTGTCCTTATACTCATGACAATCCGAAAAATGTGTATGCCGCCAACGGTAACTTTTCTATGGGAGGCTATCAAGCACGTCCTCAAGGTGACCGGAATTTGCTTAGTTATCGTTCGAATAACTTTCTTTCACCACCCGGTTTTCAATCCCATAATAGACCACCACCACCTCAATTGAACAACACACAATACCCACCAAGGAACCAAGGCTAAAGAAGTAACTACCAAGGGAATTCTTCTAATAATCAAAGGAATTATAACTCAAATCAAGGGAATGTTCATAGTCAAAATCAAGGGACTTTTAATGGGCAAAACCAAGGGTTTCAAAATAACAACTTTAACCAAGGTTTTAATAATAACAATGCTTATCAATAATATCCAAACCAAGGTTTTCAAAATCAAGGGCAAAACACGAATTCCCCTTCAATGGACTTGGTTCTTCAAAAGTTGACTGATAAGTTGAGTGAACATGAGAAAATCATGTCTGCTATGCAAGAATCGAGTGATAAGAAATTTATGCTAATGTTTCAAGCCATTAATCCCCAAGGCCCACCCCAAGGTACTCTCCCTTCTAACACACCGTGACCAATCCTAGGGCCAACGTTAATGCCATCACTACTAGGAGCGGTAAGACCATCGTTCAACCTTCTTCTTCACCAACTAACCAAGGACCTGAGATTCCTTCTACTTGTGATATACCACCCGTTATGCCTTCGTCTGCACCTTATGTCCCACCGATACCTCAAGTTTATACCACACCTTCGGTTCCAAAACCGGTTCCTCCACCTTCCACATCTACCCCTCCACCACCCAAGGATGTGAGTGAGAGTTCCATTCCAAAGCCTTCCTCTCAACCCAATATACCTTATCCCTCAAGGTTGAGGAAAGAGAAGTTGAAAAACAAGGATGATATTCAGGTTTCTAACTTTCTTAAAATGTTTAAACAACTAAATTTCAACATCTCCTTTGTTGAGGCTCTCTCTCACATGCCTAAATATGCTAAGATGTTTAAGGATCTTTTAAGTGATAAGGAAAAATTGCTCGACATCGCCAATACCCAATTAAATGAGAATTGTTATGCCGTTCTTTTGAGAAAACTTCCAGTTAAGTTAGGAGATCCCGATCGCTTTCTAATCCCTTGCAACTTCCCCGGGGTAGAGAATTGTATGGCCCTAGCCGATCTAGGTGCTAGTATCAGCTTAATGCCTTTAAGCGTGTGGAAACAATTATCTTTACCTGAGCTAGTCCCCACTCATATGACATAGGAATTAGCTAACCGATCGGTTGCTTATCCGGTGGGGATAGCCGAGGATGTATTCGTTGGAGTTGACAAATTCACTTTCCCCGCTGATTTCGTTGTTGTCGACTACGAGGTGGATCCCCGTGTTCCATTAATTGTTGGATGTCCATTCTTGAGGACCGGTCGCACTCTCATTGATGTAGCCGCAGGCGAATTAATCATGAGAGTTGGTGACGATAAAATCGTCTTCAACATGGGTAAACTTTCTAAGCATCCTTCTGAAAATGAGAGCGTTAATTCCATTGACGTTCTTGATGAGGCTTGTGAAGAACATTTCAAAGACGCTTGTAAAAGTGGTTCTTCTTCTCTACCTATTGTTGAGACCGTTGCCTCTATTGCTCCATCACTGACTCCATTTGGAGAAAGTGATTTACTTTTGAAAGAATTTGAAGCAACTTTGCGAGATGTGGACTTACAATATGACGATTCTCCCTCTAGTTGGAATGAAGACATTCGTACCATTGAGAAACTTCTTAATGAGGACCATATTTCTCCACCGTCTCCTAAGGAAATCTCTATCGATGATCCGAATTTGACTACGCCTTCCATCGAAAAATCCTCCGGATTTAGAGCTTAAGGACCTACCGTCTCATCTCGAGTGCGTTTTCCTTGAAGATAATAAGAAGTCGCCCGTCATCATCGGAAAGGATTTGAAAGAGGAAGAAAAATCTCGACTTATAGCCGTGCTGAAGAATCATAAGAAAGCGATTGCTTGGAAAATCTCCGATATTCGTGGAATTGATCCTCACTTTTGCACACATAAAATTCTCATGGAAGACGACTTTAAACCAACTATTCAAAACCAAAGAAGGGTGAATCCCAAGATCCATGACGTTATCAAAAAAGTGGTTATCAAACTTCTTGATGCGGGCATGATCTACCCTATCTCGGATTCACCATGGGTTAGTCTGGTCTATTGTATGCCTAAGAAAGGCGGAATCACCGTTGTGCCCAATGAAAACAACGAGTTGATTCCCACTCGTCTCGTTACAGGGTGGAGAGTTTGTATAGACTACCGCAAACTCAATGATGCTACGAGAAAGGATAATTTTCCCCTTCCTTTTATGGACCAAATGCTTGAACGTCTAGCGGGTAATGACTATTACTGTTTTCTAGACGGTTTCTCCGGGTATTTTCAAATTCCCATCGATCCCCAAGATCAAGAGAAAACCACATTCACTTGTCCTTATGGAACATTTGCTTACAAACGAATGCCTTTCGGCTTATGCAATGCTCCTAGGACTTTCCAAAGGTGTATGATGGCTATCTTCCATAACATGGTTGAAGAAACTATGGAAGTCTTCATGGATGATTTCTCGGTCTATGGTGACTCTTTCTCTTCTTGCCTTGCCAATTTGGAACGCATGCTTAAGCGGTGTGAAGACACTCGCCTTGTTCTAAATTGGGAAAATGCCATTTCATGGTAAAAGAAGGCATTGTGCTTGGACATAAAATCTCAAAAGCCGGTCTTGAAGTGGACCATGCTAAAGTTGATGTCATAGCCAAATTACCTCCGCCTTCAACCATGAAGGGTGTGAGAAGTTTCCTTGGTCATGCGGGCTTCTATCGTCGTTTCATTCAAGATTTTTCTAAAATCGCTCGCCCAATGACCCACCTCTTGGAAAAAGATACTCCTTTTATCTTTTCTAAAGAGTCTATTGACTCCTTCAATCTTCTTAAGGACAAGCTAACTAAGGCACCGGTCTTGGTTACCCCTAATTGGGAGCTACCTTTTGAATTGATGTGTGATGCTAGCGATTTTGCTATTGGAGCGGTTTTGGGCCAAAGAGTGAACAAACACTTCCAACCAATCCATTATGCTAGCAAGACAATGAAGAGGGCTCAATTGCATTATACCACTACCGAAAAAGAGCTTTTAGCTGTAGTGTATGCTTTTGAGAAATTTCGCCCCTATCTTGTTCTTTCCACCACAATCGTGTACACCGATCATTCCGCGTTGGAGTACTTGTTAACTAAGCAAGATTCTAAGCCAATACTTCTTCGTTGGGTTTTTCTCCTTCAAGAATTTAAAATCAAAATTCGTGACAAGAAGGGAGCCGAAAACCTAGCCGTGGATCATCTACGTAGACTTGAGGATCCTTATCAAGGGGATCATCCGAATCAAGAGATCAATGACTCTTTTCCGCTTGAAGCCTTAATGTCTATTAATTCCAATCTTGATGACACCCCGTGGTTTACAGACATTGCAAACTGCTTAGCGGGTGGTATTCTCATCGAAGGGTTAACATCCCAACAAAAGAAGAAGTTCTTTAAAGATATTAAGACTTACTTTTGGGATGACCTTTATCTCTTCAAACAAGGTGCAGATCTGATTATTCGTCGATGTGTTGATGGACCCGCAGCTTTAGACATTCTCGAAGCTTGCCATAAAGGACCCACCGGTGGTCACTTTGGTCCCAACTACACCGCGAAGAAAGTGTTTGACTCTGGATTTTATTGGCACACCATTTATCGTGACGCTCACGAAATGGTTAAGAATTGTGATGCTTGGCAACGACAAGGCAAGATCACACATAAAGATGAGATGCCTCAAAATTTCATACATGAATGTGAAATCTTTGATGTATGGGGCATCGACTTTATGGGGCCATTTCCATCATCTAAAGGGAACAAGTACATCCTCGTAGTCGTTGACTACGTATCCAAATGGGTTAAAGCCAAGGCTCTCCATACGAATGATGCGAGGGTGGTTGTAAACTTTTTAAAGCAGCTTTTTACTCGATTCAGTGTTCCTCGTGCTATCATCAGTGACCGCGGGACTCATTTTTGCAATGATCAATTTGCTCGAGTCATGGATAAGTACGGTGTCAATCACCGTCTTTCCACCGCTTATCATCCTCAAACAAATGGTCAAGCCGAGATATCTAACCGTGGATTGAAGCGAATTCTGGAGCTTACTATGGGAGAGCATCGTGCCGCGTGGACCGATAAGTTAGATGATGCTTTGTGGGCTTTCCGTACCGCATATAAGACGCCGATAGGTTGCACTCCATATCGTCTTGTGTACGGGAAGGCATGCCACCTCCCTATTGAGCTGGAGCATAAGGCGTATTGGGCCTTGAAGTGGGTTAACTTCGACATCAACAAAGCCGACGATCTTCAGAAGATTCAACTCAACGAGCTCAACGAACTGAGGAATGAAGCTTATGAGAACTCATTGATCTACAAGGAGAAGACCAAGATCATTCATGATGCAAGGATTAAGAACCGAGAGTTCCACGTGGGTGATCAAGTTTTACTCTTTAACTCTTGGTTGAAGATCTTCTCCGGAAAGCTGAAGAGCCGTTGGTCTGGTCCATTCACCGTCGCCAAAGTCTTCCCATATGGCACCATTGAGCTTGCCTCGCCAAATGGGCCTAATTTTAAAGTGAATGGCCAGCGTGTGAAGCTGTACTTTGGTGAGGACATCTCTCATGAGATGATTCCATCCCTCACCACGTTTCCCTTGAATTAGTTTTGGGTCGAGTCAGGCTCGTGACTCGGTTAACAAAAACAAGCGCTTCTCGGGAGGCAACCCGTTGATCAATCCTTTACCGTTTTCATAATAAGTGTAGGGGGAGCCCCGTATGTGTTTGTTGTCTTGTTTCTTTTGATGTGCAGGGATTAAAGCTTCAAACATCCATTCTCGATGACTTTTGACGACCGTGATCCGTGTACCCGTCTTCCTGGTTCTATCCTAAACTGTCGTGATTCAATATTTCATATCTTATATGTTCACACTGAAATTACTATAGTTGTCCTTTCCTTAGCAAGATTTAAACAAAGTGCACAATGTCCTAAGTGTAGGGGATTTTACTCCCACATGCTTAAACATTGAGGATAATGTTTATATCAAGTGTAGGGGGGACTTCTATCGAAGTAAGCGGGTTTTTCCATGAATTTGCCCTCATTTTAACCGGAAAATTTGATTTTTCAACATTTTTCAAAAATTTTAATCTATTTTGGCCTAGTAGTATAGTAGTATTTTCCTTTGTTATCGCTATTTACTTTCTTTGTTAGAATAAATTTTCAATAAAGTGGTTTTAAATTTTTCAAAGTCGTGAATATTTTGACTCAACCCGAGTTTGCTTATCTAAGTTTACTCTAGCTAGTATCCTTAACGTGTTTAAGTCAAGTTTTGCTAGGATTTTATATAGGGAACTTTAAAACGCGAAAGTCTTAACTCTTACGGGTTAAGAACAAGAACTTTTCGCAAGTTCCTATAATTGATCCTAGAAAGTCGTTTATCAAGGGAACTTTAAAATGCGAATTCTAAACTTGAAAGAGTCTAAGAATTTACAAGATCCTATAGATGACTTGAAAACCCAAAACTTTGATTTAATTGGCTAAGCGTCCACGAGTCTCATTTCTTGAAATTTTAAATTGTGGAGAACGAGAGATGATAGGGTCAATTATAAGTTTGGTATTCTTTCATGAATTTATGTGAGTTGATTATAAGCTTTTTCTCCTATCGCTTGCGAATAAATTTAATTGTAATAAATAAGGTTGTACGATTTGAAAAGTTACTTAGCTTCTAGCACAAGATCGTTTAAAAGTTTCTTGGTATTAATTAGAGTTCATAGCCAAGGCATAACTTATTGAAGAGGGATGCGAAGATTGGCGAGTCCGAAAAGGCCCTAACAAGGCATGAGGGCTACATTTTGTTGCTAAAGATCCCAAGTGATGTGAATAATCATTTATCAAAAATCAATATGAAGGATCGAGACACACGACAAAAAGCAAATACTCCCCTAAAGATCATGGAGAAGTATATCCAAAAAGGCCCTAACAAGGTATGAGGATAAATAGATCCAAGTCCTAAAAGGAGGCGGATCGTTGTATATCAAAGTCCAAAATAAAGATTGGAGAAAAATGAAGAAGTCGTTGTCCAAATATGAAGAATCTCTCAAAAACTTCAAGTGAAGAAATCCCTATTATAAAGAGAAGACCATAATTTCAAGAACGTCTCTCAAGATTTGAATTATGAAGTCGCTTCCAAATATCGGTCCGAGAAAGGTCACAAATCGTGAAGCGAGTTATGCCAAGATATGAACTTTAAGAGGTCCCGAGACGCAGTTTTAAAATATTTTGTCTTTTATCTAACTATTGATTAAATCGTCCCACTTTATTTTCGGCCTAAATAAACTATCGAAATAAGTCAAACAATGTATCCTCGTGATCATTCAAGAAAAAATTAAAATATAAGAGATACGCCTAGGAATAAGGGAGTCTAAGTAAATAATTGGGCCACATGAGTTCGTGTTAGTTTGCTAACTTATAATAACAATGATCTCGTTTTTAAGCTTGGTATGGGGAACGTGAAACTTGAGGATGATAAACATTCATGACAGCCAAAATCCCAATGTAAGTCTTTGATTTCTATCTTTTTACTTTCCTTAAAGTTTAGTATTTATTAAAGGCCAATGTGGGTTATTTATGATGAGAAATGTAATATGTGCTTTGAAATTAATGCATTGCATGAGGGCATTGCAATGGTCAAATGTAGGGGATTTAATAAGTGTGAAAACACTTATCCTTTTACCACTTATTTCCAATAATAACAAGACCAAAACGTGTATTTTATGTCGTAAAAGTCGGAATTATGCGTGGTTTGTGTTTTTATTATGTTTCAGGATAAAAATATGAAAAAGGAAGAAGACATGGGCTTTCACGAGATTTTATCGAAGAAAACGAGAAAAGACGAACTCAAAGATCAAGAGTGAAAAAAAGAACGGAAGTCCAAGGCCTATTCTGAAGATTTATCGAAGAAAAAGTCTAAAGACGGAAGTTTAATGAAGTCAAAGAACTCAAGTCTAATTATAGAAGAAAATTAGAAGACGAGTTCAATTTACATCGACAAATCCCGAGACGACGTCGAGAAAGACAAAGAATTTAAATCGAGTCGAGAAAAAAGAAAGAAAGAAGGAAGCACATGCACCTCCCCATCTAGTTTATTTCTTTTTTGTAGTTTTCATTTTTAGAGAGAGAAAGTGTTTAACTTTCTCTCACTAAAACTTCATCTTTTCTTTCAAAAGCTTTATTTTCATCTTTGTATTTGGAATTCATTAATCAAAAGTTCAAATTTAAGCTTTTAATCTTCAATCTTCTTCTTCCTTTCTTGATTTTGCTTTATCCTTGATCCGAAATTTAATGATTCGTGTTTAATTTTGATGTTTTTGTGGTTAAAAAGTTTATCTTTTTATTCCCTACTAAGTTCTTATACGGTTTAAGCTTTAAGCTTGTTGTGCTTATTGGCTTATTTCGTATATATAGCTTATTGTCTTTTATGTGTTCTTAAAAATTTAGTCTTTTTAAAGTTTGATTCAAAAAGTTTGCTTATTTTTTCTTTTAAAAGTTTTCAAATTTATGCTTATTAAGTTGGTTAAGTTTCGGTTAAGTGTGCTTATTCGAGGTGCTTATTGAAGTTTTAGCTTATTTCTCTTCTATAGGATTACTTGTGCTCCATCGCAATCATAGGGCTTCTAATATTGCGACGGTTTATTCAGACGGCTACGTTGTGTCGCAATAACCCTTACGGTTTTACTTTACGATCTAGAGTTTTTCCCCCTTATTCCGATCGTGATTGCGATCGCTCATTGCGATCGCACATTGCGACGGGTCTTAAGGTTATATTAAGACGAAACGTTGCCCCATTTTTGTTAGCAACATTCCGACAGGAAACCTTGGATTCCGACCTTAAACATTCGGATACTGGACATACAGATAGAAATATTCCGATAGATTTGTATTCCGATAGACTTACATTCCGACAGGACTGCATTTATTTCGATAGAGTTAATTTACTTTGATATTCTGACGGTTATTCAGACAGAATTATTCCGACAGCTTTCATTTTCTATTATTTCGATGGTTTTGTTTTTGCAACATTCTGACATAATTGACTTGTTACATTCCGATGGTCTAAATTTTTAGTTTCATTAAGTTTTAATTTCTGAAAATTGCACGCTTCCCGAAATCTCTATTTTTACCAAGTGTTTTTCTAGTGATTTTTTTAGTTAATTTTTTAAGTTTTTATTTTACTCAACGACATTTTCGTATTCACTTTTAGTTTAAAATAGATAACCAAACAATTTATTTTTCCACCAAGAACGACTAAGTCGCACTAATTAACGGTAATCAATTCGAAAAGATCGGACGATAACTTTTTATACTTGGAAATTCCATGTATTACCCTTACTCATCAAGCTCTTTAGTTAACGAAGCATTAGCTATTTCAGCTACAAGAGTGGTATTTTGTTGTTTCTCGGCTTCAACACGAAATTTATGAACAAGATTTTTAAGTTTTGTAGCTTTCTTATCATACTCACTGAGATCATGAGCACAACTTTCATTATTAACTTCCTCAAGTGGGTAATCGAACATTACTTTACTATTAACTTGATCATCTACTTCAGTGTTAATAATGTCCTTATGAACATGAATTCGTTGTTTATGATCATCATTTGAAAATATATTTGTTAGAAAATCCATGGAAGTATTGGATACCTCACTTACAAAGTCGGAGTCATAAAGTGGTTGAGTATCAGATTCTTTATATGTTGGTTAAATCCTTGCCATTAAAACCGTAATCAAATGAAGCTCAATTCCAGCTTCATCCTTTTGTGCTAAGAGCATCTACTCTTGGAAATACTTGGAATCTCGAATTTTGGCTTGGGACAATCTCTTGCATAATAACCAAACTCACTGCATTTTTAGCACTGAATACTTAGAACTTTCCTAACATTTTTCGTTGTTTGAAGAACCCTTCGAGTAGTATTAGTAGTTTCCCTTTGTTGAACAATCATGGTTCTAGAATTTCTTGTAGCATTACGTTGATTATTAGCAAAGTGTACTGATCCTTTCACATTAGTCTTACGAGTTTGAACATTAACCTGACAATCTTGAATCACAACTTGATTACTTGTATTAGAAGCAATACCCAGTGTGACAATCCGTCAATTTCAGGTCGTATTTTAATCTCGATTATTACGTATTCATGTTTACTTTAATGAGAATTTTAAATTATCGGATAACCGAGAAGGTTATGACTTGAAACTTAACGTAACAATGTCGTTTCGACGAAAACCGACAAGAAAAACATTAAGTATCGATAATATATTCTCAAATTTATCACATGAATGATTTTATTATATTTATTTTCATTTCTCGTATTTTGCGTTTTAACGAATGACGAGAACTACGAATGATCCCGATACCAACGGATGCCCAAAATTTACGTTTTATTATCGATTGTCCCGATGTTTAATATTTTCGGCGTTTTCGATTTAATTACGTTTTAAGTCGTGTCGATGTAATATTATTATATCGAAGAAGCACTTTAACTTTTAAAAAAAAAGTATTTTTACGAAACCCGAGTCCCGTAAATATTTTCAAAATTTAATATTTACATTTTATACCCTTACAACTATTTAATCTCATTTTGGACCAAAACTATCACAAATTGGCAAAAACTACCCTCACCCCACTATATAAAAACTCCCCACTAACACACACACTCCATTTTTAATAAAAAAAAATTAATCATCCTCCCCTCTCTCCCTTTGAAACTCACGGCCCAAAAAACACAACACAAACACATTGATTTTTCAAAATCAAGCTTGAATCCAAGAAAACTAAATTAAGACCCATCTTAATCTTGAGCTACCCATCATATTGGTATGATTTTTATACACATGCATTAACTTTTTCAAAATTTTATTTTTCTTGATGAACTAGTAGTGTTTGATCCATTTTTATGTTGTATATAAGTGTTAATATTATTATATTCAAGTTTTAATTGGTTGCATGTTTGATTTTTGAATTGGGTTTTCTTTGATTTGTTCAAACAAGTGAATTAGGAATGAAAGGGTTGGATTAGAATGATTGTAGGTTGTTATTAAGAGTATAGAAGTGGTGAAAATGGGTCAAAATGTTGATTCGACATGATTTCTAAAATGTATTTTCAGGACAGCAGCTTACAACAGATTATTTCGTGGGTTTAAGTTCTAAGATAGGCTTATATTATTTGATATTATTGTAGTAATCTTCAAGACGCTCGTTTTGCCGCTTGAATGAGCTTCTAACTCATTACGAGCGAAAAGTTATGCTAGTTTTAGTATTTGTGTACCGGGAGACGAGTATCGGCACAATCCGAAAATTGTTGTCGATATTTGGATCGAATCTCGGGGACTATAGAATGAGTTTTAAAAATGTTCAAAGACTGATGTTGGAGTCTAAACCTCAGGTCATGAGTCTATTTTCAAACCCGAGTGTCGGTTTTGTAAACGGAGTTGTTTAGATATGTCAAAATGGTTTTACAAGTAAAAGGCGTAAAACTGTCCGATTTTTACAACACGAAGATGTGTCGGGCAGAAGGTCTTAGAAGTAATATTTTTGAATGAAATTTAAACTGAGTCTTATTCATATAATAAGTGAGTTTGTGACTAAGTTTCGTCGAAAACGGACAAGTGTAGATAGGGTAGATTGGTGTGTACATTTGGAGTGTACATGCTGATTAGTATATTGGACACGTAGTTCAATAATTATGTGGCGTGTGTTGAGTATTCGCCATTGGACATGGTGATTTACACAAGTGTTAAGTCATTATATAAATGACTTAGTTACTGGTCCGAGGGAAGTAAAATGATAAGTTGACTTGCGTTGACTTGGCGTCTTAAGACGAGTCAATATCGAGAGTGCAATTGTTTAAAAGGATAGTGTTGAATAAAAGGGTTTTGTAATAACACTTGTATTATTAAATTTTTCGGGATTGTTTTAGTTTTGTAATTTTGATTTTTATATTATTTAAGTATGATTTATACTTAAGTCGATTTTTAACGAACGCGCCTTATTAGGTAGGTTGCGATTTCGTGTTTAAACGGGCATCACTAATCGTCGGCGATCGTCTCATTACCACTATTGGCTAAGGTGAGTCTATAGCCTCGCTTTTAACATGTTTACTTGTTTTATAAACCCGCGAGGGGGATAACATGCTTGTTTTATTAAAATAAAAGGGTACAACGATAAGTTGTGGAAACTCTACTTATTAGAAAAGTATGGGTGCAACGAGAAGTTGTGGAAACCCTTATTATTGGAAAAGTAATTATTGTAAATGAAGGGTACAACGAGAAGTTGTGGTAAAGCCTCTTTGTTTTAAAAATTGAACACAAGGAACTTGATTGTATGCTTAGATGAAATTTATTGCATAAGTTTGTTTTAGCCTTAAAGGACCCATGAATCGTGAATTGTTAATCGAAGTAACGCTAATGCTATGGATAGATCTATCGGGGTGACGCCCAGTCCGGTCGTGATTAGCTCTCGCGTGGTGTTGTGATGCACTAGTAATGAAACATCGGATGCATTGTATAAGAGAAATATACGCACTTGGCTAGGTGTGTTGGGCTGAAATAATATATGTTAACGTTCAATGTCACGAGGCTTATGTAATGAAACCGATAATTATGTCCGTACAACATAATGGTATTTCGGTAAATTATTAACCATGGAAGGTTATTTTGAATACTTGTGTTCTCTTTATTTAAATTTAAACTCTATAGATTCACTCAGCAAATTTTGCTGACTTTTTAAGCATGTTTTATCTCAGGTCCATATTGAAGGCACTCGAGGAAGGCGGTTTCGTGAAGCTTGCATATTTGAAATGTTTTGGCCCGCTTTTCTAAAACATATCCATTCAAATAACTTTTATCATTTATAATAGTTGTAAACTTTTGAATCATCTGGGACCGTGTACGAAAATTTATCTTGATTAAATGAAATTGAATGGATGTTTAATAAAACGTCTCGTTTTAAGCCGTTTTCTATGATTATGAGATTGAACCATGATAGTAACACCCAATGACCCTTCCGCTGTTATGACCGAAATTGGGGGTGTTACAGATTGGCATCAGAGCTCAAGTTATAGAGAACGAAAAGATTTTTCAAAAATGAACTTTTGAAATCTTTTAACTATAACTGTTGCACTCCGAGTTGCCAATGGACGAGAATGAAAGTATTTATATATATGGGATTATATATATGTTGTAATCTTTATCGATTATTTGAACTTGTGAATTACAAGGTATTTTTTCATTTATTTAATTATAAATGATAATTTTATATTTATACGAGATATTTATACGACGTCGATTGTCACGAAGCCACTCTAGTCATTTTAATGCTAGCGACGAAGCTATTCCTGAAATGAATCCTGTTTTTCTCAAGATTAACTAAGTTGTGGATATACATGATCCTAACGAAACGGTTAGTATTCTGTTGATATTCTTTTGTTACGAGGATTTTGATTTCCTTGGTTCTTATTCTTGATTTATCGATTCGTTCATTTCGTTTAGCAAATTTAATCTGCATTTTCATTAATCTTCGACATTATACTGTTTTGATAAAAACAAGTTTGTCCGAGATGGTACTATTGATTGTTAGGAATTGAGATTGATTTGTATGGTATTCACATGCCAACCAGGATTCCATATCATATCACTGATCATTTTCTGTTAAATCAGTTCTCATTTGTTTCGATCTTGATCTTTTGCGTTGAGTTGGCGATGCTCGAATAAAGTGATTTATAATCGTTAAAATAAATTGGCCATTTATTTGAACAAGGAAATTATAAATTGTTGAACTACAAATTTCTGAATCTTATTTAGAAGGACTTGATCAATCCATGGAAATAATGATTCATAAATGTGTAGGCTTAAGCATATAGCATCTGCGTGATTAAACTCTTATTAAATTGTAATTCATTTGCTCGATTCATTCTTTGATTTTGTTCCTTAATTCCTTGATCGTGAAATGGTTGTATTGAGATTGTTCCAAAAGCACCAATTGAGGAGGATATCAAGCGTCTCTAAAAGACATTGAAGAAATCTTCTTCTTATGGGACCGAGGAGCTTTCTTAGCCATGTGAAATACCTAGTAACTTTTAGTAGATTTGTTTATCAATTGTAGTATCTTCTTATTAATCCCTAACTAAACTGTGACAACAGTTAGTAGGACTAGTCTTTTAAGTTGTATGGCATTAGACGATGATTATCTATAATGTTTGACAATACGACTTGTACTAGTTTGTCATCAATGGAATGACTATCTTTTGATTCCAAATTCTACATCGTTCTATTGTTATCTTTCTTTGCTTTTCTCTTGTAAATTCATGTGGTATAACGCAATCACTGAATGAATACTCATTATGATTTGATTTGCGTGCACAATATTCATGCAGTCAATGAAAGCTATGACTGAAGCACGAATGCGCCAAGTTATTAGTGAATAAGTTGCTGCATCCTAGTTGAATTCATGGCCAACATGAATGATGGATCTGGAACTGGAGCTGAAGTCAAAACTGGTGGAACTAGAACCGGTGGAGCTGAAGCTGGAGTCGATAATGTTCGTGGTACGGATGAAACAAATGTGCCCGAAGTTAGAGACTATAACTACACTTCATTCGTTATGTGCAAACCGTAGACTCTTAAGGGGACTAAAGATGATGGAGGATTGTGTCAGTTGTTGAAAAGCTGGCGTCAGTCTTTCGAATCTGTGACCCTAATCAGGAGGATAAGGTGCAGTTTGAAATCACTACTCTCCAAGGTCGTGCATTAATTTGGTGCAATGGCAGACTTGCTTCCATAGATATCGATACTTATGGGACACCATGGACTAAGGTGAGAAAACGGTTAACTGAGGAGTTTGTCCTCGAAGTATTTCCAAAGTATGGAGAAAGTATTGTACAATCTGAAACTGAAGGGAACTAACATTGATAGATATACCAAGTGTTTCTATAAGTTGACTCCTTTATGTCCAAGAATTTTGGAACCCGAACCGTCAAGGTCAAGCGGCATTTTACGGCTGACCAGGAAAATATGCGGTGATGTGACTTCTTCTAAGCCAGTTACTATTTGTGAAGTTGTCTGCATGGCTGATTAGCTCATGGGACACATAATTCAAGGCAAGGCTGACAAGGTCACTGAAGGGAAAAATAATTCCAAACTGAAAATTCTTTTCGTGCAATAGAGCTCGTAAGTATATCGAAAAAGGTTGTGGATTATTCATGGCTTAGGAATCGTAAGAGAAGTAAGTAGAATTACTCCAGTCATTTGTGACTATTCTGAAGTGATCTGGAAGATTTGCCAAGGCTTCCGCCTCCAAGGCAAATAGAATTCCTAATTGATCTGATTTCTGGTGCTGCAACGGTGGCACATGAGCCATATTTATTAGCACCCTCTGAGCTGAAGTAATTATTTGTGCAGTTTTAAGAACTATCTGATAGATGTTTTATTCGACCGAGCTCGTTAGTTTGTAGAACCCCTATTCTGTTCGCTAAGAAGAAAGATGATTCGTTTCGTATGTGTATCGATTACCGAGAGCTGCATTGGCTAACGATCAAGAATCGTTACCTGCTTCTAAGAATTGATGATCTATTTGATCAACTTTAAAACTCTCGTGCTTTCTCCAAAATTCTGGTGTTTTCTCCAAAGATTGATCTTTGTTTTGCTTATCATCAACTTCGCATACGTAAGGAAGATATTTCTATTATGGTGTTTAGAACTTGTGATGATCATTATGAGTTCAGTGTTATGCCTTCTGGTTTGACCAATACGCCTGTAGTATCCATTGACTTAATGAATTGTATCTGTACGCCGTGTCTTGATAAATTCTTGATTGTTTTCATTGATGATATTCTAATATGCCCGAAGAGCAAGGAAGAACATGTCGAACACTTAGGGATTATCTTGAACTTTCTAAAGAACGAAAAGATGTACCCAAAAATTTTAAAGTGTGATTTTTGGCTCTGTTCTGTGCAACTTCTCTGTCATGTGATTGACAAAAGTGGCATACATGTTGATTCTGCGAAAATCGAAGCCATCGAAAATTTGAATGTTCCAACTATTCCAACTGAAGTACGACAAATTCTAGGTTTGGTTGGTTATTACTGAAGGTTTATCGAATGATTCTCTTTGATATCAAAACCATTAACTAAGCTAACTTAAAAGAATGAACCGTTTGTGTGTGGCGGTGATGAAGAGAAAGCTTTTCAGACTATGAAAAGAAAACTCTGCGACACGCCGATCTTATCATTACTCGAAGGAAGTGAAGATTTTGTTGTTGATCGTGATACATCTCCTTTATGATTTGGGGTTGTTTTGATTTGTATACGCTCGTAGGAAGCCTAGGAAGAATGAGGAAACTGCTCAACCCACGACCTGTAATTGGGTGCGGTGATTTTACTCTTCGTCTATTGAGACATTAATTGTATGGCACTATGGTACGGTATCCACCGATAGTAAGAGCCTACAATGTATTCTGGATTAAAAGAGGTAAATAAGCCTTTAAGTGATTACGATTATGTTATTCGTTATCATTTGAGAGGTAGGAGCAAATTACAATGGAATTCATTGTTAAGCTCTCGAAAAATCAGTCTGATTATGACTCGATTTCTGTCAATATTGATTGATTGACTCTACTCATTTTATTTCGATAAATAAATCGATCGTGCTAATTAAGAATCGTTGTTAACTGCTCGTAGTAGACATAGAAGTTATGACGATGTGAAGCGAAAACCTTTGGAAATCGAGGTAGGTGGAAAAGTTATGCCAAAGCTATCACCCTGAAAAGGTGTTGTGTATTTGGGAAAACGTGGGAAGTTAAGTCCCCGTTAGTTTGGACCATTCGAGATGATATCGAGTGTAGGTCCGGCGGCATAAAAACTTAAATTACCTCGAGGGCTACAAGGAATTCACAATACTTTTCATATGTCGAACTTAAAGAAGTTTCTTCCCAACGAAGATCCTATTATCTCTCTTGGTGAAGTATAAATCGACTGTAAGTTGCATTTCATCAAAGTACTTGTTGATATTATCGATAAGGAAGTTAGGAAACAGAAACAAAGTCGAATTCCTATGGTCTTGTGTGATGGAACTCTAGACGAGGACCAAAATACGTTTAACTCTTTGATTTCAACGAGCGATCGAGGAAGAACGCAAGTTGATCTTCGGGACGAAGATCCCAATTTGGTGGGGATAATGTGACAATCCGTCAATTTCAGGTCGTATTTTAATCTCGATTATTACGTATTCATGTTTACTTTAATGAGAATTTTAAATTATCGGCTAACCGAGAAGGTTATGACTTGAAACTTAACGTAACAATGTCGTTTCGACGAAAACCGACAAGAAAAACATTAAGTATCGATAATATATTCTCAAATTTATCACATGAATGATTTTATTATATTTATTTTCATTTCTCGTATTTTGCGTTTTAACGAATGACGAGAACTACGAATGATCGCGATACCAACGGATGCCCAAAAATTTACGTTTTATTATCGATTGTCCCGATGTTTAATATTTTCGGCGTTTTCGATTTAATTACGTTTTAAGTCGTGTCGATGTAATATTATTATATCTAAGAAGCGCTTTAACTTTTTTTTTTAAAAAGTATTTTTACGAAACCCGAGTCCCGTAAATATTTTCAAAATTTAATATTTACATTTTATACCCTTACAACTATTTAATCTCATTTTGGACCAAAACTATCACAAATTGGCAAAAACTACCCTCACCCCACTATATAAAAACTCCCCACTAACACACACACTCCATTTTTAATAAAAAAAAATTAATCATCCTCCCCTCTCTCCCTTTGAAACTCACGGCCCAAAAAACACCACACAAACACATTGATTTTTCAAAATCAAGCTTGAATCCAAGAAAACTAAATTAAGACCCATCTTAATCTTGAGCTACCCATCATATTGGTATGATTTTTATACACATGCATTAACTTTTTCAAAATTTTATTTTTCTTTATGAACTAGTAGTGTTTGATCCATTTTAATGTTGTATATAAGTGTTAATATTATTATATTCAAGTTTTAATTGGTTGCATGTTTGATTTTTGAATTGGGTTTTCTTTGATTTGTTCATAAAAGTGAATTAGGAATGAAAGGGTTGGATTAGAATGATTGTAGGTTGTTATTAAGAGTATAGAAGTAGTGAAAATGGGTCAAAATGTTGATTCGACATGATTTCTAAAATGTATTTTCGGGACAGCAGCTTACAAAAGATTATTTCGTGGGTTTAAGTTCTGAGATAGGCTTATATTATTTGATATTATTGTAGTAATCTTCAAGACGCTCGTTTTGCCGCTTGAATGAGCTTCTAACTCATTACGAGCGAAAAGTTATGCTAGTTTTAGTATTTGTGTACCGGGAGACGAGTATCGGCACAATCCAAAAATTGTTGTCGATATTTGGATCGAATCTCGGGGACTATAGAATGAGTTTTAAAAATGTTCAAAGACTGATGTTGGAGTCTAAACCTCAGGTCATGAGTCTATTTTCAAACTCGAGTGTCGGTTTTGTAAACGGAATTGTTTAGATATGTCAAAATGGTTTTACAAGTAAAAGGCGTAAAACTGTCTGATTTTTACAACACGAAGATGTGTCGGGCAGAAGGTCTTAGAAGTAATATTTTTGAATGAAATTTAAACTGAGTCTTATTCATATAATAAGTGAGTTTGTGACCAAGTTTCGTCAAAAACGGACAAGTGTAGATAGGGTAGATTGGTGTGTACATTTGGAGTGTACATGCTGATTGGTATATTGGACACGTAGTTCAATAATTATGTGGCGTGTGTTGAGTATTCGCCATTGGACATGGTGATTTAGACAAGTGTTAAGTCATTATATAAATGACTTAGTTACTGGTCCGAGGGAAGTAAAATGATAAGTTGACTTGCGTTGACTTGGCGTCTTAAGACGAGTCAATATCGAGAGTGCAATTGTTTAAAAGGATGGTGTTGAATAAAAGGGTTTTGTAATAACACTTGTATTATTAAATTTTTCGGGATTGTTTCGGTTTTGTAATTTTGATTTTTATATTATTTAAGTATGATTTATAATTAAGTCGATTTTTAACGAACGTGCCTTATTTGGTAGGTTGCGATTTCGTGTTTAAACGGGCATCACTAATCGTCGGCGATCATCTCATTACAACTATTGGCTAAGGTGAGTCTATAGCCTCGCTTTTAACATGTTTACTTGTTTTATAAACCCGCGAGGGGGATAACATGCTTGTTTTATTAAAATAAAAGGGTACAACGATAAGTTGTGGAAACTCTACTTATTAGAAAAGTATGGGTGCAACGAGAAGTTGTGGAAACCCTTATTATTGGAAAAGTAATTATTGTAAATGAAGGATACAACGAGAAGTTGTGGTAAAGCCTCTTTGTTTTTAAAATTGAACACAAGGAACTTGATTGTATGCTTAGATGAAATTTATTGCATAAGTTTGTTTTAGCCTTAAAGGACCCATGAATCGTAAATTGTTAATCGAAGTAACGCTAATGCTATGGATAGATCTATCGGGGTGACGCCCAGTCTGGTCGCGATTAGCTCTCGCGTGGTGTTGTGATGCACTAGTAATGAAACATCGGATGCATTGTATAAGAGAAATATATGCACTTGGCTAGGTGTGTTGGGCTGAAATAATATATGTTAACGTTCAATGTCACGAGGCTTATGTAATGAAACCGATAATTATGTCCGTACAACATAATGGTATTTCGGTAAATTATTAACCATGGAAGGTTATTTTGAATACTTGTGTTCTCTTTATTTAAATTTAAACTCTATAGATTCACTCGGCAAATTTTGCTGACTTTTTAAGCATGTTTTATCTCAGGTCCATATTGAAGGCACTCGAGGAAGGCGGTTTCGTGAAGCTTGCATATTTGAAATGTTTTGGCCCGCTTTTCTAAAACATATCCATTCAAATAACTTTTATCATTTATAATAGTTGTAAACTTTTGAATCATCTGGGACCGTGTACGAAAATTTATCTTGATTAAATGAAATTGAATGGATGTTTAATAAAACGTCTCGTTTTGAGCCGTTTTCTATGATTATGAGATTGAACCATGATAGTAACACCCAATGACCCTTCCGCTGTTATGACCGAAATTGGGGGTGTTACACCCAGACAGTTATTTTTTGGTGTGGAATAATTACAATTGATTGCTTGAGTAAAAGTGCCATTTGATTAACCAATTGATCAAGTGTTCCATGATTCATTGCATTTTCTTGATACTCGTTATCGAAATCTATTATAGATGGAGGATGTGTGACATAGTAAGGTTGTGTAGATCGTGAAGGGGAAGACGGTACATACGTGTTGTAACCAAAGCTTTAGGATCATGTAATCGAGCAACACGTTTAGCTCTTGAAGCAATCACATTTGGATCATTCTGAAGAAGCTAGTCGTACAATTCATCAAACTGAACCTCATTAAACCTATGTGCCAGGCGAACCATTGTAGTATAGGTTTGCCATTTAGGTTGCAACGAGTTCAAGAACTTGGTGTTCACAACAATAGGTATAGGTCGAAGATTGTGACGATCCATAACATTCATCAATTATGTGAATCGTTCATAAATAGATTCAAGTGACTTTCTTTAGCAGCAAACTTACCAAACACATTAATTAAGCGTGGATTTCTTTTAAATTTGTACCAAGACTTAAACGTCTCACACGTTTCCACATATCATGAGCGGTCTGACATGCATCCACCGAATTATAGATTTCTTTCTAAATACCAAGTAATATATAATTCATATCATCAATTTCTACATCAAAGCCTTCCAAATCTTTCTGGGTAAGAGTATATGGAGTTTGAACAACAGTTCTTGGTGGTTCAAAACCATGAACCAGGATATGTCACATGACGCACTGACCTTCTTAAATAGACACCCAAATCATTCTTCCACATGATTTCTTCTCTTACCATTTATCGGGGTAACCCTGTACCTAATGCTTTGTTCTTATCAACAAACCTCTTAAATTTGCTAGCCTAAGGTAGATAACTTATTTTATATAATAATGGATGACGAATGTCCGAACCCGGATCAATAACAACTTTATTGTTAGTTTCCAAATTCTGTATTAGGTGATAACACTACTTAGGATCTTTATAGACGTTAACAGGTCATTTGGATAACAATCGGTTAAAGTGAATTATGTAGTTACGTGAATGAGAATTACCAAATTTAAAAAGTTAAAAAGCCAAATGAAAAATTCTATAAGCCCACTATCAAACTCGGTAAAGCCCACTTGTCAAATTCTATAAGCACATTGTCAAATTCTATAAGCCCACTTTTCAAATTTGCTAAGCCTATTTGTCAAATTCTGGTCCACTATCAAATTCTATAAGACGCGGCAACTCAAATTCGATAAGCCATCACAAACTCGATAAGGCCACTTTTGCAAATTCGATAAGCTTAAATACACTCTCGTTAAAGCCTAATATACCAAATTCGATAGATCTTGTTTAAACAACAAATTCGACAATTTCAAAGATTCAAATTTGACAGATTCCTTTTAAGCAATAAACTCGACAAGTTTTGAATATGGAATTAGAGAGAATCCGTTACGACACAAATTCGACAACATGCATACAAATTTGACAAACTCAATAACTTTGAATTTCAAACACGACAAATGCTTTTAAACTATAAATTTGTCAAATTCGAAACAACAAACACTACAAATTCAGTTAGAAAGTAATTTCGACAACTTTGGAAATTCAAATACTACAAAAAGGTTAAACATAAAGTAATCTAGCGAGTTTGATCCAAAGTGTCAATTAGCTTTACAACACTTATATTCAATCTTTTACAAATTTACGTAATAAATTCACTAAAGACTAACTCTAAATGTTTATAAAACAAATTCAACACACATCTGATATCAAAACTCAAATTCGATAGATGACAAAATTTTAAAACACATACACACCAATTTCAACACAAAAAGTAAACAAAATATGACGACGAATTTAACACACTGACACATGAACACACTCTTATAACTCTAGAGCCTCTGATACTACTTGTTGTGGTGACATATTAGGTAGTATAATGACACATGATGGAAGGTTAAGCTTATATGTGTTTATAGACTTTTAGAGAGAGAGATAGATAGATAGAGAAAGGGTTTTCCCTAATTTTCTATTCTCAATATAAAACTGTAAAATGAACAACCAACCTTCCTTTCACTACTTGGAAGGCTATTTATACGAGATCAATGAAGCTTCTAATATATCACTTCTTTATTCATTTTCTACTTAATAAAATTCTTACATGAGTCTCAAACTTATAACACGTTTGAGCCTCACTTATTACAAACTAAGTAACAGTTAAAGTAAACTAATAAATATAATAAATACATAAAATACTATTCTATAATCAAAACATTTTCATATCCAACAGTGTTCTTCCTAATTATTTATTGCTTTTCATACCTTGTTTATTAAATGTGTAACGTTTTCGTTTGTATTAGTTATAAGTCATACGCGAATAACTAAATCTAGCATAGTGGTATGGAGACATTTACTAGACTTACTCGTTGACATATGCACCTACAATCATCTATGTGACAAATCATAAATCTAGTATATTGGTATGAATACTTTTACTAGACCAATTTTATCAACACATGTATTAACAAACACTAAAAATGATTCTACTTACTCGGTCCACAAATACATGTTATGGTCCTGGCTAAGCCCAAATACGACCAGATAGCATATATTCCATGGTCAATGCAACATCTTTACACTCACGTTTCCCTAGATACATTAACAGTTAAGATACGAAGATCTAATATGGTTTTCTAGAGCCTAACATGTACACAAAAAATCAAGAAGCAATAAAGAATTAAGAATTACATGATAGGTTTCATGCAATCATAGAAAACCAATAAATGATTTAGCTACGCATAACAAATGAAAAGAAGATATAAGACATAATCATATAACTCAAAGAAATGATAGACGAAAATTGAATAAAACATTATTCTTCAATTGATATGGGTGATATAATGGTGTTACTAGGGTTTAAAAATCCCTAAAACAACTTACAAGACATGCTACAAAGTATCTCCAAAACTCTACACGGTTTGGTTGTGTATAAGGGGTTCTATATCTAGAGTTTATGCCGTAACAATGTTAGGTTATAGGTCGAGACACAGTCACCCCAACAAATTATATTAAGGTTTTCTTGAGCCGTCAATGTGTGACAGTGTCAAGTGTTGGTCGCGATGCCGTCGTGAAGAGTCTTTTGACGTTGTCAAGTTATAGGCGTGACGTCGTTGATGACCATTGTTAACACAACCTTGGATTCGTTGAGAATAACATGTACTATTGTTCTTTTTTCAATGCTTCATCCAAATGTACAAAACTGCCCTAAATCACCTCCAAAACATCTTAAAAATGATGAAAGTGCCTCCAAATTGGTAAAATGAAAAAAATGAAAGGATTAAGGCACATTTAGGCAAATACGAGGGTGGAATGACCGCTATAACATGTATAAAATGACACGTCATAATTAATGCTTTCCCCCAAATCAGCATGAGCATTTTCAAAGGTAGATTCTCTATGTAACATAGGAGTGTAAAGCTCCCAGGATCCCCTTCCTTTTCTGGAAGTGTCTTTTGAATAACGGAAGAATATTCTTCACTCAGGGTAATGGAAAAAGCCGCATTTTCTAGATTTTTTATTCAAAGTGTGATCTTTTAAGACTTTGGATCCCTTTGGCATGTGAACTAGCGCGTCTAGGAATAGAAGGTTAACGTGAATTTACTTAAAGATCGAGTTTAGTCTTTCATGCTCCTTAAGTATTTTATTTTTTCCATGATACCTAAAATCTATAAAACTGAAAACGACAATTAGCTTTCCAAAAGTGGCACCAAAAACTTGATACATATTTTTTTTAAAAAACACGTTAGGTTTTAGATTTATAAAACCTGATCTACCTATCACGCACTAACGAGCAGTGAAACCGTTCAATAGTGGTATAGTTGGTAAATTCGGGGTCGTCCCAAGAGCTAGAGTATTTAAATTTAATTTGAAAAGGTTATTTCACATTGAAAGAAATACTTAATAAGAAAATTTAAAAAAAAGTAATGAAAATTACTGAAATGTAAAGTACAGAAAAGATCAATATTAGAAAATGTACTAGCCTAACTACTCTATTGTTATCTAGTTGTAATTATATTTCCAGTGCAATGTCTTGATATTAATCTTTAGTGGTCAAAATCCCGACAAGTCCGTTTTTGATCTCATTCCTTGCCTTATGTATTCTAAATCCCAGCTACCTTCTTCGCGACTAGTCAAGTATAAAGTCAAAAGTCATTTAATCACAACTACCCATATGACCTAATTATTCCAACTTTGCCAATGATTTAATTTTTTAAAAGCGGTGATCCTAATGACCCTTACATGAGAACAGTTTCCAACATGCCCTTAGTAAATCCCTTCCTGAAGTTTCAACGGTCAGTTCCTATACACCAATCATACATGCTAAGGGAAATGTTTAATAAACCTAACACTGCCAAACTATAAGGATTGCATAATAGGCATAATGATATCTTAAACAGATAATAACATCAAATAAGAAACTATCACAACATCAATAACAATATCATAACTAGGCTAACACCTAATTGATTAGCCACTTATAGAAAAAACACAGCAAGATAAAATGAAGACAATGGTCTTATTTCTCAGAGAAATCTTACAAAGTTTATGGACTAGAATTATTAATACAAATAAAGCAGAATATAAAATCTCCCTTAATGGTGTATACTTGGTCAAAATCAGACCCTTAAATCCTTCCAAAATCGACAATAAATATGTTGTGATGTTGTGAGAAAAGTTGTTTTCCGTATTTGAGAGAATAAGGCTTCTATTTATAGGTTTCGAACCATCTACAACATAGACTATGTAGTTATACACTGTAGACACACATAATCTTCTTTATTTTCTTGAAACGTACTACCTACAACATAGAGGGGATAAACACTTACGTCATAGGCCTTCATTTATTTCACTTTCCATTTGACTTCTACGAGAATTACAGTGTAAAGGAGATAATTCCTTACACTATATACATAATCTTTATAAACCATCTTCGAATAGCCTTGATCTTGTTGCTTAGTGTATAATGATAAAATATATACTCGGGATGTTAGAAATACGTTTTTACGTATATTAGAAGTATCGGTCACTCCACAATATTATTAATGTTGTAATAGCTCGTAGTTAACAAATAGTTAATAGTTACTTATTAAGTTAAGTAAGAACCGGTCCATGGGCTTGTCATGGACCGGCCCAAGCCCAATGTTGCTTGGAAGTATAAATACCCCTTTCCTCCTTGGAAAGGGGTTGGTTGTTGTTCATTTCTTGTTTTCATTCAATAAAGAAGACACACATTTTCTCTCACTTTCTCTCTCTAGTTTCTCTCTCTAGAAAACATCAACCCACTTCATAGATTCATAGGTTATCAAGATTCTACATTTGGTATCAAGAGCTATGGGGTGATTTAAGGTAGTGATTTGTGTGGTTTTTTAGTTTTTGATTGTATTAATGTTCTTTAAGAAGATCCATCTTGATTCTTGGTGTTTTTGGTGTTTTTGTGATTGGGATTAGTGGATAAGTATTAGTTTTTACTTATTATTGTTGAAATCACAAAACTTTTTGGGTCATTTGGTCAAAATCTGGGTTTAATCTTCATTTTTGTGGTCGACTGTTCATCCGTAACAACCTTCTGATTACCCAGCAAAAGTTCCGAACCAACAAGTTCCGGATCAACCAAAAGTTCTGGACGAAAAAGTTCCGAACCAAAAAGTCCCGGATCAACCAAAGTTCCGAACCAAAGTTCCGAACCAAAAGTTCCGAACGAAAAGTTCCGGATCAACAAAAGTCCCGGATCAAGGAGAAAGTTCCGGATCAAGGAAGTTCCGAACCAAAAGTTCCGGATCAAGGAAAGTTCCGGATCAAGGAAAAAGTTCCGGATCAAGGAAAGTTCCGGATCAAGGAGAAAGTTCTGGATCAAGGAAAGTTCCGGATCAAGGGAAAAGTTCCGGATCAAGGGAAAGTTCCGGATCAAGACTTCCGAACCAAAAATTCCGAATCAAGGTATTCCAAGCCAAATCTTCCGAATCAAACTTCCGAATCAACAAAAAGTTCCGTATCAAGGGTTATTTTGCTTGTTTTTTCGACGATTTTTTAGAGGATTTAATCTTGGTTTCTTACAACAAAAACTCAACACAATTCACAAGCTTTACTTCACTGCTCGATCAACCGATAATCTTTGTCTCTTTGAAGTGAACAAAAATGAATCCGAATTCAGTAATGCCTCAGATGACATCACTTACGGATATTTCCGTCATTACGGGAACGGATAATCGCCCGCCAATGCTCATCAAAGAAGTTTTTGAAGCATGGCAAGGCCGGATGATGTCTTACCTTAAGGGAAAACCGGTTTATGGGAGGCTTATGGTTAAGTCAATTTTAAATGGTCCACTTGACTATGGTACCATCGTGGCTAATAATGTGACTCGACCAAGAGAATTTGAAGAACTTACACCAGCTCAACAACTTGTTGCCGATGCAGATGAAAAGGCTCTTCAAACCATTCTCCAAGCTCTTCCCCATGACATCTATCGGATGGTAAGTCAGTATACGGTGGCAAAGGATTTATGGGAACGTCTAAAGGTGTTGCTACAAGGTACGTCTCTCACCAAACAGGAAAGGGAATGTCAGTTGTATGATCTGTTTGATAGATTCACGTACAACCCAGGGGAAACGCTTCACGATTATTACTTCAGGTTCACCACTCTCATGAATGATCTGAATGTATACAATCTCGTGATTGCTCCATTCCAGGTTAACACCAAATTCTTGAATACTTTACCTCAAGCTGAATGGGGTGAGTATATTACCGATGTTAAGTTAACCAGGGATTTGCATAAGTGCAATTTGGATCAACTCTATGCTTTCCTTCAGTAGCATGAGAAACATGTGATCATGCACCGTTCGCCTCGAGGTATGTACCCTGATTCATTAGCTTTGATGGCGAATCAACCAAGCTTGTCTCACAACAACACTCCTTATATCTTGGGACATCAAGCCTATCATCCATCACCTTACATGACACCAACCTTCCCCCAATACTCGATTCTACCGCAACCACCCACCTCACATCAGCAACAATATCGGTTTAGTGCACCTTCATCACAATATGCTACACAAACTCACCCAGCAAGTATTACACCTTATGCTCAATCTTCATATTCTTCTTATCAAGAGAATGCAGCATATCCAACAAGCTACCCTGATCAAATGAGTATTCCTTCTAGTGATTATGCAGCTCATCAAGACCAAGAAATGTACTGTGATGATGAGTAAGTCCCCATTCCTGTATTCAAACAAGGTGCTGACCCAGTTGAAGTGTTAACCACTATGTCTGCTTATCTCACAAGGACTTTAAGCAAACGAGGATTTAGGGGATCAGCTCCAACCAACAATCAGTTGAGGAATTCATCCAATTCTCGCCAACAAGCTACTATTGAGAATGGCAGGGTAATGGTTCAGCCTATTCAACCATATCAGGGGAGACCTACCACATCAACTACCAATGCTCGCACGGTCAATCAGGCTCCAATGGTCAATCCTGCTCCACGGGCTAATTCCACAGGCAAGTTGAGAATGATTACATGTTACAACTGCAAGGAAGAGGGTCACATGTCCAGGGATTGTAAGAAACCCAAGAGGAGAAGGGATGGACAATGGTTTGCAGAGAAGATCTATCTGGTGAATGCTCAGGCACAAGGAAGGGAACTTGATGAAGAGGAGCTTGCGTTTCTTGCTGATCCAGGGATTGCTGAACAAGACACTGTCACCACACAGAATGCAGCATACCAAGCAGATGATCTCGATGCGTATGACTCAGACTGTGATGAGTTTCAATCTGCAAAGGCTGCTCTCATGGCAACTATCTCCAGCTTAGGGCCAGAAAAGAGATATGAGGTACTTATTAATACCACCGATAATACCACTGATGCTAGTATTCAACCACATCAAGTTGTGCAAGAGAGTGCTGATTCGAATGAGTCTTCGGTGGTGAGTCTTTCAAATGAGGAGACAATCAATGATAGCAATATCAATGTGAGTCCCCAGACTTTGAGTGAATCACAACCGGGAGCCATTTCGCATACGCCTACTCCTGCTCAACAAGATTTGGTCATGGTTCCTGCTACATTACTTAGCCAAATGAATGCTGCACTCTTAGAAACCCTAGCTAAGAATAAGAATTTGTCTGATGAGCTTGCCTTAAGCAACGAGAAAGTTCAAACTTTGGAATTAGTGCCTTCGTCTAGTGTTCTAACAAATCCCGAATATGATCACTTTCGAAACAAACAAATGGGTCACTTGCAAGAAATTGAAAACTTAAGAGCAAATCTGTCTAATGAACTTAAAGAAAAGGAGTTAGTGGTCACTAATTTTCAAAAACTTCAAACGGATTTTGAATCACTCGAGTCTAAGAAGAATGAAATGGAGATTAATGCTACTAATAAGATTAGAAGTCTAGATTATTTGCTTTTAAGACAATACGCTGCTTCTCAACTAGTGCACTTATTTGATGCTTCGTTTAGAGAATTTAACTTATCACGTCAAAAAGGCCTTCCCCCTAACCCACGGTATGCAAAACAAGCTTTAAGACATAGTCCTAGACTTTATAATGCAACCCAATTAGGATTGGTCTTAGACCCGATTGTTATTTTCGATGATCGAACAAGTAAGGATTTAGTTGATGAGGATCGGTCATACAATTCTGCAAAATATCCCGAGTGTGATTATTTTAAAATAAATCAGGAGCTTGCTAAAACGGATTTTAGAATTCGCTTCCATATGGACAAAGATCTCATTACAGCACCAACCTACATGTTGAATGAAGAAAACCCTAGTGCATTTCCTACACTTGTCAACATGGAAGGTCCTAAGGAAATTCCAAAGGATCTCCCACCTGTTAGCACTGTATGGTTAAACTTGCAAGAGATTAATCAATACTTTACTAATTTTGACAAGGTCATTTTGGAATGTACGACTTCAAATGGCCTAAACGCCGGAGAATGGGCTTTCGAACACATGAACGAGGTGTTTAAAAATGAGATCAACCCATTTGTCGAAAGTCTAAAAGGAAGTTTTGCATCTCTTAAGGAAAATCTTGTGTTTGAAATTGGTGAAGTTCAAAAAGTGTTTTATGAAATGGACACCGCTTACGAACTACAACTAATTGAAAAAGAAAAGATTTTAACCGAATATGACCAATTCTTGTCTGCAGTAATCTCGTGTGATGTGCTTACTACTGTAAATGTTAATTATTCGAATGAGCTTACATCCGCTATGATTAATTGTGATGATGTGCATATATGTGATGATGTTTGTGATCTCTCTGTAAATGTTGCTGATACTGTAAATGAGGAAGATAATCATTCTTGTCACGAATCTAACGCTGAGTTTTTAAAGCTACAAGATTCTTACAATTTACTTTCAAAACGCTTTAATCAACTAGAACAACATTGTATATCTTTAGAACTGAAACAACAAACTCAAAATGAGGATATTTTGATAACAAATAGTTGTGTAAACGGTGTTGAGACGAGTGACAAGATGATTGCAATTGTTAAGGCATTAGAGGAAGAGATTATGAGATTGAAGAGAGATGTGTCATCAAATGAAACAATAAAATTGGAACTAGAGGCTGCAGAGTCTAAAAACCAGGTCTTAGAAATTAGACTTTCGTCTGTTCTAGGGGAGATGGATCGGACAAGACAGGGACTATCCGCTCTTTATGGTTCACTAGAAGAACGCTTCGCTTTTAATGCGGCACAGCAACAATCTTATGTTGAACAACTGAACCAAAAGTGTGAGGAAATCTCTTACTTAAACATCCTGCTCATTGACAAAAACATGGTTTTGGCCAAGTTAAAGAAGACACTTCTTCTCACCCGACAAGAAGTTGTTGATAACTTAGCTACCGACTCTGCACCATCCACTAGTGCTCCAACAACCAAGTCAGTAGTGCTTTATAAGAACCCGCTTCATAAGAGAAACCCGGTTACCTACGATGATTATATGAGGAATGCCATTAAGCATGTAGATCTTGTTAGGGATATTTTAGACGATCTTTATGCCTTAGATCCCTCAAGTAGCTACTATTATTCGGCTCATGAATATATTAAGCGAGTTCAATATTGCTTAGCATATTTGCAATACATAGGTAAACCAGGCTCTGCACTACTTACTAATAGGCCCATTGCTGTAACTCCATTTAATAAGACTCCAGGAGCAAAACCGTCATTGGCCCAATCAAGTAAGGCACCTTTAAAATCTGTTGCTAATGTTCCCACTTTGCCTTCTACAGGATTAAAAGAGACTACTAAGGCTAAAGGATCGCCACTCAAGAAAGATAAGATCAAGCCCTCCACTAGTAGTGCCAAAAAGAAGAACGTAGAAGCTCACCATAGGAATGTTAGTTCAGTTTTAAATAAGAAGAATCATGTTAAGACTAAAAGCTCTGCGCCTGTGCAGAAGCCAAAACCATTCGTGAATTCTAATTTGAATTGTTGGAATCGTAATGAATGTATGTTTTCCCAACGTCATGATTTGTGTCTTATTGATCATGTGAATGAAATGAATGCCATTAAGAATGGTCTTGAATGGAAGCCAACGGGTAGAACTCGTGCCCAGGTTGGCTGGAAATGGCGTCCCACTGGTAGGACCTTTACATTAGATGGAAAAATGTGCCCTTTAACTAGGAATGCATCCATTGAGGTTAGGTCTGAGCGTCCTTTAGTTAGGAACACTCGCACTCAAGTATGGAAACAGCGCCCTTTAATTAGGTCAGCCCCCACTATAGTGCCTATCAGTGAAGAAATACCTCAGGATTTAAGCCAACTAGAATCTACACCACCAAATAGGAAGAAGAAGGCTAGGAAATCTAAGAAACCTAGAGTTAGCAAATCTAAGATTATTAAATCTGTACCTGCTAATAACAAGGAACACTCAGATTCCGATACCTCTACATTGTCTTCGTGTGGTGATATTTTCAGGTGGTCCAAATCATCCTGTGGTATTTGGACTCCGGTTGTTCAAAGCATATGACCGGAGATCGCTCGATGCTCCGAAATTTCGTCAGCAAGTTTCTTGGTACGGTTAAATTCGGGAATGATCATATAGCAAAGATAATGGGGTATGGTGAATATCAGATTGGAAACGTTACGATTTCAAGGGTATACTATGTAGAAGGTCTTGGTCATAACTTATTTTCAGTAGGACAGTTTTGTGATTCCAACCTAGAGGTTGCTTTTCGACAACACACTTGTTTCATCCGCAACTTGGAAGGAAAAGACTTGTTGAAGGGATCTCGTGGTGCAAATCTTTATACGTTGTCTCTACAAGACATGATGGCCGCTTCTCCAGTATGTCTTCTCTCTAAAGCATCTAAGACCAAGTCATGGTTATGGCATCGCAGATTATCGCATCTTAATTTTGATGCTATCAATCATCTGGCTAAAAACGAATTAGTTCGTGGTCTTCCAAAGCTCAAATTTCACAAGGATCATTTATGTTCCGCGTGTTCAAGGGGGAAAAGTACCAAGAAATCATATAAGCCCAAAGCTGAAGACACCAATCAAGAAAAACTTCATCTTTTGCATATGGATCTTTGTGGGCCAATGAGAACTGAAAGTGTGAGCGGTAAGAAATTCATTCTGGTTATTGTGGATGATTTCTCCAGGTTTACATGGGTTAGATTTCTACGTACAAAGGATGAAGCACCGAAGGCTATCATCACTTTTCTGAAATTCATTCAGGTACGTTTGAACACTACTGTCCGCCGTATTCGTACAGACAATGGAACAGAGTTCGTCAACCAGACTCTTCGTGATTACTATGAAGGAGTTGGTATTTCACATGAAACATCCACTGCACGCACTCCACAACAAAAAGGTGTCGTTGAAAGACGGAATCGTACGCTTATGGAAGCTGCTAGGACTATGCTCATTTATGCGAACGCTCCATTGTTCTTGTGGGCAGAAGCTATATCTACTGCATGTTTCACCCAAAACCGTTCTATCATTCGGAAACGCCATGGAAAAACACCTTATGAGCTTCTACATGACCGTAAACCCGATGTTTCATTTTTTCATGTGTTTGGTGCTCTTTGTTATCCAAACATTAATAGTGAGAACTTGGGTAAGCTTCAACCGAAAGCCGATATAGGGATTTTCATTGGTTACTCACCGTCCAAGAAAGCATACCGAATTTACAACCGTCGTCTTGGCAAGATTGTAGAAACTATGGACGCAGATTTCGATGAGCTGACAGCGATGGCTTCTGAGCAACACAACTCTGAACCCGCGCTTCATGAGATGGGAACCGGTGCTATTAGTTCTGGATTAGTTCCCAATAATCCTACTTCTACATCATTTTTACCACCATCAAGGCCCGAGTGGGATAAACTGTTTCAACCGTTGTTTGACGAATTCTTTGATCCCACAAATGATGAAGTTCTAGCACCCGTAGTGATAGCTCCAATTCCTGAAGTTGTTGCTCCAGCCAATGAAGCTTTATCTAATGCATCTTCAATTCACATTGAACCGGATGCACCTTCACCAAGTGATTCTCAAACTACACCTGAATCGTCACCCCTACTTGTGCCTAATGATGTGGAAGAGGATTCTATTGATCACGATTTGGAATATGCTCACCTGCAAGAGCTTCCTTTCTTTGGTGTAGCGATACCTGAAAACCCTTCAGCCGCGTCTACCTCAGAAGAAGCTCCTTCTATTGTTCACTCCAGACCACCTAGGATTGAAAACCATAGCACTAAATGGACAAAAGATCACCCAATTAGGAATGTCATTGGAGATCTAGATCGACCAGTCTCTACACGCCATCAATTACAAGAGAGTGCACTCTATTGCTACTTTGATGCATTTCTCTCCGAAGTTGAACCTAAAAATTGGCAGCAGGCTATGACTCAATCATCTTGGATTGAAGCTATGCAGGAGGAACTAAATGAATTCCAACGACTTGAAGTATGAGAATTGGTTCCTCTCCCTGACAAGGTTAACATCCTTACTTTGTTATGGGTTTATAAGGTTAAACTTGATGATATGGGTGCGGTATTGAAGAATAAGGCTAGATTGGTCGCTAGAGGATATAAACAAGCCTTGGGTATAGACTTTGAAGAATCTTTTGCACCTGTGGCAAGATTGGAGGCGATTAGACTATTCCTTGCGTATGTTGCTCATATGAACATGATCGTCTATCAAATGGATGTGAAGACGACATTTTTGAACGGTGAACTAAGGGAAGAAGTTTATGTTAGTCAGCCGGATGGGTTCGTCAGTACGGAGTTTCCTAATCATGTGTACAAGCTTAAGAAGGCTCTCTATGGGTTGAAACAAGCTCCACGCGCGTGGTATGATCTCCTGTCAACATATCTCATTTCGGAAGGCTTCTCCAAAGGCAAGGTGGACCCCACTCTATTCACTCTCAAGGAGGGCAACAACATGATTCTGGTACAAATTTATGTTGATGATATAATATTTGCTGCCACTAACATAGAATTGTCAAATCGATTTGAGAAGATAATGTCCACACGCTTTCAGATGTCAATGATGGGAAAAATCTCATTTTTCTTAGGATTACAGATTTCTCAAAATCCCAGAGGCATCTTTATTAATCAATCCAAATATGCTCTAGAATCTTTAAAGAAATATAACTTTGATAATTGTGACCCCGTGGACACTCCAATGGTGGAGAAATCCAAGTTAGATGAAGATAGGAATGGGACTATTGTCGATCCAAAACTTTACCGTGGAATGATCGGCACCCTTCTCTATCTGACTGCTAGCAGGCCTGATTTGCAATTTGCTGTATGCATGTGTGCCCGGTATCAGGCTCGGCCTACCGAAAAGCACCTACATGTTGTAAAAAGGATCTTTCGGTATCTAAAAGGAACACTTCATCGTGGTCTATGGTATCTGAAAGATTCCTCTATTGCTTTAATATCATACGCAGATGCCGATCATGTTGGATGTCAAGACACGAGGCGTAGCACTTCTGGATCTGTGCAACTCCTTGGAGATAGATTGATCAGTTGGTCTTCAAAAAGGCAGAAAAGTGCTGCAATTTCTAGCACGGAGGCTGAATACATCGCCATGTCCGGTTGTTGTGCTCAAGTCCTTTGGATGAGATCACAATTAACTGAATACGGTTTGGGATTTAACAAAATCCTGATGTATTGTGACAACAAGAGTGCCATTGCCCTTTGCTGCAACTACGTTCAACACTCCCGGGCCAAGCACATAGACATTCGCTACCATTTCATTAAGGAGCAGGTGGAGAACGGAGTGATCGAGCTGTATTTTGTCACTACTGAGTACCAGCTGGCGGATATGTTCACCAAAGCCTTAGATCGAGGACGAATCGAGTTTTTGATCGACAAGCTTGGCATGAAATCATTCACTCCAGCGACTCTCAAAGAGTTGGCAGAAGAATCAGCTAAATAGTCGTGGTAAACTATTCAGAGTATCCTTTGTTCGTGATCATGTATATTATCGTAAATATATAAACCACAAAAAGAAAATACAAAAATATAAAACCAACAAAAACCATAAAAAATATAAAATCTACAAAAACCATAAAAATTATAAAATCAAGAAAAACCAAAAATATTTTTCGTTTTTAAATCGGGCATGTCTTTTAGTACGGTAATATTTACGGCCTTAGAAATGTCGATCAATATTGACACGGTGCCATAAATAGAGTCCGTATAAAAGTTGTACATTTTTAAAACATGCCCATTATGGCTTGTAGTTATTTCAGACTGCAACCCGGTTTTCATATTAAAGTCACGTATTTCCTTGGAAAACGTTGGCTCACAACGGGAATTAATTTTCTCGGGCATGATTTACAAGCCAAATCATGCAAAGGGATCAAGTTTACTTTATAACTTGGTCCAACACGAATTTGTGTACGTCTCAGTGCATTAATTTGTTAAAATAAGAGAAATCTTATTGACACCACGAATCAAACTTTTTCAAGATACAAATTGGAAATGCTTTCATCAATATTTGACTCTTTAAACAATGACTACAGCTCTTTAAATAGAAAATGGGTCATCGTTTAAGGGGGAGAAAATATTAAATCGATCTTTTTAAAAGTGATTGTGGAAAATTAATGGCTAAATGGTAAATGAGTGGTATTGCGTTAGAAAACGACTTGGGCTCGTTCAATGTGATAGGACTTGCTTTAGATCTTGGAGATATGCTAATAGGTTGAGATGTTTAAGTTGTGTTGGCAAAATTTAACAATGGTTAGGGTGACTAGAAAAGAAAAGAAGTTAGCCTAATAGGAGTTATAAAACAAAAAGGAAAAGTATAGAAAAGTAGAGGGATTTAAAGTGACAATGTGTGAAAGTTGTAAAAAACTTGACGTAAGTCAAACAAAACCCCCCGTCCCTCTATTTCTCCATCGTTGTTTCATTTTCTCCCTTGCCGCCATTAAAACACACTTAAGCTAACAAGAACTTCCGTGTAAATCAAATCCATTTGTTTCATTCATTTAAACAAGGTACTACATCATCTTTAATTTCTAAATTCACCTTATTCATCCTTTAATTCTGTTAAATTACTCGATTAATCAGTTTAAAATCAACTTAGGGTTTGTGATTAATTTAGGGTTAATTAACTAGGGATTATAGATGGGTTTTGCTCGGAATAGCTTTAGATGATGTGGTGTTGCCTTAGATTGCTTTAAATCTCACAAACGCGCTTAGAATTAATCATCATAGCTACGTTTGAAAAAGTTCCGGATGAACATGGATATAAACTTCCGAATGAAGGAATTTTCTAAAAAACTTCCGAATGAAGGAAAGTTCCGAACGAACTTCCAAATGAAGGAAGTTCCGAATGAAGGACTTCCGAATGAAGGAAGTTCCGAATGAAGAACTTCCGAATGAAGGAAGTTCCGAATGAAGAACTTCCGAATGAAGAAGTTCCGAATGAAGAACTTCCGAATGAAGAAGTTCCGAATGAAGAACTTCCGAATGAAGAAGTTCAGAATGAAGGACTTCCGAATGAAGAAGTTCCGAATGAAGAACTTCCGAATGAAGAAGTTCCGAATGAAGAACTTCCGAATGAAGAAGTTCTGAATGAAGAACTTCCGAATGAAGTTCCGAATGAAGGACTTTCGAATGAAGTTCCGAATGAAGGACTTCCGAATGAAGAAGTTCCGAATGAAGAACTTCCGAATGAAGAAGTTCCGAATGAAGAACTTCCGAATGAAGAAGTTCCGAATGAAGAACTTCTGAATGAAGAAGTTCTGAATGAAGGAATGTTCCGGATGAAGAAGTTTCGAATAAAGGAATGTTCCGGATGAAGAGTTGTTTGTTTGATAGTATTTGCATGCTATAAGTACTTGTTGAATTATGTTGTTGAAATATGTTATGCTTAGATATAAGAATGATACATATCTATATATGTTTTTGTGCATCAACCTTTCATGTCTTATCTTAAGCAGATACAATGACTAATCCAACAGTACAAGCAATCCAAGACTCTAGAGAAACCGCAATTGCCGAAGCACGAACACTCAAGTTCATACCAAACAACCACCGGCTAAAACCAATCTCAAAATCCACTCACCATGGTTTCAAAGTCGCCATAGCAATTCTTGATCAATCTCATTTCAAGAATGCTTTAAGGAGTACTGCCTCGGTGCCTTACGATTATATGTATGAGTTTTGGGCTACCAAGGAAATCACTTCAAACAAGATCACCTTCACCATCGATAACAAACAGCAGACACTTACTGTATCAGACTTCCGTAAGATATTCGGCATTAGGGATTCACCCAAAGGTATGGTATTCTCGAGGGATCCTACTAAAGACGAACTCATGGAGTTATTTGATGCTATTGGATGTCCTGAAATAAGAGTTGCGTCTGAGTTTACCACTGCTAAAGTAGGACAACCTTGGAGAGCATTGTTGGGTATTCTCAGTAGATGTCTTACACCAAAAACAAGTGGGCATGATGCTTTGCGCAGTCCAATAATGAACATCTTCCATGGGATGTACAAAGGCGCAAATGCAGATTATGCTTTATTGTTATGGGAAGAATTCGCCTTTCAACTCTTTCATAACAAGAAGCTGAAGACTAATTTCTTTGCTTACCCTCGGTTTATCAAGCTTATCATTAACTATTGTATGAAGAATGATGTTACAATTGATAGGCGTGCAGCAAGTCGTCATCACACTGAAGAGGCTGATCATATTGTGGATTTAAGGCATGAAGGACCAGCTGGTGGTGTTATTCCTGGTCCTATTCCCGATTACCTTTTGACAGAAAGAATTAAGGGTTCTGCTGATTACAAGCTACTGCAGCTAGAAATCAAGAAGTTAAAAGCAAACCTTCAGACTGGAGAAGACTCGTCAACTACGGTCAAGAGTAAAGGTAAACGCAAGCAACCAGCTGCGTTACCTGAACCCGAAACCAAGAAGAAGAAGACTGAGGTTAAGAAGGGAAAGGGTAAGGCTGATGAGATGGTTCTACGTGACGAAGAAGATGTTGTTGATCCTACTCTTGACAAGACGGAGAGAAAAATGATGAAGATAGCTATTCAAAGGAGTAGGAAAGATACGGGCGGTAGTGGTTCAGATGCAAGGGTAAATATTGAAGAAGAGTACGAGGAGCCAGAGGATATTGATGAGTTTGGGTCACCTGAAAGGTATTCTACTTCGAAGGAGACATCAATCCCAGTTTCAGCAAGTGTGGAAAAGGAGTCTGTTGCTCCTACGATCATGGTGTCTACTCAACCTTTAGAAACGCAACCTTTAGCAACTCAACCTCCACCAATACAACCCTTACCAACCAGACCGGTTTCAACACCATTTCTTCCACCACCAATAACTCCCATCCTTAGTATCGTAGTAACAACCAAGCCTCTTCAACCTTCCCAGAGTAGCTCTGGAACATCATCAATGGCTGCATTTGTCATGGCAGAAATGTTGGACAAACACACGGATAATCAGAAAAGAGAGATGGATAATCTTCGCCAAGAGCTACTTCGAAGAGTGCAAAGTGAAGAAGCAGCTAAGAAAGCCCAAGAAGAGATGCTTGCTAAGTTCGCTGCAGAAATGGAGTTAACACGAAAAGCTCATGCAGAAGAACTAGCTCAGGTTAAGCAGGTTGAGGCTGATAAGCATGCTGCACGTATCACGAGACTTCAAGCGATGAGGGATAAATACAAGGAGCAAAAAGAAGCACTTGAAGCTTCTATTGAAGAGAGAGTGCAAGAATCCGTTGAATCCATTATGCCTAAACTGCGTGATGAGTTGAAGACACTAGCAGCTGATAACTTGATGATCAAATCATCCAATCCTTCAGAATCCGCCTACAAAATTGCTTATGAGTTAACGGATTTTGAATTAAAGAAGATCCTCAAAGCTCGTATGGTGGAACTTGGATCGTTTGATAAATCTAGGATTCAACGGGCTCTTTACAAATCCCTGAATGACGCTATCATGGAGGATGATAGGTTATTCAAAACGTTTGGAAGTGTGGTACCTTATCACATTCTACCTGAGGAGGACAAAGATGATAGTGAACAGGAAGAGGGTACTGGTGAAGAAGAAGAGGAAGAAGAAGGAGAAGAAGAGGAAAAGGATGATGATGATGATGATGATGATGAGGATGATGATGATGATGATGATGATGACGATGATGGCGATGATGATGGTGATGGGAATAAGGAGAGTGCTAGGGGAGCAACGAGGATAGCGATAGGGATGATGATGGAGGTAAACAGCCTAAAGAGGGGGTTAAGGTTGCCAGCTCAAAGAAACCTGCTAAGTCTGGAACCAAGTCCAAGAAAGATGCAGCACAGAAGGACAAATCAACATCAACGGAATCAAGACGATCTAAGTGGCGCCACGATGTGAATGCTACTACGGCGTCATCGATTCCTGGTACATCTATGGCTGTATCATTACCTATTACCACTAACCCTATTAGTCATGTTGCTGTTGCTCCTGTGATTGCAGAATCAGTAACGGAACCCGAAGCTGCACAACACTCACCCGTTCATGACACCGCCGAGATGCCTGAATCAGAACCCGCAGATGTTCGCGTTTCTACTCCTCTACAACAAGCACAACAATCTACGGTTCCTGAACCAAGCACACGAGACTGGGCAGACACGTTGGAGATTGACGAGACTGCACCGCCACAGGCTTGGATCACGGCAGCAGCGCAATATGATCCGATCACAGACGCTGACAAAGATGTTCTGTATCTCCGTATCCGCAGTCCGATTGACTTATGTGCATTTCTTGCTCATGAGTATAAGACTTCGGTTACTCCATCTTTGGTGAAGAAAGCGCTGAAGGATAAGAGACTTCGCGCCAAAACCCGGTTAACCCGAATGGAGTTCGAGTATTATACCGATGAGATCCTGAAGGCTCTGAATACCGTTCAACGGCCAGGTCTTCATGAATCAGAAAGAGCTCCACCTCCACTTGATCCTACTCAAGATAATCAGATAGCTCTCGACTTCTTCGTCACCTATGATCTTGAGTATCTTCTGAAGGGTTCATCAAAGTACGCAACATCCTTGACTTTGCTGAAAGCTGCCAACTGGGGGACAATACCCTGGATCGAGGAAAAGGTAAACAGACTCTAGGTCCCAAGGGTAACTCGTAATTATGATATGTATGCTGTTATAGGTGCATCTCATTGGGACGAACGAGTCCGACGGGCGTACAGGGGTTGCTGCCTAGTCAATTCTGGAAGCAATGTTAGATCCGATATCTGCATCTCCAGCATCTTAGGGTTGAAAACTGAAGCCAAGAATGGCTATTATCATGTGATAGAGATTCATTTGAAAAGGGAGGATGACAGAGAATACAAAATCCAGCAGGGAGATTTTTCTATCATTCGCCTTGAGGATATCGAAGATATGCTGCTTCTGATGACCCGAGATCAACTCACACATATTCCTCGTGAAGACCTCATTGCCTTGAATACAGCACTTCGCATGTTCACACGAAGCGTTGTTATCAAGAAACGAGTTGAAGATCTTCAGTTAGGAGTCGAAAGTTACCAAAGGAAGCTCAACTTAACCCGTCCAGTGAATCAAGTTCTACCTCAACATGTAGATAGATGTCCCTATACCGGCATTTCTGTTCCGAATTGCGGCATTTTCTACTTGAACAGTCGAGGTTTAATGAAATTTATGAGGGTGGGTGAGCTTTATAAGTACAGTGATGGGACTCTCCTACAAGTCAGAGGAAAGTTGGAGCATCTTAACTCGGGTGGGACTTTGCCAGAGATGACGGAGGATTGGCATCCGGGTTATCGGCAAATGGCGAAGTACGTGATCAAAAAGATAGATCAAAAGCTCCGTGAACGTAGATTGATGAGGAGCTTGGAAAGGTTTGTTGGTGGAAGACCATATTTAGTGCACCACAAGCTACTGCAACGATCCATCTAATGGGTCGTACACTTCAGGTCCACTTTATATTGGTTTTCAATTGTGAACATGTATATTTGTGAATATTGTGCTTGTACGGCTTGATGTAGTGTTAAGGTATGATAATTTTTCAAGAATTTCTCACGAGATTCTAAATCTTTCAAAATATATCATACTAAAGCACTACAACTATCCCTTATTAATTTAAGGGGGAGCATGAACATGTTCTATGGCCAAACATCGATTTCATTTTTACCCAAAGACTGGTTAATCCATTCAATATCCTAAATATTAATGGTTAACATTTTGGATAAGGGGAAAAAATGGGATTAAGGAGATTTAAATGATACTTGGCTAAAAGATGAAAAAGACTTAACGATTATCCAACTTAATATGTGTAAAGCACGTGTTAAGGGGGAGCGTTTTTGATGATCAAAAACACCTAAGGTACGAAACTTTTGATTTCAATATCACAAGTACTTTAGGTGATTTTCAATGATTTTTCATGGTGGCAATTCCTTCCCAAAACACGCTTAATTCACGACGAATGTGGTGACAAAAGGGTGGTAGGAATAGGTTTAGTCCAATGATTCATCAGAGCCGATGGAATCTTCCCAAGAACAATTCCCTAGATAGAATTAGAAGTCCTAGGAAAGATGGAGAAAGAATGTGAACGTAGCTGAATGCCGACCAAGTACTTAAGCTAGCACTGGAACAATCACAACAAGGTGCTAGTGATGACGTATTGGTAAGCATTGAAGGGGTTGAAGAATGAAAAAGAATTGTAAAGATAAAGGGTGTAAAGAAAGAAGCCCTCCTTACAACTTTAGGCAGAAACCGGGTCAATACATATGCTATTGAGGTCATTTTTGCTAATGATTCTCGGTATTGAAGAAAGACATCATGGACCCAGTAATGCAATGCACAACCCTTCCCAGCTAACTCAAATATCTCTCAAAAGGTATTTGTTTTAATCACACGGAGATCAACACGTTATCTATTGGTTTATTCACTCCGAATAGACTGGTATTGAAAAGGTGGCACTCCTCTCCAGCCATCGCTCACTAAATCAAAACGCATAATCGAGTCTAGAGCCAAGAGATCATCAAAAGTCTCATTAGGACACTTTCCATTTATTCCTTGCTTTCTCACACACTATGAAAAGTAAGAGATTTTCATGAGTCCTACGCAGTATTCCTGTAATATTGCCAGAACATCCGAGTAATATGCAAGTATTACAATGAAGATGGAAATCCTGCTTGAGCCAACATCAAACAAGCTCATGGTAGGTTACACGTACGGTTCTTTTAGAACCAATCTTGTGAAAAACTGGAAGGAAACAGTGGTTTAATTCTTAATTGAACTTAAACTCGTTCCAGGCCTCTACGCATTATCATACGATCTTGCCAGAACACTCAGAGTGAATCTTTATTGATCACAGTGACGAGTGGAAATCCTTCTAGTGTTAACATCAAACAGCACTTGGTAGGTGACGTGCAAGATTCTTTATGAATTGAGCTCGTGACAACTGGAAAGCAACGATGGTGAAAATCTTAATTGAAATTCACTTGTTCTAGGTTTCATGAATTGACGGCTTCAAATCACAAGGATAATTTATCCAAGTGATTCACTCTTTATGTTCGCAGTCAGCTTTGGACGGTCGAATAAAGAGAACGGGTTTACCCGCGAAATCCTGTCAGGAAGTTAATTGAAACTATCCGTCACGGGTACGATATCTAATATCGCCAACGGTCTTCACCGACCGGAGGTAAAATGCTACCGAATTAGAATAAAATGTTCAAAGCCATTTTATTCGTGTCGTTGCTGTGTACCTGTTAAAGACGGTGGCGTTGCTGTGTACCTGTTGAAGACGGTGGCGTTGCTGTGTACCAGTGAAGACGGTGGTGTTGCGGTGTACCTGTAGAAGTCGTTCCCACATGCTTATGTTTTTTCTGCATCAAAGTTTAGCAAAAATTCAAGAAAGTACAAGATAAAGTCTTCCGCTGTACCAAACTCTGAAACTTTCGAGAATTCAACAAAAAGACATAAGTGTGTGGAACATGGAGTCACGAGGAGGCAAGTTTCACAAGAAGGCAAAGATCGCACGTGAAAGGCCAAAAGAACAATGCTCTCAAGCCAAAGCCTAAAAGATCAAACCAACATATTCACAACAAAAGAAAGAAAAGAAGAAAAGACTACGAGCTAAAGAACGAAGACTTAGTATAGTATGCTAGGTTTAGAACTTTGTAACGTGGAGTGACCTCCCTTAGGGGGAGATTGTTAGAAATACGTTTTTACGTATATTAGAAGTATCGGTCACTCCACAATATTATTAATGTTGTAATAGCTCGTAGTTAACAAATAGTTAATAGTTACTTATTAAGTTAAGTAAGAACCGGTCCATGGGCTTGTCATGGACCGGCCCAAGCCCAATGTTGCTTGGAAGTATAAATACCCCTTTCCTCCTTGGAAAGGGGTTGGTTGTTGTTCATTTCTTGTTTTCATTCAATAAAGAAGACACACATTTTCTCTCACTTTCTCTCTCTAGTTTCTCTCTCTAGAAAACATCAACCCACTTCATAGATTCATAGATTATCAAGATTCTACACGGGAGATATGGGTTTATGCTGTAAAGCCTTCAAAAACAGAATCTTCTATCATCGTGTTGTCTACGGGTAAAGTAGAAATGCATCTACGCCATAAACACCTTTGATTTCTTGAACTTAACATTTTTTGTGTCTAATTCCACCACTTTCTGTTACTTGCTCGTTTTTATCTACAAAATACAAAATAGAGGTTTTCTTGCAATATTGGCTGCTATTAGTACCAAAATCGAGTCGAATTTAAAGGATATTTCCATAAAAAACATTGAAATCTTTGATGTCATCAAATTTCCCCTCCCCCACTTGAGTTCTACTTGTCCTCAAGTAGACTTGTTAAAATTAGTTTTCAAAGAGATATTTCATGTAAATCTAGAAAATATGAAGTTAAAAACATTCTTGTGTATTTAGATACCTAAGACGGACACCTCATTAATTGTGGATTCTAATCACTCAACTCTCGTCCTAGTCTAACTGCTACATTTGGGGGGTATTCGCTCAATTGATCAGTCATAACAAAGTATCCAATCATAGGCTTAGAATGTACACAAATCTACGTACACTTAGGTATCTGAGATGGCAACGGGTTTACTCACACATGTTTATAAAGGTTAAGTAGTCATTAGCGATACAAGTTCTAGAAAGGCTCCTAACCTTATATGCTATAATTAAATACATGAAAGAGACACACGAACTTGTACTTTTCCTAACTTGAAAAATATAAAGGTAAGACTACCCTATAGGATATTTCCTAAAGAAGCACCTAAAAATGGTTGTAAAAATAAAAGACATGAAACACATAGTCGAAGTATAAACCATTTAATCATCAGTTACCATAATTCCTCCATGATTTTAGGTTTCAAAGTGTGAGAACTCGTTCTTCAGTAAAAATGGGCCTATAACAACACCCAATTTCTTTTACAATAACTTGGTTTATAATACATACCAAGTAATGATTCATGCTACAATTATAAACAATACATTTTTTCAACTTACTTTATGTAGCATGATCATTTTTACAAATATATACAACCCCCCACTTGGAACAAACAGTGATAATACTTGGGGATCTTCATAGATCAGAAGGATATATCAATAAGTATTATTCACAAAGCAATCTTCAAATACTATTTATTCCTAGTAATCCAATAACTCTTTTACACAGATTCGACTACAAGGGTTTGCTAGGTGTAAAGTTTTAAGGAAATAACACAAGTTTTATCCTAAAGGATTTCTTTCTACATGATATACTAGTGACATGAACTTTAAATGTATGTGATCGGTTTTGAACATGAGAGGTCGACATGTGAGTGTAACTAGTTGATACACACACACGCACACTCACACACACATACACACAATGCAAAACGATTTGGTTGTAACCCAAAAGTGGTTCCCAACCCTATCACCCAACTGGTCTCGAAATGATGATACAAGCCAAGTTATACCGTCTACAATACTACTATCACACTCATATTATGGTGGATTATGTATAATGAGAAAATAAAATATGCTAACCTCACAAATAAAATAAGGGTTTAATTTTATGTATGACATAAATCTTTGTAGTTTATCAAGAAAAACATGTCAAAATTTTAAGAATGGCATAAGATTCTCAAAAAAGCTAGAAAATCGAAAACAAGTATTACTCAAGTGGTAATTCTAATCCCACCCTCACTTGGTTCGTAACAATTTACATGTTGTACATAAAAGAAATAATAATGAAATTTTAATGAGTAGAATTATCAAAAAAACTTCCCTCAGCATTGCTCCATGAGTGATAAGAAATTTGAGTCCCGAAATAGACTCCTTCATTGAATCTTGAAAGCAATACCATCCCTAGAATTTACCTTTAAATTCATTCGGATAACCTGTAGAACAAAGAAAACACACAAACAAACCCAATACCTAATTCACTTTCGTAGGAATCAAGGATGCATTTAGCATATGCAACAAGACATTAAACCACTAAGTGTCCAAAGTGGATGATTTTTGTAACGTGAGGGCTTACACGGAACATACCTACAGAGTTCATTTAAATTAATGCATGGTTTAATGAAAATCTTTTAAAATAACAACAAAATTATTTTCTGCTGCAGGTATCGACGGCGTAGACATGAATATGTGTACGTCGTAGATATGTAAAAAGACACGATTTCAACAAAATTTCAAAACCTACGTTGTAGACTAAAATCCTTCTACGTCGTAAGTATGTATGCATCCACTACTTCTTTTTACAAATTACGAGCATAAGGCGATTATAACCATCTTTTTTGTGTTCCAAATTCTTGCAAACAAAGTTAGAAAAACATAAACATAATACCTACATAAAAAAATATTTATTAGAAAGACGTATTGTCTCCTAACAAAAACTTTTTTTTATTAATGAGTCTTTAATTTTACTCATGCCATGATTATTCCACACCGGCGGCGAAAAACTTGATGGCGGGTATCAGAACACCTTCAATAGGTTTTACAACTCTCTAGGCAGTACACCTAATCTTAGTAGCATAATATAGGCAAGGCCCGGGGATCTTATAATTCTCCATGGGAACATTGTGGGAGGTTTGTGCGAACCTAAAAAGATCTAGAGGCAGGACATAAGACCCTTTTTGTATTTTTATGTTTTAAGAATGTAGGTAAACATCTCGTGTATAAGAGGGGGGTTTGACTAACAAAAATACTAATTAACTAAGCTACTTGGTGAAAATCCAAATGCTTAAACAAACATGTTCATCTAATCATGCATTACTCTTTACAATGTTCATCCTAATTATTTATTACATGTTCACACCTTGTTGATTAAATATGTAAGTGTTTCAACTTTTTATTAATTACAAGTCATATGAGAACAACTAAATCTAGCATAGTGGTATGGAGATGTTTACTATAACTACTTGTTGACATGCACCTACCTTCGTCGATGTGACAAATCATAAATCGCGGATAGTGGTATGAAGACATTTATAGACCTATTCATTAACACAAGTGATGACGTATAGTCCCTAGTCGGGTTGGATTATCCGACTCACGGGTACTTCCCGCATCCATCAGGAATGGATTGGGTACTTGTGCGATGTGCGCACATAGCCCATAAAGCCCGGTAAGCCGCTGTCACACAAGAGGTTACTTAGCCAAGTCCTTGTCGCAGTGCGACAGGATCAGACCGAATATAACTTATATTATAGTTATATTCGCCTAAGGATAAGGGATATACACTTGCCTTAGTTGGATAATGAAGATCAAGCTATTTTGAGTCATTGTCTCTTCCTTAGGCCGCAAGAACAGGGAGCCCAGCCTGGACTCTCTCGAGTATAAAAGGAACCCCTCCGGTTCCACAAAGGTATGATATACACAATACCCTAAACACTAGTATACCCTAACCGATTACTTACTCTCACGTCGGAGTCTAATCGTGGTTAATAAACCCACAGAAGCCTAAAAGTGTCTGTTTAGTGCGCAGGGTCCTAAAGCAAGTTTCACTTGGTGCGAGAATCGGAGTCCACAAGACCCCAAATTAAGCCTAATTTGGGTTAAGCTCGGTCTACCCCAACTTTTGCATCAACAAGATGGCGCCATCTGTGGGACCCAAACTAAACTCTAGCTAATGACGAAAAATGGCGCAAACCCTCCCCCACCCAAAGATGGATCCAAGAAGGGAACGGGTCTTTACTCAAGCCTTGAACCCAATAACCCAAGTCGTGGGGGAAAGGACTGCAAGTATCATTCTCTCCGCTGGTCACTCCGACCCTACAGACGGTCGGAACCACATCGTCCTCTCAGGAGATCCCTAATCAAGGTCGCAAGGAGACTCTGGACGCAAGGGTTGTGACAGATCCGCAGGTGGAAACAGAAACTATCCCCGCGGCGAAGCAAAGTATGAGCGACTATGTCACAAAAAACTATGAGCCGCTAATCCCGCTTATGAGGGAGCAAATGAGGGTGAATCCAGCAAGAGACCTTCGGATCAGTTTAGACTTCGATAAGGAATTCAAGTCTAGGGGAGGCTCAAGATCCAGTAAGGAAGCTAGAAAGGAAAAGAGAAGGAAGCAGAGAGTGATTGAGATCCCAGCATCCACTTCGGATGCGCCTCTCATTGAGGACGCATCGTCCTCAGATAGCTCCAGAGACTCAGGAGAAGAGGATGGTTTCATGACACCATTCAATGACCACCGGCGCACAAGCATGAAGGACAGACTAGGGCCTAACCCTACTAGTAGACAAAGTGCCCTAAAAAGGCTAGGCCCCTTAGAAGGAGATGAATCCCATGATCTGCGAGTTCAGGAAAGGGGTAAGAGCACTGAAAGGAGGCGCGAGAGGAATTCGTCGAGCGAAGGTTCCTCGGACTCTAGACATAGCGACCGCCACCCCCGCCATAAAAGGGCCTCTCCTTCATCCACTGAGGACTCTGAATCTTCTGACTACGAAAGAAAACACCGCAGGGCGCCAAAAAGGCCAATAATACAAGGTGAATATCAGTGGACCATGCCATGCCGTCGAGAAAAAGGAAGCGTGTTTTCAGAACGCATAACTACTTTCAGGGATAACAGGAAAAGACGCATGCCATCTAATGTTAAGACCTACGACGGAACGACGGATCCGGATGATCACCTGAAATTATTCGAATCGCAGGCAGGGTTAGAGCAATGGCTGGAAGCCGTATGGTGCCATATGTTCAACTTGACGCTCATCGGGAACGCTCGGACATGGTTTGACCGTCTCCCACGAAGGAGCATCCAGGGGTTTGAGGAACTTCGAAGAGCGTTCCGCAGGAACTATGTGCAGCAGAAGAAGTATGACAAAAATCCGGTTTCACTTGCAAGGGTGAAGTAGAGGCACAATGAGAGGCTAGAGGACTTCATGGAACGCTTTAAATCTGAGTGCAACCAAATTAAGGATTGCCCGGAAATTCTAAAGATTTCTGAATTCCTCGCAGGCATCACAAATCCGGATTTAATAAAAAAGTTGAACGACAGAACCCCGACAACGTTTGACGGGGTGATGAAAAAAGTCCGAGCGTTTATTCAAGGAGAAACCACAGCAGCAGATAGCCGACAAGTGGCGTCGGGCTACAGGTACCAAGATAGGCCCAAGAAACAAACATATGAGCAAAATATCAGTCGCACGTTGGACTTCCAAGGGGCGGCAAAGCAAAGGCGCAACAACAACAATAGCAAGTTTACCCCACTGCAAAAAACCTCTAGAGGGATATTTCTATCAGAAGGAGAAAACTTTCCAAAGCCTAGCCCAATTTTAGGACCAGTGGATAAGCGGGATAACACAAAGCACTACGAGTACCATGATGATAAAGGGCACGCTACGGACGAATGTATTCAGTTGAAAAGACACATTGAAAGCCTGGTAAAGGCAGGAAAGCTGAACCACCTGATAAGGTATTGAAGAAAGAATGCGGATGCAAAGAAAGTCAAAGTGAAAAAAACAGAAGGATAAACCTATAACCATATACATGGTAGAAAAGGAAAAATCTTTCATGCAAAGAAGAGTGGTCGCGGAATTTTCGCACGATAAAGAAATAGCGTTCCCCATCCTTTCAGATACGGACTATAGAGTCGGCTCGTTGACGGTTGACATAGCCTTCGGCGACCACACTATAGAAGGCATGTGCGTCGATGGGGGGTCTACAGCGAGCATATTATACGAACATTGCTTCGCACGGTTTCCATGGGAAATAAGGAAGGAATTAGAAGAGACAGCACAGATTCTCACAGGGTTTAGCGGTGATAAGACTCGACTAATGGGGCATCTCTACACACAGGTGACCATTGGGAAAGCGGAACACTCGGCGACGGTATGGATGGACTTCATGGTTGTGCGCTCTCAATCCTCGTTCAACGGGATAATCAGACAGCCGACGCTAAAGACGCTGCGCGCAGTACCTTCCACGGCACACGATATGTTCAAATTCCCGGTGCAAAATGGAGTAGTTACCATCCGTAATATAGACACAATCGAAGGAGGTAACTGTACTTCTAGTACCAGTACCAAAAGGAAGCAGGCGGACAGGTGTCAACGTGATATAGAGCCCAGTACACAGATGAGCAGAAGGAGACGTGTCTCGGAGGAATCCCAGACGCCAAGCATGTCTATGCGCGGGGAATCGCCGTCGGGACTCTCATGGGTCCTTTTCTCGACAGGCTTCGCATGAGAAGGGGGGCCAGATGCAGGATTCATCCTCACGACCAGGGCGACATAAAAATAACGTACGTATTGTTGTTTGACTTCCCCAGTACCAGCATGGAAGCAGACTTCGAAGCCCTCATAGTAGGTCTTAGGTTAGTGCTAAGAATGGACATAAAGTGCCTGGTGGCCTACACCTACAACCCTCTGGTGGTAAGTAGAGTCAATGGGTCATGCGAGCCACGAGGGCGGATGCTAATCGAGTATACGGACAAGATACGAGACATGACGACACGGTTCACGAAGTTTGCTAGACGAAGGGTTGATGAAGAGGAAGATGAAATATCAGTGGACATGGACCAACTTTCCATTGTAAACATGAAAAGCCTCCTGGTCACGTTCTCGTCGATTTTATCTTGTACAAAAATGTGAGTGCGAACATGGAGTCACCAACATGGATGACACCCATACGAAAGTTTTTGTCACATAACAAATTGCCAAGCAGTAGAAGGAAGGCTAAGCAGATACAAGCGTGAGCTAGGCTTTTTCAAATTGTTAAAGGGACACTGTATAGGCAAACAAGAAAAGGTCGGATGTTGCAATGCTTAGCACCAAATCAGGCGCGGGCAGTAGTAGAAGCCGCGCATAGAAGAGTTTGTCCTCGCGGCTCGGTCGCTATGGTGGAGGAAGTCACTCGCTCAGGGTATTTTTGGCCATTTGCACATAAAGATGCGCGCAAAAGAGTGGCGCGTTGTCAGAAATGCCGAGCGGACTCAAGACGTCGGACCAATTCTAACATGGCTACTGGCCCACTCTCAACCAAAGGTGCAGTAGAAGGGGGACTATTCTCAAAGCTGGGACGTGCTCTAGGTTCCTTAGCAACGTCAATTGGAAATATGGCGCGACACGCGGTAACGCTGCTCCCGACTAAAGGTAACCATCAACAGCAGCGCAGGGGAGAAGTTGTCCCCACAACAAGGATAATTTCACTCGCTAAGCGACAGCGGCTTCGTATGGGCGTACTACCAGCAACACGAAGCATGAAGCAGCGCGGTCAGGCGAGCAAAGGTTCCTCACAAGCTAGGATAAGTGCGCATGGTTGTGCAGAATCGCTATCTGGTCCTACAAGGAATGATTTAAGAGACGAATGGAGTTCTGGACGATATTCTCCTTGAGATGTCGCATAGTTGGCATGGACCAATACCTTGGCTGCTAGCAGCCCCAATAAGGATCCATGTATTTTTTTTATTTTTAATCGTTTTTTAGATTTTTGTTATTTGTTTCAAAACATTTGCAAAAGAGTATGAATAAAATACTGCGGTTCTAGCTAGTTCCGTAGTCCAAATGATGTTTTTTCTTTCTCATCTTTAATGCATGCATGCAAGTATTATTTCTTTAATATATATTGGGCCTTTAGATGTACATGTACAATAACGTTTCCAGGCAGAATAAGAGGAATAAGTTTACCCTACTAATTAGACTTGTCGCGTAAGAGGGATGCACCCACAGCGGCGCCGGATCAGGTATCCGTTGTTAGGCAGCTTTTCACAAGACGTTGTGATAAGTATAGCAGTCCTCATACTTTATGACTGATGCTCATAGTGTGTACGCCTAACAAACATGTCATTTTCAATGACATTACATATGGTAGTAGTGGCAGGACCACACGTAATGACTTTTAGACTCACCCATAAGTGCAGAGTCGCACCCCAAAGGGCGTACTCATAAACAGGTGTTCTCCCTTACCATCTCAGGTGTGGGTGTAGGAACCTGGACACATATATATGTGACTACCCATGAATATGATACAAGACGCTATTATCATTAAATAAATTATTAATTTACAAGATTAGTTAGCATGAGATACAAAAATAAACATGGTGCGACAAGACAGCCTCTATAGAAGGTTGCTCGTGGATAGTGACCTCCATAACCTGCGATGTTGTGGGTTCTACGATGTGTGATGTTGTGCCCATGCCTCTTTCATATATTGAAGCACGCGAGTGTAGTATACGTCAATGGATGGAAGACTCACGGGTACACCGTCAGACCGGCTAGGGTGTGCTAAGCCTAGGCCGATAACAGCGCACTTGGTGGAGGTATGATTCTTCTTGGCGACACGACGCGCGTGTTGCTTTAATTTATCTTCCAGCGGAACCAATATTGGAGTGCCACAAATGTACAAAGGGACTTGTAGTTGGGATAGTTTCGGCTCGCCAGTGGTTTCAGGGTCTCCTTCTGTTGGGTCTGCACTATTACTCGGAAGCATAAGGCCTGTCATGGTCACACTAATTGGGAGGTTCTGACCTTTCTCGATTAGATCTATGGTTGGCATTGGGAGGCTCTCTAATCTGTGGAAAGCGGCGTCAAACATATCCTGCGCATATTTGGAACAGATCTCATTTCCCTTCAAAAGACCCCTTAGTAAATTCTCTTTGGAAGCGCGTTCCAGGGCAAGACTGGATCCAAGCAGTAGCGCGACATCATATATATCCTTGATCACTTTGTCAAAAGGGGGTAAGTTCATGACACCTTTAGTAGCAAGTGGAAGACCATGTTTTATTAGCCATCAATTTTCAGCGCGCACTGCAGTGAGGTGCAGATATAGCTCTTCATCAAAATCCGTACTCATATACTTCAGAACTTCGGACTTCTTGGCCATGTCTTTCTGGCAGTTGGTGACAAAATTGTCGTAATTCAGAGCAAGGGCATTCATGCCTTCTTCTAGTTTCGCCATGGCCCAGCGGTTTTCGTCCTCTTGCTTCGCTCGCAGGCAGCGTATAGGATCTCAGAGAGTGAGGATTTTTCGTCCTATAAATATTGGATGGATCCGGAATTTATACTAGATATGGCGCGCCGGCGGGCAAATTCGATTTTCGCATTTACAAGCTTGAGGTCTTTATGTTCTATAACCTGGCGGATCTCTTCGTTTAATTGTGCTAAACGTTTGGACAGTTGGGATATCTTCTTTTTCAAGTGGGCAGCTAAAGTTACTTCTTGGGCGGCAATTGTGTCTAGCTCCTTCATTAGTAGTTCGTCGGACATCTCATGTAAATGTTGAGCGCGACCAATGGGAGTTATGTGTTGCAGGAAGTCCCCACAAGCGTCTGTGGCATCAAGAGCGCAGAAGCGAGGGCATTGCCAGGGAGGAATGAATCTGATGGACTTCGCGGCACATGCATCCACCTCGGTCGTGGAAGCAAGAGAGCTGCAAATTTGATGTCTTACGATTATTGGAGGTGTGCGAATTGTTTTTTTTACGAAATATTAAAGAAGGGCACAGGGGTATACCTTGATAGTTGTATGCTTTCCCATGGCCTTGATGGGGCTCCCCATGATGTTGCGTTAGCACGTGGCCTTGTTTGCAATGTTCTCCCCCTTATCAGAGTTTGCTGCGTAGGGGAGCACGGTAATCTTTTGTAACTTGGCACAGGTATGTCCTCTGCAGATGGGCCGGTGTGCGAATCCTCTGCGACACCATGTTCTTCTTCGCTCGTTTCCTCTGACGGAGACTCTACGATGCATGGTACGCTTCAGATAGGGGTAGCGTTTATGGCGGTTGTCATCTCGGCATTCCCACTAGGTGTGGGAGAAGGAAACTCCAGAGCTACAGTTCGTTGACCAATGCACCAAAAAATTGATATCTCAATTAATGTGAAGGGTCGGGCGCGCATGGTCACGGCGCATGGATTCCCGCGCTTCACGAGCTATGTGAACGTTAATTCTGCATTCATATGAGGGACGAGTAAGTATATGTGCAGGAATGGTTTTTTTTCGGGAGCCATATAAAAAGACACAACCACAGGAAGAATGGGAAGTGAACAAAATGAAAGTTTCTTACCATGGTCAAAGTCATCAAAGTACTGTGGCAGGTGGTTGGTAGGAAGAATCGGCGCATGGCTCAACCCTAGGGCGTATAGCAGTGTCTCTGGATATTCTTGCATTGGTATCCGATCAGCATTAATTGATTGTGCGTCTGCCTCGTTATATGAACCGGCAATGGGGCGGTCATCCTTTATCATTGTCTTGGGGGTGATGAAATCATGGTCAAATGGGAACACAACCTTGTCTACCCAGAAGAACTTGTCGGTCCACTTCTTCAGGGAGTCTATTTCTTCTGAGTAACATTGAAGTTGACCAGGGCGTTTCGCGAAGGTTATCCATCCGTTCATCCATGTGGGTCTATAGAAGGTGCGGAACTGGTTTATGGTTGGGTCAACATTTTTGAGTAAGCAGTTTATCTCAAAATTTGAGATTTTGGCGGCTCCTATACAATGTAGCTGGGAGAGGTGTATATTATAATAATTTAGTATGTCTATCATGGAGCGGCTTAAGGGTATGCGATTGTTGGAAAACTCAATGAACCAGGTGTATATACCAATTTTTCCGATCAGGAAAACTCCCAATATGTGCTTGTGGATCTGGCACAGTCAAATGGAGATTTGAAGGAACGTGGTACTTAGTGGTAAAACGGGAGAGCTCTTGTTCGGATATGCGAGATGTCACATCAAATAGTTGGGCTACCATCTTTTGCTCTTATGGGTGTTTCAAGCGGGGGCGACGGTAGTCTATTTTTGTTGCGGATAGTGGTTCTTATAGTTTTCAACAATGGAGGGAAATGTTTTTTGGAAAAACGGAGGAAAGTGACTGTAAGACAGCATTTATATACCCTATGGATGTAATGGTTCTTATGACACGTGTCTGTGACGTTTGGTTCATCCTATGGTGTCCGCTGATTACTTCTTCTGACATGATTAAATACTTTTCATGGTTTCCAATAAAGGACTGTGATAGTGGAATATGACATGGATGCTTATTTGCTGTAATGACTGTGTGGTTTTACTTTTTTGTTGGGCATCTATGAGAGTGGGCCTTGTTGATTAATAGTCTAGTAGCCGCGGTTGGAACCTGCGACCACTAGACTGGAGGGGACATGATGACGTATAGTCCCTAGTCGGGCTGGATAGTCTGACTCACGGGTACTACCGGATCCATCAGGAATGGATTGGGTACTTGTGCGATGTGCGCACATATCCCATAAAGCTCGGTAAGCCGATGTCGCACAAGAGGTTGATTACTTAGCCAAGTCTTCGTCGCAGTGCGACAGGATCAGACCGAATATAACTTATATTATAGTTATATTCGCCTAAGGATAAGGGATATACACTTGCCTTAGTTGGATAATGAAGATCAAGCTATTTTGAGTCATTATCTCTTCCTTAGGCCGCAAGAACAGGGAGCCCAGCCTGGACTCTCTCGAGTATAAAAGGAACCCCTCCGGTTCCACAAAGGTACGATATACACAATACCCTAAACACTAATATACTCAAACCGATTACTTACTCTCACGCCGGAGTCTAATCGTGGGTAATAAACCCACGGTAAGCCTAACGGTGTATGTTTAGTGTGCAGGGTCCTAAAGCAAGTTTCACTTGGTGCGAGAGCCGGAGTCCACAAGACCCCAAATTAAGCCTAATTTGGCTTAAGCTCGGTCTACCTCAACTTTTGCATCAACAACAAGCATTAACAAACACTTAAATGAATCTGACTAATTGGTCCATAAATACATACTATGATCGAGGTTAAGCCCACATACGACAAAATATAATATATTTCATTGTCGATGCATTATCTATACACTCACGTTTTCCTATACATATAGATAATTAAAAATATGAAGATATAATCTGGTTCTAGAGCCTACCAAACAAGAAGAAATAAACAATCAAGAATCATGTTATAGGTTTCATGCAATCATAGACAAACACTGAATGATTTAATCAAACACACCAAATGAATAGAAGATAAAAGACATAATCATGCAACACATAGACACATTGAATGAGAAATGAATTAAACCTCGTTCTACAATTGATATGTGTGATAAATTGGTGTTTCTATGGGGTTAGGAACCCTAAAAACGACTTACAAAAGTTGCTCCAAGTTATCCCTCAAATTCTACACAGTTTGGGAGTTTACAAGGGTTTATATATATAGAGAATGGGCATGAGACGACCTCAAGTTATAGTCGTGACGCCCTTGCGTCGACAAATTAAACTAATTTTCTTCAACTGTCAATGTGGGATGGTGTAAATTGTTTGTTGCGACGCCGTCATAAGAGGTCTTCTGATGGCGTCAAGCTTTGGACGCGACACCATCGATGGCTTCTATGAACACAGCTTTGGCATCGTTAAAGAAACGTGCATTCTTGCCTCGACTTCATCCATGCTTCTTCCAAATATGTGCTATTGCTTCTAAATTGCTAAAATATTAAAAAGAAAGAATTTAGGGACTTTTAAGGCACATCTAGAAAAATATGGGGGGGGGGGGTGAAATGACTCCTAAAATACGTATAATGACATGTCATAAAAGAACATTTTTATTGAATTTTATTGAACGAAAGACGTGAATTTGTTAATTAGCATGGTGCTTATGTTGATCATGTTTTATTTTAACTACTGATATCATGTTCAAGAAATTTTTTGTTAGTAGCACATATAATGACATTAAATATGTTATATGAGAAACATGTTTATTTATTTTAGCTTATAGTAACGTGTTAGGTTATATCTTCACTTTGATATTCTAATCTCGTTAATAATATATTAAGTCAATTTTCAAACTCACGCGCAAGTTAAACTAATAAAGAGGAATAACATTAGTAGTTACTGACTATGGATAGTTAAATCATTTTTTTCTAGATTTCATTATTAATCTTATAAAGAGGAATAACATAAGTTGTTTATATATTATTAATCATGTGTACTCATTTACATGTCATAGTAATTTCGTGTATTTATTTGCATGTTATAATAACTCATGCTTTTTTATACTTGAAATTTAGTGAAAATACATTACTTTAATATATATTGATAATAGTACCTATAACAACAACATATTATTGTATTTTTATTAAGTATATAACAATTATTTAAATATAGCAACTAAATTTTTATAATTACCCTCTATTTTAAAGTTGCTTTTATGTTTGAGCTTAAGATATTTTGTTTTTTTCTTTATTAAAGATTTATATAACTCAATGAGAAAAATGTAGAAATGCTCCTTGTGGTTTGCTCAAAATACAGGCGGTCTCCCCACTTTTACAAAAGTGCATGCAACCACCCCAACATTAAGGGAAAGTAAGCAGGCGGCCTCCCCAACGTTAACCGCTGTTAAGTTTGACTCGTTATATAAGGGCAAGACTGTCTTTTCCATATTAATACATTTAAAAACAATTCTTCCCTTCTTTCCTATAAGTACCATCGATCCACACTCATTTTTTTCCAAAAATCCCCCTTTCCTATAAACCCTAATTTTCTAATAAACGCGATTCAGTAAACATGAATTGATAGGTAAGTATGTCGGTTATAGAAATCTATAAATAGGTCCCACCTCTCTCCAAATTTACAAATCCACCCCCTTCAATTCCTCCAAATTGTTAATTACTCTAAATGTTGCTTCCTGCGATTTCTTTAATTCTTCTTCTTGTGCTCGGTCGATCGATCTTCGTGTTAATTTGCGCGATAAACTATGAATTTGTTTTTTAATATATTTACTGTATTTTTGTGGTTTTGTGTTTTGTGTTTTTGATTGTGCAGCAGGTAGATCCATGGATGATTACAAAACCCTACCACCCTCTTCGAAAACATCCAAACTTAAACTTGAAGGTTTACCTCAAGAATGGCTAGTTAAGATTTTCTGTGGGGTGGAACATGTCGATATTAAGACGCTCTTTTGTGTTTCCAAGATCGTTAAAGAAGCTGCAAGTATGGCTAAAATGGAGCATTTCGATTACTCAACACCTCCTCTTTTCCGCCTTTCATCATCACTTGTGGCGAAGAATTTTAGCCAGACTCCGAAAAGAAGAAACAAGCCAGGTCGAAAATCGAATCCAAGAAAACTCATTCCTGATGATATTCGATGGTACTTATAGGAAAGAAAGGGAGAATTGTTTATAAATTTATTAATATGGAAAAGACAATCCTGCCCTTACATAACAAGTCAAACTTAACAGCGGTTAACGTTGGGGGAGGCCGTCTGCTTACTTTCCCTTAATGTTGGGGAGGTTGTCTGCACTTTCGTAAAAGTGGGGAGACCGCCTGAATTTTGAGCAAATCACATGGAGCATTTCTACATTTTCCTCTAACTCAAATGAACAAAAGATTGCTGCATTTTAGTTAGTATTTAATCCTTTTATGACATTTGCAATACATGAACAAATCTCATGTTTATTTTAAAGTTATGAAAATTGATGTAGTTATGTTTTTTCAATTTATAATTTACAACTCACAACTTTTTTGGGTTTGCCTATCATATCATCTAACTCATGTATTAATATTTTTCCCTAAACCAAAATAGTAAATTTTATAATTGGATATAAGATAGATATAAAGTTTAGGAAACCGTAAAGTAAGTTGGTAGACTTGAATTAATTAAAAGCACGACAACATTAACTTTCGCATTCTATAAAACCTTAAAATGGGATTTTTTTTCCTTTTTATATTTTAGCTTTAATTGAGATTTTTATAATGTAAATGAACAAAAATTTGTTGCCTTTTAATCCTTTTATGACATCTACAATTTACGAACATATTTTTTACGTTTATTTTAAGTGACGAAAAATGGTATAGTTATGATTTTTCCATTTGTATTTTACAATTAACAACCTTTTGGGCTTTGTCTATCAAATCACTAACTCATGATACTCATGTCTTTTTTTTCCTTGCAACCAAAATAGTAAATTTTAAAAATAGATATAAACTAGATGTAAAGTTTATGAAAATGTGAAGTAAGTTGGTAAACATAAATTAATTAAAAGCATATTATCACTGATTTTAACATTCTATAAAACCCCCAAAATGGGCTTTTTGAGATACTTTTTCTATTCATTTAATAAAGATTTGTATACCACAAGTGAACAAAAATTGTTACCTTTTAATTTGTTTTTAATCCTTTTATGACACATGCAACTCACAAACAATTTCCGTTATTAATTTAAAGTTGCGGAAGCAGTTATGCTTTTTTCACATGTATTTCACCACTAATAACTTTTTATGGAATTGTCGATCACATTAGTTAACTTATGTTGTTCATTTTTTTTCCCTAAAACTAAAAATAATAAATTTTATGGGTGGACATAAATTAAATATAAATTTTAGGAAATTTTAAGTAAGTTGACAAACATAAATTAATTAAAAGTATATATCATCATTAACTAATTATGTATTCTATAAAATTTATAGAACACATTTATAAGTTGTTTTTCATATGAGGTGTGATTTGCACACTTTTTTATTAGATTGATACACCTAAAAAGTAGTATGGCTTGACATATATATTTTTAGATTATGTTTATTCATGTTCATTTACAAAGGTATAAATGTCATCACATAATACTTTTAAATGTGCCAATCAATTAAAAAAAGTGTGCAAACCACTCTTTTTTCCTATTGGTACATCAATAAATGTTTATACAACGCAAATGAATAAAAGTTTGTTGCCTTTTAATTAGCTTCTAATACTTTTATGTCATATGTAATTTGCATACAAATTCTACTTTTTTTCATTTGTACGTTACTACTAACAACCTTTCTTGGACTTGTCTATCACATCACCTAACTCATGCGATTCATGTTTTTCTCGTATAACCAAAATTAGTAAATATTAGACATAAATTTTAATTACATAAAGTTTATGAAATGTAAAGCAAGTGAGTAAGCTTGAATTATTTAAAGCATGTCATCATTAACTATTGCATTCTATAAGTCCCTAAAACTGATTTTTGGAGTTGTTTTTTATATTTGTTCTTTAATAGAGATTTATATAACGCACAAATAAACAAATGTTTGTTTCCTTTTAATCAGCCTTTAATCTTTTTATGACATTTGCAAGTTACGAACATGTTCCATGTTTATTTTGTAGCTGTGAAGAATGATGTAGTTATGTTTTTTCCGCTTATATTTTAGCACCAACAACCTTTTTAGAACTTGTCTATCACATCACGGAACATGCTATCCATGTTTTCCCCTAAATACGCAAATATTACATAATATAAATGAATATCTATACTATATATTAAAAGAAAATATTTTTTATTTTTAGAAATATCACAAAATCAACTTACAACACTATATGCATAAAATACAAGTATATAAATATAATTAGAAACTAACTTATACATAATTTAATATTAATTATTAAAACTAATTAATACATATTTAATACTCATTATTAAAACTAATTGATACATAATATTATAAATAGTTAATACATATTTAATACTCATTAATAAAACTAAATAATACATAATATTATAACTAATTAATACATAATTTAATATTTATTTTAAAACTAATTAATACATAATAATAAATACATACTTAAAAAATTATTAATACACCACATTACTAAAAAATACTATTATATATTCAAATTGTGCAACAACTAAAATAATATATATCTACAATATCGTACATATTGTCTACCTAAAATGATGAGATTCAACTGGAAATCAAAAATCAGAGTAATAGTCGGTTCAACTAGCCAATAAAAATCGTCAGAAGACGAACTTGAGAGAACCCACCAAAATTGATAAAAATAGATGATTGCACTCCCTTTCTCCAAAATTAGTGGTACAATGTTAAATTATATTTTAATACTTTTTTGAACAGCACACAAATATGTACTATTTATATAAATGATTGCACTCCCTTTCTCCAAAATTAGTGGTACAATGTTACAAGGTTTTGGTACAAATCTTTGCTACACAAAAAATTCATAAATTTATTTCTATATTAATTGATGAGCAATACACATTAAATGACAAAATTAATACAAATTGATATGCAACATCTACAAATGATTATTGTTATAATTTCTAATTTTTTAGATACAGTTATTTAAATTGTTTGCTAATTTAAGTTTAATATCAAATTTCTGTGTTTGATTTTGAACCACTTTTTTATAAATTTACATTTTCAAAGACATATATCGTATATGTATGTATTTAGCATGGTTGCGAAAATCGTGAATCGCTAGTCGACCGGTCGACCACCTTGTAGCTTGTAATCATTTTAGGCGGGATTAATCGATGATTAATCGAATTGAGATTTTTAGCCATTTTTTGGTATTTTTGGAAAGTTTTGGTTATTTCTAAAGAGTTTTAGGTATTTTCGGCAATATTATTCGTAAAATACAACGAATCATACATAAAATAGTTATTGTAACTGATAGACATAAGTTTATAGTGAGCTTTTGGTATTTTCGGTAAAATTTATATATTTTCGGCAGGTTTGACATCCCTTGACCGTCGTTGAACATAGTTGACCTCCATTAATCACCTTTTCATTAATCGACACGTTTGAGAGCCTTGTAGCAATTAAACGACGATTAATCGGCCTTGTAGACCTTTTTTTGCGACACTGGTATTTAGTACAAATTTAGTGAAATGCTGATCATTTTGCTAATTAATTCGATTAAATCGTACACATCAAAGTAGAAAAACTTTAAGGTCATTATGATGTATAAAAACGTGTAAACATATAAATTAAGAAGAATCTCTATATTTATATGTTATATAATGCAATGTTATATAGATTTGCAAATACTTTCACCATCAATCATCCTAATAATATGCAATGGTTTATTATTTCTCAACGTTATTTCAACTTAAAGTTACCGCCGTTATCAATAAATGTAAATATAAAATATTGCGCTTGCAGATTTTTAGTATCAGGGTACCAAAATCCGCAACGCACGAATACCCTGCTAGTAAGTTAGTTATAAAGTTTAAGAGACCATAAAGTAAATTGTTAAACTTGGACTAAATCATTAACATTTTCATTCTATAAAGTCCTAAAAATGAGTTTTTTTAGTTGCTTTTTATATTTTTGCACATATAAAGATTTACTAGCAAGGTATTCGTGTGTTGCGGCTACGGGTACTCCGAAACTAAAATTCTACAAGCGCAATGGTTTATAGTTATACTTATAAATAATAATAATAGCTTTAAGTTGAAATAAGTCAATAACTCTAACTAATAATAAACCATCCATATAGAAATAATATCGATTGTGATGATTGATGGTCAAAGGTATTTGCAAATATATGTAACATTCGTCGCAATATTATATAACATGTAAATATAAAAACCCTTCTTAATTTATATGTTTACACGTTTTCATACATTGTAATTACCTTAAAAATCTTCCTACTTTGATATAGATGATTTAATTAATTTAATTAGCAAATGATCCGTATTTCTCTAAATTTTGTACTAAAATACATATATGAACGATATATGTTTTCGAAAATACAAATTTATAAAAAATTAAATTGTTTAAAATCAAACGCATAAATTTGATATTAAACTTATACTATTAGTGAACAATTTAAATAATTGTATCTAAACAATTAGAATTTATAGCAACAATCATTTGTAAATGTTGCATATTAATTTGTATTATTTTGTCATTTAATGTGTATTGTCCATCAATTAATTTATCAATAAATTTCTGAAGTTTTTGTGTTGTAAAGCTTTGTACCAAAACCTTGTAACGTTGTACTAATTAAAATTTTGGAGAGAGGAAGTGCAATTTTTTTATAAGAGTACATATTTATGCGTTGTTAAAAAGTAGTACATATTAATTTAACGGTGTCGTTTTTATCAGTTTTCGTGGGTCATCTTCAGTTCGTCTTCTAACGACTTTTATTGGCTAGGTGAACCGACTGTGACTCCGGTTCCAAGTTGAACCCCATCATTTTAAGTAAATCAACTGCCTTAGCTCAGTTGGCCACCAAGGTTCCACTAAGTGATTTTTTGGAGGGAGTCTGCATGGAGGTCTTGGGTTCAAGACCTGCCAAGGGCTCTCAGGCGAAGCGAATAAGGAGTTTAACATAACTAGGCGAGGGTTCGAAGAATACATTCTGCCGCTTGGATATCATTGCACGACTCGACCCACTAACCACTAACATTTGCCGTTAAAAAGAAAGATATATATGACTTTAATTGTTGTAAAATGTAAATATATGATACGTATTTTTAAGTAATGGGTTGTATTAATTATTTTTTAAATGATATTAATTATTATGTATTAATTAGTTTTAATCAGAGTATTAAATTATGTATTAATTAATTTTAATGTTATGTATTAATTAGTTTTAATAATGAGTATTAAATTATGTATGAATTAGTTTCTAATTATGTTTATACACTTGTATATATGCATATAGGTTTGTAAGTTGATTTTTCAACGTTTCTAAAAGTAGAAGGTGTTAATATGTAGTAGTATAGATAGCAGAGTTACCGCGCGTTACAGCGGCGGTACTATGTAACATAATTTTCGAAAACCTTAATTTTAATTTTACGTTTTTCTTACAACGACATCGAAAAATGAAAATATGAGTTTTGGGTAACTTTATGTAACTGGCTAGCTGAACCCATGGTGACTCCGGTCTTCGGTTGAACCCATTTGCACGATCATGTTTTAAAAACTATATACACTATCATTTTAGGTAGACAACATATGTATACTTTTGTAGATACTAGCAGGGTACCCGCGCAATGCGGCGGCGTGTACCCGTAACAAAATTTTGTAGCAAGCAAATGCTTTTCGTTTATACGTTTTTTCTAGCATTAATTTATCAATGAATGATAACTTTTAAATAAAATAACTATAAGGAATAGGAATGCAAACTATTTCATACTTAAACAAACAAATAAGATCGAATTAAAGTTATTAACACAAATAGCATCTTTGAAACTATAAGAGCTATAGGTACACTTTGAGCCATGGACTCAAGCCGTAGGAAAAAGTGTTGTCATATTACCATTTTTTCTATAACTCTAAAACCCACTATAACACCAAAAACACTCTCCCTAGTTAACTTGACAATTTTTTTTGTTATGGTGACCTCACCGCTGTTTTTTAATACACCAATTTATTTTAATCCAAAAACTTAATATTTCATTAATAAATAAAAATAAAATACAACCTCAAAAAAAGAGCACACGAAAAAATACAGCTTAAAAAACGTACGAAAAAAATACAACTTAAAAATTTTAATATTTTGCAAACGTCTTGTCTTTGAGCTTTTCGAATTTTGGCCTGTCTTCGACTCTCATTAAGAAATTTCATTATATTTTTAGCATGATATACATGTGATTGATAAAGATTAATACCAAAAGTTGATGTCCTCAAATGAAGTTAAGCTACATTGAACACATCAATGCTTTACATAATGCAAATCATTAAACCAAATATTGTTGGACTGAACTTGAACATTTGTGCATGAACCGGTGACAAAAGATTTATATCTTGACAAGGTAGAGAACAATATGAATATACAAATCATTGATCGTTGAACACTCAAACGTTTACATGTGCGTATGAACCTATGACGCATAATTTACACCCATACATTGAAAACACCGAGAATCGTATGAATAACAATGTGAAAACTGTTGTGTTTATTTGCTGTTGGTGTTTATTTGCTAGTAAGGTCGATGGGATTTTATATAGTATTTAGTGGACTGTTACAAATAAAGATCTTAATGGGCTATTAAAATTTTGAATGGTATTTAAATATTAAGATGGATTGTTACGAGTTGGGCTTTTATGAAATGTATATATTGGTCAAGTATGTTACTCTTATTTTTAATGGTGAAAAAATATTTAATTAAATAGGGACTAAATTCAATTGTATATGTGAACATTTATAATGGCTTATACATGTTTCTTAATAAGGAAATGTTATAGGCTTAATTTTTTAAGACTTCCTTGTTTAGAAATGATGTAAATGTTTTATAAATTAGTATAGATATAGATATAGATATGCTTTTATTGGTTGTAGAATGTGTATATGTACTTGTATTTTTAAGTAATGGGGTGTTTTAATTATATATTATTAAGTAGTATTAATTATTTTTATTTTTAATTGTGTATTAATTATTATGTAGTATTAATTAGTTTTTAATGTGAGTATTAAATTATGCTTGTATTAATGAGGTGGTAAATTGTGCTATTTTAGTTTTCTAGGCTTGTGTTGGTTGTACACAACTCATTAATAGAAGTAACTTGAAATTTCAAGTATAGAAAAGTTCAAATGCAATCTTGTTTTTCTCACAAGCAGGGGGATAAATCCCCATCATCCACTTTGGTTTGATCTAAAGGTGAGGATTAATGTAAGATTTAAAAAAAACACGGATGAATCATTTTTCCCAAAAAGTACAAAAGTTTAAAAAATTGTGCGGAGGGATTAAAGTTGTATATTTTTCGAACTGATTTTAATTAATGGTGATATTTCACTAGTGAAAAAAATAATGAAATATCATGGGTCATAAAAAATTTTATCACTGATGATATTTTATTATTTTTTGCTAGTGAAATATCACCGTTGATAAAAATCAGTTCAGAAAATTTATAATTTTAGTCCATCCGTCATTTTTTGTAATTTTTTGACATTTTGGCAAAAATAGACCCTTAGTGTTTTTTATAAGATTTAATCTTAAGTAATGACTGACTAGGATTAGTCCCATTGCTTACAAGTAAAAAAAAAGCAAAATAACTCAACTTATTTCGAGTATTCTTTTAATAACTTTTCAAAATGCTTTATAAGGGAATTAGATAAGTGAACAAATGTTTGTTGCCATTTAATTAGCTTTTAACCAATTTATGACACTTTCAATTTACTAACAAATTCCATATTTATTCTAAAGTTGCGGCATATATAGTTATGCTTTTTTCATTTGTATTTCACCACTAACATCCTTTTTTAGAATTCATCAAACTCATGTTCTTTTCCTAGGACCATAAAAGTAAGTTTTTAAATAGATACTAAATATAAGGTTTAAGAAAACTAAAGTAATTCGGTAAACTATAATTGAACATAAAAGCATGTCATCATTAAGTTTTACATTTTATAAAGTTCTTAAAATTGGCTTTTTAGTTGCTTTTTATATTTGTGTTTTAATATAGATTTATATAATGCAAATGAAGAAACGTTTGTTGCCTTTTAATTCATGTTTTATTTTATGCCATCTGTAATTTATGAATAAATTCCATCTTTATTTTAAGTTGTGGATAATAATGTAGTTATGCTTTTTCTTCATAACCACAACATTTTTTTACTTGTTTATCACATCAGCTAACAAATGTTATACATGTTTTTATTCGTAAAATCCAAAATATGAAATTTCTAGTGTCAGTGAGATAAAAACATAGTAGATACAAAGTTTTAAAAGACGCTAAGGCTTCGTAAAGACGTTAGGCTTGATCTCCACATTATGCGACAGAATATGTTTGAGTTTAAATCTTGACGTGAGACGATAAGTGAAAAAAAAGTAAGACGATAAGTGAAAAAAACGTGATAAGTCGTCATAAAATAAGATGCCTTGAGTCTTTTTTAAATTCAACTTCTATTAAACTCGTATTTTTTATATAAAAATGAAAAAGTTTACATTCAAAAGTAGTTATTTAACTTTATTTTTTATGTATAACACTTTTCTTAACATCAATAGTTATAACATGACATAAAACGTTTTTAAATACATTTCGTATTTGCAGCTAACATCAAATCATCGTATGACAATTCAAACAAAAGAGGGCATAAAAACTTATCCGAGACAACATTGCACTCAGCATCCTTCAAATCCTTGCCTCGGACACCCTTCATGTTCCAGCATGCACAAAGGACATACAGTCGTCGCATACAAACACGCCATAGTCTACAAATTTTATACGCCTGGAAGTAAAAAGTAAGCCGAAATCAAATAAGCTGATAAGGCCCATAAATAAGCTTAGGCAGGCACGCAGCTCATGATATTTCTAAAAACAGACTAAATAAGAAAGCAGGTAAGCGTTCCATGTTTTTTTCTGGCGCTTCAAAACAAGCAGGTGTTAATCTGATATTCTGAGGTAGCTAGTTTGTAGTATAGGATGGCACGCCAGGAGTCACTCCTTGGTATGATATTGCTTATGTTTACAGATGCTTGGATAAAAAAAGGATTTAGTCTTACAAAAGGAAATTAAGTGATTATATGATATAGAAAAAGTATATAGTTGGGTGCTTCCCATCAGTGGGCTATACATCACATAGATTACAATACTTTGCATAATAAGCGTTTTTCCAAAAAGAATACTTTGCATAATAAGTGTTTTCCCCAAAAGAATGCGGGTTGGCATTGTTTGCTGGTGTAAGGTTTTTTTTTCTTTCTTCGATGATTGTTCTAAGCACATGTTATGTCGCCTTGAAGATGTCCACAATTGTCTCTGTAAGTTTGTCAATTATATTTGTTGTTGGGGTACCTGGTGTGAAAAACATAATAATAATGAGTAAGATCAAAGTATTGAGTGTTAATGTATTACCTATATGGACTGTATTGTTATGTATAACAAGGTTATTATGAATACATAGCATAATTGTTGTTGGCAGTCTTCATGTGTGGTTGCAACTCAGTCAAAGATCAATCAAGTTGTATTACTATAGATGTACATGTACAATGGTTTGCTTGGAATGTGTAGCAGGTGTGATATATCAATGCAGCAGACTGCTATGAAAGGGTTGACAGATTTTGTTTGGAATATAGTTTAAAATAATGTAAGGCATCCAATGCTATGTGGTAACAGTGGTGTTGCATACCTCTATATATGTGTTATAGGGTAGGGAACTACAACACCGGTTAGTGAATACAACAACCAACATCTATTAGGGAAATATGGCTTCGTGGCAAATTCTCCATGCTTTGCAAAGGCAATGTGGGTCAGATGAGTTTGGAAACTGTTTTTGGTACTATTTGCACGACCGTGTGGATGATGAAAGGGTTTGGAGGGGGAATCTGGAATTTTTATAAGGGCGGAAGAGGGCCGTTATTGTTGAGAGGGACGCGTTTATAAGTGAGCTGTCAAGTACCAGCCCAGTAGCCCTTGTGAGTCGAATGGTGTGTCTGTTATTGGACAAGCAAGACCATGATGAGGTGGAACTTCGTCACCTGCAAGGATTGATGGATGCGTGATATGCTCGTGTGAATGAAATTAAGTTCTTAATACGAAGCATGTGATTGATGAGAGGTGTTGTAGGGCATGGGCAGTGGAGTCCTGTATGTGTATTGTAATTTCTAATAATCGATTGTTGTTAGGCGAGTGCGTATGGCAGCGCCTCTTGGTTCTGGTGCTTGTGAACAATCGTATTGTTTGTTTGTTGTTGGTGCGTGTGTTAGTTTTTTTTGTTTAGTCTTATGTCTATCTATGTTACCTTAGGATGTGCGATTGAACGTGGCTTTGTAATATGAAATGTTTAAGCCCAAGTTGGTTTCATTATAATTAGAGCCATATTATATTAGTTTATTTGAAACTTGACAAATTTTGGAGGTTGGAAAGATGAAACTTAATGGAAACAGTTACACACTGGGAATATTGGTTTCGTGTGATGCATATTAACCGTGGTGTGTTTTTAATGGTATATTTATGTAATATAATATCATACCCATTTTTGGAAAAAAAGAGAAGGCATAATAATGGAGTATGTGAACAGTTAGTGAGTGGTGTTACTGTGTTTTTTAACCTACTTTTGGAAAAATATGCATATACCTATCAAAGTTGTGATGGATGTATTTTTCAGAAAAAAAGTCATAATGATGGAGTATGGCAACAGTGTGTGCCTTGTGGTATTGCGTTTTTTTATCTACTTTTGGAAAGGTGCGCACGGAACCATGCAATTTGGGATGTGGTTACTGTTTGTGTTGTTAGGAGGTGTTTTAAGTGCGTTACACCTGACAACGCAAGTAAGGAGATCATGGTATATAAAGGGTGATAACATATTTGTTTTCACACACTCTCAGATATATTTGTAGGTAATTTAGTCAAACAAAGGTGAGAATGGCAAATCGACCCATATGTGCTGCTATGGAGGTAGAAGCCCAATCAGATGATTGGGCAGATATGTTTGTTTCCTACTTGCGGAATGAGATGCAAAGAGAAATGGGCTGTAAACAGAAGTCGGAACATGTGTGGCGGCAGTTGAATAGCGTCGTTGTTGATAGGACACACCTTGTCCAGGAGCTACAGACCGTTGGACGGGAACCCGTGGTCGACCAGATGGTGGATTTCCTAGAGAATTTACAAGATGGAGACTGCGCTTTCCGTGACCAGCTCGCGGCTGAAGCAACCGCGACTAGCAACTGCATACAACGGATGCAAAGGTTCATCGAAAGGTTGCAAGGCGATAGGTTAGAGTGAAATGTGGCGGTGAATGTGAGAAAATGTGTCCGATAATAAACGGTTTGTGCCAATCTGTGTCGAGCGCGTTGAACTTAGTAGTTATTTTTAATCTTTCCAATATCATTGTGTTAGTGAAATTTTCGTACTGACAGTCATGTCGTTAGACTGCCAGGGCCATGTATCATTTGGTCCAATAATATATTGGTACGTGTAGTTTCTATGCGGTAGGCGTTTCTAGTACTTGGTTTTATGTACTCGTATGTTTGTTTGTTCAAATGGTTTATTTTTTCCTAACATGAAAGAAAGTGAAGGGGTGGGTTCTAACAAACTTGTAGGAGAGAGACATACCTAGTTCATGCTTCTGGACTCCTTGTGCGTGCCTGCCGGGGTGAGTTAAAAAAACTTGTAGAAGAGAGAGAGAGAGAGAGAGAGAGAGAGAGAGAGAGAGAGAGAGAGAGAGAGAGAGAGAGAGAGAGAGAGAGAGAGAGAGAGAGAGAGAGAGAGAGAGAGAGAGAGAGAGAGAGAGAGAGAGAGAGAGAGAGAGAGAGAGAGAGAGAGAGAGAGAGAGAGACCACAGCCCTCGTACGTCTGTTTGCGGTTTCCGCTTCAACCAAGTAAAAAAATGAAGCACTAACTTGCAGTAAATGCGTTTGCAAGGTATTAAAACCGGGTGCTTCAATAACTGAATACTGCTAGAAAAAAACATCTTGAATTGACCGGGTGTTTCATCAACTTACTCGCGTAAACACATAGAGACGATTTACAGGTTTCATACTGACTAAATAAGCAAGCAGGTCAGCATTCCATGTATATCTCTCAACCATGAATGACACGCCACCGTAAGTAAATACCTATATTGATTGTCACCGTAAGTGTCCTAGGTACACAAATGTTTCAGTTGACCTTAAGAATACAATCTGACTAAGCCCGGTTGTGGGTTAGTTTTTCATAGCACAAAGCATTATCAATATATATATATATATATATATATATATATATATATATATATATATATATATATATATATATATATATATATATATATATATATATATATATATATATATATATATATATATATATATATATATATATATATATATATATATATATATATATATATATCGGTCTTTTGCATAAAGATAAATGACAACGTGAAGTTAGAACGAATAATAGAAATAAAGGCATACCTGCTTGTTTTTCGTCATCCTTGAATGTGGTGGTGACAGACGCATCGAATGCATGACTGTAAGATATCAACTCTTCTCCAATGCCATTATTAGCACGTCCTATATCATGATTTTGTCAAACCAATGTTAACGACGAAAACCTACTGTCTGTTTACGAACGATGATTGCGAAATCTTACATCAAACGGTAGCTAATGGCCTTCTCAGTTCACTTTGTTATTGTGTTCTAGAGACAACAATTATGACACAAACGATTTATAGCTGGAAAATAAATAAATAAACACTCATTAGCGAGTTGGCTGTATAGTGGAGACAAACAATTAATTAACCATAAAAACACAAAAAGCAAAATGATTTACTAGTGCCTCGTCACAAGCTCTTCATTAATCCATTTCTGAAAATAAATGTAACCGGTAATCTGAATATTTAACATTAGAAACAATACATATACCGTATCATCAGATATGACACCCTTCAAGGAAAACCGGACACACCCGGCATGGCTGCAGCCTCAGAAGGTTTCCCCGCCAAGATTCGTGTGGTATCAGGTTTACATCTTTCTATATCCTGTCTGACAGCATATACCCAAAATTGGGGGGAAAATAAGTTACGCTCAGATAGTACACCCTTTAGGGAAAACCGGACACACCCAGCATGGCTGCAGCCTTAGAAGGTTGCTCCGCCAAGATTTGTGTGATCTTTGGTTTATCCTGGGCTGGTCAAGGTCATCACAGCCAGGACAAACGTACATTCCCACAACAGATTAATCATATCAGATCATGACATATAATCTATACATGCAACATGACATACAACCAGTAAGGGCAACTCAAGCACCAAGTCTTGTAGCCATCAACACATGTAGACAACGGGTAATTAATGGCAAGAGACATCAAAGGGCCAACCCAATGACCAAAGGTTAAGATTTCAGCCTCCATTAGTGAACAAACAAATACTAAACCCAAAATATATGAACGGGTATGCACAGCATGAGGACGCGCCCAAGATCAAAGTATCAACAATCATACATTAATTTGGGGTAAACCAAGAATAATATCCAGAACAATATTTTTGTATAGGCTCAGATAGGGCATTGTTTAGGAAAAAGAGGACCAACACGCCATGGCTGCAACCTCGGTAGGTTGCCCCGCCAAGATACGTTTGATATCAGCTTTAACCCAGCCCGTTGCAACTCATCATAGCCTATGAATAGTTGCTTCCATCACAACTCAGCCATCAACACATGTAGACAACGGATAATTAACGAAAAAAACACACCAAAAGGGCAACCTTATCACCAAAGGGAAAGATTCCATTAATTAAGGATCAACAAAACGGGATAAAAGGGTCAATAAATGGGATCTTATACATTGATAAACACAGGTTTGTATAATCATGTTTCGTGATTGCTAATACTTTCAGATTTCGAGAATCACGAATCCATAGGGACAGTGATCCTCCTCTGTCAAAGACTAAATTACAATATATTTTCCCTCGCAGACTCATGGCCTTTTCACAAATCCTTCACGTAGTTCTCTTCACTCTCACACACGAACAGTTGCCCAGTGCACCGAATCCTTATCATTTCAGCAATCGAATGAGATAAGAGTTTCTTTCGTCATAAAGAAACCAAAAGTCCCAATAGATCGTCACCCACGTACCATCAGGTGTGTTTTAAAATTTTATAGAAAAAGAAACCGTTTTGCACGAAATTTTTTGAAAAATACCAGTTGGGATCGAAAAGTGCATTTTCTAGATCGCCCCTTACACGCGGCATCATGATCATTCTATTTTTGTACTTTGAGGCTAAGATAACTGAGCAATCGGATATGTCGATATATACACTCTGGCTGCAAACCCACTAAGGTTGCCCCACCAAGAGACGCATACTTATATTTTTTATCAAATTTGGTGAGAGATGCTCAAATATTATTATCATCGCCTTTCATAAACTTCCAAAATATATATGGCCACATACTCAGACATGTTAGGTAAATCATACCCATTCACATTCTTTTTTTTATACACAGTAGGTGTAAGCGTACAACGTATACAAACTGAGCGGAAAAACAATGACCATACCAGATAAGCATACGGGTTCTTTTTGCAAAAAAAACAACCTAATACCTCGTGAAACCGCATAAGCAGTCGAGCAAATAGTGTGAGGCTCATAATCGAGTAATCATAAACCTCATATGTATGTATGAATAAGGGTATCACCAATGTGACATAGGCATGTCTATCGTCGCCCGACCCTAACAGCGACAACAAAAGGCACAAAGGGTCTCACCAATGCGACACAGGCATGCCTATCGTCGCCCGGCAGTAACAGCGACAACGAAAGGAACAACCGTGACAAATGAAACCCAAGACCAAATACCTTGACCTTAATAAGGCCACACCAAACACATCTGAATAGCTGAGTGGTCCCCAAACATGTTGCCTCGCCAAGATCCATGTAGCATCGGGTTTAGCCCGTTTAATGGTCATCGCAGCCACGTATACTCATTACATCTCGCAACCACATAATTTTATTTTCCATCAAAATGGGAACAACAAACGAGCAGTGCATCTATTTTTCAACAAACCAATCAATAGAAGTCTTGCCAAGTTCAATCAGCGCACGTAACAAGAAAGAAACCATAGATTGGCTCAGGCAGCCTGCCCTTCATTTGGAGGATTTGATATAAGGTGTAAATGGACACCAAATAGGATTTTGATCATCAAACCAAAACATGTTTACAACACATCCTAGGCAAAAAAATGAGATGCGCAAAATAAACCAGTCCAAAAGCATGAGGAATCAATGGTTTTACCCATATTAATCCGGAAGGAAACCTATGGCAACTAATTTAAAAAGAACCCAGGTCACCTAATTCTAAACATATTAAAACGGAGGTGAACCTATAAAACTAATTTAAAAACAACCTATAGCATCTAATTGCTACACCAAAGAACAACCACAGATAATTTCACACCAACAACTAATAAGAAATCAGGAAAATTCAACGTGTGCTACTTAGTAAATTAAACAGGTGTACAACATAAGTCCTACAAAAGTTAGCCAGGAAGAAATGGTAGCATATCAACTTACAAAAGTATGTTGACAGGATGCGTACACGCACATATGATTGAAATTCCGAGTTAATATGCATTATCCACTATTACGAAACCCCCTGCCACAACTTGCGGTTTGAAGTTTTAGTAATTCGCGAAATTCTAAACAGGCTCATTTGTCATACCAAACATAACGGGTGTTTAACAGCTAATAGATCACATTACGGATCATAGGTACGCGGACAACCATAAAAGGCCGCCCGGTCAGAACTAAATGGCATTATGAGAACCATGGGTATCATCGACCGACATCAGCAACGGCAACGAAAGACATAAACGTCACTTTCGTCTCCTGCTACGAACCCCGACAACGAAAAAGTTGTGAACCCCAAACAATGAAAATCCCCAATAAAGATAGGTCCTACAAAAGTTAGCCACGAAGAAATGATAGCATATCAACTTACAAAGTATGTTGACCGGATGCCTACACGCGCATATGATTGAAATTCTGAGTTCATATGCACTATCCACTATCACAAACCAAACGTTACAACAATACCCCCTGCCACACTTGCGGTTTGAAGTTTTAGTAATTCACGAAATTCTAAACATGCTCATTTGTCATACCAAACATAACGGGTGTTTAATAGCTAATAGATCACATTACAGATCATAGGTACGCGGACAACCATAAAAGGCCGCCATGTCAGAACTAAACGACATTATAAGAACCGTGGGTATCATTTACCGGCATCAACAGCGGTAACGAAAGACATAAAATGTCACTTTCGTCGCCTGCTACGAATGATAACAAAAAAGTTGTGAACCCCAAACAATGAAAACCCCAAACAAAGAAAACCCACAATAAAGCATCACGAAAACTAAAAAACAACTATGCTATATATATTAGCCATATATATAGCACGGAACTTGCAGCACAAACACAATGAAATGTGTCGTGCCTCAAAATTAAAGAGTGTATGACAATCAGTTACCTTATTTACCGACAATGAAGTGGCTCGGAGTTGTAAGTGTGGTGCCGACGATTCAAGCGATTGGTCTACCATGGCTGCAAACACGATGTCATGATGCCACGCCGAAAAGCAGGTCGACGACAACCATCATCATCGTCCAACTAATTATAGTTGGAAACCGGTAAACACATGCATGAAACAATATCTTCATCGTCTTGAATCAAAGAAAAGTTAAATTACCAACTTGTTTCAGGCAACCCATCTACATATAATAACTATAGTAGAATCCTCCCCAACACTTAATCGGGTTTCAAAGAGATCGGCGTTAAATGTGGCTGCTAGCAATGTCGCTGCCGTGCCTACAAATAACGCGGCTGGCACCACACTTTTTTGTTACGTCGTCGCCTTTTTATTTAAAGAGGCTGCATCTTTTCCAGCAAACACACAAAATTGCACACGAAACAGTCATGCCCTGCCAAGATGAAGGTAAAGCTGATTAACATAATTCGACATGGATGGAACCACAAATTCCCGAAATCAATTAACCCATGAACTTGATGCGTAAGCAGAAAACACCCTGTTACTTTAGGTTCCGCTTATTAAGCCCTGCTATACTACTATATGTTACCGGGCTGATATTTAATTTTCAAAATGCTACGTTTCAGAAATTACTATGTCTAACAAAAATGTTCACACACCCATCATCATTGCCACATACCATATGTGGCGGCAACAAAAGGATTGGTGGCCTTTAAAAATCCTTAGGTCTACCAACTCATTCCAACACAATTAACATTAGCTGTTACAAATATGCACATGCCGTGACTCTACTTATGGAAGAATGTACTAATAATATATTCAGCCAAATTCACTAAAACTTAAATGGTGTACACAGTTCATTGGGTCGGTTTGTTTATATAGTTGGGTAAAATATACCATCTTACAACATTTAGCAAAAAATGAACTAATGATAATAACACACATCCTTGTCACTTTTGAACTTCACATCCTTGTCACTTTTGATCCAAATGCGATTCACTTGGGGCAAAAATGCTAATAACACACACCTCTTATCTTAGGGTTTTCTACCGGCAGCCTGATCCAGTGCTAAGCATCCGGAACAGATACGGGCGAATGCTTGAGAACCACATATGACACATATATCCATTAGGGAGGCCGTTGAGGAAGACAGACCAGACATATCTATTGCAACCAACAGGAGCAACCCAAAAACCCACTATATAGCAGTAACCCAAAGCAGCAGGATGGAAACATTTGGACAATTTGATATAAGGTATAAATGGCCACCAAATAGGATTTTGATCATCAAACCAAAATGAGATATGCAAAATAAACCAGTCTAAAAGCATGAGGAATCAATGGTTCTAAACATGCTAAACCGGAAGCAAACCTATGGCAACTAATTTAAAAGGAACCTAGGGCACACATATAATCTAAAAGGAACCTAGGACACCTAATTCTAAAGATATTAAAACGGAAGAAAACCTATAGAACTAATTTAAAAGCAACCTAAACATCTAATTGCTACAAAAAACAAAAACCACAGTCAATTTCACACCAATAACAAATAAGAAATCAAGGAAACATAAAGGTAGGAGATGAATAACCAACAAGGACACGCAAAAAACCCACAAATAATGAAGCCACATGTCATCTTGTTGCTGGTTCCGTCCTATATATATGGCTGCAACGATAAAGTAATCAATGGGCCAAATCAAGCCACGAATAGATGATAAACGGCTGGCATGTGATTTCCTGTAGCCACTACCACACCAAGACAACCACAATTAATCACAAAGGGAGCCATTAATTAATGAACACACCAAAAAGGCAACCCAAATCACCAAGTCCTATAGCCATCAACACATGCAGTCAAAGCTTAATTAATGGGAAGACACCAAAGGGGAAACCCAATCACCAAAGGGCAAGACCATTAATTAAGGATAAACAAAATGGGATCAAAGCGTCAACAAAACGGGATCCATTAATTAAGGGTCAATTAAGGGGACGAATAACGGAACGGTGGGAACTGTTTGTGTGTGAGAGTGTAGAGAACTACGTGAAGGATTTGTGAGAGAGCCATGAGTATGTGAGGGGAAAATATATTGTATTTTAGTCTTTGATAGAGGAGAATCACTGTTCCTATGGAAACGTGATTCTCCTCTATTATTAGATAGAGAATAGAGAATAGGCGAAACAACATTACGTTAAGATAAGCATAGACTACAAATAGCAAAAAAAGGCAAAAAAACTAGATAAAGGGAATATAAAGAGAGCATTGCAAAAATGGTCCCTGTGGTCATCCGGGTTTAACAGATATAGTTCTTTTATTTTTTTCTCGGGTCTGGTCCCTGTGGTTGTAACTTATAACGGGTTTGGTCCTTTGACCATATTTTCTGTTAGTTTGACTATTAAGTATTGATTTAGAGGGTTAAAATGACATAAATACCAAATAGTCCCTATGGTTTGTGAGATGTAACAAATTTAGTCCCCAATTTTTCTAACTTTAATTAATAAGATTGGTATTTTTCAATGAAAATAATTGAATTTTTTTTTTTAAATCTTTAATCAATCGAAAATTAATTTTTTATAAAACATTCGAATTTTCAAAAACAAATATCAAACATTCGAAATTTATATTATAAAAAGTTTTTTTAATTTTTTTTACTATTCTAAAGAAATGTATTTTTGTAAAAAATTTAATATTATAAATCTTTTTAAGACATTAGAGAATAATAAATAAATTTAAAGCATTCAAAATTTATATTTTAAAAGAACTTTTTTGTAATTTTTTTAACATTCGAAATTTCAAAACTTTTTATTTTCAACCTTTTAATCAATATGAGTGGTAGCTTTTTATTTTTAACCTTTTTTTGATAAATTTTCATAATTCAATATATACAAAGTTATATCTATCCTTTTTATATAAAAGATATATTATTTTATAAGTTTTAAAATATTTTAAAGAAAACTTTTTGAATTTTTTTATATACATATATTTTTTCGGATCAAGAAATCTTGGCTAAATATTTCAAAAAGATAATTTAAAAATTAAAATATTCTTATAGAAAAAAATTCGATTCTTTTTTTTTCAAAAACTTCACAAATTTCAACAATTATGTAAGGAAAATCGAGTATTTTTAACAAAAATTCCAAATTTTATAAAAAATATTTGACTTTTTTAAAAGATTTAAAAAATATTCGAAATGGTATTTTTTTATAAAAATTCCAAATTTTCTAGAAAAAGTGGTACATTTTATAAAAAATATTCGACTTTTTTAGAAAAATTGGTATATTTTTATAAAAAATATTCGATTTTTTTACAAAACATTTGAAAAATATTCTAATTTTTTAAAAAGATTTAAAAAATATACGAAATTGTTTCTAAAAGAATATTTGAAATATTTAAAAAACCAAAAAATTTAGCCAAGATTTTGTTCTTGATCCGAAAAGAATATATATATTCTAAAAAATGTTTCGTGTAATTTTTTGATATTATAAACTTTTTAAAGACATCCGAGAATTTACAAAAATAAGTAAAACATTCAAAATTTATATTTTAAAAGAACTTTTTGGTAATTTTTTTGAACACATTCGAAACCTTTTTGTAAAAAATATTTCAAATTTTTTTAAAAGTATTCAAATAATTAAAAAGTTAAAAAAAAATTGGGACTAAATTTGTTACATCTCACAAACCACAGGGACTATTTGTAAAAGGGTATTTATGTCATTTCAACCCTCTAAATCAACACTTAGCGGTCAAACTAACATAAAAATTGGTCAAGGGATTAAACCCGTTATAAGTCACAACCACAGGGACTAAACCTGAGAAATAAAAAGTAAAGGGACTATATTTGTTAAACCCAGATGACCACAGGGACCATTTTGCATATCTCTCGAATATAAAATGATCCTTAAGTTGTACCTTTATTTTTGTTCAGTTTTTTTACGTTCTAAAAAGTTTGAATAACTTTTTTTACGTATTCTTTCAAATAAATAAAAATTATCGTATGAACTTTAAACATATAATTCATTTATATTACACTAATGAGGCATTTGGTTGAAGGATGTTTATGATATTTACATTTTAATTTCCTTCAAATATTAGGTTTGATATGATAAACGAAGGTATTAAGAATTATCTGAATTGCCAGTAAGAGGGAAATTAAAATTCTACCAAAAAGTAAAGAATTTTAGTTTACTTGACAATTATTTTTTATAAACTTGCTCTAATGGTTTTTATTTGGGTTTTTACTCGTTTAAATAAAAGAATTTAAATTTAAAAAAAATTATAAAAATTGTTTATTCGGTTTTTATTTCTTTAAATAGAAAAAAAAAATGAATATAAAATATATAGAAAAAATTAAAATTAAAATTTAACTTGTTTATATAAATTTTTTGAATATTTAGAAAAAATTATATAAAAGATTATTTGATTTTACTCGTATAAACAAGAAAAATAAAATTTATATAAAACTTTATATACAATTTTTATTAAATTTATATAATTTTTTATAAAATTTATATAAATTTCTTAATAAATTTATATAAATTTCTTATTAAATTTATATGATATTTTTATAAAGTTTATATTATTTCTTTATAAAATTAATATATTTGTTATAAAAATATATAAAATTTTTATATAATATTAATTCATGGTAATTGTGTCGACTATAAAAAAGATTTAAATATATTACGAATTTTTTTTAACCAAACATGCGTAGGCATCTTAAATTCTAAAATTTTGAATTCTCAAGAAATTTAATTTCCTAGAGTTTAGAATTCCAGCATTTTAAAAATATCTAACCAAACGACACCTAAGAGAAACTTGCCCATTTGTCCAAGTAGGTCCATTAAAGCAAAAGTTTAATGTAAACCATCAAAATAGCATAGACCTAATTAAACAATCACACCCAATCATTTTTTTTTCATCTAACAAAAAAACTCATTTATAAAAAATTAAATATCTCATAAACCGTTAATCGTCACGCAAAAGAAAACAAACAATCACGACAAAAATTAAATCATCATTCTATCGAGGGCATATGTATACACTTTTGACAAACTTTTATTTTATTCTTTTCAATCACGTATGAGAAAATCATATTTGATTCGTATATATGATTTTCTGAAATCATATATGATTCATATCACAAATCATATATAATTTTAGAAAAATAATGTTTGCTTCGCGATACGAATCATATATGATTTAATCAGACGTGACTTTAGAAAAAAATAAAAAAAAATTCTTCGAAAGTATATACATGTGTCACTTGATATAAATATGATTTAATTCTGGTTGCAATGGTGTATTTTTATCGCTTGGCGATTTACCGTTTATGAGATATTTTATTTTAAAAAAGAGGTGAAAAGTGTGTTTTTAAAAAAATGATTAACTGTGATTGATTGGTTAGGTCTATACTATTTTAATGGTCTAGATTGATCTCAACTCGGTCTATTAGGTCGAGTCCGCCACTATGCACTCGATCTCAATAGCATATAGAAGAATGAACCAGAGTCACCCATCGTAACCCCGGATTTACTGACTATACCAATGCTTTAAAAAATGGTTTTTTAATTGACCCAGTCAAGCCACCGGGTCACGGTTTAATCGGGTTTTTGAGTCAAAACCGGTGTCCGATCATCCAATCGGGTCATGATTCAATCGGTTCAACCGTCTGAATTAACCCGGGTTTTAAAAGATTGGACTATACCACAAATGATCATGTTCTTTGCCTGTTAATGCGTGATAGGTGAATCGAGTTTTTTAGATACAAATCCTGAAGTATTTTTACTTCATATAAAATACGCATCAACAAATTGTAGACGTCCTAAAAGAAGTAAAAATAGTTATAAGGAATCAAACACTTGATCGTTTGTGTTATAATCTTTATTAAAGCACAAAAATAAAAAGCAATTGAAAAACGCCATTTTTAAGATTTTATAGAATGCAAAAGTTGATGATGAAATGTTTTTAATTCATTCAGGTTTACCAACTTACTTTATAATTTCTTAAACTTTATATCTAACTTATGTTCATTTATAAAAAATTTCCTTTTCCTAATTTTAGAAAAAAACATGAACAACATGAGTTAGGTGATGTGATAGAAAAGTCCAAAAAAAGTTGTTATGGTCAAATACAATTATAAAAGCATAACTACCTCATTATCAGCAGCTTTAGAATTAACAAATATATATGTTCATAAATTACGGATGTCATAAAAGGGTTAAAGTTCAAGTACAATGCAACAAACTTTTGTTCATTTATGTTACATAAATCTCTATTAACATACAAATATACAAAAAAAACACTAAAAAAAGCCAATTTTAAGAACTTTATAAATGCCAAAGTTAATGATGACATGCTTTTAATCAATTCAAGTTTACTAGCTTACTTTCAGTTTCCTTTACGTTATATCTAACTTAAGTTTATAAATTTTACTATTTTTAGTTTTAGGAGAAAACATGAATAACATGAGTTAGGTTATGTGATAGAATAGTACAAAAAAAGTTTGTTAGTGGTAAAAATACATATGAAAAAAGCATAACTACATTATAATCCGTAACTTTAGTATAAAGATGGAATATGTTCGTAAATTGTGGATGTCATAAAAGGATTAAAAGCTAATTAAAAGGAAACAAACTTTTGATTATTTTTGTTATATAAATCTCTATTAAAGAACATTTATATAAAGTAACTTAAAAACTCAATTTTAGAGAATGCAAAAGCTAGTGATGACATGCTTTTAATGAGTTCAAGTCTATCAACTTACTTTAAATTTTCTTAAACTCTCTGTCTAATTTATGTCCATTTATAAAATTTATAAATTCGATTTAAGAAAAAAACCCATCGCGACGAGCGAAAAAAACATACTCTTACGAAGACATTTAATTATCTTTCTATAGATATGATATATGATACATTTTCCACAAATTGTTTTTTTTCCATTTTTTCACGTTTCCAAAAATTATCATATATGATACTAATATTATATATGATATATGACCAGTATCATATATGATATAACCTATCATATATCATAAAACTCATATCATATATGATTTAACACTATTATCATATATGATGAAACAGTATTATCATATATGATATTCACGTAAATTTTAACAAGAAGAAAATACAAATTTTTTTTCTTTGAAAATATATCATAATGCATATTGGTAGAAAGATAATTAAACGCTCGTCTCGATGTTATAATTATTTTTGTTTAATACTTAACGGTTTAAAAGATATTTAAACTATAAATAATGAATGAAAAATAAAATATATTTAACCTTATCCATGAAAATGAGAGATAGATCATGAGGATGGTACAATTTTTTTTATTTTTGGATATATGAGGGACTCATCCTCATCATCTATCTCATTTTCATGGATAAAAATAAATATATTTTATTTTTCATTCATTATTTATAATTTAAATATCTTTTAAACCGTTAAGTATTAAAGGAAAATAATTATACCATCGCGACGAGTGTTTAATTATCTTTCTACCAATATGCATTATGATATATTTTCAAAGAAAAAAAATTTTGTTTTTTTTCTTCTTATTAGAATTTAGAGAAAATCACTTAGAAATATACTAAACTTACCACTTTTTATGGTTCTGTGTACTAAACTATTTTTTTTCTCATTGTGTGTATTAAACTTTTTAATTTCGATTATTGTGTGTATTTTGAGACGATTTTGCCTTGTAAATTGACCAATTTACTCTTCAAAATTTTAAAAAAGTAGGGGTAAAATAGTCACAAAATACATACAATAATATGAATTTAAAAGTTTAATACACACAATGAGAAAAAAATAGTTTACTAAACACAACCATAAAAATGGTAAGTTTACTACATTTTTAAGTGATTTTCCCTAGAATTTACGTGAATATCATATATAACTATGTTAATGAAATATCATTAGTGATGTTTCATTGATTTATCTCTAGTGATATTTCATTATTTTTATCAGTAACGAAATATCACTTGTGATAACCGATTTTTGTCATATTTATAATTTAGTCCTCCCGCTGCTTTTTTGCAAATTTTGAACATTTTGGCAAAAATGGTCCCTCTGTGTTTTTTTTAATCTTAGGTAATGGATGGCTAGAATTTGTCCCTTAGATTCCAACAAAAAACAAGTTTCTAAAATAACCAGAATCTTTTTCTTTATAAGTTTACGTGTTTAACCCACGCAAGAGTTTAGAAATCGACTTATTTGATTATTATAGGGAATATAATATAAAATTAAAGGCAAAACCTGTGAGATGAAAATAAATAGCTTTGATTCTATATATAACGACGCACATATTTTTTCAATGTCATTATGTGATGCTAAATGCACATAACGTCTAGAAAATGATATAAGTAGTTAAATGTAAAGATGATCGACCTAAACATCATGCCAATTAAAAAGTATTAAAAGAATATTAACACATCATGTAAAAACTCGTGCCTGCACGCGTATTATAGCTATATAACTGTCAAAGATTTAGTAACATTTTATTAAACAATATCAAATATTAAAAAACTATAGATGTATGAATATCCCAATATTTAGTTTTAAAACAAAATTATTGGATATTATTACTCTTTATCACAATCTACCAATAACTAAAATGTGTACGAGTTCAAAAGCTAGTTTTTTTATAACCTGCTTAAGACAGTTAGCAACAATACAATGACACGAATGAATATGACTTTGTCATTCATTTTAATCAAGTAGCATTAACCTCCGGTTCTATGAGGACCATTATACAGTATTTAGATATCGTAAGTGTCCTCAAGTAGATTCAATTAAGAATCTCCTTAACATGGTTTTCCGGTTGCACTAGCCCGTTCTCGTTACCCCGACCGTCTCAAAAACTAGACTGCAATAGTAAGTGTGAATCAGTTGGATAGTTACTCTTCTGATTATGGTCGTCAATTCTAATCCTAGAATAAGTTTGTTGATCCCAAACTTAGATCGATTAAGCTTTGTGTATACGAGATTAGATCAAGTAATACACGTAGAAAAACCTTTGCTTATGAATAAAGTAACTAAGTGTTATGCGTAATTAACACTTAACCTAGAACACAAAGATGTTAAACAAACTTTCACTTGTATTAGAATAATCGAACTTGATTACAATGAAAGAGGTTTAACAGTCGAATACTTGTGAAAACTTATATTGAACATTAACCTAAAGATCTTCTTTTATAGATTAAGAAGTCTTGTACAATAAGCTATGAATCAACTATTCTAGGTAAAGATAATAATGAAAAATACAATGTCGAACTTATCTTTACCATATACAAATATAGAAACAAATAAACAAAAAGATTCGTATGAAGATATATTCCATCAGTGCTTGTCTTCAAGGCTGTCAGCGTTGACTTCTTCAAATGTCAACGCTTGGCTGTCAGCGTCCAACTTCTTCTTATCAGCGCTTGAACTCTTCTTATCAGCGTCTAGTGAACTGACCCATAATTTATTCCCAACAATCCTCCCCTAAACTTGATATCTATTCCAATGATCAAGTTTCTGAATAAATACTTAAGGCTTAGGAGGAATCTTACAAAAACTTCTTATGTTGGTGATAAACATATCTAATCAAGTCTTTGGCCACGTCACTAGTGTAATCAATCTCCAAGGGTGTTTCCTTCATCTTCTCCAGTACTTCTTTGGACAAGTAATAATCAGCATCCATAAGAAGATATTCTGAGAACTTGGTAGAACTCAAATGAAACACACCACAAGTAGAATAAAGCCTCCAATGAAGATCACTGAGGTCATCTTCAAGATCCTTCCATATGGCAGGATCTGCTTCCCTTGGACCACACAAAGTCAAAAATGTGTGCCACAGTCTTATTCCTGTTGCTGAAGTAGGTGCTTCAGCCTTGTACTTGGCCTCTATCAACTTCCATAGATGAACCAAGTCCTCTCTGTCTATGCTTGCAAAGATAGAAATAATCGAAGTGAAAGTGTGTACCTCCTTCCCAAATCTGCCAATCTTCCAAAATCCACACTCATCTTCATCAAAACTTATGATTGGATTTCTGGCATCTAGAGATACTACATTAACCAAATTTGAAGCTTCCAATGGAGAAAGCTTGAGATGCTTCCTTATGACAGTTTCACTTGGATCATACATATCCATATCTTTGGGAAATTGGAGAGGATCTCCTTTCTTCACTGGTCTTTGAGCAATCCTCATCTCCTTTGCAATCTGCATTTCCTCAGCAAGCTCTTGTTTCCTTTCTTCTGAAAGAAACTGTAAGACATTATTTTCTTGCACATGCCTCCAAATAGGATGTGCCCTGTACTCTAGCTCCTCAAAAGATAAAGCCAGCAACTTCTTGTATGTCCATCCAGGTTGATGGCATCTAAGCAACTTGTAATACAATGGCCTGCTATCTCTTCTAAGCCAAGTCTTAACCTCTTGTGCATTATACTTCAAAATCACCTTTATATCATCTTGTACCCTGAGAAGAATTTCCAAACCCCAAATTTGATCTGATAAGCTCATCCCTGGGTTGTCAAATACCTTATCTTCCAAAGCATGGTACATTCTGGTGATTTCTAGAAGGTCAAAATCAACCTGCATCTTCAAATCTCTCAACCTTTCTTTTGCCAACTCATCCCCATATTCAAGTCTTTCTGAATCTTCAATGATTTGAACACTTGAATCTGAGCTAACTCATTCTCTTTCATCATCACTCTCTTCCTCACTCTAAGAAGTGGCAACAAATGGTGATGTCCCACTTCTCTTCAAATCTTGCTCCAAAAGTTGTTCAGCCAATTGTTTATCAAATGCAATTTGGGCTGCATCCTTCTTTGGAACCTCTTCTTCAACCAAAATTCCTTTACCCTTGTCTTTTGGATCAATGATAGGTAAGGTAGATGAAGAAACCTGTGTAGACACATCTTTGATGATTGCTGATGACTGGAATACATCAACACCACCTGCAACTTTGTCAGCGTTCAAGTTACCTGTGTCAGCGCCCCGATTACTCTTGTCAGCGCTGGATGTGTCAGCATCCAAACTTTTGTCAACTCCAAGATTACTTGTGACAGCGCCCTTGGATGTATCAATGACAGGGTGCTTCTTCAAGTTGGTGAGTGCTTCAGCAACATATAAAGATTCACTAAATTGTGAACTCTTCTCACTGGCTGTATGAATCAGCTCATCCTCTTCATCCTCCCCTTTGGAAGATTCCTCTATTCTACTCCTGCTACTAGGATTCTCCAAAACAGTTACCCGCTCCCTCAATGCTTGGAGTTCACGGCCCTGATTATTGACAATTTGTACAAGGCTGACATTTTGCTTTTGCAAGCTAATGACAGCAACCGTCAATTCATTCAATGTCATAGGTTCCAATCTGCCCTCAGCTAGAATGGGGATTTGACCTCCTAAAATAGAATCATAGGGCATGGATGAGGTCTTAATGATGTTGGGACTGTCTTGACCAGCAGCTAAGCCTGTGCCAATAGCCCCAGCCTCATCCATGTCACCAGCCACACTTGTGGAGGTGGTTCTCTCTGCAACATGGCTAGGACCACTAGAGGAGAACACTCCAGCAGTCCTTTGGCATTTTCTCAACCTAGATTGTAAGGGGGTGGAAGATGATGTAGATTGTGTGGGTGTGGGTTGGTTAAGGGGTGTTTGGGATTGTTCAGGGATATCATCAGCGTTGGGATTGGCTGTGTCAGCGCCAACATATTGAGTGTCAGCATTGACATTGGCTTGGTCAACGTCCATGTGTTCAGGTGAAGGTAATGGTTCAAGGACAGGCTCAAGTTGAGGTTCAGGGTCTGGTTGTGGTTGGGCAGCCTGAATTACTTCAAGCATGGCTTGGGTGAGAGGTATAGGTCTGTTTGTTGAGATCATTTTGTCAAAAATGGTTTTCTTTTGCTCAGGGATCTCATAAAAATGGTCATGATCCCTAAGACAATATTCTTGTAAATCAAACACCATTTGCAAAAATCTTGGGTAAGCCAAAGTCATTTTACTTCCCTTATTTTTACACATCCCTTCAAAAATCATTTTTGAAAAATTATACCTAAGCCCACGTGACATACAAACCAAAGCACTTGCAATGGACCTGTTTATTTCATTAAAAGCAGTACATTTTGGACTTAAGCATTGAAGAAGGACATGTATCAAATATTTCCAATCTGAGGGAAATTCCTGCTTATGATATTTATTTAAAGTTTTATCAGCAGGAATAGGATAACCCAATTCCCTAAGAACTTGTTCTATTGTTGCAGTGGCAAGGGTAGTCACACCATCAGCGTCATTAAGACGTAAAGCTTGGCGAACCAAAGCTTCAGTGACCACCCATGTTCTTCCATGAACAGTAGATGTTAATGTGGTCACATTATTAGTTGTTGTGGAACTAACAGTGTTCCAAAACTGTCTAATATGAGCGACAGGGACAAGTGGTTCATGAGAAAGTGCATACCTTATGGTGGATGCATTTAAATAGGCCACCATTTGTGAATACTGAGGGAACAAATCATTATCAGCGTCCAAGTAAGCTACCATATTATGTTGGCTCTTGAACTCCAATGTCAGATTGTTTGAGTTGAACTTTGGTGCCATGTTGAAAGCTGTTTAGGTTATGTGATATGGGAAAAATCTAGGAGAAAGATGTTAGACAAGAAAATATGAATACCCAGAATGAAAAGTTAGCCAAATTTATAGGAGAGATGCATGATTATGATTGCTCAAAAATGAGGCAGTTATATTCAAAGAGTAATGATGAAAATATTGAATCAAATATAACTTATCTCATGCATTAATTAAAAGTAACAACTCCCCAAAAATTACGGCCAAAGATTAGTCAAAAATAACAACTGGGTAGGGCCCACTAGGTGTCAACGGTCAAAAATAACCCATCAACGCCCAACGGCTATATTTTCTTGTCAGCGTTTGCCTAAAGCCTTGTCAGCGTCACGATTGGTCTTAACAGCGTTTGGAGAAAAACTTGTCAGCGTCTAAAAATAAAAATATTTAAAAAGAAAAAGACCTTAACAAAGTAATTTATCCTAAGGGAAATATCTTGCAAGTTGATAATAATTACTGGGTGGCAAGCACTGTCCACTTATGCACACTTGCTTAAACAAGATAGACACAAATGTCCTCAAGTGTCCCTTGCTAACCAAAATACTTACCAACAAAGTTATTTCATAAAATCCTTTGTAACTCCCAGGTAAACCCATAACAAAAATATTCCCAAGTCTCCCAACAGACCACCACCAATTCTAGGCCAAAAATGTCTTGGCAGCATGCATAGTTTGTCAACTTTGCATGCTACAGTGCCTCATGGTTTAGTAAAACTAACCCATACTCACCTGTGGACACAATCTAGAATTGTGATAAGAGTATTATAAGAATACCCAAGAGTCCTAAAGGTTCCTTAAACCTCCCCTTAAACTATGATACATGAGTTTCTCAAAATATATATGAACATTAAAAATTTATGTCAAGATAGGAATATAAATATTCCAACCATCATCCATAAACAAAAACATGTCCAAATAGCTCTTCAAAGATCCATAAGCAACTCTGTATCCAATGGCATAAAGCTAACACCACCTACACATTTAGATTGAAAACCACAAAACTAACATTGTTGCTGACAGCGCCCCGACAACACTTATCAGCGTTGAAGGAACTCTTGTCAGCGTTAGATAATAATATCTCTAACAACGGCAAAATAACACTTGTCAGCGTTAAATTTACCTTTGTTAGTGTTAGAAAAATAAAGTGGAAAAATCTAAATCATCACAAAGACCAATAACAATGCATTATCCTGTACATACTTTTACAAAAAGAGTTCCAAAACACATATTAAGTGAGATTAACCATTCCAATATTTGTTACCAAATATTGAAATCTTCCAGTATCAAAAGGTTTAGTTAATAAATCAGCCACATTATCTTCTGTGTCTACCCTATCTGGTTGTATTAAACCTTTCTCAAAGCAATCTCTTATAAAATGATGCCTAATTTCTATGTGTTTGGTTTTAGAATGATGTACAGGATTTTTAATAATGCATAAAGTACTGTTATTGTCTACAAAAATCTTGGTATGCATGAAATTATACCCATAAGATTAACATTATAAATGTCTTTATGCCTTGGTGTTCTAAATTCTATGTATTTCTCATCAGGGATCTTATAATCCTTGGTTAACACCAAGCATTCAGTATCAGTAAAAAGAACCTTATTTTTGTTATCACACACTTGTGATACACTAAAAAGATTATAGTCAAGTTCTTTTACCAGAAATACGTTTTCAAAACGTAGATTGTTGGTGAGAAGAGTTCCTTTGCCTGTGATAGTTCCATATCCGCCCCCAAAGAGAACCTTATCACCATCTTCAATGGGAGTGAAGTTACTCAAGTAATCTTCTTTCCCAGTCATGTGCCTAGAGCATCCACTGTCCCAATATCCATAGTCATTAACCTGTTTTTGAATGCCCTGCACATAAGAAAACAAATTAGTTTTCTTTGGGAACCCAAGCCTTGGAAGACTTGGATTCATCTGGTTGTTCAACAAGAACAGACTTGGTTCTCATAACAACCCCATTTTCATCCCTTTTTGGATGAAATGCCCAGTTAACCCCAATTGGTCTTGACATGACCTTTGAAATATAATGAAACCTGTTGCATGTCATAGAAAGACCAGTAGAATTAGGGTTTTGGTCTTGTTTTGGTCTCCATGTCAAGCTAGTAGAAGCTTTAGACCCCTTTCCCTATGGTTGCAAATACCTAGGTTTGGCAGTGTGTCTGTCAGCGCTGAAATTGTTCTTGTCAGCGCCCCGATTGCCTTTATCAGCGTTGAACCTAGGGTTTGCTACAGGAATCCATTGCCTATTTGACCAAGTATTTGTCTTTTGGAAAGGTCTTAGGCCATGTGTGTTAGACCCTCTAGTAAAGAATGGGGCTGGTCTAACAACTTGTGAACTTTTGTTCATAAAGGTTTTGGGTCTGACAGTGTTTGACCTATGTTAACTTTTGTCAGCGCTGAAATGGTTCCTATCAGCGTTGACATTGGAAGCATTGACACATTTGTATGCCAAATGTGAAAAGCTACCACAAGTGTAACAAGCTTTTCTAGACATAGTTTTAGGTCTAGAAGCAAAGAAGCCTGTTCCATGGTTACTAACTTGGCTTTTTGGTGACCTAGTATTCTTATACATCTCTGCATACTTAACACTAGGTTTTCTAACAGTGTGTGAGCCAAGGTCAACAGCTTTGCCAGTGGTTGGGTGTGTGATTTTAATAGGTGTAGGATCATGGCTCGTGATTGGTGTGGGCTCATTTGGACTTTCACACAACAAACCTCCCTTAACAAACAAAGTGTGGTTAGCTTTCTTCCACTCATCTAGGTCAGTCAGTTTTTGTTTATACTCTTCAACTGGGGAAGTCACTCTAGGTGGAGGAATGAATTCCTTCTCTTGGAGTTCTGGCAAGCCAGTCCAAGATAAGTCCTTTGATTGGACACCATAGAAATCCCCAGCTGGTGGTGGAACACCAGTATAGTCTTTCATCCCAATCCCACTCGTGTCCTTAGAGTCTCTTTGTTTACTAACACACTCTCCTAGGGTTTGTGTGGCCTTATCAAGTCTCTGGATTTTAAGACTCACATTGTCTTTATTTTTGTTAGCCTCATCTAACTTAGCTATCAAATCAAGATTAACCCTGTTTGTGATATCTTGAATAACTTTACTTTGATGTAACTCATGTTTTAAGATATTTATTTTATCCTTTAAATCAAACTCCATTTTCTTATACTCAGCTACTGTCCTTTCTGTTTGGGTGAGAGCAATTTGATAATTAGATACTTTGCATCTTTCAGAACTTGCATCATCTAATAATTTTACTATCTCCTTATTTAGTTTTTCAGTATTTAAACGACAACCCTTAGAACAGAAAGCATCATCATATACCTCATTATCTGATGAAGAGGAGGAGTGTGCCATGAGAGCATATTCAACATGCTCTTCTTTAACTTCAGCAACCAATGCTTTGTCCTCTTCCTCATCCTTAGCCAAAAAGTTCCAGCTCCAGTCCCATCCTCCAACACCATCAATTTGTTGAACAGCTACCATGGCCTTGGAATCTTGGCTCTTAACCATTTGGCTTGAAGGCTTACCAGCATCAGATCTTCTTGGAGATCTACATTCCCTCATAAAGTGCCCCATACGATGACAATTGTAGCACTCAACTTTGGATTTGTCAAATCCAGCAACATCCTTAGCATCAAAGGTCATCTTCTTCTTGAACCTTCTATTAAACCTGTTTGCTCTTAAACTCACAAGAGCCATAGTCCATTTGATATCCATCTCTTCCAATTGCTCATCACTTATTTGCCCAAGATCCTCATAAGTAATTCTTGAATCACTGGGCAAAGAGGCAATGAAAGCACACACAGTATCTAGATCTAAACCAGCAGGTTTAGTTCCATCAGCGCCAAAGTTGTGAGTGTCAACGCTTGAGTGTGAGGCGTTGACAGGATATGATCCAGCGCTGACAGAATGTGATCCAATGCTGATAGGAAGTGATCCAGCGTTGACACATGTAGATCCAGTGACTGAATGTCCATAGGAGTTCATGGAGTCAAATTGACCTTCACTTTGTGAGAAGAAGGCCATGTTACTACTGGAAGGTTTATTATCACTCTCCAAAAGCCATTCATTCTCCAACAGTCTTAGTTTATTGAAGATGTCATCAAACCTAGAGGTTTTGTGGGTGTTATTGACAAGAATGGATCTTGCCTCAATCTTCCATACCTCACCAAGGCTTTTGAGAAAAGTAGCATTCAAGTCAATATCATCAATTTGTGTTCCCAAGAAAGAAAGTTGACTTGTAATGTCAATTAGTCTACTTCTCACACTGCTAAGATTCTCATTAGGTTGAGATTTAAAGACAGCATACTCATGCATGAGTTACTTCTTCTTTTCTTCTTTAGTGTCAGCATTGCCACCATGTGCTACTTCAAGAGCTTCCCAAAGCTCTTTTGCAGACTCAAAGCGTTTGTACTTGTGCTGATTCTCATGACCCAAGGCGTGTTTCATGATGTTCAAAATTTTCATGTCCACCCTTTTCTTGGCTATATCTTCAGCAGATACAGCTCTTCCATCTTCAGGCCTTTCCTTCTTATCAGCTTCAGGACAATTAGGAACAGCTACCCTTGCAGCAATAGCATTAGCAATCTTTTGAGCTTTGTTGAATGTGTTCCCATATTCAACAATCTCCCAAAGAGTGTAGTCATGGATGGCTACATATTGCTCAAAATTGGACTTCCAAAGCTCGAAGTTCCTGGCATCAAACATGGGAATTTTGATACTAGGGTTTGTGGTGTTGCTTTGTAGCAAAACAGGAGCAGGAGGTTGTTCTGAGCCAGACATGATGTTTTTAGGGTTTTGAGAAATTTAGGGTTTCGTTGTTTTAGGGTTTTTGGTGTTTTAGGGTTCTTGCGTTACTTAAAGATCAAAAGTTTCTCAACAAGCTCTGATACCACTTGTTGATCCCAAACTTAGATCGATTAAGCTTTGTGTATACGAGATTAGATCAAGTAATACACGTAGAGAAACCTTTGCTTATGAATAAAGTAACTAAGTGTTATGCGGAATTAACACTTAACCTAGAACACAAAGATGTTAAACAAACTTTCACTTGTATTAGAATAATCGAACTTGATTACAATGAAAGAGGTTTAACAGTCGAATACTTGTGAAAACTTATATTGAACATTAACCTAAAGATCTTCTTTTATAGATTAAGAAGTCTTGTACAATAAGCTACGAATCAACTATTCTAGGTAAAGATAATAATGAAAAATACAATGTCGAACTTATCTTTACCATATACAAATATAGAAACAAATAAACAAAAAGATTCGTATGAAGATATATTCCATCAGTGCTTGTCTTCAAGGCTGTCAGCGTTGACTTCTTCAAATGTCAACGCTTGGCTGTCAGCGTCCAAGTTCTTCTTATCAGCGCTTGAACTCTTCTTATCAGCGTCTAGTGAACTGACCCATAATTTATTCCCAACAAAGTTTGATTAATTTGGAATTATATCATTGTTTCTTTCGAATTGGTATAGGCTTGATTAATAAAAACCGAAGTGTTGTTTGATGTTAACATTGAAAGGATTTCCATTCTTCACTGTAAATACAGAATTGTATTACTCTGAATGTTCTGGAAATATCACAAGGAAATTACATCGAATCCTGGAACAAGTTTGATTCAATTAAGAATCTCATCATTTTTTCTTTCGAGTCGACACATGTTTGATTGATAGTGAATCTTACACATGACCTACCACAGTGATGTTTGATGTTAACACTAGAAGGATTTCCATTCTTCAATTTAAATACTCAAGATTATCACTCGAATGTTCTAGAAAGATCATGAAGATCTTGCGTAGGACTCTATAAATATATTACACTTGTGTTTTTTGGTTGTGAACAGCAAGTGTTATCATGTAAGTGTCCTAATGAGATTTATAGCGATTCCTTATTGGCTATAGAATTGATGAGTGCACAGTTTGAGTTTAAAGATCAGAGGCAAGAGCTGACTGTCACTTTTTTAATATATACTTACTCTAGGTGAGAAAATCGATAGATAATGTTTTAAAAATCCTTAAAATTATTACAAATAACTTTAGGCAGATACTTGAGTTAGCTAGGAAGGTTTGTGCTTTACATCACTGTGTCCATCATGTCTATCTTCAATATCAACAATCAACATCGTGATTCTGATAGCATATGCATTGAGCTAGTTTGTGCGTAAGTGAATGGAGGGTTGCATTCTTTTCAACCTTTATCTTTACAATTCTTTTTCATTATTCAACATCTTCAATGATTACCAAGAACTCATCACTAGCACCTTGTTATGATTGTTCTAGTGCTAGCTTACGTCATTGATCGGCAGTTACTATGTTCACATTCAACTCCATTTTTTCTAATAATTGTTATGTCTAACTATAGGATGCCATTGGGTAGATCCAACGGTTCTTGCTAGATCATAGGACTTATACATAACCTGCCATCCTTTTGTCACCATAATCATCGTGAAGTAATTGGTTGATGGGTAAGTACATTGTCAGCATGAAAACCATTTAAAACCACTCTAGTACTTGTGATATATATCAAAGTTTTTGTACTTTGAATGGTTTATTCATTAAATCTATTTTCTCCCCTTACATATGTGTCTTGATATTTGAAAATTTATTTAGCACATGTGGGGTAGAGCCCACACAAAGAATGCACCAATATTTTTTAATCACATATTAAATCACATTTCAAAAATATTCACTCTCTTGATATTTTGGATATCAATTGATTCAATTTAGTTTAACAAAATGTCGGGAGATAAACGTAAATCCAATTATACATATAATTTTAATTCAAGCTCCCCCTCCAATCTGTATATGATACCAGTTATAGAAAATTGAAAGTCATCACACCACAAGATATTTATAAGTAAGAGTTTAGAAAGAGAAGAGAGTAAGAGGTTCTAGTGAGAGAAACACACTTTGATGTGTTCTTTTATCGGGGACAAACCCCTTTACTAAAAAACACACACTTTGATGTGTGTGTAAATAATGAAAGAATCAACACCTCTTCCCAAGTGGTAAGAGGTACTTATTGTACATAAGTGGCCGCTATGGTCACCCAACCACGGCCTAACATGGGCTTCTAAGCTCTACTAGTTACAACTATGTTACTTCCAATTATTCTAGACTATGATCTATACTGTATAAATATCTTAATGTGGTCGGTACGTTTCTTGTTTCTAACATGCCTTTTGGTATATAAGATCTTGTTGCTAATAATTTTAGCCGAATTTAATTTTTAGATCCTTGTACGCGTGGGTTAAACTTATGAAGTTGAATAACACGAGTTGTTATTGCATGTCATTAGTAAGAAATATACTTTTGCGTACCTCCTCACATAATCCTATTAAGAGGAATAACATGAGTCTTTTGTATGTGTGAAATCTCTTGTATTCATTTAGATATCACTATTACTCGTGCTTGCACTTTAATATTTGTAATTATGTGTTTTAATTGATTAAATAAACAGTGATAATAACAAAAACATATATGTTTTCTAAAATAATATGAAGTTCAGGAGGTATTTATTAGATTTTTACACTTATTAAATAAACATTGAAAGTAATTAAATTAATTCATAGATTGTATTTTAATTTAACAACTAAAAGTATATTAATTTCATGTCATTTTGTTTTCTTCTATTAATACATGTATTTTTACACATACTTATTATGTTGGATAAAATTTAGATGAGTTTGACCAAATAGAATTTTTTTAGTTATATTGTCAATTAAAATGCTCGATTATCAACTTAATCTCTCTCATTCGTAACAATAAAATCATTTTCTGAATTTTAATAATTTGTATATATATAAAAGATTGTATCATAATATAAACTAGTTGTAAGTCGGGTGCACACACGTATTTTATTCATAAATCAATTTTGTTTATGTCAGAATTATAGTTACATGAAAACCACAACTAGATGATATGCCGCGAGTATAAAACGTGAAGAAATAAAAGAGAAGATTAAAACAAAAAGAAGTATTAGATTAAAAAGAAAATAAAGGAAAACAAAGATGGTGGAATCTTATAGAGAGAAAACAAAGGAAAACCTCTCTCTACAAACTAAAAAAATAGAAAAAACACACACACACAAATGAGAGCTTAGGTCCTTTTATACTCCTAAGGACCCGAGACAAAGAGCTTTCTCATTATTGTGTTCGGGACTAATTCTCGTAAACTAGACAATATTAGCTTGGAATTATCGACACCAATGGATAGCATTTTCACGAGCTTCGTGTCGGTATATTATATGACCATCAATTTAAATACATATAACAATCCCCCCTAAGGGATGGTCGTTTAATATGTGACTCCAGTTTATTGTTGTTGTAGACTTTTGAAGCTTGTTGTCTTGAAGATTCCGTCATAGTTCCCTTCATGACTTTTGATCTTGGATCTTAAATCTTTTGCCTTGACTTGATAGTAAAACGTTGCAATCTTTTGATCTTGTTTCTTCTCCCACATACTCATATGATGCATCATCTTAAAAGCTTGCAAACAATTTCCTTGATAATCTTGATATCTTTAGGGGAAATCTTGAATATCAAACTTGCGGAAGTCTTTGTCTTTATTTGTTGTTTAGCTTTCATGAAATGCTTGATAGATGCTTTGAATAAGTGGTCTTGAATCACGACTCTTGAGGTTACGCCACCGTTTTCATTCCTCCGGTTTCCCGTTAGACAATACTAATATTGTACATGTAGTTAGGTAAGTTCAAAGAACTTCCTTGACATGTTCCGGCTGTGATATCTCGTTCTTAATACTTGAACATCTAGAAAGAGATTTCATAATACAAAGTGAATCATGCAATCTCATTCTGTTGATTTAGTTGTCAATTCATATCTTGAAACAAGTTTGAATAAATTAAGAATTAAACAATCGTTGATTTCCAGTTGGCACAAGTTTGATTCACATAGAATCTCGTAAGTTACCTACATCAGTGATGTTTGATGATGACACTAGAAGGATGTCCATTCATCATTGTGAATACTAACGAGTATGACTCTGAATATTCTGGCAAGATCATAGAGATATTACGTCAAGACATGGAACACGTTTGAATCAATTGAGAATCAAACCATCGTCGCTTTCTAGTTTACATATGTTCAATTCATAGAGAACCTTACATATGACCTACCACAGTGCCGCTTGATGTAAACACTGGATGATTTCCATTCATCCTTTTGGATACTAAAGAGTACCACTCTGAATGTTCTGGCAATATCCCAAGGATAAAGTGTATGACTCTATAAATTATCAATTGTGTTCAAATGATGAACAACAATTCATATATGGAATTAGTGCCCTGATGAGATTTTAGAAGTATCTTGTTGGCTCTAGACTCTATAAGTGCACTTTTATGTTTGGTGATCGGAGGCTGGAGTGAATTGCCACCTTTTCAATGTCTACTATCTCGGAGTGAGAAAGTCGATAGAAATGAGTTGAACTCTGTGACAATAAATCAAACTTCTTTTGAGAGAATCTTGAGTTAGATGGATAGAGTTGTGCATTGCATCATTGGGTCAATGATGTCTTGTATTCAATACCTGAAATCATCTAAATGATTCTATTGTATATGTATTGACTCAGAATCTGCCTAAGTTGTATGGATGGCTGCTTTCTTTACACCCTTTATCCTTACATTTCTTTTTCATTCTTCAACCCCATCAATGCTTACCAATACATCATTACTAGCACCTTGTTATGATTTTTCTAGTGCTAGCTTAAGTAATTCGTCTACATTAATCCCGTACAGTCAACTACTCCACTTTTCCTAAGGACTTCTACAATCTAATGGATTTACCCTAGAAACATCCCTCTGGTTCTGGTTGGATCATAAGATGTACACCTAACCACCTTTTTACACCAATAACGTCATATATAAGTGTGTTGAAGGGTATATATATCGTAACCATGAACTATTTGAAAATGCAATCAAGGTGGTAATGAAATCGATGTTTACATCTTTAGATTTTTCTATTTCACCAAATAGCCCTCTATATATGTGCATCATAAAATGGAAGAGATTCGCTCGTAGTAGGACGAGTAAGCACTTATATCAAAGATCATATCCAAAATTAAGCATTTCGGTCACATTTTAATCAGTATTCTTCCACTCAAATATTGCATGTGTTTCTGAAATTTTTGATTTACCTAGTGATTTAGAATACAGGCTAATGTGCGTTAAGCCATTGTGTAGAATGAATAAACATGGAGAGAATAATGTTTCCTGAAAATTTAGACTGTATATTATGAAATTTTTATACTCCCCCTTGAAAATAGATTATGATGAAAAATATGAATAGGGGGTATTTGAGCACACAATTTTCAAAGAATTTGAATATATCTTTTAAAAATACGTTGAAAAATTATGCTAAAAACCGAAAAAAAAACTTAATTTTCCGTTGTTGAGGAATAATGTACACAAATAAAAAAATTTCATGTGTTCATTAGCTTTAAAACTTTGAATGTTTCTAATAGAAGTTGATGACCAAGAAAATTTTATTTCTTGGTTTTTAGGATAAGTCATAGACTTTTCTTTCTTTGAGGTCCGGATTATAGTATGACATGAGACTATAATCCATTGTTAAAATATTGAGAAATGACATGTTTTGAAAACATAATACACTTTCACTCGAACTTTTTATATATACCCGTGTCGTTATTGAGCGGCATTTATAGGTACGTCGATAATGAGAGACACGTCGTAGAATAATATTTTTGGTATTTTATGAAAAAAATTATGATATTTTATTTTGCTTTTATTGGTTTTCAATGTTTATATTTTTCTTTTTCAAAAATTAAAAAGAACCAAAGAGTGTAAAAAGTTAGACAGAAATTTATTTTTACATGTTGAACCTTGCGAGAAGATTAAACAGGCTCAAAGACGGTTGAAGTACTTGTACTCATATAAGAAGAATTTTCACAAATATTCGTGTTAGGAGAACATGTTTCCTTTCCTAAGGGGATAACAATATCGTTTGTGTTGACATAAGTTCCAACAATCTTTCCTATGGGAATCCACCTAAGACCAACTGATTTGAAGATTTTTCCCATTGGTTTCCACTAAAGACTACATCTAGGAGGCATTTTTTCTTAGGCACAACGAAAGACTTATTAGGAGTAAAACTATGTCTAGAAGAGATCTGCCATTAAGGGTTCTTAACATTACTCATTTGTTCTACGGGTTTGAATCTTACCGATGTCTTATGGGGTTATACTTTAGCACATGAATTCACCTTTTTAAGGACATGTGTAAACAGGCATCATGATTTACATTAAGGACACATTTGTTACATGTCGAACAAACAAAGTGCTTCGCATCTGAAAAGGATCTAGGGTCCTTTTAGTGTTCTGCTACAAGATTTCTAGCATTAAGACTATTCGGTATTCTAGCAAAATTCATCACATAAGATGAGGAATTCTTAGTTATTTCGTGTATCTTTTTCTTAGCTTCATCTAGATAGTGAGTATGAACCATGTTCATAGAGCTATTTCTCGAGGAGCGAGATGCAATCATATGATGACATTTTTTCAAAAGCGGATTCTCAGAAGTTAGGCCTAGAATGTGAAGTTACATGTTTTGAAAACTGTCTCACATTAACTTGGGAGGCAAACCGTGGTCTCGAGGATTTTGTTTGTTCTAATCTAAACGCCATTGGTTGTCTAACAACTGACTGGTTTCTAAATATTTTGAAGGCGGTTTGCCCAAGATTGATGGTTTCTTCTAAACTTTCACAAATCGTTTTTCAACGCAACTATTTCAAAAATCGTTTCGTGAATTTGAGCTTTAAACTTAGCATTTTAAACAATCAAAGTAGTTGTCTAATTAGTACGAGTTTTTTTCATTGAATCAGACAATTCTTGATAATGTTGTTTGAATATTTTATATTGCTTGATTAAATGCTCATTTTGTTCATGTAATGTAGCGACAAGTTATTATAGTTTAATGTTTATTGTTTCAGTTACATCTATGTCATGTTTAAGCTTCGCTTTATTACGCGTTTCATTCAAAAATTGACGATTTTGCCATTTTATGAAGTCTGATTTTAATGCTTAAGTTCAAGTTCTACAAAATGTGCTTCCATTGTTAGGATTTGGAGATATATTTTCAAACTCGATAGATTTGTATGGTTGATTAGTAGTGACATCAGAATCATCATTCAATTGTACCTTACCGTTCGCTCCTTGTCATATATGGGTATGATATTTGCATCATTAGCTTATCTATCATTCACTACTTGTATCTTGCATTTCAGATTTTGTCCCACTACTTGCTTGTTAGTATCCATTGCATATTTATCAACCTTATTCTTTGATGTCTGCAACACTCTTTCTTTCATGCTTTGGTCATACGAAATCTCATGACATGTTCCTTCTTCATGTCTTGCAACATCTTTTCATTCACCAATTGCTGGTGACGTTCATGAAGTGCTATTTTATCAATTTGTATCTCGGTTGCATTTAAGTAGTAGATTAACTCTCTTCGGAAGGTTTAAGGTTCTTTGCTCGTGTACTCTTTAAATCCCTTTTGCAAGTATTTACTTGCGTGATCCGTGGAACTAATCTGTTTTGAGGTGATCTCAAAAATTTCATCGATCCCAAAATTCCAATTTCTCTGATTCTGAAAATGTTGCAGTTTCACCGATGAAATTTCGCCAAAGGTGCAATTTCGCTAGAAAATCATAAACACCAAAAAATGAACTTCTCGAAGATTTTAGCTAAAACCACTTGTACTTCCGGATATTCTAAGCCACGAGACACCTTAAAAATGCAAACTTTATGTTTTTTAAATCAGAAAATGTGAAATCAAATAACGTAATATGACCAAATTGGAACCAAAAACAATATTTTTTGATAATTCTATGAACTAAAACCATGAAAATCTACCAATATATGAATCCCTTTGAGAATGATACCACTTTTTAGGATTGTAGTACACACGAAAACCAAAACTAGATGATATGTCGCGAGTATAAAACGTGAAGAAATAAAAGAGAAGATTAAAACAAAAACAAAGATTAAATTAAGAAGAGCATAAAAGAAAACAAAAATGGTGGAATATTAGAGAGAGAAACAAAGAAAAACCACTCTCTATGAACTAAACAAATGGAAACACACACACAAACGTACACACAAATGAGAGCTTAGGTCATTTTTTACATCTAAGGACCCCAGACAAAGGGCTTTCTCATTTGAGTGTTCAGGACTAATTTTTGTAAACTAGAAAGTTTTAGCTTGGAATTATCGACACCAATAGATAGCATTTTTCTTAAGCTTTGCATCAGATATTATATGACCATCAATTTAAATAAGGCTAATAGTTTAATATTACACATGGTATTTGATATGTCATGTATTAAATTAAAAATAACTATAAATAATAATCATTCAATTTATTTTTTTATTTGTTTCATATTCCTTACTTATACTTAAAGAAAAAAATAATAATAATAATTATGAGTCATTGCATTATAATCAATATAAATGTTATTCTTATAATACCACACATCATGCACATAAATGATTCTTCTATATAAAAAAAGAAAGTGTTTTTACATATATTTTTTAAAAAACTCTTTTTATTTAGAAATAATTTAAATATGATCATTTTTTATAAAAATGAAAAAATATATATTTCTTACTTTGGCGTAAAAACTATAAATTCATTTTCATTTAAAAGATGTTCAGAAAGCTAAAAGATACTCATATACTCAGAATATAATATTTAATAGTTTAAGAAAAAATCTATAAATTTTGGAAAGAAAACATGTCCTCCTCTTGACAAACCTTCTACGTAACCGAGTCTTAATATAAAAAACAAATCTCACACATACACACTCTCCAACGATGCAATCCTTTATATTCTAATACAATATTAAACAAATCTTCTACTTGTTTCGGAACCAGTTGTGCATCTCCCTTCTTATTCATTTATCTAGGTAAGTTATCTCCACCGCCTCCTAATTTTAGTTTTTGTACAACTATATGTCTAGTTCTTGACGACTTTGTATTAATCTGGTTATTTTTTCCTTCAAAATAGTGAGAGTTTTTTTTTGGTATTTTAATGCGTGTATTAAATTAAATCCAATCTACAAAATAATTTGATCGATGGACATCATCATTGTCGTAAAGGTTTTCGGATAACTGATTAACAATGAAGGTATGTTAACGACCTTTTATTTATAAAGATAAAATTGTGTTTCTTTTACGGATGTTATGTGTTGCATATGTCTCGATATTTACAAGGTATGAATTTTTATTGCGTAACTTTTTGACTTGGTTTATGAACCTTAAATTGAATCCAGAAAAGATAACTTTAAGTAGAATTAATGAGTGTTTAGATATGCATAACACATTTTGACACCAATAATCAATAAAGCCAAAATCAATTGGTTTATCAGCTTGTGAGAATTTTTATTCTCTTATGTTTTTTTTCTTAAACATGTAGAAAGATAGGCGGTTACTAAAGTCTGTATTTTTATGCATTTATCTCAGTGTAAAATAAGTTGATATGTTTTTTTTTCAACATCTAAACACTGATTGTGTGCTACAAAAACTATTAAGCACTTATATTAGCAATCTAAAACTATCTTGGTTAACCTTTTTAGAAACTCTTTATTGTCTAAACTCGCTAAAAAGTTAAAAACAATTCATTATAGCGTGTTTGGATATGCTTATCGTGCTTTGATTTTGACAACACAATAAGCTGATGATCACCTAAAAAAACTTTAATCAGTAACGAATCACATGTTTTTCGGTTGACATATCTAAATCAACATGTAATTATGTAGTTGTGATGCTGTTATCTTACGGTTTAAATTAACGATTTTCCCAATTTGATTTCAAATTGCGATTTTAATGAAACACTAATTTCCATTAAATATCATAAGTGGCTAGGTTTTAAATTCGATGTACCTCTAATGTGTTTTTTTTATTTTTGTTTTGTCGTAGAATTTGAGCATTCTAGATAAGTATATCATTTTTTGAGTTTCAGCTCAAATATATTTTAACGTTTGATTGTGCTTTATAATGGAAACACCAAGCAATATGACTGCCAAATCATGTTTACAACTACATACTTGTCTCGCTATATGTATTTATTTCTATATAAATTGATGGAAATGTTAGTATGGTTTCTTCGTTTAAGGGCCGATTTTTTTATATTAAACTTATATAACTAGATAACGTATATATAATCAATCTAAGATGATTATATGACATGCTCTTTTGGATAAAGGGTTTCTGTAGTAATTTTATTACTCTCAAAAAGCATTTTAGTATAACGAATGTGAAAAAATCTTACATCTCAACCCGTTACATAGGAAAACTACTTCCATAAAGAAGAGACAGTTATGACTAGATTACAAATGCCTCAAAACATCAAAACAAAATCTATTTGTTCGTTCGACCATGAACTTTGATATCCAATTTGCCACACATAGATTGTATGTTTTAAGGAATTTCCTAATATTCATACATATCATCATCGTACGGGTCGCATTCATCATCTACTACAATTTCCCTTCTTTGGTACAACAAATTTGTGCACCATATCTAACCAATTTCTGTTTAGTAGCTAGATAATTTGTAGTTTCATTATCATCATGTTCAACTTAATCCTCGCTGCACATATTGCCCCAGTTAATCAACCTTTTCCAAAAGTTTATCATCATCATCCACAAACACAAGTTTATCCCTCATAATCTGTTTTCCAAAAACATGAATCCTTTCAACTAGTGGTGTACAACTTTTCCCCTCCTCTTGTGTACCAAAAGTAGTAACCTTAATACTCGTTGCTACTTTATCAGTAATCAGACTTTCAGTATTTGAAGATTCTAAAGAGATACTAAGATAAAGTAATTATGCTACCTTCATTGCCTTTTAACTCTATGTTGCAACAGGTCGAAACCATATCTATACCAACAAAAGGATATGTCTTTGGAAAGTTACTCGTCCTTTCAGTCGATTGCTCTAGTTTAGACTGATAATGATTTTTTAGCTTTACTGAAACTGGTTCTAAGTTTTTGTTGCCTCCATTGTTACCACATGAATTCTTCTTTGTTCACTTCATTAAATCCTTCACCATTAGTCCAAGATGACGCTTTCCTTTATACATTTTATTTATCACTCATTTAGGAGCATATAGAAGTAAGGTTAGTGTCAAATAACTCACTGGGATCTCATTATACAACTTTAATATTGTAGGGACTATCTTTGTAATATTTCTATTCGAATTGGTTGAGCGAGGAATATTTTTAGCCCACCATTTTAAATACTTTTCAGACCCTCTCATTTTAACATAAACAAACAAATAAAAATTTCACACAATTCCCTTTTTTCACTATGTCTTATTAGTGTGTTCACTATGTGTTTACTGTTATACAAGTTAACATGGTATAAGAGATTTATAACAACATACTCTCATTATTTCAATCATTCGAATTACTATTCAATTTAGTTTTGTGTTAGTCTGTTTATTCTTATCATTTTTTGTGTTCTTGATCGAACTCACACTTAAAACTGTCTTAATGAGCCAATTTGTATTGTGATTGAAATTTTGTGTTGTTTTGGGTGCTCAGAACTATAGGTCTTGGAAAAGGGTTGTAGAAATTGGTGTGTCAACAGAGAGAAAGTTGGGATCTGTTCCTAGAATACCTACTGATGCTAGTTTGAAAGAACATTGGGATACTTGTAATAATGTGGTTATCAGTTAGTTGATTAGTTATGTTTCTGATTCCATTGCTAACTCTGTCATGTTCATTGAAAATGCTTATGAGAAATGAATTTAGTTAGAAATACGTTTAGCTTTGAGTAATGGGTCAAGAAAGTATAAGCTTCATAGAGAATATTATGTTGTTATGCAGCTAGGTCACCAATTAGTGAGTACTATACCAAAATGAAGTGTATGAGGGAAGAGTTGTACTTATTGAATGTGTTGCCTAGAATTACCACTATTAATACTGAGATAACTACTTTCTTGAATGCTATTAATACTCCAAAGGAAGAGCAGAGGTTGCTTTAGTTTTTAAATGGGTTGGATGATAATTCCACTGCTCAGTGAATTCAATTGTTGCTAAGTCCTCCTTTACCTAGTGTGGAGTCACCATGTGCACTCCTTTAGCAAGAAAAGTTACAAAAGAGGTGTTTGGTAGTTCACATTCTTTGGTAGATTCAAAAACTTTGTATGGTAAAACTAAAGTAAATGAGACGTGTTCAATATGTGGTTATAAGTGGCATCCTGTTGACGAATGGTAGAAGGACGTTGGTTATCCAACTTGGCACTGTAAGTACAAGCAAGGTCAAGTGAATTATAAAGGCACTAGTGCGATCAAGAAAGGGTTTTATAAAAAAATAAGACTGCTACAGTTTCATCCACATAACCATCATGGAACATTATGTTTACCTCAAAGCAGTTTGAACAGTTTATAAGGGGTTTTCCTCAATTTGGAAACCTAGCTGAGAGTAGTCACTTTGCAGAAATTGATGATGAGCTGGATAATAAGTATGAAACAAATATATCCTAGTACACTTGCTTATCTAGTGGTAAATTTATTGTTTATGGATGGATAATTGCTATAGGTAAAGTGATTATATGGCTCCTAGTGTTAAAGGGGTATTTGGATTAAAACAACTTAGTGGCAAACTAGTTATAAATTTACCCAATGATGACACCACTCAAATCACAAATATAGGATTTGTTAAGTTGAACAATGAAATTGAATTAAAGGATGTATTAGTTGTGCCTACCTTTAGATTATTCTTTTGTCAGCCTCAAAACTCACTCAAAATAACAACTGTTTTATGTTATTTTATCCTAAATTTTATGTTATTCATGACTTGAAAATAAGGAAAGTTTTAGGACCGGTTAAGATAAAGCAAGGTCTCTATCACTTTCTCAACATTCCTCTTGATCAAATTCACTCCATAATATATTCTATGGTTGTCACTGATATAGAGAATTGTAGTTATTTAATTTTTTTTACTTCTATCGAAAGCATACTGCTAGTGTTTTCCTAAATTTTCAATGCCTTGTAGAATGATAGATTAGGTTATCTGTCTCATTATAATCTTAAACATGTACCTTGTGAATCTCTATCAAAGTTGAATTCCAATTCAAATGTGTGTATCACCTGTCCTATGGCCAAATTTAGTAAGTTCTCCTATTCTTATAGTTAGTCTCATGCTACTACAACTTTTGATTTAATACACATTGATATTTGGGGACCCTATAAAGTATCTACTAATGGTAAGTTTAGATACTTCTTAACCATATTAGACGACTATAGTAGGGATACATGGACCTTTTTGTTGGTATAAAAGTTAGATTCCTTAACTATTCTAATAGCTTTTTGCAAGTTTCTGATGGCCTAGTTTGATAATAAAGTGAAAGTGATTAGGTCAGATAATGCTTTAGAATTCGTAAAGGGGTGTTAACTCCTTATTACAAAACAAGGGATAGAGCATCTAAATTTATATATTGATAGGCCACAACAAAATGGCAAAGTAGAGAAAAAGCACAAACATATTTTACAAGTTGCTAGAGCCTTGAGGTTTAATTCTCATCTTCCTTTAGAATTCCAGGGAGATAGTGTATGAACTGAAACCTTCTTGATTAATAAAACTCATTTGATAGTTACAGAAGAAGCCTGATTATCAATGCTTAAGAGTTTTTGGATATTTAGCAATGGCTAGCAACCCTAATAGAACAACTGATAAGTTTTCTCCTAGAGGTGTTCCTTGTTTATTTATTGGGTACCCTCATAATCAAAAGCGCTACAAGTTGTTCAATTTTTTAACCAAGACTATCTTTGTGTCAAGAGATGTTATATTTCATAAAGGTATATTTCCCTTTTCATAACCTCATTTCTTTGAAATTATTTCATGAAGATATTTTCCCCTTTTCATAACTCAATAAGAGGTCAGAGAACCATTTGTTGATGATATTACATATGTTGCTACTAATAGACTAGTTATCCTAAACATACAACAATCTATGTCAACTCATAGAAGGTCAACTATAACTATAACTAAACCAGTTTGGTAGCAAGATTATGTTATTCCTAATGCTCCAAGGGCTAATCAAGTATTTGTAACTCATGTTCATTCACATTTTCAAGTTTTTATTATTGCATTATTATCACAATCTACTCCAACTTCGTTTAAAGAAGTTGTGTAGGACAAGGAGTGGTGTGATGCTATGAATGATCATTTAAGAGCTTTAGAGCTAAAGGTATATGGGAGATTATTAAACCGCCAGATTCAAAAAAACCTATTGATTGTAGTTGGATCTAAGAAACCAAGTGAAATTCAAATGGATCTATTAAAAAAAGAAGGGTAGGATGGTGATTAATGTTTATAGGAAAAGAATGAGTGTAGATTATGGGGAGACTTATACTCTAGTGGACAAAATGGTCATTGTAAGGGCTTTACTTGTTGTAGCTACTATGCATAATTGGTATGTGTGTCAATGGATGTTTCACATACATTTCTACATGGTGATCTACTTGAGGATTTATATATGAAGCATCCTTTGAGGTATACTTCTGAAGGGCATTTTAAGAAAGGTGTACGATGGTCCAACAATGTTTGCAAGCTAAAAAAATCCTTTACTATCTGAATCAGGCACCCAGATAGTGGGTTGGTAGACTCTTTTTAGCTCTATAGTCTTTTGGGTATGTTTAATCTAAAGCTAATTATTCTCTTTTTACTAAGAAGACTGATGAGTCATTTACAACAATCTTTGTTTATGTTCATCACTTAATGATTACTTGTACCCATGTTACTAATATTAATGATTTGAAATCTAAGTTGAGTAGCCATTTTCATATGAAGGACATAGGTAATTTGAGCTACTTTTTGTGATATGAGATGTCTAAGACTGATCACGACATATTCATTTCATAGAAAAAGTATATTATGGCTTTTTTGAAAGATAATGGTGTTCTTAATTCTAAATGGTATAAGCTGCCAACAGATCAGCATGTCAAACTTCAAGCTGATCAAGGGAAACCATTGATTGATCTATAACCATAAAGAAATTTCATTAGCGGACTTATCTATCTTACAATAACTTAGACATGACATTTGCTTTACAATTCAAATGTTAAGTCAATTTATGCAGCGACCTACATTTGTTCATTTGCAAGCAGCCAAACATTTTCTAAGTTATCTTCTTAACAATCCAAGTCAAGGGATTCTACTAGCTAAATATTCTTTAGTATAGTTCACTGCTTATTATGATTTTAACGGGGCTGACCAGAAGCTCTACAACTTGCTATTGTATTCTAATTAGGGATTCACCTTTTTCTTGAAAGTCTAAAAAGCAAGGAGTGGTTTTGAGGTCATATGTTGAAGCGAAATATAGAGCCATGGTTCTAACCTTCTATGAAGGACATGGCTTGTCACTTTACTCAAATACTTGGGGATCAAATACATTTGGTCCAGTTAGCATGAAGTATGATAATCAAGTTTCTGTCTACATAGCTTATAACCTTGTGTTTCATGTTAGGAACAAGCATATAGAGTTAGACTGCCACTATGTTAGAGATCAAGTCAAGGCTAGGATAGTCAAGCTTGTATATGTTCTATCTAAGGATCAAGTTGTAGATATCTTTACTAAAGTTTTACCTGTTGATCAATATCAACACCTTCTATCCAATCTAGGAGTTTTAGCATCTTCCCACTCTCACCTTAAAGGGGAGCATAGAATTAAAGTTGATGTCAAATAACAAAAGGGTCTTTATGTACAAATTTAATAATGTATGGACTATATTTATGATATTTCTGTTAAAATTAGCTAAGTGAAAAAAGTTGTTAGCCTAACAGTTTAAATTCATTGTAAACCCTATCATTTCAACCCAATTAAATGGATAAACATCTAACACAATTCTCTCATTTTGCTGTGTGTTCTTGGTGATTTCACAATGTGTTTCTTGTGATAATAGTTCATCTTGTTCCTATATTAATTACTTCACCATGGTTTGATTATAAGAAATAAGATAGAAAAGAGATGAAGTTTAGAGAGAGAAAGTAGTGAGAGAAAGTAGAGAGAGAGATGATAACTATGTGAATATTAGATTAAGAAATGAAACAACCAACCCTCTCCTAACATGCTAGGAGAGGTTTATATAGCCTAGCCTACATGTAGCTTAATGGGCTATATTGTTTGATGGGTCGGGCTTGAATAAATGCTTAATACCTTGAAAGAGGCGTTTTAAGCTAGCCATCAAGCCCGTATTATTATGACTATTCTACTACCTATTATAACGTTCTAATAAACGATACATAATAAACCTCAGACCGATCATTCTTGTTTGACTCAATATTTTAAGGCTAACAATCTCCCTCAATGAGAGGTCATTCCTCTACGACATTCAGAGATTTAAAAAGATTACTAAACTCGCCATAAATGAGTCTTGAACGTGTAATAGAAGTCTTGTTCCTTCATGATGTGATCTTTGAGCCTTTGTTGTTGTCTTTCGACTTTGTCTTTTAATTTTGAGATCTTTAAATCATCCTTGACTTCTTTTCTATCTTGCGATATTGTGTCTTCATCTACATGCTCACACTATGCACCATCTTGAAATCTTGCTAACAATCTCCTTTGAAGAGAGGTAATTCCTCTATATTAATAGTGAAGGAAAATTTTGATCATCAGAGTTACGGAAGTCTTTAGCTTTCTTGATTGTTGAATATGTATTTGGGCATGAGTAAGTGGTTTTGAACCTTTGGCTTTGCTGAGTACACTATAACGCCACCTTATTGAGACAAAACATAGACACGGACTAAATGGCTTTGGCATTCGTCCTAAATCGGTAGCGTTTTACCTCCGGTCGGTGAAGACCGTTAGACAATAATAAATATTGTACCTATGATTAGGTAGATCCAATTAAGATTCTCCTTGACAAGGTTTCGCGGTTGTACTATCCGTTCTCTTTACTTGACCGTCTCAAAGCAAGACTGTGAACATAAAGAGTAAATCAATTGGATAAATATCCGCTTGATTAAAGTTGTCAATTCAAGTTCCTGGAACAAGTTTGATTCTTAAAGAATCTTACCATTGTTGCTTTCCAGTTGACACAAGCTTGATTGGTAAAGAATTTCGCAAGGTACCTACGGTAGCGCTGTTTGATGTTGACGCTAGAAGGATTTCAATTTGTCACTGTGAACATTAATGAATATCACTCTGAATGTTCTGGCAAGACCATAAAGATATTGCGTAGAAACCTAAAACGAGTTTGAATCAATTCAGAATCAAACCATTGTTGCTTTTCAGTTTTACACATGTTCAATTCATAAAGAATCTTACATATGATCTACCGTAGTGTTGTTTGATGTTAACATTGTAAGGATTTCTACACATTATTGTGAATACTAAATAGTATCACTTTGAGTGTTCTAGCAATATCGCAAGGATATAGCGTAAGACTCTCTTCTTCGTCATTCCGTGTGTCCTAACGAGATTTGATTGATCTCTTTGCTCTAGACTTGATTAGTGCACTTTTAGTGGTCGAAGGCTGGAGCAGATGCCACCTATTCAATATCAACTATCTCGGAGTGAGAAAGCCAATAGAATTCGTGTTGATCTCTGTGATAATAAAACAACCTTCTTTTGAGAGAAGCCTGAGTCTGCTGGGGAAGGGTTGTGAATTACATCAGTGGGTCCAAGATGTGTTGTCTTCATGATGTGTTGACCCGGTTTCTACATAAGTTTTATGGAGGGCTGATTTCCTTACACCCTTTATCCTTACATTTCTTTTCATTCTTCAACCCCTTCAATGCTTACAAAGACGTCATCACTAGCACCTTGTTGTGATTGTTCCAGTGCTAACTTGAGTACTTAGTCGGCATTCAGCTAAATTCACACTCTACTCCATCTTTCCTAAGGACTTCTAATAATCTATTGGATTGTCCCTAGGAAGATCCCTCCAGTTCTGGTTGGATCATATGACGCATGCCTAACCACCCTTTTGACACCAATAACGTCGTAAATTAAACATATTTTGGGTATGAGATCGTAACCATAAAACCACTTGAAAGTCTATCAAAGTTTTTGAAAACATTTAACACCTTGATAGTTTTTTCATTTCAGAAAAGCTCCCCCTTCACATGTGCATCGATAATCGAAAGTGTTTCGCACATGTGGGTAATAGTTAAAGTGCTTGAGTCTTATATGTTCGTTTCATATATTAGATCATATTTTAATAACATTTTCTCCCCTATCTCTAATATATAAATCTTTTGATATTAGTGATACCAAATTTGATTAATATATATCGCGAAAAATAGTCTTGAAAAAATTCGGGAGAAAAATGTGTCTTACTAGCATGAATTATTTGGAACGCTCCCCCTCAAAAATTGATCCAATTGAATTGTCATTACGAGGATGTGATCCACCTTTCACTTTTTGAGGATAGGAGTTGTTGAACACACAATTTTTGAAAGATTTTGAATAATCATTGAGAAATTCTTGAAAAAAATGTGTTCAACGCTTTTGGAAAAAATAACAACATCCCAAAAAAAATTAAGAAATGGTTTTTCAAAAGCATAAACTTGAGTTCATAAACTTTGAATGTCTTGACGAATCCACTCAAGTGTAAGAAGATTGCTCTTCTTTTGCTGAGGGTAAGGGCACTAAATCATACACTCCCCCGCGAATATAGATCCGGGTTGCAATCTGAAAGTGATTACAAGCCATTGTGTTGAGCTCAAAACTTTGAATGTTTTGTGACAAGCTTAACCCGTGATAGATTGCTCTACCCCTGTTCTTAGGATAAGTTATCTTTAAAGACAAACTTTACTTTATTTGAAGTTCAAGTTACAGTCTGACATTTAACTATAAGTCATTTACATGAGCTTAAAAAACTTTGAATGTTTTTATCGAAAGCCCATGACCGGAAAAAAATTATTTTCCCGTTTTTAAGGATAAGCTATCATCCGTGATAGGCTTTCCTTTCTTTGAGGCACGAGTCACAATATGGAGTAATTGTAAATCATCTCAAGCTTATTTGTGAAACCCTTGAGACACTTGTTTCTCAGATATCGGCTTCTTCAGCAACCAAACTCTGAATGTGTCTTTTGTTGAACGGTATTCAAAGATTGGACCTTTGGGTGCCCGTTGAGCCTTGACTTCGGTACCTGCACTTTCATCAGTAGTTTGTATGCTTGCATATTTGTTAGTGATATCTTTGTGAGAACCATGTGGGGGTTCACAGTGAACCTTTGTCGTGCTAGAGGGAAATATGTTTCCAGTAGGAACCCATTTAAGACCAATTGTTTTGAAGATTCTACCCGTTGGTATCCACTTAAGATAAGGTATAGGAAACATAGTTTTCTCATGCACATCCGAAGACTTAATTGGATAAAATCTATTTCTTGTAGGGTTCCGTCTTTGAGATGCTCTAGCTTTTGGGTTCACCTTGTTCAGGACTTTTGTGATGTAGTTATCATGAATGGCATTAAACATGCATTTGTTACATTTCGTGCAAACAAAGTGCTTAGCATCCGAGAAGGATCTAGTGTTCCTAGGGTTGGCGGATTTGAGCACATTTTAGAAGGGTCTAGAATTCCTAGATGTGTGAATAACGCTCCTAGGTTTAGGTTTGGTCCTATATCTTGCTTGTAATCATATCTTAGCATCCTCGGGTTTGACGTTTTGGGTCGCTCAAATTTAAACGCATTCGGTTGTCTAGCAATTGAGCAGTTTCTGAATGGTTGAGAAGGAGGTTTCCCCAAGACTGATTTGCTAACTTAGTATCGACACTATTTCCTTTTAGCTTCCTTAATTCATTTTTCACCACTGTCGGTGCAAAAGCCTTTTCCTGAATCTGAGCTTTTAAAAGCTCATTTTGTAGAAGTAATTGAGCGACACATTGTTCTAACTTAATGTTACATATGTCGTTGTCAGCATTCACGTCATTACTATCTACAGTGTCGATAGGTTGCACAGATATTTCACTTAATGAAGCAGGCGGAGGACTTGGATTTTGAGAAGCCAACTTTGATTCTAACAAATTTATTTGTTTCACAAAATGTTCTTTTTTCGCATTAGAATCTTGAATCTTACGATCTTGTTTTTGTTCAAGAATAACGTTTTCTTTTCAATTTTTTTAATAAGCTTCAAATTTTTTATTTTTCTTTGAAAAATCAAGTTTGGCATCCTCAAAATCTTTTGTCTTTTGAGCTAACATAGTTTTAAACTCGTGAATCTAAGAATCAACATCCTGGGCAGTCTCTCCCCCATCATTACTCATATCTGATGAATCAAGTGTGGTATTACTGTCAACCTTTTCCAACAGATCTATGTCAAAAATAGGTTCAGATTGCTCAATATGTTGATGATCATCATACACAGCAGTTGATTGTACCTCAGTCATTGGCTCATGATCATAAATTGGTCTGATAGACGCATCATTGGCTATTTGATCATTCCCTGAGCAGTTGTTGATATGCTGCTTTTTTCTTCTGTCCCACTGCTTTCTATGACAATCGAACAAGTATCCAGTGTTTGACCATCATCGACACTGCTCTCGTTCGTCTGCAGTCATTTATACACCCTTCTTTCAATTTTCCGTTTATGACGGGTTCTTTTAGCAATGGACTTCTGTACATTACTCATGTGTTGAAGGAATGTCTCTTTGAACTCTTGAACTTCGAATCGAGTATATTCAAAAAAATATTTGTTTATGAACTCTCGATCATAGTGTACAGAGGATGTGGTATCAATGAATTGCTGAAATTGATTTTTGAGAACCAAAACGGCATCTATGAATTCAACCTCTTGAAATTCGTCGTTGGCAAGTTGTTTTTGAAGTTTATCCGCATTGAGTAGCATTGTGCTTGTAAAGGTCTCAACATCGTGACCAAATAGTGACATGAATATCGGTTTGAATCCAAGTTTGACGCGAGTGCCTCTTAAATCGTCATTTAAAAGGATTTAAAGGTGTGACAAGAGTGATATAAAGTGTGTCATGCATCGATCTTTTGCTTTTGACATCTTGCATTTGAGTGCATGCACATCTTGTGTTACGGAATCCAAGATGCTTGTCATAAACGATTTGTTGATTACAGTCTTGTTACTTGTCTGAACTTCGTTGGTGTGTATCATCTTAGAATTAATGGATATGTTTGTAGAATCTGTTGTAGCAGTATGCAAAACATCGACTTTATTCGTATTTGAGTCATCATGGGTTGCTCCACTAAAGTATTCTTCATATATCGAATTAGATACCATATCAATATCCATTTCCATAATGGTGGTTTCTCGGTTGATGAAGTGACTTCGGATCTTAAGTAGACGTGGTGCGATTAGGTTGTGGTCTAAATTCCGAAAATTCTAAATTTTTTCGGTCCGGCAATTAATTCTTCAATCTGATATAACGTAAACCGAAAAATGTTGAATAGCCAAATTTTGAGATCGAGTTAGAAATAGCCAAAATCTAGTGTGGAAAAAATTTAAATTTACTTGACCTAAAAAATTTAACTCTTTTTTTTTGGTAAACTATGTTCCGAAACTAGTATAGATACTGGCTAAGGCTAAAAACACTTCAAACAAAAATTTGGCTGGATTCGGAATAAAATTTTCTAAGCTCAGCTCGCAATATTCATTCTCAGTTCGCAATAACTCCAACTTCGCAATCCCCCTGAGTTCGCAATCCCATTTCGCAATAAATCCAACTTCGCAATAAATCCAACTTCGCAATCCCCTGGGTTCGCAATCCCAGTTCGCAATAAATCCAACTTCGCAATCCCCTGAGTTCGCAATAAATCCAACTTCGCAATCCCCTGGGTTCGCAATCCCAGTTCGCAATAAATCCAACTTCGCAATCCCCTGAGTTCGCAATAAATCCAACTTCGCAATAATGTTTCTGAGTTCGCAAAAACTGATTTCGCATAAAGTCTAAGCCTCAGTTCGCAATCCTGAGTTCACAAAAATATTAAGCCTGAGTTCGCAATCGCCAAGTTCTCAATAAACTAGGTTCACAATACCCAACTTCGTAAAAATCCTTGACTTCGCAAAAATTGCTGAGTTCGCAAAACTTTGATTTTTATACCCCAATTCGCAATAAGTCTTGACTTCGCAATAACTAGGTTCGCAATACTACTGAGTTCGCAAAAAATGTTGAGTTCACAATATTTAGGGTTTTCAAGTTCGCAATATTTCAGATTTTTTAGGAACTCGGACAAAACACGAAAATTCGAGATTTTTCACTAAAAAATGATGCAAATACCAAAAAAATTTACGTTTTTCACCAAAACATGAACCCAAATCCCTACCACGACTATGTAGGAGATTTTAAGAAATATTTAAAGGCGAAAAACACAAAAAGAATTTTGGTACGCGAGCGTTTTAAGCTTACAACACACGAACACAAATAAAATTACCACAAAACCAATAACTAATCTACCCCGTGGCGAATGATACCAATTGTAGATCCACCACAAATAGAATCACATCTACTTTAGGCTCTGATGCAAATTGTTGTTCCTATATTAATCACTTCACCGTGGTTTGATTATAAGAAATAAGATTAAAAAAAGAGATGAAGTCTAGAGAGAGAAAGTAGTGAGAGAAAGTAGAGAGAGAGATGATAACTATGTGAATACTAGATTAAGAAATGAAACAACCAACCCTCTCCTAACATGCTAGGAGAGGTTTATATAGCTTAGCATGCATGTAGCTAAATGGGCTATTTTGTTTGATGGGTCGGGCTTGAATAAATGCTTAATACCTTGAAAGAGGCCTTTTAAGCTAGCCATCAAGCCCGTATTTTTATGACTATTCTACTACCTATTACAACGTTCTAATAAACGATACATAATAAACCTATGACCGATCATTCTTGTTTGACTCAATATTTTGAGGCTAACAGTTCACATGGTACTTTTTGGACAATCCACGATAAAGTGACCATATATCAAGTATGTACAATAACGAGGAGGTTCCTACTCGTACTCATTACGAATTGTTTCTTTATTATATATATTTACTTCAAGGTTTAAAACAACTATCACCAAATAATTACTAAATTATTGATAGAATGATTTCAATCAACTCTTGCTTAGCTATTTCATCCCCTCTGAATCAAAACACATAGAGTTCATATACAAGTCAAGCATTACTAGGGTACCAATTTTTCGTGGCCATCAAGCTTAATTCATTCAATCTGTATTCAACCAACAGTGCCTCGTGAAAAATAGGGATGCCACGAATCATCCATGGATCATCATGAAGCACCAAATCAACACAATCTATAGATGATAACTTAAAAAATGAGTGATCTTTCACACTCGTTACTTTATTCAAAGCATATTTTTAGGTTGTTGTGCACAAACCATTGCACAACAGAAAACACAAGCCTTTTTTGCCGATAAAGTATCCATAAAGCGCATTCTTCATTCTATCATTAAACTCATGAACAAATCCAAAGTTAACTATACGTCATAACCATCATCATTCGGCAAATTAATTTCGAGTTTCTAAAGATTAGAATTCATCAAAGATGCGAGGCTAAGCTTGTTAGCATAAGACGATGTAATTTTTGAATTACAAGTTCATTACTAACATGTTCACTTACCTTTTTAATAGGGTACATATGTACCCCTAATTAATCACCCCGTTAATATATGATATCGGTCGTTATTAATTAGCTGAGGAATACCAGAGTGATCTGAAGTAGTAGAATTAGGACTATTAGTAGACGTATGTGGATCATTTAGACCAGGATTATTCGTCATGGTAGTAAGAATACTCAAATGGATTCTTGCGAGAAGCAGTTACCATAGTCGGATTACGAGTAGAACAAACGTAATTATCATTACCTTCTAAAGACAACTCGGATTCAAATCGACTCCATAGCCGAACCCATGCATTTCTTCTTTTTCTCATCAAACAATGTATAAATAGTCAAAAGAAATGGCAGACCATGATGGCGATCCCCCGCCTTTTCTCGAACACTGTTTCTCTTGTGACTTTGTTAGTTGCTGTTTGTAATACCTATGGTGATACTTCTCAAAACATTTTTATGAAGAGTTGTATTTGAGGGATTATAGGTACATGTCGACACACTTGAACTTGAAATAGATACTAGTCATAAAACATATATGAAATTCACTTAATGGAATCAAGTAAATAAAACATACACAACGAATTAAAAAACATTTACTTACTAATAGTTTTTCTTACTGATAAGATGCACAATCATTTAAGTCACTATAACTTTTCTTTACTAAAACACATTGAATATAAATAAAGAAAAGAAACATTAAAAGTTTAACATTTTTACTTACTAAACATTTAGTATGAATAGACTTTTAGTGATCCCTCTATTACTTACTTTTTTTTATTTACTAAGAGTTAGAGGTGGCAAATATTGTCCATTTTGATAGATATGGGCACTTTTTGATATTTTTTCAGGAAAATATGAGACACTTTTTACCCATTATTCATTATTGATTGGTTAAAAACGGACGTACATGTATGAAACTAAATGGGCTTAATGGGCGCACATATAAAATATTATTTAGGATACTCGGCGGATTTTTTATATTAAATTTTTTATCCCCGACTTTCAAACACGTATTTTTATTTTTAATTTTACATTTTTATATGTTTTTTTCGTTTTAGCTTGCGCCCGTTTAATCCGTCCGTTTCGCCCGTGCCCGTTTAGCCCGCCGCCCGTTTAAACTGTCGCCCGTGCCCCCCCCCCCCCCCCCCCCCCCCCCCCCCCCCCCCCCCCCCCCCGTTTTGCTGCCTCTACTAAGAGTTGATGAAAATAACTTTTAGCGATTCTTTTTAGTGAAAATTGATAAGAACTTTATACTAACCTAAGTAGTATGAATGTTGTTATCATTAGAGTTTATTCATTTTTATGTTTTTAATTATTAAGAAAAACAGTTTTCTCTTTTTATTTAGTAGAGATTGTTAGGATAGTATTTGTGTTTTCTATCATGTAATGCATACAAGTTTTGGAGAAGATTTTATTATATACTAATATACAAAATACGGCATTGTATCAATATTAAACACTGACCATTTCAAACATCCTATGAAAACATCCATTTCTTTCGGTTCGTGCACTAGAAAACTTACGAACGTGAACACCAATGGTGATGATCATAGCAACCAAACGAGTGATCAGATTTCTTACGAGTTGACGAAAATAACAATTGGTACACTGTCCTCAAAATAATCTGAATAGTTTAGACGAAAATTTACCCAAATTTTCCGCGAACCAAATTATGGTCACTACTACGAAGCACACATAAGTAATTAATCTGAATATAGTTTCTAATCCTCAATTTTCAAATTCCATGAAAACCAGCCCTCTGGTTTTACTATGCAGAATTTCACATTAACTGGAGCACAAGAAACCTCGTATGCCGTAGAGAATGCAAGTGAACATACAACCAAAGGTGGTGAAGCAGATATGGTTACTAGAGATTTTCTCAAAGTCGAAAACAATAACAATAATGCTAATGTCACTGGAGGGAACTCAAAAAGCGATAATAATAAAGTTGGAAACTATGACTCCAACACTGGTAGTGTGGCTGCCTCTAATACTAATTCTAGTGTCGCCGAAGGGAGCTCTAAAAGTAATCATCTTGGTGGCCATCAGCGAGCTAAAAACAAGGAGGCTGAAAGGCGCCACACAGAAAAGTTGAATAAGTTGCTTCTCGAGCTGAGGTCTGTAGTTCCAAAGATGAGCACGGTGAGCAAAACATAAATTTCTTTTTGTTCAATTTTTGTTCATACTATTAATACAGTCAAATAAATAGTTTCTAGGGTGTTTGGAATCATTTATCTCAGTTATATACTAACCGAATATTTCTATTGAGTGAGATAAGCTTGTTATGAATCAATAAATAAAACGATTTTATACAAACCAAATTGTTTCACAAAAACGATATAAACGTGTAGTCGGTTTGGGGAAATAAGTTACTGTACTTGTTTTATTCCTTTCGTGTAAATGCGATGTGATGTCATTTTCATATAACAATTGTTAACAGACGAATGATCAGGGTTCTGTTCTTGAAGATGTTATTGATTATTTGAAAAAGCTTAGGCAGAAGGTTTCCAAACTTGAACTCGTACTCGAGCTGCTACCTGCTGCAACCCCTCCAGTCACCACCGGGTCCTCTCAGCTAACCCCAACTGCTGCCACCATCCCTTCATGCAGCACGAAAGACTTGGTTCCGATCCGAGAGACTCCTAGGGTATCATTCATTTTATTTGTATATTTAAGTACTCTTTTTAAGCTAATAACGTTCGTTTTCATTTCCGATTTTTATACATACCAGTCATTGAAAATGATTATCGCCATGTGATAGTTAATGAAAATTTTATATTGTAAACTCGATTTTAAGGCTATGTATAAAAACTGTAAACCAACGGGTTACGAAATTGCCCACCCTAAATAGAAATGTGTTTAAGCATGTTCGTTACTAGTCTATAAACAAAAAATACCATCTATTGATGCAATTTATGATTTCTTTTGGTGTGTAAAATGTAGGTTGATGTCCAAGAAATAGGAAAAGGGGTGTTGGATATACACATCTTTTGCAGTCCCAAACAGGATCTTTTGTATGTGATCTCTAAGACTCTTAATGATATCGGTTTAACCATCCGAGATGCTATGATCAGCTGTTTTGATGGGTACAAACTCGATTTCCAAGCTCAGGTACGTCCATATGAATCTTTTACTATAAACTCCATTTAACATGTTTACCGTAAGTGTGTGAATTTTTATTAGTATTTGTTGTTTTTTCATTTTTTTTGCAGCAAACCAATGAAGGGAAGTATGTGAATCCTGATCAAATCAAGGCCATATTACTAGATTTGGTTGGAGACCGTGGTGCACCGGATATCTAAGGTGTTACATCGTTTAGCAGATTTAAGCTGTGATTGCTTTATCCTCATGATTTGAACTCTTTTTATGTTTCATTTTGCTATTGTGTTGCTCAAAATTTTACTGTAATAAACCCAGAATTGGAATGTGTTTCAATCAATGGATTATGAATTGGTGACTATGATATGTTTATGGCATCCCTTTGATACTAGACTATGTTTAGATGCGAGATGCGAGATGCGAGATGCAAACTTTATGACTGCAAACTCGATCTTTTATTGTAATATTGCTTTATGAAGGTTTCTGCCAGCTGTTTTACAGATGCATTGGAACATAATTTGCAAGTTTAGCTGGTCAAATGATCGTTAATTAGGGTCGTCACGTGGATTTAGAGAGCCCCGTGCAATAATTTCAAAATAAGCCATTTGGTGAGTAACCCGTTCAAGCGAATCAAAGGGGCAACGAACAGGATGGAAAATGGCTGATGCCTCTACCACCACTTAGGTTTAATCTACAAATGAATTCTCATTCTAGTGAAGTAATCCCGAAATCGCCCCTGGTTCACCAAAATGACCCTAGGAAGCAAGAAGATGGTAGTTTTAAAATATTTGGTGTAACCCTTGCTGGTAACAAGGCTTCAGATGCAGTAGGGAATGCACATCAAGGGATACAATTACAAAACTTCCCCGCATTTGAATCTGATCAAAGGTCTGAACGTTCCATGGGCGTGAAAAGTATTGGTAATTTATTGGCTGGTAAAGATCACGAGAAGCAATATCAAGATTCAAAGCCACAAGCGAAAGTACAGGGAGTTTCAACGAGGAGTTGTACAAAGGTATCAGTTAAATTGTAACAAAATGGGTGTGTTGGTCACTGGTCAAAATGGTTTTTTTTGTTTGTAAAAAAGTCGAGATGGGTTGATCGAAACACTATTTGTTTATCGTTTAATAAATAATCTATGTGTCAACTATCAAACATGATTATTATTGTATGGGCAAAGGCTGAATTTATGTAACTTATTTGTTCAAATTAACTAATGTACGCAAGATACTTTTTTTATTCCAGACCTACGCAACATACTTTCAAATACTTACTAATCTACGTAATATTGACTAAAATATGACTTGTTTGACCAGTTACCACTTAGAAAAGTTATAGTTTGGTCCTTTGGTCTGCGTGGACTTCCGCCGTTAGTCCTTTAATATTCTTTTCATTAGAAAACTTAGTAATGATAGCTTGACTTAAATACACGCATTTTTATACACGTTTTTATACACACTTTTTATACGAGTTATTATATACACGTTTTTATACGCGATAAATTCTAAACTTTGACAGAAGATTTTAGCGTCAAAACTTATCTCGTAAACTCCGAAAATCTCACGTTAAGTCAATGTATACGTTCTCTACAACTTTCATGTTTTATGTTTTTCATGAAAAAGACATTTTGATGGTCGAAACCCCGATTTAAAATTATGACAACAATACTAGTATTTTCGGTAATCAAGTAAATCCGAATTTCGACGGTCTCGGTTAGTGCTAAATACTTATCTTTGAGTCTCTAAACCTATCAATGAGTAAATATAGACATTCTATACGTAAAATGTTACAAAACAAAGTGTAAAACTTATAAAAATAATAGTATGATAAAACTGGTTGCTCGAAAAACTTCTCGTTTAAAATTAAACTCAAACACAAAACATGCGTCTAAAAATGTGTATCGTAGTGTGTATACAAACTCGTATAAAAGTTGTATAAAAACGTGTGTATAAAACAGTGTGTATTAAAAAGCGTAAAAAATATTTATATAATTGCGTAAAAAAGTGAGTATATAAATGTTTTTTACGCTTTTTTATACACAAGTTTTATACACTTTTTATACACTCGTTTTTATACACGTTTGTATACACACACTTCGATACACATTTTTAGACGCATGTCACTGGAACAGGTGCTCATTGCCTGGGGCTTGATCCTTAGGAAAGGGCCAGTCGGCACCAAAAGATGCACGGGGTCAGGGTTTTCCCGCCGATTTAAACCTTTTGGAGAATTTTCCATTTTTATCATACTAGTATCTTTATAAGTTTTAAACTTTATTAAGAATATTTTCTATATATAATGTATATAATTAGTCACTGATAGGTTTAGAGACTTAAAAGTAAGTTTTTAGCACTAAATAAGACCGCCGAAATCCAAATTTACTTATTACCGTAAATACTAGTATTGCTGTCACAGTTTAAATCGAGGTTTCGACCATCTAAATGTCTTTTTCATGAAAAACATAAAACATGAAAGTTGTACAGAACGTATACATTGACTTAACGTGAGATTTTCGGAGTCTACGAGATCAGTTTTGACGCTAAAATCATCTGTCAAAGTTCAGAATTTCTCGCGTATAAAAACGTGTATATAATAACACGTATAAAAAGTTTGTATAAAAACGTGTATAAAAATTCGTGTATTTAAGTTAAGGTATCATTGCTAAGTTTTCTAATGAAAAGAATGTCAAAGGACTAACGGTAGAAGTCCACGCAGACCAAAGGACTAAACTGTAATTTTTCTAAGTGGTAACCGGTCAAACAAGTCACATTTTAGTCAATATTGCGTAGATTAGTAAGTACTCGAAAGTATGTTGCGTAGGTCTGGAATAAAAAAAGTATCTTGCGTACATTAGTTAATTTGAACAAATAAGTTACATAAATTCAGCCTTTCCCCTTATTGTATTCTATCAACAGTTATATGAAGTTTGAATAAACTGATATAAAAGGTTCTATTACAAGAATATTAGTGTCAGATATGTTTATAAAATAATCTAATTTTTAGAATATTATGATTTAAGAGGTTTATGCATTACAAAAGTTATATCATATTAGTAATATTCTTAGATTAAACCTAATCAGGAGGTTTTTGTGCATCAAAAACTTGTTTTTGGGAGACTATCGACCCATTTGATCACTTTTTTCTCTATGCATCAGTTTTTTATTTTTTATTTTTAAGTGCTTGGCTCATTAGAGATCAAACATAACCCGGGTTGATTTTTCTATAACTAAATAGGACAAAATTGTCACATCTAGTATTGGCTGCATGTTAATATGATTCTGCAGGTCTTTGATGTTTTCACACTGGCTTAAAAAGTTGTATTAATTTCAGGTTCACAAGCAGGGGACTGCCCTTGGTAGGTCTTTGGATCTTACTAAGTTCAACAACTATGATGAATTAGTTGCTGAATTGGATAACCTGTTTGATTTTAATGGAGAACTAAAAGCTCGCACCAAGACTTGGCGAGTTGTATACACTGACGACGAGGGTGATATGATGCTTCTTGGAGATGAACCATGGCAGTAAGTACCTATAATATCGAAATGTATCAGAAGTGTCAAAATAGGTGGCCGTGTCACAAAATGGAATTTCATGTTCAGTTTAAAATAGGGTGTAAAATGTGATTACACATATTTTATAAATTGGAATCAATTGATTTTAGAAGGTTTTTTGCATTCAAACATATACTTTGAACCGCTATCAGCCCTTTAATTACTTTTCTGTAAATCTATTTCTATATTTTTAAATTATAACAGTTGAACTAGTTAAAGATAAAACATAGCGCAAGACGATCCATCTATAAGGAACTGGTTTGAAATTGTTGCACTCAAGTTTTTTTGATTAATATTTACTTTTATCTTGAACTTTACTGGTTCTGTTTTTAGAATTTTAAATCACATCACTCTATTAGTCGTCGATTGCGGAAGGTGGGAACACCAGGACTATTCCATCTTCCAGTCCTGAAGATGCGTAGGGTCTTTATTGCTACATATAGGTATGACTTAATCCAGTACTTTCAGTTTAAACTTACAAAATTGTAAATATATGTGCCTCCTTTGAATTTCTTTTTTGTGTTTGTGATGCTTATACTATATGTCTTGTAATTCGAGGGGTCAAAATGAACGAATTGGGTAACGGGGAAAGAGAGTCAAAAAGCATACCCTTGTCTTTTTCTGTTTCTAAGTTTTTGGAAGAAACTAATGTATTTAACTATTTATGTTATATAAACATATTATTTATTTGATTAGTTTTTTTTAGTGATATAAAATATGATTGTGCAGCGGATCAAAATCCTCTCAAGTTGATAGTAACTTGATTGATCATGTTGGCCAATCAAAATTTAGATAAATGTTTAAAACTTTTTCTTTTATTGAAATGCATGAGGCCCACATGCATTTGTCTTTGTTGTGATTGGAGAACTTGACCAATCAAGTTGACATGAACTTGAGAGGATTTTTTCCTTGTGCAGATGACATTTGTATTCCAAAGTTTTTTTAAGATTATTATATATTAATCTTTTTTTGTAAACACGACTATCATATGATTCTGTTGCCTTACTTAAAACTTACGTAAAAGATCATAGACCTGAATATATAAATTTTCTATATTTAGAACAAATTCAGATATCACGATTGCAGCTAAATTCTTTGTGTGACACTACGAGTTCATCTTTGAATCTTAGTACAGTAATATTCACGTTTGTAATAAACTAATCTTAAGAGGTTTTATGGTAGAGATGGTAAATAACCCACCTCTGTGTAGGGGCGTAGGGCAGATTTTATGTGTGATATTACTAAATTTAGAATTAAAAGGTTTAATTAATACCAGAATATGTATTTTACAGGTATAGGTTTGTAGGTGGACATGAAGCATGGTATATAGGGGCTTTAATAATTATCATTCTAAGTAGCGTCAAGATGCATCCACACCTTCGCGACAAGCAAATTGGAGGCACGTCTTTGATGATATAAGTTTTGCAGTTAAGGGCAATTGGAGTTGTTATAATTCTGCATGAGTCGTCCTTATTGCCATTAAATATATAGGTATGGGTAATGTACATAGGTGATATCTGGAGCATGCCATTATGTACAAAGGTCTTTTGCTAACTATCGTTGGTAAACTGGTACGGTGGTACCGAATCAATACCGATCTAGTTGGTGCTGTATGTTTTTGGACCACTGTACGCCTCTTTTGGGCGATTAATTCCTTGAGGGCGGAGGCCATGGTGGAGATAAGAACATTTTGATGGGGTGATTGCATGTTGATTGCAAAATTTTACTCCTCTTTAGAAATGAAAATTGTATAACCTATATGATTTTATACTAACAAGTAGAAGTTTGAAATGATATACAAAATTTGGAAGGATGATCAGCTCTTACCATGACCCTATTTGTCTTCGATGTTGGGAGCAGCTTGGTGTTTTTCGTAGGCTTATTGCAAAAGTTGTGATTCTATTTCTCTTGATAGATAACGGTAGTATTCTACTATAAACAGGAAGAACATTAATCATGACTAATTGGTATGTTTGATAGTATCTCTAATAATCTATGTGCCAACATACTATTGTTGAGACTTGAGAGGAGAGGTTCACAAACAAGTGACTCAGTTTTGACTTTTGGTCGCGGCAGGTTTTAACTCGTGGTACGATCCACTTTCAGCCCAAGTTAGAATACCTGGTTTATTGTTCCTAACTTGCTATATAGGTTAAGGTAATAGATTTTCCCTGTTTGAGGACATCTTGTGGTGACTTGACACCCATTGGAGGCCTGGAGCTACTCGGCCAGATGGTAGCCTAAGTGCTTGACCACTGGTCCAATTTTTATTTATTTGGTTCATTGATTTCATTCCTTCTTGAAGTTAGGCACATGATTTGTCCTTGCCTTCACTTGACTTCCTCGGTAGCAAGTTTTACTTCCTTTCCCCTTGTAGTCCATCTCCTAGAATCTTTAAGAAAGAAACAGCAGTCTAAATCGATTGACTAGAAGACTACCTCACACCCGTTCCTCCTATTTCTAGCTATTCAAGTCCCATATTCAGGTGCATAGGCAATGCCCAGATTGAGCGCATAGTGGTGGACTCGGCCTTAGGGACCTATGTGGACAAATGGTAAAATACCGTTGTCTCTAAGATGACCGGACAGTGATTCGTAGGGTAGACGACTCCTTTTTGCCCTATACGTAGCAGATTAATAAGCCGTTGTCGCTAGTCACTGTCAAAGTATTTCATTTCTGAAATCTTCTAAAATGTCGAGTTTCAACTTTATCATGTTATGTTAAGTTTGTCTAACCAAATAATAATTTGATAATGAATCAGTTATATAATATGTAAGTTGAGGATAGAAGATAATTGTCAATTTAGGGTGTTTGAGATTGCTTATTAAAAATAAATTAGTATTCCATATCTAAAGTGAACTAGGACGATTATTCTTGTTGAAAGGAAATACCTTTGAGTGGTCAGTTAGCTCACTTTTAGCTCAAATACCCATTTGATTTTAATTTATTGAAAGTTTGTTCGGACAACTATTAGGATGGCAATTTTTGACACGACATGAATTCGACACACGTCAACCCGTATAATCCGTTTAATAATTAGGTCTTGTTTATGTTTATTAAATATAAAACAGGTCGACACGTGAACCCGTTTAAGTATATATAAGTCTCTAAAATAAATATACTGTATAACTTTAATTTTATGTTAGATTTGAATTAAATATATTTTGTTATTTAGTTAATAGGAGTGAATTGCCATTATAACTCTTATATCATTGAAATTGTTGCATAACTATTTGTATGTTATATTTATATTTTTTACATCTTTATATAATTTTTTTGCAAATAAATTAGTCAGATTAACAGCATCAACCTTATTAACCGTTTGACATATATACTTAAACAGGTTAAACGGGTAAAAAATAAGTAACACGTGTTATTCATGTGTGGGTTAGGGTTGAGTTTCTTGACACGATTAATAAATAGGTCGTGTTTGGGTTAAGGTTATAATAACACGTTAACCCGCGAACCCGAATAGGTTGACACGAACAAGACTCGATTGCAACCATGTCTAGGTATCAGGAACCGGTATTCTAATTGATTTGGTCGAGCTTATGATTCATGACTCAATCGGGTATTTTTGTCGAAACTGGGCTTATGGTCATTCAATAAGTTCGCGGTTGAAACAATTGGGTCAATTCGAGTTATAACTCACTGCCAAAATATAGATCAAGAAATTTAGTCAATTATTACATTTGGCTCTCCTTGTAGGGTGGACGATTATTAACTCATTTGCCACCCGATCATTTCTAGATGAATAAGGAAAAAGCTCACTTAATTTAAATTTAAGTGACCTGAATAACCAAATATAAATCCATGATGTAGCTACTAGCCGAACATACTTGAGACCCAATTATGAAGTACCAACTGTTCTAAAAATTGGTAACTAACTTCATTTCTCATGAAAGTAGCGTCAAATAAATAAAATAAAATTTTAATGTTGTGGTTTCAAAATAGATTTTTTAAGACTATCAAATCACAATCAGATGTTAATTCATTCCATTTTCTTCTAAGGGTTCGTTTGGCTTAAAGTTAGGTTTTATTTTAGGTTTGAGTTTATAAAGTAGGTGGTTTAGGTTTATATTTAAATTTGGGTTTTTGATTTGATGTGTAAGTATTAATAGATAATATTTTTATCAATAAATTATTTTATATATAAATATAAAAATAAAACATTTTAAGTTTACTGAAAGATAGTGGGTGAAATATGGTAAGCCCATCATAAAATTGTAAACCCATCAAATTGCTAGGATTGGTGTCAAAGGACACGGTGTCCGAATATTTGTGCTATAACATTAACCAAACTACAAACACCAATACCAAAGTTATTCCTGACCCCCAAAAAACTAGCAACCAAACTGTCCTAAATACCATCTGTAGTTTTTAAAGTTTTCATCCAATAAAATCATTTGGTGATGGTTATGTGACAGGCAATTCAACACATAAGAAAAAACTTGATCTCAAGAGTAATTAAAAAATATGAATGTTTGAGAAAAAAAAATTCACCATAATAAAAAGTCACTTAAGTTTTTTTTTGATCGATTTTAAAAGTTTATTAGCCAAATACAATATAACTATATGTTGATAATTTAAAAGACAAAAAGAACAAACAAACAACGCGAAAGTTTTACTCAAAATATCAAATCAAATTAAAAACTTAAATTAAAAGGTATCAAATACTAGTTCCAAAAGTACAATTAGAACTTAAACTATCAATCCTTATTTATAGACTAAACTACTCATCATAGATTAGTTTTTTTTTATTCTAAACGAATTCAAATACCAAAATTTGTAGGACAAGTTACAAAATTACAAAATTTATCAAACAAACCTTAAAGTTGAAATCACTTTTCTAACAATCTTCATTGTGACTTGAACTTCCATATATTTTAAACAAATTCAAATTTCAAATTTCCAAATGCTAGAGAAACTAGCCCAATTCAAACAAGCGATCGAAACAAAAGATTATCCAAAACGAATGTTGATGGCTAAAAAAAATAACCAAATGTTAACCAAAAAATTCTAAACGGTTAACTATTCAAAGCAACTCACATTTGGAACCATGCATAACACGAGTGTCTTTAGCAGTAGCCACTACCAAAGCTTTTTACCTTTAGTTTAGGATAATCAATCTTCCAATGACCCGTCTCTTAGCAGTAGTTGCATATATCTCGAGGATTAGGACCTCGATAACTGTGACGATGTTTCCTCTATATATTTACCCTTTTCAATGTTTCAAAAATCGTGAATCATTAGCCGGTCGGTCGACCACCTTGTAGCTTGTAATCGTTTTAAGCGAGATTACTCGGCGATTAATCGGATCGGAATTTTTAGCAAAATTTGGGTATTTCCAGAAAATTTTAGGCATTTCTAACGAGTTTTAGGTATTTTCGGCATTATTATTCCTAAAATCCAACTTATCATACCTATAAATAGTTATTATAATTGATAAACACAATTTTAGTAAGATTTTGGTATTTTCGGCAAGATTTGCAGGTTTTCGGCATGTTTGACCTCCCTTGACCATCATTGACCCCAGTTGACCGTTATTAATCGCCTTTACATTAGTCGGTAAGGTTGATGTCCTTGTAGCAATTAAGCGATGATTAATCGGCCTTGTAAACCTTGTTTTGCAACATTGACCCTTTTCAAATCGATATCGACCCTATCATAACATTTGGTTGGTAAACCTATGGATTGAGACTCATAAACACTTCCTAACGCTTGTTGGCGAAGCTCTCTTGTGTTCAAACTAGATCTAACATCTTTCAAGTGATAGTATCTTTACTAACAAAAAACGCATTAACAAAAAAAATCAAATGAAGGAGGTAAGGACACAACACGAACAAGCGTCGCATCTTCATCTACAATCTTCATTTCAACATTCTTCAAATCCATCAAAACTGAATTCAATGTATCAAGATGCTCTTTCAATGATTGAACCTTTTTTCATTCGAAGCGAAAACAAACGAGTTTGAACAAAAATTTGTTCGTCAACCAATTTGTCATATAGATCAAATTTAACTACTTTCATACTTCTTTTGTCGTTTCCTCATCACCAGCCTTATGAAGAATTTCATGGATAAAGAAAGCAAAATAGTTGAGTGCCTTTTCCTCTTGCAACTCATATATATCATTCGTCATGCTAGTCGATTTTGTACAAACAATAGCGCTCAAATGCCTTGTTATTTCGATAAGGGTCGAATATTACTCCTCCACAAAATAAAGTTACCTTTCTCGAAAACTTCTCATTAGCCAACACTTTGAGAAGACATGATTTTCAAATAAATATCAAACATCGTTATCAAAATGAATAAATACAACTAAAAATACTAATATTTTCTTAATACTAACATGAATGGTGATATTTTTGAAAACATTCTTAATTAGAGGTACATTTGAGGGAGTATAGGTGAAAGTTGACACACTTAAACATGGAAAAAGATAATAGTCATGAAACATATATTGCGTCCACTTAATTGAGTCAAGAAAATGAGGCATATTAATATGATAAGTCGGACTAAGCTTGAAGAATATCACTATGGTTACATATTAGTTATGAGTCTTGTGAGTGCACGAGGCTTACACATAATATCTTACCTAGTATGAGAGGTTAATAAAACATAATGGGCGTTGCTAAAATTAATATATAAAGTTTTTGTAAAGGTTTCCTCGGATATCGTTAAATAAATTTAAATAAGAATAACATGAGTCATTGTTATAAATACAATCACATAATAACCTGTGTTTACAATTCATACGTATTTTCTTGTTAATAATAATTTAGGTGACCACATGAGATAATCTTATAAAATAGAATAGAGTCAACTGCTTTCTTGGTCCTCGTGGTTTGATCTTATTTTTACTTTTAGTCCAAAAATTCCATATAGTTTCGATTTAGGCCAAAAACGGTAATTTTTTCTTTACTTTTGATCCAAATCATCGTTGATCGTTAGTTTAACTAGTTAAATGACATAAAATTACTAAAATATCCTCGTTTTAACACTGAAAACCCCACTTTTCATTTTATTATTTTTATATATTATTATTATTGTTATTATTATTATTATTATTATTATTATTATTATTATTATTTGAATTATTATATATCATCACTTTATATAATAATAATAGGATTTTCAATAAGCTAGTGGGAAGCCAAGATACAATATGAGCCCTCACTCCTTTAGCTATAGCATAACCAATCCTATTAAAAAATGAGCAGCAACACGAGCTCCAATGTCTTGAGTCATAGAGAACCGTCAGATCCGCTTTAGTAAGGCAGTCGCATCCTTCTCTAATTCCCCAAACGAGGAAAATAAAAAGGGGAGAAAACAATATCCAATGTTTGAACACTTAGTCTCATACTTGACTCGTTTACGATGTGTTGCATCAATCACCGCACAACCTGGCACAAAATCCATCATCCCAGTTTGAGTCAGAGGAGAGGACCCTGTCATTATTATTATTATTATTATTATTATTATTATTTTATTTTATTTTATTATTATTATTATTATTATTATTATTATTATTATTATTATTATTATTATTATTATTATTATTATTATTATTATTATTATTATTATTATTATTTTATTTATTTATTTTTTTAAAATAAACATCACTTCATTAGAATAATAGGATTTACAAGAAATTAGTGGGAAGCCGAGATACTATCTGGGCTCCTACTAATTTTGTTTTTCTTACAAAAGATTTACAAAAGATTAGAGGTTAGCCGATATACTATCTGGGCCCACACTCCTTTAGCAATAGCAAAACTAATCCTATTAGATATATGAACTACAACACGTGCCCCAATATCTTGAGTCACGGAGAATTTTCGGATCCGTTTTAGTAAGGTCACATCATCCTTCTCTAATTCCCCAAGCGAAGAAAACGAGAACGAGAGAAAACCATACACAATATCTAAACATTTAGCCTCATACTTGACACGTTTACAATGCGCTGCATCGGTCACCGCACGACCGGGCACAAAATCAACCATCCCAGTTTGCGTCAAGGGGGAGGACCCCGTCAAATCCACACACACATCGAGCCCTCTATCCCACGAGTACAGTAAAATATCAGCCGGACGTAGAGGTTTATCACGCCCTCCACCGAGGCCGATATCGACTTCTTTGCCGGCTGAAATCCCTGACCTAAAACATATGTCAAAGGGTATCACGTACAACGTTATGCCGGTGTTTAATGCCAATAATACCGACACATGATACAGCATGGTCTCTATAAATATCCCCGTAAAGATCCTAGAGCATTCTGAGCACGGCTTTGGAACAGAAAATAGGGGAATACCTAATCGATAACATAAACACACAACGGTAAGTCTTACCGTTCATAGTCTGGCCCAAACCAACAATTGGAACCACTCTAAGACAGTTAGAAGTATGATCCTCCATTTGAGATTGCCACAAAGCAATTTGTCAAGGAGATAGAGAAAAAGTGTATTCAGCAGCTTGAATAACACGTGTGAAATATATATCTGCCAGCTTTTTCATGAGTTTGGGGGCAGCGATCTCACTTGAGTTACTCAATATGTCAGTCTTCATCTTCGTATTAAACATACACAATGCATCTTCAAAAGTAGGCCCAGAAGTAACAATACCAGAATGTCATTTATTATTATTATTATTATTATTATTATTATTATTATTATTATTATTATTATTATTATTTTATTTATTTATTTATTTATAAACACCACTGTATTAGAATATTAGAATTTACAAAAAGTTAGTAGAGAGCCGAGATACTATCTGGACTCCCACTCCTTTAGCTATTATTATTATTATTATTATTATTATATTTTATTTTATTTTATTTTTTTATTTTTTTTTATAAAACCATCACTTTTATTAGAAACAAAAAGGGATTTACAACAAATTGGATGGGAGTCGAGATACTATCTGCGCCCCCACCCCTTTAGCAATGGTAAAACCTATTCTATGAAAAATATGTACAGCAGCGCGCGCTCCAATGTCTTGAGCCTTTGAAAATCTCTGAATCCGCTTCAGCAACGCAACTGCATCTTCCTGTAACTCCCCTAAAGAAGAAAAGGAGAAAGGAAGAAACCCATATCCGAGAGCTGCACACTTAGCCAAATACTTGCATCGTTTACGTTGTGCAGCATCAATCACAGCTCGACCAGGTACAAAGTCATTCATCCCCGTACGAGTCAAAGGAGAAGAACCAGTCAAATCAACACACACATCTTTACCTCCATCCCAGGAATAAAACAAAATATCTGCCGGACGAAGGACATTATCAGGTCCACCATCTAATCCAATACTAACTTCCTTTCTGACAGATATCCCTGAACGGTAGCATATGTCAGCAAGAGTATCACGAACCAAATTGTGACGATGCTTAATCCCAACGATGCCAGCACACGATACGACATGATCCCCAAATATATCCCCATCAAAAACCCTAGAACAAGCTGAACAGGGCTTCAAAACAGAGAACAAGGGAATACCTAAGCGATAGCACAAAACACATCGATAAGACCTCCCATTCATAGTCTGACCTAATCCGGGGATAGGAACCGTCCTAAGCCAGTCAGACGTATGATCCTCCCTCTGAGATGCCCATAAAGCCAACTGACGAGCAGATAAAGCGAAAGTGGATTCAGCATTCTTAATAACCCGAGCAAAATATATATCTGCCATTTTATTCATGAGTTTGGGGGAAGCGACCTCACTCGGATTACTTAGAAAATCAATCTCCATAACCGAGTTAAAAACACGTAAGGCATCATCAAACTGGAGTCCATAAGATCTAATATCAGTGTGTTGAAGTAACTTAGACTGTAAATCAGCTGACTGTAACCGAGAAGCAAGAAAAGCATAATGCAATACGTCACCCGCAGAATAAACACCCAACCCTCCAAAGGAAAAGGGCAACGTAGCAAGTCTCCACTGCCAATCACCAAATCCCGGTCCAGAAGCAACAACGATACGCTCCAAAGAAGAACGGAGTGCCAAATCAAAAGAACTTTGGGCAGACTTGAAAGCACAAGGTGAACAAGTACGCATAGCAAAATATAACTTGGAAATACCGGCACATGAACGAAGAAGCAGCAACTCACATTGGGGGTCATTAATTTTGGCCACTGCATCCATAAGCTCAATAGTCTTAACCGCACGCTTCAACACAAGCTTATTACAAAAATCAAGATCTACACTCGCAGGCCCCCCAAGTAACTTAACTCCACTCGTAGGTCGAGCAATATTAGCAGGGAACACACCAATAAACTTATTGCGAGGATCCTCGGTCGGCCAAAAAACTTCAGTCTTATCAATATTCAGATGCAGTCCATACACTGGACCCTCCTCCATGATGCACTCCAAAACTTTCCCCACAACCAAAGTATCCCCAATAATAGTGCCATCATCCAAATACCAGGCCTGTAGAGAAAGAGAGAAGGAGTCCCGAATCTTACATATCAATGGTTGAAGTACAAGAGCAAAGAGTAATGGACCAAGAGGGTCACCCTGCTGCACCCCCTGACATGACCTTAATACATGTTCCCCGTAATACAACCTTGCCGGACTAGAATAACAAAACTCCACCCAAGACGAGATAGAGGGACAACGAAGACGAACCTCTCGCAACATAACCTCTCGATCAACCAAATTGAAAGCATTTTTAAAGTCCACAAGTAACATCGACAAACCAACATCATCACCATATCTCTCAAGAAAACGATTCACAGCATGAAGAATAGCCTCACTCCCTCCCGACACTCCCACCCCAAACTGCAAATCACCAAAATACCCATCCAAAGAAGGACCAACCTCAAAAGCACATACCTTGGAGACAAGCCGTCTCCAAATAGTACCAACAGCAATGGGACGAATCCCACCACCTGGCTTAACCAACGGAGTGAGGGGAGCACTGGCGATAAACTCACCCAACACCTTGGGGCACCGCCCATCAAGAAAAAGGTTCACGACTTGGGTGATAGAAGAAACTAACTCATCAGAAATAGCAACCGCCGAACCACTCAAACAATCTAAAAGGTGTTGGGCTCGCAACCCATCCCGCCCACAAGACGTGCCTCGGGGAAAACTCTTGATCATGTCAAGAACCCTAGATCGAGAAGCAACCAGGAGATAATGGTTAAGAGAAATATCTAGCAAAGAAGGAGCATGAACAAAAGGATGTTTATTTTTTAGGTCTTCAAGAGTAGTATCATTATAAGGAGCCACACCAGATGAAGAAAGAACTCTAACAACAGCAGAATAATGCCCATCAGAAATCTTCCGTCTACACTGCTTAATATTCTGCTCAACCAACCCACTATCCTCACTAAGAACATCAGACAAAACGGGGGAAGGTTCAGCCAAACACTCTCTAAGAAGCTGTAAACTACCATCAAACGTCTCCCAAGAACGAATAGCATTAATAATATACTCCTCTTGCTTTTTCCTCTTGATAACGGACCTACACTCCAGATTACTTCTCGGACGAAAGGTTTTAAGCAGACAAAGAGGCAAAACAAGCAAACGAACCCAAGAAGATATGTCATCAGGCTTGTTAACCACCCTGTCAATGGCCCCTTTCAAAGCGCGAGAAAAACCCAAACGACACTTTGGAGGGATAGATTTAACAGTACGCAACCCTTTTGAAAATAATCTATCAAGAGTCCCCAAATCAAAACCACCAAGCAAGTCACGGACTTCATCACCACCACTAACAAGATGCAAAGTACATGATGGAACGGGAGGCTTAGGGAGGTCATAAAGAACAAAGTGAACAATACCATCACCACAATCAGGAGGTGATACGAAATCCGAACCCTTACCATGCCGACACTTAGACCGAAACGTGTGCGTAGTGAAACAACCGCGACACAACCAAATCCCCATACTCTTAAAAGTCAACTCAGCCCTCTCATAAACAACCAAATTGGATAGAATGGAATGTTTGGTACAAGCTAGCGCATCGCCTCTAAAATGTTTATCACGAAGATGAATAATCAAAGAAGACTTAGTAAGCCCATTCCCACTACCATCTCGACACCCGTTAAGACCAACAAACGGGCAATGGAACCGAACAACCGCCATGACACCACCAAACCAAATCTAAAACGAACACAACAAGTTACCACACGCCAACCGCCAATCAACCAAGCAACTCCAAGCCGCGAACAAAACAACCACCCTCCCCTAACCTATAACGAACACCACCAGACGTCACAACCAACCTGCTACAACAATCAACACACTGCTCGAAACCAACTGAACCTGATCACAAACCAACCGCTCAAAACCACAAAATGAAACGTGCCACTACTAGACAACCCAACAGAACACACCGGCAAAACACCGACCAAATATCGATCAAAACCCGAAGTACTAACCCACAACGTGCAAACGCTACAGAAGTACTAACCTACTAACAAACCCACCACAGCAGGAGTACTAACCTACAACGCGCTAACAAAACCCAGGCCTAAAGCTAAACAAACCCCCGCTAACCAACAAAGCTATCCAAAATACCTACCTAACAGTAAACCAACCTTCACACCGAAACCCAACTCCAACAACCGAAAACCCACAACCAAAACAACAACAGAAGGCAACCCGAATCAGGCGAACATAACAAACCCACAACCAAAACAGTCAAACTACAAAAAAGGTCGTGTGTTACTGCCAATCAAAGAAGATGAAGAACAGAAACCGTGAAAAAGGGGAACGCAATACAGTGAAGAACAGAAATGGGGGATTGGTGATGATACGGTTATGGTGGATTGGTGAAGAATGGATGGTAGCGTGAATCGCCCACACACTTGACAGGGATGGAGATTTACAGAAAGTAAATATCACTTTATTGTGGAGGAGATGAGGATACTGTTATGGTGGAGGAGATACGGTAAAGGTGGATGGAGATGATACGGTTATGATGCACCAGTGAAGGGGAGGATATGGAGATTTACAGAAAGTAAATATCCCTGGTATTGTGGAGGAGATGATGAAACTGTTATGGTGGAGGAGATACGGTAAAGGTGGATGGAGATGATACGGTTATGGTGGATTGGTGAAGAAGGGATGGTAGCGTGAATCGCCCACACACTTGATGATACGGTTATGATGGATTGGTGAAGAAGGGATGATACGGTTATACGGTGAAGAAGGGATGGTGGATTGGTGAAGAAGGGATGGTGGATTGGTAGCGTGAATCGCCCACACTGGTATCATTTATATTATTCACCTCATTCTTTCACTTTTTTTAATATAGGTGGAAAACAAGAAATGACTTTTCTAAACAACTTATTTTATTAAAAAGAATCATCTTTAATATTTTTTAAAAAGTTCTATTTACCTAAAATAAAAGATAAGTTTTTAATTGATAGATTTATAGATCTCTTTTTCCTTGTTTTCACAATATACAAAAACCAACTACAACAAAAAATAATCTCTTCAAAAATATTCTTTTTGTCTTCTTCACAAACATATACATCTTCAAATCCTACAAATCAAACAACATTCAAAACAAATTGAAGTTTACAACTCAACAACATTCAAAACAAGTATGCGGTCACCACCACCACGAACGCACCACCAAGAAACCACCACCACCAACCACTCATTACAGTCACCAGGAAACCACCACCACTAGATCGGACCATTTGGGTAATATCCGTGGTTTCTTGATGTCATGGTTTAAACTAAAGAAAATTTTTAATTGTCTTGTCAAATTTTCTTGTTGAGTTTACTTTTGTATGAACCTCACGATGCATTTTTGTAGTTAACCTTGCCACCAACATTGAGTCACATAGATATGAACATAAAAGTAAACCATATCTTTTATTGTTTTCGTATAGTGGTTCTGTTGATAGACATTTTGGTGGGTTGTGGGTTTTTATTACAAAAAGACAAGGAATACATGTGGGTGTGACTCTGGAGATTGGTGAAGATGATTTATGTGTCGCTTATTAAATGTTTTAGGGGAAAATTATAAAAATGTATTTTTAGGTTCTTTTCTCAATAAGATACGTGAAAAATGACAAAAATACCCTACTATTTAATGGTCAAACGAGTCAAACTAGCGGAGTTAACAAAATGGACAAAAAATGGAGAAAAAGTTTTTCTTTTTTTGTCTAAATCAAAACTATCTGAATTTTTGGATCAAAAGTGAAAGCGATACCAAACCTCGAGGACTAAAAATACACTTAACTCAAAAGAATAACATGACCCCTTATTGAATGCATATAGTAAAAAAAATTCGGATATCATTACTTGAACTAATGAACATAAATAACATGAGTTATTTGTATATGTAAATCCTCATGTCGTTATTTGCATGCACAATACCTTGGGCTTTCATTTTATATTTATAATCATGTGCTTATATATCTGTTGTATTCTTGAAATAGTATATATGTTATATCTATCATAAGTCTAGAGGGTATAAAGTGTGAGAGGTATTTGTTTTTTTGAAGTTATTAAAAAAGAAAATTATAAGGTTATACTTAACTTCAAGGTTGCAAAAATCGTGAATCGTTAGCCGGTCGGTCGACCACCTTGTAACTTGTAATTGTTCTAGGCGTGATTAATCGCTGATTAATCGGATCCGCATGTTTAGCTAATTTTGAGTATTCTCGGCAAGATTTGGATATTTTTAATGAGTTTTAGGTATCTTCGACAATATTATTCTTAAAATTCATCTTACCATACATATAAATAGTTGCTATAAGTGATAATACAGTGAGTTTATGGTATTTTCAGAAAGATTTGCATGTTTCTAGCAAGTTTGACCTCCGTTGACCTTCGTTGACCACAGTTGACTGTCGTTAGTCGTTTTTACATTAATCGGCAAGGTTGATGGCCTTGTAACTGTTAAGCGGCAATTAATGAACCTTGTAGGCCTTATTTTGCAACATTGCTTAACTTCATATCATTTATTTAATATTAGCAACTAAAATTTTATTAATTACTTTTTTTTAGTTTTTTTTTATTTTACAACACCTATATATTTTCATGCTTTTTTTCTCAAATTACTTCACCAAACTTTTTATTTTTGACTCAATTGGATTCAGTTTTAACTTTTTATTAACTAATCATATCACCTAATTTTGCGTATTTGTCAAAATTAAACGACCTGATTGGTTCAACTTTTTTTTTGTAAGATTATTTTTCTTTGAAAACTCTTATATTATGTTGATTTTTTTATCTTATGAGTATAGCTTATAGACTTAGGCTAAACATAATGACTTCTATATAGCCTTAGTAGAAACTTTGAGATGATACCAAAGAGTATGGAGAATCTACTCTTTGATGTTATGAAGATTATTTGTATGATATAATATGAAACTAAGAAAAGAATATAAACCAAACACTTCAAATTATTGATAATCATACGAATACTCTAATGCAGAGTATTAGGATTACAACCTTGAAGTTAAGTTATAGAGAAGAGAGATATCTAAACTTAACTCTAGGACCTCCTTTTATAATGTAAGGAGTCCTTTATAAAATAAAGATCTGAATGAATAATTTAAACTTTAGAAGATATACACACAATATCTTCTATACATATCTTACATGTCTTTTGTCTTTATCCTCCAAGTAGTATTAATACCTCTAACAACATTAACCAACTTGTCCATATTTTGTCAAGACATTTACCAACATTAAACTATAACCATCACCATTAATAAAATTAATACTGGTACATAAAATATAACTAGCATTAATTTTATTCCTAACATATTATATAAAGGATAAACTGTGATTTTTGTCCATGTACTATGCCAAAATTACGAGAAACCCCTTAAGACGAAAAGTCATGCAAAAACACCCATGAAGTTAGAATTTTGTTTTGAAAAATACAATGAGATGTTACATCTAACATTTTTGTCGTTATCTCTCTCGCGTGCCCGTAATGTGAGGGAATTTTCGTCCTTTCCCCTGCTACCCTTAGCAACTAAACATCCCACCTTCCCATTGTGTAAAAAAACCCTTGAGACCATAAGGAATTACCAATTCAGATGCTATAGTAGTCATTTCCGTCCAGTTGGACGCTGCTATTAAGAAGACATGGTATTTTTTACATACAATGCAGTTTGTTTATTTAAATTTCATGATGATTAAGAAAAAAATATAATATTTTAGCCAGTCATCTTCATTGGTATTTTTCTGTTATTGGTTACAAACACCGCATAACAATGAGGATCATACTTCTTGACCAAGTCTGATAAATCTGCTACCATAGAATATCCCATCTTTGACAGGTTTTCTACAACTTGCTCGTCTATGATACTTAACATTTTTTTTTCAAAACAAGACAAAAAGGAAAAGTCAAAACTTTCAAGATGTTCTAGATAAATGATCACATATAGTAATAGGTAATTATGACATAAACTGGATAATTCTAAATACCTATCTTCGGGTAAATTGTGTAGTGATTTATTTTTTGCATGGATGGGTTGTTCTATAGTAGAGGTGAAATTTCATGGTAGTTTTGATTAAATTTGTGAAAATTTGAAACTGCACATATGTGCCCATGTCTCTGCACTTCTATCAGTTTGTTCGTAAGATTTGTAGGTTATATAGAAAACTCATATATACATTTCTCTGCACTTTTATTGATACATGTGATATATCTTGACAACCCTTGTTGGTATATAACTTCAAATTGTTTAGTGTCCAAAATATCATAATTCTAAAATATTAATCAATTAATGAAAAAGTTATGTTAAATTGTGACACGTAGTATTGGTCATGTCCCCTTAAGTTATTCTTTCGACATCTTTTGCGAACCACAATAACGACTATTAACTATGAAATTTACTCAAAGAACAGCGTTAAGTACTAGATAACTAAGCATAAGTTTGGAATTAAAAGCCAAATCATATTTTTGATAGAACCTCAAATAATGACTAACTGTGAATCTTTCAGTAATTGGTCCATTTATATTTCAATCTTTATACTACATGTTTTTAACTTTTTTGACCTTACTACCAATCATATATTTAACAGAACCTCAAAGATCAGTAACATGATTTGTAGTAGCAGCAATTGTAATGTCCTTTCTAACACGTTTGAATCATTCTTGTTGCTCAACTTTTTCTTCTGTCATAAACACCTTTTATTCCTCGTATTATCAGACTTTACCACTTCATCTTCATCGTCTTTAACCCTTTTCATTTTAGTGGACAATTCACTTAAAGTTTCTAAATCAGCACCGCCATTTGGGTTTCCATTGCTGCTAAAAGTGTTGGTAGGAATTGGTGGTTTGTTATCATCATCTTTATTCTGAGATTAATTTTGGATTTCTTGGATTTCTCCCTCCGCATCATGAACATGACTAGTAGTATCAATTTTTCTAATAGCAGATTCGGTTTTAACACGTTTTAATCCATCCTGATGCTCTTGTTCTTCTAATTATGTCACAATATGCCTTTTATTATCCCTAGATACGCCAAATCCCTTACCCAAATTACCAACTAAACCCGTGGCAGAATCATGTTCAACACCATTAATACTTTTTTCTTCACCATATTTAGTACTATCACCAACTTCTTCATCAATACCTATAACCCTTTTAGTTTCAGCCATTGAGCTATTACTAGAGCACGCGAACAGGTAGTTCCTTTTAGTCTCAAGGGGTTTTAAAAGGTGGGATGTTCAGTCGTTAAGGGGACGAGGGGAAAAGACGAAAATGCCTTCACGTATCGAGCACGCAAGGAAGATAAACGACCAAAATGTTAGATTTAACGTCTCAGGATTTTTTTCACAACAAAATGCGAAGTTTATGGCCATTTTTCACGACCTTTCGTCTCAAGAATTTTCTCTCAATTTTGGCATGGTATAGAGACAAAAATTGTATTTTACCCTTATATAAAATATGTACACCGGTTCTAGATATTTTGATGGTCTCTTTGAGCATTTTTATTTGGGAATTTCTAACATGTGCCCCCTGTGTACATGTTTAAGTTTATATAAAAATAAAGTTTGAGATTATTAAAATCAAATTTTTATTTATTTATGGTGAATTTTTTGTATTTTTAATGTGAATTAAATGTATTTTTGAATATAAAAGAAAAGTTCATGTTTAATAAATATGGCATAATATGTGATTGAGAGCACATATTAGAAAAACTCTTTCAATCAATGATATGTTAATAGTTGAACTTTACTCATTGTTTAAGCTTTTTTTGAACGGCTAGTTAGTTGTTAGTGATTCGAGCTCGTAGTGACATCCAATTGGGTATGCAAGCCTTGAACTTTTCGTCTTAGAAGATAAACCTCACTTCTGCTTTTATTTTATTCCGCCCTTGGAGATATTTGGTGAGGCTCGAACCTAAAACCTCTCCAAACATACCTCCCCAAAGATATCTTGGTGACCAACTGTGCTAACACAATTGATTACTCATTGTTTAAGTTTTTAGTCATTGAGAAAAGTTTTCTCCTTATATGTAGTAGAGATTGTTAGCATTTGTGTTACTCATATGCAACACATACAAGTTTTCTAGAACATTATATAATTTTTGTAAGTAATATGTGTCATCCGTCAAATATATTACGAACATTATATTTTATCCACAGTTATAAGAAGTATGCGTAGAATGATATAAAAGGTTTTATGTAATATGCATTACAAAAATATTAATGTGTTAGATATGTTTTAATAGATACACTATCTATAATCTAAATTTTAGAACAATATAGGATAAGATGTTTGAGCATTACAAAAGGTAAATCATATTATATTAAACTTTTTTATTGAAAAAGGTAAATCAAATCAGCAAGTTTCCTTTTTTTCAAAATAGGAGAGAAACATAAATACCAAATGAAAGTTTTTGATTAATCAATCTATCATTATAACAACACTAACAAAGATAAAGTCACAACTGTATAAAGATTCATCATCAATAGCATTTACACGTAGCAAGTTTGCAATCAACGAATGCATTCAAAAACCATAAATTTGCTTGAAAAGACAAATGCAAGATGTTCTATTTTTCCGTAGAAATTATTCGTTCAATAAGGGATCCAAAAGATATTGATCGTAAGTGAGAAGACTGGTTACGGAGAAAGAGGAAGCCATTACAGAAACAAAAAGGATAAAATTATAACATTTAGTATTTGGTGTATTTTATGGTTCCACGCGTCTTCTTGGTGTTATTACATTGGCTTAAAAAGTCATATTAATTTCAGGTTCACGTATGTCGATCTTACCAAGCTCAACAATTATGATGAATTAATTGCTGAATTCGATACGATTATTGAATTCAATGGAAAATTAAAAGCTCGTGCCAAGATTTCGCAAGCTATATACACTAATAACGAGAGTGATACATTGCTCAATCCAGATAATCCATTAAAGTAATTATATATTATCGAAAACTATCGGAAGTGTGAAGACAGGTGGCCTGGATGTTAATGGATGAGAAAAAACTCGCACCTACTCATAATGGGTGGGTAATTTTATTCCCCCGTGCGTAGGTCGTGGACTCGTTGGTGAAAAATTATACCCATCGGTGAATGACATGCGGTTGACTAATAATCCATACCCATCACAAGTGAACGCATTGAAAATACCTACGGGTGTACTACTAAAATACCTGTAAACGTATCCTAAACTTATTGTTTTAAAGTAGAATTTCATACTACTTAAATATTTACGAGGTTGTAGGTATATATATGCTATTCAAATCTTTAGAAACCATAGTAAACTAGTTATTTTTAGTTACAAAACTAAATGAGTGAATACAAAAGATCACACTTTCAAAAATGTATAAAAGATATAGTTCAAACATGGTTTTGGTGTAATGATTTTGAATTTGATTGTTTCACACATATATTTAAGTATTTCGTAAACTTGGTATTTGAGAAATTGATTAATGGCTTAATACCGAGTTTCATGGATAGTTTTCGTATCATGATTTTGTGATTTTGTTGTAATTCACGAACTCGCGGGTTTATCCACGGACAATGAGTACCACAGATATAAATATGAATATGGTTAAAAAGTGTACCAACTAATTGGTTATAAGTGAAATGGGCCTTTGGGTTGACCACATGTCCTTAATATCTATACTACATATCAAAAGAAAATGCTTATTATTAATAAAAATGTTGAAAAATCAACTTACAACATTATATGCATAATGTACAATTATATAAACATAATTATAAATAAAAATATAATTTAATACTTATATTAAAATTAATTAATAGTGCATAATAATTAATACACTTGAATAAAATAATTAATACTAATTAATATATAATTAATACATCTCATTATTTAAAAATACAATTATATATTCACAATGTACAACAACTAAAAACATATATCTAAAAAATCGTACATATATTGTCTACCTAAAATGATGGTGTACATAGTTTTTGAAAACCGAAACTGAAACTAGAGTCACAATCGGTTCGGATAGCCAATAAAATCCGTCAGAAGACAGACTGAAAAGAACCTATTGAAACCAATAAGAACGACCTCATTTCATAAATCTATACTACTTTTTTAATGACACATAAACATGTACTACTTATAAAACAAATTACACCCTTTCTCCACGATTTTAAATAATACAACCTTACAAGCTTTTAGTACAAACTTTTACAACATCAAAATTTCTTAAATTTATTTCTGATGAGCAATACACATCAAATGATAAAATAAATACAAATTAATATGCAACATTTATAAATGGTTATTGCTTTAAATTATAATTTTTTTACATACAATTATTTAAATTGTTCACTAATATAAGTTTATTATAAACTTCGTGTTTGATTTTGACCGAAAACATATATCGCCTACGTATATATATTAGCGCAAATTTAGTAATAATCATTTTGCTAATTAATTCGATTTGATCGTGCATATCAAAGTAGAAACATTCTAAGGTTATTAATGTATGAAACATGTAAATATAAAATAAACATAAAAAACTACGAAGATTTTCTGTATTTACACATTATATAATTAATATTGTGACTAATGTTATACAGATTAGCAAATACATTTCACTATCAATCATCACAATCTCGTGGTCGTATTTTTATATGCAATGGTTTATTATAGTTTAAAGTTATTCCAACTTAAATTTTTTATCATTATTCATATAATTATTATAGAAAAATATTTATAATCATAAACATTATGCTTGTATAATTTAGGTTCAGGATACCCCCACCCGCCACGTGCGGATGCCCTGTTATACTTTTTTTATTCAAAAACAAATAGAGGGTGTTTCTTGGTTTTTTGGGATGTTTCCTGGAAGTCTTGGGTTCAATACCTGCCAAGTGCCCTTTCAGACGAAGCGGAAAAGGAGTTTAACATAAATATGCGACGATTCGAATAAGACATTTTGCCGCTTGAATGTCATTGCATGATTCGACCCACTAACTACTAGCATTTTCCGTTCTAAAAAATATTAGTATAATTAATAATTATGCATGTAGTTTGACATATAAAATTTTATTATGTATTAATGTCAGTGTTTAAATAAGATTTTATATATTTTTTGTATGTTTAAGTATAGAAAGTTTAAAGTTTTTTTTTTTTGAACAATAGAAAGTTTAAAGTGTAAAGGTATTTATTTATTTTATAAATTAATTAAAAAATATTAAAAATTATAAGTTTTACTTAACTTTATCTATTTATTAAAAACTTAACTACAAAAGTTTACTTATTACCTCCTCGTTTTTAAGTTCTTCTTTTTCATAATTTAACACATATATTTTTATATCTTTTTCTTTCCATTAAGTTCGTCCACTTATTGTTTAAAAAGGGAATTGATAAAATTTTTTGCCAAATACAGAAACTTTTAAGTTGTTTTGAAAATATTAAAAGAATAAAAAGATAAGAGATAGATTTTTAATAAAAAAATATTATTTTTTAAATATGAAAGTCACGACTTAATTTTTTTTCCATATAAAAGATGTGTAATCACAGTTGTTTTTGAGACTACATTCCTACCTACTTCACTTGGTGTTAATGTGCTTCCATCAATTGTGATTTTCTTCTTGGATGATTATAGCAGGGTACCATCTTCCTTGCTGAGCATGAGTAGAATTTTTATTGTCGCATATAGATAACTTAATTTGGTATTTTAATTTTAATATTACAAAATGTTAATTACATGTGCGTCCTTTGAATTTTATTTGTGCATCGTTTCATCATTTGTGTGTGGATGGGTAGAGTTGATTTTTGAGAGCATGTAAGAACGATCAACTGTCAAGCCTGGTTTCGTTGATTTATAATTTTCTTTTTCAGTTTTTAAGTTTTTGGAAGAATCTAATGTATTTAAATTATATAAACATATTATTTATCTTTTTTTTTCTTTCTATTAAAAATCATTTAAAACAATTTTATATTTAAAAGTTTGAAAATTAAAACTTTTAAAATTGATTTTTGTGAAAAACATTTATTTTGTAATTGATTATTAATTTATTTTTGTAAATCTTTTATAACATACTATTAAAAAACATTTTTAACTTTTACTTTAAAATTGAAATTTCTTTTTATCAAATTATTGTTTTTCGTAAGCTAATTTCACTATATTTTCTGAAATTTTGTGCTTTTTCTTCGATATTCATTTTCATATAATTTAATTAATTTTTTATTTATTTTTTGAGAGTTAATTTTATTTTGATTTTTTTATAACTTCAATCTTTGAATACAAATTTAACGAAGAAGAGTATTAACATTTGTTGTCTCAAAAATGGTTATCGAGTATCCGCTGTCGCAATACGCGAGTACTATGCTAGTTTGATTACTTTTTTAAAAGGCTATTAAATGTGATCTTGTGGATGACATATTTATGTTCCAAAAGTATTAAAACTAGTATTTCTTATAATGCCTTTTTCTATTCGATGCATGCTTTTAAACATTGACTTTGTCCTCGTTACACAATTTGTTTTACATGCTATCAAAGATTGACGTGTTTTACACAAAAAAGAAGTTCAAAGGAGGTACATTATTTTTAATTTTGTATACTAGAATAAAAAAAACTAAATAAGTGATTAACTTTATGTATGTTCAAGGCTGAAAGATGGAATAGCCTTTGTGTCCGTACCATCTACACCTTCTGCAATCGAGGAGTTGTTTTCTGCCTTTGAGTTCAGAGCTTCAAGATTCATTCGTATAACTTCATCTTTGGTGTAGATATATAGTATATCTTACGAGACAAAAGTCTAATGTACTCGCTTTTTATAGAATAGATTAAATCAACCAATCACGAGTCAAAAGTTCTATTCTAAAAAAGAGTTTACAATTAACTTTTGTCTCTTAAAATATATATCTACACCAAAGAGGAAGTTGAACGAATGAATCTTGGAGCTCTGAACTCAAGGGCAGAAGACAACTCCTCGATTGCCGAAGGTGTAGATGGTGGTGATACAGAGGCTATTCCATCTTCCGCCCTTGAAGATACATATAGTTAATCATTTAATTTAGTTTTTTTATTCTAGTATACAAAATTAAAAATAATGTACCTCCATTGAACTTCTTTTTTGTATTTATTTGTGTAAAACAAGTCAATTTTTGATAGCATTATAACAGATTAGGTAACTGGAAGAAAATCAATGTCTAAAAGCATGCATCGAATAGAAAAAGCCATAATAAGAAAAACTAGTTTAAATAGTTTTTTTTTGGAACACAAATATGTCATTCACACGATCAAATTTTATAGGCTTTTAAAAATTTAATCAAACTAGTATGGTGCAATGTGACGACGAATACTCGATAACGATTTTGGAAACGACAAATGTTACTACTTTTTTCCGTTAAGTTTGTATTCAAAGATTAAAATTATAAAGAAAAATCAAATCAAAATAAAATAAACTCTCAAAAAATCAGAAAAACTAAAAATTAATTATAATATATCAAAATAGATATTGAATGAAAAAACACAAAATCTTAAAAAATAAGGTGAAATTAGATTATAAAAAAATAATCACATAAAAAGAAATTTCAATTTTAAAGACAAAGATGATTTTTAATAGGTTGTTACAAAAATAAATGCATGATCAATTACAAAATAAATGTTTATATAAAAGTCAATTTTAAAATTATTAGATTTTAGACTTCTTAAGTATAAAAATGTCTTAAATGCTTTATAATATATTAAATAAAATAAAATATGATATGATAAAATAAATAATATGTTTGTATACATTAGTTTCTTCCAAAAACATAAAAACACAAAAGGATTATAGTCAACAAAACCAGGCTTGAGAGTTAATCAGTTTTACAAGCTCTCACAAATCCACTATTTTTACCCATCGACACACAAACGACGCAAAAATAAAATTCACAGGAGAAACATTACGTAACATTTTGTAATATTAAATAATAATACCAGATTAAGTTATACCTATATGGCTAATACAAACTCTACGCATGCTCATGACGAAAGATGGAACCCTGCTACAATAATCCAAGAAAAAAAATGTAAATTGACGGAAACACATTGACACAAAGTGGAGTAAACAGAAGTCGAGACTCGAATTTTTTATATTTTAAAGTTGGGTACCAACTGAGCTAACTTGTATTAGATCAAATAGACTCATTTGGTTATTATATTCATCACTCTTGATGTTCATGTTTATAGGTTTTCTAAAACATGAACCGAAAGAAATGGATGAAAGAATATGGTGAAGTTGTAATGGGAAGGCAACGTATTTATAGGATGTTTGGAAGACGGGTGTTTGTTTTTTCGCTTTGTAGGTATATATGTATTTAGTCGGTATAGTAATAAAAGTACATCGTTATTATCTGTATAGTACTATATATTTTCTTGAAAAGTAACATTTAGTATATTGCTTACATTATCTATATTAGAGCATCTACTATGCTAAACTTTTTTTAAAGGTTTATACATTAATACATCATTAATTTTTAAATCTTTTGACATTATAAACTTACATTTATTATGGTAAAAACCTTTACAACTTTATAAAATACTTTATAAAATATTTTAAAGAGGTTCAAGAATTAGGACCTTTTCATTCCACATAGACATGAAATGAGTGTCCACTATGGTTGAAATGAAATATAAACATATTCATGATTATAAACCTCTTTATAAACACACCGTAGTGGATGCCATTACATACGAGTATAAATTATTTAATTATTTTAACAAGTGAGTTATTTTCGATATCATATTTTTTTTTACATGAGAGAACTCATCCTCGCCATATATCTCATTTTAAGTTGATGGATAAGATTAAATATATTTTTTAATCTATTTTTTATAATTTAAATTAAGTGTTAAACGAAAAAATGTATATTATCGCGATGAGCTTTTAATTATCTTTCTACCAATATGCACTATGATATACTTTTAAGAAAAAATATTTCGTTTTTTTTGTTGTTAAAATTTACGTAAAATAGCACATATGATAATAATATTTCATCATACTGTATATGATAACAATGTTAAATCATAAATTATTGTTAAATCATATATGATATTGGTTTATATCATATATGATAAGTTATATCATATATGATAACAGTGTTTCATCATATATGATATTAGTATTAAATCATAAATTATTATTCAATCATCCATGATATTGGTTTATATCATATATGATAAGTTATATCATATATGATACTAGTGTTACATAATATATGATATCAGTATTATATATGATAATTTCGACAATGAAAAAAAGTAAGAAAAAAGAAAAAAAAAATGTCGAAAGTGTATCATATAGCATATATAAATAAAGATAATTAAACGCTTTTCGTAATGGTATATTTTTTTTTCGTATTACGATTAACGGTTTAAGAGATATTAATGTTTGAAAAAAGATGGTGAAAATAAATTTCGTGTTTAATCTCATTTATTAGATTTAATTGAATATGAAAGGTGAGTATTTGTTCCTTTGTATCCAAATAAAGTTTAGTATCCAAATGAATGTAATTTTAAAATAAAATACTTAAAAGTTTTACTTAGATGTATTAATGATTGTGTATAATTAAACAAATATAATCAAAACTTGTCAATTAAGACATACAAATTATTTAATATATAAAACTTAAAAATGAAAATAAAGTTAATACTCCCTCAGTCCTATAATTATAGTTCATCGAAAAAAAAGCTACAGTTTAATAAAAGTATCATTTTTTTTATCTTTTTCTCTTTTAGTTTTAACACAATTTTACTTTTAAACAATTAATTTTCAATTTTTTTATTATTTGTAATAATTTTTTCAAGTGAGGATGATATGGTAAACTTAATTTACATTTTTTTATCTAACTTTTGAAGCGGAATATTAATTTGAATCGTCCCAAAATAGTAACCTAGACTATAATTTCGGGACGGGTGGAGTAGTAATTAAAGTATACAATTTGTAATAGTTTAATACAATCAATTATATAAAAATACAATATATATTAATAGGGTATCCACGTGTTACAGCAAAGGGTACCTTATAATTAAAGTTCAAACGCAAACAAAATAACAATGACGAGCCAATTAGCCCGAGAAAAAACAAAAGGCAAAAAGTTCAGTCCCTATTTTCCTTTTCGGATAACTTTTTTGGATAATGGAACCGGAGGCGACTACAGTTTTTGGTTGACTCTGTTGGTCCGATCCAACACCATTTGAACCATCAACTTACCATATAAATTGTTTAAAGATTTATGTGTTTTATTAGTTTATACTATATGTGTAATAATTTATATTTTTTTATTTTAAGGTGTTCTAAAAATAACTTTAATAGGTGGTTTCATTAGTTTGCACTCGTACCTTATGTTTTATAATGAACCAACTGAGCTAGCTTAGTTGGCCACCAAAGGTAACCTTGGGGAGGTAATCTTGGAGAGGTCTCAAGTTCGAGTCTCACTAAGGACCTTCAGGGGCCCGAATTAAATAGAAGCAAGCGTGGGGTTTATCCCCTAAAGGAGAAGGTTTGAGGCTTGCATACTGCCCAATTGGATGTCATTGTGGGCTCGAATCACTAACTACTAACTCGCCGTTCAAAAAAAACCTTATGTTTTATCATGTGTATTGCTTAAAATTTAAAAGACATTTAATGAATGAATGATTGTAATATAAGTTTATAGGTTGTATTACTTAAATTAAGTTTTGTGCATTTAACGATTATACATAAGTTTTAAAATTTGTATTACTTAATATTAAATAAGGAGAGAGATACAAATCTCTTTTATATGTAGTTTAAATATTTACACTGCACAACAATTAAAAGGATATATACCTATAAAATCATTTGAAAATGTGTCAACCAAGAACATGAATGGCTACTAATTCATCTAATAAATAAACGTTGCCCAAAAACGAATCAATTGAAACTTATAAAAATGAATGAACAAGGTATTATCAGGATAATTTTCCTTTTGTTATTTAATGATTAATCGCAGGGTACCTGCCATTGCATCACGTAAATACCCTTCTGGTGACTATTTTACTATCAATATGTGGTTGTAACCGAAGATATAGTTGTTGGGTGAGAATAGAGCGGGAACAAAATTGTTATTATTTTTATAAGACACAATAATATTTTGAGTTTAAAAGATTATGGACGATTACTTTACTAGAAGCCTCTTATAAGTTTTGTCAAGCCAAACAAAACTTATAATTTAAGTTGCTAATTTTATTCAAAAATAATACAATTTTCTCAAAAACTTGTATGCATTGCATAACGGAAAACACAATACTAACCATCTTTTTCTATATACAAGCTAGTATGCGTTTTTAATATATTATTGATTAGTTGTATGTAAATTATCAACTAATATAGGTTCTTCTAATCATAATATGAGCTATTGACCTTTAAATGAAGAAAATGTTTACCTTCTTTAAACCATATTTTTTTCCAATTGTCATGACCAAGCTATTTAACAACAGAGAAAACAAACCTTTTACCAATAAGTTAATTTTCATTTTATCATTTACCTCATTAATTGAAGCCAACAGTAAACATATATCAAAGTCAACACCATTAGACATATTAGCATCAAGTTTCCAAAGATTAACCTTGCTCAAAGAAATAGGACTAATTTTATCTGCATAAGATGATGAAAATTCTTTCCATCACTAGCGGGGCCAACAATCACACCCTCGACCTGAGTATGAACAGCGCGCATATAAGCATTCTAAACCTGAACAATGCATGAAACATCAACTAATGAAATGGTAGACATCTAAAATCTAAACCTAAACCAATCAGACCAATAGTGTTAATTATTTTCCTAACCGGTTGTTCGTGACACATATAATTCTTATCACCAAAAAGAGATGCATTTACCATCATAGTCCTTATTAGCCATACCCCAAAATTTCTCCAACAAGGATTCCACATCATCAATAACCATAACATAAGCATTACTAACAAAACCCTCTTCTCCTTTACCCCTTCACCATTTACTTTCCATTTCACAACCGAAACCCTTTCTCCATACCTAAACCATACAGACCCACACACACCAACCCAAGTAACAAAACCAAAAACCCAAGAGAGAATAAAGACCATAAATTTAGTTGTGAGCCTAAACAACAATATTGTAACATAAAATGAATCCTATGCAAAAATCGTTTTATGAAATTAGTGTAATGAATCATGTTAGATGGGTGATTATTTAAATATATAGCGATTTGTTTAGGCAATCAAAGGAAGAAACAAAAACACAACACTAGTACTTAGAATAATGAAACAAATGGTGATATGAAGATGGGATATGAAAAACACGAGTGTAAATCATACCTTTAATCCGATGGTAACATGACACAAGGAATAAGGATGCAAGATGCCTTGTTTATTTAGGGTTGTAAGGGTTTTAAAAATTGCCAACGAGAGAATTTTGTTTGGTTTTTTCCTTTCGGCTGAGATGTAAGATTTCCACGTTCGAATTCTATGCAAGATGTCGAGTCAATTTAGGGTTGTAATGGTTTTAGAAAAGAAAACACATAAGTTCTTTATCAAATTCAAAGATTACCCACTTATGTTATTAGATGGAAGTTTAGCAATTTATGCGCAATACATAAACTAGAAAAACTACTAAGGCCATAAATTCGATCAAAGATTCGTTGAATTTAAATAACATGAGAACTACATCACACGTAAGGAATCATCTATTGATTTAGATACGTCAACTGAAAAACCTATAATCCATTTTACTAATCAAAGTTTTTTGAGGTGTTAGGCTTATTGTGTCAAGAGACTCAAAACACGATAAGCATATCCAAACATGTCCTGATTAATTGTTTTTTAGCTTTTCGAATATTTAAAACTATAAAGAGCTTCTGAAAAGACGAAACAAGCTGGTTTTAGACTGCTAACTTATATACTTAATAGGGTACTTAACACATAATCAGTTTCTAGTGTTTGGTAAAATGCATATTCGTTTATTTTAAACTAAAATAAATACATAAAAATATATCTTTTAACGGGTAAAAGAATAAGCACATGAGAATAACAAATCTCAAAAGCTGATAAACCCTTTTATATTAGCATTTTTATTAGTTGTGTCAAAACATGATAGGTATATCTAAACACCCATGAATTCTATTGCAAAGAATTTAGCTTTCGTGATATTTAATTTAAGGTGCATAAACAAAATCAACAAATTACGCATTAAAATTCTTTCGTGATATTCAATTTAAGGTTCATAAACAAAATCAACAAATTACCCATTAAAGTTCACATCTTTTAATCATTGAGATATACGTAACATAAAACCTCAACAAAAACACAACATTTTAACAAAACCGTAATCGCTAAATCAGTTAGTCCCAATTGTTTTAACACGCACATTAAAATATAGAAAAAAAACTCACTTTTATGAAGAAAAAATAATCAAATTAATACAAGCTCGTTAAAATAAGATATATAGATGTACAAAAACTAGTAAGTAGGAGGTGATAGAGATAACTCACCTATTAAAATCAATAGGAAAGAAGATGCAACAATATTGCCACGATGCATTAAAGATTAGTATAATATTCTAGTAAGATTTGAAGGATATTGTAGAGTGTGTGAGAGATTTGTTTATATATATATACATATATATATATATATATATATATATATATATATATATATATATATATATATATATATATATATATATATATATATATATATATATATATATATATATATATATATATATATATATATATATATATATATATATATATATGTTAATAATCGATTCCTAAGAAGGCCTGTCAAGAGAAGGACGTGTTTTTTTTTCTAAATTTTACACGTTTACTTTCAACTCTTATCTTTTAATTTTCTCGATGTGTCTTAATTGATAACGGATTTAATTTTTTATGCCAAAATAGGATATAATTCTATTTTATGAAGACTTGTTTATGTGCATGATGTGTAGTATTACAGGAATAATGTTAACATGGATTATAATGCAATGACTCATGATAAATATTAATTGCCATTCTCTTTCAGTATAATTAAGGACACCCGAAACAAAGGTGTAAGATGTACTTCTAGACGCGATCTTCTTACACTAACACTTGCTTTTAGTTTTAAATATGGAAAAACATTTAGATTAGCTTTCTTTGATGGTTTAGGTTTTTTCTACCTTAAGTTTATACATCCCGGGTGCAATGACATTAACACGACTAGAGGATTTTTTCTAGACATTTGGTGCTTTGTGTAAAGTGACTAGTTTTGACACAACCTTTTTCTCAAGAGTGTTAGAATGCAAACGGATTTTTTCATTCACTAAAGTTTGTCAAAGTTAGTATTTACAAATTTCCCATTTTTAGGAAATCTTAATTGAGCTTTCAACTCATCAATAGCCATTATAAGATCTTTATTCTCAACACGAATATGATCATTAGCATCTGTATTTAAAGTATAATTATCCATAAGAGCATCTATTTCTTTCTAACTCTGTTCCTGTGCCGTTTTAATAAAATAAAAAAGATCACTATATTCCTTTTTAACTCTTACATTTGCGTCGATTAAATCTGGATTACGAGATTTCAACGACACACTTTAATTCTCAATATTTTTCACTTTTGATATCCAAGAGTAATCACGTGGTTTCCAAAAATTATTTTGTTGTTTCTCTTTAAGATTTTTGAATTTCACTGAAAAAGTCAATGCGTTTTTCACTTTCTTGGAAATCATGTTCAATAATCTTAATTTGTTTTAAAAGATTTTCTTGGACATCCTTGGCATCACTTTTAACTTTATCAATCCCGTCTATGCTACAACACAATCATTATCATGACTATTTAACAAAATACACATTTGAATTTATGAGCTGAGGTACCTTTGAAGATTCGATCATCTTGAGAATCAATTAAAAACTTGTTTTCCTTCATGGTTTCAACAAGTTCATCTTCAACTTAACCAAATACTTTTTCTATCGCCTTAACCTCCTTAACAAAAATCCCTTCAAACATTTCCAAAGCCATACATAATATATCATTTTTCGTTCGACCTCTGGTGACAAAAAAGATGAACATTGTTATGAACACCAAACGTTGAGTTTTTCTTTGTAAACTTTTCTAAATTATGATGTATGTCCATGAAATATTTGAAAGATTTACCAATTTTGAAATTAGTTTCCATTTCCGGTCTACGTAAATTATAAAATGACGACTGTTAGGGATTGTTATGGGCTAATACGAGCTTGAAAGTAAAATTAAGAAATAAATAATTCTTTTTGCAGAACAAAATCAATTAACGAGTAATGGTTCAATTTGATGTAATTAATTAGGGTCTTGCTTTGCTTATTTTAAATAGCAACTGGATCATTTGTTTTGCAACCATTTTTAATCGACTCTCTTCGGCATCCTCAAGAATCTCGTCCGTATCTCGAACAGATACATGAACATGAGATTCGTATATAGTCTTGCAAAATAAAACTTAGGCACAACTTTAATATCTTTCTTGTGAGTATAAGGATTTTTGTAACCTAAACTAGTTTAAAAGTCGGATCATAAAACGATTTTGGTTTTATTCTGAGAATATGAATTGCTTGAATTGAGTTTGGTGTGTAAACAAGATGAGACAACTCGCAAGTTAGTCAGGATAGACTCTTAAGATACTCAAAATCGACTCGATCTAAACAAGTTGAGCTCAATTTTGAGCTACTCGAGTATATATTCGAGTCGAGTTCGAACTCCAATATAATAGGCTTGAGAAGCTCACGAGCGTTATCAAGCTTTAATCAAAATTATTTTTTAACCTTTTATATAGATAAATCGAGTCAAGTCGAGCTTGATATGCCGAGTATTTATCGAGTTCGAGCATGACATGTGAGAATAATCGAGCCCGGGTCGAGTTTTGAGCTCGTGTTTTATATGACGACCCGAGCTCGAGCTAGAAATATAAAGCTCGGTCGTGTTGGAGCTCGATATTCGAGCTCAAATTTTAGTATTCGAATCGATATCGAGCTTGAAAGTACTCAACTCGACTCAGCTCGTTTACATTCCTAATTTGAGTTATGAGTTTTGACAAAAATGTTTTTATAATCATTAACTTTATTTTGTAACAAGAGAGTCTCATTGAGATGATCATCTTCTTGTTTTTTCAAAGAAAGTTTCGAAACTTGTTTTTTCTTAATCGGTTCCATTGACATGTTTTGATATTGCAAAAAATATGTGGCCAATTTTTCTTCTCAATTTCAAGTTTATCAAAGTCTTTTTTAAAATCATATGTTGACGATTAGTCTCAATCATTTGTAGACTAGTTTATTTAGCACATTTAAGTTCCAAATCCCTTACTCATCAAGCTCTTTAGTTAACAAAGCATTAGCTTTTTCAGCTACAAGAGTGGTCTTTTGTTGTTTCTCGGCTTCAGCACGAAATGTATGAACAAGATTTTTAAGTTTTGTAGCTTTCTTATCATACTCACCGAGATCATGAGCACAACTTTCATTATTAACTTCCTCAAGTGGGTAATCAAACATTACTTTGCTATAAACTTGATCATCTACTTTAGTGTTAATAATGTCCTTATGAACATGAATTCGTTGTTTATGATTATCATTTGCAAAGATATTTGTTAGAAAATCCATGGAAGTATTAGACACCTCACTTACAAAGACAGAGCCATAAAGTGGTGGAGTATCATATTATTTATATGTTGGTTAAATCCTTGCCATTAAAATCGTAGTCACATGAAGCTCAATTCCAGCTTCATCCTTTTGTGCTAAGAGCATCTACTCTTGGAAATACTTTGAATCTCAAATTTTGGCTTGGGACAATCTCTTGCATAATAACCAAACTCATTGCAAGTGTAGCATTGAATACTCAGAACTTTCCTAACATTTGTTTTGTTTGAAGAACCCTTCAAGTAGTATTAGTAGTAGTTCCCCTTGTTGAACAATCATGGTTCCAGAATTTCTCGTAGCATTACGTTGATTATTAGCAAAGCGTACTGATCCTTTTACATTAGTCTCATGAGTTTGAATATTAACCCGAAAATCTTGAATCACAACTTGATTACTTGTATTAGAAGCAATACCCAGACAATTATTTGTTAGTGTGGAATAATTACAAGTGATTGCTTGAGTAAAAAGTGCCATTTAACCAATTGATCAAGTGTTCCATGATTCATTGCATCTTCTTAATACTCATTATCGAAATCTGCTATAGATAGAGGATGTGTGACATTAGGGGTGAGTATGGTTCGGTTTGGTTCGGTTTTTGTATAAAACCGAAAACGAACCAACAAATTTCGATTTTTGATTTTTAGGGAACATTCGGTTTCGTTTTTGTGTCGGTTTGGTTTTTCAGTTTTCGATTTACTTTCGGTTTGGTTTTTTGGTTTTTCGGTTTCTATATGATTTATCGAGCTTTGCTTTTACTAGTCGATTTTGAATATAACATAAACCAACACGTTAAAAGCTTTAAATAAACAATAACAACAAGAAACACAACATTAACAATTAGGAAAAAATATCATATAAAATCCTAAAAAAATCCTAAAAAAATCATTTATGTGTATAAATCAACATAATAGCAAACGATAAAAACCTAATTAAAAAAACAATCGAGAAGAAAAATTATTATTTAGTCATGTTCAATAATCATATGAAACAATGATTAGTTATTAAACATGATAGAATTAATCTAGCGTAGCATATTCATCGTCCATTAGCTTTGACGTGAACTTATATATATATATTCTCATGTTTATAAAGATCGGTTCGGTTTATATCGGTTTTCTTTAATGCTAAAACTAAACCGAACCAAAAGCTTCGATTTTTCAAAATGCAAAAACCGAACCATTGGTTTTTCAATCGATTTCGGTTTTTTAGGTTTCGGTTCTTCGGTTTTTTCGGTTTAGGTTCGGCTTTTCGGTTTCTTGCACACCCCTATGTGACATAGTAAGGTACTAAGGTTGGGTATATCGTGAAGAGGAAGACGGTACATACCTGTTGTAACCAAAGCATTAGGATCATGTAATCGAGCAACACATTTAGCTCTTGAAGCAATCACATTTGGATCATTCTGAAGAAGCTAGTCGTACAATTTATCAAACTGAACCTCATTAAACCTACGTGTCGGGCGAACCATTGTAGTATAGGTTTTCCATTTAGGTTGCAATAAGTTCACGAACTTGGTGTTCACAACAATAGGCATAGGTCGAAGATTGTGACGGTCCATAACATTGATCAATTATGTGAATCATTCATAAATAGATTCAAGTGACTTTATTTAGCAACAAACTTATCAAACACGTTAATTAAGCGTGAATGTCTTTCTGTTTTGCCTAAATTTGTACCAAGACTTAAACGTCTCACACGTTTCCACATATCATGAGCTGTCTGACATGCATCCACTGAATTATAGAATTCTTTCTAAATACCAAATAATATATAATTCATAGCATCAATGTCTGCATCAAAGCCTTCCAAATCTTTCCGAGTAAGAGTATATGGAGTTTGAAGAACAGTTCTTGGCGGTTCAAAATCAGGAACCAGGATATGTCACATGACGCATTGACCTTCTTAAATAGACTCCCAAATCATTCTTCCACATGATTTCTCCCAGTCCCATTTATCGGGGTAACCCTTTACCTAATCCTTTCTTCTTGTCAATAAACCTCTTAAATCTGCTAGCCTAAGGTAGATAACTTATTTTATCTAACAATGTATGACGAATGTTCGAACCCAGATCAGTAACAACTTGATTGTTAGTTTCCATATTCTATATTAGGTGATAACACTACTTAGGATCTTTATAGTCGTTAACAGTTCTTGTGGATAACAATCGGTTAAAGTGAATTATGTAGTTACGTGAATGAGAATTACGAAATTTAAAAAGTTAAAAGGCCAAATTAAAAATTCTATAAGCCCACTATCAAACTCGGTAAAGCCCAATTGTCGAATTCTATAAGCACACTATCAAATTCTATAAGCCCACTTTTCAAATTCGCTAAGCCTATTTGTCAAATTCTATAGGTCCACTATCAAATTCTATAAGACGCAGCAACCCAAATTCGATAACCATCACAAACTCGATAAGGCCACTTTTACAAATTCCATAAGCTTAAATACACTTTCGTTAAAGCCCAATATACCAAATTCGATAGATCTTGTTTAAACAATAAATTCGACAATTTCAAAGATTCAAATTTGACAGATTCCTTTTAAGTAATAAACTCGACAAGTTTTAAATATGGAATTCGAGAGAATTAGTTACAACAACAAATTCGACAACATGCATAAAAATTCGACAAACTCGATAACTTTGAATTTCAAACACGACAAATGCTTTTAAACTATAAATTTGTCAAATTCAAAATAACAAACACTACAAATTCAGTTAGAAAGTAATTTCGACAACTTTGAAAATTCAAATACTACAAAAAAGTTAAACATAAAATAATCTAGCGAGTTTGATCCAAAGTGTATCTCAATTAGGTTTACAACACTTATATTCAATCTTTTATGAATTTACGTAATAAATTCACTAAAAAATACTAACTCTAAATGTTTATAAAAAAATTCAACATACATATGATATCAAAACTCAAATTCGATAGATGACAAAATTTTAAAACATATACACACCAAATTCGACACAAAAAATAAACAAAATATGACGTTGAATTTAACACACTGACACACGAACACTCTTATAACTCTAGAGCCTATGATACTACTGGTTGTGGTCACATATTAGGTAGTATAATGACACATGATGGAAGATTAAGCTTATATGTGTTTATAGACTTTGAGAGAGAGAGATAGATAGAGAAAGGGTTTTTCCTAATTTTCTATTCTCAATATAAAACTGTAAAATGAACAACCAACCTTCCTTTCACTACTTGGAAGGCTATTTATTCGAGATCAATGAAACTTCTAATATCTCACTTCTTTATTCATTTTTTACTTGATGAAATTCTTAAATGAGTCTCAAACTTATAACACGTTTGAGCCTCACTTATTACAAACTAAGTCATAGCTAAAGTAAACAAATTAATATAATAAATACATAAAATACTATTATATAATCAAAAAAATTTCATGTCCAACAGTTTCCTTCCTAATTATTTATTTCCTTTCACATCTTGTTTATTAAATGTGCAATGTTTTCGTTTGTATTAGTTATAAGTCATACGCGAATAACCAAATCTAGAATAGTGGTATGGAGACATTTACTAGACTTACTCGTTGACATATGAACCTACAATCATCTATGTGACAAATCATAAATCTAGCATATTGGTATGAATACATTTACTAGACCAATTTCATCAACACATGCATTAACAAACACTAAAAATGTACTGCTTACTCGGTTCACAAATTAATGTTATGGTCATGGCTAAGCCCAAATACGACCAGATAACATATATTCCATGGTCAAAGCAACATCTTTACACTCACGTTTCCCTAGATACATTAACAATTAAGATACGAAGATCTAATATGGTTTTCTAAAGTCTAACGTGTACATAAAAAATCAAGAAGAAATAAAGAATTAAGAATTACATGATAGGTTTCATGCAATCATAGAAAAATAGTAAATGATTTAGCTACGTATAGCAAATGAAAAGAAGATATAATACTCAAAGAAATGATAGACGAAAAATGAATAAAATTTTATTCTTCAATTGATATGGGTGATATAATGGTGTTACTAGGGTTTAAAAACCCATAAAACAACTTACAAGACATGCTCCAAAGTATCTCTAAAACTCTACACTGTTTGGTGGTTTATAAGCGTTTCCATATCTAGAGTTTGTGCCGTAATAATGTTAGGTTATAGGTCATGACATAGTCGCCCCAACAAATTATATTAAGGTTTTCTTGAGTCGTCAATGTGTGACAGTGTCAAGGGGTGGTTGTGACGCCGTCATGAGGAGTCTTTTGACGTCGTCAAGTTATAGGCGTGATGCTGTTGATGACCCATGTTAACACAACCTTGGATTCGTTGAGAATAACATGCATTATTGTTCTTTTTTCAATGCTTCATCCAAATGTACAAAATTGCTCTAAATCACCTCCAAAACATCTTAAAATGATGAAAGTGTCTCCAAGTTAGTAAAATGAAAAAATGAAAGGATTAAGGCACATTTAGGCAAATACGAGGTAGAATGACCGCTAAAACATGTATAAAATGACACCTCATAACTAATGCGTTCCCCCAAAGCAGCAAGAGCATTTTTAAAGGTAGATTCTTTATGTAACATAGGAGTGTAAAGCTCCCAGGATCCCCTTCCTTTTCTGGAAGTATCTTTTGAATAACGGAAGAACATTCTCCGCTCAGGGTAAAGGAAGAAGCCGCATTTTAAAGATTTTTTATTCAAAGTGAGATCTATTAAGACTTTGGATCCCTTTGGCATGTGACTAGCGCGTCTCGGAATAGAAGGTTAACGTGAATTTAATTAAAGATCGAGTTAAGTCTTTCATGCTCCTTAAGTATTTTATTTTTTCCATGATACCTAAAATCTATATAAAACTAAAAACAACAATTAGCTTTCCAGAAACGGCGCCAAAAACATGATACATATTTTTTATTAAAACACGCCAGGTGTTAGATTTATAAAACCTGATCTACCTATCACGCACTAATGAGCAATGAAACCGTTCAATAGTGGTACAGTTGGTAAATTCGGGGTCGTCCCAAGAGCTAGAATATTTGAATTTAATTTGAAAAGGTTATTTCACATTAAAAGAAATATTTAATAAGAAACTTTTAAAACAATAATGAAAATTACTGAAATGTAAATTACAAAAAAGATCAATATTAAAAAATGTACTAGCCTAACTACTCTATTGTTATCTAGTTGTAATTATGTTTCCAGTGCAATGTCTCGATATTAATCGTTAGTGGTCAAAATACCGACAAGTCTGTTTTTGATCTCGTTCCTTGCGTTATGTATTCTAAATCCCAGCTATCTTCCTCGCGACTAGTCAAGTATAAAGTCAAAAGTCATTTAATCACAACTACCCATATGACCTAATTATTTGAACTTTACCACTAGGTTTCTTGCACTTTTAATTATTGATTTTTTCAAAAGAAGTGATCCTAATGACCCTTACATGAGAACAGTTGCCAACATGCCCTTAGTAAATCCCTTCTCGAAGTTTCAACGGTTAGTTCCTATACACCAATCATACATGCTAAAGGAAATGTTTAATAAACCTAACACTGCCAAACTATAAGGATTGCATAACAGGCATAATGATATCTTAAACAAATAATAACATCGAATAAGACACTATCACAAATCAATAACAATATCATAACTAGGCCAACACCTAAGTGATTAGTCACTCATAGAAAAAATACAACAAGATAAAATGAAGACAATGGTCTTATTTACTTGAGAAATCTTACAAAGTTTATGGACTAAAATGATTAATACAAATAAAGCTGAATATGAAATCTCCCTTAATGGTGTAACCTTAGTCAAAATCGGACCCTTAATACCCTCCAAAATCGATAATAAACCTGTTGTGATGTTGTGAGAAAAGATGTGTTTTGGATTTGAGAGAATAAGGCTTCTATTTATAGGTTTCGAACCATCTACAACATAGACTATGTAGGTCTACATTTTAGACACACATAATCTTCTTTATTTTCTTGAAACGTACTTCCTACGACGTAGAGGGGACAAACACTTATCTCACATGCCTTCATTTATTGCACTTTCCATTTGACGTCTAAGAGATTTACAACTTAAAGGAGACAATTCCTTACACTATAAACATAATCTTTATAAACCTTCTTCGAATAGCCTTGTCTTGTTTCTTTGTGTATAATGATAAAATTTATACTCGGGAGATATGGGTTTATGTTGTAAAGCCTTAATATTGGGAATAAAATGTAGCCAGTCCACTTGAGCGACAAGAGGAAAACAAACGTTGATAGGAAGAAAAGAAACGCTGACAGATCAAGCGTTGACAAGAAAAAGTCAAGCTTTGATAGATTGAAGACAAGCACTGATAGGAAGATATGGTCTACGCGTATTTTGTTTCTAGTTTGTTTCTAGTAAAGATAAGTTCAACATTGTATTTTCTATAATTATCTTTACCTAGAATAGTTGATACGTAGACTCTTGTACAAGGCTTCTTATGTGTATAAAAGAAGACCTTTAGGTTATGTTTCATAATAAGTTTTCATACGTTAAACACTTCCATTATAAGCAAGTTTGTTATTATCAATCAAGTGAAAGTTTGTTTTACATCTTTGTGTGTTCTTGTTTAAGTGTTAATTCCGCATAACACTTAGATTACTTTATACATAAACAAAGTTTATCTACGTGTATAACTTGATCTAATCTCGTATACACAAGCTTAATCGATCTAAGTTTGGGATCAACACTTAAAAAACATTTTTTTGTCTAATTCCACCACTTTTTGTTACTTGCTCGTTTTTACCTACAAAATAAAAAATAGAGGTTTTCTTGCAATATTGGCTGCTATTAGTACCAAAATTGAGTCGAATTTAAAAATATTTCTATAAAAAACATTGAAATATTTGATGTCATCAAATTTCCCCATCCCCCACTTGAGTTCTACTTGTCCTCAAGTAGACTTGTTAAAATTAGTTTTCAAAGAGATATTTCATGTAAATCTAGAAAATATGAAGTTAAAAACATTCTTGTGTATTTAGATACCTAAGACGAACACCTCATTAGTTGTGGATTATAATCACTCAACTTTCGTCCTAGTCTAATTGTTACATTTGGGGGTATTCGCTCAATTGATTAGACATAACAAAGTATCCAATCATAGGCTTAGAATGTACACAAATCTACGCACACTTAGGTATGTGAGATGGCAACGGGTTTACTCACACATATTTATAAAGGTTAAGTAGTCATTAGCGATACAAGTTCTAGAAAGGCGCCTAACCTTATATGCTATAACTATATACATGAAAGAGACACACGAACTTGTACATTTCCTAACTTGATAAATATAAAGGTAAGACTACCCTATAGAATATATTTCCTAAAGATGCACCTAAAAATGGTTGTAAAAATAAAAGATACGAAATAGATAGTCAAAGTATAAACCATGTAATCATCAGTCACCATAATTCCTCCATGATTTTAAGTCTCAAAGTGTGAGAACTCGATCGTCAGTGACAATGGGCTTATAACAACACCCAATTTTTTTTACAATAAGTTGGTTTATAATACGTACCAACTAGTGATTCATGCTACAATTATAAACAATACATTTTTTCAACTTAATTTATGTAGCATGATCATTGATACAAATATATACAACCCCCACTTGGAATAAACAGTGATAATACTTGGGGATCTTCATAGATCAGAAGGACATATCAGTAAGTATTATTCATGAAGCAATCTTCAAAAACTATAGATGTCAAGTAATCCAATAACTCATTTGCACAAATTCGACTACAAGGGTAGGCTACGTGTAAAGTTGTAAGGAAATAACACAATGTTTATGCTAAAGGATTTCTTTCTACACGATATACTAGTGACGTGCACTTTAAATGTGTGTGATCGGTTTTGAACACGAGAGGTCGACATGTGAGTGTAACAAGTCGATAAACACACACACACACACACACACACACACACACACACTCACACACACATACACACAATGAAAGACGATTTGGTTGTAACCCTAAAGTGGTTCCCATCCCTATCACCCAACTGGCCTCGAAATGATGATACAAGCCAAGTTATACCGTCTACAATACTACTGGCACGCTCATATTTTGGTGGATTATGTATAATGAGAAAATAAATATGATAACCTCACAAATAAAATAAGGGTTTAATTTTATGCATGGCATAAATCTTTCTAGTTTATCAAGAAAAACATGTCAAAATTTTAAGAATGGCATAAAATTCTCAAAAAAGCTAGAAAATCGAAAACAAGTATTGCTCAAGTGGTAATTCTACTCTCACCTTCACTTGGTTCGTAACAATGTACATGTTGTACATAAAAGAAATAATAATAAAATGGTAATGAGTAGAATTACCAGAAAAAAACTTCCCTGAGCATTGCTCCATGAGTGATAAGAAATTTGAGTCCCGAAATTTGAGTCCCAAAATAGACTCCTTCATTGAATCTTGAAAGCAATCTCATCCCTAGAATTTCCCTTTAAATTCATTCGGATAACCTGTAGAACAAAGAAAACACACAAACAAACCTAACACTTAATTCACTTTCGTAGGAATCAAGGTTGCAATTAGGATATGCAACAAGCCATTAAACCACTAAGTGTCCAAAGTGGATGAGTTTTGTATCATGAGGGCTTACACGGAACATACCTGTAACATCCCACCTACTCAGACTACAATATTATCTGCTTTTCCCGTAGGCTCACGGCTTTGCTTTGTGGCCCTCTTGTAAGTACTTCCCGGCTGGTCACCTAACCTAGTACTACTCTGACATGAGCACGCTTAACTGCCAGTTCCAAAGAACCCCACTTGCAGTAGACCACAAAACGCGTTGTGTCATGAGAAGGAGACTGTTATCTTATGAACTGTGGATCTCTCCTAACCACAACCGATGTGGGATTTGCCTAGGGTGTCACAATACCTACAAAGTTCATTTAAACTAATTCATGGTTTTATGTAAATCTTTTAAAATAACAACAAAATTATTTTCTGCTGCAGGTATCGACGGCGTAGACATGAATATGTGTACGTCTTAGATAAGTAAAAAAACACGAGTTCAACAAAATTGCAAAACCTACCTTGTAGACTAAAATCCTTCTACGTCGTAAGTATGTATGCATCAACTACTGTTTTTTACAAATTACAAGCATAAGGCGATGATAACCATCCTTCTCCGTGTTCCAAATTCCTACAAACAAAGTTAGAAAAACATAAACATAAAACCTACATAAAACAATATTTATTAGAAAGACGTATTGTCTCCTAACAAAAACTTTTGTTTATTAATGAGTCATTAAGTTTTACTCATGTCATGATTATTCCCCACCTGCGGCGAAAAAACTTGATGGCGGGTATCAGAACACCTTCAATAGGTTTTGCAACTCTTTAGGCAGTGCACCTAATCGTAGTAGCATAATATAGGCAAGGCTCGGGGGTCTTTTCATATTCCATGGGAACATTGTGGGAGGTTTGTGCGAACCTACAAAGATCTAGAGGCGACACATAAGATTATTTTTGTATTTTTATGTTTTATGAATGTAGGTAAACATCTCGGGTATAAGAGGGGGGTTTGACTAACAAAAAAAAATACTAATTAACTAAGCTACTTGGTGAGAATCTAAATGCTTAAAAACATGTGTCCATCTAATCATGCATTACTCCTTACAATGTTCATCCTAATTATTTTTTACATGTCACATCTTGTTGATTAAATATGTAAGTGTTTAAATTTCTATTAATTACAAGTCATATGAGAACAACTAAATCTAGCATAGTGGTATGAAGATGTTTACTATAACTTATCGTTGACATGCACCTACCATCATCGGTGTGACAAATCATAAATCGCGCATAGTGGTATGAAGACATTTATAGACCTATTCATTAACACAAGCATTAACAAACACTTAAATAAATCTGAATAATTGTTCCATAAATCCATACTACGATCGAGGCTAAGCCCACATACGACAAAATATAATATATTTCATGGTCGATGCATTATCTATACACCCATGTTTTCCTATACATATCGACAACTAAAAATATGAAGATATAATCTGGTTCTAGAGCCTACCAAACAAGAAGAAATAAACAATCAAGAATCACGTTATAGGTTTCATGCAATCATAGACAAACACTAACTGATTTAATCGAACATGCCAATGAATAAAAGATAAAAGACATAATCATGCAACACATAGACACATTGAATGAGAAATGAATTAAACCTTGTTCTACAATTGATATGTGTGATAAATTGGTGTTCCTATGGGGTTAGGAACCCTAAAAGCGACTTACAAAAACTGCTCCGAGTAATCCCTCATTTCTACACGGTTTGGGAGTTTACAAGGGTTTATATATTGAGAGAATGGGCATGAGACGACACCAGGTTATAGTCGTAACGCCCTTGCGTCGACAAATTAGACTAGATTTTCTTCAGCCGTCAATGTGGGATGGTGTAAAGTGTTGGTTGCGACGCCGTCATAAGAGGTCTTCCGATGGCGTCAAGCTTTGGACGCGACACCATCGATGGCTTTTATGAACACAACTGTGGCATCGTTGAAAAAGCGTGCATTCTTGCCTCGAATTCGTCAATGCTTCTTCCAAATATCTAGAAATGCTTCAAAATATTTCCTAATCAGCTTCAAAAGTTAATGCTTCTAAATTGCTAAAATAATAAAAAGAAAGAATTTAGAGCCTTTTAAGGCACATTTAGAAAAAATATGAGGGAGGTGAAATGACCCCTAAAATACGTATAATGACATGTCATCAAGAACATTTTTATTGAATTTTGTTGCACGAAGGATGTAACTTTGTTTATTTAGCATGGTAATGTTTAAATTTAACTACTGATATCATGTTCAAGATATTATCTGTTAGTAGCACATAATGACATCAAATACGTTATATGTAGAAATGTGTTTATTTATTTTAGCTTATAGTAACGTGTTAGTTTATATCTTCACTTCGATATTCTAATCCCGTTAATAATAATTTAAGTCAACTTTTAAACTCACGCGCAAGTTTAACTAATAAAGAGGAATAACGTGAGTAGTTACTGACTACAGATAGTTAAATCATTTTTTTCTAGATTTCATTATTAATCTTATAAAGAGGAATAACATAATTTGTTTATATATTATTAATCATGTGTACTCATTTACATGTCATAGTAATTTCGTGTATTTGTTTGCATGTTATAATAACTCCTGCTTTTTTATACTTGCAATTTAGTGAAAATATATTAATTTAATATATATTGATAATAGTACCTGTAACAACAACAACGTATTATTGTATTTTTATTAAGTATATAACAATTATTTAAATATAGCAACTAAATTTTATAATTACCCTCTATTTTAAAGTTGCTTTTTATGTTTGAGCTTAAGATATATTTATATTTTTTTATTAAAGATTTCTCAAATGAACAAAAGGTTGCTGCATTTTAGTTAGCATTTAATCATTTTATGACATTTTCAATACATGAACAGATTTCATGTTTATTGTAAAGTTAGGAAAAATGATGTAGTTATGTTTTTTAATTTATAATTTACAACTCCCAACTTTTTTGGATTTGCCTATCATATCACCTAACTCATGTATTCATATTTTCTCCTAAACCAAAATACTAAATTTTATAAAGGTTGACAGCTTTTAAGGTTGTTCTTAAGTGAAATACTTTTATCATAAAGTCATCTTTGAATCATTATAATTGTATGTAAATTTTGAAAAATATGGATACAAGTCCTAAAAATTCGAATGCATAACAAACAATTGATTCTCATTAGATGATTTCATTTCTTACATGAATTTGTAATAAAAAAAGACTTGAATTAATTAAAAGCACGACATCAATAACTTTCGCATTCTATAAAACCTTAAAATGGGATTTTTTGTTGCTTTTACACTTTTGTTTTAATTGAGATTTTTATAATGTAAATGAAAAAAAGTTTGTCGCCTTTTAATTCTTTTATGACATCTACAATTTACGAACATATTTTACGTTTATTTTAAGTGGCGAAAAATGGTATAATTATGATTTTTCCATTTGTATTTTACAATTAACAATCTGTTTGCTTGTCTATCAAATCACTAACTCATGATACTCATATCTTTGTTTTTTCCTGCAACCAAAATAGTAAATTTTATAAATAGATATAAACTAGATGTAAAGTTTATGAAAATGTGAAGTAAATTGGTAAACTTAAATTAATTAAAAGCATATTATCACTGGTTTTAACATTCTATAAAACCCCAAAATGGGATTTTTGAGATAACTTTTTATATTCTTGCTTTAATAAAGATTTGTATACCACAAGTGAACAAAGATTGTTGCGTTTTAATCTGGTTTTAATCCTTTTATGACATATGCAACTCACAAACAATTTCCGTTACTAATTTAAAGTTGCGGAAGTAGTTATGCTTTTTTCACATGTATTTCACCACTAACAACTTTTTATGGAATTGTCGATCACATTAGTTAACTTATGTTGTTCATTTTTTTCCTAAAACTAAAAATAAAATTTTTTTATGGATGGACATAAATTAAATATAAATTTTAGGAAATTGTAAGTAAGTTGACAAACATAAATTAATTAAAAGTATATATCATCATTAACTAATTATGTATTCTATAAAATTTCTAGAACGCATTTATAAGTTGTTTTTCATATGAGATGGGATTTGCACACTTTTTTATTAGATTGATACATTTAAAAAGTAATGTGGCTTGACATAGTCATCTTTAGATTATGTTTATTCATGTTCATTTACAAAGGTATAAATGTCAACACATAATACTTTTAAATGTGTCAATCAATTAAAAAAAGTGTGCAAATCACTCTTTTTTTGTATTGTTACATCAATAAATATTTATACAACATAAATGAATAAACGTTTGTTGCCTTTTAATTAGCTTTTAATACTTTTATGACAACTGTAATTCAAATTCTACTTTTTTCATTTGTACTTTACTACTAACAACCTTTCTTGGACTTGTCTATCACATCACCTAACTCATGTGATTCATGTTTTTCTCGTATAACCAAAAATAGAAAATTTTGGACATAAATTTGACATAAAGTTTATGAAAATGTAAAGCAAGTGAGTAAGCTTGAATTATTTAAAGCATGTCATCATTAACTATTGCATTCTATAAAGTCCCTAAAACTTGTTTTTGGAGTTGCTTTTTATATTTGTTCTTTAATAGAGATTTATACGGCGCACAAATAAACAAATGTTTGTTTCCTTTTAATCAGCCTTTAATCTTTTTATGACATTTGCAAGTTACGAACATGTTCCATGTTTATTTTATAGCTGTGAAGAATGATGTAGTTATATTTTTTCCGCTTATATTTTAGCACTAACTACCTTTTTAGAACTTGTCTATCACATCACAGAACATGCTATCCATGTTTTCCCCTAAATACACAAATATTAAATTTTATAAATGAATATTTATACTATATATTAAAAGAAAATATTTTTTATTTTTAGAAATATCACAAAATCAACTTACAACATTATATGCATAAAATAAAAATATATAAAAATAATTAGAAACTAACTCATACATAATTTAATACTAATTATTAAAACTAATTAATACATATTTAATACTCATTATTAAAACTAATTAATACATAATATTATAACTAATTAGTACATAATTTAATAATCATTTTAAAACTAATTAATACATAATAATTAATACACACTTAAAAATTATTAGTACACCAAATTACTGAGAAATACTATTATATATTCAAATTGTAAAACAATTAAAATAATATATATCTACAAGATTATGCATATTGTCTACCTAAAATGATGAGATTCAACTGGAAATTGAAAACCGGAGTAACAGTCGGTTCAACTAGCTAATAAAATCGTCAGAAGACGAACCAGAGATGACCCACCAAAATTGATAAAAATGGAAACGTTAAATTATATTGTACTACTTTTTTGAACAACACACAAATATGTACTATTTATAAAAGAGATTGCACTCTCTTTCTCAGAAAATTTAAGTAGTACAATGTTACAAGATTTTGGTATAAACCTTTGCTACACAAAAAATTCATAAATTTTTTCTATATTAACTGATGAGCAATACACATTAAATGATAAAATTAATACAAATTGATATGCAACATCTACAAATGATTATTGTTATAAATTCTAATTTTTTAGATACAATTATTTAAATTGTTTGCTAATCTAAGTTTAATATCAAATTTTTGTGTTTGATTTTGAACCACTCTTTTATAAAATTTACATTTTCGAATATGTATTTACTATTTAGTACAAATTTAGTGAAATGCTGATCATTTTGATAATTAATTCGATTAAATCGTACACATCACAATATAAAATTTTTAAGGTCATTACGAGTATGAAAACGTGTAAAGAAATAAACTAAGAAGATTTTCTATATTTATATGTTATATAATGCAATGTTATATAGATTTGCAAATACTTTCACCATTAATTATAATAATAATATGAAATGGTTTATTATTGCTCAAAGTTATTTCAACTTAAAGCTATCACAATTATCAATAACTATAAATATAAAACATTGCACTTGCATATTTTAGTTTCAGGGTACTAAAATCCGCAACGCACGGATACCCTGCTAGTAAGTTAGTTATAAAGTTTAAGAAACCTTAGAGTAAATTGTTAAAGTTGAACTAAATCATTAACATTTGCATTCTATAAAGTCCTAAAAATGGGTTTTTTGAGTTGCTTTTTATATTTTTGCACATATAAAGATTTACTGGAAAGGTATCCGTGTGTTGCGGCTACGGGTAATCTGAAACTAAAATTCCGCAAGCGCAATTGTTTATAGTTATACTTATAAATAATATTGATAACTTTAAGTTGAAATAAGTCAATAACTCTAACTAGTAATAAACCATTCCATATAGAAATAATATCGATTGTGATGATTGATGGTCAAAGGTATTTGCAAATCTATGTAACATTCATCGTAATATTATATAACATGTAAATATAAAAAACCTTCTTAATTTATATGCTTACACGTTTTCATACATTGTAATGACCTTAAAATCTTCCTACTTTGATATATATAAGATTTAATTAATTTAATTAGCAAATGATATGTATTTCACTAAATTTGTACTAAAATACATACATGAACGATATATGTTTTCAAAAATACAAATTTATAAAAATTTGAATTGTTTAAAATCAAACACATAAATTTGATATTAAACTTATATTAGTGAACAATTTAAATAATTGTCTAAAAAATTAGAATTTATAGCAACAATCATTTGTAGATGTTGCATATTAATTTGTATTATGTTGTCATTTAATGTGTATCGTCCATCAATTAATATATCAATAAATTTCTGAAATTTTTGTGTTGTAAAACGTTGCACCAAAACCTTGTAATGTTGTACTAATCAAAATTTTGGAGAGATAGGAAGTACAAAACTTTTTATAAGTAGTACATATTTATGCGTTGTTAAAAAGTAGTACATATTAATTTAACGGTGTCGTTTTTATCAGTTTTCGTAGGTCCTCTCCAGTTCGTCTTCTAACGACTTTTATTGGCTAGTTGAACCGACTGTGACTCTGATTCCCAGTTGAACCCCATCATTTTTAGTAAATCAACTGGCTTAGCTCAGTTGACCACCAAGGTTCCACTAAGTGGTTTTTTTAGGGGAGTCTGCCTAGAGGTCTTCGGTTCAAGACCTGCCAAGGGCTCTCTGGCGAAGCGAATAAGGAGTTTAACATAACTAGGCGAGGGTTCGAAGAAGACATTCTGCCGCTTGGATATCATTGCACGACTCGACCTACTAACCACTAACATTTGCCGTTAAAAAAAGATATATATGATTTTAATTGTTGTAAAAGGTAAATATATAATAATAGTATTTTTAAGTAATGGGGTGTATTAATTATTTTTTAAATGATATTAATTATTATGTATTAATTAGTTTTAAGCAGAGTATTAAATTAGGTATTAATTACTTTTAGTGTTATGTATTAATTAGTTATAAAATAAGTATTAAATTATGTATGAATTATTTTCTAGTTATTTTTATATACATGTATATATATGCATATACGGTTGTAAGTTGATTTTTCAACGTTTCTAAAAATAGAAGATGTTAATATGTAGTAGTATAGATAGCAGAGTTACCGCGTGTTGCGGCGGCGGGTACTCTGTAACATAATTTTCGAAAACCTTAATTTTAATTTTACGTTTTTCTTACAACGACATGTCGAAAAATGAAAATTTGAGTTTTGGGTAACTTTATGTAACTGGCTAGCCGAACCCATGGTGACTCCGGTTTTCGGTTGAACCCATTTGCACGGTCATGTTTTAAAACTATATACACTATCATATTAGGTAGACAACATATGTATACTTTTGTAGATATATTCTTTTTGTTATTGTAAAATGTGTATATGTACTTGTATTTTTAAGTAATGGGGTGTTTTAATTATATATTATTAAGTAGTATTAATTATTTTAATTTTTAATTGTGTATTAATTATTATGTAGTATTAATTAGTTTTAATGTGAGTATTAAATTATGCTTGTATTAATGAGGTGTTAAATTTTGCTAGGAGTTTTCTAGGCTTGTGTTAGTTGTACACAACGCATTAATAGAAGTAACTTGAATTTCAAGTATAGAAAAGTTCAAATTCAATCTTTTTTTTTCTCACAAGCAGGGGGACAAATCCCCACCATCCACTTTGGTTTGATATAAAGGTGGGGATTAATGTAAGATATAGAAAAAAACCACGGAGAGATCATTTTTTCCAAAAAGGACAAAAGTTTAAAAAATTGGGCGGATGGATTAAAGTTGTATATTTTTCGAACTGATTTTTATCAATGGTAATATTTTACTAGTGAAAAAAACAATGAAATATCACCAGTGATAAAATAATTTTTTCACCGGTGATATTTTATTATTTCTTCGCTAGTAAAGTATCACCGTTGGTAAAAATCAGTTCAGAAAATTTACAATTTTAGTCCATCCGTCATTTTTTCGCAATTTTTTGATATTTTGCCAAAAATAACCCTTCAGTGTTTTTATAAGATTTAATCTTAGGTAAAGAATGACTAGAATTAGTCTCATTGCTTGTAAGTAAAAAAAAGGATGCAAAATAACTCAACTTATTTCGAGTATTCTTTTAATAACATTTCAAAATGCTTCATAAGGAAATTAGATATAGCGCAAGTGAACAAATGTTTGTTGCCATTTAATTAGCTTTTAACCAATTTATGACGCTTTCAATTTACTAACAAATTTCATATTTATTCTAAAGTTGCGGCATATATAGTTATGCTTTTTTCATTTTTATTTTGCCATTAACATCTTTTTTTAGACTTGTCTATCACATCATCAAACTCATGTTCTTTTCCTAGGACCAAAAAAGTAAGTTTTATATGGATACTAAATATAAAGTTTAAGAAAATTAAAGTAAGTCGGGAAACTATAACTGAACATAAAAGCACGTCATCATTAAGTTTTGCATTTTATAAAGTTCTTAAAATTGGCTTTTTAGTTGCTTTTTATAATTTTGTTTAAATATAGATTTATATAATGCAAATGAAGAAAAGTTTGTTGCCTTTTAATTTATGTTTTAATTATTTTATGCCATCTGTATTTATGAATAAATTCCATCTTTATTTTAAGTTGTGGAAAATAATATAGTTATGCTTTTTCTTCATAACCACAACATTTTTTTGACTTGTTTATCACATCAGCTAACAAATGTTATACATTTTTTTATTCCTAAAATCCAAAATATTAAATTTCTAGTTTCAGTGAGATAGAAACATAGTAGATACAAAGTTTTAAAAGACGCTAAGGTTTCGTAAAGACGTGAGGCTTGATCTCCACATTACGCAATAGATCAATGTTTGAGTTTAAATCTTGACGTGAGACAATAAGTGGAAAAAAAGTGATAAGTCGCCATAAAATAATATGCCTGGAGTCTTATTAAAATTAAACTTCTATAAAACTTGTATTTTTTTATAAAAATGAAAAAATTTATATTCAAAAGTCGTTTTTTAACTTTATTTTTTATGCATAACACTTTTCTTAGCATCAATAGTTATAACCAGTGGCGGACATACATAGAGAGTTCGGGGGGGCGGCGCCCCCCATGACTAGCCCGATAAAATGAGATTTTAGTGTAAATTTTTTTCGATTTTGAGGATTTTTTGAACGTGCCCCCCACTCGTAAACCAAATTGCCCCCCACTTACATATTAAAACTCAATATTCAGTACGCCAACACCTTATAAATCTCTCATTTCTAAGTAAAAATACTCGATTTATCATTTCGATATTAATTTTTTTTCCGTATTTTGATGTCATTGTCCAAAAAAATTTTTTTTGCCCCCCACTTGCTATAGTCCTGCGTCCGCCACTGGTTATAACATGAAATAAATATACAGAATTTATATATTTTATATTTTGTGGCGCTTTAATTTACCCCTTAAAAACACTATGACTTATAAAAACGTGAGACTTGATCATATTATAACAATGCATCTCACGCTATCTTGAACATTGAAAACATGTGAGATAACTTAAAATATTTGTCCTCTATGTATGTCGTTATGAAATTTATTATGGAATATATGAATTTTATAATAGAATATACGAATTTACTAGTATTTCATATAGATTCGAGTGCAGGCCATTTTTTTTAGGTTTGCATTAGAGCACGGAGTATAGTTGGCTTGAGCCGTGAGAAAAAACACCAAAAATTTCTCACGGTATGATAAATGGTGGCTAAATGATCATACTACATCACAACCTCCACAACACCACATTTCACCCTCTTTAGTTGGCTTGAGCCATGGAGTATACCTTGGCCCCACATAAAAATAAACTTAAAAAATCACTTCATTAATTTAAAAAAAAATGCATAATAAAAAAATTACATAAAAAATTAACCGAAAAAACAAATTATTGATCTTCTTCTTGATTCCACAAGTGTTCAACAAAGTCGTATCAAAGGTCTTCGTGCGTTGCTCTATCCGGAAGTTCTTTTTGTTAATGAAAATCACTGCCTAAAAACATTATTAGTGTTAACTAATCTTTCTCAGTTTTGATCACGACAATTTAAAAAGATATTTATCGTCAAATACAATCATAAGACGAATTATTTGACAAACACTATCATCAAGGTAATAATCATTTAAGTATTGCACTAACATATCTTAATCATGATTAGTGATCATAAAAGTGATTAATCCTAAACTTACTTTTTATCAAATATGAAAAAAGATTTTTTAATAAACTTTCTTTTTAAGAAAATGTTTTATTGAAATGGAAAATGTAAATTTGAATATGGTATATTCCAAATGCCATAAGAATATCCTTTTAAGTTAAAAACTTTCCTCAGATATTTCTTCCCCACTAAAAGACAAAAGGGACTAGAGTCTATGAGCATGGTCCCTTAAAGGACTATGCGGATCCTTAGTGATAAGGAACCGCATACATATTTAAGGCATCGCGCTCAGAGAGCCGTTGGCCTTTGTCTCCTATAAATAGTGGATCAAACCTGCATTTTCCACAACCCTTTTTGGATACTCTTTCTGCCATCTTTCTCTTTTCTAATTCCTAATCATTTGTAAATAATCACTTAATGTGTTAAGTATGTTTACTTATGATTATCTCCTTTATCTCTTTCTTTACCTTGTCCAATGAGAAGATCACTCACACACTTATGATATGATTAAAGATGAAGTCTTGATGAAGATCATATCCTAAAGATCTAGTGGTTTATTGAGTTGTAATAGGAATTAGTTGTGAGTTCTCACTAAACTTTAAAGTGATGTAGTTGTGTCTTGTGGAGTTCTCACTTAGCTTCAAAGTGAAGAGATGTGAGTTCTCACTAAACTATAAAGTGATGTGGTTGTGTCTTGTGAGTTCTCACTTAACTATAAAGTGATGTGGTTGTGTATTGTGAGTTCTCACTAAACTCTAAAGTGATATAGTTGTGTCTAGTGAAGTTCTAACTTAGCTTCAAACTGAGGAGTTGTGAAGATTGGTTCTACCTTTTTATTAGAACTCGACATCTAGCCTTCTGTCGTTAAATGATGAATTAGGCAACATTGTGAAGATTGGTTCTACCTTTCGATTAGAACTCGACATCTAGCCTTGTGTCAAAAAATGATGAATTATGCAACGTTGTGAAGATTGGTTCAATCTTTCGATTAGAACTTGACATCTAGCCTTGTGTCGTTAAATAGTGAAGTGGGAAACGTTGTGTAGATTAATCGTAGCTAAAATTAGGTCTCGATATTTAGCTTAGTGTCTAAAAATAATTTAAGCGATGTTATAAGGTTTTCTCCGCCAAGAAGGGAGCTTGTGGATATAGTGGAACTATCGAGTAAGGTGTACTCAAGGAGTGGAGTAGGAACGAAGATAGAGCTTCGTTGTCGAACCACTATAAATCTTGGTGTCTTCCTATTAGGTTGCTTCTTTCCTTACTCTTTACTTATTTTTACTATCATGTCATTCACATATATTACTTGTCTTTGTTAATGCATTAGAATTGAACCTAATCATTATGCAACTAGCTTTTAAGTAAAAGGTAGTTTTGAGACAAGCCTAATTGAAATGAATTTTAATTAGGACTTAAACCGAAGAGAAACTATTCAACCCCCCTTCTAGTTTCTACAATTGGTATCAGAGCGATGGTCACTCAAGGTCTTTGAAGTATATTGTACTTTAAAACTTGGATCGATCCATTGTCTCCTCAAATTAGAAGGTTTCGTTGTACTAAAGTTTCTCTTTGGTCAAAACTATTTTTCATTGAAAATAGGCCTTTCGTTAGTAATATTGCATATCATCTAGATTAGTGGAACTTATACATTTTGGTAATACCCTTGAAATGTATCTACTAGTTTGCATCTTGCTTTGTGTAGGTACTCATGAAGATCTATCACTTAAGTGATTGTGGATTGAGTTGCTTACACTTGTACAAGACTCATCTTCTTTGATTCCCAATATCATTGAATGATGATGCTTAGATGGATGAGAGTGATACTAGTCCTTGAAGACTTATTAGTCACTTTAGTCATGATTGGGCCTTGCATTAGCTCCTTGAAATCTTGAAGTGTTCTTTGCATACGTTCTCGTCCTTCCGCACGCCCTATTGATCATTCTTTTGATCATTAATTGACTATATGGTTTTCCTTGGCATCCTTGCCTTGACATTTGTTTGTGCTTTGTGATTCTGTTCTCATATCCTCTCAAACCTTTATTGCTTGGATATTTGACTCACTTAGGAGATGTAGAGGTGAGTTAGTAGTATCTTAAACTATCAAGCATGATATCCATGGTTTACACCCATACGGTTAGTAGGCCCTATATCATGTGTAATGTGTGCAATTGAGCTCATCTCTAGGATGATTGTTTAATCCTTTGAGATACCCAACTACTCCATAAGTTTTACTTAGGATATTACACATTTGGAAATGAAATATTCCAAGGATATTGTCATTGTAATCCCTAGCAATGATAATTCTCCGATAATGTGGTAGAGAAAGTAAATCTACATTTTGATCATTGTATTAAATAGCATTAAGACTACTAGAAAATGATCTTAATCTATTTTGTACAAAATTGCTTGATATAGTTCATTACCAAAGCCGTTTAAGCTTTCGCCGGAAAGGCACGTCTTAAACCACTATAAATGACACAAGTTTTTCGTTTCCGCTACTTGAAGTTTGTCACATGGTTCTTGAGCATTAACCTTGGTCTTGATTCACTCCCCTTCGATTCTCTCTGTTTACCTCTTTGCTACGAGTAGTCGTTTCTCCGTTTCAATCTCTTTTTCAGTCTCGATTCCACTCGTAATCATTCTCTTGGCATTATCTCCTTGTATTGAAGTGGTCTAATGGTTTCCAAATGGCTTTAGATATATTTTAAGTATTTTAGAAAAACTTGGTTTTGAAAAATTCTTTGTGTTTCTTTGTTAAAAACCCGCCACTGTGCGCGGATCCTTAATTGTCACAATGCTAAACCACGGTTCAATATCGATAAAGCACTGCGGCCCCACCAGAAGACTAAAGTCAAGTTAATTAAAAACACTATTTCAAAACAACCCTCCCTTTCTTCTCATAGAAGGCGACAGGTTTCCTCTAAACTCCATTGTTGAACCTTCAAAAACACCAAATCACTCAAGATTAATTGATTCCAAGTCGTGAGTTTCACTCATCCCCCTTCCAACATCAATTATCTGTAAGTAATATCATTCAATTTCAATTAATTTGTTCTAGGGTTCTTATTTTCATAATTGGGGATTTTTAAAATTAATATTTAATTAGAACCTTGCTAGGAATGTGGGTTGACATAATTAATTTACTATGATTCCTTAGGTTCGAATTCATTGAGATTTCACTAAAACCCACTTGTAGAACAATCCGAATTTTGACTAAATATTTTTGGTTAAATGATGGATTTGTTAGGAACCCATGAAAAAATTGATAATTACATTGTTAATTCTTACCCAAAATTGTTTTTCAAAACCCCTTGTTCGAAATTCATGGTTGATCTTACATTGTCAATATGTTATTGTCAATGATGAATTTGGTTCATTGTAAACATGGAAATGTTAAGGATTAATCCTTTGTTTGACAATCATTTGTTCAAACACATTTTTCATGAGTTTTGTTTGTGGTCATTATGTAGCATATGAGTAGGACTGAGCACGGAAGACCCAAAACCGACCCGGACCAGAAAATCAGACCGGACCGGACTGAACTGAACCGGACCGAGCAATTTCGGTCCGGTCCTCGGTCCGGGGTTTTGGACGAATTCGGTCTTCGGTCCGGTCCGGTTCGGTCTTACCAAAATCTCGTCAAATATGTCTAATAGGACCGGACCGGACCGAGGACCGAAACGCACCGAACAACCCCGGACCGGTCCGGACTATTTCGGTCCGTGGTTTCGAACCATTTCGATCCTCGGTCCAGTCCGGTCTTTGCCGGTCCAGTCCGGTCCCGGACCGATGCTCATCCCTACATATGAGTGATTGGGTAATATTTGTTGTTTATTGTTAATAGGTAACTAATCATGCCTTCAGAATACCACAAAGACTACCAATATACTAAAGCTTATATGCAAAACCTTGCCCATTTTTGTACCTCACCAACCCTTGCCAATACCTTTCGTTCACTCCAAAACCGTTACTTTCATGAGGGTAGAGTTGTCGAAGAGGACGTTGTGGGTTATGATTACATCAAGTCAATGTTTGCTCAAATTGGGTTTGATTGTTTGCTATATATCGAAGAAGATATTTACCCCGAATTTCTCTTGGAGTTCTTTAGCGGATATTCCCTTATCTATAATGATAATGGAGTATTTGTTAGGTTCACCTTGAATGGTAAGCTCATACAATACTCTCTCGAGGATTTTGGCGCGGCTCTTCTTGTGCCATTTGTCGGTACTTGTCGGTTCACTGATGCTTGGAAACTTGATGCTTTAATTGAGTCTCCTGATTATGCTCCAAATGATGACGAAGAGCTAGATCTTGACCTCATCCTTGAGACTATTACCAAAGGCGTAGCTCAACCGTTGTTCGAAGTATCCATTCTTCTAAGCGATCTCTAAATCGTCACGAGATACTCGAAAGCGACCTTAATGATTGCATGGTCCGTTGGGCCGACATTCTTAGGGAAAATTTATTTTGTCTTGGTGGAAACCGGGATCATATCCCGGCGTGTATGACACACATGATGTGTTGCGTCTTTACCAACACCAACTACAATCTTGCATTTTACATCGCTCGACGGATTAACTATGCTATCTCTCGACCAAAAACAAATCTCCCATATGCCATGCTCCTCACTCGTCTTTTCAAAACGGTCGGTGAAGACTTTCCCGAACTCGATCTTTCTCGCTTTCAGCCGATCAATTGTGTCATGATGCCTATTCGAGAGGTACAACCACGAAATCCGAGAAGTGATCGTGGTACGAAAAGGAATGAACCACAAGATTTCGATGATGAGAACACTCCTATGTCACCATGTGATGGTGGTGACGAAGGTACAAGTGCTCATTTCGGCTCTTCGAGTGACTCCACCCCATCTATGAACACCTTCATGGATGGGTTAGACCCTCTTATTCCTCCACCTCACTATGCCACTAGTGAACTTCCGGAAAACCTCTCACTTGACCATGTTTATCGTTCAAACCTTCAAACCCGTGGTGAGTTACATGATTTTAGAATGGAGCATAGGGGATCATTTAAGAGCTTTGGGAATATGATCAAGAACCTTGGCAAGAAGAAGAGATGAAGCTATGGTAATGGAACAAGTTTTAACATGTTTGTAAAAATGTTTTGAATTGTTGAACAATTTCCTTCATTTAGACTTTTTATGTTTATTGTTCTTAGTATTTAGTATTTTTCTAACTAATACTTTGTGTTGGATTGATTAGTATTTTAATCCATAGATGTTTATGTGATCGTTATGGCGATTCACATATCTTTGTGCATTTTTATTGTTAGTTAGCTCTCTAGTTTTTGGTTTATAATCCACTTTGGCTTGATATAGACTTGTGAAAAATCTGGGGGCTGAAAAGTGTAGGAACATCACCTTTCTGGAACCACTGTCCACGGTACCTTAAAAACCTGCGGTTCCTTAGCAATAAAGAACCGCGGTCCTATTTAATGAACCGCGGACTCTAGTCACGAAAGAATCTTTGCTTTACATTATTTTCTCTAAATCTTTGTAAACATTTTTAAAATTTTTGCTAAAAGAATAGCTTTTACCTAAATTAGCCTACCTAATTTCATTATGCACCAAAATGATTTTTAACCCATTATTAGTTTGGATCATCCCCTTCCCTTCTTAAACCTCCTTTGTTTAATCTTCTTCTTCATCCTTCAAACCTTCTTCTAAACCTTGACACAAAACCATGGTGTCTACAGGATCATCAAATTCTTCCGAACAATCCTCAACCAAAAGAAACCTTAAGATCAAAATCAAGTTTCCTAAACTTGACTCTTCATCCTTTCTCACACCTAAGAGTGAAATTTCTCCAATCCTCATCTCTTCATCACCCTCACCACCACTTGCACCATGAAAGACAAGTTCAACCCATGGCATTAACCACTCTCATGGGTCTACATTCTCTTCATTCCAATCTAGAATAAATGAGTTGTCTTCAGCATTCACTCCTTGTCCTCTCATGGATGTGAACCCTCAACCTCTACAAAGCATTCCCATTGTGAATGATTTTGTTGAGCCATTGGTCACCTCACCCTTCACTCCTCCTAACTCACCTATCTCACCCTTGGACACCATGCCTCCTCCTACTCCCTCAAAGATTCCACTTTTGGGTGTTCCCATTCCCTACTTTAGGGGTGATCCATACTTCTTTGGTTTTCTAGAAGCTCATGGTGGTAATTGTCCATGTTGCCTCTATAACAACTACATCATTCAAAATCTAAGAATGGAGCTGTTTGGACTTCATAGGAGGTTGCAAGACTTCTTTCTTACCTTGTTCTCCATGCCTCCACCTCCTAGAGGATGATTGATGATTTTCTAAAAAATAAATGCTTTCAAAAGAAATTAAGCCAAGGAAGACTACCTATCAAGAACTAGTTTAGCTAACTTTGTAATTGTTAGTTTGTTTTTCATTTCTCTTATTTCCTTTCCTTCATGAGTTTTCATGAAGATGTGTTATAGATTTAGTATTTGTGTGTTTCAAATCTATGTGCTCACACTAATCAACTTCCATCTATTTAAAATTGAACCTAAATCTATCACAACGATTAAAACTTGACTAAAATTAGATCAAAATGATATCTAAAATTTTTGTCACCCTTTGTCAAGATACTCTTTGTGAATGTGTTGCCATTTGTGCAACAATAGCATAATCTAGTGCTATAAATGGTAAAAATCTAAGATTTGCAACTTTTTGAAAATGTCTTAGCTTTTCTCAAAATCTTGTAAAATCAAATTTTCTTGTCCACTGTATACGGATCCTCAAAGACCGTACGGTCCCTTATATATAAGGAACCACAGGTTCCTTTTAGGAACCGCGGATAGCAGGCCATTTTTTGGCTCGTTTTTTGTCTTTCGTCTTTGACCATAGTCTTTTTCAAGATTCCTTGTTTACCAATTTTGGCTAAACATTCTTTGCAAATTTTTGATTTCATTTCAAATCTTTGCCTTGTCTACTTCCTTTAAATTCTCTTATTTTGGGAGTTCTTCTTCTCATCCCTCACAATGCATAACTCTCCTAATCTTGACCTTGACATCTCTTTGTCACAATCTTCTAAACCCAAAGCTTCTTCTTCTAAGCTTTCCAAGAAACCAAAAATCTCGGTTCGACCTATTTGGTCAAGAAAAACAAGGATCATCATGATTCCTCTTCTTCCAAACCTTACAAGACTTATTTCTCTCCCATTGCGTATTGGAACAAGACTTTCTCAATTGATCCAATTATCGGAGAATGAGAAGTTCTTCCACCACCACCTAAACCTTGCAACATACCTTCTCTAAATGACCTATCTTCTTTCTGAAATCTCACTAGGCATTGTGAAAACACTTCTTATCCATTATCTACCTCTCCACCACCACCTTCTCATCTTGGTGGTCCTCCCCCATCCAACGACTTTGTTTTGCATCATGGAAGCTCGTGTGCTTGTTGTCGATTTCAACAAATTAAACTTGCTCATGTGTATGACAAGCTAAATTTTCTTGAATTTATTCTCACTCGACCTCCTCTCAAAGTATTTGTTCCCGTGAACAATTCTTCGAATGATACCTCGTCGTCTTATTTTTCCAATTAACGCATACTTTGTGTCTTAATTGTTTGAGTCGACTTAAGCAATCTTCGAGGATTATCACTACTAGAGTAGTTTGTGCTTTTGTTGTTTATTTTCCTTATGTCTTGTGTTAAATATTCATATTGTGTGTATGAATATTTCCCTTGTTTGTTCTTTCATATTTGTGTAATATGAATGTTATGTGTGTTACTTCCTTTCCCATCAATTCGTTTTCACACATTGTTTAGAGTAGATCATGGTTAAAACTTACAATTATATTTGGGTGATTCCACCAATTCTAAGTGTCTAACCCTTTGACATACTGTCACTTCAATTGGTTTGGATGTTTCTTTTCTACCTCTATTCCACCAATTGAACTTAGATTTTGTCAAAACACCCTCCTTGGATATTCTTAGCAAATACTTACTTCTAATTTGATATTTCTTTTCTTTCTCCCTCTCAAGTTACTTAGTAGGTAGTGACTATATCTATTGGTGTTTCTTTTCTCTCTACTAACGTTTGTGTAGCATGTCACCTAAGCACATCTTATTGGTGCCCCAAGCAAGGGGGAGTAAGCACCAAGGGGGAGCTTCTTGCAAAGTCCGATTCTTTTCTTCCTCAAAGACTTTTGCATCCTTTTTGCTTCGACAAAGGGGGAGAAATGATAGTGATAAAGTCGTTAATAATTTGAAATATTTTATATTCTACATAAATGAGTTTATAGTTTGTCGTAATCAAAAAGGGGGAGATTGTTAATGCAAAGCGATGCCTAAAAACATTATTATATTAACTAATCTTTCTCAGTTTTGATCACGACAAATTAAAAAGACATTTATCGTCAAATACAATCATAAGACGAATTATTTGACAAACACTATCATCAAGGTAATTATAATTTAAGTATTTCACTAACATATCTTAATCATGATTAGTGATCATAAAAGTAATTAATCCTAAAATTACATTTTGTCAAATTTGACAAAAGATTTTTTAATAAACTTTCTTTTTAAGAAAATGTTTTATTAAAATGGAAAATGTAAATTTGAATATGGCATATTCCAAATGCCATAAGAATATCCTTTGAAGGTAAAAACTTACCTCAAATATTTCTTCCCCACTAAAAGACAAAAGGGAGCAGAGTCTATGAGCACGGTCCTTTAAAGGGCTATGCGGATCCTTAGTGATAAGGGACCGCAAGCATATTTAAGGCACCGCGCTCAGAGAGCCGTTGGCCTTTGTCTCCTATAAATAATGGATCAAACATGTATTTTCCACAACCCTTTTTTGACACTCTTTCTGCCATCTTTCTCTTTTCTAATTCCTGATCATTTGTAAATGATCACTTAATGTGTTAAGTATGTTTACTTATGATTATCTCCTTGATCTTCTTCTTTACCTTGTCCAATGAGAATATCACTCACACACTTGTGATGTGATTAAAGATGAAGCCCTGATGAAAATCCTCTCCTAAAGATCTAGTCATGTTCATCATTTGTTTTTATTTGAGTCTTGTGTAGATCTAATGTATTTGTGAATACATGGATTTAATCTTGTGTATATCCATTATATATGTGTATACTTGGATTTTTGTTGTGTAGATCCAAGTTCCATGTGTATACTTGTATATGTGGTTTATTGAGTTGTAATAGGAATTAGTTATGATTTCTCACTAAACTTTAAAGTGATGTAGTTGTGTCTTGTGGAGTTCTCACTTAGAGTTGTGAGTTCTCACTAAACTATAAAGTGATGTGGTTGTGTCTTGTGAGTTCTCACTTAACTATAAAGTGATGTGGTTGTGTCTTGTGAGTTCTCAATAAACTCTAAAGTGATATAGTTGTGTCTAGTGAAGTTCTCACTTTGCTTCAAAGTGAAGAGTTGTGAAGATTGGTTCTACCTTTCGATTAGAACTCGACATCTAGCCTTGTGTCGTTAAATGGTGAATTAGGCAATGTTGTGAAGATTGGTTCTACCTTTCGATTATAACTCGACATCTACCCTTGTGTCGTTAATGGTGAATTAGGCAACGTTGTGGAGATTGGTTCTATCTTTCGATTAGAACTCGATATCTAGCTTGTGTCGTTAAATGGTGAAGTGGGCGACATTGTGTAGATTTCCTAGCTAAGATTATGTCTCGACATTTAGCTTAGTGTCGGAAAATAATGTAAGCGATGTTGTAAGGTTTTCTCCGCCAAGAAGGGAGCTTGTGTATATAGTAGAAATCTCGAGTAAGGTGTACTCGAGGAGTGGAGTAGGAACGAAGATAGAGCTTCGTTGCCGAACCACTATAAATCTTGGTGTCTCCTATTAGGTTGCTTCTTTCCTTACTCTTTACTTATTCTTACTATCATGTCATTCACATATGTTACTTGTCATTTTTTATGCATTAGAATTGAACCTAATCATTACGCAACTAGCTTTCAAGTATAAGGTAGTTATGAGACAAGCCTAATTGAAAGGAATTTTAATTAGGACTTAAATCGAAGAAAAAATATTCAACCCCCCCCCCTTCTAGTTTCTAAACTTTTGTTTTTATTTGTTGTCGGTCGCATCGTTCGACCCAAGTACGTGTAATGTTGGGTTCGGGAGAAACTTACATATGCATATATTCACTTATATTGAACTTTTGGTCTTTCAATATCATGTTATGTAATATAATGCAAGTGTACATAATTCTCCTAATGATGTTCATTTGATAAGCTCGTGTCGGTTGTTGTATAATTCCCCACCGACCTTGTAGCACACCAAAGGCTCTTTCAACATCTTTTCTTGCACTTTCTTAAACCTTTTTAAACTTCAATATTTTTGCATCCCTAGCGACACTAATTGCTTTAACAAAAGTAGACCATTGTGGATAAATGGCATCCGCTATATTGGTGCCATATTTTCATCCCCAAAATAATCTCGTTGTAATTTTTCTTCCGCCCACTCTCTTTCACGTGCAATGTAGCATCTTGTATGCGGGTCTCTTTCATCTTCAACTTCTTCTAATCGATCTAAATAATCGGCGTATTGAGCGTAATTATTCTATCAAGTGTTGAGTAGTACTCGTACATATCGGTAATGTCTTCCATTTTAATTATACTAGGTGAGGGAAGATGAGTGTTGAGGTTTGTAGGTGATTTATAGGTAAAAATGGGCGAAAAATGAAATTTTTGGTGTTTAACCCGCTCCACCAACGGCTATATATTCAAAACTAACGGCTATATATTCAAACAACCAAAAAAAATTCAAATTTTTTTTTAAAATAAAAAATAAAAAAATTTATGCGCGAAAACGTGCGCCGTGCCCTAGGCGCGAGACAGAAAACTCGAGCTGCGGTGTGGTCTATCGCGTTTTCCCACGGCGCGAACGAAAACCCCCGTACCATGTGCTCTTATAGAATGTCATGGGGCAGAGGTTGACGTGATAATCCGTGTTGCACATATCACTCTTATTTTACGTGTTTACGTGTTACTCCCTCCCACTCAAAATTATTATTTACAGACAAAAATTACACACTTTAAGAAAAACATTATTATTATAGTTTTTTCTCTCATATTTTTTTATAATGACAATTTATCTTTAAGTAATTAATTTAAAATTTCTTTAATATTTGTAATAATAACCTAAAATGAGGGTAATACGTTAAACTCAAACTAAATTTTCTATCTATTTTTAGAAGTAGACAATTATTTTAAAACAACTGAAAATGGAATAGTGGATAATAATTTTAGAACGGAAGTAGTATTTATTTATTTGGAAAATTGTCTACTCACAACAACTAAATGTAAAACTTGTCATTTTATTTATTCAATCCTAAATATTTTTCATGTTATAAAATATGCTTGTAACTGATCTATTAAATGCACTAGGACTTGGTGCCCGCGCTTCGCTGCGGCAAAGTGCGGGCGATATTGAGAACGTTTGCAGCGGTCGTTGATGTACATGCGCATAAAGCTATATTAATTAATAGAATACATAAAAAAGATAAGCATAGGGGGTGATATTTCGTAAAAATCAAAATAACATCATGTGTGACATAAAACGTTTTTAAATACATTTCGTATTTACAGCTAACATCAAATCATCGTATGACAATTCAAACAAAAAGAGGGCAGAAAAACTTATCCGAGACAACATTGCAATAAGCATCCTTCAAATCCTTGCCTCGGACACCCTTCATGTTCCAGCATGCACAAAAGACGTACAGTCGTCGCATACAAAAACACGCCATTGTCTACAATTTTTATACACCTGGAAGTAAAAAAGTAAGACAAAATAAAATAAGCTGATAAGGCCCATAAATAAGCTTAAGCAGGCACGCGGCTCCTAATATTTCTAAAAACGGACTAAATAAGCAAGCATGTAAGCGTTCCATGTTTTTTTGGCGCTTCAAAATAAGCAGGTGTTAATCTAATATTCTGAGGTAGCTAGTTTGTAGTATAGGATGGCACGCCAGGAGTCACTCCTTGGTATGACATTGCTTATGTTTACAGATGCTTGGATAAAAAAGGATTTATTATTACAAAAGGAAATGCAGTGATTATATGATAGAGAAAAAGTATATAGCTGGGTGCTTCTTTTTGCCACGGTTGTGTAGCATGTCCATCAATAGGCTATACATCACATAGATTACAATACTTTGCATAATAAGTGTTTTTCCAAAAAGAATACTTTGCATAATAAGTGTTTTCCCCAAAAGAATGCGGGCTAGCGCTGTTTGCTGGTGTAAGGTTTTTTTTCTTTATTCGATGATTGTTCTAAGCAAATGTTATGTCGCCTTGAAGATGTCCACAATTGTCTCCGCAAGTTTGTCAATTATATTTGTTGTTGGGGTACCTGGTGTGAAAAAACATAATAATATTGAGTAAGATCAAAGTATTGAGTGTTAATGTATTACCTATATAGATTGTATTGTTATGTATAGCAAGGTTATTATGAATACATAGCATAACTGTTGTTGGCAGTCTTCATGTGTGGTTGCAATTCAGTCAAAGATCAATCAAGTTGTATTACTATAGATGCACATGCATAATGGTTTGCTTGGAATGTGTAGCAGGTGTGATATATCAATGTAGCAGACTGCTATTAAAGGGTTGACATATTTTGTTTGGAATATAGTTTAAAATAATGTAAGGCATCCAATGCTATGTGGTAACAGTGGTGTTGCATACCTCTATATAAGTGTGATATGGTAGGGAACTGCAACACAGGTTAGTGAATACAACAACCAACATCTATTGGGGAAATATGTCTTGGCGGTAAATTCTCCATGCTTTGCAAAGGCAATGTGGGTCAGATGAGTTTGGAAACTGTTTTTGGTACTATTTGCGCGACCGTGTGGATGATGAAGGGTTTTGGAGGGGGAATCTAGAACCTTTATATGGGAGGAATAGGGTCGTTATTGTTGAGAGGGACGCGCTTATCAGTGAGCTGTCAGGTACCAGCCCAGTAGCCCTTGCGAGCCGAATGGTGTGTTTATTATTGGACATGCAATACCGTGATGAGGTGGAGCTTCGTCACATGCAAGGACTGATGGATGCGTGTGATGCTCGTGTGAATGAAATTGAGTTCTTCATGCGAAGCATGTGATTGATGAGAGGTGTTGTAGGGCATGGGAAGTGGAGTCCTGTGTGTGTATTGTAATTTCTAATAATGGATTGTTGTTAGGCGAGTGCGTATGGGAACGCCTCTTGGTTCTGGTGCTTGTGAAAAATCGTATTGTATGTTTGTTGTTGGTACGTGTGTTAGTTTTTTTTGTTTAGTCTTGTGTCTATCTATGTTACCTTAGGATGTGTGATTGAACGTGGCTTTGTAATATGAAATGTTTAAGCCCATGTTGGTTTCATTATAGTTGGAGCCATGTTATATTAGTTTATTTGAAACTTGACAAATTTTGGAGGTTAGAAAGATGAAAGTTTATGGAAACAGTTACACACTGGGAATATTGGTTTCATGTGATGCATATTAACCGTTGTGTGTTTTAATGGTATATTTATGTAATATAATATCATACCCATTTTTGGAAAAAAAAAGAAGGCATAATAATGGAGTATGTGAACAGTTACTGAGTGGTGTTACTGTGTCTTTTTAATCTACTTTTGGAAAAATCTGCATATACCTATCAAAGTTGTTATGGATGTATTTTTTAGAAAAAAAAAGTCATAATGATGGAGCATGGGAACAGTGTGTTCCTAGTGGTATTGCGTTTTTTATCTACTTTTAGAAAGGTGTGCACGAAACCATGCAGTTTGGGATGTGGTTACTGTTTGTGTTGATTGGAGGTGTTTTTAGTGCATTACACTAGACAATGCAAGTAAGGAGAGCATGGTATATAAAGGGCGATAACATATTTGTTTTCACACACTCTCAGATATATTTGTAGGTAATTTAGTCAAACAAAGGTGAGAATGGCAAATCGGCCCAGATGTGCTGCTATGGAGGCAGAAGCCCAATCAGACGACTGGGCAATATGTTTGTTTCCCACTTGCGGAATGAGGTGCAAGGAGAAATGGCCTGGAAACAGAAGTTGGAACAGGTGTGGCGGCAGTTTAATAGCGCCATTGTTAATAGGACACACCTTGTCCAGGAGCTACAGACCGTTGGACGGGAACCCGTGGTCGACCAGATGCTGGCTTTCCTAAAGACTTTGCAAGATGGAGACTGTTCTTTCCGTGACCAGCTCGCGGCTGAAGCAGCCACGATTGGCAACCGCATACAGCGGATGCAAAGGTTCATCGAAAGGTTACATGGCGATGAGTTAGAGTGAAATGTGGCGGTGAATGTGACAAAACGTGTCTGATAATAAATGGTTTGTGCCAATCTGTGTCGAGCGTGTTGAACTTAGTAGTTCTTTTTAATCTTTCCAATATCATTGTGTTAGTGAATTTTTCGTACTGACAGTCATGTCGTTGGACTGTCAGGGCTGTGTATCATTTGGTCCAACAATATACTGGTACGTGTGGTTTCTGTGCGGTAGGCGTTTCTAGTACTTGGTTTTATATGCTCGTTATGTTTTGGTTTGTTCAAATGGTTTGTTTTTTTCTAACATGAAGGGAAAGTGAAGGGGTGGGTTCTAACAAACTTGTAGGAGAGAGACATACCTGGTTCATGCTTCTGGACTCCTAGTGCGTGCCTGCTGGGGGTGAGTTTATAAGCAAACTTGTAGAAAAGAGAGAGATAGAGGAGAGAGAGAAGAGAGAGAAGAAGAGAGAGAGAGAGAAGAGAGAGAGAGAGAGCGAGAGAGAGAGAGATGAGAGAGAGGAGAGAGAGAGAGAGAGAGAGAAGAGAGAGAGAGATAGATGAGAGAGAGGAGAGAGAGAGAGAGAGAGAGAGAGAGAGAGAGAGAGAGGAGAGAGAGAGAGAGAGAGAGAGTGAGAGAGAGAGAGAGAGAGAGAGAGAGAGAGAGAGAGACCGTAGCCCTCGTACGTCTGTTTACGGTTTTCGCTTCAACCAACTAAATAAATGGAGCAACTACGTTTTTTCGATTTAGAAAGTCTCGGCCACTCTAACAATATAGTTATAGGCTCGTAGTATTGTTTAATTAAAGTTTGTATTTAGCCCGACCCATGAGCATGAACATGGGCCGGAGGCCCAAATCCACTTACGGACTTGGGTATATAAACCCCTTTCCACCATGGAAAGGGGTGTTGGTTGATCACTTATTTTCATAATAAACACACATTTCTCTCATCTTTCTCTCTCTAGTTTCTCTCCTCTATAAAACAACAACCCTCTTGATAGGATCATAAAATATCATATTCTACAATTGGTATCCAAGAGCCATGGAGTGATTTAAGGTTTTGATTCGTGTTGTTATTTAGGTTTTGATTGTATTAGTGGGTTTTAGGATAGTTTATCTCAAATGTCGAATTTTTTTGTGATTTATGGTTTAGTTTTGTAAAAAAAATCATCTCAAAGTTGTGGTAGTGATTTGGTTTACGTGTTTGGTAGAAATCACAAAAAAATTCGATTCGAGTGGTGTTTTAGTGGTATTCGTTTGAAAAATTTTTCGTTACTGTTAAGATTGTTTTCTTGATAATATTCATCTTTCATAAAAGGGTTTTAGGATTAATCCTGAAAGTTGGCTTTCGTAAAAGGGTTTTAGGATTAATTCCGAAAGACGTAAAAGGGTTTATGGTATATCCAAAGTTCCGAAACTTAAGGATCTCCGAAAGTTCATATCTTACGAAAGTTTCATTAGTTACGAAAGGATTGGTTACGAAAGGATTGGTTACGAAAGGTTTTGTTCCGAAAGTTTAAACATCACAATTCTTCTGAAAGTTCTAATCTTGCGAAACTTAACTAGTTACGAAAGTTCAACTGGTTACGAATGATTTAATTGGTCCTGAAAGTTCTAATCTTGCGAAAGTTAAGTGGTTACGAAAGATTACCTGGTTACAAAAGTTTAACTGGTTACGAAAGCTTAACTAGTTACGAAAGTTTAACTGGCTACGAAGGATTAGATTGGTTACGAAAGGTCATTTCTTCCGAAAGTTTAATAATATCAAATTGTTCCGAAAGTTTCGCAATCAAAAGTTCCGAGATTTTCTCAATATCAAAAGTTATGAAAGTTCATTATATTCCGAAACCTACTCACCATTAAACATATCAAAACTCAATTTATTCATTTTCCAAAACTGTCAACAACAACACTGTTTCATAACTTTATTTCATTGGACGATCAAAAGATAATCATTTTCCCTTCAAGTGATCAAAAATGAATCCTCATTCATTTATGCCGACAATGACATCGCTTACCAATATTTCTGTCATATCGGGTACTGATACCCGCCCACCGTTGCACATCAAAGAGTTATTTGAAGCATGGCAAGGTCGCATGAGGACTTACATTATGGGTAAACCCAGTGGGAGACTTATGGTATAATCCATTGAGCAAGGTCCACCCTATTGGGGTGAAGTTACTGTAGATAATGTGACTCGGCCAAGGTTATTTCATGAATTAACGGCTGCTAATCAAATCATTGTCGATGCAGATGAAAGGGCCGTTAAGACCATACTTCAAGCTCTTCCACCCAATATTTATCGAATGGTAAGCGAACATAAGGTAGCAAATGAACTTTGGGATCACTTAACTGTTTTGTTACAAGGGACTTCACTCACCAAGCAGGAACGAGAGTGTCAACTTTATGACTTGTTCGATAGGTTCACATACATTTCAGGGGAAACATTTCATGACTACTACTGGCGCTTCACCACATTGATGAATGGTTTGAATGTGTATAATCTAAGGATTGCTCAGTTTTAACTCAACACCAAGTTCTTGAATACGTTACCCCCAGAGTGGAGCCAATATGTCACTGATGTTAAAATGATCCGAAATTTGCACAAATCAAATTTAGATCAACTCTATGCTTTCTTGCAGCAACACGAGAAGCACGTGATCAAGAAACGCATCTCTCAAGGATCTTATTGCGAACCATTGGCGTTAATGGCAAATCATCCAACTTTGTCATATCACAACACTCCGTATGCTATAGGACAACAATCTTCATATCAGCCCTTGTAACAAACTCCAAGCTTTCCTCAGTATTCGATTCTACCACAACCACCTACATCATATCAGCAAGAATATCAGCAACTAACATTATCATCACAACGTGCTCAACAACCATACTCTCCTTATCAACCACCAACAAATCTTGCTATCACTTACCAGCAACATGAAGTTCCCCAACCTTACTACTCACAACATGTCACTACTCCTTCAAGTGTGTATGTGGCTCCACCAGCACCGGTTTTCTACTACGATGATGAGGTTCCAATTCCCGAGTTCAGACAAGAGGATAATCCTACTGATGTACTAGAACAAATGTCTGCCTACATAACTCAAATGTTGAACAGAAGAGGTTATAGAGGACCATCTCCAACAAACAATCAGTTGAGAACTTCTTATAACTCTCGTCAACAAGCAACAATTCAAGATGGTAGAGTTACTGTGCAACCACTTCAGGGGAGACCAAGCTCATCTAATACTGCTGCACGCCCATTCAACACTGCTCCAAGAGGAAACAACAGTGGCAAAGTGAAGATGATTATCTGCTATAACTGCAAAGGGGAAGGACACATGGTTAGGGACTGTAAGCAGCCAAAGAGGAAGAGGGATGGTACTTGGTTTCAAGAAAAGATTTACTTGGTGAATGCTCAAGCACAAGGTCGAGAACTCGATGAAGAGGAGTTAGCATTTCTAGCAGATACAAGAGTTGCGGATACTGAAGGACTCACATCAGCTTCTACCAACAATGCAGCATATCAATGTGATGATCTTGATGCATACGATTCAGACTGTGATGACCTCAATACCGCTAAGGCAGCTCTCATGGAAAATATTTCACTTTATGGGGCTGATACAATCTCTGAGGTACCAAATACTGCCAATGATACTAGTATTGTACCTTATCAAGTTGAGCAAGTGTCCGAGTATCCGGAACAACCTCCGGTGGTTAGTAATTCAAACAAGGAGATGAACAATGATAGCAATATCAATGCAAGTCCCCAGACTTTGAGTGAAACACAACCGGGAGCTATTACGTCTACAAATTCGTCTGCTCAACAAGATTTGGTTATGGTGTCAGCATCTATGCTTGGCCAAATGAATAATGCGGTCCTTGAAACCCTAGGTGTTAATCAGACATTATCTGCCGAGCTTGCTTTGTATAAGGAAAAGGTTAAAACCTTGGAATTAACTCCAGTGACCACTACCTTAGCCAATCCAGAATTTGATAGGTTTAGAAAAGTCCAAATGGATAACTTGCTAGAAATTGAGAGTTTAAGAGAAAATCTTTCAAAAGAACTAAAAGAAAAAGAGTCAGTCGTTAATAATCTTCAAAAACTACAAACGAATTTCGAAATTATCGAGTCTAAAAGGGTTGAAAAGGAAATTAAGGCGTCTGAGAAAGTTAAAAAGACTGAAGTTTTGCTTTTAAAACAATACTCTGCTTCACATTTAGTACACTTGTTTCATTCATCTATTAAGGAATTCACTCTATCGCGTCTAATAGACTTACAACCTAACCCGGGGTATGCAAAGCAAGCATTTAACCACAACCCACGACTTTATGATGCAACAAAGCTAGGTTTGGTCTTAGATCCGATTCGTAATTCGAATGAATCAGAAAATGTGTCACTGCATGAAGAGAATCGGTCAAAAGTGATTTTTACATATCCTAAGTATGATTATGAACAGCTTAATGCAGAGAATGCAAAAACAGATTTTAGAATTCGCTTTAATATACAAAGGGAATTTATCCATACACCAACTTACATGTCTACTAGAGAAAGCCTTAGTATATTTCCTACACTTGTCAATCCGAATGAACCTAAGGAAATTCCAAAGGGTCTACCACCGGTAAGTACAATATTGCTAAGCATGAAAGAGATTAGGCGATACCTCACCGGATTTGACAAGGTCATTAAGGAATGTATGACTCCAACGGCTCAAACCGCTGGAGAATGGGCTTTCGAAAACATGAAATTGGTGTTTGAGAAAGAGATCATTCTATTTTTACACAATACTAAAGAAGGATTTCTAGATCTCGGGGATAATCTTAATTTCAAAATGGATGAAGTTAGAAAACTTTTCTATGAAATGGATGATGCTTATGAGCAACATCTAATTGAGAAAGAAAAGGTTTTGTCCGAATATGACCAATTCTTGGAACATGTAGTGTCTCTCGAGGTGATGCAAGTTGTTACTATTGAATGTGCTATTGATATTACATGTGCTTTGAATAAATGTGATGATGTGCATGATCTTTTAGTGAATATTGTTGAGCCTATGAATAATGTAGATAATAATTCTTGTCACCAATCTAACGCTGAATTTTTAAAGCTTCAAGATTCTTATAACTCACTTTCAAAACGTTTTGATGAGCTTCAACAATATTGTATATCTCTTGAAAGTGAAAACCAATCTAAAAATGAAACTCTTTCAAAAACAAATGATTGTGAAAACACTGTTGAGACTAGTGACAAGATGATTCAGGTGGTTCAGGCATTAGAGGAAGAAATCATGAGACTTAAGAAAGAATCATTAGCAGAGAAATTAGAAATAGAGGCTGCAGAGATTAAAAATCATGCCCTAGAAGATAGAATTACTTCTATGCTAGGGGAGTTTTAAAAAGTAAGGCAGTGTGTCTCACAAGTTTCTGGTTCAATAGAAGAACGCTTCACTATTAATGTGGCAGAGCAAAAGTCACTTGTTGACCAACTGAACAAGAAATGTGAGGAAATCTCTGACCTAAATATTCAGCTCATACATAAAAACATGATTATAGCTAAATTAAAGGAGACACTTCAACTTAAAGGACAAGAAGTTGTTGATGATCCAGCTACAATCTATGCCCCGCCCTCTAGTGCTCCAAAAACAAAAGAAGTGGTGCTTTTTAGGAACCCGACCCTTAAGAATTCAATGGTTTACATGGATTATATGGATTAGGCATGTGCTTCTTACTAGGGACATTTTAGATGATTTATATGAATCTAATCCCACAAACAACGAGTACAATGCTGCTCATTTATATATTGAGCGAGTTCAATGTTGCCTATCATATCTTAATTTCATAGGTCCACCTAGTTTTGCATCACTTAAACAACAAACCCCCACCATTGCCATGACTCCATTCAATAAGAACCCAGGAGCTAAGCCTATTTTAAACACACCCATCAATGCTAAATCAAAATCTGTTACTAATGTTCCCTTGGCTTCTACAGGAGTAAATGTGTGTACTAAGGCTAAAGGATCTCAAGACAAGAAAGATAGGATCAAGCCATCCACTAGTAGGACTGCGAAGAAGAAAGTAGAAGTTCATCCTAGGAATGTTATTTCAAATTTAAATAAAAAGAATCATGTAGCTAAGACTAAAGGCCCTGCACTTGTGCAGAAGCCTAAGCAAAATGTGAATTCTAATTTGAGACGTTGGAATTGTAATGAATGCATGTTTTCTCATCGTCATGATTTATGTCTTGGTGACCATGTGAATGAAATGTATGCAATTAGGAACAATGTTGAATGGACTCCAACAGGGAAGAAATTCAAGTTGGTTGGAAATGGCAACCCACTAGTAGGACCTTTACTGCTACTGGAACTACGTGCCCTTTAACTAGGATCACATCCATGGAAGTTAGGTCTTAGCGTTCTTTAAATAGGATCACTAGCACTAAAAAATGGAAAAAGCGCCCTTTAACTAGGTCTGCCCCCACTATTGTGCCTACCAGTGAAGAAGTACCTCAGGATCTTAGATAACTCGAATATAAGCCGGCATCTAGGAAGAAAATTTGGAAGCCTAAGAATTCTTCTGTTAGCAAATCTATGATAAATATATTTGTACCTGCTAACACAGAGGAACTATTAGATTCTGATACATCGTCTTTGTCTGGTGATATTTTCAGGTAGTCCAAATCATTCTCTGGTACTTGGACTCTGGATGCTCAAAGCATATGACCGGAGACCGCTTGATGCTCAGAAATTTCGTCAGTAAGTTTATAGGGACGGTGAAATTTGGCAACGACCATATTGCGAAGATTATGGGTTATGGTGAATATCAAATTGGGAATGTCACGATTTCAAGGGTGTATTACGTGTAGGGACTTGGTCACAACTTATTCTCAATGGGACAATTTTGCGATTCAAACCTTGAAGTTGCTTTTCGACAACATACTTGCTTTATTTATGATCTTGCAGGAAATGATTTGTTAAAAGGTTCTCGAGGGGATAATCTCTATACACTGCCCATTCAAAACATGATGGACGCCTCTCTTTTATGTCTTCTCTCCAAAGAATCTAAGACCAAGTCATGGTTGTGGCATCGCCGGTTATCTCATCTTAACTTTGATGGTATTAACCATTTGGCTAAAAACGAGCTTGTTCGTGGTCTTCCAAAACTTAAGTTCGACAAGGATCATTTATATTCTGCGTGTTCTTTGGGGAAAAGCACCAAGAAATCATACAAACCTAAAGCTGAAGACACCAACCAAGAACCACTGTATCCTTTGCACATGGATCTCTGTGGGCCAATGCGTACGGCTAGTGTGAGTGGTCGGAAATATATCCTCGTCATAGTGGATGATTTCTCAAGGTTTACATGGGTTAAGTTCTTAGCAACCAAGGATAAAGAACCAGCATATATTATTACTTTTCTTAAGATGATCCAAGTGCGTCTTAATGCTACTGTTCGCCGTATTCGAACTAATAATGGAACCAAGTTCGTTAATCAGACTTTACGAGATTATTATGAAGAGGTTGGTATTTCACATGAAACTTCAGTTGCTCGCACTCCACAACAAAATGGTGTCGTGGAAAGACGTAACAGTACACTTATGGAAGCTGCTAGAACCATGTTGATTTATGCGAATGCTCCTTGATTCTTATGGGCGGAAGCAGTGGCAACCGCATGTTATACCCAAAACCGCTCTATCATTCGGAAGTGCCACAAAAAAACTCCATATGAGCTTCTTCATGGACATAATCCTGATATTTCATTTCTTCATGTGTTTGGTGCACTGTGTTATCCAAATGCTAATAGTGAGAATTTGGGCAAACTTCAACCGAAGGCTGATATTGGAATTTTCATTGGTTACTCACCCACAAAGAAAGCTTGCCAAATTTATAACCGTCGTCTTGGCAAGATAGTGGAAACTTTGGATGCCGATTTTGATGAGCTGACAGCGATGGCTTCTGAGCAACACAGCTGTAAACCCGCATTGCATGAGATGGGAACCGGTACGATTAGTTCCGGATTAACTCCCAACAATCCTGTTTCTCCATCATTTACACCACCTATAAGGTCCGAGTGGGATGAGTTATTTCAACCTATGTTTGATGAATTATTTGATCCTCCAAGTGATGATTCTCCAGCACCTGCGGTAGTAGCTCCGATTCCCGAAGTTGTTGCTCAAGATAATGGAAATCAATCTGATGCATCTACAGTGACTATTGAACCAAATGCACCATCCCCCAATAATTCTCAAACTACACCCGAACAACACCTCCACTCGTTCCTAATGATGTTGAAGAGGATTACTATGATCACGATTTGGAAATTGCTCACCTACAAGAGCTTCCATTCTTTGGTTCACAAATACCTGAAAACCCTAACGGTGCGTCTACCTCAGAGGAAGCTCCTGCAATCGTTCACTCCAGACCACCGCGGATTGAAAATAACAATACAAAATGGACAAAGGATCACCCAATCCGTAACATTATTGGTGACGTCGATCGACCAGTATCAACACGCCATCAACTACAAGAACATGCATTATACTGTTACTTTGATGCATTTCTTTCTAACATTGAACCTAAGACTTGGCAACAAGCTATGACACAATCATCTTGGATTGAAGCCATACAAGAAGAACTTAATGAATTTCAGCGACTTGAAGTATGGGAATTAGTTCCTCTACCAGACAAAGTCGATATTCCTACTTTGTTGTGGGTTTTTAAGGTTAAGCTCGATGAGTTGGGTGGTGTATTAAAGAAAAAGGCTAGGTTGGTTGAGAGAGGTTACAAACAAGCATTGGGTATTGACTTTGAAGAATCCTTTGCTCCTGTTTCTAGATTGGAGGCGATTAGACTATACCTTTCTTATGCAGCTCATATGAATATAATCGTCTACCAAATGGATGTAAAGACGGCATTTCTCAATGGTGACTTAAGGGAAGAAGTATATGTTAGTCAACCGAGTAGATTTGTCAACCCGGAGTATCCTATTCATGTGTACAAGCTTAAGAAGGCTCTTTATGGGTTGAAACAAGATCCACGTGCGTGGTATGATCTCCTATCTACTTATCTCATCTCGGAAGGCTTCTCCAAAGGCAAAGTGGACCCAACATTATTCATTCTCAATGAGGACAACGACATGATACTGGTACAAATTTATGTTGACGATATAATATTTGCTGCCACTACTCAAAGACTGTCTGACCATTTTGTGAAAATCATGTCCACACGTTTTAAGATGTCGATGATGGGAAAATTTTCATTTTTCTTAGGGTTGCAAATTTCTCAAAATCCTAGAGGCATCTTTATTAATCAATCCAAATATGCTCTTGAATTGTTGAAAAAGTATCATTTTGAAAACTGTGACCCCGTGGATACTCCCATGGTGGAGAGATCCAAGTTAGATGAGGATAGGGATGTGATTGTTTTCGATCCTAAACTTTACCGTGGAATGATCGGCACCCTTCTCTATCTGACTGCTAGCAGGTCTGATTTGCAATTTGCTATATGCATGTGTGCCCGGTATCAGGCTCGACCTACCGAAAAGCACTTACATGTTGTGAAAAGGATCTTTCGGTATCTTAAAGGAACACTTCATCGTGGTCTGTAGTATCTGAAGGATTCCTCTATTGCACTAATATCATATGTAGATGCGGATTATGCTGGGTGTCAAGATACTAGACGTAGCACGTCTGGAAGTGTGCAACTTCTTGGAGATAGACTGATTAGTTGGGCATCCAAAAGGCAGAAAAGCGTTGCGATATCAAGTACATAGGCTGAATATATTGCTATGTCCGGTTGTTGTGCTCAAGTTCTTTGGATGAGATCACAATTAACTGACTACGGTCTTATATTTAACAAAATTCCGATGTACTGTGACAACAAAAGCGCCATTGCCCTTTGCTGCAACTACGTTCAACACTCCCGGGCGAAGCACATTGATAGGTGTGTAAACACCCATCTTTTCTACCACTTAATTACAATAATAACCGGACCTAAACGTGTATTTTATGTCTTTTATGTCGGAATTATGCGTGGTTTGTGTTTTTGTTGTATTTTAGGATGAAATTATGAAAAGTGGAGAAAACACGAGAATTCACGGGCATTTACGGCTTTTATTGAAGAAAAAGATGAAAGACGGAGTCGAGAAGTCAAGAGTGGAAAAAGAACGGAAGTCCAAGACCAATTCTGAAGATTTATCGAAGAAAAAGTCAAAAGACGGAAGTTTATCAAAAGCCGAGAAACTCAAGTCTATTTTATTGAAGAAATTAAAGACGAGTTCAAAAGATATCCCGAGCCACAAGTCCTTAAAGTCCAAACTTAAAAGAAAGATGAGAAGAAAAGGACTAATGACGCAATTAATGAAGATTAAATGAAGGGAGGACTTAATCTTGCAATTAACAAGAAATGAAGGAGGGGAGGAAGCTTCCTAATCCTCCCCTATAAATAGATTAGGATTGTTATCATTTGTTTTGTTGGCTAATAGTGACAATTAGTCCTTCCACCTTTAATTTCCTTGTCAATTTAAATACTTGCACATTTAATTACCTTGTCTTGCACTTAATTACCATTTTAATTCAAGTAAGTTTTCTCTTTTTAATTCTTGTCAAGCTTTATCTTTATCTTGTCAATCTCATTCTTCCTTTCTTTATCTTTGTGTTGATTTGTTTATGTTCATGTTCTTAATTTTGGTTGATTTATTTAAGTGGGTTTTAATTATTTTGATTAAGTTTTGTGAGTTTGATTGATTTGGATTGATTGTTTATGCTTAATAGTTGTTTATTTGTTTGTTGGATCTAATCTTGTGTTTGATTTGGCTTTGTTTTTTTATTTGATTCGTGCCTTTTTAGCTTTCCTTGTTCTTCGGATCTATTACTGATTCTTTCCCTGAAATTCGTCCCCAGCAAACATTCCGAATAGGAGTGGAATTTTGTGTTCTATACGGAATATTAAATATTCCGCATAGAGGTTTTATTCCGCATAACATTTTTGTAGAAATCATTTATTCGGAATACTCAATTATTCCGCATAGGGGTTTTTGTAAAATTGCTATTCGGAATATCCTGCATTCCGCATAGGAAGATCTTTCCGCATAGGACTGGTTTTTCCGAACGGGCACAGTTTTCCGAATAGAGTATATATTCCGAATAGGAGATCATTCCGAATAGTGACAGTATTCCGAATAGGACCCATTATTCCGAGTAGGCATTTTATTCCGAATAGGAAATCTTTCCGAATAGGGCTGGACATTCCGAATAGACCAACTTTCCGAATAGGGTAATCTTTCCGAATAAGTGACAGTTATTCCGAATAGGCCTAATATTCCGAATAGGGGATTTATTCCGGATAGGGAAATCTTAGTTTTTAGTTTTCTGCCTTTTCATTTTAAGTTTTCTTTTTCCCGCCTTTTTCCTTAATCGCACTTTAAGTTTATTTGCCTTAGTTTAAGTTTTAGTTTGCGTTATTTACTTTATTGCCCTTTAATTTTAGTCTTGCTTTTCAATACTTGCACTTTATTTTAATTAGACTTAGATTTATTGTAATTGCACCTTACTTTAATTGTTTTGCACCTTTTATTTTCAACACTACAACGACACATCTTTATTTCACCAAAGTTCAACTGAGTCACACATAAAACATAAAAGTTTTTCAATTCGAAGAGACATACTTTATCGAACTTAATTTTTATACGGGTGTCAAAAGCCGTGTATCAAATGGCGCCGCTGCCGGCTCTTTTCGTAATGATCAACAGTTTTTTGTGAGAGACACGTTGCTTTTTGGGATCCGTTCACTTGTGAACGTTATTTTTCTTGCATAAAAATTTCAAAAATCATAAAAAAATTAAAAAATTTCATAAAAACCATAAAAATTAAAAATTTCAAAAATCCAAAAAGATTTTATCTTTATTGTGTATATATATTGTCTTTGTGTTTGGTTTTGTTTTCTTTTGCATTTTCAGGTGTATGCGTACTAGATCTTCTAATTATCAAGAGCCCGAGCCTCAAGAAGATTTAGATATGGCAGGTGTTAACAACAATAATCAACTACCGCACCTCAATAATAATAATAACAACAACAATGCTCTTCCACAGCCCGATCTTCGGACCATGGAGGAACTTTGTCAACCAACAATGTTTGGACGAGGAGGACCGATTGCGCCGATGCAAATCAACGCTCCTGAGTTTTCGTTGAAGCACCACATGATTCAGCAAGTACAAACAAACCCATTTAGAGGATTGCCTGATGATGATGCCAACAAACACCTCGACAAGTTCATTACAATCACCCAAAGCATGAAGTTGCCTGGGGCCACAATGGATGTTCTCCGCCTACAACTCTTCCCACATACTTTATCGCATCATGCCGAGAAATGGTTTGATCGTCTCCCGAAGAATTCTATTCACACTTGGGATGACATGACTCAACGCTTTCTTTCGCGCTACTTTCCACCATCCATGGTCACAAGCCTTCGCAATCAGATCAGCGGTTTCATGCAAGATCCCGATGAATCTCTTTTTGATGCATGGGAGAGATATAATGTCTTGATCGACCGTTGTCCTAACCACAACATGCTTCCGGTCACCTTGATCGATACTTTCTACAACGGATTGACTTTTCGAGATCGTGATACGATCAATGCAGCCGCCGGTGGCACATTCATGAAAAGGAGACCCGAGGAGTGTAGAGAGTTAATTGAAAACATGACTACTCATCATAAGAACTGGGATTCCTCTGCTTCTTCTAGAAACAACACGAGAGTCAATGTTTCTTCTACCTCAGCAACCCCTGAGATGACCGAACTCACCCGCATGATGGCCGAAATGAGCAAAAGTATTACGCTTCTCGCTTCAAACCAACAACAACAACAAGTTAAAGCGGTTGCTAATCCTTGTGAAACATGTGGCGGTCCTCACTCATACACCGATTGTCCTTCGACACAAGGAAATACGGAAAATGTGTATGCAGCTTACGGTAATTATTCACCGGAAAATTACCAAGCTAGACAACAAGGGGATAGAAATCTGCTGAGCTACCGTTCCAACAACTACCTTTCACCCGGTTTTTCTCCTCAAAACCAAAATCCCGCCAACAACTACAATAGAAGCCACCAAATCCCACCTCGTGCTTCTAACCCTTATCAACCACCCACCCAACAACACCCACCCATTAATCCCGATGTTGACACAATCATGAGAACTCAAGGTGAGCAAATCAAGAATCTGCAGAGCCAAATAATTAATTTGAAAGGAGATATCTTGAAGCAAGGTAATGACATCAGAACTGAGGTTCGTGATAATCTTCAATCCTCTTTCATCACTCAAACAACTGAATTGAAGAATCTGTTGGCTAGTTTCTTGCCTGAAGCTCAACCTTCTTCTTCTTCGGGTTCTCTACCTTCAAACACCGTCACCAATCCGCGAGCTAATGTGAGTGGTATAACTACGCGTAGTGGAACTACCATTGTCACTCCATCTACCCCACCACCATCATCTACACCTCCTCCACCACCATGTATCCCTACCCCTCTTACACTTAGTGATAGCACACCATTACCGTCTCCGCCTCGTCATGACGATGTATCTCAGAAGGACCCTTCAACATCACAACCTTCACCACCTACACCTCCACCTAACCCTTATCAGCCCAGAATCCCATACCCTTCTCGCATAGGCAAGACCAACGAGCTAACCAAGAATGACTGTAATGTAATGAAATATGTGGATATGCTATCTAAAATGACCATCAACATCAGCCTTGTTGAAGCACTTTGCCACATGCCGAAATTCGTCAAAGCATTCAAGGACTTGCTTAGCAAGAAGGAGAAGTTGCTTGAACTCGCCAACATACGATTAAACGAAAACTGCTCTGCAGTTATTCTTAAAGAACTTCCGGAAAAACTTGGAGATCCCGGTCGTTTTGTGTTGTCTTGCGTATTCAACAAAACTGAAGAATTTACTGCCCTTGCTGATCTCGGGGCTAGTATTAATCTTATGCCACTCAGTGTTTGGAAGACACTATCATTGCCCGATCTCATTCCTACAAAGATGACTCTCGAACTTGGAAACCGCACTCTCGCTTACCCCGTTGGTATAGCCGAAGACGTGTTTATCAAGGTTGGCACATTTACCTTCCCGGTCGATTTTGTCGTAGTTGATTATGAAATGGACCCTCGTATTCCTCTAATACTTGGTCGGCCATTCTTGAGAACCGGACGTGCTTTAATAGATGTGGCCGAAGGTGAGTTAATCTTACGAGTCGGGGATGATTCTAAAATTTTTAGAATGGGGAAGCTTACAGGCAAATCTTTTGGAGACCGAGAATCAGTGAATATGATAAATGTGCTCGATGACTTTACCGTCTATAACAATCCTCTATTCGAGTCTTCCACTGATAATCCACTCTTTGAAGATAATGTGGATGATTCTCACTCTACTTTGGACGCTTCTCCCATTTATGATTCTCCACCGGTCTTCGATGCTTATGATGATGATTCTAGCTCAGATTCGGATGATTTTACTTCTGAGTATCCCGAGCTGCCCACTTTCGATGATTTTGATGAGGCTGATACTCTCTCGAGCAATTCTTCACATGATGAAGATCCTCCACCATCACTCGATCCTACTTTGGACGATTACTCATTCGAGGAAGATTTCTCTGAATTTCTTAACACATACTTCCCTCATGAGAGTGATGCACCTCCTTTGGACTTTGAAGATTATCGTCTTGATCCTACTTTGGATTTGAGGAGCATTTTGTCCAAGGAGAAGAAACCGGTTGACACCGAAATCCGTTGCACTTATGATTTGACACCTCTTTGTCCCACTTCTGAGGACGAGGTTGTGCTTCTTTGCGGATCTTCTTCACACTCGGCTAAGCCGGAGTGCTATTTTCCCCTGAAGGAAAAGGTGTTCGATCCCGGTATTGAAGTCTTAGAGCCATCTCAGTATCCACCTGATGAAATAAAAGGAAAAATCTTTGGATATTTTGAAGACATGCTTGCTCCACTTCAACTTTGCTTCCACCATACTCCATCGCTGCTTAAGGGAACCTTGCCATTTCTCTTTTGGCTTGCCTTGTTCGCCTTAAGCTCTTGCTTATTGATGGATGAAAACTATGTCTTTGATCCTGGTGGATTTGTTTCATGCTACTTTCGTTGATGATCAAGGTCGAGTCAGGCTCACGACTCGGTTAACAAAAACCAAGCGCTTCTTGGGAGGCAACCCATGCATCTATCTTTCCGCTTTCTTTACCATAAGTGTAGGGGGGGACCCCTTTGGATTGCTATTTCCTCTCCTCACTTCTTAATCAGGGATTCGAGCTTCAATGATCAACTCTTAATGATTCTTGACGACCCGTGATTCTGTATTCTACTTCTTCCCGGTTCTATCCTAAACTCTTTTCGATTCACTATTTTATATTTTCTCAATATTAAAACAGGAATCTCTTTAGTTGTCTTTTCCTTAGCGAGATTTAAACAACGTGCACAATGTCCTAAGTGTAGGGGAGTTTACTCCCACATGCTTAAACATTGAGGACAATGTTTATCTTAAGTGTAGGGGGGACTTCTATCGAAGTTAAGTGGTCTTTTCCTTGTATTTGTCCTCATTTTAACCGGAAAATCAATTTTTCGACATTTTTCAAAATTTTTGATCTATTTTGGCCTATTAGTTTTTCCCTTTTGTATAGTTATTTTCTTTCTTTGCTAGAATAAATGTTTAATAAGTGGTTTTTGTGAATCTTTTGACTCAATCCGAGTCTACTCTAGCTAGTATCCTTAACGTGTTTAAATCAAGTTTTGCTAGGCTTTTATATAGGGAGCTATAAAACGCGAAAGTCTTAACTCTCACGGGTTAAGAACAAGAACTTTTCGCAAGTTCCTATAATTGATCCTAGAGAGTCGTTTATCAAGGGAACTTTAAGATGCGATTTCTAAACTTGAAAGAGTCTAAGAATTTGCAAGATCCTATAGGCGACTCGAAAACCCAAAACTTTGATTTAATAGGCTAAGTATCCACGAGTCTCATTACTTGAGATTTTAAACTGTGGAGAACGAGAGATGATAGAGCCAATTATAAGTCGGTATTCTTTCGTGAATTTATGTGAGTTAATTATGAGCCTATTCTCCCATCGCTTGCTAATACATTTATCTGCTAATAAATAAGGTTGTACGATTTGAAAAGTTACTTAGCTTCTAGCCCCAGATCGTTTAAAAGTTGCTCGGTAATGACGAGAGTTCATAGCCAAGGCATAACTTATGAAGCGGGGCGCGAAGATTGGCGAGTCCGAAAAGGCCCTAACAAGGCATGAGGGCTATGTTTTGTTGCTAAAGATCCAAAAGTGATGTGAAGAATCATTTATCGAAAATCAATATGAAGGATCGAGACACACGACGTAAAGCAAAACTCCCAAAAGTCATGGAGAAGTATATCCGAAAAGACCCTAACAAGGTATGAGGATAAATAGATCCAAGTCAATAAAGGAGGCGGATCGTTGTATATCAAAATCCAAAATAAAGATTGGAGAAAAATGAAGAAGTCGTGGTCCATATATGAAGAATCTCTCAAAAATTCCAAAGTGAAGAAATTCCAATTATGAAGAGAAGACCATTATTTCATGAACGTCTCTCAAGATTTGAAGTATGAAGTCGCTGCCAAATATCGGCCCGAGAAAGGTCTCAAATCGCGAACCAAGTTATGCCAAGATATGAACTTTCTGATATCCCGAGAAGCAGTTTTAAAAGATTTGGTCCTTTAGCTAACTATTGATTAAATCGTGCACTTTATTTTCAGACTAAATAATTATCGAAATAAGTCAAACAATGCATCTTCATGATCATTCAAGACAAATAATAAAATATAAGAGATACACCTAGGAATAAGGGAGTCTAAGTGAATAATTGGCCCACATGAGTTCGTGTTAGTTTACTAACTTATAATAACAATGATCTCGTTTTTAAGCTTGGTTTGGAGAAAGTGAAAAGTTGAGGATGATGATTATTCATAACATTTTCAAAACCCAAGGTATGCTTTTAATTTCTTCGCTTTGCATTTTTATAATTTTCTATCTCTTTAATAAAGGCCAACGTGGATTAATTATGATGAAAAGTGTAAACATGCTTTGTAACTAATGCATTGCATGAGGACATTGCAATGGTCAAGTGTAGGGGATTTGATAGGTGTGTAAACACCCATCTTTTCTACCACTTAATTACAATAATAACCGGACCTAAACGTGTATTTTATGTCTTTTATGTCGGAATTATGCGTGGTTTGTGTTTTTGTTGTATTTTAGGATGAAATTATGAAAAGTGGAGAAAACACGAGAATTCACGGGCATTTACGGCTTTTATTGAAGAAAAAGATGAAAGACGGAGTCGAGAAGTCAAGAGTGGAAAAAGAACGGAAGTCCAAGACCAATTCTGAAGATTTATCGAAGAAAAAGTCAAAAGACGGAAGTTTATCAAAAGCCGAGAAACTCAAGTCTATTTTATTGAAGAAATTAAAGACGAGTTCAAAAGATATCCCGAGCCACAAGTCCTTAAAGTCCAAACTTAAAAGAAAGATGAGAAGAAAAGGACTAATGACGCAATTAATGAAGATTAAATGAAGGGAGGACTTAATCTTGCAATTAACAAGAAATTAAGGAGGGGAGGAAGCTTCCTAATCCTCCCCTATAAATAGATTAGGATTGTTATCATTTGTTTTGTTGGCTAATAGTGACAATTAGTCCTTCCACCTTTAATTTCCTTGTCAATTTAAATACTTGCACATTTAATTACCTTGTCTTGCACTTAATTACCATTTTAATTCAAGTAAGTTTTCTCTTTTTAATTCTTGTCAAGCTTTATCTTTATCTTGTCAATCTCATTCTTCCTTTCTTTATCTTTGTGTTGATTTGTTTATGTTCATGTTCTTAATTTTGGTTGATTTATTTAAGTGGGTTTTAATTATTTTGATTAAGTTTTGTGAGTTTGATTGATTTGGATTGATTGTTTATGCTTAATAGTTGTTTATTTGTTTGTTGGATCTAATCTTGTGTTTGATTTGGCTTTGTTTTTTTATTTGATTCGTGCCTTTTTAGCTTTCCTTGTTCTTCGGATCTATTACTGATTCTTTCCCTGAAATTCGTCCCCAGCAAACATTCCGAATAGGAGTGGAATTTTGTGTTCTATACGGAATATTAAATATTCCGCATAGAGGTTTTATTCCGCATAACATTTTTGTAGAAATCATTTATTCGGAATACTCAATTATTCCGCATAGGGGTTTTTGTAAAATTTCTATTCGGAATATCCTGCATTCCGCATAGGAAGATCTTTCCGCATAGGACTGGTTTTTCCGAACGGGCACAGTTTTCCGAATAGAGTATATATTCCGAATAGGAGATCATTCCGAATAGTGACAGTATTCCGAATAGGACCCATTATTCCGAGTAGGCATTTTATTCCGAATAGGAAATCTTTCCGAATAGGGCTGGACATTCCGAATAGACCAACTTTTCGAATAGGGTAATCTTTCCGAATAAGTGACAGTTATTCCGAATAGGCCTAATATTCCGAATAGGGGATTTATTCCGGATAGGGAAATCTTAGTTTTTAGTTTTCTGCCTTTTCATTTTAAGTTTTCTTTTTCCCGCCTTTTTCCTTAATCGCACTTTAAGTTTATTTGCCTTAGTTTAAGTTTTAGTTTGCGTTATTTACTTTATTGCCCTTTAATTTTAGTCTTGCTTTTCAATACTTGCACTTTATTTTAATTAGACTTAGATTTATTGTAATTGCACCTTACTTTAATTGTTTTGCACCTTTTATTTTCAACACTACAACGACACATCTTTATTTCACCAAAGTTCAACTGAGTCACACATAAAACATAAAAGTTTTTCAATTCGAAGAGACATACTTTATCGAACTTAATTTTTATACGGGTGTCAAAAGCCGTGTATCACACATTGACATACGCTACCACTTTATCAAAGAGCAAGTGGAAAATGGAATAATCGAGCTATATTTTGTCAACACTGAGTATCAGCTGGCGGGTATATTCACAAAGGCCTTAGATCGAGGATGTATCAAGTTTTTGATCGAAAAGATGGACATGAAATCATTCTCACCAGCAACACTTAAGGAGTTGGCAGAAGAATCAGCTGAATAGTGGTGGTAAACTATTCTAGAGTATCCTTTTATCGTGATCTTGTATATTATCGTATATATATAAACCACCAAAAGAAAAATACAAAAATATAAAACATACAAAAACCATAAAAAATATAAATTCAAGAAAATCCAAAAATATTTGTCATTTTTAAATCGGGCATGTCTTTTAGTATGGTAATATTTACGGCTTTAGAAATGTCGATTAATACTGACACGACGCCATAAATAGAGTTTGTATTAAAGTTGTACATATTTTAAAACATGCCCATATGGCTTGTAGTTATTTTTGACTGCAACCCGCTTTTCGCTTTAAAGTCACGTATTTCTTAAAAAGACGTTGGCTCACAACGGGAATTAATTTTCTCGGGTATGGTTTACTTTAAAACCATACAAGGGATCAAGTTTACTTTATAACTTGGTCTAACAAAAATTTGTGTACGCTTCAGTGCACTTATTTTGTAAAAATAAGAGAAATCTTATTGCCACCACGAATCGTTCTTATATCAAGCTAAAACGGAAAAAGATTTCATCGATATTTGACTCCTTAATACAATGACCACAACTCTTTAATTAGAAAATGGGTCTGTATTTAAGGAGGAGAAAATATCAAATCATTTTCATCATCAAATCAGTCTTCAAAAGTCTTTCAGAAAATTAATTGGTTTCATGCTTATTATTGCATTATCTTTCGTGTGTATTCATTGTGCTTCGTGTTTTTTGTGATTTATGTGACTCGGGCTTAGGCTTAGGAGTTTAAGTGAGTTGTTTGGTTGCGTGTGAACAAATAGTTACTATACTATTTCTGTGACAACGAATATTAAGTTTCACTAAATGAAACATAGAAAGAATAAGGAGGACCAAGAGTGTAAAATTGAGAAAAGTTGACCTAGGTCAAATTAAGTATACCCGCCCCCTTTCTTTCTCTTACTTTCGTTTCACAAACACACACCAAACTAAGTTGCCGCCATTGATAAAACCTCCACTCCTTCGCTGTTTTACTCAAGATTTAGTATCGTATTTCTTTTATAAGGTATTAATCATCAATGCTTATTCTATGTTTATCTTTTTTGATTGATACTATATATGTGCCCTAGATCTCATCAATCTGAATTAGGGTTTTTAAAGATTGCTTAATCATAAATTGATTAGTGGGTTTAGATTGGAAAAGTCTTAGAATAAGATGGGTATGCCTAGATCATCTTAAAACACAAAGAAATGGCCTTAGGTTTCTTCTTAGTTGCGTTTAAATGAAAAACCAGAGTATACAACTTGTTCGTTCTCTGTTTCTGGTGTTTGTATGTCAGTGGTATTTTCAACGAAAGGATCTTTTTTTCTACGAAAGCATTAGTATTCTCTACGAAAGTCTTCTTCTACGAAAGGATCTCTTCTACGAAAGCATTAGAATTTTCTACGAAAGCATTAGTATTTTTCTAGGAAGTTTTCCAGCGAAAGTTTTTCTACGAAAGTTTTTTTTCAAACGAAAGTTTTTCTACGAAAGTTTTTATGCGAAACTTTTTCTACGAAACTTTTTCTACGAAACTTTTTATACGAAACTTTTTCTACGAAAGTTTTCTACGAACGTTTTTCTACAAAAGTTATTCTACGAATTTTTTTCTACGAAAGTTTTTCTACGAAAGGTTTTCTACGAAAGGTTTTCTACGAAAGCTTTTCTACGAAAGGTTTTCTACGAAATATTTTCTACGAATGATTTTCTACGAAAGTTTTTCTACGAAAGATTTTCTACGATAGATTTTCTGCGAAAGATTTGTTCTGCGAAAGATTTTTCTACGAAAGATTTGTTTTCTACGAAATATTTGTTTTCTGCGAAAGAGTTTTCTACGTAAGATTGTTTCTATGAGAGTATCTTTCTGCGAAGATTGTTTCTACGAGAGTATCTTTTTGCAAAAGGATTTGTCCAGCGAAAGGTTACTTACTACGAGTGTTTATTTCTGCGGAAGATACATTCTGCGAGAGTTTAATTCTTCGAAAGTGATTGTCTAATTAGCAAGTGTATGATAGTATATGATATGTTTGCTATGCTTAGAGGTTTATGCTTTATACTATATATAGTTTTGTATCAACTATGTATCTTCTATGTGAAGCAGTAAATATGTCAAAACAAGTTCAAGCTGATCAGACACCTGTCATCGATGACACGCCTCTCAAGTTTATACCAAACAATTTTAGGCTAAAGGAAGACACCACTTCAGCTCAATATGCATACAAAGTAGCAACGGAAATTCTTGATCGTACACCAATCAGGAAGGCATTAAGGGCTACAGCTTCGGTTCCAACTGTTTACATGCATGAATTTTGGGCATCAAAGAAAAGGATATCAGACACCAAGATTGCATTCACAATCAACAAAAAGGAAAAGACTCTCACTATTCCTCACATTCGCAAAATATTTGGCTTGTCGACTCCACCTCAAGGTCAAAAGTTTACAGACAACCCTGACAAGAAAGAACTCATTCAGATGTATTATTCTCTTGGATATGATGATTAATAAAAGGTTTTCACCAAGTATAATACAATTTCGTTCCAAGTCTTTTCGAATTGATTACCGTTAATTACTGCGACTTAGTCGTTCTTGGTGAAAATAAAATGGGTTGTTTGATTATCTATTTTTAAACTCAAAGCGAATAGGAAAATGTTGTTGAGTAAAATAAAAGTTTTTAAAAATTAAACTAAAAATTACTAGAAAAACACTTGGTAAAAATAGAGATTTCAGGAAGCGTGCAATTTTTGGAAATTAAAACGTAATGAATTTAAAACTTAAAACTTAAAACTTAAAAACTTAAACCGTCGGAATGTAAAAAATGAATTCTATCGGAATGTACTAAAATTAAAACAATCGGAATAATCCATCTGAATAACCATCAGAATGTAACAAAGTAAAATCCATCGGAATGTAGGTCAATCGGAATACACTATCTATCGGAATGTCCAAGGTATCGGAATGTTTCAGATCGGAATACAAAAGATCAATTCTGTCAGAATGTTCAAAGCTATCAGAATACTCAATCTTAAAGCTGTCGGAATGTAGTAAACAAGAATTGAGCAGAGTTTCGTCTTAATGTAACCTTAAAAACCGTCGCAATATGCGATCGCAATGAGCGATTGCAATCACGATCAGAATAACGGGGAAAATAAACGTGATCGCAAAGTAAAACCCCTTGGGTTATTGCGATCACAAGCAGCCGTCAGAATGTGTAAACCCTCAATATTGCGATGGAATACAAATAATCCGAAAATGGAGATAAGCCATAATCTCAATAAGCAGTTCCAATAAGCACACTTAACCGAATCTTGAACAACTCAATAACATAAATTTGACAACTTTTGAAATATGAAATTCGTAAACTTTATAAAAGAAACTTTAAAAAGGTTAAACTTTTTAAGAAAACTAAAAACAATAAACTAAACACTAAATAAGCCAATAAGCATGAATAGCTCAAAGCTTAATCCATGTAAGATTTAGAAGGAAATACAAAAGATAAACTTTTTAATCACAATCATCAAAATCATCAAAATCAAACATGAATCTTGAACATTCGGATCAAAGATGAATCAAAACCAAGAAAGGTAGAAAAAGGTTGAAGATTGAAAGCTTAAACTTAAACTTTTTATTAATGAAACTCAAATACAAAGATTAAATAAAAATTAAACTTGAAAGAAAAGATGAAGTTTTAGTGAGAGAAAGTTAAACACTTTCTCTCTCTAAAATGAAAACTAAAGAAAGAAAAAATAAACTAGCTAACTACCCTCCTAATGTGTTTAGGAGGGTATTTATAGGAGATGGGAAGGTACATGTGTTGCCTCCTATTTCTTTCTTCTCGTCTCGACTCGATTTAAATCCTTTGTCTTTCTCGACGTCGTCTCGGGATTTGTCGATGTAAACTGAACTTGTCTTATAATTTTCTTCTTCTATTAGACTTGAGTTCTTCGACTTCATTAAACTTCCGTCTTTAGACTTTTTCTTCGATAAATCTTCAGAATAGGCCTTGGACTTCCGTTCTTTTTGCACTCTTGATCTTTTGACTTCGTCTTTTCTCGTTTTCTTCGATAAAAGCCCGTGAAAGCCCGTGTTTTCTTCCTTTTTCATCTTTTGGTCCTAAAACACAACAAAAACATAAACCACGCATAATTCCGACTTTTACGAAATAAAATACACGTTTTGGTCTTTTTATTATTGGAAATAAGTGGTAAAAGGATAAGTGTTTTCACACTTATTAAATCTCCTACACTTGACCATTGCAATGCCCTCATGCAATGCATTAATTTAAAAGCACAGTTTACATTTCTCATCATAGATAACCCACCTTAGCCTTTATTAAATACTAAACATTAAGGATAATAAAAAGATAGAAACAAGTAGAGAAATCAAAGACTTACATTGGGGTTTTGGCTGTCATGAATGTTTACCATCCTCAAGTTTCACGTTCCCCAAACCAAGCTTAAAAACGAGATCATTGTTATTATAAGTTAGCAAACTAACAGGAATTCATGTGGGCCAATTATTTACTTAGACTCCCTTATTCCTAGGTGTATCTCTTATATTTTAATTTTGTCTTGAATGATCACGAGGATGCATTGTTTGACTTATTTCGATAGTTATATAGGCTAAAAATAAAGTGGGACGATTTAATCCATAGTTAGCTAAAGGACAAAATCTTTTAAAACTGCTTCTCGGGACCTCTTAAAGTTCATATCTTGGCATAACTCGCTTCACGATTTGAGACCTTTCTCGGACCGATATTTGGCAGCGACTTCATACTTCGAATCTTGAGAGACGTTCTTGAAATTATGGTCTTCTCTTCATAATAGGAATTTCTTCACTTGAAGTTTTTGAGAGATTCTTCATACTTGGACCATGACTTCTTCATTTTTCTCCAATCTTTATTTTGGACTTTGATATACAACGATCCGCCTCCTTTTTGGACTTGGATCTATTTATCCTCATACCTTGTTAGGGCCTTTTTGGATAGACTTATCCATGATCTTTTGGGGAGTATTTGCTTTTCGTCGTGTGTCTCGATCGTTCATATTGATTTTCGATAAATGATTCTTCACATCACTTTTGGATCTTTAGCAACAAAATGTAGTCCTCATGCCTTGTTAGGGCCTTTTCGGACTCGCCAATCTTCGCATCCCACTTCAATAAGTTATGCCTTGGCTATGAACTCTAATTAATATCGAGCAACTTTTAAACGATCTTGTGCTAGAAGCAAAGTAACTTTTCAAATCGTACAACCTTTTTTATTGCAGTTAAATTTATTAGCAAGCGATGGGAGAAAAAGCTTATAATCAACTCACATAAATTCACGAAAGAATACCAAACTTATAATTGACTCTATCATCTCTCGTTCTCCATAATTTAAAATCTCAAGGAATGAGACTCGTGGATGCTTAGCCAATTAAATCAAAGTTTTGGGTTTTTGACTCATCTATATGATCTTGCAAACTCTTAGACTTTCTCAAGTTTAGAATTCGCATTTTAAAGTTCCCTTGATAAACGACTCTCTAGGATCAATTATAGGAACTTGCGAAAAATTCTTGTTCTTAACCCGTGAGAGTTAAGACCTTCGCATTTTAAAGCTCCCTATATAAAAGCCTAGCAAAACTTGACTTAAACATGTTAAGGATACTAGCTAGAGTAAACTTAGATAAGTAAACTTGGGTTGAGTCAAAATATTCACGACTTTGAAAAATTTAAAACCACTTTATTAAACTTTATTTTTAGCAAAGAAAGTAAATAACGATAAAAAAGGAAAATTATAAGGCCAAAATAGATTAAATTTTTTGAAAAATGACAAAAAATCCAATTTTCCGGTTAAAATGAGGGCAAATTCATGGAAAAGACCACTTACTTCGATAGAAGTCCCCCTACTCTTGATATAAACATTGTCCTTAATGTTTAAGCATGTGGGAGTAAACTCCCCTACACTTAGGACATTGTGCACTTTGTTTAAATCTTGCTAAGGAAAGGACAACTATTGTGATTTCAATGTGAACATATAAGATATCAAATATTGAATCACGATAGTTTAGGATAGAACCAGGAAGACGGGTACACGGGATCACGGTTCGTCAAAAGTCATCAAAAGTACTCTCTGAAGCTTGAATCCCTGCATAGAATAAGAAACAAGACAACAAACACATACGGGGCTCCCCCTACACTTATTATGAAAACGGAAAAGGATAGATCAATGGGTTGCCTCCCGAGAAGCGCTTGTTTTTGGTAACCGAGTCACGAGCCTGACTCGACCCAGAACTAATTCAAGGGAAACGTGGTGAGGGATGAAATCATCTCATGAGAGATGTCCTCACCAAAGTACAACTTCACGCGCTGGCCATTCACCTTAAAATTGGGCCCATTTGGCTGAGAAAGCTCAATGGTGCCATATGGGAAGACTTTGGTGACGGTGAATGGACCAGACCAGCGGCTCTTCAACTTGCCCAAGAAGATCTTCAACCGAGAGTTAAAGAGTAAAACTTGATCACCAACATGGAACTCTCGGTTGTTAATCTTTGCATAATGGATGATCTTGGTCTTCTCCTTGTAGATCAATGAGTTCTCATAAGCTTCATTCCTTAGTTCATTTAGCTCATTGAGTTGAATCTTTCGAAGATCGCCGGCTTTGTTGATGTCGAAGTTATCCCACTTTAAGGCCCAGTACGCCTTATGTTCCAGCTCAATAGGGAGGTGGCATGCTTTCCCGTACACAAGACGATAAAGTGTACAACCAATCGGGGTCTTATAAGCGGTACGGAAAGCCCACAAAGCATCATCTAACTTATCGGCCCACGAGGCACGATGCTCTCCCATAGTACGCTCAAGAATTCGCTTCAATCCACAGTTTGATATCTCGGCTTGACCATTAGTTTGAGGATGATAGGCGGTGGAAAGACGGTGATTGACACCGTACTTATCCATGACTCGAGCAAATTGATCATTGCAAAAACGAGTCCCGCGGTCACTGATGATAGCACGAGGAACACCGAATCGAGCGAAAAGCTGCTTCAAAAAGTTTACAACCACCCTCACATCGTTCGTAGGGAGAGCCTTAGCTTCAACCCATTTAGAGACGTAGTCAACGGCTACGAGGATGTACTTGTTCCCTTTAGATGACGGAAATGGCTCCATAAAGTCGATGCCCCATACATCAAAGATTTCACATTCTTGTATGAAATTTTGAGGCATCTCATCTTTATGTGTGATCTTGCCTTGTCGTTGGCAAGCGTCACAATGCTTAACCATTTCGTGAGCGTAATACAAGGTTTTTGGCCCGTATAAAAATTAAAGTTCGTTGTGTTGTTCTCTTCGAATTGAAAAACTTGTGTTTAATGTGCGACTCAGCTGTTCTTTGGTGGAACAAAGATGTGTCGTTGTAGTGTTTAAAATAAAAGGTGCAGAACAATTAAAGTAAAAGGGCAATTAAAGTAAATCTAAATCTAATAAGGTAAATGGTGCAAGTAATTAAAAGCGCGACTAAAATTAAAGGGCAATAAAGTAAATAACGCAAACTTAAATCTAACTAAGGCAAACTTAAAATGCAACTAAAACTAAATCTTAAACTAAGGCAAATAAACTTAAAGTGCGATTAAGGAAAAAGGCGGAAAAGATAAAGCTTAAAATAAAATAAATAGAAAACTAAAAACTAAGATTTCCCTATCCGGAATAATACACCTATTCGGAATAATTCCTCTATTCGGAATATCTGTTCCTATTCGGAATATAAAGTCTTACGCGGAATAGTGTTCTTATTTGGAATATATCCCTATGCGGAATATCCAGGCTATTCGGAATAAAGTCCCTACTCGGAATAATTGGTCTATTCGGAATATCTGTCCTTATTCGGAATATCCTCCTATGCGGAATATTATCTCTATCCGGAATATCCAGGCTACTCGGAATATTTTCCTATTCGGAAAATCACCCTATTCGGAATATAAAGGTTATGCGGAAAAACTTGCTATGCTGAAAACCCTCCCTATTCGGAATAATGGATATTCCGAATAGCAGTCTCTGCAAAACCCTTATGCGTAATATTTCAAGGATGCGTCTGGGGAAGATCAGAAATAAGATCCGAAGAACAAGGAAAAGAAAATAAGGCTCGGATCTAAATAAAACCAAGGCAAATCAACCACAAGATTAAATCAAACAAGTAAATAAACGACTATAAATGATAAACAATCAATCCAAAACAATAAAACTAATAATAAAGATCAAGATAATCAAAACCACTTTAATCAAATCAACAAAAATTAAGAACTTGAACATAAACAAATCAACACAAATATTAAAGAAAGGTAGAATGAGATTAACAAGATAAAGATAAAGATTAACAAGAATTAAAAGAAAAACTTACTTGGAATTAAATGGTAATTAAGTGCAAGACAAGGTAATTAAATTTGACAAGTATTTAAATTGACAAGGTAATTAAAGGTGCAAGGTATGGTGGAAGACTAATTGTCACACTTAGCCAACAACCTGAAATGTAAACAACTAATGACTATTTATAGGGGAGGATTAGGAAGCTTCCTCCCCTCCTTCATTTCTTGTTAATTGCAAGATTAAGCCCCTTTCTTCTTAATTCTTCATTAATTACACTATTAGTCCTTTTCTTCTAATCTTCTTTAAACTTGGACTTAAGGGACTTTTGGCTTCGGGATTTCTTTGAACTTGTCTTTAAATTCTTCAATAAAATAGACTTGAATTCTTTGGCTTTTGATAAACTTCCGTCTTTTGACTTTTTCTTCGATAAATCTTTAGAATTGGTCTTGGACTTCCGTTCTTTTTGCACTCTTGATTTCTCGACTTCGTCTTTTATCTTTTTCTTCAATAAAAGTCCGTAAATGCCCGTGAATTCCCGTGTTTTCTCCACTTTTCACCTTTTTGTCTTAAATCACAACAAAAACACAAACCACGCATAATTCCGACATAAAAGACATAAAATACACGTTTTGGCTCGGTTATTATTGTAATTAAGTGGTAGAAAAGATGGGTGTTTTCACACCTATCAAATCCCCTACACTTGACCATTGCAATGTCCTCATGCAATGCATTAGTTACAAAGCAAGATTACACTTTTCATCATAATCAATCCACGTTGGCCTTTATGAAAGAAATAGAAAATCAAAAACATAAAACATAAAAAATAAAGAAATCAAAAGCATACCTTGGGTTTTGAAAATGTTATGAATAATCATCATCCTCAAGTTTTCACTTTCTCCAAACCAAGCTTAAGAACGAGATCATTGTTATTATAAGTTAGCAAACTATCACGAACTCATGTGGGCCAATTACTCACTTAGACTCCCTTATTCCTAGGTGTATCTCTTATATTTTATTATTGTCTTGAATGATCACGAGGATACATTGTTTGACTTATTTCGATAGTTATTAAGTCTGAAAATAAAGTGAACGATTTAATCAATAGTTAGCTAAAGGACCAAATCTTTTAAAACTGCTTCTCGGACCTCATAAAGTTCATATCTTGGCATAACTCGCTTCGCGATTTGAGACCTTTCTCGGACCGATATTTGGCAGCGACTTCATACTTCAAATCTTGAGAGATGTTCATGAAATAATGGTCTTCTCTTCATAATTGGAATTTCTTCACTTGAACTTTTTGAGAGATTCATACATGGACCACGACTTCTTCATTTTTCTCCAATCTTTATTTTGGACTTTGATATACAACGATCCGCCTCCTTTTATGACTTGGATCTATTTATCCTCATACCTTGTTAGGGTCTTTTCGGATACACTTCTCCATGACTTTTGGGGAGTTTAGCTTTACGTCGTGTGTCTCGATCCTTCATATTGATTTTCGATAAATGATTCTTCACATCACTTTGGATCTTTAGCAACAAAATATAGCCCTCATGCCTTGTTAGGGCCTTTTCGGACTCGCCAATCTTCGCGTCCCGCTTCAATAAGTTATGCCTTGGCCATGAACTCTAATCCATACCGAGCAACTTTTAAACGATCTGGGGCTAGAAGCTAAGTAACTTTTCAAATCGTACAACCTTATTTATTAGCAGATAAATTATTAGCAAGCGATGGGAGAATAGGCTCATAATTAACTCACATAAATTCACGAAAGAATACCGAACTTATAATTGGCTCTATCATCTCTCGTTCTCCACAGTTTAAAATCTCAAGTAATGAGACTCGTGAATGCTTAGCCTATTAAATCAAAGTTTTGGGTTTTCGAGTCGCCTATAGGATCTTGCAAATTCTTAGACTCTTTCATGTTTAGAAATCGCATCTTAAAGTTCACTTGATAAACGACTCTCTAGGATCAATTATAAGAACTTGCGAAAAGTTCTTGTTCTTAACCCGTGAGAGTTAAGACTTTCGCGTTTTATAGCTCCCTATATAAAAGCCTAGCACAACTTGACTTAAACACGTTAAGGGTACTAGCTAGAGTAACTTAGATAAGTAAACTCGGGTTGAGTCAAAAGATTCACAACGTTTGAAAATTAAAACCACTTTATTAAACATTTATTCTAATAAGGCAAGAAAATAACTATATAAAAGGAAAACTAATAGGCCAAACTAGATCAAAAATTTTGAAAAATGTCGAAAAATTGATTTTCCGGTTAAAATGAGGACAAATACAAGGAAAAGACCACTTAACTTCGATAGAAGTCCCCCCTACACTTAAGATAAACATTGTCCTCAATGTTTAAGCATGTGGGAGTAAACTCCCCTACACTTAGGAAATTGTGCACGTTGTTTAAATCTCGCTAAGGAAAAGACAACTAAAGAGATTCCTATTTTAATATTGAGAAAATATATAAAATAGTGAATCGAAAAGAGTTTAGGATAGAACCGGGAAGAAGTAGAACACGGGATCACGGGTTGTCAAGAATCATCAAGAGTGGATCATTGAAGCTCGAATCCCTGATTAAGAAGTGAGGAGAGGAAATAGCAAACCAAAGGGTCCCCCCTACACTTATGCTAAAGAAATCGAAAAGATAGATGCATGGGTTGCCTCCCAAGAAGCGCTTGATTTTTGTTAACCGAGTCGTGAGCCTGACTCGACCTTGATCATCAATGGAAGAAGCATCAAACATATCCACCAGGATCAAAGACATAGTTTTCATCCATCAATAAGCACGAGCTTAAGGTGAACAAGGCAAGCCAAAGAAGAAGTGGCAGAGTTCCCTTGAGCAGCGATGGAGCACGGTGGAAGCAAGTAGGAAGCGGTGCAAGCATGTCTTCAAAATTTCCAAAGATTTTTCCTTTTATTTCATCAGGTGGATACTGAGATGGCTTAAAGACTTCAATACCAGGGTCGAACACCTTTTCCTTTAAGGGAAAATAGCACTCAGGCTCAGCCGAGTGTGAAGAAGATCCGCAAAGAAGCACAACCTCGTCCTCAGAAGGGGGACAAAGAGGTGTCAAATCATATGTGCAACGGACTTCGGTGTCGATCGGTTTCTTCTCATTTGACAGAATGCTCTTCAAATCCAAAGTAGGATCAAGACGATAATCTTCAAAGTCATAAGGAGGAGCATCACTCTCATGAGGGAAGTAAGTGTTGAGAAATTCAGAGAAGTCTTCCTCAAATGAGTAATCGTCCAAAGTAGGATCGAGTGATGGCGGAGGATCTTCAGCATGTGAAGAGTCGCTCGAGAGAGTATCGGCCTCATCAAAATCATCGAAAGTGGGCAGCTCGGGATACTCAGAAGTACAATCAAAATCATCCGAATCTGAGCTAGAATCATCATCATCATAAGCATCAAAGACCGGTGGCGAATCATAACTAGGAGAAGGTTCCAAAGTGGATCGAGAATCATCCTCATCATCGTCAAAGAGTGGATTATCGATGGAAGAATCGAATAGAGGATTGTCATAGACGGTAAAGTCATCGAGCACATTAATCATATTCACTGATTCTCGGCCTCCAAAGGATTTTCCTGTAAGCTTCCCCATTTTAAAAACTTTTGAATCATCCCCGACTCGTAAGATTAACTCACCTTCGGCCACATCTACTAAAGCTCGTCCGGTTCTCAAAAATGGCCGACCAAGTATTAAAGGAATACGAGGGTCCATTTCATAATCAACTACGACAAAATCGACTGGGAAAGTAAATGTGCCAACTTTTATGAACACGTCTTCGGCTATACAAACGGGGTAAGCGAGAGTGCGATTTGCAAGTTCGAGAGTCATCTTTGTTGGAATGAGGTCGGGTAATGATAGTGTTTTCCAAACACTCAAAGGCATAAGATTAATACTAGCCCCGAGATCAGCAAGGGCAGTAAACTCTTCAGTTTTGTTGAACACGCAAGGCAACACAAAACGACCGGGATCTCCAAGCTTTTCCGGTAATTCTTTAAGAATAACTGCTGAGCAGTTTTCATTTAAGCGTGTGTTGGCGAGTTCAATCAGTTTCTCCTTCTTGCTAAGCAATTCCTTGAATGCTTTGACAAATTTCGACATGTGGCAAAGTGCTTCAACAAGGCTAATGTTGATGGTCATTTTAGATAGCATATCCACATATTTCGATACTTGACAGTCATTCTTGGTTAGATCGTTGGTCTTGCCTATGCGAGAAGGGTATGGGATTCTAGGTTGATAGGGAGACAGTGAAGGTGAAGTTGGTGAAGGTTGGGATGTTGAAGGGTCCTTCCGAGATACATCGTCATGACGAGGCGGAGACGGTAATGGTGCACTAAAACTAGGTGTAGGAGGAGTAGGGATACATGGTGGTGAAGGAGGTGTAGATGATGGTGGTGGGGTAGGTGGATTGACAATGGTAATTCCACTACGCGTAGTTATAGCACTCACATTAGCTCGCGGATTAGTGACGGTGTTTGAAGGTAGAGAACCCGAAGAAGAAGGTTGAGCTTCGGGCAAAAAACTAGCCAATAGATTCTTTAAGTCAGTCGTTTGAGTGCTGAAGGAGGAGTGAATATTATCACGAACCTCGGTTCTGATGTCATTTCCTTGCTTCAAGATATCTCCTTTCAAATTAATTATTTGGCTTTGTAGATTCTTGATTTGCTCACCTTGAGTTCTTATGATGGCATCAACATCGGTGTTTATGGGTGGGTGTTGTTGGGTGGGTGTTGTTGGGTGGGTGGTTGATAAGGGTTAGAAGCTCTTGGTGGGATTTGGTTGCTTCTATTGTAGTTGTTGGCGGGGTTTTGGTTTTGAGGAGAAAAACCGGGTGAAAGGTAATTGTTGGATCGGTAACTCAGCAGATTTCTATCCCCTTGTTGTCTAGCTTGGTAATTTTCCGATGAATAATTACCATAAGCTGCATACACATTTTCCGGATTTCCTTGTGTCGAAGGACAATCGGTGTATGAGTGAGGACCGCCACATGTTTCACAAGGATTAGCAACCGCTTTAACTTGTTGTTGTTGTTGGTTTGAAGTGAGAAGCGTAATACTTTTGCTCATTTCAGCCATCATGCGGGTGAGTTCGGTCATCTCAGGGTTTGCTGAGGTAGAGGAAACATTGACTCTCGGGTTGTTCCTTGAAGAAGCAGAGGAACCCCAGTTTTTGTGGTGAGTAGTCATGTTCTCAATTAACTCTCTACACTCCTCGGGTCTCCTTTTCATGAATGTGCCACCGGCGGCTGCATTAATCGTATCACGATCTCGAAAAGTCAATCCGTTGTAGAAAGTATCGATTAAGGTCACAGGGAGCATGTTGTGGTTTGGACATCAATCGATCAAGACATTATATCTCTCCCAAGCGTCAAAAAGAGATTCATCGGGATCTTGCATGAAACCGCTAATCTGATTGCGAAGGCTTGTGACCATGGATGGTGGAAAGTAGCGCGATAGAAAGCGTTAAGTCATATCATCCCAAGTATGAATAGAATTCTTCGGGAGACGATCAAACCATTTCTCGGCATGATGTAATAAAGTGTGTGGGAAGAGTTGTAGGCGAAGTTCATCCATTGTGGCACCAGCCAACTTCATGCTTTGGGTGATTGTAATGAACTTGTCGAGGTGTTTGTTGGCATCATCATCAGGCAATCCTCTAAATGGGTTTGTTTGTACTTGCTGAATCATGTGGTGCTTCAACGAAAACTCAGGAGCGTTGATTTGCATCGGTGCAATCGGTCCTCCTCGTCCAAACATTGTTGGTTGACAAAGTTCCTCCATGGTCCGAAGATCGGGCTGTGGAAGAGCATTGTTATTATTATTATTATTATTGAGGTGCGGTGGAATGTTGTTGTTGTTAACACCTGCCATATCTAAATCTTCTTGAGGCTCGGGCTCTTGATAATTAGAAGATCTAGTACGCATACACCTGAAAATGCAAAAGAAAACAAAACCAAACACAAAAACAATATATATACACAATAAAGATAAAATCTTTTTGGATTTTTGAAATTTTTAATTTTTTTATGGATTTTTAGAATTTTTTATGCAAGAAAAATAACGTTCACAAGTGAGCGGATCCCAAAAAGCAACTTGTCTATCATAGAAAACTGTCAATCTTAACGAAAAGAGCCGGCAGCGGCGCCATTTAATACAAGGTTTTTGGCCAGTATAAAAATTAAAGTTCGTTGTGTTGTTCTCTTCGAATTGAAAAACTTGTGTTTAATGTGCGACTCAGCTGTTCTTTGGTGGAACAAAGATGTGTCGTTGTAGTGTTTAAAATAAAAGGTGCAGAACAATTAAAGTAAAAGGGCAATTAAAGTAAATCTAAATCTAATAAGGTAAATGGTGCAAGTAATTAAAAGCGCGACTAAAATTAAAGGGCAATAAAGTAAATAACGCAAACTTAAATCTAACTAATGCAAACTTAAAATGAAACTAAAACTAAATCTTAAACTAAGGCAAATAAACTTAAAGTGCGATTAAGGAAAAAGGCGGGAAAGATAAAGCTTAAAATAAAATAAATAGAAAACTAAAAACTAAGATTTCCCTATCCGGAATAATACACCTATTCGGAATAATTCCTCTATTCGGAATATCTGCTCCTATTCGGAATATAAAGTCTTATGCGGAATAGTGTTCTTATTCGGAATATATCCCTATGCGGAATATCCAGGCTATTCGGAATAAAGTCCCTACTCGGAATAATTGGTCTATTCGGAATATCTGTCCCTATTCGGAATATCCTCCTATGCGGAATATTAACTCTATCCGGAATATCCAGGCTACTCGGAATATTTTCCTATTCGGAAAATCACCCTATTCGGAATATAAAGGTTATGCGGAAAAACTTGCTATGCTGAAAACCCTCCCTATTCGGAATAATGGATATTCCGAATAGCAGTCTCTGCAAAACCTTTATGCGGAATATTTCAAGGATGCGTCTGGGGAAGATCAGAAATAAGATCCGAAGAACAAGGAAAAGAAAATAAGGCTCGGATCTAAATAAAACCAAGGCAAATCAACCACAAGATTAAATCAAACAAGTAAATAAACGACTATAAATGATAAACAATCAATCCAAAACAATAAAACTAATAATAAAGATCAAGATAATCAAAACCACTTTAATCAAATCAACAAAAAATAAGAACTTGAACATAAACAAATCAACACAAAGATTAAAGAAAGGAAGAATGAGATTAACAAGATAAAGATAAAGATTAACTAGAATTAAAAGAAAAACTTACTTGGAATTAAATGGTAATTAAGTGCAAGACAATGTAATTAAATTTGACAAGTATTTAAATTGACAAGGTAATTAAAGGTGCAAGGTAATTAAATGGTGGAAGACTAATTGTCACACTTAGCCAACAACCTGAAATGTAAACAACTAATGACTATTTATAGGGGAGGATTAGGAAGCTTCCTCCCCTCCTTCATTTCTTGTTAATTGCAAGATTAAGCCCCTTTCTTCTTAATTCTTCATTAATTACCATTAGTCCTTTTCTTCTAATCTTCTTTAAACTTGGACTTAAGGGACTTTTGGCTTCGGGATTTCTTTGAACTTGTCTTTAAATTCTTCAATAAAATAGACTTGAATTCTTTGGCTTTTGATAAACTTCCGTCTTTTGACTTTTTCTTCGATAAATCTTTAGAATTGGTCTTGGACTTCCGTTCTTTTTGCACTCTTGATTTCTCGACTTCGTCTTTTATCTTTTTCTTCAATAAAAGTCCGTAAATGCCCGTGAATTCCCGTGTTTTCTCCACTTTTCACCTTTTCGTCCTAAATTACAACAAAAACACAAACCACGCATAATTCCGACATAAAAGACATAAAATACACGTTTTGGCTCGGTTATTATTGTAATTAAGTGGTAGAAAAGATGGGTGTTTTCACACCTATCAGAGCGTCACGATAAATGGTGGGCCAATAAAATCCAGAGTCGAACACTTTCTTCGCGGTGTAGTTGGGACCAAAGTGACCACCGGTGGGTCCTTTATGGCAAGCTTCGAGAATATCTAAAGCTGCGGGTCAATCAACACACCGACGAATAATCAGATCAGCACATTGTTTGAAGAGATAAGGATCATCCCAAAAGTAAGTCTTAACATCTTTAAAGAACTTCTAATTTTGTTGGGATGTTAACCCTTAGATGAGAATACCACCCGCTAAGTAGTTTGCAATTTCCGCAAACCACGGGGTGTCATCAAGATTGGAATTGATAGACATTAAGGCCTCAAGGGGAAAAGAGTCATTGATCTCTTGATTCGGATGATCCCTTTGATAAGGATCCTCAAGTCTACTTAGATGATCCGCGGCTAGGTTTTTGGCTCCCTTCTTGTCACGAATTTCAATTTTAAATTATTGAAGGAGCAAAACCCAACGAAGAAGTCTTGGCTTGGAATCTTGTTTAGTCAACAAGTACTTCAACGCGGAATGATCGGTGTACACGATTGTGGTGGAAAGGACAAGATAGGGGCGGAATTTCTCAAAGGCATACACGACAGCTAAAAGCTCTTTTTCGGTCGTGGTATAATGCAATTGAGCCCCCGTCATTGTCTTGCTACCGTAATGGATTGGTTGGAAGTGTTTGTTCACTCTTTGGCCCAAAACCGCTCCAATAGCAAAGTCGCTAGCATCACACATCAATTCAAAAGGTAGCTCCCAATTAGGGGTAACCAAGACCGGTGCCTTAGTCAGCTTGTCCTTAAGAAGATTGAAGGATTCAAGACACTCTTTAGAAAAGATAAAAGGAGTATCTTTTTCCAAGAGGTGGGTCATCGGGCGAGCGATTTTAGAAAAATCTTGAATGAATCGACGATAGAAGCCCGCATGACCAAGGAAACTTCTCACACCCTTCACGGTTGAAGGTGGAGGTAATTTGGCTATGACATCCACTTTAGCACCGTCCACTTCACGACCGGATTTTGAGATTTTATGTCCAAGCACAATGCCTTCTTTGACCATGAAATGGCATTTTTCCCAATTTATAACAAGGCGAGTGTCTTCACACCGCTTAAGCATGCGTTCCAAATTGGCAAGGCAATGAGAGAAAGAATCACCATAGACCGAGAAATCATCCATGAAGACTTCCATAGTTTCTTCAACCATGTCATGGAAGATAGCCATCATACACCTTTGGAATTTCCCAGGAGCATTGCATAGACCGAAAGGCATTCTTTTATACGCAAATGTTCCATAAGGACAAGTGAATTATTGGTTTTCTCTTGGTCTTTGGGATCGATGGGAATTTGAAAATACCCGGAGAAACCGTCTAAGAAGCAGTAATAGTCATTACCCGCTAGACGTTCAAGCATTTGGTCCATGAAAGGAAGGGGAAAATGATCCTTTCTCGTAGCATCATTGAGTTTGCGATAGTCTATACAAACTCTCCACCCTGTAACGAGACGAGTAGGAATCAACTCTTTGTTTTCATTGGGCACAACGGTGATTCCGCCTTTCTTAGGCACACAATGGACGGGACTAACCCATGGTGAATCCGAGATAGGGTAGATCATTCCCGCATAGAGAAGTTTGATAACCTCTTTTTTGATAACGTCATGGATCTTAGGATTCGTTCTTTGGCTTTGAATAGTGGGTTTAAATTTGTCCTCCATGAGAATTTTATGTGTGCAAAAGTGAGGATCAATTCCACGAATATCGGAGATTTTCCAAGCAATCGCTTTCTTGTGATTCTTCAGCACGGTGATAAGTCGAGATTTTTCTTCCTCTTTCAAGTCCTTTGCGATGATCACGGTGACTTCTTGTTGTCTTCAAGGAAAACGTAATCGAGATGAGACGGTAGGTCCTTAAGCTCTAAATCCAGAGGATTTTCGATGGAAGGTGTAGTCAAATTCGGTTCATCGATAGAGATATCCTTAGGAGATGGTGGAGAAATATGGTCCTCATTGAGAAGTTTCTCAATGGTACGAATGTCTTCATCCCAATTGGAGGGAGAATCGTCATATTGTAAGTCTACATCTCCGAAAGTTGCTTCAAATTCTTTCAAAATGAAATCACTTTCTCCAAATGGAGTTAGTGATGGAGCAATAGAGGCAACGGTCTCAACAATGGGTAGAGAAGAAGAACCACTTTTACAAGCGTCTTTGAAATGTTCTTCACAAGCCTCATCGAGAACGTCGATGAAATTAACACTCTCATTTTCAGAAGGCTGCTTAGAAAGTTTACCCATGTTGAAAACGATTTTATCGTCACCAACTCTCATGATTAATTCGCCCGCGGCTACATCAATGAGAGTGCGACCGGTCCTCAAGAATGGACGTCCAACGATTAATGGAACACGGGGGTCCATCTCGTAGTCAACGACAACAAAATCCGCCGGAAAGGTGAATTTGTCGACACCGACGAAGACGTCTTCGGCTATCCCCACCGGATAAGCAACCGTACGGTTGGCTAATTCCAAAGTTATTTGTGTGGGGACTAGCTCGGGTAGAGACAATTGTTTCCAAACGCTTAATGGCATTAAGTTTATACTAGCACCTAGATCGGCTAGGGCCATACAATTCTCTACCCCGGGGAAGTTGCAAGGAATCAAGAAACGACCCGGATCACCAAGTTTGGTTGGTAATTTCCTTAAGAGCACTGCGGAGCAATTCTCATTAAGTTAGGTCTGAGCAATATCGAGAAGTTTCTCCTTATCACTGAGAAGATCTTTAAACATTTTAGCATATTTCGGCATGTGAGCGAGAGCCTCAGCAAAGGAGATATTGAAATTCAGTTGTTTAAACATTTTGAGAAAGTTAGAAACCTGAATATCATCCTTGTTCTTCAATTTCTATTTCCTCAACCTTGAGGGATAAGGAATATTGGGTTGAGATGAAGGCTTTGGTATGGAATTCTCACTCACCTTCTTGGGTGGTGAAGGGGTTGAAGTAGAAGGTGGTGGAATTGGAGAAGTAGAAGTTGGAGGTGTTGGAGAAATAGAAGGTGGAGGAATTGGAGAAGGAGACTCGTTTTCCTTTGTCACAATCACCGGTGTAGGTGTAGGAAGCCCGGGTTCCTTTAAACCTTTTCCATTACGAGTGGTGGTTGCTTTCATCTCCCCTCTTGGATTATCAATGGTGTTACTCGAAAGAGAACCCAACCCAGAGGCTTGATTACTTGGGAAGAAACTAGCCATCATGTTCCTTAAGTCATTCATTTGACTTGCCAAAGAGTTTCGCATATCGGCACGAAGATCATTCCCTTGTTTCACCATATCTGCTTTCATGTTGGCCATTTCCCGCTGAAGATTCTGTACTATCGCATCATTAGTCCTCATGTAAGTTTCAACCTCGTGATTAAATACGGTGGGTTGGTGGGGAGGAGGAGCATGGTAGGCAGGTGGTTGATAAGCGGGTTGTTGGTAAACTTGGTTGTTTATTTGAGGTGGATATGGGGTCCTTTAGGTTTGATATTGATTTGGAGCACGAGGTTGGTTTTGATTGTTACGATTGAGGTTGTTTGGGTTTTGTGGGGAAAACCGGGTGGTGAAAGAAAGTTGTTTGAGCGATAGCTGAGCAAATTCCGGTCACCTTGAGGACGTGCTTGATAGCCTCCTGTAAAAAAGTTACCGTTGGCCGCATACACATTTTCCGGATTGTCATGAGTCGAAGGACAATCGGTGTATGAGTGAGATGCCCCGCATATTTCACATGATTTACTCAAAGCATTAGCTTGGGCAGTGATTTGTTGGCATTGTTGGCGGTTTGTACAGCAAGGGATTCCACAAGTGAAGTAAGCTTATCAATTCTCTTGTCGGCGTCACTAGTACTAGCACTAGCCACATTAGTCCCATGCATCATTAGAAGACTTAACCAAAATGTTACCCCCCGAGGCACTATTTAGTGAATCTTGGTCATTCATGCTTAACCCATTGTAAAAAGTATTTATTTGATGTACTTTTGTGAAACCATGTTGTGGACACTTTCTTAAAAGTTCCTTAAAACGGTCCCAAGATTCACTAAATGTCTCACCGTACTTTTGTTCAAATGTAATGATTTCATTCCGCAAAGCGGTAGTACGTGAGGGTGGGAAAAAGAAGTTAATGAACTTGGTCTCTAAATCCGTCCATGTAAGAATACTTTGTGGCGGTTCCTTATCAAGCCAATTCCGGGCTTGTCCCTCTAAGGAGAAAGGAAAAAGTTGCAAGCGAATCACTTCTTGTGAAACCCCATTATACTTAAGTATTGGTGAGTTGAAGAAACCTTTTTATATGGTCATGAGGATCATCAAGTGAACGCCCCAAGAAAGGTTGAGCAGAGACCATTTGAATAAAGTCGGATTTGAGCTCAAAATTGTTGGCTCCAATCTCGGGTATGACAATAGCATCGGTGTTGCCCTCTACGTGCGATTGCAAAAGCTCGATCATTGGTTGATTGTCCATGGTGACAATAGGTAGACTAATGACTTCGGCTTGAGCTACTTTCTTCTTACAAGCACGAGTACGCATACACACCTACAAAAGGAAAAGAAAAATATACAAGAAATATTTATGGTTTTTTTAGGTTTTTCTATTTTTTGTATTTTTGAAAATTTTATATTTTTTAGGAGTTTTTGAAAATTTAAGCAAGAAAATAACGTTCAAAAATGAACGGATCCCAAAATCCAACGCGTCTCTCACTTAAAAACGTTAATCTTAACGAAAAGAGCCGGCAGCGACGCCATTTAATACAAGGTTTTCACCAAGTATAAAATAATTACGTTCCAAGTATTTTCGAATTGATTACCGTTAATTAGTGCGACTCAGTCGTTCTTGGTGGAAAATAAAATGGGTTGTTTGATTATCTATTTTTAAACTAAAAGCGAAAAGGAAAATGTTGTTGTGTAAAATAAAAGCTTTTAAAAATTAAACTAAAAATTACTTGAAAAACACTTTGGTAAAAATAGAGATTTCGGGAAGCGTGCAATTTTTGGAAATTAAAACGTAATGAATTTAAAACTTAAAACTTAAAGACTTAAACCGTCGGAATGTAAAAAATGAATTCTATCGGAATGTACTAAAATTAAAACAATCGGAATAATCCATCTGAATAACCATCGGAATGTAACAAAGTAAAATCCATCGGAATGTAGGTCAATCGGAATACACTATCTATCGGAATGTCCAAGGTATCGGAATACAAAAGATCATTTCTGTCGGAATGTTCAAAGTTATCGGAATGCTCAATCTTAAAGCTGTCAGAATGTAGTAAACAAGAATTGGGCAGAGTTTCGTCTTAATGTAACCATAAAAACCGTCGCAATATGTGATCGCAATGAGCGATCGCAATCACGATCGGAATAAGGGGGAAAATAAACGTGATCGCAAAGTAAAACCCCTTGGGTTATTGCGATCACAAGCAGCCTTCGGAATGTGTAAACCCTCAATATTGCGATGGAATACAAATCATCCGAAAATGGAGATACGCCAAAATCTCAATAAGCAGTTCCAATAAGCACACTTAACCGAATCTTGAACAACTCAATAAGCATAAATTTGACAACTTTTGAAATATGAAATTCGTAAACTTTATAAAAGAAACTTTAAAAAGGTTAAACTTTTTAAGAAAACTAAAAACAATAAGCTAAACACTAAATAAGCCAATAAGCATGAATAGCTCAATGCTTCATCCGTGTAAGACTTAGAAGGAAATACAAAAGATAAACTTTTTAATCACAAAATCATCAAAATAAAAAACGAATCTTGAACATTCGGATCAAAGATGAATCAAAATCAAGAAAGGTAGAAAAAGGTTGAAGATTAAAAGCTTAAACTTAAACTTTTGATTAATGAAACTCAAATATAAAGATTAAATAAAACTTAAACTTGAAAGAAAAGATGAAGTTTTAGTGAGAGAAAGTTAAACACTTTCTCTCTCTAAAATGAAAACTAAAGAAAGAAAAAATAAACTAGCTAACTACCCTACTAATGTGTTTAGGAGGGTATTTATAGGAGATGGAAAGGTGCATGTGTTGCCTCCTGTTTCTTTCTTCTCGTCTCGACTCGATTTAAATCCTTTGTCTTTCTCGACGTCGTCTCGGGATTTGTCGATGTAAATTGAACTTGTCTTATAATTTTCTTCTTCTATTAGACTCGAGTTCTTCGACTTTATTAAACTTCCGTCTATAGACTTTTTCTTCGATAAATCTTCAGAATAGGCCTTGGACTTCCCTTGTTTTTGCACTCTTGATCTTTTGACTTAGTCTTTTCTCGTTTTCTTCGATAAAAGCCCGTGAAAGCCCGTTTTTCTTCCTTTTTCATCTTTTGGTCGTAAAACACAATAAAAACACAAACCACGCAAAATTCCGACTTTTACGACATAAAATACACGTTTTGGTCTTGTTATTATTGGAAATAAGTGGTAAAAGGGTAAGTGTTTTCACACTTATTAATGATCATGACTTACGAATTGCATCTCAATTCAACACCGCAAGGTTGGGACAACCCTGTAAAGCAATCTTCAGTACACTGATTAGATGTCTTACTGCTAAAACCACTGGATATGATTCTCTACAATTTCCACAAGCTTGTATCTTTTGGGGAATCTACAAAGGTAAGAATCTGAATTATGCGCATTTACTATGGGATGAGTTTCACTATCAACTATTCCACAACGCAACAAAGAAGAAGGCTGGGTACTTTCAATTCCCACGATTCATCAAGCTCATCATTAATTACTTCATACAAGAAGATAACTCAATACATAAGCGTGAAGGGAGCTCTCAGCACACACCAGATGACGATGATACCATCGATATAAGACAAGACAGACAACTAGGTATCTATACAGGTATTCCAACTCAAGTTCCTGATCACGTGCTGAATGATGCAATCAAGGCAAGTGATGCATACAAGCAATTGTTGGAAGAAAGGGAAAACCAAAAGAACAGAGTTGAGTCTAGAGAGTTTTCTTCACAAAAACCCAAAGGCAAACGCAAACAACGTGAACCATCAGAAGAAACAGGTTCACCTAAGCTCAAAAAGAAGAAAAGCGTTGCCAAGTCTAGTGGAAAGCAGCTGATGCTTGAGGATGAAGATAAAGATATAAATGAAGAAGAATTGATTCGCAAAAGTGAAAGATGCAATATAAAGAAAGCTATCATACAAAGTAAGAAAGACACGGGGGGTAGTGGTTCTGGTGTAAAGGCAAAGGAAACCATACTACCTACTGATATTGATGAATTTGGGAAGCCTGATGAATACATACCTATTCGTGAGAAATCTGCCCAAGTTGATGACGGTGTCGACCTTCATGATGAACAACAAGCTCATCACGGATTAAAGGATATGGACATTGCCGGGTCTGTTGATACGAAAACATTTGTAAATACTGAACATCGTGTTACAAATGTTAAACCTACCAAAGCCACAAGTACTACAGTGACTCCACCAGTTATTACAATTCCACCTACTTCAATTCAACTTCCCTTAACTCTACCAAGCCAACCTCTATCAGCTTCAAGTACTGCAATGACCATTGCTCCTACACAACAAACAACAGTAGCACCAATATCTTTGATTCCATCATTACCAACATTGTTCATGCTACAAATGGAAGAACTCATGAAAGCTCAACAAGAAGAGATGGTTCGAGTTAAAGAGGAGTTATCTCGTAGATAGCAAAGTGAAGTATCCACAAGAAAAGCTCAAGAAGAAGCAATTTCTAAATTCCAAGAAGAGTTAGAATTATCCCGCAAAGCACATGCAGAAGAACTAGCTCACGTCAAAGCAAATGAAACCGCCAAAAATGAAGCAACGTTCATTCGTCTTCGAGAACTGAAAAGGAAGTATCGAGATGAGAAAGAGATTCTTTCCAAAGCTAACAACTCAATTGTTGACTCACTTGATGAAAAGGTTAAGGAATCTATCGACACTCTGCGAGACGACTTAAAACAAATTGCTGCAAGCAACTTCATGATCAAGTCTTCTGACACTCATCAGTCAGATTTTCTCATTGCTCAAAGGCTCACGGATTATGAGTTGAAGAAACTCTTACATGCTCGGATGATTCAAGTCAGGTCCTACAACCAAACCAAAGCTCAAAAGAACCTTCACAAGGCTCTTAAAACAGCTATGGATAAAGATACTGAGATATTCAAGAAACATGGTACTGGAGCTCCTTACAATATCCTAAATGAAGAGAAAGAGGAAGACGAATCCGACAACGATGATGATGATGTTGATGATGACAATGGTGATGACGAAGAAGGTAGTGACGACGAAGGAGGTAGTGATGACAAAGACGGTAGTAATGACGAAGGAGGTAGTGATAAACACAGTGATGGTGATGATAATGGCGGTGGTAACGATAAAATTGGTGATGATGAAGAAGAAGGGGACGGTGATACAGAGAAAAAGGACGGAGATAACAAAGACAAGTCTGATAAAGACAAGTCCAAAGGTAACAAATCTCACAAGGATGATGCTACCAAGGATAAATCAACTCTAAAAGCCAAGACACCTCCACCCCGCCAAGGCAAACGCACTAAGAAGTTTCATGATGTAGATGCTAATACAGCTTCATCATACACTCCAGCCACAACCGCTCCTACAACCACATCTATTCTGGTCACATCTACCCCAGTTACCGCTGCTTTAGCTACCACACCTTTAGTGCAACAACAACTAACAGAACCCGATCAACCTGTACCGGATTTTCCAGTATCTGATCAAGTCCAAGACATACCATAAACTGAAGCCGTAGCCGTACCTGTTGTTGATGTTCCTCTATCTACTCAAGTTCCTGATGTTCCAGAGTCAAGTGAACCAGCATGGGTGGATACACTCGAGGAAGATGAAAATGCAACTGTACAACCTTGGGTTTCAAATGCTGTTGCACTTCGTCCACTGACAAAGGCTGATGAAGCTAAATTCTCCCAATTCCTAAGCAATCCAATAGATTTTTCAAGATACTTGGAGTATAACTATGGGTCTAAAATAACTCAAGCAATGGTTGTACGAGGACTCAAAGATCCCACACTTCGTGTTAAATCCAAGATCAGCAGTACGGAATACGAGTAAAATGCTAATGAGCTTCTGAAAGTGTTGAGAACTACTCAAAGGGACGGTCTTCATGCACCTGAAAAACCTCCTGTCCCTACAGCTGCAGATGATGATCAAATCGTACTCGAATTCTTCGTCAGGAAGGATCTCGAATACTTGGTCAAGGGAGCAAACAAGTAATTCTATTTTTAGAAACTTATTTAATTAAGGCAGATAATCTATTTATGGAAACTTTCTATTTTTAGAAACTTATCTATTTTAAGCAGTAATTCTATTTTTGGAAACTTTCTATTTTTGGAAACTTTCTATTTTTGGAAACTTTCTATTTTTTGTAACTTTCTATTTTTGGAAACTTTCTATTTTAGGAAACCTGCTATTTTTAGAAAGTTACTTAATATTACACAGTAAGTATAATAATACATGAAATACCAGAAATACTTAATTAGAATAGACAAAATATAAGATGAACACAGTTTAAGGCTTAAAACAGTAAAACATGATATGAACATATAAAATAAGCTAAGACATGACATAAAACCAGTTATGTATTTAGTAAGCAGATACTTATTCATGTATGTATTTATGTAGCATTAGTGATAACAAAGTAGGGTTCTCCTCAGTTCGTCTTCTTCGTTCACTGGATATAAGGTACGGATTCCCGTCCTTTCAGTATGGACATTCTTTCCTTATTAGGATTCCCCGTATGCACCCAAATGTTTTCCCGTAGTATAAGTTTATATGTTTGATTTGCTTATGTTTAATTTAGAATACCTATAGCCATATACATGCATGACCAGTTTCACCTAGTTATGGAGGTACCATAACCATAACATTAGAGGCACTGATGTTATGACTTCACCATGGCGGAGTGATTGCTCGTGGCGTCCCTTCAGCTTTTGGCAATATTATTATATTTATCATGTGGGGCGTATTGGTGCATCCTAGTTACATGTTTTTCAGCAGATTTCTCAGTGTGAATGTGGTGTGTGCCTTGCATCCTTCACAAGGAACTGATCCCTCCTACCCAAAACCAGTATATTAAATTAGAGGTAGCCCCTCTAATTTGCATGATGAGGTCACCCCTCCAAGTATTCATGCACGATGGATTTTCATGACCTATATTGGCTAATGGTAGAACATGCTACACAGTGTTTATAAGATAAACATAAGGCTTTTCAAACAATAAAACCAGTTTTACCAAGACTTAACCAGGTTATTCGGGACTTAGTTTCTTCCGCTGTTATATGTTATATGCTTATCCTATTCATGCTTTATTGTACATCCGTGCACTGAGCGTATTTCTCAGCTATTTTCCTTTTCTATGTTCCCAAAACGGCAGGTACTCAGGGACGCTCGTAGACTTTAAGCGTACATGCATATGGACTGGAAGCTTTCTAGCCTTTCTTTACTTTATGCATTATCTTTACTTTGATACTCTGCTATGGACATTGTTTAGTCCTTTCCTTTACAGTACTTATGTTTGTGTGTGATGAGCTTTACTTTTGGACTACCGATGTTTGATTCCGGTATTTTCCTTTTATGGTCATGTAATGTTTAGACATTTTTCCTTGTATGCTTTGATGACACGCCATAATTACGTGTGACATTCCATTATCAAAATGGGGTGTTACAATTATGGTATCAGAGCCAAGGCTTCGACCTGTAGGCTCTCAAAGTATGACCTGTGATTAGTGGGTAGTCACTATGGTCTTCCTAGAACTGACGGTCGTTTTCATGCATTCATCATTTTTATGCATACATATATATGTCATTGTCGCAGATTTATGACTAAGTAATGGTTGGTACAAGACTGGCCCTATTTAGTCGCATGTGTTTTATCGAAACTTTTAAATTTGGGACCGACCCATAGGAGTCCCCTCGCCATGTCTTTTATTTTGGGTGAACTGACCATAGGCGTTCACTCTCGAGCATACAAAAGTTTTCATAAAACTGCATCATGCATGCATACACAAAATTTTCTTGCATAAAATTTTTCTCTTGAAATTTTGGTATAAATTTTTTTTTTCATGTATATATATTTTGTGTTTTGATCCGTTTAATCATATGTTTTATGTTATACTGTCAGATGGTTCTCACATGCGAACAGGAACAACTTAATGCTGCAATCCAAGCTTCAATGCAAGCATTGCTTCCTCAACTAAGGAACGACATCAGGGTTGAGGTTCAAGCTGCCAACAATCAGCAGCATAATCAGGCACCTCCTCCTCCTCCTCCTCCAGTGACATTGTCAGTATGGCTGGAGAGATTCAACAAGCTCCGTCCTCGAGCTTTTGAGAAGACAAATAGCCCCAGTGATGCTGAAAGCTGGTTGGCTCACATAGAGAAGATTTTCAATGCTATGGGTTGTGACCCCGCGTACAATGCGAGGTTGACATGCTATCGGTTCGAAGGCGATGTGCTAAATTTGTGGTTAGCGTTGATGCAGTCTGAGGGAGGTGACGAGTGGGTTGCTGGTTTGACTTGGGCTCAGTTCAAGGACAGGGTGATGGAGTAGTTCTTTCCCAAGGCTGAGCAAGACAAGCTCAAGAGGGAGTACCATGGGATCCGACAAAGAGCTAGGGAGAATAGCAACGAGTTTATGCAGAGATTTCTTCGCTTAGCTGGTTTCCTTGGTGCAGTAGCAGGTACTCCTGAAGAGCATGCACACCACTTTAGGTGGGCTCTTCGCACATCGGTCGCAAACAATCTGGTGTGTGCTACGTTCAACATTGTAGCACAAGTGGCTGATGCAGCACGTAAGCTAGAGATGCTGCAGGAGAGAGATGAGTTCGGGGAAGCTGAGAGATCCGACAAGAGGTAAACATTTGTATTCAAGCGGTGATCAATCCGTACTCTTTCCATATATGTCAATTATTCATCTCTTTAAAATGTATCTTCCAGGCAGAAAACTGGGGACCGGTCTCAGCCGGCTACTCAGCAGCAACCTCATCAGCCCAAGGGAAACGGTCAGACTAACGACCGTTCTGCTACGGATAGGGGTGGCGGTAATGATAATTACCGTCACAATGTTGGACACTCCAACAACAGCATGTCCTAATACTTACGCATTTTCTTATGATTTCATGTTATAACTCATATTCTGACACTCTAGCAAATCATCTACCAGGAACCATGGAAACGGTAGGGACCAGAACCAGAGAGGTTCACAGCCTAGCCGTCCAGCTATCACTGGTATTCAATCTTATGATTATCCACATTATCCTTTGTACCCTATTATCGTGTCTTATGTAAAATGTTTTATCAGGTTCCCAGCCAGCCAGAGCACCTGTTGGAGGATATACTCATCCTCTTTGCTCTACTTGCCACCGTAGGCACCCAGGGCCATGTCGTCGTAACACGGACGCATGCTTCAAGTGTGGTCTTCCTGACCATATCATGAAGGATTGCCGTAAGGGCGAGATGGAGGGCACATCGGGACATGCTGATTCCAAGCCGCCTCCTACCACCGGGCGTGTCTACACGACATCTCAAGACCAGGCCAACAAGTCTACAGGTACCATCACTGGAATCTTGTATATGTATGGTCAAGCTGCGTGTGTTCTTTTTGATACGGGTGCTACTCACACGGTCATTTCTACTGCTTATGCTAAGAACATTAGGATGCTCCCCATGCCACTAGAGAATAGGCTTACTATTTCCACGCCTTTGAGGGACTCTGTATTAATCACCCATGTATACAATAGTCTTCCCCTAGAATTTGACGATAAGGTTCGACCTGTTGACGCACTTCCGCTGGACATGAATCAATTCGACATGATTTTGGGCATGGATTGGCTATCCAAGCATCATGCTACCATAGACTGCCATTCATATCGAGTTATATTCAGTGATGTTAATGCACCAGAGTACATTCATAAAGGGTTCATACCCGGAAGATCTGTACAAATCATATCTACCCTGCAAGCGCGTGCACTACTGTCACATGGCTGCGAGGGTTATCTAGCTACGGTCCACGACATGGATGTTGAATCTCCATCAATTCAGGATCAACCAATGGTGTCGGAATTCCAATATGTATTCCCAGAATTTCGGGTATACCACCTGCACGAGAAGTGGAATTCAATATCGAGCTTATTACGGGAGCTGAACCAATCTCCAAGGCTCCTTATCGCATGGCTCCCATAGAGCTGAAGGAGCTGAAGGATCAACTACAAGAACTTCTTGAACGAGGTTTCATTCGACCGAGCGCATCTTCATGGGGCGCACCGGTTCTATTTGTTAAGAAGAAAGACGGCAGTATGCGTCTTTGCATAGACTATCGCGAGCTCAACAAGATTACTATCCGGAATAGGTATCCACTACCGCGTATAGATGATCTGTTTGACCAACTCCAAGGGGCCAAACACTTCTCCAAGATTGATCTTAGGTCAGGCTACCACCAGCTACGGGTTAAGGAGCAGGACATCGCCAAGACTGCTTTTCGTACCCGCTATGGACACTACCAGTTTGTAGTCATGCCATTTGGCCTGATAAATGCTCCAGCAGTGTTCATGGACTTGATGAAAAGAATCTTCCATGATTTTCTAGACAAGTTCGTCATTGTCTTCATCGATGACATCCTGATTTTCTAAAAGTCCAAGGAGGAACACGAAGACCATCTTCGTACAGTACTACAGATTCTTCGCCAGAAGCAGCTGTATGCTAAATTCTCCAAGTGTGAGTTCTGGTTAGACAAAGTGGCATTCTTAGGTCACATTGTAAATGCAGAAGCAATCACTATGGATCCAACAAAGGTTGAGGCCATTACTAAGTGGCCAAGGCCGACATCAGCGACGGAAGTCCACAGTTTCTTAGGCTTAGCTGGCTATTACCGTAGGTTCGTGGAGAAATTTTCCCGCTTAGCACTACCATTGACCAAACTGATGCGAAAAAGGGAGAAATTCGTCTGGAATGAAGAACGAGAGAAGAGCTTTGAAGACCTGAAGCAGAAGCTAGTATCTGCACCTATTCTTACTCTCCCATCTGGTACGGGTGGATTTCAAATCTACAGTGATGCATCGGGGAATGGACTTGGCTGTGTTCTCATGCAACATGGGAAAGTGATCGCGTACGCTTCACGGCAGCTGAAGCCTTATGAAGAAGATTACCCCACGCATGACTTGGAACTTGCTGAAGTCGTGTTTGCATTGAATATATGGAGGCACTACTTATATGGAGAATCATGTGACATTTTCACGGACCACAAGAGCTTGAAGTATATCTTCACTCAACGTGAATTGAACATGAGGCAGAGGAGATGGTTAGAGCTGTTGAAGGATTATGACATTAATCAACAGTATCATCCCAGAAAGGCAAATGTAGTAGCAGATGCTCTTAGCAGGAAGTCCGGAATGATCAACGGCATTAAAATTGAGGAGGAAATCATAAGAGACTTGGAGCGACTAGACATCGAGATCATGGTACGTGGACATCACGGTTACTGGGCTAATCTTAGAGTAGAACCCGAGTTACTCTCTAAGATCAAGGAAGCTCAGAAAGATGATGGAGAAATCTGGGTGATAGTACAGAATTTGGAGAAACAGACGGAATTCAGAGTTGATGCAGATGGTATCGTATGGCAGGGCACGAGACTTTGTGTTCCTGATGACCAAGAACTCCGGGAAGCCTTGTTAGCTGAAGCTCATAACTCCCCATTCTCTATACATCCTGGTTCGACTAAGATGTACCATGACATCAAGCAGTACTTTTGGTGGAGTGGTATGAAACAGGATGTGGCCACTTACGTCTCCAAATGTCTTACCAGCCAGCAGGTTAAGATCGAGCATCAGCGATCTGGCGGTCTCCTTCAACCGTTAGATATTCCAGAGTGGAAGTGGGACAAAATCACCATGGATTTTGTTACTGGTCTTCCGCCGACCAAGAGGAAGCAAGATGCTATTTGGGTTATCGTAGATCGACTTACCAAATCAGCTCATTTCTTACCGATCCGCAAGGAAGATCCGGTAAGTAAACTCGCCGATACGTATAGAAGAGAGATCATGAGACTCCACGGTGCACCATCCAGCATCGTCTCAGACAGAGATCCTCGTTTCACTTCGCAATTTTGGAAGAGTCTGTAGAAAGCTTGGGGTAAACAACTTAAGCTTAGCACGGCTTTTCATCCTCAAACGGACGGACAGTCGGAGCGAACGATTCAGACATTGGAAGACATGTTGAGGTCATGTACGTTGGAATGGACGGGTGATTGGGACGATTATATCTGTTTGGTGGAGTTTGCATACAACAACAGTTGGCACGCAAGTATCAAGTGTGCTCCTTTCGAGATGTTGTATGGCAGAAAGTGTCGCGCCCCAATCTGCTGGGATCAGGTTAGCGAGCGAACACTTGAAGGACCAAAAATCATAGAGCTGACCAATGAAAAGATCGCAGTAGCTAAGCAGAAACTTCAGGAAGCACGGTCACGTCAGAAGAGTTATGCCGATAAGCATCGTATGGACATACATTTTAACGTAGGAGATCACGTATTCCTTAAGGTTTCGCCGGCACGTGGTGTTAGACGCTTCGGGATTAAAATGAAGCTCAGTCCTCGGTTCATCGAACCGTTTGATATCATTGAACGAGTCGGTGAAGTATCTTACCGGTTAGCGTTACCTCCGCAGCTTTCACATGTAAACAATGTGTTTCATGTGTCCTTACTCAGAGGGTACCAGTATCATCCCCTTCACATGGTTCAGTATCCACTAGAACAGATACGTGAAGATCTCACTTTTATAGAAGAACCCGAACGAGTTCTTGACAGACAAGAACGATTCATGAGAAGGAAGACGATTCCATTCGTCAAAATCCTTTGGAGGGATCATACCGAGCGGGAAGCCACTTGGGAAACAGAGGAGTCTATCCGGGCTTCTTACCCTCATTTCATATTCTGAATGCGGGTATGTTCTTCTTTTCAGTTTACTTTATCTATAATTCGGGGACGAATTATTCTTTTTAGGGGGGAAGAGTTGTAAAACCTGCATGCTTTTACAATGAATAGTACCCTTAAGATCGTACGTACTAGATTAAAACTTTCCTATTATAGCATGATTACGTTTATGTGTTAGGATTTTACGTATTACGTACGTGTTAGAACACGATAAGTATTTATTACGCACGAACACGCAATAATTATTTAACAATAATTAATCACGAACATGCGATCATGAAATCATGAACGTAATTAAATCACGAACTAATATTAATTACATATATATATATATATTTATTACGAGCGTGAATAAATATATTAAGTCACGGTAAATATTTAACGAGAACACATAAAACGCGAACACAAATAAACACGAACGAACACTTAAATAACGAGACAGGGAAAACGGTACGGGTACCCCATGTGGGGACCCTTAACCGCGGCTACATCAAGGAGATGGGCCAAGCCCGTCTCAAAATTTACTAAGAAGGGGTTAAGGTAACTTTTACTACTCATTTTCACTTTACAGGAAACCAAAACAAAAACCTAAAAGATTTTTCTCCTTCTCCTTCTTATCCTCTTGTGGCCGCCGCACATAACACACCAAAGGGGGGTGTTTATTTGATTTTGATCTTGAATCTTGTACGTGTGTTCGTGTATGTTCATCCTCGTTAGATCCACGCATTCGGTATACCTCTTTTTAATCCTTTTTCTTTTGTTTTGATTTAATAAATTAATAAGAACATGATGTTTTTAAAAACCTAATTACAAACATAAATCTAACATGTAATTGGTTATTGGGTAAATCAAAACGGATGTTTTTAGGGGTGTTTGTTTGGCCGACGCCTAAACCAAACCCCAAGGGGGTCTCGGTTTGGCTAATAGACCACCATCGAGACCATATGGTCCCGGTTTGGTGGTGTGGGTCCCACGGCAGTAGCAAACCAAAGGGAACCCTGAAGTGGTTCGGGGTATGGTGTCGATTTTAGGTCTGGTTCATGGTTTCTAGTCAAGATCCGGTTCATGGTTTATATTAAGATTATTATTTTTTTAATAATCATATGTTATAAATTAAATTAATAAAATATGACATGATTAATTAATAAAACATGACTTAGGTTATAATTTAATTATTAGATCATGAAATTATTAACATAAGTATTTATATTTTTCTAGACTTATAATTAATTAATTATTTAAAAACCATGGTTATAATTAATTAATTAACATGACTTAGGTTATATTATTAATAAGTAATAATACATGTTTTAACCTAAGTATTTAACTTTATTTAATTAAAAACATGATATATTTAATTAAATACTTTTAACCTATAGTTTATTTAAATTACATGAAATAATTAATAAACTATACATTATATCATTATGACTTAGAATAATAATCAGAAAACACTTAAGCTTATATACTTAGCTTATTTAACCAGCTTATATCTAATTATGGAAGCTTTCTATTTTTAGAAACTTATTTAATTAAGACAACTAATCTATTTATGGAAACTTTCTATTTTTAGAAACTTATTAATTCAGGCAGCTAATCTATTTATAGAAACTTTCTATTTTTAGAAAATTATTTAATTAAGACAGCTAATCTATTTATGGAAACTTTATATTTTTAGAAACTTATCTATTTTAAGCAGTTAATTCTATTTTTGGAAACTTTCTATTTTTGGAAACTTTCTATTTTTGTAAAATTTCTATTTTTGGAAACTTTCTAGGAAACCTGCTATTTTTAGAAAGTTACTTATTATTACACAGTAAGTATAATAATACATGAAATACCAGAAATACTTAATCAGAATAGATAGAATATAAGATGAACACAGTTTAAGGCTTAAAATAGTAAAACATGATATGAACAAATAAAATAAGCTAAAACATGACATAAAACCACTTACGTATTTAGTAAGCAAATACTTATTCATGTATGTATTTATGTAGCATTAGTGATACCGAAGTAGGGTTCTCCTCAGTTCGTCTTCTTCGTTCACTGGACATAAGGTACGGATTCCCGTCCTTTCAGTATGGACATTCTTTCCTTATTAGGATTCCCCGTATGCAGCCAAATGTTTTCCCGTAGTATATGTTTATATGTTTGATTTGCTTATGTTTAATTTAGAATACCTATAGCCATATACATGCATGACCAGTTTCACCTAGTTATGGAGGTACCATAACCATAACATTAGAGGCACTGATGTTATGACTTCACCATGGCGGAGTGATTGCTCGTGGCGTCCCTTCAGCTTTTGGCCATATTATTATATTTATCATGTGGGGCATATGGGTGCATCCTAGTTACATGTTTTTTAGCAGTATTCTCAGTGTGAATGTGGTGTGTGCCTTGCATCCTTCACAAGGAGCTGATCCCTCCTACACAAAACCAATATATTAAATTAGAGGCAGCCCCTCTAATTTGCATGATGAGGTCACCCCTCCAAGTATTCATGCACGGTGGATTTTCATGACCTATATTGGCTAATGGTAGAACATGCTAAACAGTTTTTATAAGATAAACATAAGGCTTTTCAAACTATAAAACCAGTTTTACCAAGACTTAACCAGGTTATTCGGGACTTAGTTTCTTCCGTTGTTATATGTTATATGCTTATCTTATTCATGTTTTATTGTACATCTGTGCACTAAGCGTATTGCTCAGCCGTTTTCCTTTTCTATGTTCACAAAACGGCAGGTACTCAGGGACGCTCGTAGACTTTAAGCGTACGTGCATATGGACTAGAAGCTTTCTAGCCTTTCTTTACTTTATGCATTATCTTTACTTTGATACTCTGCTATGGACATTGTTTAGTCCTTTCCTTTACAGTGCTTATGTTTGTGTGTGATGAGCTTTACTTTTGGACTACCGATGTTTGATTCCGGTATTTTCCTTTTATGGTCATGTAATGTTTAGACATTTTTCCTTGTATGCTTTGATGACACGCCATAATTACGCGTGGCATTCCATTATCAAAATAGGGTGTTACAGGTCAACTCCATATTTTACTTGTGAATATGTAAATACTGGGAATATTGTGCTTTTGTGGCTTGCTGTAGTGTGAAAGTATGATAATTTTTCAAGAATTTCTCACGAGATTCTAAATCTTTCAAAATATATCATACTCAAGCACTACAACTAACCCTCATTAACATGAGGGGGAGCATTGATATGTTCTATGGCCAGCAACTGATTTCATTCTGTTACCCAAAGACCGGTTAATCCATTAATATCCAAAATATTGATGGTTAACATTTTGGATAAGGGGAGAAAATAGGACTAAGGAGACTTGTCAACATATGTGGCTAAAAAATGAAAAGAGCTTAATGGTAAACCCAACTTGATATATGCTATACATATGTTAAGGGGGAGCATTTTGTTATAAAAAACACTAAAGGTACAAAACACTCTTGATATTCATATCACAAGTACATCAGTGAGTTTTAAGGAATTTTCATGAAGACGAACACTTACCCAAAACACACTTAATTCACGACGGATGTGGTGACAAAAGGGTGGTAGGATTAGGTGCTAGTCCAATGATTCTTCCAGAATCGGAGGAATCTTCCCAAGGACAATTCCATAGTTAGAAAATAGAAGTCCTTAGGAAAGATGGAGAATGGATTGTGAACGTAGTTGAATGCCGACCAAGTACTGATGCTAGCACTGGAATAATCATAACAAGGTGCTAGTGATGATGTATTGGTAAGCATTAAAAGGGTTGAAGAATGAAAAAGAAATGTAAAGATAAAGGGTGTAAAGAAAGAATCCCTCCTTACAACTTAGGCAGAAACCGGGTCAACTCATCTTGAAGACTATAAAGTATCAAGGACCCAGTGATGCGATGCACAACCCCTCCCAGCCAACTCAAATATCTCTCAAAAGATATTTGTTTTAATGTCACGGAGCTCAACACGTTATCTATCGGTTTATTCACTCCGAATAAATTGATATTGAAAAGGTGGCAATCCTATCCAGCCCCTGCTCACTAAAACAAAATGCACTATTGAGTCTAGAGCCACGAGATCATCAAAAGTCTCAGTATGACACAATTTGAAAAACAAGAAAGATTTTTATGAGTCCTACGCAATATTTTTGCAATATTACCAGAACATCTGAGTGATACGAAAATATTACAATGAAGATGGAAATCCTGCTTGAGCCAACATCAAACAAGCTCATGGTAGGTGACACGTGCGGTTCTCTAAGAACTAATGTTGTGATAACTGGAAAGAAACGAGGGTTTAACTCTTAATTGAGATTAAACTTGTTCCAGGGCCTCTACGCATTATCCAAGTGATCTTGCCAGAACACTCAGAGTGACACTCTTTCGTGTTCACAGTGAAGAGTGGAAATCCTTCCAGTGTCAACCTCAAACAGCACTGCAGTAGGTGATAAGCAAGATTCTATCAGAATCAAGCTCGTGACAACTAGAAAGCAAAGATGGTGAATATCTTAATTGAAATTCACTTGTTCCAGGATCATGAATTGACGACTTCAATCATAAGGATATTTCTTATCCAAATGATTCACTCTTTATGTTCGCAGTCAGCTTTGGACGGTCGAATAAAGAGAACGGGTTTACCCACGAGATCTTGTCAAGGAGATCTTTAATTAGAGCTACCTGTCACAAGTACGATATTTATTATCGTCCAACGGTCTTCACCTACCGGAGGTAAAATGCTACCGAATCAGAATAAAATGTCAAATCCATTTTATTCATGTCTTATTATGTTGCTGCATTTGAAGATGGTGGCGTTGCGGTTTACCAGCTGAAGTTGTCCTCACATACTTATTCCTTCTACATCAAATATTTCAGCAAATTCAAGAAAGTCTGACCTAAAAGTCTTCCTGTGTATCAACTATGAAACTTTCAAGAATTCAAAAAAGGATAGGTATGTGGGACATGAAGTCACGAAGAGGCGAACATCACAAGAAGAGAAAGAGTGCATGTGAAAGGCCAAAAGAACATGTTCTAAGCCAAAGCCTGATGATATTCATCACATATTCACAAAAAATGAAGAAAAGTAAAAGAAGAAAAGAGAAAGTGTACTACGAGCACGAGAACGAAGATCTAACATGCTAGATTAGGACCTTGTAATTTGGAGTGACCTCCCTTTGGGGGAGATTGTTGGAAATACGTTTTTTCATATTTAGAAAGTCTTGGTCACTCAAACAATATAGTGATAGGCTCGTAGTATTGTTTAATTAAATTTTGTATTTAGCCCGACCCATGATCATGTTCATGGGCCGGGGGCCCAAGTCCACTTAGGGACTTGGGTATATAAACCCCTTTCCACCATGGAAAGGGGTGTTGGTTGTTCACTTATTTTCATAATAAAAACACATTTCTCTCATCTTTCTCTCTCTAGTTTCTCTCTCTAGAAAACAAAAACCCTCTTGATAGGATCATAGATTATCATATTCTAAATGAAGTAAATACGTTTGCAATGTATTAAAACCGGGTGCTTCAATAACTAAATACTGGGTGTTTTATCAACTTACTCGCGTAAACACATAGAGACGATTTACAGGTTTCATACTAACTAAATAAGCAAGTAGGACAGCATTCCATGTATATCTCTCAACCATGAATGGCACGTCACCGTAAGTAAATACCTGTATTGAATTTCACCGTAAGTATCCTAGGTACACAAATGTTTTAGTTGACCTTAAGAATACAATCTAAGCCTGGTTGTGGGTTAGTTTTTCTTAGCACAAAGCATTATCAGTATATATTGGTATTTTGCATAAAGATAAATAGCAAAGTAATGTTAGAACGAATAATAGAAATAAAGGCATACCTGCTTGTTTTTCTTCATCCTTGAATGTGGCGGTGACAGACGCATCAAATGCATGACTGTAAGATATCAACTCTTCTCCAATACCATTATTAACAGGTCCTATATCATGATTTTGTCAAACCAATTTTAACGGTGAAAACCTATTGCCTGATTATGAACGATGATTGTGAAATCTTACATCAAATGGTAGCTAATGGCCTTATCAGTTCACTTTGTTATTGTGTTCTAGAGACAGCAACTAGGACACAAACGATTTCTAGCTGGAAAATAAATAAATAAACACTCATTAGCGAGTTGGCTGTATAGTGGAGACAAACAATTAATTAACCATAAAAAACACAAAAAGCAAAATGATTTACTAGTACCTCATCACAGGCTCTTCATTAATCCATTCCTGAAAATAAATGTAACCGGTAATATGAATATTTAACATTAGCAACAATACATATACCGTATCATCAGATATGACACCCTTCATGGAAAATCGGACACACCCAGCATGGCTGCAGCCTCAGAAGGTTTCCCCACCAAGATTCGTTTTGTCTCAGGTTTACATCTTTCTATATCATGTCTGACAGCATATACCCAAAATTGGGGAGGGGGGAAATATACTTTAGGCTCAGATAGTACACCCTTCAGGGAAAACCAAACACACCCGGCATGGCTATAGCCTTAGAAGGTTTCTCCACCAAGATCTGTGTGATCTCTGGTTTATCCTGGGCTGGTTAAGGTCATCACAGGCTAGGCCATCGTACATTCCCACAAAAGATTAATCATATCAGATCATGACATATAATCTATAGATGCAACATGACATACAACCAGTAAGGGCAACTCAAGCACCTAGTCCTGTAGCCATCAACACATATAGACAACGGGTAATTAATGGCAAGAGACATCAAAGGGCCAACCCAATGACCAAAGGTTAAGATTTCAGCCTCCATTAGTGAACAAACAAATACCACACCTAAAATATATGAACGGGTATGCACAACATGAGGACGCACCCAAGATCAAAGTATCAACAATCATACAATAATCTTGGGTAAACCAAGAATAATATCCAGAACAGTAACTTTTGTATAGGCTCAAACATGGCATTGTTTAGTAAAAAGAGGACCAACACGCCATGGTTGCAACCTCGACAGGTTGCCACGCCAAGATACGTTTGATATCAGCTTTAACCCAGCCTGTTGCAACTCATCACAGCTTATGAATAGTTGCTTCCCTCACAACTCAGCCATCAACACATGTAGATGATGGATAATTAATGGAAAAAGACACCAAAAAGGCAACCCTACACCAAAGGGAAAGATTCCATTAATTAAGGATCAACAAAATGGGATAAATGGGTCAATAAATGGGATCTTATACAGTGATAAACACAGGTGTGTATAATCATGTTTCGTGATTGCTAATACTTTCAACTTTCAAGAATCACGAATCCAAAGAGACAGTGATCCTCCTCTTTGAAAGACAAAATTACAATATATTTTTCCCTCGCAGACTCGTGGCCTTCTCACAAATCCTTCACGTAGTTCTCTTCACACTCACACACGAACAGTTGCCCAGTGTACGGAATCCTTAACACTTCAGCAACAGAATGAGATAAGGAGTTTCTTTCGTCACAAATAAAACAAAAGGCCCAATAGATCGTCACCAACGTACCATCAGGTATGTTTTAAAAAAGTTATAGAAAAAGCATCCGTTTTGCGCGAAATTTTTTGACAAATACTTGTTGGGATCGAAAGGTGCATTTTCTAGATCGCCCTTACACGCGGCATAATGATCATTCTATTTTCATACTTCGAGGCTCAGAGAACTAAGCAATCGGATATATCGATATATACACTCCGGCTGCAAACCCACTAAGGTTTCCCCGCCAAGAGACGCATACTTATATTTTTTTTATCAAATCCGATGAGAGAGGCTCAAATATTATCATCATGGCCTTTCATAAAATTCCAAAATAGATATGGCCACATACTCAGACATGTTAGGTAAATCATACCCCTTCACATTCTTTTTTTTGTATACACCGTAGGTGTAAAAATACAACGTATACAAACTGAGCGGAAAAACAATGACCATACCAGATAAGCATACGGGTTATTTTTGCAAAAAACCAACCTAACACCTCGTGAAACCGCATAAGCAGTCGGGAAATTAGTGCGAGGCTCAGATAATCAACTAATCATAAACCCCTGACGAGACTACTTTTATGCATAGTCTCATCGTCTAAAATGGGCTTAAAATGCATAAAATATCAAAAAATTTGCCAAATATATGCTTGTGTTTATTCCATGTGTATTTTAGGTACGGATATTGAGAAAATGGCAAAAGATCACCGAAACAAACCAAAACGAACACGGGAAACGAAGCCGCACAATGAACCGGGCCCTAGAGTTGATTTTCCAAGAAAAACCCTTGAATAATTAAAGATTGTACAAGAAGGGTCCTACAATATTGAATAATTGACACTTTTAACCCTTGTATATTCATAATTACAAGTTTGGTCCTTAAAGTTTGTCAAAATTACAAAAAGGACCCTTAACTTTGAAGAAATGACAAGAATGGTCCCTCAATTATGAACACTTGTCAATACTAATCCTCCATAAAGTCAACAATACAAGTCAAGACCTTGAAGATTGAAGATATTACAAGAATCACCCTTCAAATATCATCAAATGGCAAGAAATACCCTTGAAAATACTTTGCAAAACTTTTTGGGGCAAAAGTATGAAAAACAAAACTTGCTTACAAAGGAAAATTCAGTTTTTACTTATTAAAACTGAAATGAAAGAAGAAAGAAAGACATAGGGGAAAAGTTGCCAATACAAGAAACTTACCTAGACCAGTGACACCATGACACGCGCCCTACTATCTCCATTCATCCAATCACAGCCCATTATTTGGCCATGTCACTAATCCACTTAACTGGTTTTTAACTAATTTTATTAATTACTTTAAAAACGCGGTTAACACTTACTCAAAAACAAAACCAAATTAAAACCTTAACTATTCACCATATGAACATAATTAGGGTTTTTCTAATTACATGTAATTAAACCCTAAAACCTTCCAGAATTATGATTAAGGTGGTCTTAATCAAAACCCAACTCATAAACCCTTTGCCATATCATCACGTGACTCACATGAAACCTCCCTTGCACACGTTTTTTGGGGAAGAAGACAAACTTGGCAGCATATCAACACACCACATTCAAGCTTACATTTTAAGCTTGTTTTGAGCCCTTTGATCAAATTCCACCAGCTAGCAACTTCACAAGACGCCAAGAAGACTTCACATGATCAAGCAATTTTCAAACTTCCAAGGGCATTACTGGAAGTTCACCACTAGGTTTTCATTTTATTTTTCAGCTTTGTAGGACTTGTAACCCTCTATATAAAGGGTTTAGATTACAACATTGTAGTTTTCTCTTGGGTTTTCCTTGGTTTTTCCTTTGTTGTTATTGTTTAAAGTTTGTGAGTTTGAAGTTTCAAAACCTGTTTTTAAAGTTTGTGCAAGAAAATAAAAAAGTTCCAAAATCTGATATTTTTCTAAGTTCTTTGTCCAAACCCTTGGAATTTTTGGGTCAAAGGTTGATCACATAACCCTGATAAGAAGATTATCAAGGTGAGGTGAGATCTTGGCTTGGGGATAATCAAGGAGTGGGGTACAAAGCTTGAATAAATCAACTTCATTTTTCATTTTTCTTCTTTATATAATCTGTTTGTTCTAACCTTGTTCTTCTTAGCAGCTTGTTGGAAGCTTGTGCCTTGTCAAGCTAGGCACATAAGCTCTAAAATTCGTGAGTGTGGATGTACATTCATGAGGTTTGAGCCTTCTTTCCAAAAATCTGTTTGAAAAGTGTTATAAGTGATTTTTTGATTCTGATATTGTAGGTGGTGTTTTTATGGCTTAAATCTTGTTCTTACTGCATGCTTATGTTGTATTGATATTTGATTGAGCTTGGTGTAACCTAAAAACAATTTTACTTTACAAAATTTTGATTTTCAAAAGTGAAAGGGGTGTTTGGGATTACCGCTTGATTGGAGTTTATGCTTTGTATGCTAGTTTGAGTAGGTGCTAAGTCTTTGTTTGAGTTTGTATCTGATATACAAGTGTTTGAGTTCTGATATTTGCAAGTTTTGCTCATTAAAACACCAAATCTGATATTGTGCTATATCTTGCTTGATTTTGCCTAATTTGACTTGAAATCTTGGGAACACCTAGAGTGTATGCATGTTTAGGGTTGAAAAGTGGTGAAACATAGTTTGTGTAACCTATTTGAAAGATTTGAGGGTTTAAAATTGGATTTGTGGTTAAGTACATCAGTAAAAGGATCTTGTGTTCATCATTTGTTCATCAGTTAACTTTCATAGCTTGAATCTTGGTCTAATCTTTAAACCAGTGTTTGAAACAAGTTTATGTATGCTTATTTGAGTTTATTATAGCTTGTGTATGCATTTGGTTCAATTTGGTTGGCTTATTCTTTCTTAATCTGCTTATTTGTTCAAAACTGCTTATTTTCATGTCTATGTTATGTCTGGTGACTGTTTGAATTAACTGTATCAACTGACTAAGTGTTTTTGTGATTTTTTGCTTATCATTGACTCCTTATAACCCACTGGTTATAAGGGTGCCTTGTTTGTTCTTTGATTCCAACAAAAGTCCACAAAAAATAAAAGTCAATTAAGTCAAGTAGTGGAAACTTTTCCCACTGCTGGACACCCAAAACTAGCCACTGCTAGTGTTAATTATCAAACATCTTATCAATAAGCTATAATAGCTTATTTAGACCTGCAACAACTTTTTTTTTGTAATCAATCTTACTTAATTGACCCATTTGACTATTCTGGAGCATTTGAGACTTTGACTTTTAGGTTTGACTAGAAAACCAACTTAGTTGACTTTTACATAAGTGCTTATTTGCTTTTTCCAGCTTATTCATTGTGCTTTTTGGAAATATTTTTGATTATTAATCTTATTTAAGTGATTTGAAACATTTTGCTCAACTTTCTGATAAACACAAGGGTGTGTTCATTTGATATCTTCACAAGTGCAATGATGATCAAGAGGGGCTTGATCTTGGTATATTGTTTATGATTTATGGACAATGGGGCACCCTTGTACTCTGTTGAGTACAAGGAGTCAACACAAACACAAAATCAAGGATCACTTAGCAAGAATCAAACATACAAAGTCAAGACAAGTTGCTGAATAGCTTATGTTTCTGATGAACACAAATGACCCTTACTTTCTTGCACACAAATGGATTTTAAACACCAAGATCTTGCATACACTCACACAAAATAGCATACAAGCACCACACAAACCTTAAACAGCCTATAATCTAACAGCCAACAAGATATGGATGCACAAATTCAGGCAAAACAAGCAGACAATAGACTTAACTGATTTTCACCACTTAAACCAATTTTCAAGCATGCATATGGTTTAAAACCTACTCAAATTAAAAACCAAGCTAGCCTAAGACCTATTGACAACCCAAAGAGTGTGTATAACAAGTCTACAAGCAGATTCTAAACAATCTAAACTATTTAAAACACTGATCCAAACACCCCTTTAAATCTCAGATTAAAATTTTTTCAAAGCAAATCTAATCAAGACTTAACCAAACTGATTGAACACTATCTAAGCATGCATACAAGTCCTATTTAAGCAGTTTTAAGCACTCAAAATATACATTTAACAACTTAACAAGCAGAATCACATAAAACACATAATTTTTGGAAAACTGAAAAAATGAAAAGAAGATCAATGAGCTACCTTAAGGGTCCTACATCCAGGACCCTTAGTGGTTGAAAAACCACCTCCATATAGGCTGGGGCCTATGCTGAACTTTGCTGATGGGCTTATGAGGATTTACTTAACAAAATGGTAAAAATTGTTTCTCTTTGAACCTGCTAAGAGAGAAAAGGGAAAAGCTGTGTAAAAAGCTTAAGGCTTGCTCCTAGCTTATAGATTAAGCTAGAAGAGAGCTTTAGCTTGTGGGTAAGGATATGATAAGTTTAAACAAAATAACCAACAAAGAGCTTATTCAAGCTTGGGTACCCACTACACCAGAACAAGCCATGGTGTCTTGGACATACCCAAACTCAAACACCATCTTAGTAACACACTGAATCACCATTGTATCAGGTTTGTAGTGAAATTTAAGATATAAGAACACCTTGAAAAAAGAAACAGAAACTTTGAAAACTTGAAAACTTTTTCTGAAAATTAAACCAAACTCAAACAATGAACTTAAATCAACATAAATGTAAAGGGAACTCAATATTTCTCATCAACAAACTCAATACCATTTATATTACTTCATAAACTGGATTTACAAGGTTTTTGAAAAAAGGAGAAAAATCAAGAACAACTCTATGCTAAGTCCTATAATGCCTTTATATAGAGGCTTACAAGTGATTCTAGAACTGATAAGAAGCTAAAACCCTAACACTTGAACTTCCAGTAATGCCCTTCGACGATTTTGAATTTTCAGTCAAAACAAAGCCATGTGAAGATCTTTGGCTTGTAGCCGAAATGCCAGTGATGAAAAAGAGATCTTGGACGTCCATTTAGCCTTTGGGAACACGAAATTGTTGTGGGGTGTTGATTTGCTGTCCTCATTTTGTTTGAGAGTGAATAGTGGGGCAGGGGAGGGTTGCACAAGCATGTGAGGTGATGGTGATGGGGGTTTAAGGATGGTTTTAGGTTTAGGTGATGTTTAATTAAGGATCTAGAAAGAATTAACAAAAAACCCTTTGATTTGATAAGTGTTCATCCTGGAAATATTTAGGGTTTAAGGGTGGATTAGAGAGTGTTTTAATATGAAAAGAGGGGTTAATTATTTAAATTATGTGTTTGCCACCAAAATTCAAACGGGTTTAAAGTTAATTAAATAAAAGGTGAGTGGATTTGTGACGTGGAGGAGGGGTTGATTCTGATTGGGTGATTGTTTAAGGTTGGTGAGGTGTCAAGCTGTGAGTGGGGGTTTGTCTTAGGTTGTCTTGGCAGGTTTGACCCCTCAATTTACATTCTTTGTTCAACTTGTATAAACAGCAACAAAACTCTTTTTCCTTTGTAATCAAGTTTGGGCTTTTGGCAATTTTGGCACATATTGTTTATAAACTTGAAACAAGGACTTAAAATGCAATTTCTTCATATTCCAAGGACTGATTTTGACATGTCTTCATACTTCAAGGCTTTGACTTGTTTGTTGACTTCTTAGAGGACCATTCTTGACAATTTAGATTTGTTGAGGGACTAAATTTGCCAATTCTTCAAAGTTAAGGGTCCTTTTTTGTAATTTTGACAGACTTTAGGGACCAAACTTGTAATTATGAAGATACAAGGGTATAAAGTGTCAATTCTTCAAACTTGGAGGACCAATCTTCATAATTCTTCAAATCTTCAAGGGTTTTCATTGGAAAATTCTTCATTAGGGCTTGGTTCATCGTGCGGCTTCGTTTCCCGTGTTCGTTTTTGCATGATTCTTGTGATCTTTTGTCATTTTCTCAATATCCGTACCTAAAATACACAAGCAACAAACACAAGCATATATTTGGGTATTTTGATGATATTTAATGCATTTTAAGCCCAATTTGGACGATGAGACTATGTATAAAAGCAGTCTCATCACTCCCCCATACTAAACCATTGCCGTGCCCTCACGCAATGCTAGAATAAAGTATCATAGCATCTCCAAAATTTAATTTTATTCACTTTATTGAACGATAAACTAGCTACACTAGTACTATTACTACTACTTGTGTTTTAGACATAATGTATGATTTTCATCGCAAAATGGGACGTTTAGGTTCATAGAATAAGAACACGTGAATGCTTCGTTAGAAATAATTTCATCGTCCTCGATTTTCACTCCAATTCCATGCCAAGCGTGCAACAAGATCATTGTCATTATAAGTTAGTAATGCTACCACTACTCATATGCCCTAATCACGTACTTATCCTCCCATTATTCCTAAGTTGTATCTCTTATATTTTATGATGTCTTGAATGTTTCACGAGGATACATTGTTGACTTATGCGATAATAGAGATTTAGGTCTAAAAATAGAGTCCTAACGGTGTAACTAAGACCATCAAATAAATAACCCCTCCTAATAGACAACGATGTTAAAAAATTAAGTTGACAAGAAGAATCGATAAACACGGTTTTATAACGGTTTTGAACATGAGACTTATTACCAAGACTTTTATACGCCCCCTAACGGAAGGGCCTTATTATCTTTGGTTTACCTCCATCTTTTATTCAACTTCGCCATGAAGCTTTTATTATGACTTCGGTCTTGCCTTGCCTTTTATTATCCGCCTCATCGGTGGTTTTATTAGCCAAAGACGTATATCCTCACGCTAAAGCGAATTTTAGATCTTTAAAGCTTCGAAGATTAAGGCTTGATTCACTTTCAATTTTTGCATAGATTTTAGGCCTTGTGGGGCTTCAAATTGTTTGCTAGATTTAGGTGAGCACTTGAAATCTTATTATTGGGTGAAGCTTTCGATTATTCGGGTTGCCAATACTTCAAAACCGTGACGCTGGCGATACCTTAATGTCTTCCCAATTTAATTACACGGAAGCTACTAGAAAAGACTAGAAACCCAACAATCCTAACTAAACCGCTAAGTCAATATTTATTAAGCAAAAAATATTTACATGCGAAGGGAGAATAAGCAAACAACGAGAAAACATGAGTTTTTGAAAGAATACGAGTACTCTACGTTTAGCATAGTAACTTATAATTAACTCTATCATTTCTCGTCCTCATTTAAGAGACTTAGCCTAATGTGTAGTTAAGGAATCAAAGCTAAGTGCTCAACACGCACGGTCGAGTCAAAAATTACTCTTATTCTCGCCATCGGAAAACCTACATTCGTGTCTTAAACACTTATGAAAAACTAGAAAAAATTTAAAATTTGGCCATTTTTAGCCTTATTTTGCAACAAAACGATAAACAAAACGATAAACTTTGGAAAGTGTGAAGGTATGGCAAGGCAAAGTATCTATTCACCCCCCCCCCCCCCACATACTAAAGTTAAACATTGTCCTCAATGTTTTGAGTCTAGGGGTGCAAACACCCCCATACTAGAGACGTAGTCGAATGCCTAATCTAGCATGGAAAGGGTGTAACCGTTAAATTAATAGCCGTTTATGAAGTGCGCTAATAACCTAAGGTTAGAACATCAAAAGGATACATCATGGATATTGATAAATGTCTCCAAAGCAAACGATCGAGTGCTCCCATAAAACGAACACGAGAGGCTCCAATCGTGAAGATCATGATCTAAAAACCACAATTCACAAACAACCACGGAACAAAGGTTGGAAGGGCACAAATCCCCACACTACATTAGAAAGCGATAATATGTACATAGGATAAGCATGGGACTCCCCCACGAGGCACCTCATTTTTTATTACCGAGTCATGAGCTCGACTCGATCCGCTCAATACTAATTATCATTGGGGAAGGTGACTTGGTCCAGGTAGTTCAAGGATGGAACTTCCCCGCCAAAGTAGTGCTTCAACCTATGTCCATTCACCTTGAAGTTAGGACCATCATCTTGAGCTAGCTCGATGGTCCCATATGGAAACACTTGAGTCACGGTGAATGGACCGGACCAACGGGATTTCAATTTACCGGAAAAGATTTTTAATCTTGAATTAAAAAGCAAAACTTGATCCCCAATGTTAAAAACCCGGTTTTTAATTTTAGAATCATGCAACTTTTTAGTTTTCTCTTTATAAATCAATGAATTTTCATAAGCAATATCTCTCAATTCATCCAATTCATTCAATTGCATTTTCCGGTGTTTTCCCGCGGTCTCCATATCATCATTACAATGCTTTAGGGCCCAATAAGCCTTGTTTTCTAATTCGATAGGTAAATGACAATTCTTTCCATACACAAGCTTATAGGGAGTGCACCCAATGGGCGTCTTATGAGCGGTCCTAAAGGCCCATAAAGCATCGTCTAACTTATCCGACCAAGATTGTCGGTTTTCCCCAACGGATCTCTCCAAGATCCTCTTCAACGCTTGGTTTGAAACCTCGACTTGCCCACTCGTTTGTGGGTGATAAGCCGTAGAAAGCCGATGTGTAACCCCATATTTCCTTAAGACTCTTTCGAATTGGTCATTACAAAAATGGGTTCCACGATCGCTTATGATCGCACGAGGGGTTCCAAACCGAGAAAACAATTGCTTCAAAAACTTGACTACCACACGAGCATCATTGGTGGGCAAGGCCTTTGCCTCCACCCACTTAGAAAGGTAGTCAACCGCAACGAGAATATACTTATTACCACGAGATGATGGGAACGGCCCCATAAATTCTATGCCCCAAACGTCAAAGATCTCACATACTTGAATGATATTTTGTGGCATTTCATCTTTTTGTGAGGCTTTTCCTTGTCGTTGGCATGCATCACACGACTTCACAAGATCTTGTGCATCTAGGTAAATAGTAGGCCAAAAGAAGCCGGCATCAAACACCTTCTTAGCCGTGAGATTAGCACCGTGGTGACCACCCGTGGGTCCCTCATGGCAAGCTCTAAGGATGTTAGAAGCTTCGGTGCCAAATACACAATGTCGGATGATTTGATCCGCACAAGTTCGAAAAAAGTAAGGGTCGTTCCAAAAGTAGAACTTGACGTCACGAAAGAATTTTCGTTTTTCTTGAGTCGTCATACCCTTAATGATGAAGTTACCCGCATGGTAATTTGCAAAGTCCGCAAACCATGGGGTGGAAGAATCAAGCTTAGAATTCACTACACCAAGTGTCTCGAGCGGAAATGTTTCGGTGATTTCCTTGGGCTCGTAAACACTTTGGTGAGGATCTTCCAAACGAGAGAGATGATCGGCCGCTAGATTCTCGGCTCCTTTTTTGTCAACAATTTTGTGATCAAATTCTTGAAGGAGGAGAATCCAACGAAGTAATCTAGGCTTAGCATCTTGCTTTGCCATGAGATACTTAATAGCCGAATGGTCCGTATACACTATGCATTTCGTCAAGACGAGATAGGGTCGGAATTTCTCAAATGCATACACCACGGCAAGGAACTCCTTTTCCGTTGTAGTGTATTTAAGTTGAGCCTCGGTCATCGTCTTGCTAGCATAGTGAATAGGCAAGAAGTGCTTATCATGACGCTGCCCCAAAACGGCCCCTATAGCGTAATCACTAGCATCACACATAAGCTCAAAGGGGAGGTTCCAATTGGGAGCAACAAGAATGGGAGCTTCGGTAAGTTTCCTCTTAAGGATCTCAAAGGCTCGTACACAATCTTCGTCAAAGACAAAACGTGCCTCTTTTTCAAGAAGATGTGTAATAGGTCGAGAAATCTTTGAAAAGTCCTTGATGAATCGACGATAAGAGCCCGCGTGGCCTAGGAAACTACTAACTCCCTTGACGGTTTTGGGATGAGGTAATTTGGCGATGACGTCTACCTTAGCTTGATCTACCTCAATCCCCGCTTTCAAGACCTTGTGCCCTAAGACGATTCCACTCTTAACCATAAAATGACATTTTTCCCAATTGAGCACAAGGTTGGTTTCCTCACAACGTTTTAACATTCTCTCTAGATTAGACAAACACGAAGTGAAAGAATCACCAAACACAGAAAAGTCATCCATGAAGACTTCCATCGTCTTCTCGATCATATCATGAAAAATAGCCATCATGCATCGTTGAAAAGTTCCCGGTGCATTGCAAAGTCCGAATGGCATTCTACGATAGGCAAACGTTCCATATGAACACGTAAACGTTGTTTTTTCTTGATCACGAGGATCGATGGGAATTTGGAAGTAACCGGAAAAACCATCTAAAAAGCAATATAAATCGTTTCCCGCAAGACGCTCCAACATTTGGTCCATGAAGGGCAAGGGAAAATGGCCTTTTCGAGTGGCTTCATTCAACTTTCGATAGTCAATGCACACTCTCCATCCGGTCACGAGTCTAGTGGGAATCAACTCGTTGGCATCGTTTGGCACAACGGTCATCCCTCCCTTTTTAGGGACACAATGAATAGGACTCACCCAAGGGCTATCGGAAATAGGGTAAATCATTCCCGCGTCAAGGAGTTTAAGGACCTCCTTTTTGATGACGTCGTGAATTTTGGGGTTCACCCTCCTTTGACTTTGGATTGTGGGCTTGAAATCCTCCTCCATTAAGATTTTGTGGGTACAAAACTTGGGATCGATTCCCTTAATGTGTGATAACTTCCACGCAATCGCCCCTTTGTGGTCTTTAAGAACATCGACAAGTGCGGTTTTTTCATCATTGGAAAGATCCTTCGCAATAATAACCGGCAACTTGTCGTCCTCCTCCAAATAGACATATTCGAGGTGAGGAGGTAAATCTTTCAACTCGAGAATAGGTGGTTCCTCAAGTGAAGATTTGGGCTCGATACTCATAACCTCCTCGGGTGGAGGAAATGGGAAATCGTTGAGAAAATCCTTGATAATCGAGAAGTCCTCATCGTTGTCGAGGTCCTCGTCACAAGTACGTGGAACATTGCATTCTTCCAACGTAAAACCACCACCTTCAAATGGAGTGAAGGTTGGTGTCGAATTATCAAGAATTGGATCTAACATAGTGGGATTGCCACTAGTTTCTTCATCACCAAACCCTAAAACTTCTTGTTAAAATTCCTCGCAAACCACGTCGATCATATCAACGAGGTTTATGGTAGCAACGGAATAAACATGAGAAAGTTGAGAATTTTGAGTTGCGTTTATAACAAGTTCCTCGTCGTTGAAACGTAAGGTGATCTTTCTAGCATGAACATCAATTAAAGCCATAGACGTATCTAAAAACGAACGACCTAAAATAAGAGGAATTTAAGGATCCGTGAGGATATCAACAACGATAAAGTCTACGGGATAGTAGAACTTCCCCACTTTCACAAAAACGTCTTCCGCCAAACCACATGCAAGAATCGTGGAATGGTCGGCCAACTCAATAGACATTCGTGAAGGAGTAAGATTAGGAAGATTGAGCGACTTGAAGATTGCAAGTGGCATCAAGTTAATGCTAGCATCAAGATCGGCCAAGGCATAGCATTCTTCCATATCTTGAATGGCACAAGGGATCAAAAATTTACCGGGATCACCGACTTTTTGAGGTATGCGATTAAGATAAACCGACGAACAACTAGACATTTGGTGTAATTTTTTCTTTGTTGTTCAACATACTCTTAAAGTTAGCGGCAAATCGAGGCATCATGACCAAAGCATCGGCGAAACTCACATTAAGGTGCAACTCACGAAACATTTTCATAAAAAACTCAAATTGGTAGTTGTCGCGCTCTTGTCGTTTCTCCTTCCTAAGTCTCGATGGGTAAGGCAAGGGTGGTGTGGGTTGGGGCATAGGCATAGCCTTTGGAATCTCGGGTTCCAATGTTGGTAATGGGTCGACCGTAGGTGTGGAATGAGCGGTACTTTGTGGGCTTGAAATATGCTCCTTTTCGACCACCACCTCGGGTTCTTCCTCAATTTCCTCCACCGTTGGAGTAATTGGTTGAGGAGTTGGTTCTTTAAGTGTCTTACCACTACGTGTGGTAATCACTTTCATCTCTCCCTTCGTGTTTGAAACGGTGTTACTAGGTAGACCACTCGAAGTAGAGGCTTTGTTCCCCATGACGGCTTCTAAAATAGCATTAAGCTTAGCATCGTGACTATTAAACTTCAAATCTTGACTAGCGGCTTTTTGGTCAATATTTTGTTCAAGCCTAGCATGACTTGGCTCTATCTTGTTGTTTTGACCTCGAATTTGATTAGCAAAATCATTTTTCAATTCATTCCTCATGTTAAGATTTTCTTTCACAAAGTTAGCCAACTCCTTAGTGTTCTTAGCCGTGTCCCTAGCTTGACTAGCCAATTGCTCTTGAATGTTTTCCAAAATCTTATCATTTGCCGTGGCGTAATTCAAAAAGTCCATTGGAAGTTCTTTTGTGTAAACATTTTGAAGACCTTGACTTGTGTTTTGAAAATTACGGTTTTGATTTTGATTTTGCAATTGGCTACTAGTTCCTTGATTCCCATAGTTGTTATTACCCTTAAAATTGTTCCTTTGATTGCTTTGGTAACCAACTTGATTGTTTCGATAATTGTTAGCATTTTGATTTGGTGGAAAACCCGGTGGAGTCAATTGATTAGTGCGAGGAACTTGACCGTTTTGGTTATAAGTTCCCGCGGCCGCGAAGGCACTCGAAGTGTTACCACCGTTGGTAATGCACTCGGAATAATCGTGAGCTCCACCACAATACATACAAGAAACCTCAACCGCTTTAATCGTAGCGGGAGCGGGTTGTTCACCAACTTTAAACTCAATTAACAATCCTTTCAACTTATCAAAAATCTTGTTCTCCAAATTAGCCTCGATTTGACAAGCATCAACGGTGTGTGACAATGAAGGCGAAGACGAAGACGAAGTCTTACGAACACTCGACGTGCTACGAGGACTATACACCTTAGACCTATTCTCAATGATTAACAATGCTTCCTCGACCGTCTTACACAAAAAATTACCACCCGCGGCGGCATTAAGATAATCACGCTCATGATCGTTCAAGCCATTGTAAAACGTGTCAATTTGATGCAAGTCGGAAAAGCCATGATGAGGACATTCGTGCAACATTTCCTTAAACCTATTCCAAGCCGTTGAAAAACTCTCATTATATTCTTGCGAAAACTTTGAAATCTCGTTTTTCAAGTGCGTAGTCTTAGAGGGCGGAAAAAATTGGTTCACGAATTTTGAAACGAGATCCTTCCACGTCAATATAGAATTGGGTGGCTCTTTCTCTAACCAAATTTTTGCGGGCCCCGCTAAGGAATACGGAAAAAGCATCATCTTAATCGAGTCGTTTGAGACGTCCTTAAACTTGCATGTAGCGGTGAGACGATTAAATTGGCGAATGTGGTTATATGGGTTGTCCTTCTCATCACCTCGAAACTTGTTGTTTTGAATCATGGACAACAAACCCGTCTTATCCTCAAAATTCTCCGCAAGGATAGCGGGAATCACAATCGCTTCTCCATAACCCTCGGTGGGTGCTTGAAGCAACTCCATCATAGTTCGATTAGCCATGGGTGCTTCTTTCACTATAATGGGTTCGTCAATAGGAGACTCCTCACTAGTAGGAGTGATTGATTTGTTTCTTCGTTTACGAGCACGTCTTGCTTTAGAGCGAGTTTGCATAAACGTCACGTACAACGAGAAGGCGAGCAAAGAAGATTCTTTTTGGTGTTTTTACTTTTTCAAATTTTTTTTTTGTTTTTGATTGTTTTCACTTTTTTTTGGATTTTTTGGAATGTATTAAGTAGACCAAAATCTACAAATCTCCTCCTTAATCAAATCTCTCGATTAAAGAAGCCTCAAGGAATGAAAACGATCACGTGAAGTGAACGCCTTCGATGACTTTAGAACGATTGTGGAACACCAAATCGTTCAAGAGGGTTTAATCAAATGAAACCAAGAAAATATATATGATACTTAAGTAATACTTTGGGCGGCAAAACCCTCGATTAGCTTTCAAAATCAAAATACGCACAAGCAAGCGGAGGAAACGAGGCGGCGCGAAGCACTTAAGAGCCTTTTTCCTTTAGGTCGTGAAATACAACCGCCTTATACCCACCTTATAGTTTGTATTTCTCAAAATCGAGCTTCACGAAAGTATTTATCTATTTTTGCCTTTTTATTTGGTTTGAGATTCGAATACAATGATTGGGTAATGACCTCCCAAGTCAAGGTTGTGATTTCTCACGTATTTGGAGTACTTGTAAATTTATTGTTCTACGTATACAATATAGTAATAGTATTCACAAAAAACGAAAAACCGATAATACGTATTAGTAGAGTGCTACTAATACAAATACTAATTATGGCTAATATAAAAAACAACAATGGTTCAACCAAAACACAACACGCCTCGCCGGCAGCGGCGCCAAAATGATGTTGGAGTTTTTACCACTCTTTAGGAAAAGAGCAATAAATAGGGCAAGTGAGCACGACGATTTAGGAAAACCGTGTGTGAATGACCCTAAGTGAGTTCGTTCTCGAGGAGGCAAGTGCGTTGTGTTAAGAGTTGATTAATGTTTGTGATTATAAGATTGAGAAAGAAAGGGGATTAGAAGAGAAAGACGGTTACAAAGACGAATTAAACTACGACGAAAAAGACGAACACGTAAGATCGTAAATAGTGCCAAAATTAAAATTTTAACCTAAAAATTCCTAAAAATTACTAAAAATCCCCAATAATATTCTAAGAGTTTACAAAAAATCCAAACTTGCTAAAACCTTTTAATTAATTAGATAATGACTTTTTAATGCTAATTAAAGCCCTAAAAATCACAATTAAATATTAAAAAGCCCTAAGCAAGATCTAATAGTTTGTAAACCTCAAAAATATCCTAATTAAGCTAAAAACTATTTTTAAAAATTTTAAAACCAAATTAAACTATTTTTAAACACTTAAAAACTATTAAAATCTATTAAATCTTAAATTAATTCTAGAAATTAATTGAAAAGTCTAAAAAATATTTTTAAAGTGAAAAAACTCCTAATTAAGTGTCCTTAACCTAGGAAAAATGAAAAAACAATAAAAAATAAAACTTCAATTTTTAATAATAAAATAATATTAAAATATTCAAAAAAATAAAAAGTTTGTAAATAAATTCTAGAAAATTACCAAAAATCCTAAATAATGTAACTAAAACAAAAATGCAATCCAAATTTTCTGAATCCTATTTAATAATTTTATATTGAATTTTAAAGTTGCTTAAAAACCCTAAAATCCTATAAAATTAAAAATAAGCTAAATTGAAAACCTAATTAGCTGTAAACCTCAAAAATATGATTAAAAACCTAAAAACTATTTTTTTAGATTTTTAAATTACTTTTTACTATTTTTTAATGACTTTTTAAAATTAAAAATCTTAATAAATTAATTAATAAAGGGAAAAATCTACTTTTTGCTCAGAAAAGTCAAAAACCTTAGTACAATCCTAGGAAAAATGCTAATCAAGAAAAATCTACAAGAAATAAGCTAGAAAAAGCTTATTTAAAAGCTGTTATCCAAATAAGCTATAAAACAAACACTAGTTAAATAAGTAATGAAATGAAACATAAACGTAAAAAGCCATCTGGATCACTGGTTAACACGTTAGTCCTTGGAAAGCAAGGTCGCGTGTTCGAGCCCAGGCAAGGTGAGCTTTTTGCAAACTTTTTTTTTTTTTTTACTTTTAAAACTTAATCCAGTACTCTTGTTAAGCTTAGAAACACAACCACAATCCAAATTAACCAAGAATTAAGCTCTACAAATCCAAAAACGTGCCCAGGTTTTGCTCAACTTTCTGATGAACACAAGGGTGTGTTCATTTGATATCTTCACAAGTGCAATGATGATCAAGAGGGGCTTGATCTTGGTATATTGTTGATGATTTATGGACAATGGGGCACCCTTGTACTCTGTTGAGTACAAGGAGTCAACACAAACACAAAATCAAGGATCACTTAGCAAGAATCAAACACACAAAGTCAAGACAAGTTGCTGAATAGCTTATGTTTCTGATGAACACAAATGACCCTTACTTTCTTGCACACAAATGGATTTTAAACACCAAGATCTTGCATACACTCACACAAAATAGCATAAAAGCACCACACAAACCTTAAACAGCCTATAATCTAACAGCCAACAAGATATGGATGCACAAATTCAGGCAAAACAAGCAGACAATAGACTTAACTGATTTTCACCACTTAAACCAATTTTCAAGCATGCATATGGTTTAAAACCTACTCAAATTAAAAACCAAGCTAGCCTAAGACCTATTGACAACCCAAAGAGTGTGTATAACAAGTCTACAAGCAGATTCTAAACAATCTAAACTATTTAAAACACTGATCCAAACACCCCTTTAAATCTCAGATTATAATTTTTTCAAAGCAAATCTAATCAAGACTTAACCAAACTGATTGAACACTATCTAAGCATGCATACAAGTCCTATTTAAGCAGTTTTAAGCACTCAAACATACATTTAACAACTTAACAAGCAGAATCACATAAAACACATAATTTTTGGAAAACTGAAAAAATGAAAAGAGGATCAATGAGCTACCTTAAGGGTCCTACATCCAGGACCCTTAGTGGTTGAAAAACCACCTCCATATAGGCTGGGGCCTATGCTGAACTTTGCTGATGGGCTTATGAGGATTTACTTAACAAAATGGTAAAAATTGTTTCTCTTTGAACCTGCTAAGAGAGAAAAGGGAAAAGCTGTGTAAAAAGCTTAAGGCTTGCTCCTAGCTTATAGATTAAGCTAGAAGAGAGCTTTAGCTTGTGGGTAAGGATATGATAAGTTTAAACAAAATAACCAACAAAGAGCTTATTCAAGCTTGGGTACCCACTACACCAGAACAAGCCATGGTGTCTTGGACATACCCAAACTCAAACACCATCTTAGTAACACACTGAATCACCATTGTATCAGGTTTGTAGTGAAATTTAAGATATAAGAACACCTTGAAAAAAGAAACAGAAACTTTGAAAACTTGAAAACTTTTTCTGAAAATTAAACCAAACTCAAACAATGAACTTAAATCAACATAAATGTAAAGGGAACTCAATATTTCTCATCAACAAACTCAATACCATTTATATTACTTCATAAACTAGATTTACAAGGTTTTTGAAAAAAGTAGAAAAATCAAGAACAACTCTATGCTAAGTCCTATAATGCCTTTATATAGAGGCTTACAAGTGATTCTAGAACTGATAAGAAGCTAAAACCCTAACACTTGAACTTCCAGTAATGCCCTTGGACGATTTTTGAATTTTCAGTCAAAACAAAGCCATGTGAAGATCTTTGGCTTGTAGCTGAGATGCCAGTGATGAAAAAGAGATCTTGGACGTCCATTTAGCCTTTGGGAACACGAAATTGTTGTGGGGTGTTGATTTGCTGTCCTCATTTTGTTTGAGAGTGAATAGTGGGGCAGGGGAGGGTTGCACAAGCATGTGAGGTGATGGTGATGGGGGTTTAAGGATGGTTTTAGGTTTAGGTGATGTTTAATTAAGGATCTGGAAAGAATTAACAAAAAACCCTTTGATTTGATAAGTGTTCATCCTGGAAATATTTAGGGTTTAAGGGTGGATTAGAGAGTGTTTTAATCTGAAAAGAGGGGTTAATTATTTAAATTATGTGTTTGCCACCAAAATTCAAACGGGTTTAAAGTTAATTAAATAAAAGGTGAGTGGATTTGTGACGTGGAGGAGGGGTTGATTCTGATTGGGTGATTGTTTAAGGTTGGTAAAGTGTCAAGCTGTGAGTGGGGGTTTGTCTTAGGTTGTCTTGGCAGGTTTGACCCCTCAATTTACATTCTTTGTTCAACTTGTATAAACAGCAACAAAACTCTTTTTCCTTTGTAATCAAGTTTGGGCTTTTGGCAATTTTGGCACATATTGTTTATAAACTTGAAACAAGGACTTAAAATGCAATTTCTTTATATTCCAAGGACTGATTTTGACATGTCTTCATACTTCAAGGCTTTGACTTGTTTGTTGACTTCTTGGAGGACCATTCTTGACAATTTAGATTTGTTGAGGGACTAAATTTGCCAATTCTTCAAAGTTAAGGGTCCTTTTTTGTAATTTTGACAAAATTTAGGGACCAAACTTGTAATTATGAAGATACAAGGGTATAAAGTGTCAATTCTTCAAACTTGGAGGACCAATCTTCATAATTCTTCAAATCTTCAAGGGTTTTCATTGGAAAATTCTTCATTAGGGCTTGGTTCATCGTGCGGCTTCGTTTCCCGTGTTCGTTTTTGCATGATTCTTGTGATCTTTTGTCATTTTCTCAATATCCGTACCTAAAATACACAAGAAACAAACACAAGCATATATTTGGGTATTTTGATAATATTTAATGCATTTTAAGCCCAATTTGGACGATGAGACTATGTATAAAAGCAATCTCATCACTTATCAAAGAAATCAAAGGAACAATTACAAGGGTAACAACTATGGGAATCAAGGGGCTAATAACCAAGTGTAAAACAAAAATCAAAACCATGATTTTCAAAACAACAACAAGAGTTTGCAAAACATGAAAGATCTTCCAAATGAATTTGTTGAATATGCAAATGGTAATGATGCTAGGTTTGATAACATACAAAGGGAGATCATTAGCCTAAGATCCGAGTTTAAGAATGATTTGAAAAAGGAGTTGAAAAAGGAGTTGAAAAACGAGTTATCAAATGAACTTAAGATTCATACCAACAAAATGGAGGGTAATGTGACTAGGTTACAACAAAACCAACAAAAGATGGAACAAGGGAAACATGAGATAAAACAAGAGATGCTTAAGGCTGATAAGAGGCAATCTATGTTTGAGGATAAAATTTCATCTATGTTTGAGGCTATAATGTGTAGACCGTCTTCTTCGAGTAGTCTTCCTAGTAACACCATATCGAACCCTAAAGGATAGATGAAAGTGATTACCACACGTAGTGGTAAGGAACTTAAGGAACCAACTCCTCAACCAATTACTCCAACGGTGGAGGAAATTAAGGAAGAATCCGAGGTGGTGGTCGAAGAGGAGCATATCCCAATCCCATGAAGTACCGCTCAAACTACACCTACGGTTGACCCATTACCATCATTGGAACCCGAGCTTCCAAAGGCTATGCTTGTGCCTCAACCCACACCACCTTTTTCTTACCCATCGAGACTTCGTAAGGAGAAACGGCAAGAACGTGAGAATTACCAATTTGAGATTTTTATGAAAATGTTTCGTGATTTACATTTCAACATAAGTTTTGCCAACGCTTTGGTCATGATGCCTCGATTTGCAGCTAACTTTAAGAGTATGTTAAACAACAAGGAGAAATTGCAAAAATTATCTAGTTGTTCATCGGTTTATCTTAACCGCATACCTCAAAACGTCGGTGATCCCGGTAACTTCTTGATTCCATGTGCTATTCAAGATATGGAAGAATGCTATGCCTTGGCCGATCTTGGTGCTAGTATTAACTTGATGCCTCTTGCAATCTTCAAGTCGCTCAATTTTCCTAATCTTACTCCTTCACTAATGTCTATCGAATTGGCCGATCATTCCATGATTCCCGCATGTGGATTGGCCTAAGACGTTTTTTGTGAAAGTGGGAAAGTTCTATTATCCGGTAGACTTTATCATTGTGGATATTCCCATGGATTCTCAAGTTCCTCTTATTATAGGTCGTTCGTTTTGGATACGTCAATGGCGTTGATTGATGTGCATGCTAGAAAAATCACCTTACGTTTCAACGACGAGGAACTTGTTATAAACGTAACAAAAAAATCTCAAACTTCTTATGTTTATTCCGTCACGACTATAAACCTCGTTGATATGATTGACGTCGTTTGCGAGGAATTTTCACAAGAATTTTTAGGTTTTAGTGACGATGATAATAGTGGCAATCCCACTATGCTCAATCCTATTCTTGATAACTCGACACCATACTTCACTCCATTTGAAGGTGGTGGTTTTACGTTGGAAGAATTTGATGTTCCTCGTACTTGTAACGAAGACCTCGACAACGATGAGGACTTCTCGATTATCAAGGATTTTCTTAACGATTTTCCATTTCCTCCGCCCGAGGAGGTTATGAGTATCGAACCAAAATCTTCAACCGAGGAACCACCAATCCTCGAGTTGAAATATTTACCTCCTCATCTTGAATACGTATTCTTGGAAGGAGACGATAAGTTGCCGGTAATTATTGTGAAGGATCTTTCGAATGATGAAAAAACCGCACTTATCACTGTTCTAAAGGACCACAAAGGGGCAATTGCGTGAAAATTATCCTACATTAAGGGGATCGATCCTAAATTTTGTACCCATAAAATCTTAATGGAGGAGGACTACAAGCCCGCAATTCAATGTCAACGGAGGGTGAACCCCAAAATTCACGACGTCATCAAAAAGGAGGTCCTTAAACTCCTTGACGCGGGAATGATTTACCCTATTTCTGATAGCCCTTGGGTGAGTCCCATTCATTGTGTCCCTAAAAAGGGAGGAATGACCATTGTGCCTAACGATGACAACGAGTTAATTCCAACTCGACTCGTGACCGGTTGGAGGGTGTGCATCGACTATCGTAAGTTGAATGACGCCACTTGTAAAGACCATTTTCCCTTGCCCTTCATGGATCAAATGTTGGTGTGTCTTGCGGGAAACGATTTCTATTGCTTTTTAAATGGTTTTTCCGGTTACTTCCAAATCCCCATCGATCCTCGTGATCAAGAAAAAACTACGTTTACGTGTCCATATGGAACGTTTGCCTATCGTAGAATGCCATTCGGACTTTGTAATGAACCGAGAACTTTTCAACGGTGTATGATGGCTATCTTTCATGACATGATCGAGAAGACGATGGAAGTCTTTATGGATGATTTTTCCGTGTTTGTTTGTTCGTTCACTTCGTGTTTGTCGAATCTTGAGAAAATGTTGAAATGTTGTGAGGAAACCAACCTTGTGCTCAATTGGGAAAAATGTCATTTTATGGTTAAGGAAGGAATTGTCTTAGGGAACAAGGTTTCGAAAGCGGGGATTGAGGTAGACAAAGCTAAAGTTGACGTCATCGCCAAATTACCTCATCCCAACATCGTTAAGGGAGTTAGGAGTTTCCTAGGCCACGCGGGCTTTTATCGTCGATTCATCAAGGATTTTTCAAAGATATCTCGACCCATTACACATCTCCTTGAAAAATATGCTCCTTTTGTCTTTAACGAAGATTGTTTACGAGCCTTTTAAATGCTTAAGAGGAAACTTACCGAAGCTCCCATTCTTGTTGCTCCCAATTGGAACCTCCCCTTTGAACTTATGTGTGATGCAATTGATTACGCCATAGGGTCCGTTTTGGGGCAACGTCATGAAAAGCACTTCTCTCCTATCCACTATGCTAGCAAAACTATGATCGAGGCTCAACTTAAGTATACCACTACGGAAAAGGAGTTCCTTGCCGTGGTGTATGCATTTGAGAAATTCCGACCTTATCTCGTCTTGACCCAATGCATAGTGTATACGGATCATTCGACAATCAAGTATCTCATAGCTAAGCTAGATGCGAAGCCTAGATTGCTTCGTTGGATTCTCCTCCTACAAGAATTTGATGTCACAATCCTTGACAAAAAAGGAGCCGAGAATCTAGCGGTCTATCATCTTTCCCTCTTGGAAGATCCTCACCAAAGTGTGTATGAGAACAAGGAAATCACCGAAACGTTTCCTCTCTAGACACTTGGTGTAGTGATATATAAGGTTGACTCATCCACCCCATGGTTTGCGGACATCGCAAATTACCACGCGGGCAACTTCATCATTAAGGGTATGACGACTCAACGAAAACGAAAATTCTTTCGTGACGTCAAGTTCTACTTTTGGAACGACCCTTACCTATTTCGGACTTGTGCGAATCAAATTATTAGACGTTGTGTTTTTGGCACCGAAGCTTCTAATATCCTTAGAGCTTGTCACGAGGGGCCAACGGGTGGTCACCATGGTGCTAATCTCACAGCGAAGAAGGTCTTTGATGCCTGTTTCTTTTGGCCTACTATTTATCGAGATGCACACGCACTTGTGAAGTCGTGTGACTCATGCCAACGACAAGGAAAAGCCTCGCAAAACAATGAAATGCCACAAAACATCATCCAAGTGTGTGAGATCTTTGACGTTTAGGGAATTGATTTTATGGGGACGTTCCCATCATCTCGTGGTAATAAGTACATCCTTGTCGTCGTTGAATACCTATCTAAGTGGGGGAAGCTAAGGCTTTGCCCACGAACGATGCTCGTGTGGTAGTCAAGTTTTTGAAGAATTTGTTTTCTCGGTTTGGAACCCCTCGTGCTATCATAAGCGATCGTGGAACCCATTTTTGTAATGACCAATTCGAAAGGCTTCTAAGTAAATACGGGGTTACACATCGGCTTTCTACGGCTTATCACCCACAAATGAGTGGGCAAGTCGAGGTTTCAAACCGAGCGTTGAAGAGGATCTTGGAGAGACCGATAGGGGAGAACTGACAATCGTGGTCGGATAAGTTAGATGATATTTTATGGGCCTTTCGTACCACTTATAAGACGCCCATTGGGTGCACTACTTACAAGCTTGTGTATGGGAAGAATTGTCACTTGCCAATTGAACTCAAACACAATGCTTATTGGGCCCTAAAGCATTGTAATGATGACATCGAGACGGCGGGGAAACACCAGAAAATGCAACTTAATGAATTGGACGAATTGAGAGATACTGCTTATGAAAATTCATTGATTTACAAAGAGAAAACCAAAAAGTTTCATGATTCTAAAATTAAAAAACGGGTTTTTAACATTGGAGATCAAGTGTTGCTTTTTAACTCACGTTTGAAAATCTTTTCCAGCAAGTTGAAATCCCGTTGGTCTGGTCAATTCACCATTACCCAATTTTTTCCTTATGGGGCCATCGAGCTAGCTTAAAATGATGGACCTAATTTCAAGGTGAATGGACATAGGTTGAAACACTACTTTGGTGGGGAAGTTCCCTCTTTGAACTACCTCGACCAAGTCACCTTCCCCAATGATAATTAGTATTGAGGGGATCGAGTCGAGCTCATGACTCGATAATCAAAAACGAGGTGCCTCGTGGTGGAGTCCCATGCTTATCCATGTACATATTATCGCTTTCTAATGTAGTTTAACGTGGGAGGATTTGTGTCCTTCCAACCTTTGTTTCGTGGTTGTTTGTGATATGTGGTTCTTAGATGATCATGATCTTCACGATTGGAGCCTCTCGTGTTTCTTTTATGGGAGTACTCGATTTTGAATAATTTCTCAATATCCACATGATATATCCTTTGATGTTCTAACATTAGGTTTTTAGCACACTTCATAAACGGCTATTGATTTAATGGTTCCACCCTTTCCATTCAAGATTAGGCATTCGACTATGTCTCTAGTATGGGGGTGTTTGCACCCCTAGACTCGAAACATTGAGGGCAATGTTTAACTTTAGTATGGGGGGTGAATAGATACTTGCCTTGCCAAACCTTTACGCTTTCTAAAGTTTATCTTTTTTTTTTTGTTTTGTTGCAAAATAAGGCTAAAAATGGCCAAATTTTAATATTTTTTCTCATGTTTTATAAGTGTTTAAAGACAGAATGTAGATTTTCTAATGGCGAGAACAAGAGTAATTTTTTACTCGACCGTGCGTGTTGATCACTTAGCTTCTATTCCTTAACTTTATATTAGGCTAAGTCTCTTAAATTAAGACGAGAAATGATAGAGTTAATTATAAGTTACTATGCTAAACGTAGAGTACTCGTATTCTTTCAAAAACTCATGTGTTCTAGTTGTTTGCTTATTCTCCCTTCGCTTGTATATATATTTTGCTAATAAGTATTGGCTTAGCGGTTTAGTCTTCATTGTTGGTTTCTATTCTTTTCTATTAACTTCCATGTAATTAAATTAGGAAAACATTAAGGTATCGCCAGCATCACGGTTTTGAAGTATTGGCAACCAGAATAATCGAAAGCTTCACCTAATAGTAAGATTTCAAGTGCTCACCTAAATCAAGCAAACAATTTGAAGCTCACAAGGCCGAAAAATCTATGCGAAATTGAAAGTGAATTATGCCTTAATCTATGAAGCTTTAAAGATCCAAAATTCGCTTTAGCGTGAGGATATACGTCTTTGGCCATAATAAACACCTCATGGCGAGGTTAAATAAAAGGCAAGGCAAGACCGAAGTCATAATAAAAGCTTCATGGCGAAGTTGAATAAAAGATGGAGGTAAACCTATGATAATAAGGTCCATCCGTTAGGGGGCGTTGATGAGATGGCATTTATACATGATCTCATCGTTCTTTTCGGGCTTTAAATGTATAAAAATGTCATAAAATACCATATATATGCTTGTGTTTGTTTACTTGTGTATTTTAGGTATGGATATCGTGAAAAAGACAAAAGATCACAAGATACAAGGAAAAACGGACACGAGAAACGAAGCTGTACAAAGAACCGGGCCCTAATCATGGAATTTTCATCAAATACCCTTGAAGACTTGAAGACAAAACAAGATTGATCCTCAATGAATGAAGAAATGACACTTAAAACCCTTGTATATTAATAATTACAAGTTTGGTCCCTTAAGTTTGTCAAAATTGCAAAAAGGTCCTTCAACTTTGAAGAAATGGCAAGATTAGTCCCTCAACAAATTCAAATTGCCAAATATGGTCCCTCATGAAGTGAAAGACATAATGAAGACCTTTGAAGATCATCATTGTACAAGAACAGCCCTTGAAATATTCAAAAATGTCAAAAAAATACCCTTGATAAGCCTTTGTGGAAAGTTTGTGCCAAAAGTGTAAAAGATGGAAACTTGTTAACAAAGGAAAACCAAGTTTTAGGGCTGAAAACTTGGTATACCACAATTTCCAAAAGATAGGGACCAAAAGTGCCAAAAAGGAAAGATTCAAAAGGAAAAACGCGGTTAACAACTAAGTTTCCCCCTTTTTAGGATCAAACTCTTTTACTGTTCATCTTTACCACTCCCAGAAATTACCCCGACTTCACCTGGGTAAAAAGCCAATTATTTTTGCACACGTGTAATTCCCATATGCCAAAACCTTTCCCACGCCTCAAATCCCCAATCCCACCACTTGTGGTCCCTACCCCCAAAACCCCATCCTCCAATCAGAGCATTCCTTTGGCTCCAAGTATAATACGTGTCCCCAAATCAACGTCCAAGATGAAATGCGTGCTCACAAAGCAAAACAAACGGATGAGATCAAATGGACAGCTCAATCACACCAAAAATCGTTCAAGGGCATTTTAGGATTTTTCATTGAATTAGGGTTTAGTTTTTTCCTTCTAGCATGTTCTGTAGTCTCTATAAAAGGAGCTTCCAACTTGTGGAAAGCCCTTGTTCCAGTTTTCCTTTAAAACTTTTGTAATCCCTTTTAATAAAATATAAAAGTTGGTATTTGTTCTTTGGCAATCTAATTCCTTTTTGTACTTTTCTTAAAGTTGGTATAAGTAATAAAGGGAAACTGAGTTCCATTTTGATTTGGGTTCATTAATTTTGAGTTTTCAAAATTGGTTAAGGTTTTAAGAAAGTTGAAGAAATTTTTGTGAAAATTTGTTCCAAGGTTGTTGATGTTAAGAGTTTCATGTTTTTGGTGTTAGGGTATAATAGAAAACGTGTTTTCTAAGTTTTAAAACTTTTGGAAAAGGTTTTAAGAAGGTTGAGAAAAATCAGTAATATATCATATTACTTGTTTGTTCTTTCTTTTGTTTTGATTTTGAGCAGGTGTTGATATATTATTGATCCAAGGATCTGCACCAGCCCGGGCTGGTAGGGAGGTGGTTAAGCAACCACTAGGACCCTTGGATGTAAGGGTCCTAAGGTAAAACTACTTTACCTCCTTAAAATTTCAGAAAAGTGTGCTTTATTGATCTTGTATGATTCAGTGCCATAGTGTGTTTTAACTGTTTGATTCATGCTCTTTAGTACTTGTATGCATGTTATGTGCTAAGTGAATCAAGTGGTGTAAGTTTGCAAGTGTTTTGATTAGTAAAAGTTGGTTTCCAGTTTTTAAAGAGGTGTTTGGCTACAGGTTTTAGCAGGGTTTAGATTTTGATTTATGCTTTTAAATCGTGTTAAAGTATTGGAAATAACTTGAGTTAGGTTTTAGTTTATTGGTAAGTTAATTTGAATCAGTTTGTTAGCAAGTTTGTGTGCTCAAAAGGGATAAAAGGTGCTTAAAATCTGCAAGTTCTTAATCTGCTTAAATTTCATAAGAATTTTGTGCTTGATTTTTGAATTTTGTGAAGCAACAGGTTGATTTAAGGTCTGTTCTGGTTTGTATGCATTCTTGTGAATTTGTGTGCATGATTTGGTAGCTTTAAGTTCACTAGTGTGTTAGTTAAAAGCTCAATAAGCCCACTGTCCTAGCTATCTGTCACAGAGAACTTCATTGCTTGTTTGAGCTTAGTGTACACTTGATTGCTTAATCTGTGCTTGCTAAGTGTTTAATTTGTGTTGTTTGTGACTTCTTGTGCTCAAAGGAGCACAAGAGTGCCCCAATTGTTCCAAAATACCAACAAACAAGCTCATTGCCAAGCTCCTCTTGGCATCAAAAGTGCACAAGAGTGCACTTGTTTGGTTCATCAGAAACATCAAGTCTGTCACGTTTTTGTTTGAGTTTTTGGATCTTAATCTTGGCTAAAAAGGCAATTGGAGTGTGTTTATAAGCTAGCTAAGGTTACTGGTTGGTTGTGAAAAGTAAAAAAGCAAAAATTAAAAAAAAGTGTAAAAAGGGGGTATATATAGACTCGAACCCCTGACGTCCCGTTCACAACACCAACAACATAACCATCCTGCCCTTGGGTCTTTTACTGACCAAGGTTGGATGGGTTAATCATTTAACCCGTTTTTCATTTGAGTTAGTTTTAAAAAGCCGTAGCTTTAATCCTCAATTCCAGCTTATTTATAAGCTAAATTTTGTTCTTTTCATTTTTCCTAGGACCTTATTCAGAGTTGTGATTTTTCTAGACTGGTTTTAGATTTTTCCCATTAATAGATTATTTATTAGAATTTATTTATTTCCCGTTATTATAAAATCAATAAAAAATACCAAAAAGATTTTTAATTTTCAGGAAAAATAGTTTTTAGTTTTTAATATATATTTTTGAGGTTTACATCTAATTTTGGTTTCAAAAACTTTTATTTTTAATTTTATAATATTTTAAGGTTTTTTATAAACTTTAAAGATTTTTATAAAATTATTAAAAAAGGTTTAGAAGCTCTAATCAGTGTTTTTCTCTTAATTATATTATTTAGGATTTTTAGAAATTTTTTATTTCAAGTTTTATAAACTTTTTATTTTTAGCAATATTTTATTATTATTTTATTATTAATTTTTCAAAATTTTATTTTTCTTTCTTTTTCATTTTTCCTAGGTTCTTTGTCATAAATTAGGACTATTTCCATTTTTAGATTATTTTTATCACTTTTAGATTTATTTTTATAATTATTTTAAGTTTAAATAGGTTTTAATCATTTTTAATCATTTTTAGGGTTTTAAAAATAGTTTTAATAGGGTTTAATTTTTAGAAAATTACTTTTTAGTCTTCTAATAATATAAGTTAAGTGATTATTCAATAAAATCATATTTTAGACTTTTGAATTAGTTAAATTTAATTTTAGGGCTTTAATTAGCATTTAAAATTAATTATTTAATTAATAAAAGGTTTTAAAATATCTTTGTTGGATTTTTATCTTTATTTATATTATTATTGACTTGTTTTAGTCTTTTTAATCTTTTCTTGATATTTTGTTTTTGGTTTTAATAATTTTTAATTTTTGTGGTTTTTCTACGGCTTTACGTTTTCGTCGTAATTTAATTTTAACGTAACCGTCTTTCATCCTCTCATCCCCATTCTCTTCTCAATATTAATCTCAAATATATACAAGTTAATTCACAACACCATACCTCCTTGGGAAACGAACTTTCTCGAACTTTATTTGATTGTGGGTCATTTGTGTTGATTTTTCCTAAAATCATCACTCGATACTTACCGCTATTTTACGCTCTTTGTTTTCCTAAACAAGAGTTGTATTTTACTACAATCATTTTTGGCGCCGCTGCCGGGGAGGTGTGTCGTGTCTTAATTTGGAAACTTTTGTTTTTGATATTATCCACAAATAGTATTTGTGTTAAGTGGAACTCCCTTAACACGTATTATCGGTTTTCTTGGTTTTTCTTTGTGAATATTATTAATATATTGTATTAAGTATCACAATCAAAATACAATATCTCCAAAAGTGTGAAAACACAACCTTAATTGGGATTTGATCTCCTAATTATTGTATTCGAATCTCAAACAAAAAGAAAAGGCAAAAATAGATAAATACTTTCGTGAAGCTCGATTTTGAAAGATACGAACTATAAGGTGGGTATAAGGCGGGTATTATAAAATATACCCTAAGGAAAAAGGCTCTTAAGTGCTTCGCGCCGCCTCGTTTCCCCGCTTGCTTGTGAGTATTTTGACATTGAAGGCTAATAGAGGGTTTTGCCGCCCAAAGTATTAATACGTATACTATATTTGCTTGGTTTTCTTTGTGATTAAACCCTCGTGAACAATTTGGTTTTCACCAAAGTTCTAAAGTCATTCGAAGGCGTTCACTCCACGTGATCGTTTTCATTCCTTTGAGGCTTCTTTAATCAAGAGTTTGATTCGAGGAGAGATTTTGTAGATTGTTGTCTACGAAGATACACCAAAATCCAAAAAAATTAAATATCATCAAAAACACAAAAAAATTGAAAATCCACAAAACAACAAAAAGAATCTTCTTTGCTCACCTCCCATTCTTCGTGAAGTTTATGATCACTCGTAACCAAGCTAAACGAGCTCGTAAACATCTTCAAAAGCAAGCAAATCAAGGATCGTTGATTGTTGAAGAACCTCCAATTGTTGAACCTATTATAGAACAAGAAGTCGTAATGGCTAATCGTACTATGATGGAGTTGCTACAAGCACCCACCGAGGGTTTTGGAGAGGCCATTGTTATTCCCGCCATCCTTGCGGAGAATTTCGAGATTAAGACGGGTTTAATGTCGATGTTGCAAGCAAACAAGTTTCGAGGTCACGAGAAAGACAACCCGCATTACCATATTAGGAATATCAACCGTCTCACCGCTACTAGCAAATTCAAAGATGTTCCACATGACGCCATTAAGATGATGTTGTTTCCATATTCGTTGGATGGACCCGCTAAAATTTGGCTCGAGAAAGAACCGCCAAATTCGATTTTGACATGGGCCGATCTCGTTTCTAAGTTTGTGAACAAGTTTTTTCCACCATCGAAAACAACACACTTAAAAAATGAGATTTCACGATTTGTGCAACGTAACAATGAAAGTTTTTCAATGGCATGGGAACGATTTAAGGAGATGTTACATGAATGTCCTCACCATGATTTTTCGGAATTGCATCAAATCGATACTTTTTATAATGGGCTTAATGATCATGAACGAGATTATTTAAATGCCGCCGCGGGTGGTAATTTTTTGTGCAAGACGACAAATGAGGCTTTACAAATCATTGAAAATCGATCTAAGGTTTATAGCCCTCGTAACACACCGAGTGTTGCCAATATGGGTTCGTCATCTTCGTCACAATCGTCTCGTAGCATTAACGCCTTACATGATGAAGCTAATGAGGAAAATCGGTTTTTTGATAGATTTGCTAATCTAATGTCCCATTGGAAGGCTCAAGAAGCTTCCAATTCCGCTTCGGTTAAAGCGGTTGCTAAGAGTTGTTTATCGTGTGGGGGAGCTCATGATCTTTCCGAGTGCATTACCGCGGATGGTAACACTTCGAGTGCTTATGTAGCAACGGGAACTTACAACCAAAACGGCCAAGGTTCCCGCCAAAATCAAGCTCCACCAAATCAAAATTATCGAAACAACAACCAAGGTAATTACCAAGGCAACACACGCAATTACAACAAAGGGAATTATCAAAGTGGGAATTGACAAATCTCTAATCAAAACCAAAACCGTGATTTTCAAAACACTACACAAGGTTTTCAAAATGCTCACACGAAAAATTTGCAAGGAGAATTTTTAGATTATGCAAAAGCAAATGATGCTAAATTTGATAACATGCAACGTGAGATGATTAACTTAAGATCCGAGTTGAAAAACGAGCTTAAAAATGAACTTGCTAATGAACTTAAAACTCATGCAAACAAAATGGAAGGAAATGTCCAACGTCTTCAACAAAACCAACAAAAGATGGAATTAGGACAACATGAGATTAAGCAAGAGTTATTGAAAGCGGATGCTAGGCAATCAAAATTTGAGGACCGAATGGCTAAAATGTTTGAAGCTATCATGTGTAAACCCTCTTCTTCGGGTGGTCTTCCTAGTGACACCATTGCAAACCCGAAGGGAGAAATGAAGGTTATTACTACACGAAGTGGTAAAACTTTCAAGGAACCAATCTCTCGTCCAAGTACTTCTACGGAGAAGGAAATCGAGAAAGAACCCGAGGTGATGGTCGAAAAGGAGCACATTACAATCCCACGAAGTACCGCTCAAACCACACCTACGGTTACACCAAAACCAATTGTGGAACCCGAGTTTCCAAGGCCGTTGCCTAATGACCAACCCACACCACCTTTACCTTACCCTTCGAGACGAAACAAAGAGAAAGCACAAGAAAGGAACAATTATCAATTTGAGCTATTTATGAAAATGTTTCGTGATTTGCACTTTAACATAAGTTTTGCCGATGCTTTAATCATGATGCCTCGATTCGCCGCAAACTTCAAAAGTATGCTAAACAACAAAGAGAAGTTACAACAATCGTCTAGTTGTTCATCGGTTTTTCTAAGCCGCATACCACAAAAAGTCGGTGATCCCGGTAAATTTTTGATTCCGTGTGCTATACAAGATATGGAGGAATGCTACGCCTTGGCCGATCTTGGTGCTAGTATTAATTTGATGCCTCTCGAGATTTTCAAATCGCTTTCGCTTCCGGCTCTTACTCCTTCGAACATGTCCATCGAGATGGCCGATCATTCTACGATCATGGCATGTGGAGTAGCCGAGGACGTTTTCGTTAAAGTCGGAAAGTTTTACTATCCCGTTGACTTTATCGTTGTAGACATTCCCATCGATCGAAAAGTTCCTCTCATTTTGGGTCGTTCATTTTTGGATACATCACGAGCACTTATCGATGTTCATGCTCGAAAAATCACCCTTCGTTTCAATGAAGAAGAACTTGTCATCAATGCAACACAAAACTCCAATCTTTCTCATGTATATTCTATTGCAACTTTAAACCATGGTAACTCGACCAATGTCATTTGCAAAGAATTTTCACCAAGAGTTTTAGGGAATGTCGCCAAAAACAATTTACCATTTCCTCCGCCGGTGGAGGTTATGAGTGCTAAGCCTACAAAGAAGAAACCATCAATACTTGAATCGAAAAATCCTTCACCTTCATTCTTGAAAAGTATTGATAAGTTGCCGGTTTCTACGGAAGATCTTTCGGATGATGAATATGTTAGCCCCGATGGGGAGGTTTTCTTCGTCGATAAACGTTTTGAGAACTTGCCACCACCAAAACCAAAACGGTTTCAAAATGTGAGAATTTTTAGTGTAACTAACATCGTCTTAGAAACACCGAATATTTTCGACATAATCAAAAAGGGTTTTCATAAGGAGAGTTTAAAAGATAAAAAAGGAAATGATCTTAAATGTGATTTAATTGATTTTTCTACAAATCTAACTCCGTCATCACCGCGTGATTTGAGTGCTAAAAACTCGTCTACTCCTTTTGACGATGTTTTGTGTGGTTCTAGTATGGGGGAAGCCCCTTATGTTCCCTCATCCTTGTCCACCGAGGACGAGATATTCGATCCCGGAATTTCATGTAAAGGGAAATCTCGGTCTTCCACCGATGCAATAAATGGAAAATCGTTCTATTTGCTTGGTGCGAGTCTACCTCGAGTAGCTCAAACGTTTGTCTTACCAATGGTCCCACCCTTCTACTTCTCTTCTATTTTCTTCAAACTCTTCGAGTTTATGGCACGTGATGAAGTGGTGTTAATTTGTTTTTCCCATGGAAACGAGAACGCCATCTTCGACCCCGGTATTTTGCATCATTTAAGGACTTAGTCCTTTATACCGGTTGCTTTTTGGGCCTTGTTTATCATGTAAGCCCCATCAAAAATTGACCACACCATGAATTTCCCTAAATGTTCACATTTTAAGGGGGATCGAGTCGAGCTCATGACTCGGTAATCAAAAACGAGGTGCCTCGTGGGGGAGATCCCATGCTTATCTTTATGCTTTTTATTCACTAATAAGGGGACTTGTACCCTTCCAACTCGTTGTCTCGTGGTTGTTTGTGATTGTGTTATCTAGATCATCATCATCGTCTACGATTGAAGACTCTCGTGTTCGTTTACGTGAGCCTCCATCGTTCGTTTGAAGAAGTTTTTCACGAATCCATGACATATCCTTTATTGTTCTAACATTTATCTTTTAGCATAATTAATAAACGGCTTTAGATATATTGTTGATCACCCTTTCCATGCTAGATCCTAAGCATTCGATTCTTCGTCTCTAGTATGGGGGTGCTCCACCTTTAGACTCGAAACATTGAGGACAATGTTTACTTTTAGTATGGGGGGTGAATAGGTACTTTCTTTGCTACGCCCTCACGATTTCCAATTTTCAATGTTTTGTTTTGATAATAAGGCTAAAAATGGCCAAATTTTAAAATTTTCTTAGTTTTCATAAGTGTTTTTAAGACACGAATGTATATTTTCCGATGGGTAGAATAAGAGTTAATTTTTGACTTGATGGGCATTTGGAGCCATTTACATTCCTTAACCCGCTCAATTCAAGTTTTGCTAGACTTTTATATAGGGAGCTTTAAAACGCGAAAGTCTTAATTCATTCGGGTTAAGAACAAGAACTTTTCGCAAGTTCCTATAATTGATTCTAGAAAGTCACTTATCAAGGGAACTATAAAACGCATTCTCTAAACTTGAAAAAGTCCAAGAAAGTGCAAGATCCTATAGGTGGCTTGAAAACCCAAAACTTTGATTTGATATAGTCTTAATGAAAGCTAATCCAAATTTGGCTTAATTTTGACTTGCATGGCTAAGTATTCACGAGTCTCTTTAATTAGAGGTCTTTAAATAGTGAAGAACGAGAAATGATAGAGTTAGACAAGTGATCATGCTAAACGTAGAACATGAAAGTGTTCTTTCAAAAACTCATATGTTTTTAATTGTGGCTTTTTCTTCCCATAAGATCAATGCATTAGGAATAAAACATAATTGCAATAAGTAAGGTCGTACGATTTGAAAGGTTACTTAGCCTCTAGCGCAAGATCGTTTAAAAGTTGCTCGGGGTTGAATAGAGTTCATAGCCAAGGCATAACTTATTGAAGCGGGACGCGAAGATTGGCGACCATCCAAAAAGGCCCTAACAAGGCATGAGGAGCTCTATTTTTGCTAAAGATCCAAAGATGATGTGAAGTATCATTATTCCAAAATCAATATGAAGGATCGAGACACACGACGAGAAGCAATTACTCCCCTAAAGAATGGAGAAAGTCTATCCAAAAAGACCCTAACAAGGTATGAGGATAAATATATCCAAGTCCGAAAAGGAGGCGGATCGTTGTATATCAAAATCCAAAGTAAAGATTGAAGAAAAATGATGAAGTCGTGGTCCTATATGAAGAATCTCTCAAAAACGTCAAGTGAAGAAATTCCAAATATATGAAGAGAAGACCATAATTTCGAGAACGTCTTCCCAAGATTTGAAGTATGAAGTACATGCCAAATATCGGTCCGAGAAAGGTCTCAAATCGTGAAACAAGTTATGCCAAGATATGAACTTAAGGAGATACACGAGAAGCCGTTTTAAAAGATTTTGTCCTTCGGCTAACTATTGATCAAATCGTGCTACTTTGCTTTCGGACTAATAACTACTCCATAAAGTCAATATGAATCACTTGTGATCCATGACAAATAGATAAAAAATGCTAGTAACCCATTTCCTTTTATAATAACTAGGATTGCGGGGAGAAAAAGTATTACACAATTTGAACGTATGAGTAGTGTTAGCATTGTGACTTGTACCAACAATGATCTTGTTTTTGCACTTGGCATGGAATGTATGACAATCAAGGATGACGAAGTTTACTCTAAGGGACATTAACTTGTTTCTATTCTTTGACCCTAAAAGTCACATTTTGGTGATGAAAATCATACATTATGTCTTTACACATTCTCGTAGTATGTTGCAAGTCTTTTACTCTTCAATAAAGGTTAATAAAATTGAACTTTGGTGATGCTTAGATACTTTATTCTAGCATTGCGTGAGGGCACGGCAATGGCTTAGTATGGGGGAGTGATGAGATGGTATTTATACATGATCTCATCGTTCTTTTCGGGCTTTAAATGTATAAAAATGTCATAAAATACCATATATATGCTTGTGTTTGTTTACTTGTGTATTTTAGGTATGGATATCGTGAAAAAGACAAAAGATCACAAGATACAAGGAAAAACGGACACGAGAAACGAAGCTGTACAAAGAACCGGGCCCTAATCATGGAATTTTCATCAAATACCCTTGAAGACTTGAAGACAAAACAAGATTGATCCTCAATGAATGAAGAAATGACACTTAAAACCCTTGTATATTAATAATTACAAGTTTGGTCCCTTAAGTTTGTCAAAATTGCAAAAAGGTCCTTCAACTTTGAAGAAATGGCAAGATTAGTCCCTCAACAAATTCAAATTGCCAAATATGGTCCCTCATGAAGTGAAAGACATAATGAAGACCTTTGAAGATCATCATTGTACAAGAACAGCCCTTGAAATATTCAAAAATGTCAAAAAAATACCCTTGATAAGCCTTTGTGGAAAGTTTGTGCCAAAAGTGTAAAAGATGGAAACTTGTTAACAAAGGAAAACCAAGTTTTAGGGCTGAAAACTTGGTATACCACAATTTCCAAAAGATAGGGACCAAAAGTGCCAAAAAGGAAAGATTCAAAAGGAAAAACGCGGTTAACAACTAAGTTTCCCCCTTTTTAGGATCAAACTCTTTTACTGTTCATCTTTACCACTCCCAGAAATTACCCCGACTTCACCTGGGTAAAAAGCCAATTATTTTTGCACACGTGTAATTCCCATATGCCAAAACCTTTCCCACGCCTCAAATCCCCAATCCCACCACTTGTGGTCCCTACCCCCAAAACCCCATCCTCCAATCAGAGCATTCCTTTGGCTCCAAGTATAATACGTGTCCCCAAATCAACGTCCAAGATGAAATGCGTGCTCACAAAGCAAAACAAACGGATGAGATCAAATGGACAGCTCAATCACACCAAAAATCGTTCAAGGGCATTTTAGGATTTTTCATTGAATTAGGGTTTAGTTTTTTCCTTCTAGCATGTTCTGTAGTCTCTATAAAAGGAGCTTCCAACTTGTGGAAAGCCCTTGTTCCAGTTTTCCTTTAAAACTTTTGTAATCCCTTTTAATAAGATATAAAAGTTGGTATTTGTTCTTTGGCAATCTAATTCCTTTTTGTACTTTTCTTAAAGTTGGTATAAGTAATAAAGGGAAACTGAGTTCCATTTTGATTTGGGTTCATTAATTTTGAGTTTTCAAAATTGGTTAAGGTTTTAAGAAAGTTGAAGAAATTTTTGTGAAAATTTGTTCCAAGGTTGTTGATGTTAAGAGTTTCATGTTTTTGGTGTTAGGGTATAATAGAAAACGTGTTTTCTAAGTTTTAAAAGTTTTGGAAAAGGTTTTAAGAAGGTTGAGAAAAATCAGTAATATATCATATTACTTGTTTGTTCTTTCTTTTGTTTTGATTTTGAGCAGGTGTTGATATATTATTGATCCAAGGATCTGCACCAGCCCGGGCTGGTAGGGAGGTGGTTAAGCAACCACTAGGACCCTTGGATGTAAGGGTCCTAAGGTAAAACTACTTTACCTCCTTAAAATTTCAGAAAAGTATGCTTTATTGATCTTGTATGATTCAGTGCCATAGTGTGTTTTAACTGTTTGATTCATGCTCTTTAGTACTTGTATACATGTTATGTGCTAAGTGAATCAAGTGGTGTAAGTTTGCAAGTGTTTTGATTAGTAAAAGTTGGTTTCCAGTTTTTAAAGAGGTGTTTGGCTACAGGTTTTAGCAGGGTTTAGATTTTGATTTATGCTTTTAAATCGTGTTAAAGTATTGGAAATAACTTGAGTTAGGTTTTAGTTTATTGGTAAGTTAATTTGAATCAGTTTGTTAGCAAGTTTGTGTGCTCAAAAGGGATAAAAGGTGCTTAAAATCTGCAAGTTCTTAATCTGCTTAAATTTCATAAGAATTTTGTGCTTGATTTTTGAATTTTGTGAAGCAACAGGTTGATTTAAGGTCTGTTCTGGTTTGTATGCATTCTTGTGAATTTGTGTGCATGATTTGGTAGCTTTAAGTTCACTAGTGTGTTAGTTAAAAGCTCAATAAGCCCACTGTCCTAGCTATCTGTCACAGAGAACTTCATTGCTTGTTTGAGCTTAGTGTACACTTGATTGCTTAATCTGTGCTTGCTAAGTGTTTAATTTGTGTTGTTTGTGACTTCTTGTGCTCAAAGGAGCACAAGAGTGCCCCAATTGTTCCAAAATACCAACAAACAAGCTCATTGCCAAGCTCCTCTTGGCATCAAAAGTGCACAAGAGTGCACTTGTTTGGTTCATCAGAAACATCAAGTCTGTCACGTTTTTGTTTGAGTTTTTGGATCTTAATCTTGGCTAAAAAGGCAATTGGAGTGTGTTTATAAGCTAGCTAAGGTTACTGGTTGGTTGTGAAAAGTTAAAAAGCAAAAATTAAAAAAAAGTGTAAAAAGGGGGTATATATAGACTCGAACCCCTGACGTCCCGTTCACAACACCAACAACATAACCATCCTGCCCTTGGGTCTTTTACTGACCAAGGTTGGATGGGTTAATCATTTAACCCGTTTTTCATTTGAGTTAGTTTTAAAAAGCCGTAGCTTTAATCCTCAATTCCAGCTTATTTATAAGCTAAATTTTGTTCTTTTCATTTTTCCTAGGACCTTATTCAGAGTTGTGATTTTTCTAGACTGGTTTTAGATTTTTCCCATTAATAGATTATTTATTAGAATTTATTTATTTCCCGTTATTATAAAATCAATAAAAAATACCAAAAAGATTTTTAATTTTCAGGAAAAATAGTTTTTAGTTTTTAATATATATTTTTGAGGTTTACATCTAATTTTGGTTTCAAAAACTTTTATTTTTAATTTTATAATATTTTAAGGTTTTTTATAAACTTTAAAGATTTTTATAAAATTATTAAAAAAGGTTTAGAAGCTCTAATCAGTGTTTTTCTCTTAATTATATTATTTAGGATTTTTAGAAATTTTTTATTTCAAGTTTTATAAACTTTTTATTTTTAGCAATATTTTATTATTATTTTATTATTAATTTTTCAAAATTTTATTTTTCTTTCTTTTTCATTTTTCCTAGGTTCTTTGTCATAAATTAGGACTATTTCCATTTTTAGATTATTTTTATCACTTTTAGATTTATTTTTATAATTATTTTAAGTTTAAATAGGTTTTAATCATTTTTAATCATTTTTAGGGTTTTAAAAATAGTTTTAATAGGGTTTAATTTTTAGAAAATTACTTTTTAGTCTTCTAATAATATAAGTTAAGTGATTATTCAATAAAATCATATTTTAGACTTTTGAATTAGTTAAATTTAATTTTAGGGCTTTAATTAGCATTTAAAATTAATTATTTAATTAATAAAAGGTTTTAAAATATCTTTGTTGGATTTTTATCTTTATTTATATTATTATTGACTTGTTTTAGTCTTTTTAATCTTTTCTTGATATTTTGTTTTTGGTTTTAATAATTTTTAATTTTTGTGGTTTTTCTACGGCTTTACGTTTTCGTCGTAATTTAATTTTAACGTAACCGTCTTTCATCCTCTCATCCCCATTCTCTTCTCAATATTAATCTCAAATATATACAAGTTAATTCACAACACCATACCTCCTTGGGAAACGAACTTTCTCGAACTTTATTTGATTGTGGGTCATTTGTGTTGATTTTTCCTAAAATCATCACTCGATACTTACCGCTATTTTACGCTCTTTGTTTTCCTAAACAAGAGTTGTATTTTACTACAATCAGGCGTATAAAAGTCTTGGTAATAAGTCTCATGTTCAAAACTGTTATAAAAACCGTGTTTATCGATCCTTCTTGTTGACTTAATTTTTTGACATCGTTGTCTATTAGGGGGGGGGGGGGGGGGGGTTATTAATTTGATGGTCTTGGTTACACTGTTATGACTCTATTTTTAGACCTAAATCTCTATCATCGCATAACTCAAAAATGTATCCTCGTGAAAATTCAAGACAAAAATAAAATATAAGAGATACCAATTAGGAAAATGGGAGTCTAAGTACGTGATTAGGGCATATGAGTAGTGTTAGCATTACTAACTTATAATTACAATGATCTGGTTGCACGCTTGGCATGGAATTTGGGGTGAAAATCGAGGACGACGAAATTATTTCTAACGAAGCATTCATGTGTTCTTGTTCTATGAACCTAAACGTCCCATTTTGCGATGAAAATCCTACATTATGTTTAAAACGCAAGTAGTAGTAATAGTAGCAAGTAGTGTAGTTTATCATTCAATAAAAGTCCATAAAAATGAATTTTGGAGGTGCTACGATACTTTATTCTAGCATTGCGTGAGGGCACGACAATGGTTTAGTATGGGGGAGTGATGAGGCTGCTTTTATACATAGTCTCATTATCCAAAATGGGCTTAAAATGCATAAAATATCATAAAATGTGCCAAATATATGCTTGTGTTTGTTCCATGTGTAGTTTAGGTACGGATATTGAGAAAATGGCAAAAGATCACAAGAAACAAACAAAAACGAACATGGGAAACGAAGCCGCACATTGAACCGGGCCTTAGACTTGATTTTCTAAGAAAAACCCTTGAAGAATTGAAGATTGTACAATGAATAATTGACACTTTAAACCCTTGTATATTCATAATTACAAGTTTGGTCCTTAAAGTTTGTCAAAATTACAAAAAGGGTCCTTAACTTTAAAGAAATGGCAAGAATGGTCCCTCAATTATGAAGACTTGTCAATATTAGTCCTCCACAAAATCAACAATACAAGTCAATACCTTGAAGATTGAAGATATTACAAGAATCACCCTTCAAATATCATCAAATGGCAAGAAATACCCTTGAAAATACTTTGCAAAACTTTTTGGGACAAAAGTATGAAAAACAAAACTTCCTTATAAAGGAAAATTCAGTTTTTACTTATTAAAACTGAAATGAAAGAAGAAAAAAAGACAAAGGGGAAAAGCTGCCAAGACAAGAAACTTACCTAGACCAGTGACACCATGACACGTACCCCACTATCTCCATTCATCCAATCACAACCCATTATTTGGCCATGTCACTAATCGACTTAACCGGTTTTTAACTAATTTTATTAATTAATTTAAAAAACGCGGTTAACACTTATTCAAAAACAAAACAAGATTAAAACCTTAACTATTCACCATATGAACATAATTAGGGTTTTTCTAATTACATGGAATTAAACCCTAAAACCTTCCAGAATTATGATTAAGGTGGTCTTAATCAAAACCCAACTGATAAACCCTTTGCCACATCAACACATGACTCACATGAAACCTCCCCTGCACACGTTTTTTTGGGGAAGAAGACAAACTTGGCAGAAAATCAACACACCACATTCAAGCTTACATTTTAAGCTTGTTTTGAGCCCTTTGATCAAATTCCACCAGCTAGCAACTTCATAAGACGCCAAGAAGACTTCACATGATCAAGCAATTTTCAAACTTCCAAGGGCATTACTGGAAGTTCACCACTAGAGTTTCACTTTATTTTTAAGCTTTGTAGGACTTGTAACCCTCTATATAAAGGGTTTAGATTACAACATTGTAGTTTGCTCTTGGTTTTTCTTTTGTTCAACTTTCTGTAAATCCTATATTCAAGATAATGAAATAGTGTTTGAATTTGTTGAAGAAATCCAAGTGCCACCTTTAATCTTCTGTTGTTATTGTTCAAAGTTTGTGAGTTTGAAATTTCAAAACCTGTTTTTAAAGTTTGTGCAAGAAATTGCAAAAGTTCCGAAATCTGATATTTTTCTAAGTTCTTTGTTCAAACCCTTGGAATTTTTGGGTCAAAGGTTGATCACATCACCCTGATAAAAAGATTATCAAGGTGAGGTGAGATCTTGGCTTGGGGATAATCAAGGAGTAGGGTACAATGCTTGAATCAATCAGCTTCATTTTTCATTTTTCTGCTTTTTATAATTTGTTTGTTCTAACCTTGTTCTTCTTAGCAGCTTGTTGGAAGCTTGTGCCTTGTTAAGCTAGGCACATAAGCTCTAAAATTCGTGAGTGTGGATGTACATTCATGAGGTTTGAGCCTTCTTCCAAAAATATGTTTGAAAAGTGGTTATAAGTGATTTTGTGATTATGATATTGTAAGTGGTGTTTTTATAGCTTAAATCTTGTTCTTACTGCATGCGTATGTTGTATTGATATTTGATTGAGCTTGGTGTAATCTGAAAACAATTTTACTTTGCAAAATTTTGATTTTCAAAAGTGAAAGGGGTGTTTAGGATTACTGCATGATTGGATTTTATGTTTTGTATGCTAGTTTTAGTAGGTGCTAAGTGTTTGTTTGAGTTTGTATCTGATATACAAGTGTTTGAGTTCTGTTATTTACAAGTTTTGCTCATTGAAACACCAAATCTGATATTGTGCTATATCTTGCTTGATTTTGCCTAATTTGACTTGAAATCTTGGGAACACCTAGAGTGTATGCATGTTTAGGGTTGAAAAGTGGTAAAACATAGTTTGTGTAACCTGTTTGAAAGATTTGAGGGTTTAAAATTAGATTTGTGGTCAAGTACTTCAGTAAAAGGATCTTGTGTTCATCATTTGTTCATCAGTTAACTTTCATAGCTTGAATCTTGGTATAATCTTTAAGCCAGTGTTTGAAACAAGTTTATGTATGCTTATTTGAGTTTATTATAGCTTGTGTAAGCATTTGGTTCAATTTGGTTGGCTTATTCTTGCTTAATCTGCTTATTTGTTCAAAACTGCTTATTTTCATGTTTGTGCTATGTCTAGTGACTGTTTGAATTAACTGTATCAATTGACTAAGTGTTTTTGTGATTTTTGTCTTATTATTGACTCCTTATAACCCACTAGTTATAAGGGTACCTTGTTTGTTCTTTGATTTCAACAAAAGTCCACAAAAAACAAAAAGTCAATTAAGTCAAGCAGTGGAAACTTTTCTCACTGCTAGACACCCAAAACTAGCCACTACTAGTGTTAATTATCAAACAGCTTATCAATTAGCTATAATAGCTTATTTAGACCTGCAACAACTTTGTTTTTGTAATCAATCTTCCTTAATTGACCCATTTTACTATTCTGGAGCATTTGAGACTTTGACTTTTTGGTTTGATTAGAAAACCAACTTAGTTGACTTTTACATAAGTGCTTATTTGCTTTTTCTAGCTTATTCATTGTGCTTTTTGGAAATCTTTTTTATTATTAAGCTTAGTTAAGTGATTTGAAACATTTTGCAACAAGACTCAGCACTTGAAACAACTTACAACTCGAAAACGACTATTTTGTCATTTTGTGTAGAGAGCTTTTGCTTATTCAGGCTTATTTCTTGGGCTTATTCAAAAAATTATTTTTACAAAAGGCTTTATTAGGTCAAGAGAAGGATGTGTGTCAAATTTCAGCTTATGGCATCAGCTTATAGCTTAATCGGCCAAAAAGCCCATTAAGAATAAGTTGTTTTGAAATAAGTTGTGATAAGCTCATTTTCAGCTTTTGAGCCTTTGAAATTTTGTGCTTAGAATTGAATTTTATGCTTAACTGGACGTTTTAGGCCATTTTTATGAACATTTTTCTTATTGGGCCAATTTGAGGCCATTAAGGGGTCTATTTTACTATTTGGCCCATTTGGAGGCCCATTAGGGGTAATTTGGTAATTTCAAGTTCATTTTCTGTTTATTTAAATTAAATTAAATTAGTTTGCATGTTTTTAGAATTTTTTATAAAATTTGAATTTTTATTATTATTTTATTATTATTTTATTATTAAAATTAGTTTTTAATACTTTTACAACTTTTTCATTTTTCCAAAGTTAAAAACATTAAGTTAGGATTTTTAAAACTTTTAGATTAATTTTCTTGTCATTCAATTAATTTTTAGGATTATTTTAATATTTTTATAGTTTTTAATCATTTATAAATAGTTTTAATTCTTTTTATTTTTCCAAAAATAGTTTTAGTTTAATTAAGTTATTTAGAGGTTTACAAATGGAAAAATCTTATTTTAGAGTTTTTGTTAATTAAATTGATTTTTTGGGTTTTAATTAGCATTAAAAAATTATTATTTAATTAAATAAAAGGTTTGAGTGATTTTTGATTTTTTTGTAAACTCTAATTATATTTTTTAGGATTTATTGCAATTTTCTAGGAATTTTTATGGTAATTTTTAAATTTTTTCATATTTTACGGTTTTACGTGTACGACTTTCGTCTTAGTGTAATTTTAATCGTAACCATCATCCTTTTCTCTTTTCTTTCTTCATAATCATAATCACAAATATTTAATCATCTCTTTACACAACACACTAGCCTCTTTGAGAACGATCCCACAGAAAGGGTCATAAGTGCTTACGTTTTCCTAAACGTTCTCTTAGTACTTACCGCTTTTACCTCGTTTCCTAAACGAGTGTGAATTTACAACTATCAACCTCATATGTATGTATGAATAAGGGTATCACCAATGTGACATAGGCATGTCTATCGTTCCCCGGCCCTAACAGCGGCAACAAAACGCACAAAGGGTCTCACCAATGCGACACAGGCATGCATATCGTCGCCCGGCAGTAACATCGACAACGAAAGGCACAACCGTGACAAATGAAACCCAAGACCAAATACCTTGACCTTAATAAGGCCAAACCAAACACATCTGAATAACTGAGTGGTCCCCAAACATGTTGTCCCGCCAAGGTCCATTTAGTATCGGGTTTAGCCCGTTTAAAGGTCATCACAACCACGCATACTCATTACATCTCGCAACCACATAATTTTATTTTCCATCCAATTGGGAACAACAAACCAGCAATGCATCTATTTTTCAACAAACCAATCAATAGAATTCTTGCCAAGTTCAATCAGCACACGTAACATCAAACAAAACCATAGATTGGCTCAGGTAGCCTACCCTTCATTTGGAGGATTTAATATAAGGTGTAAATGGTCACCAAATAGGATTTTGATCATCAAACCAAAACATGTTTACAACACATCCTAGGCAAAAAATGAGATGCACAAAATAAACCAGTCCAAAAGCATGGGGAATCAATGGTTTTAACCATATTAATCCGGTAGCAAACCTATGGCAACTAATTTAAAAGGAACCCATGTCACCTAATCTTAAGCATATTAAAACGGAAGCAACCCTATAAAACTAATTTAAAAACAACCTATAGTATCTAATTGCTACACCAAACAACTACCACATATAATTTCACACCAACAACAAATAAGAAATCAGGGAAATTCAACGTGTGCTACTTAGTAAATAGAACAAGTGTACAACATAGGTCCTACTAAAGTTAGCCTGGAAGAAATGACAGCATATCAACTTACAAAAGTATGTTGACCAGATGCGTACACGCGCATATGATTGAAATTTCGAGTTCATATGCACTATCCACTATCACAAACCAAACGGTACAACAATACCCCCTGCCACAACTTGCGTTTTGAAGTTTTAGTAATTCACGAAATTCTAAACAGGCTCATTTGTCATACCAAACATAACGGGTGTTTGATAGCTAATAGATCAAATTACGGATCATAGGTACGCGGACAACCATAAAAGGCCGCCCGGTCAGAACTAAACGACATTATGAGAACCGTGGGTATCATCGACCGACATCAGCAGCGGAAACGAAAGACATAAACGTCATTTTCTTCGCCTGCTACGAACCCCGACAACGAAAAAGTTGTGAACCCCAAACAATGAAAACCCCCAATAAAGCATCACGAAAACTAAACAGCAACTATGCTGTTGGGTCAAAAAGTTGATGTGGCAGAAACTCAAAAACGAAGAAAACATGAAGAAATTGTCCAAGCGTTGTCAAGAGTTAATCAAGCGTTGACATGTACAATTTAGGCGTTGATAGCTCAAGAGTTGTCATGTACAATGTAAGCATTGTTACATGCAATTCAAGCATTGACAAAACGTAGACAAAGAAGCTTATGGAAGCTTCTATTTAGATAAACATGCAAAAGATATTCTGCATAAGTTTATTTAAATAGAAGATTTACTTGTTTATTCATCATTATCTCTTGTAAACCCTAATCCTTACACTATAAAAGGAACCAAGGGTCATAGGTTTTATTCATTCAATTCATTCACAATGTAAACCTAAAGTGTGTGTCGACTAGACGTGGGATTCAATGTATACACGTCTAGTGATTGTTTGTTATTAATATAATGGGCAATCCAATTGTGTTTTAATTCATGTTTCGTGCCTAAACACCTTGTTAATGGTTGTTGTTCTAATTCCGCTTTGATTGTTTAATCATATGAACAATGATCATTCCTAGTAGCTTCAAAGATCCGGAAACCAAGGTTTCCACAATTGGTATCAGAGCCTCGTGGCTCGTGATGCTAGGACCAACAAGGTGTTCGTATATCGTGAAGAAGAAGAAAATTCGTATAGAGTTTTTCTGGACGTTTTTGTGTGCGCAGCAGCATTCAGAAGGGCATAACTTTTTATTGAACCGTTGGATCACCACGAAATTTAATATATGTGTTCTACATACATATATCTAGATATCCAATGGAGGGATTGTCGAGATCTATCCCCAAGAAAAAGTTATTAAGCGTCAAAGTCAGCAGGGGTCATATGCTGTTTTCTGTGAACAGTAATAGTAAAAACGCGATTTCTCCTTCGTTAACTGTTGGATCGTCGTGAAATTTGATCTGTAGTTTCTTGACACTTATGTCTAGGATCTCACCGAAGGGATCTTCGATCTGAGCATTTATGAAGAAGTTATTCGCTGTCGAAGTTCACTGCAGTTTATGGTTTTTACATAAAATCACGATTTAGGGTTTATAAAACCCTAGATCAATTACCCGCTGATAGATGTTATTTAGACGCTGATAGATGTTGGTGTGACGCTGATAGATGTTGGTGTGACGCTGACAAGGCATGGATGAGATGCTAACGGCCAGGCGCTGACAGGTACAAAGTTGGCGCTGACAGGAATAAGTTAAGCGCTGTTGGGAAGCGCTGATACTTGTTGTCCGATATATACATTTTCAAACGCTGACAAGTGTTGTCTGATATTGGACAACACACAGTGTTGATATCTTGGACAGTGAAGGATATTGGACAACAAAAGGAATAGCTGCTGTTTGAGAAAATTGATACGTTTTGAGCACACAAAAAGGAGGTATTTACACACGAAGGTACATGGAATCTCCGTTTTAATCTAGAATATCATGTTGATATTTATGGCTCGGATATTTTAAAAGGGTTTAATGATCTTAAAGCGAGTTAACAACTTTTTATGGGAATTTGATGGATATTTTAAACTATGTAATCGGGATAGCCTTGTAAAAGAGTTATCCATCTTGATGCTTTTACATATGGTATGAAGATGTTATTCCATTAAATTCATCATGAAGAGGTGTTGGCTTAAGGGGAAGAATTCTTATGGTAAGTTTGATGATTGAAGAAGATTTTCGCGAGTTTGTGTTCTATCATATCTTAAAGTCATAGACTTTAAAGGTAACTTGTTCGTGCTTTACATGATTGGTGATGAAGGCTTGTCATAACACTTGAAGGAGTTACATTATCGTGCTCAGTGTCTCACAAAGGATGAGAATATTGACAAGAGATCGAGGTCTACTTATACTTAGCTCCATGAGTATAAGTTCTTAGTCACATGGATAGTACAAGACATGGAACATAGGTTTGGGTTATTCTACTTCTACATCAAAAATATTATATTAATTGTTCTTCAAGATCATTACACAGAGCCTACATATGGAGAATCTTCAAAGATTGCAACATTGTTTACTTCCTTGTTGATGTGACAAAAAGGGGAAGAAATACATGCTACACTTGAGGGGAAGCAACTTGAAGATCATGTACAACTTACAAGAGATACATAAAGAGTTTTGCCACTATCAACTAGGGGAAGATTGTTGGGTCAAAAAGTTGATGTGGCAGAAACTCAAAAACGAAGAAAACATGAAGAAATTGTCCAAGCGTTGTCAAGAGTTAATCAAGCGTTGACATGTACAATTTAGGCGTTGATAGCTCAAGAGTTGTCATGTACAATGTAAGCATTGTTACATGCAATTCAAGCATTGACAAAACGTAGACAAAGAAGCTTATGGAAGCTTCTATTTAGATAAACATGCAAAAGATATTCTGCATAAGTTTATTTAAATAGAAGATTTACTTGTTTATTCATCATTATCTCTTGTAAACCTTAATCCTTACACTATAAAAGGAACCAAGGGTCATAGGTTTTATTCATTCAATTCATTCACAATGTAAACCTAAAGTGTGTGTCGACTAGACGTGGGATTCAATGTATACACGTCTAGTGATTGTTCATTATTAATATAATGGGCAATCCAATTGTGTTTTAATTCATGTTTCGTGCCTAAACACCTTGTTAATGGTTGTTGTTCTAATTCCGCTTTGATTGTTTAATCATATGAACAATGATCATTCCTAGTAGCTTCAAAGATCCGGAAACCAAGGTTTCCACATATGCTATATATATTAGCCATATATATAGCACAGAACCTGCCGCACAAACACAATCAAATGTGTCGTGCCTCAAAATTAAAGACTGTATGACAATCAATTACCTTATTTATCGACAATGTAGTGGCTCAGTGTTGTAAGCGTGGTGCCGACGATTCAGAAGATTGGCCTACCATGGCTGCAAACGCGATGTCATGATGCCACGCCGAAAAGCAGGTCGACGACAACCATCTGTTAATGCAATAATGACTAAAAACGTTACTTGCATTTTTCGGTCTTGCTTAGTTTTGATTACGACAATATGTAAAAACAAGCATTTACGAAAACAACGAAAAACGAATTCTTGAGTTCAAGTATTTTTCATTTTACCCATTTTCACTTAAGGTATGGATAAACAAGTACTAACCTTAATCAAGTGATCAAGTGATTTAATCTTTTCTTAAAACTCACTTTTTATTAAATGTGACAAGTTTTTATTAAACTTTATTTTTAAGAAAATGTTTTGTTAAATTAATTATTTGAAATTTGAAAATGGCATATTCTTATTCTGTTAAGAATATCCTTTCATGATATTTTTATACCCAGATAAGACCTCCACCACTAAAGGACAAAAAGGAGCGGAGTCTAGTCCGGCGGTACCTTAGCGCCTAGGCGGTACCTTATCGATAAGGTACCGCGGGCTGTGATAAGGTACCGCGGGCAGAACTAGCCGTTGGCTCCTTTGTCCTTTAAATAGTTGGCGATTCTCAGCTTTTCACCTCACCTCTTTTGCACATTCATTTCCAGATTCAAACCTCTTCTTTAATCACTCAAATCTTTGATCATTTGTTTGATTATTACTTGTTTAAGAAGTGAATCTTGTTCTTCCATCTCTTCCTCTCCAAGTGCAAAGAGAAGAACACTATCCTAGTGAAGTGTTGAGTCCACCACCAAAGATCCATTGAAGATCAATTTTTATATACTTGTAGTTGTGTCATAGTTGTGAAGATCCAAGTAGTTGTGTCTATTTGGAAGTTGTGTATGTACTAAGTATAGTTGTGTAGATTGGTCCTAGCTACGATTAGGGCTCGACTTTTAGCTTAGAGTCGGAAATTGGTTAAGCGACGTGTACGGTTTTCTCCACCATAAGGAGCTTGTTGTGTAGTGAACTCTCGAGTAAGGAGTACTCGAGGAGTGGAGTAGTAACGAGGAGTGAGCTTCGTTGCCGAACCACTATAAATCCTTGGTGTTCGGTTTGATCTTTCTTTACCCTTAACTCTTTACATTCCTTATTACTTTTTGCATGTACATGTGTTAATACTAGATTAGCTACACTATCATTCTTTATTCTTTGTGGATATATTTTTGTTAGTATTAGTTTAGCTACACTATCATTGTTCATATTTGTGCATAAGAAGATTTTACATATTTCCTCAAGCCTAAGTTTTTTGAAAAAGGATTTTTGGAAACCATATTTTAACAAGTAAATTTTAAGAAACTATTCAACCCCCCCTTCTAGTTTCTACAATTGGTATCAAAGCGGGTTGCTCAAGAATTTTTAAATTATATTGTATTTTAAAACTTGAATCGATCTATGGATTCCAACAAGTACCTAGAAGGGCAATCTATGCAAAGACCACCACTTTTTGAAATCGATAGTTTTATTTATTGGAAAAATAGATTTGAAACTTATGTGAAATCAAAAGATTTAGATCTTTGGCATGTTATTACCAATGGTGATTTTTTACCCTTTCAATTTAATGAAGTTTCTAAAACAAAAGAATTAGTCACTTTTGACAAAGCTAATGATGATACTAAAAAGAAACTTTCAAAAAATAATGAGGCTAAAATGGTGATTTATAATGCTTTGACTAAGAAAGAGTATGAAAGAATTTTTATGTGTGAAACCGCTAAAGATATTTGGAACACTCTTTTAGTAACCCACCAAGGTAATAGCCAAGTCAAAGAAAGTAAAATCGATCTTCTTGTCCAACAATATGAACAATTTGTCATCTTAGAAGATGAAACTATTGATAGTGCATTTGCTAGGTTTAACACCATTATTACTAGTCTAAAAGCACTTGATGAAGGTTTTTCTAGCAAGAACAATGTTAGGAAGTTTCTAAGGGCCTTACATCCAAAGTGGAGAGCAAAAGTCACGGCTATTGAAGAGTCGAAAGATATCTCAACTTTATCACTCGATGAACTCATAGGAAACTTGAAGGTTCATGAGATGATAATTTTGAAGGACTCGGAACTAGTAAAAACTAAGAGTGAAAGGAAATCTCTTGCACTTAAGGCCAAGAAGGCACAAAGTGACCATGATAGTTCCTCGGAAAGTGATGACGAGGAGTATGCATTGGCGGTGAGAGATTTTAAGAAGTTCTTCAAGAGACGAGGTCAACACGTTAGGCAACCAAACTATGACAAGAAACCATTGTCAAAGAATCGGTTTGTCAAGAACGAAAAAGGTGATAGGAGTTGCTTTAGATGTGGTGATCTAAATCACTTCATTGGTGATTGTCCAAAGCCCGCTCGTGATAAGAACCACACGGCATTCGTTAGTGGCACTTGGAGCGATAGCGGTGAAGATGATGATGACAACCCCAAAGAGGAGAAATGTCTTATGGCTCACACTTCTAAATAGGTACATTCTGAAACCGAATATTATAGCAATGATAGTTCCACTTTAGATGATATTGAATTTGAAGGCAAATATGATAGCTTACACAAACTTAGTCTTAAATTCATAGAAAAGAATAAAACCTTAAAATCAACCAAAACTAAGCTTGAAAATGAGATCAATGAACTTAGGGAGAAATTGGCTAAACTTGAGAAAAACAAAGAGGTTGATTTAGGTTGCTTAAGTTGTGAGAAACTTAGATTAGAGAATGATGATCTCAAGAGCACCTCCATTAAATTGGAAAAGTTCATGAAAGGTACTAGTGCTCTTGATGATATGTTAAACAAACAAGTTCATTCTAAGGAAAAACTTGGTCTAGGTTTTAACTCAAATGAAGCCTCAACTAGTGAACCAAAACAAGTCAGGTTTTCACAGAAAACACCTTATGGACGCGGTTCCACATTGTATGGCGCGGTTCCTTATCACTATGGAACCGCGGCCATAGATAAGGTACCGCGGCCAGAAGTTGATTTTTGTGAAAACTCTGAACTTTCTAAAAAATCTAAGTTAAATGAAAAACCAAAGAATCTTACTGTTAATAAGGTTCAATTACCCATACTTGACGACAATGCTATTAGTAAGTTCTATAAGCCGTTAAGTAAACCTCTCATGGGAAATAGAAGTTTATCTAGATTATCTTCTACTCCACCTAGAGTACGGAATGAGTCTAAGCCTAGAAGTAGAACGACAACGCCTACAAGAGATAATCAAAACAACTCACGAACTAGAAGTAAAACTCCAACACCTAGAAAGAATAATAATAACTCTAAACCTAGATCAAACACACCTAGGAGAAGTATTAAACAATAAAATGGTTACATGAACTACTACCCTCCTCCATTTTGTTCTCCATGGGGAATCCCCACCTCATTCATTCATCCCAACCAAATGCAAGGGATGTTTGGAACTAACAATTTTGGACCCATGAGATATTGGGGACCAAATGTTTGATCTTGTGTATTCTTACCTAGATATGCTTGGGAATTGATTTGGAGCCCGATGAGTGGATTAAGGATAGTGGATGTTCTAAACACATGACGGGTAATCGAAGTTTGTTCTCGCATTACAAAGCATATGATGGAGGTAACGTCACATTCGCTAGTAGTCTACGTGGTAATATCATTGGCAAAGGTACGGTTTCTCTTGACTCCATGACCATTGAAAATGTTGAGCACGTAGATAACTTAGGTTTTAACCTTTTAAGTATAGGTCAAATTTGTGATAATAAGTGTAAGGTCATCTTTTCGGAACATGACAGTGAAATCGTAAAAGATGGAAAAGTCATTGGAAAAGGTGTTAGAAAGCATGGGCTTTATGTCATGAAGGTTAATAAGAAGTCAAAAGACAACATATGTCTTGCGACTATAGATGATAGTTCTACTCTTTGGCATAGGAGATTAGGTCACTCTAATATGCGTTTAATTCAATCTTTAGTCTCTAAGGAGTTGGTAAGACACCTCCCCAAGATTAAGTTTGATAGTCACTTTTGTGATGCTTGCAAAGTTGGAAAGCAAGTTCACTCAAGTCACAAAGCCAAGAATTTGGTTTCGACCTCTCGGTGCTTAGAGCTCCTACATATGGATCTCTTTGGACCTTCCGCCATACGGAGTTATGGAGGTAACCTTTATACCCTAGTTATAGTTGACGACTATTCTAGATTCACTTGGACTAGATTTTTGGCATCTAAGAATGAAGCTTTCGATCACTTCGAAATCTTTAGTCGGAGAATTCAAAATCAACTAGGATGTTCAATTGTTTCTATTAGGACGGATCATGGTAGGGAATTTGATAATGAAGTGCAATTTGGTGCCTTTTGTGAAGCTCATGGTATTACCCATAACTTCTCGGCTCCTCGCACTCCACAATCAAATGGGTTAGTTGAAAGGAAGAATAGGACTCTCCAAGAGATGAGTAGGACGATGTTAAACAAGCAATCGCTGCCTCAAAAGTTTTGGTGCAATGTCGTAGATACATCGACTTATATTCTCAACCGAATTCTTATTCGACCTTTCCTAGGAAAGACCCCTTATGAGATTCTTAAAGGTAAGAAACCCTCATTAGAATACTTTAGGGTGTTTTGAAGCAAGTGCTTTATCCTCAACACCAAAGACTACCTTACCAAGTTTGACCCAAAGTCTTACGAAGGTATCCTTTTAGGTTATTCCCAAACTAGTAAGGCCTACATAGTCCTAAACAGAACCTCAGGGGTTATTGAAGAATCACTCAACGTAACCTTTGATGAAACCCCTCCTTCACCCAAGACACCACCATTGGTTGATGATGACTTGGATGAATTAGAAGTAGTTAAAGCCAAAAAGGTTAGAAAAATAGGAGTTGAAGACCTTAGTGTTGAAAAGGAAGTAAACATTAAGGAGTCTAGGGATCATACTCTCAATAATGTCATTGGTGACTTAAATCAAAGGACCCTAAGATCTCAAGTCCAAAACCAAAGCAACATCTTTTGTTTTGTCTCCTTGATTGAACCTAAGAATGTTAAAGAAGCCTTGACGGATAAGAGTTGGGTCATTGCGATGCAAGAAGAATTGAATCAATTCGTTGCCAATGATGTTTGGGAACTTGTTCCTCGACCTAGAAGTTCTACCATTATAGGAACCAAATGGGTATTTAGGAATAAGCTAGATGAGAATGGTGTTGTGTCTCGTAACAAGGCTAGACTTGTAGCTCAAGGCTATAATCAACAATAAGGGATTGATTATGACGAGACATATGCACCGGTAGCTAGATTAGAATCAATTAGAACCCTTTTAGCCTACGCTTGTGCCTTAGATATTAAGCTTCAACAAATGGATGTAAAGAGTGCATTTCTTAACGGTTTGATCAATGAGGAGGTATATGTGGCTCAACCTCCCGGCTTCATTGATTTTGAGAAACCGGACCATGTTTACAAGCTTAAGAAAGCACTTTATGGACTCAAACAAGCACCCAAAGCTTGGTATGATAGACTTAAAGCGTTTCTTGTTAAACATGAGTATACCATGGTTATGGTAGACAATACACTCTTTACAAAGAAGAAAGGTCCTCACCTCATAATCGTACAAATATATGTTGATGACATTATATTTGGCTCAACTTGTCAAGAATTGTGTGATGACTTTGCCAAAATCATGCATGATGAGTTTGAAATGAGTATGATGGGAGAACTTAACTTCTTTTTAGGACTCCAAATTAAACAAATGGACGATGGTATCTTCTTTAGTCAATCTAAGTACGCTAAAGAAATGCTAAAGAAATTTGGATTAGAAGAATCTAGACCAATGAAGACCCCTATGGCCTCGGATACTAAACTCACCATAGATGATGATTTTGAGTCGGTAGACAACACAAAATATAGAGGTATGATTGGTAGTTTGTTGTACCTAACGGCAGGTCGACCGGATATCATGTTTAGTGTTTGCCTTTGTGCTCGCTTCCAAGAGGCTCCCAAAACCTCTCACCTTGAAGCGGTTAAGCGTATCTTCCGATACATTAAAGGCACTATACATTTAGGATTATGGTATCCTAAAGGGACCGGCGTAGAAACCATTGTCTACGCGGACTCGGATCATGCGGGAGACTATGTGGACCGGAAAAGCACTAGTGGAGTTTGTACCTTCATGGGTTGTTGTTTAACTTCTTGGTTCTCCAAGAAACAAACCGCTCTTGCGATATCCACCACGGAAGCCGAGTATGTGAGTGTCGGTAAAGCATGCCAACAAGCTCTATGGATGAAGCAAGCGCTTGTTGATTACGGGATTTCTCTTGATGATGTTCCCATCATGTGCGATAATAAAGGCGCTATAGACCTAAGCAAGAATCCCGTGCAACATTCGCGAACCAAACACATAGAAATTAGACACCATTTCCTTAGGGATAATGTTCAAAAGGGGAACATTACTATCGAAAAGGTTCCCTCCGAGGACAACTTAGCCGATATCTTCACTAAGCCACTTAAGAGGGAACCTTTTTATTACTTGCGTCTAGGTCTATGATTAATGGAACATCTTCCTTAAATTCTTTTCTTATTGTGTGTTTTCTATTACCACTTTGAGTTCTTGAGTCTTCTAAAATTCTTTTGAAAAATATTCTCATCTCCTTTTCAAAACTCTCAAAGTCTCTTTCGAAAATGGTTGAGAAATTCGTTTGACATTGTTAATTCAATCTAAAAACGATTTTTCATAGATTCTCGCTATTAATATAGAGCTTACATAATTCATATGTATGATTCTCTCAAACATAGCAAGAACAAGATTGAATCATGGAGGATCATTGTGTCATGACTTAAGGTCTTGTCTTACACACCTCCTACATTGATTTTTTATCCATGTATTTTGGTCAAATCTCTATTTGGTAAGTTTGCATATATTTTCTTTGTCTATCTTTGCTTTTAAGCACATCCCTATGATAAGTTAGACTAGAAAAATAAGATTTGCTGAAAAATCTTTCTCCAAACACCAAACCCTGCTTCTGCAGGCGGTTCCATAAGTGAGCCGCAGTACCTTATTGATAAGGTACCGCCAGCATAGATAAGGAACCGCCTACAGTGGCCTTCCTTTTCGGGTTTTTGTCTGAAACTCCAGATTTGCTCCAACCTTTTTGAGAATCTTTGTTTCAAACCCTTTGACCACCCCAAAAATACCCTAAGCCTTCCCTATTTAAACCATAAGCATTTTGCATTACTTCACATCCAAAATGTCTTATTCTCCCAATGAAAGCCTTGAATCTCCTCCATTTTCTCCAATTGCTTTCAATCCAAACCCACCCAAGAACACTCTTAATCACATTTTTCCTACCAAGAATGTTGATTGTGGAACTTCCTTTCTTCCACCACCACCCTTTAGTGTTCTTCCTCCTTCTCATGATAATGTCATGCACCATGGAACATATTGTCATTGTTGTCAATATCAACATCTTGCTATGGCACACATCTATGAGGAGTTGAGCTACATCAAGAGTCTCTTAATCAAGCCTCCTCTTCACTTTGATTATGAGATCTCCAACAAGCCACCACCACCACCCTTCGCTATTACCTTGTCTTTCATATAAGCATTGATTGCTTATCCTCAAGACACCAAATTCAAGCAAATCTTAGAATTCTAGAATAACTAGGATTAGATTTATGCTTTTGGCTTGTTTCTTTTTCCATACTTCTTTGTATGATGTTTCTTTAGTAACCTATCTTGGATCTTTGTCTTTGTGTTTTCTTCTCTTTTAATTTTCTTTTTGTGACTTATTGCTATATATTGTTGGTTGTTTCTTTTGTTCAACTAACCCTTCTATGTAGCTAGTCACCATATCTCGATTCCTCGGTGCCCCAAGCTAGGGGGAGTAAGCACCAAGGGGGAGTCTTTGCAAAGTCCGTTTCTTCAACACCGGCTTACGCAACCTTTTTGCTTTCACAAAGGGGGAGAAATGAATAAACTCGTCTTCGAAAATCTTGTTTTTGTGTGATTGAGTTTATGTATTGTCGGAATCAAAAAGGGGGAGATTGTTAATGCAATAATGACTAAAAACGTTACTTGCATTTTTCGGTCTCGCTTAGTTTTGATTACGACAATATGTAAAAACAAGCATTTACGAAAACAACGAAAAACGAATTCTTGAGTTCAAGTATTTTTCATTTTACCCATTTTCACTTAAGGTATGGATAAACAAGTACTAACCTTAATCAAGTGATCAAGTGATTTAATCTTTTCTTAAACCTCACTTTTTATTAAATGTGACAAGTTTTTATTAAACTTTATTTTTAAGAAAATGTTTTATTAAATTAATAATTTGAAATTTGAAAATGGCATATTCTTGTTCTGTTAAGAATATCCTTTCAGGATATTTTATACCCAGATAAGACCTCCACCACTAAAGGACAAAAAGGAGCGGAGTCTAGTCCGGCGGTACCTTAGCGCCTAGGCGGTACCTTATCGATAAGGTACCGCGGGCTGTGATAAGGTACCGCGGGCAGAACTAGCCGTTGGCTCCTTTGTCCTTTAAATAGTTGGCCATTCTCAGCTTTTCACCTCACCTCTTTTGCACATTCATTTCCAGATTCAAACCCCTTCTTTAATCACTTAAATCTTTGATCACTTGTTTAAGAAGTAAATCTTGTTCTTCCATCTCTTCCTCTCCAAGTGCAAAGAGAAGAACACTATCCTAGTGAAGTGTTGAGTCCACCACCAAAGATCCATTGAAGATCAATTTTTATATACTTGTAGTTGTGTCATAGTTGTGAAGATCCAAGTAGTTGTGTCTATTTGGAAGTTGTGTATGTACTAAGTATAGTTGTGTAGATTGGTCCTAGCTACGATTAGGGCTCGACTTTTAGCTTAGAGTCGGAAATTGGTTAAGCGACGTGTACGGTTTTCTCCACCATAAGGAGCTTGTTGTGTAGTGAACTCTCGAGTAAGGAGTACTCGAGGAGTGGAGTAGGAACGAGGAGTGAGCTTCGTTGCCGAACCACTATAAATCCTTGGTGTTCGGTTTGATCTTTCTTTACCCTTAACTCTTTACATTCCTTATTACTTTTTGCATGTACATGTGTTAATATTAGATTAGCTACACTATCATTCTTTATTCTTCGTGGATATATTTTTGTTAGTATTAGTTTAGCTACACTATCATTGTTCATATTTGTGCATAAGAAGATTTCACATATTTCCTCAAGCCTAAGTTTTTTGAAAAAGGATTTTTGGAAACCATATTTTGACAAGTAAATTTTAAGAAACTATTCAACCCCCCTTCTAGTTCTACACCATCATCATCGTCCCACTAATTATAGTTGGAAACCAGTAAACACACGCACGAAACAATATCTTCATCGCCTTGAATCAAAGAAAAGTTACACTACCAACTTGTTTCAGGAAACCCATCTACATATAATAATTATAGCAGAATCGTCCCCAACACTTATTCGCGCTTCAAAGAGAATCAGTGTTAAATGTGGCTGCTAGTAATGTCGCTGCCGTGCCTACAAATAACGCGGCTGGCACCACACTTTTTTGTTACGTTGTCGCCTTTTTATTTAAAGAGGCTGTATCTTTTCCAGCAAACACACAAAATTGCACACGAAACAGTCATGCCCTGCGAAGATGAAGGTAAAGCTGATTAACATAATTCGACATGGATGGAACCACAAATACCCGAAATCAATTAACCCATGAACCTGCTGCGTAAGCTATAAACACCCTGTTACTTTAGGTTCCGCTTATTAAGCCCTGCTATACTACTATATGTTCCCGGGCTGATATTTAATTTTCACAATGCTACTGTTTCAGAAATTACTATGTCTAAAAAAATGTTCACACACCCATCACCATTTCCACATGCCACGTGTGGCGACAACAAAAGGATTGGTGCCCTTTAAAAATCCTTAGGTCTGCCAACTCAATCCAACACAATTAACATCAGTTGTTACAAATATACACATGTCGTGACTCTACTTATGGAAGAATGTACTAATAATATATTCAACCAACTTTACTAAAACTTAAATAGTGTACACAGTTCATTGGGTTGGTTTGTTTATCTAGTTGGGTAAAATATACCATCTTAAAATATTTAGCTAAAAATGAACTAATGCTAATAACACACATCCTTGTCACTTTTGAACTTCACATCCTTGTCACTTTTGACCCAAATGCGATTCACTTGGGCAAAAATGCTAATAACACACACCTTTTATCTTAGGGGTTTTTTCACCGGCAGTCTGATCCAGTGCTAAGCATCTGGAATAGACACGAGTGAATGCTTGAGAACCACATATGACACATATATCCATAGGGGAGGCCGTTGAGGAAGACGAACCAGGCATATTTATTGCAACCAACAGGAGCAACCCAAAAACCTACTACATAGCAGTAACCCAAAGCAGCAGGATGGAAACATTTGGACAATTTGATATAAGGTATAAATGGCCACCAAATAGGATTTTGATCATCAAACCAAAATGAGATATGCAAAATAAACCAGTCCAAAAGAATGAGGAATTAATGGTTCTAAACATACTAAATCGGAAGCAAACCTATGGCAACTAATTTAAAAGGAACCTATGGAACCTAATTATAAACATATAATCTAAAAGGAACCTAGGATACCTAATTCTAAAGATATTAAAACGGAAGCAAACCTATAGAATTAATTTAAAAGCAACCTACAACATCTAATTGCTACACACCAAACAACAACCAAAGTCAATTTCACACCAACAACAAATAAGAATCAGGGAAACATAAAGGTAGGAGATGAATAACCAACAGGGACGCGCAAAAAAACCCACAAATAATGAAGCCACATGTCATATTGTTGTTGGTTCTGTCCTATATATATGGCTGCAACGGTAAAGTAATCAACGGGCCAAATCAAGCCAGGAATAGATGATAAACGATTGGGATGTGATTTCCTATAGCCACTACCACACTAACACAACCACAATTAATCACAAAGGGGGCCATTAATTAATGAACACATCAAAGAGGCAACCAAATCCCCAAGTCCTGTAGCCACGAACACATGCAGCCAAAGTTTAATTAATGGGCAGACACGAAAGGGGCAACCCAATAACCAATGGGCAAGACCCATTCATTAAGGATCAACAAAACGGGATCAAGGGGTTAACAAAACGGGATCTATTAATTAAGGGTCAATTAAGGGGACGAAGAACGGAATGGAGGGAACTACTTATGTGTGAGAGTAGAGAGAACTACGTGAAGAATTTCTGAGAGAGCTATGAGTCTGTGAGAGGAAAATATATTGTATTTTAGTCTTTGATAGAGGAAAATCACTGTTCCTATGGAATCGTGATTCTCCTTTATTACTAGATAGAGAATAGAGAATAGGCGAAAACAACATTACGTTAAGATAAGCATAGACTACACATAGCAAAAAACACAAAAAAAAACAAGATAAAGGGAATATAAAATGATCCTTAAGTTGTACCTTTATTTTATTCAGTTTTTTTACGTTCTAAAAAGTTTGAATAACTTTTTTTACGTATTCTTTCAAATAAATAAAAATTATCGTATGAACTTTAAACATATAATTCATCTATATTACACTAATGAGGCGTTTAGTTGAAGGATATTTATGATATTTACATTTTAAGTTCTTTTAAATATTAGGTTTGGTATGATAAACGAAGGAATTAAGAATTATCCGAATTGCCAATAAGAGGGAAATTAAAATTCTTCCAAAAAGTGAAGAATTTTAATTTACTTGACAATTATTTTTTATATACTTGCTCTAATGGTCTTTATTTGGATTTTTACTCCTTTAAATAAAAAATTTTAATTAAAAAAATTATAAAATTTGTTTATTCGGTTTTTATTTCTTTAAATAGAAAAAATAAAAAATGAGTATAAAATATAGAAAATTTAAAGAAAATAATAAAATTAAAATTTTACTCGTTTAAATAAAATATTGAATATTTAAAAAAATTATATAAAAGATTATTTGATTTTACTCGTATAAACATGAAAAATAAAATTTATATAAAAATTTATATACAATTTTTATTAAATTTATATAATTTTTTATAAATTTATATAAATTTCTTAATAAATTTATATAAATTTATTATTAAATTTATATGACTTTTTAATAAAATTTACATTATTTCTTTATATAGTTAATATATATTTTTTTATAAAAATATATAATTTTTTTATTATATTAATATAATTTTTTTATAAAATTTATATATATTTTTAAATAGTATTTATTCATGTTAATTGTGTCGACTATAAAAAAGATTTAAATATATTATGGATTTTTGCCAACCAAACATGCGTAGGCATTTTAAATTCTAAAATTTTCAATTCTCAAGAATTTTAATTTACTAGAGTTTAGAATTCCATAAATTTAAATATATCTAACCAAACGACACCTAAGAGAAACTTGCCTATTTGTCCAAGTAGGTCCATTAAAGCAAAAGTTTAATGTAAACCATCAAAATAGCATACACCTAATTAACCAATCACACCCACTCATTTTTTTCATCTAACAAAAAAACTCGTTTATATAAAATTAAATATCTCATAAATCGTTAATCGTCACGCAACCACGACGAGAATTAACTCATCATTCTATCGAGGGCACATGTATATACTTTTGACAAACTTTTTTTTGATTCTTTTCAATCACGTATGAGAAAATCTTATGTGATTCGTACATATGATTTTCTGAAATCATATATGATTCATATTACAAATCATATACGATTTTAGAAAAATAATTTTGGCTTCGCGATACGAATCATATATGATTTAATCAGACGTGACTTTAGAAAAAAATAAAAAAAATCCTTTGAAAGTATATACATGTGTCACTCGATATAAATGTGATTTAATTCTTGTTGCAATGATGTATTTTTTTTCGCTTGACGATTTACCGTTTATAAGATATTTAATTTTAAAAAAGAGGTGCAATGTGTGTTTTAAAAAAAATAGTTAACTGTGATTGATTGATTGGGTCTATACTATTTTAATGGTCTAGATTGATCTCAAATCGGTCTATTAGGTCGAGTCCGCGACTATGCACTCGATCTCAATAGCATATAGAAGAATGAACCAGAGTCACCTATGGTAACCCCGAATTTACTGATTATACCAATGTTTTAAAAAACCGGTTTTTTAATTGACCCAATCAAGTCACCGGGTCACGGTTTAATCGGGTTTTTGAGTCAAAACCGGTGTCTGATCGTCTAACCGGGTCATGGTACAATCGGTTCAACCGTCCGGATTAACCCGGGTTTTAAAACATTCGACTATACCACAAACGATCATTTTCTTTGCCTGTTAATGCGTGATAGGTGAATCGATTTTTTTAGATACAAATCCTGAAATATTTTTATTTCATATAAAATATGCATCAATAAATTGTAGACGTCCTAGAAGAAGTAAAGATAGTTATAAGGAATCAAACTCTTGATCATTTGTGTTATAATCTTTATTAAAGCACAAAAATAAAAAGCAATTGAAAAAGGCTATTTTAAAAATTTTATAGAATGCAAAAGTTGATGATGAAATGCTTTAATTTATTCAGGTTTACCAACTTACTTTATAATTTCTTAAACTTTATATCTAACTTATGTTCATTTATAAAATTTTCCTTTTCCTAATTTAAAAAAAAAACATGAACAACATGAGTTAGGTGATGTGATAGAAAAGTCCAAAAAAAGTTTTTATGGTCAAATACAATTAAAAAAGCATAACTACGGATGTCATAAAAGGGTTAAAATTCAAGTACAATGCAACAAACTTTTGTTCATTTGTGTTACATAAATCTCTATTAAAGTACAAATATACAAAAAAAACACTCAAAAAAGCCCATTTAAAGAACTTTATAAATGCAAAGTTAATGATGACATGCTTTTAATCAATTCAAGTTTACTAGCTTACTTTCAGTTTTCTTTTACGTTATATCTAACTTAAGTTTATAAATTTTACTATTTTTAGTTTTAGGAGAAAACATGAATAACATGAGTTAGGTTATGTGATAGAAAAGTAAAAAAATATGAAAAAAACATAACTATATTATAATCCGTAACTTTAGTATAAAGATGGAATATGTTCCAAAACTGCAGATGTCATAAAATGATTAAAAGCTAATTAAAAGGAAATAAACTTTTGATTATTTTTGTTATATAAATCTCTATTAAAGCACATTTATATAAAGTAACTTAAAAATCCAATTTTAGAGACTTTATAGAATGCAAAAGCTAGTTATGACATGCTTTTAATTAGTTCAAGCCTACCAACTTACTTTACATTTTCTTAAACTCTATGTCTAATTTATGTCCATATATAAAATTTACAAATTCGATTGTAGAAAAAAGCCCATTTTAAAAACTATAGAATAAAAAAGTTAATGTGAACATGCTTTCAATTAATTAAAATATACAAACTTATTTTACGTTTTCCAAAATTTTATATCTAGTTTATGTACATTTATAAATTTACCTTTTATGGTTTTTGAAAGAAAACATGAATATCATGACTTTGTTAATGTGATGGACACATCAAAAAAGGTTTTAATTGGTAAAATACAAATGGTAAAAGCATAGCTACATAATTTTCTGCACCTTTAGTATAAACATGAAATGTTTTTTTGTAAATTTCAAATGTCATAAAAGGATTAAAAGGTAAGTAAAAGTTAACAAAAAAGTTTCATTGTTGATATATAAATCTATGTTAAAGAATAAATATAATAAGCAATTCAAAAAATCCCAAATACATTAAAGAAAAAATATATAAAGCAACTTAGAAAAAAGAAGGTAATTAACAAAAATTTAATTGTTATATTTTTAATAAGGTGTACTTATCATTTTTTTTATGTTTTAAATGGTTATAAAAATTTAATAAACAAGTATGGAACACCCGCTCTTCGTTGCGAGCGGGGGGGGGGGGGGGGGGGGTCTTTACTTGTACAATATGACTTACGTGATTTTGGAATGAACATTCGAAAATATCATCAAGTTTCCATAAAGAGTTCCGCAAACAAAAGCCTAAACATCTCTTAATCGTAGTAATTTTTGCTTATTATCAGACCAGTCATGTTGCAGCACTCTTACCACCCTGCTTAGCACCATCTCCATTATGATCTTGTGGCTGCATTTGTGGTTGCGGTTGTGTTTCTGGTATCTATTGCTAAACTGTTGGCATACTCACGTATGTGAAACAACATGGCAGTGTGCACTTGACAATATCAATACCTGCAATTATAATTTAATATGACTTATGTGATTCTGGAATCAACATTCGAAAATATCAGCAAGTTTCCATAAAGAGTTCTGCAAATAAAAGCCTAAACATCTCCTAATCGTAGTTATTTTAGCTTATTATCAGACCAGTCATGTTGCAGCACTCTTAGCATCCTGCTTAGCACCATCTCCATTATGATCTTGTGGCTGCAATTGTGGTTGTGGTTGTGTTTCTGGTATCTATTGCTAAACTGTTGGCATACTCACGTATGTGAAACAACATGGCACTGTGACCTTGACAATATCAGTACCTGCAATTATAATTTCTTAAGTAACTAAAAAAACAATGCAACAAACAGAAAATACTAATGTGGTACACTACCGTGTGAAAGTAATACGTGTGCTTACCTAGAAAAGTGATCAGCTTGCTTGCGCGGCCGACTGAAGCTCCATCGTCCAGGATATCATTACAACCTAAATAGCTATAAAAAGAGTGAATATTATCCATAAGGAGTTATTATTATTCATTATACACCCCTAATAGCAATGACAAAACATAGTCCATTCCTTAACTCTGAATATCTAGAGGATCATGATTTTTTTGTAAAATTATAACAAAATGAGACAATGCACGTCACCTACCTCGTGGAAACAAATTATTATTTTGTGAAAAGCTTGTGTCCGGATAAATAAGTATCTAGTTATGTTTAGGCTCAGACAAGCGAGGATATGGGGACATGGCTGCAAACTTGGCAAGATTGCCCCGCCAGGCGGCGCATAATCCTGATTCTAATACATCCCCTCAGGGACGCTCAAATAGTATCATCACTGCCATTTAAAAGCATTGTAATCTCTAAACACACATTCCTGCCAGACAAAGAATGTAATAATCGAGTAAAAAATATAATAATGGTTAACTATTTGTAAGCCTGAGACAAAACGCAGACCGAACACGTATTTGATATACGTGGCCATAAAACAACATGTTGCCACAAAACAAATTATAATAAGGATATTAATAAAAAAACCAAGCACTGTGCATAAGCTTTTGGTAAACTATAATATGGTAAAATGTTAGTATAATTTAATTTTAAAAAACGGTGAAAAAGTAAGAGCTTTGTTATGTTTAGGCTCTAGGCACATGGCCAACGTGGCTACGAACATGGCAAGCTTGCCCCGCCAGGCGGCTCATGATCTGAATTCTAACCAAATCCCTTTAGGGATGCTCAATCAGTATCATCACAGCCATTCAAATCCATTACAATTTCCACAACTACTAATGTAGTGCAGTTGGGCAAAACTAAATTGTAATCATCAAGGGCCTACCAACTCACGAAAGATAACGATTCAAACAATAAGCAGGCATCAGCAATAAGCAACAACAAATATACCAATAAAAAATACCAAGAAAATAATCGTAAATGCTATCTCATTATAACTTATTATAGTTTACCAAAGGCTTATGTTTACCATTCACACTGTCGGAGTGTTATGGACAATGAGTCCAACAATAAGAAGCAGTAATGATATGAGCTAAATTACTCATATCATTTGTATCTATAAACAATGAATAAGTGCATTAAATGTATAAAATGGCCATGTATATACTTCTTTTGTTGTTTAATGTGTGTAGGTACCGAAGTTCGCAAAAACCGACAAAATCGGCACGAGTTTGAAGAAAAGATCAACAAAGCCAAAGTCGAGTCTGTTTTTAGTGGATTTAATCTTTTATGAAGAATAATGGGCTTGTGGGTCCCACATTTGGACTAATGGGCTAAAAAGCCCATTAACAAGAACAAGTTAACTATCATGGGACGGATGGAGAAATAAATGGGCCAAAAGCCCAATTCATTTTAGAAAGAAACTTAAACGTGTAATGATGGGCCTTATTTACCCATTAGGGTTTCATTCATAACCGGTTACAAAAAGATAAGATATAAACGTTTGTTATTATTCACTTTAAACATTCACACGTTTATTACCCACTCACATTTCTCAACACACACTTATTCATTATTTCGATAGAACCAAAGTAAACCTTTCTCTCTCACGTCTCACCAAATAACCAGATACATCAACTATTCATCTAACCCTAAACCCAAAATAAATTTGGGGCTTTTGTTCAAATGAAGGCGCGTGAAACACAATTAAATCGAAGCAAAGAAGATGGGGAGAAGATCCGTGACGTGGTCCATTCTTTGAGTCTCATTGGTCGAGACACATCACCTCTAAAATTCCTCCAATCATTTGTGGCCATCTCAGTATTGAAGAAACACAACTAGCACACTCGGTTGCAAAGCTGGTGATCCGTATGCTAGTTGGTGTATTTACAACCGTAGATGAGGAATTAGATGAGAGAGAATAAGAAATATACCTGATGGACGGCCAAGATTCGAGATGCTCTTCAACAACCTTCCACCAAGAAGCCTTGGGGGTTGGCTATAAAAACCCCCATGTTCTGTAAAATCAATCATTCCATTTTTTACTTATAGTTATAATGTTAAAATAGGTTTACAATAGTTTGTATTTTCCTTTTTAATTGTTCTGTAATATTTTTCTGAGATTAATAAAAAATGGATTTGATTTTCAATTGTCTTTATTAATTTACTATTTTAATTGATTCACAATTATTCTTGTTATAATCTGTTTTGATATTATATGAATATTAGTTGATTAAAGTTAATTAAATACCTTTGATTAATTAATAAAAGTGAATTTGAAGTAAATTTATCCCTACTGGATAAATAAAAAGAAAAGTTGTTTCTGCAGCGTGAATTTCTTATTGGTATTCGGTCTGAGTATGAATGGTGATTCGATGGTTTTAGATGGTGTTGAATGGCGTAGATTCGGTTTAAAAGAGTGCTCAGCGCACATCTTCTTCTCAAAGGATTCGTCAAAAGGTTTGAATCCTTTTAGTTAATTTTATTTACATGTTTTAGTTATGATTCTGCTTAGTTGAGTAGATTTGTTTGATAATCTGTTTGATTAATTGGCTTCTGATTTACTGTTATCTGTTTAGCTGAGTTAAATTAAGTAGAATAACCTGCTTGTTTATGTGATTAAATCTGCTAGATTTATTAGTTTTAATGGTTGATTGAATCTACTTTAGATAATTGTGTGATTTGGTAAGAATGCTTGCTGCTTATGTTCATGATGGTGATTCTGCTTATTAATGTTCTAATCTGAGTTTGTTTTAACCGCTTTAAAATGGTTTTCAACTAATGTCATATTGAGTTATTGTAGGATCTGAATTGTGTGTTAGCTATTTTGATGTTGAATTGAGTTTCCTTTTAGTCTCATAGTTTGCTGATAAGTTTTACTTTGCTGTAGTAAAATTGTTTTGCTGATATTGTTAGAGTTTCAGTCTGCTGGTTATTATGGTGCTTAGTTTGCTTGTTTTAGGTCTTCTGTTATGTGTATGATTTAGAGAAGTTGTGCTTTGACTGCTTTTTGTTTCTCCTTCTAATCTGATAAGATTTTTGAATCTGTTATTTGAGCTTAGATTTTTGTTTCTAGTCATAAAGTGCTGATATTAGTTTGTTTTTTTTACATGATTATTTGTTTTGCTGATATAGATAAGCTTTCAGATTCCACTAATCTGAATGCTCATAAGCTGATATACTTCCCAGCTTTCAGAATCACACCATACTAACAAGTCATTCCTGTGACTCCCATTTCGTTTCACTGTCCAAAAAAATAAAATTAACCAAAGTATGTCCTTAATGAGACTCGAACCCATGACCTCCTGGTCATGGGTCATATGACTTTACCAACTGTACTAGCTAGCTTATTTGGTTTAATAACTTACGTTTTAATTAATATAGCCTTTTAGCTAGTAGCTGTCAGAATTAGATTGTTTAAAATTCATAGATTTTATTTTATTCTAATTTAAATCTTTTATTTTCTTTTATAAAATATAAATATAAAATAATATAAAAATAAAAAATAAAATAAAAACAAAATTAAAAAAACAAAATTAAAAAGTTTTATTAATTTTTAGAAATTTAATAAGTTGTTAAAAATTAGTTTTGAAATAATTAGGTTTTAATTAAATTAGTTTTAATTAAAATAATTTTATTTTCTAATAGATTTATTTAAAATAATTTTTAAGTTAGTTTAAATAGATTGTTGATTAAGTGTAAAAGTAATTTTAATTTAATAGAAAAGTTTTTAATAGATTACTTAAATATATTAAATTTTAAATAGTTTTAATTTTAAATAATTACTTTTAAATAAGAAAATGGGGAACGATTCATGCACTTAGGTTTTAATTTGTAGGATTAAATTTTAGCTTAAAAAAAACGTTAACCCATTCAAATCAATTGTCCATATCAAAACAAAACGTCTCAAATTCACTCGATCTTCGTGTACAACGAACTTGGTTCATCATCGTGTTTAATTAAATCCGTCTTTGGTAAATTTTAGTCTATTACTTTTTCCTAAAGGTAATTTTCTATTTTACCCTATAACGTATCTAATTAATATACATTCCACGACACATCAAAAATTTTGGCGCCGCTGCCGGAGATCTTGTGTACGATTCGTTTCGTGGAGATTTGTTGATCGTTGATTTGAAGACCCTTTCCGTCCTCGGAAAGTTTTGTTAATTTTCAATTATTATAGTATGTATCGTTTTTCGTGTTTTTTGTGATTACTATATTATATTACGTAGAACAATAAATTTACCTACTTCCAAATAAGACCTTAGTTGGTATTGCATCACCTAGCTATTGTATTCGAATCTAAAACGAAAAAAAGGCAAAATAGATAAATACTAATAAAAAGTTTGAACTCGATTTATACAAACTATAAGGTGGGTATAAGGCGACGAGCTATAAAAGGCCGTCTAAGGAAAAAGGTTTTTAAGTACTTTGTGCCATCTCGTTTCCCCGCTTGCTTGTGTGTATATTGAGAGGGAGGACCGATTATTGGTTTCACGGCTCAAGTAGTATTAAATCTTATTTTCGTAGTTTACTTATTGAACCTCGAGACGTTTAGGTTTTCACCTATCGTTTCAAAGTCGACCGAGGGTAATTTACTTCCATAGTAATTATCCTTACTCCTTGTTTTTGTCAATCTTTGATTGATTTATGAAAAATACCAAAAATAATCTTCTTAATCCTCTATCATGTTTAATTCTTTTTCTCCTCACCCTCCAATTTTTAATTCTTCCATGAATTCCTTCGTCAATTGTTTAGGGTGTGGAGAACCATTATATGGTCTTTTACCATGTCGGTGGTGTACGTATGAGCGTTGTGGGAATGATTTACATCACGATTTACGAGTTGGATTTTGTCCTTCTTGTAATGAAATTACTTCATGTGGAAATCCGAATTTTTCGAATAATTCACTCGATTTTTACCCACCTCCACACCCCACATACGAGACACCCTCGTGTGAGTTTTGTGGAAACGATTCTCATTTTGGAATTAATTATTCGCATCGATTCTCGCTTAATTACGAGCAAGAACCGGGCTACAATCAAAACTTTAATGATAATTGTTATCCACAAAATTTACCGAGTTTATCGCAACAACATCTTTGTTGTGAGTATTGTGGAGGTCCTCACGAGAGTTTTTGTTGTCGACCAAGAGATCAAATTTTTTATGAGCCTAGTCCTTGCTATAATTCTATTCCCTCCGCTTTTGACGAATCCCCACAATTTTCTCTCGAGAGTGAAAATTTTAAACGACTTGAAACGATGTTCCAACAAGTAATGAATCAAAGAAATGTTGAAGTTGTTAAAAAAATCATTGAAGATATGTTGCTAGAAAAGAGACAAATCAATCAAGAGATTAATGATATAACTAATAAATTAGGAAGTCGTAGATTTCATGGAGAAATAATTGATGAAGGGTTTAAACGAGAGTGTGAAATTAAGATTAGACAACTTTCGCAAGATTATAATGGATTAAGCATTGAAATTCGAAAGAAAGAACAAGCTCAAGAGGATGAAAAATATCTTGCCACTCGTGAACTCGAGCGTTCTCTTCTTATTGACGATGAGGAGGATAGTACTATTTCTTTGAGAGATGATATTGCTCTTCATCCTTCGTCTAGTGAAATTGTACTTCCTTTTCATGTCTTGCTGGCTATGGAGCATGAGAATTCACCCATTCTAGATAATGAGGATATTTTTGATCTCACTCCATCTCATGACATCACTACTCCTATTCATGATTCTTCCACCGTGGAACCCAAAAATTCTCTTAGCAAGGGGGACGAGCATATTAGCACTATTTCGGACACGGAATCGGACGAAGTAATAAAGTCTAGTGTTGAGATCCTTGTCCAAAACCCAAGAGAGTTCGATGGTATTTCCAATGAAACGTGTGATTTGCAACAATGTGATGACTCTACTTCTTCCAATCATTTTGAGATTTTCTCCAATTCTAATAATGAAAATTGTGATGGAAATGAAGATTTTGAGAATGATTCAACTTCTAGTGAATTTTCTAATGAGGAGTTCTCCGATGAACTTTCTTATAAAGATGATATTCACGACTCGGATTTTAAGGGGTTTCCCGATGAACCTACTCTTCTTCACCCATTTCCACCGGGAAATAAGGATGGTAATGATCCAGTATTTGGGAGGTTCACCTTTGAACTTTCTCCTTTAGACCTATTTCCACCGGGAAATGAGGTTGATTTGAATATTCCGATTCTTGAGAATTCACCGATGAACTTACTCATTTAGATGTGGAAGACGTGATTCTTCGTGAGAAATTATCAAACGTCTATTTTCTCATTTCTAAGATCGAGGCCTTGAATTCTAAGCCTATTAGAAAGTCTTTCTCTCCATCTCCTATTCCCGTTGAGGATAGTGATTTGCTTATGGAGGAGATTGACATGTTTCTGGCTTCTAATGATTCGATACCACCGGGTGTTGATGAATTTGACCCGGAGGGGGACGCTCTCTTTTTAGAGAATTTACTTGATGATGATTTCGTCCCAAGTCCTCCTCCCACCCACTTTGACCTTAATGTACGGGTTTTTCATGTGTCTCATATTGAGTACCATGACCCGATTGATCATATTTCTAATGGTGAAATGGTCGTTAAAGCTAAGAATGTTGATTCCATTATGGATGAAACTTTTACCACACCAGTACCATTTGCTTTATATGATTTTGGATTAGCATGGGGGACGACACTGTGTTGTCTATTCCTTTCTCTCCTGAGGAAAAAGTATTCGACCCCGGGATCGTTGATTTAGGGAAATCTCGGCCTTTCACCGATGTAATAATTGAAAGACTTTTCGATCATCTTGGTGTAAGTTTATCTCGGGGAGCATGTTATATCCATTTCGTGATTTGTGACTACTATCTCTTTTTAGAGATTTGTGTTGGAGTTTCATCCTTTCGTTTGTCATCCGACAACAAGGATGAGTTCTTTGACCCCAGCATCGTGCTTTATTATGGATTCTATTCCATTATGCCGGTTTTCATAACTTTCAAGGACCAATGAATGCGGGGATCGAGTCGAGCTCGTGAATCGGTTAACAAAAATGAGGTGCCTTGTGGGGGAGTCCCATACTTTCTATCTTCTTTCTATTTTCTAACAACTAGGGATTGCAACGGGGCGGGTTTGGGGCGGGGCAAGCATCCCCATCCCCAAACCCGATTACTAGAGTTATTCCCAAACCCGCCCCGATCCCCGTCGGGGATTTAATCAGGGCGCCCCGTCGGGGCGAGATGCTCGTACAAACCTGACTCGTACTAATCGGGGATCTTGTCTTTGGGTGGAATTCTCGACCAATGTAACACCGTTTTACATTTATTAGTATTATTTTTAGAACATTAGCAATAACTTCAAAATTTTAAAACTTATTAATATCAATTACAAAAAAGGCTTATTAAGTTTCCAACGATAGTATCATACTTATGATAAATTACAACAACAAAAAAGTTACAACTTAAAAAATGACATTTAAGTAAGGTTTTTGTGATATTACATTCATAAAAAATTAACAATGTTGGAGAAATACTTTTTTACTACGTAAAGAGTAACAAAATACTTCATACATATATATATATATATATATATATATATATATATATATATATATATATATATATATATATATATATATATATATATATATATATATATATATATATATATATATATATATATATATATATATTTGCGTATGTCTACATATTAATCGGGTGGGGTGGGTCGGGATGTTATTCCCCACTTTCGCCCCAAACCCGATTAAAAATCCCCGTTTAAGCCCCAAACCCGCCTCGTAACCCGATAAGTGTGCCCCGACCAGGCCCAATTATTTCGGGTTTCGGTTTCCCCGTCGGGTTCGGGTTTTTTTGCCATCCCTACTAACAACTAATAAGGCTTGATCTTTCAAGCTTGTGCTCGTGTTTTGTTGTGTTGTGAATCTTAGGTATGACCCTAATCATTGAAGACTCTCGTGTTCGGTTTTTGTCGGTCCACTTGATCTTCCATACTTTAATTGTCAAAAGGGGCACTCTCTATCCTTTGATTTTTATCGACTAACGTTTTATCTTGAGGCATAATTAATAAACGGCTTATAGATTTGCGTGCTCTTTCCATTTTAGGATTTTGCATTAGACTCTTCGTGTTTTATCAAGGGGGTGTTACTCTTGAGCTAAGAAACATTAAGGACAATGTTGGGTTTTAGCATGGGGGATTCAATCGATATAATCGCTTGCAATTGCTTTTGTCGTGTCTAAACATAATCATTTTTCTCGTTTTTCATAACATTTTAAAAATTTTAGTGTTATTTAGTTTTAATAAATAAAATAAGTGCTTTTGACACAAATGTAGGCTTTCCGTTGGTGAAATTGAAAATAGTTTTTGACTCGACTGAGTTTTTACCTTAGTTTTTCCTTAACGTGTTTAAATCAAGCTTTGCTAGGCTTTTATATAGGGAACTTTAAAACGCGAAAGTCTTAACTCATACGGGTTTAAGAACGAGAACTTTTCGCAAGTTCCTATAATTGATCCTAGAAAGTCATTTATCAAGGGAACTTTAAATCGCAAATTCTAAAACTTGAAACAGTCTAAGAAGATGCAAGATCCTATAGATGACTTGAAAACCCAAAACTTCGATTTAATAGGCTAAGTATCCATTGATTTCTCAATTTTTGAAATTTTACAATATGGAGAACAAGAGATGATATAGTTGAATCATAAGTTTTTAAAGTTAATTCTTCCTAGTATAAGTATTTTGTGTTTGATTTAATCTCCTCGTATTTATTTTTAACGCTTGAAATATTAATTGCTTAATAAATGAAGTTTTTAGCGGTTTAGGCTTAATATCTTAACTCGTAACTCCTTCTTTTTCTTCCCTTGTAATTAAAGTGAGAACACATTAAGGGTGTCAGCGTCATGGACTTTTGATCATGGGATTACGGAAATTTGGCTTACTATACATATCATAATAATAAGAAGAATAAATAAAAAACATGTTCTCTATGAGCCTTTGGGTGGGAGTTATGTATCACTAACCTTGTCATTTGAGCCTTAGGGTGTATGGCAAGGGGACGTGTTTAATAAAAGTTGCTTCATCATCATGATTCATAAGGTGGGATAGTGAATGTCAATTCCCTTATTTTTGTCCAAGGAGCCATCGGGGTGTGGATTTTAAATAATGAGCACAATTGCATCTTAAAGAGCCACAAGGTGATATGGTGTAGTTGTTGCTAACTCCATTAATAAAGTCATAACTGACTTTGGAGGATTTATTGTTGCTTTAAGTAGACCTATTAGCCAAATTTCGGGTCCGGGCATTTCTCCCTCAAATCGTGTTAAGTTATCCTTGATGTGGGCTTTCTTTAGTGACAACGGTTTTTGAAGTCGAAGTTAGGTTTTGAGTGTTGAATTTACACCGTTTTTGCCTTCATTTTTAGACTAATAAATATCAAATAAGTCAAATGAGCCTTTGGGTGAATGACAATAAAATCTAGAGATACAACTAGGAATAAAAGGAGATTGAGTTTAACACAAATTACTTGTATGAGTTGTTTTAATTTTGGGGCTTATGATTGACAATGATCTTGTTTTTAAACTTGGCATGGAAAAGTGAAAAGTCGAGGACGATGAATCTATTTGAGTTTTATGATCCTAAAAGTTATTTTTCTAATAATGAAAGTCTTACATTATGTCTTTGCAAAATAAAAGTGTCTAAAGTTGAATAATGGTGTAGTTAGAGTTTTATTTTATCATTGCGTGAGGACACGGCAATTGCTTAGTAAGGGGGAGTTTGATATGAGCTAAATTACTCATATCATTTGTATGTATAAACAATGAATAAGTGCATTAAATGTATAAAATGGCCATGTATATGCTTGTTTTGTTGTTTAATGTGTGTAGGTACCGAAGTTCGCGAAAACCGGCAAAATCAGCATGAGTTTGAAGAAAAGATCAACAAAGCCAAAGTCGAGTCCATTTTTAGTGGATTTAATCTTTTATGAAGATTAATGGGCTTGTAGGTCCCACATTCGGACTAATGGGCTAAAAAGCCCATTAACAAGAACAAGTTAACTATCATAGGACGGATGGAGAAATAAATGGGCCAAAAGCCCAATTCATTTTGGAAAGAAACTTAAACGTGTGATGATGGGCCTTATTTACCCATTAGGGTTTCATTCATAACCGGTTACAAAAAGATAAGATATAAACGTTTGTTATTATTCACTTTACACATTCACACGTTTATTACCCACTCACATTTCTCACCACACACTTATTTATTATTTCGATAGAACCAAAGTAAACCTTTCTCTCTCACGTCTCACCAAATAACCAGATACATCAACTGTTCATCTAACCCTATACCCAAAATAAATTTGGGGCTTTTGTTCAAATGAAGGCACGTGAAACACACAACCCTTAATTAAATCCCAATTAATCGGAGCAAAGAAGATGGGGAGAAGATCCGTGACGTGGTCCATTCTTTAAGCCTCATTGGTCGAGACACATCACCTCTAAAATTCCTCCAATCATTTGTGGCCATCTCAGCATTGAAGAAACACAACTTGCACACTCGATTGCCAAGCTGGCGATCCGTGTGCTAGTTGGTGTATTTACAACCGTAGATGAGGAATTGGATGAGAGAGAATAAGAAAGATACCTGATGGACGGCCAAGATTCGAGATGCTCTTCAACAACCTTCCACCAAGAAGCCTTGGGGGTTGGCTATAAAAACACCCATTTTTAGTAAAATCAATCATTCTATTTTTTACTTATAGTTATAATGTTAAAATAGGTTTAGAATAATTTGTATTTTCCTTTTTAATTGTTCTGTAATATTTTTCTGAGATTAATAAAAAGTGGATTTGAGTTTCAATTGTCTTTATTAATTTACTGTTTTAATTGATTCACAATTATTCTTGTTATAATCTGTTTTGATATTATATGAATATTAGTTGATTAAAGTTAATTAAATAGCTTTGATTAATTAATAAAAGTGAATTTAGAGTAAATTTATCCCTACTGGATAAATAAAAAGAAAAGTTGTTTGTGCAGCATGAAGTTCTTATTTGTATTCGGTCCGAGTATGAATGGTGATTCGATGGTTTTAGATGGTGAAGAATAGCGTAGATTCGGTTTAAAAGAGTCCTCAGCGCACATCTTCTTCTCAAAGGATTCGTCAAAAGGTTTGAATCCTTGTTAGTTAATTTTATTTACATGTTTTAGTTATGATTCTGCTTAGTTGAGTAGATTTGTTTGATAATCTGTTGGATTAATTGGCTTCTGATTTACTGGTATCTGTTTAGATGAGTTAAATTAAGTAGAATAACCTGCTTTTTTATGTGATTAAATATGCTAGATTTATTAGTTTTAATGGTTGATTGAATCTACTTTAGATAATTGTGTGATTTGGTAAGAATGCTTGCTGCTTATGTTCATGATGATGATTCTGCTTATTAATGTTCTAATCTGAGTTTGTTTTAACTGCTTTAAAATGGTTTTCAACTGATTTCATATTGAGTTATTGTAGAATCTGAATTATGTGTTAGCTATTTTGATGTTGAATTGAGTTTCCTTTTAGTCTCATAGTTTGCTGATAAGTTTTACTTTGCTGTAGTAAAATTGTTTTGCTGATATTGTTAGAGTTTCAATCTGCTGGTTATTATGGTGCTTAGTTTGCTTGAGTTTAGGTCTTTTGTTATGTGTATGATTTAGATAAGTTGTGCTTTGACTGCTTTTTGTTTCTCCTTCTAATCTGATAAGATTTTTGAATCTGTTATTTGAGCTTAAATTGTTGTTTCTAGTCTTGTTGTTTTAAGTTCATAAAGTGCTGATATTAGTTTGTTTTTTTTACATGATTATTTGTTTTGCTGATATAGATAAGCTTTCAGATTCCACTAATCTGAATGCTCATAAGCTGATATACTTACCAGCTTTCAGAATCACACCATACTAACGAGTCATTCCTGTGACTCCCATTTCGTTTCACTGTCCAAAAAAATAAAATTCACCAAAAGTATGTCCTTAATGGGACTCGAACCCATGACCTCCTGGTCATGGGTCATATGACTTTACCAACTGGACTAGCTTGCTTATTTGGTTTAATAACTTACGTTTTAATTAATATAGTCTTTTAGCTAGTAGCTGTCAGAATTAGATTGTTTATAATTCATAGATTTTATTTTATTCTAATTTAAATCTTTTATTTTCTTTTATAAAATATAAATATAAAAAAATATAAAAATATAAAAAAATTAAAAAAAATTAAAAAAACAAAATTAAAAAGTTTTATTAATTTTTAGAAATTTAATTAGTTGTTACAAATTAGTTTTTAAATAATTAGATTTTAATTAAATTAGTTTTAAATAAAATAGTTTTATTTTCAAATAGATTTATTTAAAACAATTTTTAAGTTAGTTTAAATAGATTGTTGATTAAGTGTAAAAGTAATTTTATTTTAATAGAAAAGCTTTTAATAAATTACTTAAATAGTTTAAAATTTAAATAGTTTTAATTTTAAATAATTGCTTTTAAATAAGAAAATGAGGAACGATTCATGCACTTAGGTTTTAATTTGTAGGATTAAATTTTAGTTTAAAAAAACCGTTAACCCATTCAAATCAATTGTCCATATCAAAATAAAACGTCTCAAATTCACTCGATCTTCGTGTACAACGAACTTGGTTCATCATCGTGTTTAATTAAATCCGTCTTTGGTAAATTTTAGTCTATTACTTTTTCCTAAAAGTAATTTTCTATTTTACCCTATAACGTATCTAATTAATATACATTCCACGACACATCAAAAATTTTGGCGCCGCTGCCGGGGATCTTGTGTACGATTCATTTCGTGGAGATTTGTTGATCGTTGATTTGAAGACCCTTTCCGTCCTCGGAAAGTTTTGTTATTTTTCTATTATTATAGTATGTATCGTTTTTCGTGTGTTTTTGTGATTACTATATTATATTACGTAGAACAATAAATTTACCTACTTCCAAATAAGACCTTAGTTGGTATTGCATCACCTAGCTATTGTATTCGAGTCTAAAACGAAAAAAAGGCAAAATAGATAAATACTAATAAAAAGATTGAACTCGATTTATACAAACTATAAGGTGGGTATAAGGCGACGAGCTATAAAAGGCCGTCTAAGGAAAAAGGTTTTTAAGTGCTTTGTGCCATCTCGTTTCCCCGCTTGCTTGTGTGTATATTAAGAGGGAGGACCGATTATTGGTTTGACGACTCAAGTAGTATTAAATCTTATTTTTGTAGTTTACTTATTGAACCTCGAGACGTTTAGGTTTTCACCTATCGTTTCAAAGTCGACCGAGGGTAATTTACTTCCATAGTAATTATCCTTACTCCTTGTTTTGTCAATCTTTGATTGATTTATGAAAAATACCAAATATAATCTTCTTAATCCTCTATCATGTTTAATTCTTTTTCTCCTCACCCTCTAATTTTTAATTCTTCCATGAATTCCTTCGTCAATTGTGTAGGGTGTGGAGAACCGTTATATGGTCTTTTACCATGTCGATGGTGTACGTGTGAGCGTTGTGGGAATGGTTTACGTCACGATTTGCGAGTTGGATTTTGTCCTTCTTGTAACGAAATTACTTCATGTGGAAATCCGAATTTTTCGAATAATTCTCTCGATTTTTACCCACCTCCACACCCCACATACGAGACACCCTCGTGTAAGTTTTGTGGAAACGATTCTCATTTTGGAATTAATTATTCGCATCGATTCTCGCTTAATTACGAGCAAGAACTGGGCTACAATCAAAACTTTAATGATAATTGTTATCCATAAAATTTACCGAGTTTATCGCAACAACATCTTTGTTGTGAGTATTGTGGAGGTCCTCACGAGAGTTTTTGTTGTCGGCCGAGAGATCAAAATTTTTATGAGCCTAGTCCTTGCTATAATTCTATTCCCTCCAGTTTTGACCAATCCCCACAATTTTCTCTAGAGAGTGAAAATTTTAAACGACTTGAAACGATGTTCCAACAAGTAATGAATCAAATAAATGTTGAAGTTGTTGAAAAAATCATTGAAGATATGTTGCTAGAAAAGAGACAAATCAATCAAGAGATTAATGATATAACTAATGAATTGGGAAGTCGTAGATTTCATGGAGAAATAATTGATGAGGGATTTAAACGAGAGTGTGAAATTAAGATTAGAAAAATTTCGCAAGATTATAATGGATTAAGCATTGAAATTCGAAAGAAAGAACAAGCTCAAGAGGATGCAAAATATCTTGCCACTCGTGAAGTCGAGCGTTCTCTTCTTATTGACGATGACGAGGATAGTACTGTTTCTTTGAGATATGTTATTGCTCTTCATCCTTCGTCTAGTGCAATTTTACTTCCTTTTCATGTCTTACCGGCTATGGAGCATGAGAATTCACCCATTCTAGATAATGAGGATATTTTTGATCTCACTCCATCTCATGACATCACTACTCCTATTCACGATTCTTCCATCGTGGAACCCGAAAATTCTCTTAGCAAGGGGGACGAGCATATTAGCACGATTCTGGACACGGAATCGGACGAAGTAATAAAGTCTAGTGTTGTGATCCTTGTCCAAAACCCAAGAGAGTTCGATGGTATTTCCAATGAAACGTGTGATTTGCAACAATGTGATGACTCTACTTCTTCCAATCATTTTGAGATTTTCTCCAATTCTAATAATGAAAATTGTGATGGAAATGAAGATTTTGAGAATGATTCAACTTCTAGTGAATTTTCTAATGAGGAGTTCTCCGATGAACTTTCTTATAAAGATGATATTCACGACTCGGATTTTAAGGGGTTTCCCGATGAACCTACTCTTCTTCACCTATTTCCACCAGGCAATGAGGATGGTAGTGATCCGGTATTTGGGAGGTTCACCTTTGAACTTGCTCCTTTAGACCTATTTCCACTGGGAAATGAGGTTGATTTGAATATTCCGATTCTTGAGAAGTTCACCGATGAACTTACTCATTTAGATGTGGAAGACGTGATTCTTCGTGAGAAATTATCAAACGTCTATTTTCTCATTTCTAAGATCGAGGCCTTGAATTCTAAGCCTATTAGAAAGTCTTTCTCTCCATCTCATATTCCCGTTGAGGATAGTGATCCGCTTATGGAGGAGATTGACATGTTTCTTGCTTCTAATGATTCGATACCACCGGGTGTTGAGAATTTGACCCGGAGGGGGACGCTCTCTTTTTAGAGAATTTACTTGATGATGATTTCGTCCCAAGTCCTCCTCCCACCCACTTTGACCTTAATGTACGGGTTTTCCATGTGTCTCATATTGAGTACCATGACCTGATTGATCACATTTCTAAGGGTGAAATGGTCGTTAAAGCTAAGAATGTTGATTCCATTATGGATGAAACTTTTACCACACCATTACCATTTGCTTTATATGATTTTGGATTAGCATGGGGGACGACACTGTGTTGTCTATTCCTTTCTCTCCCGAGGACGAGGTATTCGACCCCGGAATCGTTGATTTAGGGAAATCTCGGCCTTTCACCAATGTAATAATTGAAAGACTTTTGGATCATCTTGGTGCGAGTTTATCTCGGGGAGCATGTTATATATATTTCGTGATTTGTGACTACTATCTCTTTTTAGAGATTGGTGTTGGAGTTTCATCCATTCGTTTGTCATCCGACAACGAGGATGAGATCTTTGACCCCAGCATCGTGCTTTATTTTGGATTCTATTCCATTATGCCGGTTTTCACAACTTTCCCTAAGGACCAACGAATGCGGGGATCAAGTCGAGCTCGTGACTCGGTTAACAAAAACGAGGTGCCTTGTGGGGGAGTCACATACTTTCTATCTTCTTCCTATTTTCTAACAAGTAACAACTAATAAGGCTTGATCTTTCAAGCTCGTGCTCGTGTTTTGTTGTGTTGTAAATCTTAGGTATGACCCTAATCATTGAAGACTCTCGTGTTCGGTTTTTGCCGGTCCACTTGATCTTCCATACTTTGATTGTCAAAAGGGGCACTCTCTATCCTTTGATTTTTATCGACTAACGTTTTTTCTTGAAGCATAATTAATAAACGGCTTATAGATTTGCGTGCTCTTTCCATGTTAGGATTTTGCATTAGACTCTTCGTGTTTTAGCAAGGGGTGTTACTCTTGAGCTAAGAAACATTAAGGACAATGTTTGGTTTTAGCATGGGGGAGTCAATCGATATAATCGCTTGCAATTACTTTTGTCGTATCTAAACGTAATCATTTTTCTCGTTTTTCATAAAAAATTTAAAATTTTTAGTGTTATTTTAAGTTTTAATATATAAAATAAGTGCTTTTGACACAAATGTAGGCTTTCCGGTGGTGAAAATGAAAATAGTTTTTGACTCGACTCGGTTTTTACCTTAGTTTTTCCTTAACGTGTTTAAATCAAGTTTTGCTAGGCTTTTATATAGGGAACTTTAAAACGCGAAAGTCTTAACTCATACGGGTTTAAGAACGAGAACTTTTCGCAAGTTCATATAATTGATCCTAGAAAGTCGTTTATCAAGGGAACTTTAAAACGCAAAATCTAAAACTTGAAAAAGTCTAAGAAGATGCAAGATCCTATAGATGACTTGAAAACCCAAAACTTCGATTTAATAGGCTAAGTATCCATTGATTTCTCAATTTTTGAAATTTTACAATATGGAGAACAAGAGATGATATAGTTTAATCATAAGTTTTTAAAGTTAATTCTTCCTTGTATAAGTATTTTGTGTTTGATTTAATCTCCTCGTATTTATTTTTAACGCTTGAAATATTAATTTCTTAATAAATGAAGTTTTTAGCGGTTTAGGCTTAATATCCTAACTCGTAACTCCTTCTTTTTCTTCCCTTGTAATTAAAGTGAGAACACATTAAGGGTGTCAGCGTCATGGACTTTTGATCATGGGATTACGGAAATTTGGCTTACTATACATATCATAATAATAAGAAGAATAAATAAAAACATGTTCTCTATGAGCCTTCGGGTGGGAGTCATATAGCACTAACCTTGTCATTTGAGCCTTAGAGTGTATGGCAAGGGGACGTGTTTAATAAAAATTGCTTCATCATCATGATCCATAAGGTGGGATGGTGAATGTCAATTCCCTTATTTTTTTCCAAGGAGCCTTCGGGGTGTGGATTTTAAATAAGGAGCACAATTGCATCTTAAAGAGCCACAAGGTGATATGATGTAGTTGTTGCTCACTCCATCAATAAAGTCATAATTGACTTTGGAGGATTTATTGTTGCTTTAAGTAGACCTATTAGCCAAATTTCGGGTCCGGGGATTTATCCCTCAAATCGTGTTAAGTTATCCTTGATGTGGGCTTTCTTTAGTGACAACGGTTTTTGAAGTCGAGGTTAGATTTTGAGTGTTGAGTTTACACAATTTTTGCCTTCATTTTTAGACTAATAAATATCAAATAAGTCAAATGAGCCTTTGGGTGAATGACAATAAAATCTAGAGATACAACTAGGAATAAAAGGAGATCGAGTTTAACACAAATTACTTGTATGAGTTGTTTTAATTTTGGGGCTTATGATTGACAATGATCTTGTTTTTAAACTTGGCATGGAAAAGTGAAAAGTCGAGGACGATGAATCTATTTGAGTTTTATGATCCTAAAAGTTATATTTCTAATAATGAAAGTCTTACATTATGTCATTGCAAAATAAAAGTGTCAAAAGTTGAATAATGATGTAGTTAGAGTTTTATTTTATCATTGCGTGAGGACACGACAATTGCTTAGCAAGGGGGAGTTTGATATGAGCTAAATTACTCATATCATTTGTATCTATAAAAAAATGAATAAGTGCATTAAATGTATAAAATGGCCATGTATATGCTTTTTTTGTTGTTTAATGTGTGTAGGTGCCAAAGTTCGCGAAAACCAGCAAAATCGACACCAGTTTGAAGAAAAGATCAACAAAGCCAAAGTCGAGTCCGTTTTTAGTGTATTTAATCTTTTATGAAGATTAATCGGCTTGTGGGTCCCACATTCGGACTAATGGGCTAAAAAGCCCATTAACAAGAACAAGTTAACTATCATTGGACGGATGGAGAAATAAATGGGCCAAAAGCCCAATTCATTTTGGAAAGAAACTTAAACGTGTGATGATGGGCCTTATTTACCCATTAGGGTTTCATTCACAACCAGTTACAAAAAGATAAGATATAAACGTTTGTTATTATTCACTTTACACATTCACACGTTTATTACCCACTCATATTTCTCACCACACACTTATTTATTATTTTGATAGAACCAAACGTAAACCTTTCTCTCTCACGTCTCACCAAATAACCAGATACATCAACTGTTCATCTAACCATAAACCAAAAATAAATTTGGGGCTTTTTTTCAAATGAAGGCGCGTGAAACACACAGCCCTTAATTAAACCCCAATTAAATCGGAGCAAAGAAGATGGGGAGAAGATCCGTGACGTGGTCCATTCTTTGAGTCTCATTGGTCGAGACACATCACCTCTAAAACTCCTCCAATCATTTGTGGCCATCTCAGCATTGAAGAAACTCAACTAGCACACTCGGTTGCCAAGCTGGTGATCCGTGTGCTAGTTGGTGTATTTACAACCGTAGATGAGGAATTGGATGAGAGAGAATAAGAAAGATACCTAATGGACAACCAAGATTCGAGATGCTCTTCAACAACCTTCCACCAAGAATCCTTGGGGGTTGGCTATAAAAACCCCCCATTTTCTGTAAAATCAATCATTCCATTTTTTACTTATAGTTATAAGGTTAAAATAGGTTTAGAATAATTTGTATTTTCCTTTTTAATTGTTCAGTAATATTTTTCCGAGATTAATAAAAAGTGGATTTGAATTTCAATTGTCTTTATTAATTTACTATTTTAATTGATTCACAATTATTCTTGTTATAATATGTTTTGATATTATATGAATATTAGTTGATTAAAGTTAATTAAATAGCTTTGATTAATTAATAAAAGTGAATTTGGAGTAAATTTATCCCTACTGGATAAATAAAAAGAAATGCTGTTTGTGCAGCGTGAAGTTCTTATTGGTATTCGGTCCGAGTATGAATGGTGATTCGATGGTTTTAGATGGTGTTGAATGGCGTAGATTCGGTTTAAAAGGGTGCTCAGCGCACATCTTCTTCTCAAAGGATTTGTCAAAAGGTTTAAATCCTTTTTTGTTAATTTTGTTACATGTTTTAGTTATGATTCTGCTTAGTTGAGTAGATTTGTTTGATAATCTGTTGGATTAATTGGCTTCTGATTTACTGGTATATGTTTAGATGAGTTTAATTAAGTAGAATAACCTGCTTTTTTATGTGATTAAATCTGCTAGATTTATTAGTTTTAATGGTTGATTGAATCTGCTTTAGATAATTGTGTGATTTGGTAAGAATGCATGTTGCTTATGTTCATGATGATGATTCTGCTTATTAATGTTCTAATCTGAGTTTGTTTTAACTGCTTTAAAATGGTTTTCAACTGATGTCATATTAAGTTATTGTAGAATCTGAATTGTGTGTTAGCTATTTTGATGTTGAATTGAGTTTCCTTTTAGTCTCATAGCTTGCTGATAAGTTTTACTTTGCTGTAGTAAAATTGTTTTGCTGATATTGTTAGAGTTTTAGTCTGCTGGTTATTATGGTGCTTAGTTTGCTTGATTGTAGGTCTTCTTTTATGTGTATGATTTAGAGAAGTTGTGCTTTGACTGCTTTTTGTTATTCCTTCTAATCTGATAAAATTTTTGAATCTGTTATTTGAGCTTAAATTGTAGTTTCTAGTCTTGCTGTTTTAAGTTCATAAAGTGCTGATATTAGTTTGTTTTTTTACTTGATTATTTGTTTTGCTGATATAGATAAGCTTTCAGATTCCACTAATCTGAATGCTCATAAGCTGATATACTTACCAGCTTTCAGAATCACACCATACTAACGAGTCATTCCTGTGACTCCCATTTCGTTTCACTGTCCAAAAAATAAAATTCACCAAAAATATGTCCTTAATGGGACTCGAACCCATGACCTCCTAGCCATGGGTCATATGACTTTACCAACTGGACTAGCTTGCTTATTTGGTTTAATAAATTACGTTTTAATTAATATAGTATTTTAGCTAGTAGCTGTCAGATTTAGATTGTTTAAAATTCATAGATTTTATTTTATTCTAATTTAAATCTTTTATTTTATTTTATTAAATATAAATATAAATAAATAAATATAAAACAAAAAAATAATAAAAAAACAAAATTAAAAAAGTTTTATTAATCTTTAGAAATTTAATTAGTTGTTAAAGAAGAGTTTTTAAATAATTAGATTTTAATCAAATTAGTTTTAAATAAAATAGTTTTATTTTCTAATAGATTTATTTAAAATAGTTTTTAAGTTAGTTTAAATAGATTGTTGATTAAGTGTAAAAGTAGTTTTATTTTAATAGAAAAGTTTTTAATAGATTACTTAAATAGTTTAAATTTTAAATAGTTTTAATTTTAAATAATTGCTTTTAAATAAGAAAATGGGGAACGATTCATGCACTTAGGTTTTAATTTGTAGGATTAAATTTTAGTTTAAAAAAACCGTTAACCCATTCAAATCAATTGTCCATATCAAAACAAAACGTCTCAAATTCACTCGATCTTCGTGTACAACGAACTTGGTTCATCATCGTGTTTAATTGAATCCGTCTTTGGTAAATTTTAGTCTATTACTTTTTCCTAAAGGTAATTTTCTATTTTACCCTATAACGTATCTAATTAATATACATTCCACGACACATCAAAAATTTTGGCGCCGCTGCCGGGGATCTTGTGTACGATTCATTTCGTGGAGATTTGTTGATCGTTGATTTGAAGACCCTTTCCGTCCTCGGAAAGTTTGTTATTTTCTATTATTATAGTATGTATCGTTTTTCGTGTTTTTTTTTGTGATTACTATATTATATTACGTAGAACAATAAATTTACCTACTTTTAAATAAGACCTTAGTTGGTATTGCATCACCTAGCTATTATATTCGAGTCTAAAACGAAAAAAAAGGCAAAATAGATAAATACTAATAAAAAGTTTGAACTCGATTTATACAAACTATAAGGTGGGTATAAGGCGACGAGCTATAAAAGGCCGTCTAAGGAAAAAGGTTTTTAAGTGCTTTGTGCCATCTCGTTTCCCCGCTTGCTTGTGTGTATATTGAGAGGGAGGACCGATTATTGGTTTGACGACTCAAGTAGTATTAAATCTTATTTTTGTAGTTTACTTATTGAACCTCGAGACGTTTAGGTTTTCACCTATCGTTTCAAAGTCGACCGAGGGTAATTTACTTCCATAGTAATTATCCTTACTCCTTGTTTTTGTCAATCTTTGATTGATTTATGAAAAATACCAAAAAAAATCTTCTTAATCCTCTATCATGTTTAATTCTTTTTCTCCTCACCCTCTAATTTTTAATTCTTCCATGAATTCCTTCGTCAATTGTGTAGGGTGTGGAGAACCGTTATATGGTCTTTTACCATGTCGGTGGTGTACGTGTGAGCGTTGTGGGAATGATTTACGTCACGATTTACGAGTTGGATTTTTTCCTTCTTGTAATGAAATTACTTCATGTGGAAATCCGAATTTTTCGAATAATTCTCTCGATTTTTACCCACCTCCACACCCCACATACGAGACACCCTCGTGTAAGTTTTGTGGAAACGATTCTCATTTTGGAATTAATTATTCGCATCAATTCTCGTTTAATTACGAGCAAGAACCGGGCTACAATCAAAACTTTAATGATAATTGTTATCCACAAAATTTACCGAGTTTATCGCAACAACATCTTTGTTGTGAGTATTGTGGAGGTCCTCACGAGAGTTTTTGTTGTCGACCGAGAGATCAAAATTTTTATGAGCCTAGTCCTTGCTATAATTCTATTCCCTCCGGTTTTGACCAATCCCCACAATTTTCTCTAGAGAGTGAAAATTTTAAACGACTTGAAATGATGTTCCAAGAAGTAATGAATCAAAGAAATGTTGAAGTTGTTGAAAAAAATCATTGAAGATATGTTGCTAGAAAAGAGACAAATCAATCAAGAGATTAATGATATAACTAATGAATTGGGAAGTCGTAGATTTCATGGAGAAATAATTGGTGAGGGATTTAAACGAGAGTGTGAAATTAAGATTAGAAAACTTTCGCAAGATTATAATGGATTAAGCATTGAAATTCGAAAGAAAGAACAAGCTCAAGAGGATGCAAAATATCTTGCCACTCGTGAACTCGAGCGTTCTCTTCTTATTGACGATGACGAGGATAGTACTATTTCTTTGAGAGATGTTATTGCTCTTCATCCTTCGTCTAGTGCACTTGCACTTCCTTTTCTTGTCTTGCCGACTATGGAGCATGAGAATTCACCCATTCTAGATAATGAGGATATTTTTGATCTCACTCCATCTCATGACATCACTACTCCTATTCACGATTCTTCCACCGTGGAACCCGAAAATTCTCTTAGCAAGGGGGACGAGCATATTAGCACTATTCCGGACATGGAATCGGACGAAGTAATAAAGTCTAGTGTTGTGATCCTTGTCCAAAACCCAAGAGAGTTTGATGGTATTTCTAATGAAACGTGTGATTTGCAACAATGTGATGACTCTACTTCTTCCAATCATTTTGAGATTTTTTCCAATTCTAATAATTAAAATTGTGATGGAAATGAAGATTTTGAGAATGATTCAACTTCTAGTGAATTTTCTAATGAGGAGTTCTCCGATGAACTTTCTTATAAAGATGATATTCACGACTCGGATTTTAAGGGGTTTCCCGATGAACCTACTCTTCTTCACCTATTTCCATCGGGCAATGAGGATGGTAGTGATCCGGTATTTGGGAGGTTCACCTTTGAACTTGCTCCTTTAGACCTATTTCCACCGGGAAATGAGGTTGATTTGAATATTCCGATTCTTGAGAAGTTCACCGATGAACTTACTCATTTAGATGTGGAAGACGTAATTCTTCGTGAGAAATTATCAAACGTCTATTTTCTCATTTCTAAGATCGAGGACTTGAATTCTAAGCCTATTAGAAAGTATTTCTCTCCATCTCCTATTCCCGTTGAGGATAGTTATCCGCTTATGGAGGAGATTGACATGTTTCTTGCTTCTAATGATTCGATACCACCGGGTGTTGATGAATTTGACCTGGAGGGGGACGCTCTCTTTTTAGAGAATTTACTTGAAGATGATTTCGTCCCAAGTCCTCCTCCCACCCACTTTGACCTTAATGTACGGGTTTTCCATGTGTCTCATATTGAGTACCATGACCCGATTGATCACATTTCTAAGGGTGAAATGGTTGTTTAAGCTAAGAATGTTGATTCCATTATGGATGAAACTTTTACCACACCATTACCATTTGCTTTATATGATTTTGGATTAGCATGGGGGACGACACTGTGTTGTCTATTCCTTTCTCTCTCGAGGACGAGGTATTCGACCCCGGAATCGTTGATTTAGGGAAATCTCGGCCTTTCACCAATGTAATAATTGAAAGACTTTTAGATCATCTTGGTGCGAGTTTATCTCAGGGAGCATGTTATATATATTTCGTGATTTGTGACTACTATCTCTTTTTAAAGATTTGTGTTGGAGTTTCATCCTTTCGTTTGTCATCCGACAACGAGGATGAGATCTTTGACCCCAGCATCGTGCTTTATTATGGATTCTATTCCATTATGCCGGTTTTCACAACTTTCCCTAAGGACCAACGAATGCGGGGATCAAGTCGAGCTCGTGACTCGGTTAACAAAAACGAGGTGCCTTGTGGGGGAGTCCCATACTTTCTATCTTCTTCCTATTTTCTAACAACTAGGGATGGCAACGGGGCGGGTTTGGGGCGGGGCAAGCATCCCCATCCCCAAACCCGATTACTAGAGTTATTTCCAAACCCGCCCCGATCCCCGTCGGGGATTTAATCGGGGCGCCCCGTCGGGGCGAGATGCTCGTACAAACCCTACTCGTACTAATCGGTGATCTTATCGAGGTATTGTCTTTGGGTAGAATTCTCGACCAATGCCACACCATTTTACATTTATTAGTATTATTTTTAGAACATTAGCAATAACTTCAATATTTTAAAACTTATTAATATCAATTACAAAAAAGGCTTATTAAGTTTTCAATGATAGTATCATACTTATGAAAGATTACAACAACAAAAAAGTTACAACTTCAAAAAATGACATTTAAGTAAGTTTTTTGCGATATTACATTCATAAAAAATTTAAAAATGTTGGAGAAATACTTTTTTACTACGTAAAGAGTAACAAAATACTTCATACATATATATATATATATATATATATATATATATATATATATATATATATATATATATATATATATATATATATATATATATATATATATATATATATATATATATATATATATATATATATATATATATATATATATATATATATATATATATATATATATATATATATATATATATATATATATATATATATATATATATATATATATATATATATATATATATATATATATATATATTTGTGTATGTCTACATATTAATCGGGTGGGGCGGGTCAGGATGTTATTCCTCACTTCTGCCCCAAACCCGGTTAAAAATCCCCGTTTAAGCCCCAAACCCGCCCCATAACCCGATAAGTGTGCCCTGACCCGCCCCAATTATTTCGGGTTTCGGTTTCCCCGTCGGGTTCGGGTTTTTTTGCCATCCCTACTAACAACTAATAAGGCTTGATCTTTCAAGCTCGTGCTCGTGTTTTATTGTGTTGTGAATCTTAGGTATGACCCTAATCATTGAAGACTCTCGTGTTCGGTTTTTGCCGGTCCACTTGATCTTCCATACTTTGATTGTCAAAAGGGGCACTCTCTATCCTTTGATTTTTATCGACTAACGTTTTTTCTTGAGGCATAATTAATAAACGGCTTATAGATTTGCGTGCTCTTTCCATGTTAGGATTTTGCATTAGACTCTTCGTGTTTTAGCAAGGGGGTGTTACTCTTGAGCTAAGAAACATTAAGGACAATGTTTGGTTTTAGCATGGGGGAGTCAATCGATATAATCGCTTGCAATTGCTTTTGTCGTGTCTAAACGTAATCATTTTTCTCGTTTTTCATAAAATTTTAAAATTTTTAGTGTTAGTTTAAGTTTTAATAAATAAAATAAGTGCCTTTGACACAAATGTAGGCTTTCCGGTGGTGAAAATGAAAATAGTTTTTGACTCGACCCGGTTTTTACCTTAGTTTTTCCTTAACGTGTTTAAATCAAGTTTTGCTAGGCTTTTATATAGGGAACTTTAAAACGCGAAAGTCTTAACTCATACGGGTTTAAGAACGAGAACTTTTCGCAAGTTCCTATAACTGATCCTAGAAAGTCATTTATCAAGGAAACTTTAAAACGCAAATTCTAAAACTTGAAAAAGTCTAAGAAGATGCAAGATCCTATAGATGACTTGAAAACCCAAAACTTCGATTTAATAGGCTAAGTATCCATTGATTTCTCAAATTTTGAAATTTTACAATATGGAGAACAAGAGATGATATAGTTTAATCATAAGTTTTTAAGTTAATTCTTCCTTGTATAAGTATTTTGTGTTCGATTTAATCTCCTCGTATTTATTTTTAATGCTTGAAATATTAATTTCTTAATAAATGAAGTTTTTAGAGGTTTAGGCTTAATATCTTAACTCGTAACTCCTTCTTTTTCTTCCCTTGTAATTAAAGTGAGAACACATTAAGGGTGTCAGCGTCATGGACTTTTGATCATGGGATTACGGAAATTTGGCTTACTATACATATCATAATAATAATAAGAATAAATAAAAACATGTTCTCTATAAGCCTTCGGGTGGGAGTCATATAGCACTAACCTTGTCATTTGAGCCTTAGAGTGTATGGCAAGGGGACGTGTTTAATAAAAGTTGCTTCATCATCATGATCCATAAGGTGGGATGGTGAATGTCAATTCCCTTATTTTTGTCCAAGGAGCCTTCGGGGTGTGGATTTTAAATAAGGAGCACAATTGCATCTTAAAGAGCCACAAGGTGATATGATGTAGTTGTTGCTAACTCCATCAATAAAGTCATAATTGACTTTGGAGGATTTATTGTTGCTTTAAGTAGACCTATTAGCCAAATTTCGGGTCCGGGGATTTATCCCTCAAATCGTGTTAAGTTATCCTTGATGTGGGCTTTCTTTAGTGACAACGGTTTTTGAAGTCGAGGTTAGGTTTTGAGTGTTGAGTTTACACAATTTTTGCCTTCATTTTTAGACTAATAAATATCAAATAAGTCAAATGAGCCTTTGGGTGAATGACAATAAAATCTAGAGATACAACTAGGAATAAAAGGAGATCGAGTTTAACACAAATTACTTGTATGAGTTGTTTTAATTTTGGGGCTTATGATTGACAATGATCTTGTTTTTAAACTTGGCATGGAAAAGTAAAAATTCGAGGACGATGAATCTATTTGAGTTTTATGATCCTAAAAGTTATATTTCTAATAATGAAAGTCTTACATTATGTCATTGCAAAATAAAAGTGTCAAAACTTGAATAATGATGTAGTTAGAGTTTTATTTTATCATTGCGTGAGGACACGACAATTGCTTAGCAAGGGGGAGTTTGATATGAGCTAAATTACTCATATCATTTGTATCTATAAAAAATGAATAAGTGCATTAAATGTATAAAATGGCCATGTATATGCTTTTTTGTTGTTTAATGTGTGTAGGTGCCGAAGTTCGCGAAAACCGGCAAAATCGGCACGAGTTTGAAGAAAAGATCAACAAAGCCAAAGTCGAGTCCGTTTTTAGTGTATTTAATCTTTTATGAAGATTAATGGGCTTGTGGGTCCCACATTCGTACTAATGGGCTAAAAAGCCCATTAACAAGAACAAATTAACTATCATGGGAGGGATGGAGAAATTAATAGGCCAAAAGCCCAATTCATTTTGGAAAGAAACTTAAACGTGTGATGATGGGCCTTATTTACCCATTAGGGTTTCATTCACAACCAGTTACAAAAAGATAAGATATAAACGTTTGTTATTATTCACTTTACACATTCACACGTTTATTACCCACTCATATTTCTCACCACACACTTATTTATTATTTTGATAGAACCAAACGTAAACCTTTCTCTATCACGTCTCACCAAATAACCAGATTCATCAACTGTTCATCTAACCCTAAACCCAAAATAAATTTGGGGCTTTTATTCAAATGAAGGCGCGTGAAACACACAGCCCTTAATTAAACCCCAATTATCGGAGCAAAGAAGATGGGGAGAAGATCCGTGACGTGGTCCATTCTTTGAGTCTCATTGGTCGAGACACATCACCTCTAAAACTCCTCCAATCATTTGTGGCCATCTCAGCATTGAAGAAACACAACTAGCACACTCGGTTGCCAAGCTGGTGATCCGTGTGCTAGTTGGTGTATTTACAACCATATATGAGGAATTGGATGAGAGAGAATAAGAAATATACCTAATGGACGGCCAAGATTCGAGATGCTCTTCAACAACCTTCCACCAAGAATCCTTGGAGGTTGGCTATAAAAACCCCCATTTTCTGTAAAATCAATCATTCCATTTTTTACTTATAGTTATAAGGTTAAAATAGGTTTAGAATAATTTGTATTTTCCTTTTTAGTTTTCTGTAATATTTTTCTGAGATTAATAAAAAGTGGATTTGAGTTTCAATTGTCTTTATTAATTTACTGTTTTAATTGATTCACAATTATTCTTGTTATAATCTGTTTTGATATTATATGAATATTAGTTGATTAAAGTTAATTAAATAGCTTTGATTAATTAATAAAAGTGAATTTGGAGTAAATTTATCCCTACTGGATAAATAAAAAGAAAAGATGTTTGTGCAGCGTGAAGTTCTTATTGGTATTCGGTCCGAGTATGAATGGTGATTCGATGGTTTTAGATGGTGTTGAATGGCGTAGATTCGGTTTAAAAGGGTGCTTAGCGCACATCTTCTTCTCAAAGGATTCGTCAAAAGGTTTAAATCCTTTTTTGTTAATTTTGTTTGCATGTTTTAGTTATGATTCTGCTTAGTTGAGTAGATTTGTTTGATAATCTGTTGGATTAATTGGCTTCTGATTTACTGGTATCTGTTTAGATGAGTTTAATTAAGTTGAATAACCTGCCTTTTTATGTGATTAAATCTGCTAGATTTATTAGTTTTAATGGTTGATTGAATCTGCTTTAGATAATTGTGTGATTTGGTAAGAATGCATGTTGCTTATGTTCATGATGATGATTCTGCTTATTAATGTTCTAATCTGAGTTTGTTTTAACTTCTTTAAAATGGTTTTCAACTGATGTCATATTAAGTTATTGTAGAATCTGAATTGTGTGTTAGCTATTTTGATATTGAATTGAGTTTCCTTTTAGTCTCATAGCTTGCTGATAAGTTTTACTTTGCTATAGTAAAATTGTTTTGCTGATATTGTTAGAGTTTTAGTCTGCTGGTTATTATGGTGCTTAGTTTGCTTGATTTTAGGTCTTCTTTTATGTGTATGATTTAGAGAAGTTGTGCTTTGACTGCTTTTTGTTATTCCTTCTAATCTGATAAGATTTTTGAATCTGTTATTTGAGCTTAAATTGTTGTTTCTAGTCTTGTTGTTTTAAGTTCATAAAGTGCTGATATTAGTTTGTTTTTTTACTTGATTATTTGTTTTGCTGATATAGATAAGCTTTCAGATTCTACTAATCTGAATGCTCATAAGCTGATATACTTACCAGCTTTCAGAATCACACCATACTAACGAGTCATTCCTGTGACTCCCATTTCGTTTCACTGTCCAAAGAAATAAAATTCACCAAAAATATGTCCTTAATGGGACTCGAACCCATGACCTCCTGGCCATGGGTCATATGACTTTACCAACTGGACTAGCTTGCTTATTTGGGTTAATAACTTACGTTTTAATTAATATAGTCTTTTAGCTAGTAGCTGTCAGATTTAGATTGTTTAAAATTCATAGATTTTATTTTATTCTAATTTGAATCTTTTATTTTATTTTATTAAATATAAATATAAATAAATAAATAAATAAAACAAAAAAATAATAAAAAAACAAAATTAAAAAAGTTTTATTAATCTTTAGAAATTTAATTAGTTGTTAAAAAAGAGTTTTTAAATAATTAGATTTTAATTAAATTAGTTTTAAATAAAATAGTTTTATTTTCTAATAGATTTATTTAAAATAGTTTTTAAGTTAGTTTAAATAGATTGTTGATTAAGTGTAAAAGTAATTTTATTTTAATAGAAAAGTTTTTAATAGATTACTTAAATAGTTTAAATTTTAAATAGTTTTAATTTTAAATAATTGCTTTTAAATAAGAAAATGGGGAACGATTCATGCACTTAGGTTTTAATTTGTAGGATTAAATTTTAGTTTAAAACCGTTAACCCGTTCAAATCAATTGTCCATATCAAAACAAAACGTCTCAAATTCACTCGATCTTCGTGTACAACGAACTTGGTTCATCATCGTGTTTAATTAAATCCGTCTTTGGTAATATTTAGTCTATTACTTTTTCCTAAAGGTAATTTTCTATTTTACCCTATAACGTATCTAATTAATATACATTCTACGACACATCAAGTAACTATACCAATGGAACCATCATCAGCGCCATAGAACGTCGAAGAGCAATTATAAGTCATCATCAATTGTCATCTAAGTCCTATCGTCACCAACCCATCAGCGATTCGGGGCGACGAACCGGACGAAAAGAAATAACCATCACCCTAACCCGACCATCGCCAACCCAATAAAAGATTGGGGGCAACGATCGGTGGCGAAACAACATCAAACACCCAATTCTAACCAAATCCCCTTAGGACAGCTCAAATGATATCATCACGGGCACTCAAAAGCATGAAAAATTTCAGCAGCACCACCAAAAATGGTGGAACCATGCCAGGAAGCATTCCAAATATAAATCTTGGTTTGAATAAACAAAAAACATCAATAAATGTATAGTCTAATCAGATAATTTATTTAGTATTTCAAGAAGAAGCAAATATTAGATACAATTCCTAAAGAACAAATAAAGATTTAGAGATTCAACTAATTAGAGAAAAAGCTACCAAAGACCATTGCCTCCGGATCCACAAACACCTGCGAGACGAATGTAGCAAAAAAGGCAAAACCAACAATGAATCATCACTTTTAACAGTCACCCATCCATCAATGTAACACGATCGTCACCAATCCACCGAACGTTGGGGGCAACGATCATGGTGGACCATCGCCAACCCATCATATATCAGGGGCGACAACCCTGGTGAAAACACCATTATAAAGAAATAACCCATAGATCCAATTTGTGAGAGAGAGGAAACCATGGATCTGTTGTGTGAAAAAGTGTTGCGTAAAAAAAGAGATACTTGTGAGAGAGAGAGAGAGAGACTACATATGGAGGGGTGGGTGGTGAGGATAGAGAGACGAACACGTATTTGATATATGTGGCCACAAAACAACCGTTTCCAAAAAACACAAATAATATAATAATCAGGATATTAATAAAAAACCAAACACTATTCATAAGCTTTTGGTAAACTATAATACTTTATAATAACGCTAGCGTTATACCCCATCTACTTTATACTTAATTAAAGAAAACAATATTATGTTATCATTTATAGATATAATTGTCAATGTATATTAAACTAATGGACTTCCACCAAATTATAAATATAAAAAAGCACGAGTTATTTTGACATGTAAATAAATATATGAAATTATATGCATAAACGAGTGGTTCTGTTATTCCTCTTTTAAGATTAAGTAATGATATTCGTAAAATTCTAACTTAATTATATACACTAAGTAACTACTCATGTTATTTTTCTTTATAACTTTAAGTGTTTAACCCACGCAAGAGTTTAAAATCGACTTATTTGATTATTATAGGGAATATAATATAAAATTGAAGGCAAAACCTCGTGACTGTGAGATGAAAATAAATAGCCTTGATTCTATATATAATGACATCAGATATTTATTTTCAATGTCATTATGTGATGCTAAACGCACATAACGTCTAGAAAATGATATAAGTAGTTAAATGTAAAGAAAATCGACCTAACATCATGCCAATTAAAAATATTAAAGAATGTTAACACATCATGTAAAAAACATGTGCATGTACGAGTATTATAACTATATAAGTGTCAAAGATTTAGTAATATTTTATTGAACAATATCAATATGACTTTGTCATTCATTTTAATCAAATAGCATTAACCTCCGGTTCTATGAGGACCATTATACAATATTTAGATATCGTAAGTGTCATCAGGTAGATTCAATTAATAATCTCCTTGACATGGTTTTCCGGTTGCACTAGCCCGTTCTCGTTACCCCGACCGTCTTAAAAACTAGACTGCGATAGTAAGTGTGAATCCGTTGGATAGTTACTCTTTTGATTATGGTCGTCAATTCTAATCCTAGAATAAGTTTGATTCATTTGGAATTACATTATTGTTGCTTTCGGATTGGTACAAGCTTGATTAATAAAAATTCTTGCAAGTTACCCAACGAAGTGTGGTTTGATGTTAACATTAAAAGGATTTACATTCGTCACTGTAAATACATAATTGTATTACTCTGAATGTTCTAGAAATATCACAAGAAAATTACAACGTATCCTGGAACAAGTTTGATTCAACTAAGAATCCCACCATTTTTGCTTTCTAGTAGACACATGTTTGATTGATAGTGAATCTTATACATGACCTACCACAGTGATGTTTGATGTTAACACTAGAAGGATATCCATTCTTCATTTTAAATACTCAAGGTTATCACTCGAATGTTCTAGAAAGATCATGAAGATCTTACGTAGGACTCTATTAATATATTACACTTGTGTTTCTTGGTTGTGAACAGTAAGTGTTATCATGTAAGTATCCTAATGAGATTTATAGTTATTCATTATTGGCTATAGAATTGATGAGTGCACAGTTTGAGTTTAAAGATCAGAGGCAAGAGCTGACTCTCACTTTTTTAATATATACTTACTCTGAGTTAGAAAGTCGATAGATAATGTGTTAAAAATCCTTGACATTATTACAAATAACTTTAGGCAGACACTTGAGTTAGCAAGGAAGGTTTGTGCTTTGCATCACTGTGTCCATGATGTCTATCTTCAATATCAACAATCAACATGGTGATTCTGATAGCATATGCATTGAGCTAGTTTGTGCCTAAGTGAATGGAGGGCTGCATTCTTTTCAAACTTTATCTTTACAATTCTTTTCCATTATTCAACATCTTTAATGATTACCAAGAAGTCATCACTAGCACCTTGTTATGATTGTTCTAGTGCTAGCTTACGTCATTGATCAACAGTTTACTATGTTCACATTCAACTCTATTTTTTCTAATAAATGCTATGTCTAACTATAGGACGCCCTTGGGTAGATCCATTGGTTCTTGCTAGATCATAGGACTTATACATGACCTACCATCCTTTTCTCACCATAATCATTGTGAAGTAATTGGCTGATGGGTAAGTACATTATTAGCATGAAAACCATTTAAAACTAGTCTAGTACTTGTGATATATATCAAAGTTTTTCTATTTTGAATGGTTTATTCATTAAATCTATTTTCTCCCATTACATGCGTGTCTTGATATTTGAAAATTTATTTAGCACATGTGGGGTAGAGCCCACACATAGAATGCACCAATATTTGAATTTTTTGGATATCAATTGATTCAAATTAGTTTAACAAAATATCGAGAGATAAACGTAAATCCAATTATACATATAATTTTTATTCAATCTCCTCATCCAATCTGTATCTGATACCAATTGTAAAAAATTGAAAGTCATCACACCACAAGATATTTATAAGTAAGAGGTTAGAAAGAGAAGAGAGTAGGATGTTCTAGTGAGAGAAACACACTTTGATGTGTTCTTTTATCGGGGACAACCCCTTTACTAAAAAACACACACTTTGATGTGTGTGTAAATAATGAAAGAACCAACACCTCATCACTGAGTGGTAAGAGGTACTTATTGTACATAAGTGGCCGCTATGGTCGCCCAACCGCGACCTAACATGGGCTTCTAAGATCGACCAGTTACAACTATGTTACTTTCAATTATTCTAGACTATGATCTATACTTAATAAAATATTAATAAAAAACCAAACACTATTCATAAGCTTTTGGTAAACTATAATACGTTATAATATCATAATGTGGCAGGTACGTTTCTTGTTTCTAACATGCCTTTTGGTATATAAGATCCTATTGCTAATAATTTTAGCCGAATTTAATTTTTAGATCCGTGTACGCGTGGGTTAAACTTATGCAGTTGAATAACATCAGCTGTTATTGAATGTCATTAGTAAAAAATATACTTTTGCGTACCTCCTCACATTATCTTATTAAGAGGAATAACATGAGTCTTTTGTATGTGTGAAATCTCTTTTATTCATTTAGATATCACTATTACTCGTGCTTGCACTTTAATATTTGTAATTATGTGTTTTAATTGATTAAACAAACAGTGATAATAACAAAATAATATATGTTTTCTAAAATAATATGAAGTTCAGGGGTATTTATTAGATTTTTAAACTTATTAAATAAACACTGATAGTAATTAAATTAATTCATAAATTGTATTTTAATTTAACAACTAAAAGTATATTAATTTCATGTCATTTTGTTTTCTTCTATTAATACATGTATTTTTACACATATTTATTATGTTGGATAAAATTTAGATGAGTTTGACCAAATAGAATATTTTTTAGTTATATTTTCAATTAAAATGCTCGATTATAAACTTAATCTCTCTCATTCGTAACAATAAAATCATTTTCTGAATTTTAATAATTTGTATATATATAAAAGATTGTATCGTAATATAAACTAGTTGTAAGTCGGGTGCACATACGTATTTTATTCATAAATCAATTTTGTTTATGTCAGGATTATAGTTACATGAACACCACAAGTAGATGATATGTCGCGAGTATAAAACGTGAATAAATAAAAGAGAAGATTAAAAGAAAAAGAAATATTAGATTAAAAATAGAATAAAGGAAAACAAAGATGGTGGAATATTATAGAGAGAAAACAAAGGAAAATCTCTCTCTACAAACTAAAAAATAGAAAAAAAAAACACACACACAAATGAGAGCTTAGGTCCTTTGATACTCCTAAGAACCCGAGACAAAGGGCTTTCTTATTTGTGTGTTCAGGACTAATTCTCGTAAATTAGACAATACTAGCTTGGAATTCTCGACACCAATAGATAGCATTTTTCACGATCTTCGTGTCGGTATATTATATGATCCTCAATTTAAATACGGCTAACAATCCCCCCGAAGGGATGGTCGTTTAATATGTGACTTTAGTTTATTGTTGTTGCAAACTTTTGAAGCTTTTTGTCTTGAAAATTCTCTCATAGTTCCATTCATGACTTTTGATCTTGGATCTTAAATATTTTTCCTTGAATTGATATTAAAATATTTCAACTTGTGATCTTGTGTCTTCTCCCACATACTCATATGATGCATCATCTTGAAAGCTTGCAAACAATCTCCCTTGATAATCTTGATATCTTTAGGGGAGATCTTGAATATCAAAGTTGCAGAAGTCTTTGTCTTTATTTGTTCTTTAACTTTCATCAAATGCTTGATAGATGCTTTGAATAAGTGGTCTTGAATCACGACTCTTGAGGTTACGCCACTGTTTTCATTCCTCCGGTTTCCCGTTAGACAATACTAATATTGTACCTGTAGTTAGGTAAGTTTAAAGAACTTCCTTGACATGTTCCGGCTGTGATAGCCCTTTCTTAATACTTGAACATCTATATAGAATTACATAAATCTTCCTTAAGGTTTGGTCATTTTGCAGATTTCGTCCAAAATCTTTTGAAAGTGCTGATATCGTCCGAAAATCAAATGATTTTCTAAATTTTTATCCCAAACGTCTGGTCATTTTGCAGGTTTCGCCCCAAATATTTTAGCCATTTTGCATGTTTTGTCCCAAAAAATTCCCAAAAAGACGAAACCTGCATTAAAGTTTCGAAACAGGGACAATCTTTGCACTTTCATAACGTTCAGGACAATACATACAATTTGGCTAGACTTTAAGGACGATTTATGCAATTTACTCGAACATCTAGAAAGAGATTTCATAATACAAAGTGAATCATGCAATCTCATTCTGTTGATTTAGTTGTTTATTCATATCGTGAAACAAGTTTGAATAAATTAAGAATTAAACAATTGTTGATTTCTAGTTGGCACAAGTTTGATTCGCATAGAATCTCGCAAGTTACCTACATCAGTGATGTTTGATGATGACACTAGAAGGATTTCCATTCATTATTGTGAATACTAACGAGTATGACTCTGAATATTCTGGCAAGATCATAAAGATATTATGTCGACACATGGAACAAGTTTGAATCAATTGAGAATCAAACCATCGTTGCATTCTACTTTACATATGTTCAATTCGTAGAGAACCTTACATATGACCTACCGCTGTGCCGCTTGATGTAAACACTGGAAGGATTTATGTTCATCATTGTGGATACTAAAGAGTACCACTCTGAATGTTCTGGCAATATCACAAGGATAGAGCGTATGAATCTATAAATTATCACTTGTGTTCAAATGATGAAAAACAATTCATATATGGAATTAGTGCCCTGATGAGATTTTTGAAGTATCTTGTTGGCTCTAGACTCTATAATTGCACTTTTATGTTTGGTGATCGGAGGCTGGAGTAAATTGCCACCTTTCCAATGTATACTATCTCGGAGTGAGAAAGTCGATAGAAATGAGTTGAACTCTATGACAAAAAAACAAACTTCTTTTGAGAGAAGCTTGAGTTATCTGGATAGGGTTGTGCATTGCATCATTGGGTCAATGATGTCTTGTATTCAATACCTGAAATCATCTAAATGATTCTATTGTACATGTATTGACTTGGTTTCTACCTAAGTTGTATGGAGGGATGCTTTCTTTACACCCTTTATCCTTACATTTCCTTTTCATTCTTCAACCCCATCAATGCTTACCAATACGTCATTACTAGCACCTTGTTGTGATTTTTCTAGTGCTAGCTTAAGTCATTAGTCTACATTATCTCGTACAGTCAACTACTCCACTTTTCCTAAGGACTTCTACAATCTAATGGATTTTCCCTAGAAACATCCCTCTGGTTCTGGTTGGATCATAAGATGTAAACCTAACCACCTTTTGACACCAATAACGTCGTATATAAGTGTGTTGAAGGGTATAGATATCGTAACCATGAACTATTTGAAAATGCAATCAAGGTGTTAATGAAATCGATGTTTACATCTTTAGAGTTTTCTATTTTACCAAATAGCCCCCTAAATATGTGCATCATAAAATGGAAGAGATTTGCACATAGTAGGACGAGTAATCACTTATATCAAAGATCTTATCAAAATTAAGCATTTTGGTCACATTTTAATTTCCACTCAAAAATTGCATGTGTTTGTGAAATTTTTTATTTACCTAGTGATTTAGAATACAAGCTAATGTACGTTAAGCCATTGCGTAGAATGAATAAACATGAAGAAAATAATGTTTCTTGGAAAGTTGGACTGTATATTATGAAATCTTTATATTCCCCCTTGAAAATAGATTATGATGAAAAATATGAATAGGGGGTATTTGAGCACACACTTTTCAAAGAATTTGAATATATCTTTTAAAAATTATGCTAAAAACCGAAAAAACTTAATTTTCCGTTGTTGAGGAATAATGTACACAACTAAACATTTTTCATGTGTTCATGAGCTTTAAAACTTTGAAATTTTCTAATAGAAGCTGATGACCAAGAAAATTTAATTTCTTGGTTTTTAGGATAAGTCATACACTTTCCTTTCTTTGAGGTCCGGATTATAGTCTGACATGTGACTATAAGCCATTGTTAAAATATTGAGAAATGACATGCTTTGAAAACATAAAACTCTCACTCGAACTTTCTGTATATACCCGTGTCGTTATTGAGCGACATTTATAGGTACGTCTATATTATCGATTATGAGAGACATGTCAATAATATTTTTGGTATTTTATGAAAAAAAATCTGATATTTTATTTTGCTTTTATTGGTTTTCAATGTTTATATTTTTCTTTTTCAAAAATTAAAAAGAACCAAAGAGTGTAAAAATTATACGGAAAATTATTTTTACATGTTGAACCTTGCGAGAAAATTAAACAGGCTTAGAGACGGTTGAAGTACTTGTAATCATATAAGAAGAACTTTCAGAAATATTCGTGTTAGGAGAACATGTTTCCTTTCCTAAGGGGATAACAATATCGTTTGTGTTGACGCAAGTTTCAACAATCTTTCCTATGGGAATCCACCTAAGACCAACTGATTTGAAGATTTTTCCCATTAGTTTCCACTGAAGACTATGTCTAGGAGGCATTGTTTTCTTAGGCACAACGAAAGACTTATTAGGAGTAAAACTATGTCTAGAAGAGATTTGCCATTAAGGGTTCTTAACATTACTCATCTGTTCTACGGGTTTGAATCTAACCGATGTCTTATGGGGTTGTCTTTAGCACATGAATTCACCTTTTTAAGGACATGTGTAAACATGCATCATGATTTACATTAAGGACACATTTGTTACATGTCGAACAAACAAAGTGCTTAGCATCTGAAAAGGATCTAGGGCCCTTTTAGTGTTCTGCTACAAGATTTCTAGCATTAAGATAATTCGGTATTCTAGCAAAATTCATCACATAAGATGGAGAATTCTTAGTAATTTCGTGTGTATTTTTCTTAGCTTCCTCTAGATAGTGAGTATGAACCATGTTCATAGAGCTATTTCTCGAGGAGCGAGATGCAATCATATGATGACATTTTTTCAAAAGCGGATTCTCAGAAGTTAGGCCTAGAATGTGAAGTTACATGTTTTGAAAACTGTCTCACATTAACTTGGGAGGCAAACCATGTTCTCGAGGATTTTGGTTGTTCAAATCTAAACGCAGTTGGTTGTCTAACAACTGACTGGTTTCTTAAATATTTTAAAGGCGGTTTGCCCAAGATTGATGGTTTGTCAAGCATAGTATCCACACTAGTTCTTCTAAACTTTCACAAATCGTTTTTCAACGCAACTATTTCAAAAATCGTTTCGTGAATTTGAGCTTTAAACTTAGCATTTTGAGCAATCAAAGAAGTTGTCTGATTTGTAGTCTTAGTACGAGTTCTTTTCATTGAATCAGACAATTCTTGATAATGTTGTTTGACTATTTCATATTTCTTCATTAAATGCTCATTTTGTTCATGTAATGTATGACATGTTGTTCTAGTTCAATGTTTATTGTTTCAATTACATCTATGTCATGTTTAAGCTTCTCCTTATTACGTGTTTCATTCAAAAATCGACGATTTTTCCTTTTTATGAAGTCTGATTTTATTGCTTAAGTTCAAGTTCTACAAAATGTGCTTCCATTGTTAGGCAATGTCATTTAGAGATATATTTTCAAACTCGATAGATTTATATGGCTTATTAGTAGTGACATCAGAATCATCATTCAATTGTACCTTATCGTTGGCTCCTTGTCATATATGGGTCTGATATTTGCATCATTAGCTTATCTATCATTCACTACTTGTATCTTGCATTTCAGATTTTGTCCCACTACTTGCTTGTTAGTATCCATTGATTATTTATCAACCCTATTCTTTGATGTCTACAACACTCTTTCGTTCATGCTTTGGTCATACGGAATCTCATGACCTGTTCCTTCTTCATGTCTTGCAACATCTTTTCATTCACCAATTGCTGGTGACGTTCATGAAGTGCTATTTTATCAATTTGTATCTCGATTGCATTTAAGTAGTAGATTAACTCTCTTCGGAAGGTTTAAGGTTCTTTGCTCGTGTACTCTTTAAATCCCTTTTGCAAGTATTTACTTGCGTGAGCCGTGGAATTAATCTGTTTTTAGGTGATCTCAAAAATTTCACCGATCCCAAAATTTCCAATTTCTTTGATTCGGAAAATGTTGCAGTTTCGCCGATGAAATTTCGCCAAAAGTGCAATTTCGCTAGAAAATCACAAACACCAAAAAATGAACTTTTCGAAGATTTTAGCTAAAACCACTTGTACTTCCTATATTCTAAGCCACGAGACACCTTAAAATGCAAACTTTATGATTTTTAAATCGGAAAATGTGAAATCAAAAAACGTAATATGACCAAATTGGAACCAAAAACAATATTTTTTGATAATTCTATGAACTAAAACTATGAAAATCTACCAATATATATGAATCCCTTGGCGTATGATACCACTTTTTAGGATTGTAGTACACACGAAAACCAAAATTAGATGATATGCCACGAGTATAAAACGTGAAGAAATAAAAGAGAAGATTAAAACAAAAAGAAAGATTAAATTAAGAAGAGAATAAAAGAAAACAAAAATAGTGGAATCCTAGAGAGAGAAAACAAAGGAAAACCTCTCTCTACAAACTAAACAAATGGAAACACACACGCACACGTACACACAAATGAGATCTTAGGTCATTTTATACTTCTAAGGACCCGAGACAAAGGGCTTTCTCATTTGAGTGTTCAGGACTAGTTATCGTAAACTAGAAAGTATTAGCTTGGAATTATCGACACCAATAGATAGCATTTTTCATGAGCTTCGCATAAGATATTATATGACCATCAATTTAAATACGGCTAATAGTTTAATATTACACATGGTATTTGATATGTCATGTATTAAATTAAAAATAATAATCATTCAATTTATTTTTTATTAGTTTCATATTCCTTACTTATACTTAAAGAAAAACAATAATATTTATTATGAGTCATTGCATTATAATCAATATAAATGTTATTCTTATAATACCACACATCATGCACATAAATGATTCTTCTATATAAAAAAGAAAGTGTTTTTACATATTTTTTTTTAAAAACTCTTTTTATTTAGAAATAATTTAAATATGATCATTTTTTATAAAAATGATAAAATATATATTTCTTACTTTTGCGTAAAAACTATAAATTTATTTTCATTTAAAAGATGTTCAGGAAACTAAAAGATATTCATATACTCAAAATATAATATTTAATAGTTTAAGAAAAAATCTATAAATTTTGGGAAAGAAAACATGTCCTTCTCTTGACAAACCTTCTACGCAACCGAGTCTTAATATAAAAAAACAAATCTCACACATACACACTCTCCAAAGATGCAATCCTTTCTATCCTAATACAATATTAAACAAATCTTCTACTTGTTTCAGAACCAGTTGTGCATCTCCCTTCTTATTCATTTATCAGGTAAGTAATCTCCACCGCCTCCTAATTTTAGTTTTTATACAACTATATGTCTAATTCTTGACGACTTTGTGTTAATCTGGTTATTTTTTCCTTCAAAATAGTGAGAGTTTTTTTTGGTATTTTAATGTGTGTATTAAATTAAATCCAATCTACAAAATAATTTGATCGATGGACATCATCATTTTCATAAAGGTTTTAGGATAACTGATTAACAATGAAGGTATGTTAACGGCCTTTTATTTATAAAGTTAAAATTGTGTTTCTTTTACGGATGTTATGTGTTGCATATGTCTCGATGTTTACAAGGTATGAATTTTTATTGCGTAACTTTTTGATTTGGTTTATGAACCTTAAATTGAATCCAGAAAAGCTAACTTTAAGTAGAATTAATGAGTGTTTAGATATGCATATCACATTTTGACACCAATAATCAATAAAGCCAAAATCAATAGGTTTATCAGCTTGTGAGAATTTTTATTCTCTTATGTTTATTTTTTTAAACCTGTAGAAAGATACGCGGTTACTAATGTTTGTAACTTTTTGCATTTATCTCAGTGTAATATAAGCTAATATAATTTTTTTTCAACATCTAAACACTGACTGTGTGCTACAAAAACTATTAAGCACTTATATTAGCAATCCAAAACCATCTTGGTTAACCTTTTTAAAAACTCTTTATTGTCTAAACTCGCTAAAAAGTTAAAAATAATTCATTATAGCGTGTTTGAATATGCTTATCGTGCTTTTATTTTGACAACACAATAAGCTGATGATCATCTAAAAAAACTTTATTTAGTAACGAATCACATGATTTTCGGTTAACATATCTAAATCAACATGTAATTATGTAGTTGTGATGTTGTTATCTTATGGTTTAAGTTAACGATTTTCCCCATTTGATTTCAGATTGCGATTTTAATGAAACACTAATTTCCATTAATATCATAAGTGGCTAGTTTTTAAATTCGATGTACTTCTAATGTGTTTTTTTCATTTTTGTTTTGTCGTAGAATTTGAGCATTCTAGATAAGTATATCATTTTTTGAGTTTAAGCTCAAATATATTTTAACATTTGATTGTGCTTTATAATGGAAACACCAAGCAATATGACTGCCAAATCATGTTTACACCTACATACTTGTGTCGCTATACGTATTTATTTCTTTATAATTCTATGGAAATGTTAGTATGATTTCTTCGTTTAAGGGTCAATATTTTATATTATGTTTATTAAACTTATATAACTAGATAACTTATATACAATCAATCTTTAGATGATTATAGGACATGCTCTTTTGGATAAAAGGTTTCTGTAGTAATTTTATTACTCTCAAAAAGCATTTTAGTATAATGGATGTGAAAGAATCTTACATCTCAGCACGTTACATAGGAAAACTACTAACATAGGAAAACTACTTACATAGGCAAACTACTTCCCTTCTTTGGTACAACAAATTTGTGCACCATTTCTAACCAATTTCAGTTTAGTAGCTAGATAATTTGTAGTTTCATTATCATCATGTTCAACTTAATCCTCGATGCACATATTTCCCCAGATAATCAATATTTTCCAAAAGTTTCTCATCATCATCCACAAACACAAGTTTATCCCTCATAATCTGTTTTCCAAAAACATGAATCCTTTCAACTAGTGGTGTATAATTTTCTCCTCCTCTTGTGTACCAAAAGTAGTAACCTTAATACTCGTTGCTACTTTATCAATAATCAGACTTTCAGTATTTGAAGCTTCAAAAGAGTTACTAAGATAAAGTAATTATGCTACCTTCATTGCCTGTTAACTCTATGTTGTAACAGGTCAAAACCTTATCTATACCAAAAAAAGGATATGTCTTTGGAAAGTTACTCATCCTTTCAGTCGATTGCTCTAGTTTAGACTCATAATGATTTTTTAGCTTTACCGAAACTGGTTCTAAGTTTATGTTGCCTCCATTATTACCACATGAGTTCTTCTTTGTTCACTTTATTAAATCCTTCACCATCAGTCCAAGAGGACGCTTTCCTTTATCCATTTTATTTATCACTCGTTTAGGAGCATATAAAAGTAAGTTTAGTGTCAAATAGCTCACTAAGGTCTCATTATACAACTTAATATTGTAGGGACTATCTTTGTAATATTTCTATTAGAATTGGTTGGGCGAGGAATATTTTTAGCCCACCATTTTAAATACTTTGCAAACCCTCTCATTTTAACCTAAACAAACAAATAAAAATTTCACACAATTCCCTTTTTTCACTATGTCTTATTGGTGTGTTCACTATGTGTTTTTTGTTATACAAGTTAACATGGTATCAGAGATTTATAACAACATACTCTCATTATTTAAATCATTCAAATTACTATTCAATTTAGTTTTGCGTTAGTGTGTTTATTCTTATCATTTTTCGTGTTCTTGATCGAACTCACACTTAAAACTGTCTTAATGAGCCAATTTGTATTGTGATTGAAATTTTGTGTTGTTTTGCTTCCATAATCCAAAATGCATCATGATCTTACTTCACCATTGTTTCTTCATCCTTCTGAGTGTCCTAGTTCATTAGGTACTCAAGAAAAGTTATTGGGTGCTCAGAACTATAGGTCTTGGAAGAGGGCTGTAGAAATTAGTGTGTCAACAGATAAAAAGTTGGGATCTGTTCCTAGATCACCTACTGATGCTAGTTTGAAAGAACATTGGGATAATTGTAATAATGTGGTTATCAGTTGGTTGATTAGTTCTGTTTTCGATTCTATTGCTAACTCTGTTATGTTTATTGAAAATGCTTATGAGATATGAATTTAGTTAGAAATACGTTTAGCTTTGAGTAATGGGTCAAGAAAGTAAAAGCTTCATAGAGAAAGTTATGTTGTTATGCAGCTAGGTCACCAATTAGTGAGTACTATACCAAAATGAAGTTTATGAGGTAAGAGTTTTACTTAGTGAATGTGTTGCCTAGAATTACCACTGTTAGTACTGAGATAACTACTTTCTTGAATGCATAATACACAAAAGGAAGAGTAGAGGTTGCTTTAATTTTTAAATGGGTTAGATGATAATTCCACTACTCAGTGAAGTCAATTGTTGCTAAGTTCTCCTTTACCTAGTGTTGAGTCGTGCACTCCTTTAGGAAGAAAAGTTACAAAGGGAGGTGTTTGGTAGTTCACATTCTTTGGTAGATTCAAAAACTTTGTATGGTAAAACTAAATTAAAGGAGACATGATCAATATGTGGTTATAAGTGGCATCCAGTTGACAAATGGTAGGAAGACGTTGGTCATCCAACTTGGCACTATAAGTACAAGCAAGGTCAAGTGAAATATAAAGGCACTAGTGTGATCAAGAAAGGGTTTTATAAAAAAATAAGACTGTTACAATTGCATCCACATAATCATCATGGAACATTATGTTTACCTCTAAGCAGTTTGAACAGTTTATAAGAAGTTTGCCTTAATTTGGAAACCTAGCTGAGAGTAGTCACTTTGCATAAACTAATGATGAGTTGGATAATAAGTATGAAACAAGTATATCCTAGTACACTTGCTTATCTAGTGGTAAATTGATTGTTTATGGTTGGATAATTGCTATTAGGGCAAGTGATTATATGACTCCTAGTGTTAAAGGGGTATTTGGGTTAAAATTGCTTAGTGCCAAACTAGTTATAAATTTACCCAATGGTCACACCACTCAAATCGCACATATAGGATTTGTTAAGTTGAACAATGGAATTGAATTAAAGGATGTCTTAGTTGTGCCTACCTTTAAATTATTCTTTTGTCAGCCTCAAAACTCACTCAAAATAAAACTGTTTTATGTTATTTTATCCTAAATTTTGTGTTATTCATGACTTGACAATAAGGAAAGTTCTAGGACCGGTTAAGATAAAGTAATGTCTCTATCACTTTATCAACATTCCTCTTGATCAAATTCACTTCATAATACAGTCTATGGCTGTCACTGATATGGAGAATTGTAGTTATTTTTAGTTTTTTCTACTTCTATCGAAAGCATGCTACTAGTGTTTTCCTCAATTTCTATGCCTTGTAGAATGATAGATTAGGTTATCTGTCTCATTATAATCTCAAATATGTACCTTATGATTCTCTATCAAAGTTGAATTCTAATTCAAATGTGTGTATCACCTATCCTATGGCCAAATTTAGTAAGTTGTCTTGTTCTTATAGTTAGTCTCATGCTACTATAACTTTTGATTTAATACACAATGATATTTAGGGACCCTACAAAGTATCTACTAATGGTAAGTTTAGATACTTCTTAACCATATTAGACGACTGTAGTAGGGCTACATGGACCTTTTTTGGTATAAAATTCAGATTCCTTAACTATTCTAACAGCTTTTAGCAAGTTTTTTGTTGGAAATACGTTTTTACGTATTTAGAAAGGATCGGTCACTCCAACGATATTGGGCTCGTGATCCAATATAGCCCATATAGCCCACATGTAGGGTGGGCTATATAAACCCCCCTCCTAGCATGTTAGGAGGGGTTGTTGGTTCACTTCCATTTTCACATAATCACCTTTCATCTTTCTTCTTAATCCTCTCCTTTCTCTCTCTTCTTTCTCTCTCTAAGTTCATCATTTCTCCATCCATATCAATAGGTAAATCTAACAATGTCTAATCCTTGGAAAACAGAGATCCTACAATTGGTATCAAGAGCATGGTTGATTCTTCGGATTGACACGTTTTATCTATTGAGTTGGTGGTAAAGTTTCTTTCTTTCACAATTTTTTTCCCTTTCTTTCGTCTATTTTTTTTAAGCTTACTTTTAAATAATCTTTGTTAAACGTTTTATAAAAATTTTGTTTTCTATTAAAAGTTTCTTCTCTTTTTCTCCATTTTCAAAATTTTAATCCATTTTGATTAGTTTATTTTTATAATTTCTTGGGTTGTCTTTCTGTTTATCCAACTTCAAGTTTAAATTAAAGATATTATATCACTTTTAATTATCCAATTTTAGTTTTTTATGGTTTTCTGTTATTGTCCATTTTTTTGTTGTCTTTTTTTTATCAACGTTGTGTGTCGGAAAAGGGTTCTACATTTCGATGCTTTTCTTTCATTTTGTTTTTCTCATATTCCGATTTGGTGGAGACGGGCGAACCCGCTGAGACTGAAGCTTGTTGCACTATTCTGATAACTGTCCATATCGATCGCAATAACCCTCGGGTTCTACTTTGCGATCAAGTTATTCAGATACCCTTATTCCGACGTGGGTGGCGATTGCACTTTGCGATCGTTATTGCGATGGGTTTAAGGAAAAGAGAGTCGAAACTCTGCCAAAATTTTCTTAGACACATTCCGATGGGGAGTCTTTGATATTGCGATGGAAAATAATTTTTAAAGTCAACAAACAAACATCACACCCTTGACAAAATCAACAGCCTTGAATCAAACGCACCCTAGACTCTACTAAACATTGCGATGGAATGAAGGTTGTTTTTTACTGTTTTGACCAAACTCACAGCCAACTCAGCCTCGACACTCGTCTCACCGTGGCACTCGACTCACAAAAATCCCAACTTGACTCAGACACAACCAACCTCACACTCAAGACTTCTCTCAGACACACTCTCTCGAAAACACACACAAACTGACGAGACCCACAACACCCTCATCAGTCCCCCAACAACACTCGACTCCTAAAAACTCACTCTCAAACTCAACCAGTCCCAACCCTCGAACTCTAAACCATCTTGACTCAATCCCAAACACAGATTCGTTTCAACTCAACTCAACGTGACTCAATTCGAACACAGACTTGACCAACCTTCACAAACCAAGACTCGAACACAACGTGACTCAACTCGAAACTCAAACAAACACTCCTTAGACACTCACTGATTTCACAATCAGGACTCGTCTCCAAACATCGACACCTCAATCATTTTTAACTCAGTAACAAACTCAAACCAACACCACTCTCGAATCCAAAATTAACCACCCTCGACTCGACTTACACACACACACAAACCCACACCCTCTCGTTTCGCCCACACTCGACTCACACTCTCACAATCAAACACTCATTCGAACCCACACGATTTTAAACTCGATCTCCGTTTCCACCATCATCGATCAAACACACATGCAACAAAAAACATAAATACCTACCTGAGACCCCATAGAGATCTTGAAGCCGACTAAGATTTACTTGATCCGGGTTTTTGTTCTTGATTCATGGAAAATAGAGATTGTAGGATATCCTTGATTTGTAGGATTATACGAAGATAGGAACTGGGTAAATAAATTAGGGGATTCATTGGTTTGGTTTGAGATTAGAGTGAAATTTTTTTGGTAACTGGGATTCAGATGAGTAATGGGGGGCGTAGAAAAATACGTGAAGATAAAGTTTTTTGTTTTAGTTGCAAGGAGATAAATTAGGGGTAAATATAGGACGTTATCTTTGAGATTGTCTAAGACACGTGTGTGGTGACAATACAAGTGGCTATTGATTGTGAAAAAGAGACGACTTTGCAAAGTTTGTACACGTTTTTTACTAGGCCACGTCTTTTATACATATTCCACTCGTTGGAATTGATATTAATCCAACAGCAAGCCACGTTGACTGTATTCAATTTTTTAAATATATTCTTGCAAAAGGATATTTTATTTTTTTTTTGGCCGAGAATTAACCATTGGGCAATATATTCATTTTTGGGCCGGGTTAAGATATTTTGTTGGGCCTAGTCTTGTACCTATTTGATATATTTGATTTGGTTATTTAGTCTTGGTTATTTGATATCGTAGGTCGATTATTTTAGTAATTTAACTCGAACTGATCGATTAAATATTCAATTGTGGCAAAGTTAATCAGGTTGGATTAATTAGTTTACGGGCATTTTTTTTTTGGAGTGGGCTGTGTTTAATTTGGACTCCGGTTTAATTTTTCATCGTTTGAGCCAACAACGACTTTTGAGCCGTGTAAAGAGATATATATTATTAAACGAGGATTTTTAAGATTTTTTTAACCACATCTACAATTATTTGTCATCGAATTTTCAATGGAGTCTTTGAATTCGAAATTTCAAGAGGGAGAACTGCAACACATGCAACTCAAAGAGATCAAATTGCGTCAAAAGACATTGGAAATCTTTCACAAGCTCAAGACACATCTTGCACTTCTTTATCCGCACAACATGCCTGACCTTCCAGCCACGGTTCAAATATTCTTTGGCAAAGTGGATAATTTTAAAGAGAAGATTTTCAATAATTTGGATGAGTTACGATTGCAACTTGAAAAGGAAAGTCTTCATGAGGTTAAAGTAAAGATATGTCTAGAACTCCTTCGCACTCAGTTTAAGGATTTCTTTGCCTCAACAATGGTACCTCCTTATGATTATTCGACTCGAATCCTTCACCAGCTTTTCAACGCGTATACGGGTTGGCAGACTGAAACCTTTAGAAGTGGTTTACTCAATCACATCAATATACTTGAGAAGTGTATTGAGGTCAGGTTAGTTAGTTACAACGAGATACGTTTGAAAGAGGGTCGGATTCAAAGCATCAAGGAGTCGTCTAAATCATTGCATGCAACCATACCTCATGAACATGAGAAACAGACACGCTTCACGCTATCGTCTACAGATGATCAGCTCTGCCCGATGAAAGAAATGGGGGCCAATTTGGTCGTCCTGGTAAGCAATGACATGGAATCAGGAGGAACGCATGAAACAAGCAGCAAGTCACAAGCAGCAAGTCACAAGCACCAACTGTTCAGGTGCCAAGTTTCAACAATATACAGCATGTTGGGCTTTCTGAACCTAATTATGCCAAACATGGGATGGAAAAGAGTGATAGCAATACCACTTCTGATTCATCCGATGTGAGTCATAATGGGGGAGAAAGTGTTCAAAATGCTAAACATCATGATAAGTGCTTTATGACTGCTACGTTAACCAATTCTGCTTCTAGGATTAAAGAGCTTGAAATGATTTTAGCTCAGCAATCAAAAGAGCTTGAGGATGCCAAAATTGAATTTTCGAAGAAAACGGAGAAATTTGAAACATATTTTGAAAAACTTGAAAAGTCAAACGTTGTTCTTGAACGAAAATTGGATCAAACAGTTCTAGATTCTAAAGCTGAAAAGGATAATCTTTTGAAACAAATTAAGTTGCTTGAATCTAAGTTGGCATCCCAAGATGAATTGTTCAAAGAAAATGAGACCTTAAAGGCTCAAGTACAGGAAAAGGTCTTTGCTATAGCTGCGTTGAAAAACGATTTGAGGAAAACTAAAGGACCTAGTGTGGACACTAAGCTTGAAAAACCATCAATCTTGGGGAAACCGCCTACAAATCAGTTCGTCAGACAACCGACTGTCAGACAACCTACTGCATTTAGATCCGAGCGACCACAATCCTCGAGACCGCGGTTTGCCTCCCAAGTTGATTTGGTTCATTTTCCTAGACCAGTCACTCCACCATCTAGGCCCAATGTGACTAAAACAGTTTTTGCTAGACCTAATCACATGATTTCATCTACTCTCCCTAGACATAGTCCAAAGAATACGTCTCGAACTAGTTCAAATGACGTTCGCCATACATTTGGTCTAAGGGAAGCTAAGCAAAAGACACAAGTAAGAGATAGGAATTTCAAACCTAGTCAGATGCCTTCTAGATTACCCAACACTGCTAACCATAGCATGTCAAATCCTAGGAGCATCAATCAATCGTCCAGGAATTCTAGATCTTACTCAGACATTAAATATGCTACTTGTAAAACATGTAGAAAATGTGTCTTTACGGCTAATCATGATTCTTGTATCAAGAAACTACTTAATGAGGTGAACTCCCGTGCTAGACTTAAATCCCAGTGGGTGGCTAAAATCAAACCCGTTGGTAAAATGTGGCGCCCTACTGGTAGAACTTTCACTATTGAAGGAAACGAGTGCCCTTTAACTAGGATAGTCTCTGATTCTACTAAGACTATTAGGGAGGAAATTGAAAAGGAGGATACATCACTTAAGCCTGAACTTAAGGTTTTCTATAAAAGGAAACTTTTACCAGCTAAGACAAGTGAATCATCTCCTCAGGTCACCTCTAGCACAAGAAAAGAAAATTGTGAACCCCCACTTGCTTCTACGATAGATATCGCTAACCCATATCAAAGCATGCAAATTCCAAATGAGAATGCAGGTACCGAAGAGGATGTTCCAAAAGAACGAAGCGGTCCAATCATTGTATACCATTCAATTAAGGACACTCTCAGAGTTTGGTTGCTAAAGAAGCTGATATCTAAGAAACAAGTGTCTCAGGGGATTTCCAGTTAAGCTTACAGTGCACAAGGACTTATACTCACATCACAGACTATAACTCAATCTTCAAAGAAAGGAAAGTTTATCGCCGATGATAAACTTATCCTAACAACGAGAAATTAAGTTTTCTCGGGCATGAGCTTATATTAAAAACATTCGAAGTTTTTAAGCTCATGCACTATGGCTCCTCGTTAAATGACAGAGATGACCCGGACTTCAGAGACAGGGAAGTTTATCTACGCAACGATAACTTACCCTTTTAACGAGAAATTAAGTTTTCTTGGACACGAGCTTATCCTAAAACCATTCAAAGGTTTTAAGCTCGTGTATAAGGCTCTTCATTAAATGTCAGATGATGACCCGATCTTCAAATTAAGGAAAGTTTATCGCCGATGATAAACTTATCCTCACAACGAGAAATTAATTTTTCTCGGGCATGAGCTTATATTAAAAATATTCGAAGTTTTTAAGCTCATGCACAATGACTTACAGTTAAATATCAGACTGTAACTCGGACTTCAATTTTAGGAAAACTTATCTTTAAAGATAGTTTATCCTCGTAACGAGAAATTCATTTTTCTCGGTCATGAGCTTGTCTTAAAACATTCCAAGTTTTAAGCTCATTAAGTAAAGTGTATCTTTTAAATAAGAGAACTTTTCTTCTTAACGAGAAATTCATTTTTCTCGGTCATGAGCTTTACGTTAAAACATTCAAAGTTTTTCAAGCTCATGAAAACGACTTCTAAGTAAATGTTAGCTTAGGACTCGTTCTTCAGATAAAAGGAAAGGTTATCGCCGATGGTAACTTTTCCTTACAACGAGAAGTTTACAACTCTCGGACTTGAGCTTTCCTAAGATATTCTAAATCTTAAGCTCAAGTAATTGTTTTTTTCAAAACTTTGAACACAATTTTTCAAGAATTTCTCAAAAGGTTTTTCTAAATCTTTCAAAATTATGTGTTCAAAAATGTTTTGATAAAAAGAGCATGTCTTCTGGAATCGATAATATTTACGATACTAGAAATGTCATTCAATAATGACACGGGGTTGTGAATAAAGTTCGAGCAGAAGTTCAAATGTTTTAAAACATGCTCAAAATGGCTTGCTATTATTTCAGATAGTAACCCGCTTTTCATTTTAAAGTCAAGCATTTCACCGGAAAGCTTTGACTCAACAACGGGAATTAATTTTCTCGGGCATGGTTTACTTTACAACCATGTAAGGGATTGTGTTTACTTTATAACACAATCTAACACGAATTTATGTACGTGTCAGTGCAGTTATTTGTTAAAACAAGAGAAATCTTGTTTTTTATGAAGTTATCATCTTCACCAACCGTAGCAACTTACAATTGATATCTACATACTCGACGATGCGACTACTCAAACGGTGACTAAAGATCTTTCAATAGAACACGGGTCAACAATTGAGGGGGAGCAATTGTCCAGCATTCAGAATCCTTGATGCCGAGAGTGCCAAGTTCACATATTGGTGTCAAGACAACGATATCAATCATACACATGGAGTCAAGAGATAACTTCAGACGGGACGAGGCGACCAACATTCGTGAACAAGAACCATGTGAATCTTTCATATGATGTTCTCCATCATTCAGGTCCAACCTCGTAAATTGCTAATCTTGTGAATTCATTATCATATATGATCTTTGCATGTGATAAATACCTTACACTTGTGTTTAAAAGGTATTTAATTTACGTCTCAAGTAGTCCCTCATTAATTTGAGGGGGAGCTTGTGTAATTCATGACGATATATGGCTTTGCATTTTTCTTCCTAAATTTTCTTAAAATGCTATTAAATCAATTGATATTAAAAACATTGATTGGGTTAATATTTTTAATATGGGGGAGAAAATGTGATTTAATATGGGAAATGATTAATCAAAAATGGTTTGACTTAACGTGCTAGCTCATCCCGACATGTGCAAAATGTTTTCGGATATCGTGGCATATGTTAAGGGGGAGCAAAATGGATTTGCACTTCAAAATGGATTTCATGGTGACATACACTTACCCAAAACATCTCTATTCACGACGGTGAAGATTGTGGTGACATAAGGATGGTAGGATAGGTTAAATTCCAATGATTTCTCTAGAACCGGAGGAATCTTCCCAAGGACATTCCATAGCTAGAAATAGTAGTCCTTAGGAAAGATGGAGAAAGATTGTGAACGTAGCTGAATGCCGACCAAGTACTTAAGTTAGCACTGGAACAATCACAACAAGGTGCTAGTTATGACGTATTGGTAAGCATTGAAGGGGTTGAAGAATGAAAAAGAATTGTAAAGATAAAGGGTGTAAAGAAAGTAGCCCTCCTTACAACTTAGGCAGAAACCGGGTCAATACATATGCTATTAAGATCATTGTTTAATGATTCTTGATATTGAAGACAGACATCATGGACCCAGTGATGCAAAGCACAACCATCCCAGCTAACTCAGATATCTCTTAAAAGATATTTGTTTTAATCACACGGAGACAACACGTTATCTATTGATTTATTCACTCCGAATAAATTGGTATTGAAAAGGTGGCACTCCTCTCCAGCCTCCGATCACTAAAATCCAAAGTGCACGATCGAGTCTAGAGCCATTTGAGATCATTAAATATCTCATTAGGACACACTTTCATAATTCCTTGCTTCTTCATATACTGTGAAAAGTAAGAAAGATCTTAAGAGTCCTACGCAAAATCTTCATGATCTTGCCTGAACATCCGAGTAATACGAAAGTATTTACAATGAAGATGGAAATCCTTCTTGAGTGAATATCAAAAAGCTCATGGTAGGTGACTTGTGCGATTCTTTATGAATCAAACTTGTGATAACTGGAAAGCAACGGCTGTTTAATTCTTAACTGAATTTAAACACGTTCCAGGCCTCTACGCAATATCTCAGTGATCTTGCCAGAACACTCAGAGTGATACCTTTGTGTTCACGGTGATGAGTGGAAATCCTTCTAGTGTTAACCTCAAACAGCACTTGGTAGGTAACTTGCAAGATTCTATACGAATCAAGCTCGTGACAACTGGAAAGCAACGATGGTGCGGTTCTTAATTAAATTTCACTTGTTCCAAGAACATGAATTGACGGCTTCAAATCATGCGGATATTATTATCCAAATTATTCACTCTTTATGTTCGCAGTCAGCTTTGGATGGTCGAATAAAGAGAACGGGTTTACCCGCGAAATCCTGTCAGGAAGTTACTTAATTGAAACTATCCGTCACGGGTACGATATCTAATATCGTCCAACGGTCTTCACCGACCGGAGGTAGAATGCTACCTATTTAGAATGAAATGTTCAAAGCCATTTCTTTCGTGTCTACTTATGTTGCGGCATTTGAAGACGGTGGCGTTGCGGAATCCAAGAAGAAGTCGTCCCCACATGCTTATACTGCATACACTCAGTACTTCAACGAATTCAAGAAAGTCTGAAGGTCAAGTCTTTCGCTGTATCAAACTCTGAAGCTTTCAAGAATTATAAAGGTATAAGTGTGTGGAACATGAAGTCACGAAGAGGGGAATATCACAAGTGATGAATGCACAAGGTCAAGGCAAGAGAACATGCTCAAGACTAAAGTCAAAGATCTCATCAGCATATTCACAAGAACAAGATCGAAGACTCAAGCATAGTATGCTAGGTTTAAGATTTTGTAAAATGGTGTGACCTCCCTTTGGGGGAGATTGTTGGAAATACGTTTTTCCAAGGAAAGTCTCGGTCACATCATTATTAGCATAGATCACGAGCCATAGAATATTTAGGACATTGTAACTTGGAGTGACCTCCCTTTGGGGGAGATTGTTGGAAATACGTTTTTACGTATTTAGAAAGGATCGGTCACTCCAACGATATTGGGCTCGTGATCCAATATAGCCCATATAGCCCACATGTAGGGTGGGATATATAAACCCCCCCTCCTAGCATGTTAGGAGGGGTTGTTGGTTCACTTCCATTTTCACATAATCACGTTTCATCTTTCTTCTTAATCCTATCCTTTCTCTCTCTTCTTTCTCTCTCTAAGTTTATCATTTCTCCATCCATATCAATAGGTAAATCTAACAATGTCTAATCCTTAGAAAACAGAGATCCTACATTTTTGATGACCTATTGCTAATAAAGTGAAAGTGATTAGGTCAGATAATGCTTTAGAATTCGTAAAGGGGTGTTTAAGTCCTTATTACAGAACAAGGGATAGAGCATCTAAATTTTTGTATTGATAGGCCACAACAAAATGGCAAAGTAGAGAAAAAGCACAAACATATTTTACAAGTTGCTAGAGCCTTGAGGTTTAATTCTCATCTTCCTTTGGAATTCCAGGAAGTTAGTGTACGAACTGAAACCTTCTTGATTAATAAAACTCATTCAATAGTTTTACAACATAAGACACCATATGAAGTCTTGTTACAGAAGAAGGCTGATTATCAATGCTTAAGAGTTTTTGGATATTTAGCAATGGCTAGCAACCCTAACAGAACAACTGATAACTTTTCTCCTAGAGGTGTTCCTTGTTTACTTATTGGGTACCCTCATAATCAAAAGTGCTACAAGTTGTTGAATTTTTTAACCAAGACTATCTTTGTGTCAAGAGATGTTATATTTCATGAAGATATTTTTCCCTTTCAATAACCTCATTTCGTTGAAATTATTTCATGAAGATATTTTCCCTTTTTCATAACTCAACAAGAGGTCAGAGAACCATTTGTTGATGTTATTCCATATGTTGCTACTAATACACAAGTTATCCTAAACATACAACAATCTATGTCAACTCATAGAAGGTCAACTATAACTACAACTAAACTACTTTTTTAGCAAGAGTATGTTATTCCTAATGCTCCAAGGGATAATCAAGTATTTGTAACTCATGTTCATTCACATTTTCAAGTTTTTATGGTTGCATTGTTGTCACAATCTACTCTAACCTCGTTTAAATAAGTTGTGTAGGACAAGGAATGGTGTGATGCTATGAATGATCATTTAAGAGCTTTAGAGCTAAAGGTATATGGGAGATTATTGAACCGCCAGAGTAAAAAAACCTGCTGATTGTAGTTGGATCTAAAAACCAAGTTAAAGGCAAATGGATCTATTAAAAAAAGAAGGTTAGGATGGTGATTAATGGTTATAGGAAAATAATGAGTGTAGATTATGGGGAGACTTATACTTCAGTGGACAAAATGGTCACTATAAGGGCTTTACTTGTTGTAGATACTATGCATAATTAGTATGTGAGTCAATGGATGTCTCACATACATTTCTACATGGTGATCTACTTGAGGATTTATATATGAAGCATCCTTTGAGGTATACTTGTGAAGGGAATTTTGGGCAAGGTGTACGAAGGTCCAACAATGTTTGCAAGCTAAAAAAATCCTTTACATCCTGAATCAGGCACCCAGATAGTGGGTTGGTAAACTCTTTTTAGCTCTATAGTCTTTTGGGTATGTTCAATCTAAAGCTAATTATTCTCTTTTTACAAAGAAGACTGATGAGTCATTTACAACAATCCTTGTTTATGTTCATCACTTAATGATTACTTGTACCCATGCTACTAATATTAATGATTTGAAATCTCAATTGAGTATCCATTTTCATATTAAGGACATAGGTAAGTTGAGCTACTTTTTGTGATATGAGATGTCTAAGACTGAACAAGGCATATTCATTTCGTAGAAAAAGTATATTATTGATTTTTTGAAAGTTAATGGTGTTCTTAATTCTAAATGGTATAAGCTGCCAATAGATCAGCATGTTAAACTTCAAGCTGATCAAGGGACACCATTGATTGATCCATAACCATAAAGAAAGTTCATTGGCAGACTTATCTATCTTACAATAACTTAGACATGACATTTTCTTTACAATTCAAGTGTTAAGTCAATTTATGCAGTGACCTACATTTGTTCATTTGTAAGCAGCCAAACATCTTCTAAGTTGTCTTCTTAACAATCCAAGTCAAGGGATTCTACTAGCTAAATATTCTTTAGTATAGTTCACTACTTATTGTGATTTTAACTGGACTAACCAGAACCTCTACAACTTGCTATTGTATTCTAATTAGGGATTCACCTTTTTCTTCGAAGTCTAAAAAGCAAGGAGTGGTTTTGAGGTCATATGTTGAAGCTAAATATAGAGCCATGGTTCTAACCTTCTATGAAGCACATGGCTTGTCACTTTACTCAAAGACTTGGGGATCAAATACCTTTGGTCCAGTTAGCATGAAGTATGATAATCAAGTTTCTGTCTACATAGCTTATAACCTTGTGTTTCATGTTAGGAACAAGCATATAGAGTTAGACTGCCACTATGTTAGAGATCAAGTCAAGGATAGGATAGTCAAACTTGTATATGTTCCATCTAAGGATCAAGTTGTAGATATCTTTACTAAAGTTTTACCTGTTGATCAATATCAACACCTTCTATCAAAGCTAGGAGTTTTAGCATCTTCTTACTCTCAGCTTAAAGGGGAGCATAGAATTAAAGTTGATGTCAAATAACAAAAGGGTCTTTATTTACAAATTTAATAATGTATGGACTATCTTTGTGATATTTCTATTAAAATGGGCTAGATGAGAAAAGTTGTTAGCCTAACAGTTTAAATTCATTGTAAGCCCTATCATTTCAACCCAATTAAATGGATAAACATTTCACATAGTTCTCTCGTTTCACTATGTATTCTTGGTGATTTCACAATTTGTTTCTTGTGATAATAGTTCATCTTGTTCCTATATTAATCACTTCAACATGGTTTGATTATAAGAAATAAGATAAAAAAGAGATGAATTTTAGAGAGAGAAAGTAGAGAGAGATGATAACTATGTGAATATTAGATTAAAAAATGAAACAACCAACCCTCTCATAACATGCTAGGAGAGGTTTATATAGCCTAGCCTACTTGTAGCTTAATGGGCTATATTTTTTGATGGGTCGAGCTTGAATAAATGCTTAATACCTTGAAAGAGGTGTTTTAAGCTAGCCATCAAGCCCGTATTGTTACGACTATTCTACTACCTATTACAACGTTCTAATAAACGATACATAATAAACCTATGACCGATCATTCTTGTTTGACTCAATATTTTGAGGCTAACAATCTCCCCCAATGTCATTCCTCTTCGACATTTGGAGATTTAAAGAGATTACTAATCTCGCCATAAATGAGTCTTGAACGTGTAATAGAAGTCTTGTTCCTTCATGATGTGATCTTTGAGCCTTTGTTGTTGTCTTTCGACTTTGTCTTTAATTTTGAGATCTTCAAATCATCCTTGACTTGTCTTTTCCATCTTGCGATATTGTGTCTTCATCCACATGCTCACACTATGCGCCATCTTGAAAGCTTGCTAACAATGTCCTTTGAAGAGAGGTAATTCCTCTACATTAATAGTGAAGGAAAATTTTGATCATCAGAGTTGCGGAAGTCTTTAGCTTTCTTAATTGTTGAATATGTATTTAGGCATGAGTATGTGGTTTTGAATCTTTGACTTTGCTGAGCACACCGTAACGCCACCTTCTTGAGACAAAACATAGACACGGACTAAATGGATTTGACATTCGTCCTAAATCGGTAGCGTTTTACCTATGGTCGGTGAAGACCGTTAGACAATAATAACTATCGTACCTGTGATTAGGTAGATTCAATTAAGATTCTCCTTGACAGGGTTTCGCGGCTGTACTAGCCGTTCTCTTTACTTGACCGTCTCAAAGCAAGACTGCGAACATAAAGAGTGAATTAATTAGATAAATATCCGCTTGATTAAAGTCGTCAATTCAAGTTCCTCGAACAAGTTTGATTATTAAAGAATCTTACCATTGTTGCTTTCCAGTTGACACAAGCTTGATTGGTAAAGAATCTCGCAAGTTACCTACTGTAGCGTTGTTCGTTGTTGACGTTATAAAGATTTACATTCGTCACTGTGAACATTAATGAATATTACTCTGAATATTCTGGCAAGACCATAAAGATATTGCTTAGAAACCTGAAACGAGTTTGAATCAATTCAGAATCAAATCACTTTTGCTTTTCAGTTTTACACATGTTCAATTCATAAAGAATCTTACATATGACCTACCGCAGTGTTGTTTGATGTTAACACTGGAAGGATTTTCACTCATCATTGTGAATACTAAATAGTATCACTCTGAGTGTTCTAGCAATATCACAAGGATATAGCGCAGGAATCTCTTCTTTGTCATTCCGTGTGTCCTAACGAGATTTGATTGATCTCTTGGCTCTAGACTCGATTAGTGCACTTTTAGTGGTCGGAGGCTGGAGCAGATGCCACCTATTCAATATCAACTATCTCGGAATGAAAAAGCCAATAGAAGTCGTGTTGATCTCTGTGACAATAAAACAAACTTCTTTTGAGAGAAGCGTGAGTCAGCTGGGGAAGGGTTGTGCATTACATCAGTGGGTCCATGATGTGTTGTCTTCATGATGTGTTGACCCGGTTTCTACCTAAGTTGTATGGAAGGCTAATTTCTTTACACACTTTATCCTTACATTTCTTTTTCATTCTTCAACCCCTTCAATGCTTACCAAGACGTCATCACTAGCACCTTGTTGTGATTGTTCCAGTGCTAGCTTAAGTACTTAGCCGACATTCAGCTAAATTCACATTCTACTCCATCTTTCCTAAGGACTTCTAATAATCTATTGGATTGTCCCTGGGAGGATCCCTTCGGTTCTGGTTGGATCATATGACGTATGCCTAATTACCCTTTTGACACCAATAACATCGTAAATTAACACACAATTTTTGAAAGATTTTGAATAATTATTGAGAAATTCTTGAAAAAAATGTGTTCAACGCTTTTGGAAAAATAACAACATTCCAAAAAAAATTAAGAAATGGTTTTTCAAAAGCATAAACTTGAGTTTATAGACATTGAATGTCTTGAAGAATCCACTCAAGTGTAAGAAGATTGCTCTTCTTTTGCTGAGGGTAAGGGCACTAAATTATACACTCCCCCGTGAATATAGATCCGGGTTGCAATCTGAAAGTGATTACAAGCCATTGTGTTGAGCTCAAAACTTTGAATGTTTTGTGACAAGCTCAACCGTGATAGATTTCTCTACCCATTGTTAGGATAAGTTATCTTTAAAGACAAACTTTTATTTATTTGAAGTTCAAGTTACAGTCTGACATTTAACAGTAAGTCATTTACATGAGCTTAAAAATCTTTGAATGTTTTTTATCGAAAGCTCATGACCAAGAAACTTTTATTTTCCCGTTTTTAAGGATAAGATATCATCCATGATAGGCTTTCCTTTCTTTGAGGCACGAGTCACAATCTGGAGTAATAGTAAATCATCTCAAGCTTAGTTGTGAAACCCTTGAGACACTTGTTTCTCAGATATCTGCTTCTTCAGCAACCAAACTCTGAGTGTGTCTTTTGTTGAACGGTATTCAAATATTAGACCTTTGGGTGCCCGTTGAGCCTTGAAAATGGTACCTGCACTTTCATCAGTAGTTTGTATGCTTGCATATTGGTTAGTGATATCTTTGTGAGAACCATGTGGGGGTTCACAGTGAACCTTTGTCATGCTAGAGGGAAATATTTTTCCAGTAGGAACCCATTTAAGACCAATTGTTTTGAAGATTCTACCCGTTGGTATCCACTTAAGATAAGGTCTAGGAAACATAGTTTTCTCATGCACAGCGGAAGACTTAATTGGAGAAAATATATTTCTTGTAGGGTTCCGTCTTTGAGATGCTCTAGCTTTTTGGTTCACCTTGTTCAGGACTTTTGTGATGTAGTCATCATGAATGGCATTAAACACGCATTTGTTACATTCGTGCAAACAAAGTGCTTAGCATCCGAGAAGGATCTAGTGTTCCTAGGGTTGGCGGATTTGAGCACATCTGAGAAGGGTCTAGTATTCCTAGATGTGTGAATAACGCTCCTAGGTTTAGGTTTGGTCTTATCTCTTGCTTGTGTCTTTATCTTAGCATCCTCTAGATAGCTTTTATGACCCGTGTCATTTGAACTACGCATAGACATGTTCTAGGAGCTATTTATAGAGTTGCTTGAAGCATTCATGTGATCGGGTTTTCCATAGGCAAAATTTCTTAAGGAGGATCTAGATTGTGGAGTGATTGTTTTTGGCAAATTGCTACGCACGTCAACTTGGGATGAAAACCTCGGGTTTGACGTTTTGAGCAGTTTCTGAATGGTTGAGAAGGAGGTTTCCCCAAGAGTGATTTGCTAACTTAGTATCCACACTATTTCCTTTTAGCTTCCTTAATTCATTTTTCATCGCTGTCAGTGCAAAAACCTTTTCCTGAATCTTAGCTTTTAATTGCTCATTTTGTAGAAGTAACTGAGCGACACGTTGTTCTAACTTAATGTTCATATTATCAAATATGTCGTTATCAGCATTCGCGTCATTACTATCTACAGTGTCGATAGGTTGCAGAGATATTTCACTTAATGAAGCAGGCGGAGGACTTGTATTTTAAGAAGCCAACTTTGATTCTAACAAATTTATTTGTTTCACAAAAAGTTCATTTTTCGCATTAGAATATTGAATCTTACGATCCAATTTTTGTTCAATAACAACGTTTTCTTTTTCAAGTTTTTCAAAATAAGCTTCAAATTTATTATTTTTCTTCGAAAAATCGAGTTTGGCATCCTCAAAATCTTTTGTCTTTTGAGCTAACATAGTTTTAAACTCGTGAATATTAGAATCAACATCCTAGGCAGTCTCTCCTCCATCATTACTCATATCTGATGAATCAGGTGTGGTAATACTATCAACCTTTTCCTACAGATCTATGTCAAAAATGGGTTCAGATTGCTCAGTATGTTGATGATCATCATACACAACAGTTGATTGTACCTCAACCATTGGCTCATGATCATAAATTGGTCTGATAGCTACATCATTGGCTGTTTGATCATTCCCTGAGCAGTTGTTGATATGCTGCTTTTTTTATTCTGTCCCGCTGCTTTCTATGACAATCGAACAAGTATCCAATGTTTGACCATCATCGACATTGCTCTCGTTCGTCTGTAGTCTTTTATACACCCTTCTTTTAATTTTCTGTTTATGACGTGTTTTTTCAGCAATGGACTTCTGTACATTACTCATGTGTTGAAGGAATGTCTCTTTGAACTCTTGAACTTTGAATCCAGTATATTCAAAAAAATATTTGTTTATGGACTCTCGATCATAGTGTACAGAGGCTGTGGTATCAATGAAAAACTGAAACTGATTTTCTAGAACCAAAACGGCATATATGGATTCAACCTCTTGAGATTCGTCATTGACAAGTAGTTTTTGAAGTTTATCCGCATTGAGTAGCATTGTGCTTATAAAGGTCTCAACATCGTGACCAAATAGTGACATGAATATCAGTTTGAATCCAAGTTCGACGCGAGTGCCTCTTAAATCGTCATTTAAAAGGATTCAAAGGTGTGACAGGAGTGATCTAAAGTGTATCATGCATCATTCTTTTGCTTTCGGCGTCTTGCATTTGAGTGCATGCACATCTTGTGTTACAGAATCCAAGCTGCTTGTCGTGAACGGTTTTTTGATTACAGTCTTGGTACTTGTCTGAACTTCGTTGGTCTGTATCATCTTAGAATTAATGGATGTGTTTGTAGAATATGTTGTAGCAGTATGCAGAACATCGACTTTATTCGTATTTGAGTCATCATGGGTTGCTCCACTAAAGTATTCTTCATATATCGAATTAGATACCATTTCCATGATGGTTGTGTCTCGGTTGATGAAGTGACTTCGGATCTTAAGTAGACGTGGTGCGATTAGGTTGTGGTCTAAATTCCAAAAATTCTGAATTTTTTTAGTCCGACAATTAATTCTTCAATCTGATATAACGTAAACCGAAAAATGTTGAATAGCCAAACTTTGAGAACGAGTTAGAAATAGCCAAAATCTAGTGTGGAAAAATTTTGAATTTACTTGACCTAAAAAATTTAACTCTTTTTGTTTCTGGTAAACTATGTTCCGAAACTAGTATAGATACTGGCTAAGGCTAAAAACACTTCAAACCAAAATTTGGCTACATTCAGAATAAATTATTCTAAGCTCATTTCGCAATATTCTTTCTCAGTTCACAATAACTCCAACTTCGCAATCCCCCTGAGTTCGCAATCCCAATTCACAATAAATCCAACTTCGCAATCCCTTGAGTTCGCAATCCTAGTTCACAATAAATCCAACTTCGCAATCCCCTGGGTTCGCAAAAAATTCAACTTCGCAATAAAGTTTCTGAGTTCGCAAAAACTGATTTCGCAAAAAGTCTAAGCCTGCGTTCGCAATCCTGAGTTCGCAAAAACTTTAAGCCTGAGTTCGCAATCTCCAAGTTCGCAATAAACTAGGTTCGCAATACCCAACTTCGTAAAAATCCTTGACTTCACAAAAATTGTTGAGTTCGCAAAAATTTGATTTTTTATACCCCATTTCGAAATAAGTCTTGACTTCGCAATAACTAGGTTCGCAATACTACTGAGTTCTCAAAAAATGTTGAGTTCGTAATATCTAGGGTTTTCAAGTTCGCAATAACTCATATATTTAGGAAGTCGGACAAAACACGAAAATTCGAGATTTTTCACTAACATATGATCCAAATACCAAAAAAATTTGCGTTTTTTCACCAAAACAAGAACCCAAATCCCTACCACTACTATATAAGAGATTTTAAGAAAGATTTAAAGGCGAAAAACATAAAAAGAATTTTGGGACGCGAGCGTTTTGAGCTTAAAACACACGAACACAAATAAAATTACCACAAACCCAATCACTAATCTACCCCGTGGCGAATAATACCAGTTGTAGATCCACCACAAATATAATCACATCTACTTTAAGCTTTGATGCGAATTGTTGTTCCTATATTAATCACTTTATCATGGTTTGATTATAAGAAATAAGATAAAAAAGAGATGAAGTTTAGAGAGAGAAAGTAGTGAGAGAAAGTAGAGAGAGAGATGATAACTATATGAATATTAGATTAAGAAATGAAACAACCAACCCTCTCCTAACATGCTAGGAGAGGTTTATATAGCCTAGCCTACATGTAGCTTAATAGGCTGTATTGTTTGATGGGTCGGGCTTAAATGCTTAGTACCTTAAAAGAGGCCTTTTAAGCTAGCCATCAAGCCCGTATTGTTATGACTATTCTACTACCTATTACAACGTTCTAATAAATGATACATAATAAACTTATTACCGATCATTCTTGTTTGACTCAATATTTTGAGGCTAACACTTCACATGGTACTTTTTGGACAATCCACGATAAAGTGACCATATATCAAGTATGTACAATAACGAGGAGGTTCCCACTCGTATTCATTACGAATTGTTTCTTTATTATATCCATTTACTTCAAGGTTTAAAACAATTATCACCAAATAATTACTAAATTATTGATAGAATGATATCAGTCAACTCTTGCATAGCTATTTCATCCCTCTGACTCAAAACACATAGAGTTCATATACAAGTCAAGCATTACTAGGGTACCAATTTTCGTGGCCATCAAGCTTAATTCATTAGTGCCTCGTGAAAAATAGGGATGCCACGAATCATCCATGGATCATCATGAAGCACCAAATCAACATAATCTATAGATGAGAACTTAAAAAAGGAGTAATCTTTCACACTCGTTACTTTATTCAAACCAAAAATTTTAGGTTGTTGTGCACAAACCATTGCACAACAGAAAACGCAAGCCTCTTGTGCCGATAAAGTATCCATAAAGCGCATTCTTCATTCTATCATTAAACTCATGAACCAAAGCCAAAGTTAACTATACGTCATAACCATCATCATTCGGAAATTAATTTCGAGTTTCTAAAGATTAGCATTCATCAAAGGTGCGAGGCTAAGCTTGTTAGCATAAGATGATGTAATTTTTGAATTACAAGTTCATTACTAACATGTTCACTTACCTTTTTAATATGGTACATATGTACCTAATTAACCACCCGTTAATATATGATATCGACCGTTATTAATTAGCTGAGGAATACCAGAGTGATCCGAGGTAGTACAATTAGGACTATTGGTAGACGTATGTGGATCATTTAGACCAGGATTATTTGTCATGGTAGTAAGAATACTCGAATGGATTCTTACGAGAAGGAGTTACCATAGTCGGATTACCAGTAGAACAAACGTAATCATCATTACCTTCTAAAGATAACTCAGATTCAATCGACTCCAAAGCCGAACCCATGCATTTCTTCTTTTTCTCATCAAACCATGTATAAATAGTCAAAAGAAATGGCAGACCATGATGGGGATCCCCGCCTTTTCTACAACACCGTTTCTTTTGTGACTTTGTTAGTTGCTGTTTGTATTACCTATGGTGATACTTCTGAAACCATTCTTATGAAGAGTTGTATTTGAGGGATTATAGGTACATGTCGACACACTTGAACTTGAAATAGATACTAGTCATGAAACATATATGGCCTTCACTTAATGGAATCAAGTAAATAAAACATGCACAACGAAATAAAAGACATTTACTTACTAAAAGTTTTTCTTATTGATAAGATACACAATCATTTAAGTCACAATAACTTTTCTTTACTAAAATACATTGAATATAAATATAAAAGAAAAGAAACATTAAAAGTTTAACATTTTTACTTACTAAACATTGAGTATGATAAGACTTTTAGTGATCCCTCTATTACTTACTTTTTATTATTTACTAAGAGTTAGAGGTGGGAAATCTTGCCCATTTTGATAGATATAGGCACTTTTTGATACTTTTTAGAAAAAGATGAGACACTTTTTTGTCCATTATTTATTATTGATTGGTTAAATGGGCGTACACGTATGAAACTAAATTGGCTTAATGGGCACACATATAAAATACTATTTAGGATACTCGGCGGATTTTTTATTTTTAATTTTTATCCCCGGCTTTAAAACACGTATTTTTATTTTTAATTTTACATTTTTATATGTTTTTTTTAGCTTGCGCCCGTTTAGCCCGCCCGTTTAGCCCGCCCGTTTCGCCCGTGCCCGTTTCGCCCGCCGCCCGTTTAACCGCCGCCTCTACTAAGAGTTGATGAAAATAACTTTTAGCGGTTCTTTTTAGTGAAAATTGATAAAAATGTACTTTTAGTGATCCTTTTATTACTTATTCTTTTTACATTTAATTTGTAGGGATAGTATTGTGATTAATCGAACTAAGCTTGTAGGTACAACTTGAGTGAAAATTCTTTTGTAATTTCCTCCTAGCTTGGAACAAATTAGGTTGTTTGTTTTGATATGATCATGTGCATAATAAAAAAACAAGGTACCAAATACTAACCTAAGTAGTATGAATGTTGTTATCATTGAAGTTTATTCATTTTTAAGTTTTTAATTATTAAGAAAAACAGTTTTCTCTTTTTATTTAGTAGAGATTGTTAGTATTTGTGTTATCCATCATGTAATGCATACAAGTTTTGGAGAAGATTATATTATATTATATAGTAATATAAAAAATACGATATTGTACTAATATTAAACACTGACCATTTCAAATATCCTATGAAAACATCCATTTCTTTCGGTTCGTGCACTAGAAAACTTACGAACGTGAACACCAATGGTGATGATTATAGCAACCAAACGAGTGATCAAATTTCTTACGAGTTGACGAAAATAACAATTGGTACACTGTCCTCAAAATAATCTGAATAGTTTAGACGAAAATTTACCCAAATTTTCCGTGAACCAAATTATGGTCACTACTACGAGTCTACGAAGCACGCATAAGTAATTAATCTGAATATAGTTTCTAATCCTCAATTTTCAAATTCCATGAAAACCAGCCCTCTGGTTTTACTATGCAGAATTTCGCATCAACTGGAGCACAAGAAACCTCGTATGCCGTAGAGAATGCAAGTGAACATATAACCAATGGTGAAGCAGATATGGTTACTATAGATTTTCTCAAAGTCGAAAACAATAACAATAATGCTAATGTCACTGGAGGGAACTCAAAAAGCGATAATAATAAAGTTGGAAACTATGACTCCAACACTGGTAGTGTGGCTGCCTCTAATACTAATTCTAGTGTCGCCGAAGGGAGCTCAAAAAGTAATAATCTTGGTGGCCATCAGCGAGCTAAAAACAAGGAGGCTGAAAGGCGCCACACAGAAAAGTTGAATAAGTTGCTTCTCGAGCTGAGGTCTGTAGTTCCAATGATGAGCACGGTGAGCAAAACATAAATTTCTTTTTGTTCAATTTTTGTTCATACTATTAATACAGTCAAATAAATAGTTTCTAGGGTGTTTGGAATCATTTATCTCAGTTATATACTAACCGAATATTTCTATTGAGTGAGATAAGCTTGTTATGAATCAATAAATCAAACGATTTTATACAAACCAAATTGTTTCACAAAAACGATATAAACGTGTAGTCGGTTTGGGGAAATAAGTTACTGTACTTGTTTTATTCCTTTCGTGTAAATGCGATTTGATGTCATTTTGATATAACAATTGTTAACAGACGAATGATCAGGGTTCTGTTCTTGAAGATGCTATTGATTATTTGAAAAAGCTTAGGCAGAAGGTTTCCAAACTTGAACTCGTACTCGAGCTGCTACCTGCTGCAACCCCTCCAGTCACCACCGGGTCCTCTCAGCTAACCCCAACTGCTGCCACCATCCCTTCATGCAGCACGAAAGACTTGGTTCCGATCCGAGAGCCTCCTAGGGTATCATTCGTTCTATTTTTTTATTTAAGAAGTTCTTTTTTGAAGCTAATAACGTTCGTTTTCTTTTTTCCGATTTTTTATACATACCAGTCATTGAAAATAATTATCGCCATTTAATAGTTAATGAAATTTTTATATTCTAAACTCGATTTTTAGGGCTATGTATAAAAAATTTAAACCAACGGGTTACGAAATTGCCCACCCTAAGTAGAAATGTGTTTAAGCGTGTTCGTTACTAGTGTATAAACAAAAATACCATCTATTGATGACATTTATGATTGCTTTTGGTGTGTAAAATGTAGGTTGATGTCCAAGAAATAGGAAAAGGGGTGTTGGATATACACATCTTTTGCAGTCCCAAACCGGATCTGTTGTATGTGATCTCTAAGACTCTTAATGATCTCGGTTTAACCATCCGAGATGCTATGATCAGCTGTTTTGATGGCTATAAACTCGATTTTCAAGCTCAGGTACGTCCATATGATTGTATGAATCTTTTAGTATAAACCCTCCATTTAACATGCATGTTTACCGTAAGTGTGTGAATTTTTTTTAGTATTTGTTGTTTTTTCATTTTTCTTTGCAGCAAACCAATGAAGGACAGTATGTGAATCCTGATCAAATCAAGGCCATATTACTAGATTTGGTTGGAGACCATGGTGCACCGGTGGTCTAAATCTGTTACATCGTTTAGCAGATCTAAGCTGTGATTGCTTTATCCTTATGAATTGAACTCTTTTTATGTTTCATTTTGCTATTGTGTTGCTCAAAACTTTAATGTAATAAACCCAGAATTGGAATGTGTTTCAATCAATGGATTATGAATTGGTGACTATGATATGTTTATGGCATCCCTTTGATACTAGACTATGTTTAGATGCGAGATGCAAACTTTATGACTGCAAACTCGATCTTTTATCGTAATATTGCTTTACGAAGGTTTCTGCAAGCTGTTTTACAGATGCATTGGAACATAATTTGCAAGTTTAGCTGGTCAAATGATCGTTAGTTAGGGTCGTCGATCCGTAGATTTAGAGAGCCCCGTGCAGTAATTTCAAAATAAGCCCTTTGGTGAGTATCTTGTTCAAGCGTATCAAATGGCCACCTTCGTTTAATCAACAAATGAATTCTCATTCTAGTGAAGTAATCCCGAAATCTCCCCTGGTACACCAAAATGATCCTAAGAAGCAAGAAGATCATAGTTTTAAAATATCCGGTGTATCAAAAACTTAATCAGGAGGTTTTTGTGTATCAAAAACTTGTTTTTAACTATCGACCCGTTCAACCCATTTGATCACTTTTTTCTCTATGCATCACTTTTTTATTTTTAATGTAGATTAGTTATTGGCTTATCATATGCTCTTTATCCTTGCTTTTATTTGCTTGCTTGGATCACCCTTCCATTAGGGGAGGATGATTGAACATACGGTTATGCAAAAGTTAGTTCAAACTGTTGAAACCATCAAACTGAACGTGACTGGTTCAAGTTCAAGTTTGAGCGTGTTTCACGGTTTGGCTTGGGGCAGAACCGTTTGTAAACTGGTAGGGTGGTACAGAATCAACACCGATCTAGTAGCCAGTCGGTGCTGTATGTTTTTGGACCACCGCACGCCTCTTTTGGGCGACTAATTTCTTGAGGGCGGAGGCCATGGTGGAGATAAGAACATTTTGATGGAGTGATTGCATGTTGATTGCAAAATTTTACTCTTCTCTTATATGATTTTATACTAACAAGTAGAAGTTTTAAATGATATACAAAATTTGGAAGGATGATCAGCTCTTACCATGACCCTATTTGTCTTCAATGTTGGGAGCAGCTTGGTGTTTTTCGTAGGCATATTGCAAAAGTTGTGATAGATGACGGTAGTATTCTACTATAAATAGGAAGAACATTGATTGACATGACTAATTGGTATCTTTGATAGTATCTCTATGTGCCAACGTACTATTGTTGAGACTTGAGAGGAGAGGTTCACAAACAAGTGACTCAGTTTTGACTTGTGGTCGCGGCAGGTTTTTAGCTCGTGGTAAGATCCACTTTCAGCCCAAGCTAGAATACCTGGTTTATTGTTCCTAACTTGCTATATAGGTCAAGGTAATAGATTTTCCCTGTTTGAGGACATCTTGTGGTGGACTTGACACCATTGGAGGCCGGATCTACTCGGCCAGATGGTCGCCTGACCAACTTTGGGCCAATTTTATATATTTGGTTCATTGACTTTATTCCTTCTATAAGTTAGGCACATGATTTGTCCTTGCCTTCACTTGATTTCCTCGGTAGCAACTTTCACTTGCTTCCCCTAGTTGTCCATCTCCTTGAATATTTAACAAAGAATCAGCAGTCTAAAACGATTGACTAGAAGCCTACGTCACACCCGTTCCTCCTAGTTCTAGCTATTCAAGTCCCATATTCAGGTGCATAGGCAATGCCCAGATTGAGCGCATATAGTGGTGGACTCGGCCATAGGGACCTATGTGGACAAATGGTAAAATACCGTTGTCTCTAAGATGACCGGACAGTGATTCGTAGGGTAGACTCCTTTTTGCCCAATACGTAGCAGATTAATAAGCCGTTGTCGCTAGTCACTGTCAACATATCTGGGCTTAAATGTTACTATCAGATTATAATAACTAGAGCCATAATCTACGTCTTTTAAACGAAGTGATTCAAAGCATGGGCGAGGATTTATAGTTACGGGAGGCAAACCATACTTATGGCAAAGATTCATAGTGTTGGGGAGCCTTGATGTAGGAAATAGTAGAAAAATGACTTGTAATACACATAAATAGTAAGCGAAATAGGTTGATTGGGGGTGGCTCAGCACCCACTAGTCCCCTACTAATCATCCAAGAAGAAAATAAAAATTGGTGGAAGCACATTAAGACCAAGTGAAGTAGGTAGGAATGGAGTCTCAAAAACAACCGTGATTACACATCTTTTATATGGAAAAAAAATAAGTCGTGATTTTCATATTTAAAAAATAATATTTTTTATTAAGAATCTATCTCTTATTTTTTTTTATTCTTTTAATATTTTCAAAACAACTTAAAAGTTTCTGTATTTGGCAAAAATTTGTATCAATTCCCTTTTTAAACAATAAGTGGACGAACTTAATGGAAAGAAAAAGATATAAAAATATATGTGTTAAATTATGAAAAAGAAAACTTAAAAACGAGGAGGTAATAAGTAAACTTTTGTAGTTAAGTTTTTAATAAATAGATAAAGTTAAGTAAAACTTATAATTTTTAATATTTTTTAATTAATTTATAAAATAAATAAATACCTTTACACTTTAAACTTTCTATTGTTCAAAAGAAAAAACTTTAAACTTTCTATACTTAAACATACAAAATACTTAATATATAAAATTTTATTTAAACACTGATATTAATACATAATAAAATTTTATATGTCAAACTACATGCATAATTATTAATTATATTAATATTTTTTAGAACAAAAAATGTTAGTAGTTAGTGGGTCGAATCATGCAATGACATTCAAGCGGCAAAATGTCTTATTCGAACCGTCGCATATTTATGTTAAACTCCTTCTTCGCTTCGTCTGAAAGGACACTTGGCAGGTATTGAACTCAAGACTTCCAGGAAACCTCCCAAAAAACCAGGAAACACCCTCTATTTGTTTTTGAATAAAAAAAGTATAACACGGCATCCGCACGTGGCGGGTGGGGGTATCCTGAACCTAAATTATACAAGCATAATGTTTATGATTATAAATATTTTTCTATAATAATTTTATGAATAATGATAAAAAAAATTAAGTTGGAATAATTTTAAACTATAATAAACCATTGCATATAAAAATACGATCACGAGATTGTGATGATTGATAGTGAAATGTATTCGCTAATCTGTATAACATTAGTCACAATATTAATTATAAAATGTGTAAATACAGAAAATCTTCGTAGTTTTTTATGTTTATTATATGTTTACATGTTTCATACATTAATAACCTTAGAATGTTTCTACTTTGATATGCACGATTAAATCGAATTAATTAGCAAAATGATTATTACTAAATTTGCGCTAATATATATACATAGGCGATATATGTTTTCGGTCAAAATAAAACACGAATTTTATAATAAACTTATATTAGTGAACAATTTAAATAATTGTATGTAAAAAATTTATAATTTAAAGCAATAACCATTTATAAATGTTGCATATTAATTTGTATTTATTTTGTCATTTAATGTGTATTGCTCATCAGAAATAAATTTAAGAAATTTTGATGTTGTAAAAGTTTGTACTAAAAGCTTGTAAGGTTGTATTATTTAAAATCGTGAAGAAAGGGTGTAATTTGTTTTATAAGTAGTACATGTTTATGTGTCATTAAAAAAAGTAGTATAGATTTATGAAATGAGGCCGTTCTTATTGGTTTCAATAGGTTCTTTTCAGTCCGTCTTCTGACGGATTTTATTGGCTATCCGAACCGATTGTGACTCTAGTTCTAGTTGAACCTGCTGGTTCAGTTTCGGTTTTTAAAAACTATGTACACCATCATTTTAGGTAGACAATATATGTACGTTTTTTTAGATATATGTTTTTAGTTGTTGTACATTGTGAATATATAATTGTATTTTTAAATAATGAGATGTATTAATTATATATTAATTAGTATTAATTATTTTATTCAAGTGTATTAATTATTATGCACTATTAATTAATTTTAATATAAGTATTAAATTATATTTTTATTTATAATTATGTTTATATAATTGTACATTATGCATATAATGTTGTAAATTGATTTTTCAACATTTTTATTAATAATAAGCATTTTCTTTTAATATGTAGTATACATATTAAGGACATGTGGTCAACCCAAAGGCCCATTTCACTTATAACCAATTAGTTGGTACATTTTTTAACCATATTCATATTTATATTTGTGGTACTCATTGTCCGTGGATAAACCCGTGAGTTCGTGAATTACAACAAAATCACAAAATCATGATACGAAAACTATCCATGAAACTCGGTATTAAGCCATTAATCAATTTCTCAAATACCAAGTTTACGAAATACTTAAATATATGTGTGAAACAATCAAATTCAAAATCATTACACCAAAACCATGTTTAAACTATATCTTTTATACATTTTTTAAAGTTTGATCTTTTGTATTCACTCTTTTAGTTTTCTAACTAAAAATAACTAGTTTACTATGGTTTCTAAAGATTTGGATAGCATATATATACCTACAACCTTGTAAATATTTAAGTAGTATGAAATTCTACTTTAAAACAATAAGTTTAGGGATACGTTTACAGGTATTTTAGTAGTACACCCGTAGGTATTTTCAATGCGTTCACTTGTGATGGGTATGGATTATTAGTCAACCGCATGTCATTCACCGATGGGTATAATTTTTCATCAACGAGTCCACGACCTACGCACGGGGAATAAAATTACCCACCCATTATGAGTAGGTGCGAGTTTTTTCTCATCCATTAACATCCAGGCCACCTATCTTCACAATTCCGATAGTTTTCGATAATATATAATTACTTTAATGGATTATCTCGAACGAGCATCGTATCACTCTCGTTATTAGTGTATATAGCTTGTGAAATCTTGGCACGAGCTTTTAATTTTCCATTGAATTCAATAATCGTATCGAATTCAGCAATTAATTCATCATAATTGTTGAGCTTGGTAAGATCGACATACGTGAACCTGAAATTAATATGACTTTTCAAGCCAATGTAATAACACCAAGAAGACGCGTGGAACCATAAAATACACCAAATACTAGATGTTATAATTTTATCCTTTTTGTTTTTGTAATGGCTTCCTCTTTCTCCGTAACCAGTCTTCTCACTTACGATCAATATCTTTTGGATCCCTTATTGAACGAATTAATTTCTACGGAAAAATAGAACATCTTGCATTTGTCTTTTCAAGCAAATTTATGGTTTTTGAATGCATTCGCTGATTGCAAACTTGCTACGTGTAAATGTTATAGATGATGAATCTTTATACAGTTGTGACTTTATCTTTGTTAGTGTTGTTTATAATGATAGATTGATTAATCAAAAACTTTCATTTGGTATTTTTGTTTCTCTCCTATTTTGAAAAAAAAAAGAAATTTGCTGATTTGATTTACCTTTTTCAATAAAAAAGTTTAATCTAATATGATTTACCTTTTGTAATGCTCAAACATCTTATCCTATATTGTTCTAAAATTTAGATTATAGATAGTGTATCTATTATAAACATATCTAACACATTAATATTTTTATAATGCATATTACATAAAACCTTTTATATCATTCTACGCATACTTCTTATAACTGTGGATAAAATACAATGTTCGTAATATATTTGACGGATGATACATATTACTTACAAAAATTATATAATGTTCTAGAAGACTTGTATGCATTGCATATGAGTAACACAAATGCTAACGTCTCTACTATATATAAGGAGAAAACTTTTCTCAATGACTAAAAACTCAAACAATGAGTAATCAATTGTGTTAGCACAGTTGGTCACCAAAATATCTTTGAGGAGGTATGTTTGGAGAGGTTTTAGGTTCGAGCCTCACAAAATATCTCTTCGAGCCTCACTACGAGCTCGAATCACTAACAACTAACTAGCCGTTCAAAAAAAACTTAAACAATGAGTAAAGTTCAACTATTAACATATCATTGATTGAAAGGGTTTTTCTAATATGTGCTCTCAAGCACTTGTTATGCCATATTTATTAAACATGAACTTTTCTTTTATATTCAAAAATACATTTAATTCACATTAAAAAAACAAAAAATTCACCATAAATAAATAAAAATTTGGTTTTAATAATCTCAAACTTTATTTTTATATAAACTTAAACATGTACACAGGGGACACATGTTAGAAATTCCCAAATAAAAATGCTCAAAGAGACCATCAAAATATCTAGAACCGGTGTACATATTTTATATAAGGGTAAAATACAATTTTTGTCTCTATACCATGCCAAAATTGAGAGAAAATTCTTGAGACTAAAGGTCGTGAAAAATGGCCATAAACTTCGCATTTTGTTGCAAAAAAAATCCTGAGACGTTAAATCTAACATTTTGGTCGTTTATCTTCCTCGCTTGCTCGACACGTGAAGGCATTTTCGTCTTTTCCCCTCGTCCCCTTAACGATTGAACATTACACCTTTTAAAACCCCTTGAGACTATAAGGAACTACCTGTTCGCGTGCTCTAGTAATAGCTCAATGGCTGAAACTAAAAGGGTTATAGGTATTGATGAAGAAGTTGGTGATAGTACTAAATATGGTGAAGAAAAAAGTATTAATGGTGTTGAACATGATTCTGCCATGGATTTAGTTGGTAATTCGGGTAAGGGATTTGGCGTATCTAGGGATAATAAAAGGCATATTGTGACATAATTAGAAGAACAAGAGCATCAGGATGGATTAAAACGTGTTAAAACCGAATCTGCTACTAGAAAAATTGATACTACTAGTCATGTTCATGATGCGGAGGGAGAAATCCAAGAAATCAAAAATTAATCTCAGAATAAAGAGGATGATAACAAACCACCAATTCCTACCAACACTTTTAGCAGCAATGGAAACCCAAATGGCGGTGCTGATTTAGAAACTTTAAGTGAATTGTCCACTAAAATGAAAAGGGTTAAAGACGATGAAGATGAAGTGGTAAAGTCTGATAATACGAGGAATAAAAGGTGTTTTATGACAGAAGAAAAAGACGAGCAACAAGAATGATTCAAACGTGTTAGAAAGGACATTACAATTGCTGCTACTACAAATCATGTTACTGATCATTGAGGTTCTGTCAAATATATGATTGGTAGTAAGGTCAAAAAAGTTAAAAACATGTAGTATAAAGATTGAAATATAAATGGTCCAATTACTGAAAGATTCACAGTTAATAGTCATTATTTGAGGTTCTATCAAAAATATGATTTGGCTTTTAATTCCAAACTTATGCTTAGTTATCTAGTACTTAACGCTGTTCTTTGAGTAAATTTCATATTTAATAGTCGTTATTGTGGTTCGCAAAAGATGTGGAAAGAATAACTTAAGGGGACATGACCAATACTATGTCACAATTTAACATAACTTGTTCATTAATTGATTAATATTTTAGAATTATGATATTTTGGACACTAAACAATTTGAAGTTATATACCAACAAGGGTTGTCAAGATATATCACATGTATCAATAAAAGTGCAGAGAAATGTATATATGAGTTTTCTATATAACCTACAAATCTTATGAACAAACTGATAGAAGTGCAGAGACATGGGCACATATGTGCAGTTTCAAATTTTCACAAATTTAATCAAGACTACCATGAAATTTCACCTCTACTATAGAACAACCCATCCGTGCAAAAAATAAATCACTAAACGACTTACCCGAAGATAGGTATTTAGAATTATCCAGTTTATGTCATAATTACCTATAACTATATGTGATCATTTATCTAGAACATCTTGAAAGTTTTGACTTTTCCTTTTTGTCTTGTTTTGAAAAAAAAATGTTAAGTATCATAGACGAGCAAATTGTAGAAAACCTGTCAAAGATGGGATATTCTATGGTAGCAAAATTATCAGACTTGGTCAAGAAGTATGATCATCATTGATTATGCGGTGTTTGTAACCAATAACAGAAAAATAACGATGAAGATGACAGGCTAAAATATTATATTTTTTCTTAATCATCATGAAATTTAAATAAACCAACTGCATTGTATGTACAAAAATACCATGTCTTCTGAATAGCAGCGTCCAACTGGACGGAAATGACTACTATAGCATCTGAATTGGTAATTCCTTATGGTCTCAAGGGTTTTTTTTACACAATGGGAAGGTGGGATGTTTAGTTGTTAAGGATAGCAGGGGAAAGGACGAAAATTCCCTCACATTACGGGCACGCGAGAGAGATAACGACAAAAATGTTAGATGTAACATCTCATTGTATTTTTCAAAACAAAATTCTAACTTCATGGGTGTTTTTGCATGACTTTTCGTCTTAAGGGGTTTCTCGTAATTTTGGCATAGTACATGGACAAAAATCACAGTTTATCCTTTATATAATATGTTAGGAATAAAATTAATGCTAGTTGGATTTTATGTACCAGTACTAATTTATTAATGGTGATGGTTATAGTTTAATGTTGGTAAATGTCTTGACAAAATATGGACAAGTTAGTTAATGTTGTTAGAGATATTAATACTACTTGGAGGATAAAGACTAAAGACGTGTAAGATATGTATAGAAGATATTGTGTGTATATCTTCTAAAGTTTAAATTATTCATTCAGATATTTATTTTGTAAAGGACTCCTTACATTATAAAAGCAGGTCCTAGAGTTAAGTTTAGATATCTCTCTTCTCTATAACTTAACTTCAAGGTTGTAATCCTAATACTCTGCATTAGAGTATTCGTATTATTATCAATAATTTGAAGTGTTTGGTTTATATTATTTTCTTAGTTCATATTATATCATACAAATAATCTTCACAATATCAAAGAGTAGATTCTCCATACTCTTTTGTATCATCTCAAAGTTTCTACTAAGGCTATGTAGAAGTCATTATGTTTGGCCTAAGTCTATAAGCTATACTCATAAGATAAAAAAGAATCAACATAATATAAGAGTTTTCAAAGAAAAATAATCTTACAGAAAAAAAAAGTTGAACCAATCAGATCGTTTAATTTTGACAAATACGCAAAATTAAGTGATATGATTAGTTAATAAAAAGTTAAAACTGAATCCAATTGAGTCAAAAATAAAAAGTTTGGTGAAGTAATTTGAGAAAAAAAGCATGAAAATATATAGGTGTTGTAAAATAAAAAAACTAAAAAAAAGTAATTAATAAAATTTTAGTTGCTAAATTTAAATAAATGATATGAAGTTAAGCAATGTTGCAAAATAAGGCCTACAAGGTTCATTAATCGCCGCTTAACAGTTACAAGGCCATCAACCTTGCCGATTAATGTAAAAGCGACTAACGACAGTCAACTGTGGTCAACGACGGTCAACGGAGGTCAAACTTGCTAGAAACATGCAAATCTTTCTGAAAATACCAGAAACTCACTGTAAACTTTATCACTTATAGCAACTATTTATATGTATGGTAAGATGAATTTTAAGAATAATATTGTCGAAGATACCTAAAACTCATTAAAAATATCCAAATCTTGCCGAGAATACTCAAAATTTGCTAAACATGCGGATCCGATTAATCAGCGATTAATCACGCCTAGAACAATTACAAGTTACAAGGTGGTCGACCAACCGGCTAACGATTCACGATTTTTGCAACCTTGAAGTTAAGTGTAACCTTATAATTTTCTTTTTTAATAACTTCAAAAAAACAAATACCTCTCACACTTTATACCCTCTAGACTTATGATAGATATAACATATATACTATTTCAAGAATACAACAGATATATAAGCACATGATTATAAATATAAAATGCAAGCCCAAGGTATTGTGCATGCAAATAACGACATGAGTATTTACATATACAAATAACTCATGTTATTTCTGTTCATTAGTTCAAGTAATGATATCCGAATTTTTTTACTATATGCATTCAATAAGGGGTCATGTTATTTTTTTGAGTTAAGTGTATTTTTAGTCCTCGAGGTTTGGTATCGCTTTCACTTTTGATCCAAAAATTCAGATAGTTTTGATTTAGACAAAAAAGAAAAACTTTTTCTCCATTTTTTGTCCATTTTTGTTAACTCCGCTAGTTTGACTCGTTTGACCATTAAATAATAGGGTATTTTTGTCATTTTTCACGTATCTTATTGAGAAAAGAACTTAAAAATACATTTTTATAATTTTCCCCTAAAACATTTAATAAGCGACACATAAATCATCTTCACTAATCTCCAGAGTCACACCCACATGTATTCCTTGTCTTTTTGTAATAAAAACCCACAACCCACCAAAATGTCTATCAACAGAACCACTATACGAAAACAATAAAAGATATGGTTTACTTTTATGTTCATATCTATGTGACCCAATGTTGGTGGCAAGGTTAACTACAAAAATGCATCGTGAGGTTCATACAAAAGTAAACTCAACAAGAAAATTTGACAAGACAACTAAAAATTTTCTTTAGTTTAAACCATGACATCAAGAAAGCACGGATATTACCCAAATGGTCCGATCTAGTGGTGGTGGTTTCCCGGTGACTGTAATGAGTGGTTGGTGGTGGTGGTTTCTTGGTGGTGCGTTCGTGGTGGTGGTGACCGCATACTTGTTTTGAATGTTGTTGAGTTGTAAACTTCAATTTGTTTTGAATGTTGTTTGATTTGTTGGATTTGAAGATGTATATGTTTGTGAAGAAGACAAAAAGAAGATTTTTGAAGAGATTATTTTTTGTTGTAGTTGGTTTTTGTATATTGTGAAAACAAGGAAAAAGAGATCTATAAATCTATCAATTGAAAACTTATCTTTTATTTTAGGTAAATAGAACTTTTTAAAAAATATTAAAGATGATTCTTTTTAATAAAATAAGTTGTTTAGAAAAGTCATTTCTTGTTTTCCACCTATATTAAAAAAAGTGAAAGAATAAGGTGAATAATAATAATAATAATAATAATAATAATAATAATGATGACGCGAGGAGTGGCGGTTTTTTGATGTCTAGGCTTAGTTTTTGTATTCAAAAAGGGGTGGGCGCGCAGCTTGTTTCGCGGCTCCTTTCTAATTTTGTGTGATTAATAAAATTGAGATTTTCTAAAAAAAAAATAAAAAATAAAAAAAAAAATAATAATAATAATAATAATAATAATAAATATAATAATAATAATAATAATAATAATAATTTGGAAATCCTCTCTCCCTATGTGGGCGATTCCCCCATCTCTGCTACCCTATCACCATCGCAACCTTCTTCTCCATCACTTGCAACCCCATCATCCATCACCTGCAACCCCATCTTCTTTCTTCATCAACCATCTCCCTCAACCCCATCTCCAACGCAACCTTCATCTCCGTTTCATCTTGTTTCATCTACGCTACCCCATCACCAACGCAACCTTCATCTCCATCACCTGCAACCCCATCTTCCTTCTTCATCAACCATCTCCTGCAACCCCATCTCCAACGCAACCTTCATCTCCGTTTCATCACCTACGCAACTATCATCTCGTTTTATCACCTACACAACCATCACCTGCAACCCATTAATTTCATCTCGTTTCATCTTCGCAACCTTCATCATCGTAACCTTCATCTACGTTGGCTGTTTGTTATCTGATTGTTGGCTGTTCGCAACCCGTAACTGTTCGCAACCTTCATCATTGTTGGCTGTTTGTTATCAGATTGTTGGGATTGTGGGCTGTTTGCTATCAGATTGTTGGGATTGTTGGCTGTTTGTTATCAGATTGTTGGGATTGTTGGTTGTTTGTTATCAGATTGTTGGCTGTTCGCAACCTGTAACTGTTCGCAACCTTCATCATTGTTGGCTGTTTGTTATCAGATTGTTGGGATTGTTGGCTGTTTGTTATCAGATTGTTGGGATTGTTGGCTGTTTGTTAGGGGTTCATTAATTCTTATCATACTGGTTTCTATTGTTCGGGTTTGTGACTGTAGTGGTTTTCAGGATATCCTGGTTTGCTTGGCCGAAACAGTTACGGGTTCGATATTGTGCTTGGCCGAAACAGTTACGGGTTCGATTTTGTGCTTGTCCGAACAGTTACGGGTTGTGTCTGGATTCCATACAGTTTGTTAGTGGTTCGTTTCAAGCAGTTGGTTTCCTTACAGTTTGTTTGTGGTCCGGGCTGGTTTTTGAGTGGGCGTTTGCGTGCTGATTGTTGGTTGTTTGTGGCTTCAAGGGTTGTTCGCTTGTTGTAGTAGGTCTGGATTTAGTTAGTGCGTGGTGGGTTAGTGCTTCAGCAGTGAACAGTAGGTTGTCTGGCAGTGGGTCCTTTCAGATTGGGGTTTTGAGTGGTTAGTTGTGAGTGTTGGTTTTTATTGTTTTGATTATGGGTGATTCGCTTAGAATTTCTTGCCCTTTACAAGGGGGAGAAGGGTGTGGAGCTGGTAGAGGTGGGCGGGGGCATTCTAAAAAGTATTTTATCGACCACTTGGGTACTCGCCATTTTAATACGATGTGTTGAAGGAAGTGTATAAAGCGCGTATCGCGAATGATTTTTCCTTGTTTTCGGCCCTTGATCTTGCTTTGCATTAAGCGGGGATTTGGCTATGTGGTGAGTGTCTTTGTACGCATACTTTTGGTAAGAATTGTAGACATATGGATGGTGTTGTGGTTGGGTCTCCAGATTTTGAGGATTGTGCGATTTGGGGGATTGTTTTGCCGGTTTGTTCGCCTAGTGCGGATGTTGATGTTGATCGAGGTCAGGTTTCGTTGTCAGGTTCTGGGCATCCCACAGATTGTGACGAGGGTTCTGTTAGAACTGCCTTAGGGGTAGGTTCACTTTGTTTAGATGTTGACCTCCTTGACCGTTTCTTTTTGACGCGCATACGCACGGTCAAGTGCATCCCGCCTAAGTTGAGGCTTGGTTTTGCTAGGATTTTTCTTAGTGCTCTTGACAAAGTTTTATCTAGCCCAAGTGATATTGCAGCGTGGGTGGAACTTCTCATCTTACCGGGTTGTATTTTGGTGGTGTTCGTACCGTCTTGTAGGGCTCAGCGTCGATCTGGTGAGAGGGAGCGTGGTCAGTTTGTTAGTATTTCTAGTGCCATTGCTCGGTGGAGGGATCCTGGGGAGAGGATTGGTTTGATTAGAGATCGTTTAGGTGGTCTTTCCTTTTCTTCGCGTAGGTACTTGAGGTCGAAAGATGCTATGGCGGCTAATATTTCTCAGTGCAAGCGTAAGTTGAGTGATGGCCACTTTTCAGCGGCTATTAAGGTCCTCACTTCTTCGGGTGTTACCCTTGATTCTCCTGACACCCTGGGGGATTTGGAGGCTAAGCATACCTTTGCCTCTCCTCCTGTTGTGCCTTCTTCTTCCTGTGGAGTGGACACGCTCTTTGTTCGCAAGGATCTTGTATTGAATCGGATTCGAAGTTTCCCCAAAGGTACTTCTTGTGGTCGAGACGGGCTTAGAGCTCAACATTTTTTAGATGTTTTGGGAGGAGCAGCTTCTGCTGTGGCTGATGATCTTTTGGTTTCTATCACTGGTGTGGTTAATCTGTTTCTTTCTGGTAAGTGCCCTAGTCTGCTTGGGGAGTTTATTGCCAGTGCCCCTTTAACTCCGCTTGTTAAGCCTGGAGGGGGCATTCGGCCTATTGCTATTGGTACTGTGTGGAGGAGGCTTGTCTCTAAGGTTGCATCTTCTTCTGTTGGGGGAATCGATGACCTCTTATCTGCATGATTTTCAGTTTGGTGTGGGGGTGCCAGGTGGGTGTGAGGCGGTTCTTCATTCTGTCAGCAGGTTTGTGGAGGAGAGAGGGGATGAGGCCGGACTTTCTATGCTTTTGGTGGATTTTCAGAATGCCTTTTATCTTGTTGATAGGAGCACCATTATTCATGAAGTTCGGCTGAGGTGTCCGGCTATCTCGCCTTGGGTGGAGTTTTGCTATTCTCGGCCAACTCGGCTTTATTATGGGGATTCTATTCTTTGGTCTTCTTAGGGGGTTCAGCAGGGTGATCCATTGGGTCCCTTATTATTCTCTCTTGCTCTGCATCCACTTGGTCATGCTATTCATCAAGCGTATGAGCTCTCCCTTCATGCATGGTACCTTGATGACGTCACTATTATTGGTGATACTCTTATGGTTGTTAAGGCTTTAGATATTATTAGTGTGGAGGGACCGGCTCGTGGGCTACATCTTAATGTTGATAAGTCTGAGCTTTTCTGGCCGGTGGAGGATCCTCGGGGGTTGGTAGATGGCCTCTTCCCTGCTTCAATTTCTCGTCCGAGGTCTGGTGTCAAGCTTCTTGGTGGCTCTATTAGTCGTGATTCAGGTTTTGCTGGTAATTTTGTTGCGCGTCGGGTTTCTAAGGCTATTTCTTTGTTAGAGGATATTAGGGGGCTTGATGACCCGCAATGTGAACTTCTTCTCCTTCGTTATTGTGCTGGTGTTTCTTAGTTGGTGTATGCTTTGAGGACTTGCCCCCCTGGGTTTCTTGAGGGTGTTTTGTCACAGTTTGATCAGGCCTTACGCGCGTCTTTGGAGTTGATTGTTACGGGTTCAGGGCCTGGGTTTGGTGATTTGCAGTGGCGTCTTGCTACTCTTCCTATCAGTATTGGTGGCCTAGGGGTTTTATGTGCTGAGGATGTCAGGCGCTTTGCCTTTATTGCTTCTCGTTTACAGTCTGGTGATTTGTAGGATCGGATTTTGGCGAGATCTGGGATTGTTTCGTCGGGCCCTATTTTTCAGTCTGCTCTTGATGCTTTCTCGACTTGTTGTGGTGTCGATCCTCTCTCTGTCACCACTAGCTCTCCTGTCCCCTAGTTTATGAAGTCTTTGGCAAAGAGTTACTTTGGTTTCATTGATGGTTGTTTGACGTCGCGTTTCGGGTTGAGTCGTCGTCAGGAGGCACTTCTCAGCTGTGTGCGTGCTCCTCATGCGCAAGATTACCTCTTCACTATTCCGATTGATGGGTTGGGACAGCGGATGAACCCGAGACAGTTTCGTGCGGTATTGTGTTATCGTTTGTCGATTCCTTTATTTCCTGATGGTTCTTTGTGCTCGGGTTTCCATGTACATCGGATGGATCTGTGGGGTGATCATGCTGTTCATTGCGCTAGTGATTTGGGGGTTAAGTTTCGGCACAATCTTGTTCGTGATGTGTTGTTTGATATTTGTTCTAAGGTTGGTGTGTCGGTGAGGAAAGAAGCTGATATGGGTTTTGTTTCTGACGGTGGGCGTGATCTTCAGCCTGCAGATTTATTGCTACACAATTGGTCCCAGGGCAAAGATGCGTGTTTAGGTGTTACAGGGGTTTCTCCGTTTGCAGGGACGGGGTTGGATTCGTGGGTTCCTGGGAGTGCTTTGCAGTCGGCTGTTCAGAAGAAGAAGAGGAAGTATTCTTCTATTTGTGCTGAGCATGGTTACTCGTTTATTTCATTCGCCTTCTCGACTTTTGGGGAGTTTGAGGAGGAGGCGATGGGTACTCTCTCGCGTCTTAATCGGTTAGCTGGTTGTCATTCTAATGACGCGAGGAGTGGCGGTTTTTTGATGTCTAGACTTAGTTTTTGTATTCAAAAAGGGGTGGGCGCGCAGCTTGTTTCGCGGCTCCCTTCCAATTTTGTGTGATTAATAAAATTAGAATTTCGATAATAATAATAATAATAATAATAATAATAATAATAATAATAATAATAATAATAATAATAATAATAATAATAATAAGGGAGATGATTTGCACACTCACAAAATTGATTGGGACACTCACAGTACAAGCAAATAAAGCATACTATAAAACACAGTACAACTCTGTAATGCATACTGTTGAGTGTCCCAATCAATTTCATGAGTGTGCCAATCAATTCCCTAATAATAATAATAATAGCTAAAGGAGTGGGAGTCCAGATAGTATCTCGGCTCCCTACTAACTTTTTGTAAATTCTATTATTCTAATACAATGGTGTTTATAAATAAATAAATAAATAAAATAATAATAATAATAATAATAATAATAAATGACATTCAGGTATTGTTACTTCTGCGCCTTCTTTTGAAGATGCATTGTGTATGTTTAATACGAAGATGGAGACTGACATATTGAGTAACTCAAGTGAGATCGCTGCCCTCAAACTCATGAAAAAGCTGGCAGATATATATTTCACACGTGTTATTCAAGCTGCTGAATACATTTTTTTCTCTATCTCCTTGACAAATTGCTTTATGGCAATCTCAAATGGAGGATCATACTTCTAACTGGCTTAGAGTGGTTCCAATTCTTGGTTTGGGACAGACTATGAACGGTAAGACTTATCGTTGTGTGTTATGTTATCGATTAGGTATTCCCCTATTTTCTGTTCCAAATCCGTGCTCAGCATGCTCTAGGATCTTTACGGGGATATTTATAGAGACCATGCTGCATCATCTGCCGGTATTATTGGCATTAAACACCGGCATAACGTTGTACGTGATACCCTTTTTGACATATGTTTTAGGTCAGGGATTTCAGCCGGCAAAGAAGTCGATATCGGCCTCGGTGGAGGGCGTGATAAACCTCTACGTCCGGCTGATATTTTATTGTACTCGTGGGATAGAGGGCTCGATGTGTGTGTGGATTTGACGGGGTCCTCCCCTTGACGCAAACTGGGATGGTTGATACTGTGCCCGGTCGTGCAGTGACCGATGCAGCGCATCGTAAACGTGTCAAGTATGAGGCTAAATGTTTAGATATTGGGTATGGTTTTCTCTCGTTCTCGTTTTCTTCGCTTGGGGAATTAGAGAAGGATGATGTGACCTTACTAAAACGGATCCGAAAATTCTCCGTGACTCAAGATATTGGGGCACGTGTTGTAGTTCATATATCTAATAGGATCAGTTTTGCTATTGCTAAAGGAGTGTGGGCCCAGATAGTATATCGGCTAACCTCTAATCTTTTGTAAATCTTTTGTAAAAAAAATAAAATTAGTAGGAGCCCAGATAGTATCTCGGCTTCCCACTAATTTCTTGTAAATCCTATTATTCTAATGAAGTGATGTTTATTTAAAAAAATAAAATAATAATAATAATAATAATAATAATAATAATAATAATAATAATAAAATAATAATAATAATAATAATTATAATAATAAAGACAGGGTCCTCTCCTCTGACTCAAACTGGGATGATGGATTTTGTGCCAGGTTGTGCGGTGATTGATGCAGCACATCGTAAACGAGTCAAGTATGAGACTAAGTGTTCAGACATTGGATATGGTTTTCTCTCCTTTTTATTTTCCTCGTTTGGGGAATTAGAGAAGGATGCGATTGCCTTACTAAAGCGGATCTGACGGTTCTCTATGACTCAAGACATTGGAGCTCGTGTTGCTGCTCATTTTTTAATAGGATTGGTTATGCTATAGCTATAGGAGTGAGGGCTCATATTGTATCTTGACTTCCCACTAGCTTATTGAAAATCCTATTATTATTATATAAAGTGATGATATATAATAATTCAGAAGAAGAAGAGGAAGTATTCTTCTATTTGTGCTGAGCATGGTTACTCGTTTAGTCCATTCGCCTTCTCGACTTTTGGGGAGTTTGAGGAGGAGACGATGGGTACTCTCTCGCGTCTTAAGCGGTTAGCTGGTCGTCATTCTAATGACGCGAGGAGTGGCGGTTTTTTGATGTCTAGGCTTAGTTTTTGTATTCAAAAAGGGGTGGGCGCGCAGCTTGTTTCGCGGCTCCCTTCCAATTTTGTGTGATTAATAAAATTGGAATTTCGATTAAAAAAAAGAAAAAAAATTAAAAAAAAATGGGGCACGCGCTGCTGCTCACATTTTTAATAGGATAGGTTTTGCTATATCTAAAGGAGTGGGAGCCCAGATAGTATCTCGGCTTCCCACTAATTTCTTGTAAATCCTATTATTCTAATATAGTGCTTATTATAAAAAAAAAAAAAAAAAAAAAAATAATAATAATAATAATAATATATGTTACCGTTCAGGGATATCTGTCGGAAAGGAAGTTAATATTGGATTAGATGGTGGACCTGATAATGTCCTACGTCCGACAGATATTTTGTTTTATTCCTGGGATGGAGGTAAAGATGTGTGTGTTGATCTGACTGGTTCTTCTCCTTTGACTCGTACGGGGATGAATGACTTTGTACCTGGCCGAGCTGTGATTGATGCTGCACAACGTAAACGATGCAAGTATTTGGCTAAGTGTTCAGCTCTCGGATATGGGTTTCTTCCTTTCTCCTTTTCTTCTTTAGGGGAGTTACAGGAAGATGCAGTTGCGTTGCTGAAGCGCATTCAGAGATTTTCCAAGGCTCAAGACATTGGAGCGCGCGCTGCTGTACATATTTTTCATAGAATAGGTTTTACCATTGCTAAAGGGGTGGGAGCGCAGATAGTATCTCGACTCCCATCCAATTTGTTGTAAATCCCTTTTTGTTTCTAATAAAAGTGATGGTTTAAAAAAAAAAATAATAATAATAATAATAATAATAATAATATATAAAAATAATAAAATGAAAAGTGGGGTTTTTAGTGTTAAAACAAGGGTATTTTAGTAATTTTATGTCATTTAACTAGTTAAACTAACGATCAACGATGATTTGGATCAAAAGTAAAGAAAAAAATTACCGTTTCGGCCTAAATCGAAACTATATGGAATTTTTGGACTAAAAGTAAAAATAAGATCAAACCACGAGGACCAAGAAAGCAGTTGACTCTATTCTATTTTATAAGATTATCTCATGTGTTCACCTAAATTATTATTAACGAGAAAATACGTATGAATTGTAAACACAGGTTATTATGTGATTGTATTTATAACAACGACTCATCTTATTCTTATTTAAATTTATTTAACGATATCCGAGGAAACCTTTACAAAAACTTTATATATTAATTTTAGCAACGCCCATTATGTTTTATTAACCTCTCATACTAGGTAAGATATTATGTGTAAGCCCCGTGCACTCACAAGACTCATAACTAATATGTAACCATAGTGATATTCTTCAAGCTTAGTCCGACTTATCATATTAATATGCCTATTTTCTTGACTCAATTAAGTGGACGCAATATATGTTTCATGACTATTATCTTTTTCCATGTTTAAGTGTGTCAACTGTCACCTATACTCCCTCAAATGTGCCTCTAAACAAGAATGTTTTCAGAAATATCACCATTCATGTTAGTATTAAGCAAATATTAGTATTTTTAGTTGTATTTATTCATTTTGATAACGATGTTTGATATTCATTTGAAAATCATGTCTTCTCAAAGTGTTGGCTAATGAGAAGTTTCCGAGAAAGGTAACTTTATTTTGTGGAGGAGTAATATTCGACCCTTATCGAAATAACAAGGCATTTGAGCGCTATTGTTTGTACAAAATCGACTAGCATGACGGATGATATATATAAGTTGCAAGAGGAAAAGGCACTCAACTATTTTGCTTTCTTTATCTATGAAATTCTTCATAAGGTTGGTGATGAGGAAACGACAAAAGAAGTATGAAAGTAGTTAAAATTGATCTATATGACAAATTCGTTGACGAACAAATTTTTGTTCAAACTCGTTTGTTTTCGCTTTGAATGAAAAAAGGTTCATCATTGAAAGAGCATCTTGATACATTGAATTCAGTTTTGATGGATTTGAAGAATGTTGAAATGAAGATTGTAGATGAAGATGCGACGCTTGTTCGTGTTGTGTCCTTACCTCCTTCATTTGAAATTTTTTGTTAATGCGTTTGTTGTTAGTAAAGATACTATCACTTGAAAGATGTTAGATCTAGTTTGAACACAAGGGAGCTTCGCCAACAAGCGTTAGGAAGTGTTTATGAGTCTCAATCCATGGGTTTACCAACCAAATGTTGTGATAGGGTCGATATCGATTTGAAAAGGGTCAATGTTGCAAAACAAGGTTTACAAGGGCCATTAATCATTGCTTAATTGCTACAAGGACATCAACCTTGCCGACTAATGTAAAGGCGATTAATAACGGTCAACTGGGGTCAATCATGGTCAAGGGAGGTCAAACATGCCGAAAACCTGCAAATCTTGCCGAAAATACCAAAATCTTACTAAAACTTGTGTTTATCAATTATAATAACTATTTATAGGTATGATGTTGGATTTTAGGAATAATAATGCCGAAAATACCTAAAACTCGTTAGAAATGCCCAAATTTTTTTGGAAATACCCAAAATTTGCTAAAAATTCCGATCCGATTAATCGCCGAGTAATCTCGCTTAAAACGATTACAAGCTAAAAGGTGGTCGACCGACCGGCTAATGATTCACGATTTTTGGAACATTGAAAGGGTAAAGATAGAGAGGAAACATCGTCACAGTTATCGAGGTCCTAATCCCCGAGATATATGCAACTACTGCAAAGAGACGGGTCATTGGAAGATTGATTATCCTAAACTAAAGGTAAAAAGCTTTGGTAGTGGCTACTGCTAAAGACACTCGTGTTATGCATGGTTCCAAATGTGAGTTGCTTTGAATAGTTAACCGTTTAGAATTTTTCGGTTAACATTTGGTTATTTTTTCTAGCCATCAACATTCGTTTTGGATAATCTTTTGTTTCGATCGCTTGTTTGAATTGGGCTAGTTTCTCTAGCATTTGGAAATTTGAAATTTGAATTTGTTTAAAATATATGGAAGTTCAAGTCACAATGAAGATTGTTAGAAAAGTGATTTCAACTTTAAGGTTTGTTTGATAAATTTTGTAATTTTGTAACTTGTCCTACAAATTTTGGTATTTGAATTCGTTTAGAATAAAAAAACTAATCTATGATGAGTAGTTTAGTCTATAAATAAGGATTGATAGTTTAAGTTCTAATTGTACTTTTGGAACTAGTATTTGATACCTTTTAATTTAAGTTTTTAATTTGATTTGATATTTTGAGTAAAACTTCCGCTTTGTTTGTTTGTTCTTTTTGTCTTTTAAATTACCAACATATAGTTATATTGTATTTGGCTAATAAACTTTTAAAATCGATCAAAAAAAACTTAAGTGACTTTTTATTATGGTGAATTTTTTTTCTCAAACATTCATATTTCTTAATTACTCTTGAGATCAAGTTTTTTCTTATGTGTTGAATTGCATGTCACATAACCATCAGCAAATGATTTTATTGGATGAAAACTTTAAAAAATACAGATGGTATTTAGAACAGTTTAGTTGCTAGTTTTTTGGGGTCAGGAATAACTTTGGTATTGGTGTTTGTAGTTTGGTTAATGTTATAGCACAAATATTCAGACACCGTGTCCTTTGACATCAATCCTAGCAATTTGATGGGTTTACAATTTTATGATGGGCTTACCATATTTCACCCACTATCTTTCAGTAAACTTAAAATGTTTTATTTTTATATTTATATATAAAATAATTTATTGATAAAAATATTATCTATTAATACTTACGCATCAAATCAAAAGTCCAAATTTAAATCTAAACCTAAACCACCTACTTTATAAATCCAAACCCAAAGTAAAACCCAACTTTAAACCAAACGGACCCTTAGAAGAAAATGGAATGAATTAACATCTGATTGTGATTTGATAGTCTTAAAAAATCTCTTTTGAAACCACAACATTAAAATTTTATTTTATTTATTTGACGCTACTTTCATGAGAAATGAAGTTAGCTACCAATTTTTAGAACAGTTGGTACTTCATAATTAGGTCTCAAGCCCTATATATATTGGGCCAAGTATGTTCGGCTAGTAGCTATATCATGGATTTATATCTGGTTATTGAGGTCACTTAAATTTAAATTAAGTGAGTTTTTCCTTGTTCATCTAGAAATGATCGGGTGGCAAATGACTTAATCGTCCACCCTACAAGGAGAGCCAAATGTAATAATTGACTAAATTTCTTGATCTATATTTTGGCAGTGAGTTAAAACTCGAATTGACTCAACTGTTTTAACCACGAACTTATCGAATGACCATAAGCCCGTTTTCGACAAAATACCTGATTGAATTGAATCATGAATCATAAGCTCGACCAAATCAATTAGAAAACCGGTTCCGATACCTAGACATGGTTGGTGCTAAGAGAATGTCCGAACAAACTTCAATAAATTAAAATTAGAGTGAAATGCACTTTTAATACTTGTGGTATGTCCAGATTGCATATATAATAACTGGTTTTTCGAAACTGCAGGCGGCCTAACTGGTCTTCCATTAAGTGTTCACTTTGCTAATTTGACCATAATGAATGTTATCCGTTGACCGTTAACTTTCGTTGATACAGGGTTAATTTTGTCCTTTTCCCTTTTTTTTTACCGTTGGACCATTACTAACACACATCCTCTATTTAATGTTACCCAAAACCCATTTACTGCTATCATTTGTTCATCCCACATCCAAGTATTATAAACATAAACCCTAATTGAAGACATCACAACCTCCATTTACGCCTCACTATTTTTTTTCTCAATCAGATCTTTATACTACTTTGGTTAATATTCGTTGTGTTATCGTCCCTTAAAGTTTCTGGCATCATATAACTGATTCTTTTACACCTCAATTGGTTTTTGCCCCACTATTCTTCTCACTGGGATTTTCCACTCCAGTTATTTGTTGTAGTTATTCAGTCCCAAAAGCGGATATTCAAATTTAGACATAAAGGCTTATTTGTTGTAGTTATTTAGTCCCAAACACCTCGATAGTTCAAAGATGCATACACATCAAGAAACAGTGAATGCAGCACACGATCGAATTGCTCGTTCAGTAATAATGTTTACACGAAGCAGCTACACAGAAAATATATGCTCATACGGAATTGTGGATTGCTGAAACTACATTCTACAGAAACAAACACAAAAAACACATTTTGATCAAATAATTTCCGATTATGGAAGAGTAGAGAAAAAAAAGGGTATATGTTGCTCAAAGATCTGATTGAGAAAAAATATAGTGAGGCGTAAATGGAGGCTGTGATGTCTTCAATTAGGGTTTATGTTTATAAGACTTGGATTGGGGATGAACAAATGATAGCAGTGAATGGGTTTTGGGTAACATTAAATAGAGGATGTGTGTTAGTAATGGTCGGTAAAAAAAAGAAGGAAAAGGACAAAATTAACCCTCTAGTAACGAAAGTTAACGGTCAACGGATAACATTCGTTATGGTCAAAGTAGCAAAGTGAACACTTAATGGAAGACCAGGTAGGCCGCCTGCAGTTTCGAAAGACCAATTACTATTTATGCAATTTGAACATACCACAGGTATGAAAAATGCATTTCACTCTTAAAATTAAATGGGTATTTGAGCTAAAAGTGAGCGCTAACCAACTAACCACTCAAATGGTATTTCCTTTCAATTTCAACAACAATAATCGTCCTAGTACACTTTCGATATAGAATAGCTTAAATTGACAATTATCTTCTATCCTCAACTTAGATTTGGTTCGACAAACTTAACATGATAAAGTTGAAACTCGAAATTTTAGAAGATTTCAGAAATGAAATACTTTGAATCAGGGGCGGAGCTTTGTAGCAGGGTACCATCTTCCTTGCTGAGCATGAATAGAATTTTTATTGTCGCATATAGATAACTTAATTTGGTATTTTAATTTTAATAGTACAAAATGTTAATTACATGTGCCTCCTTTGAATTTTATTTTTGCATCGTCTCATCATTTGTGTGTGGATGGGTAGAGTTGATTTTTGAGAGCATGTAAGAATGATCAACTGTCAAGCCTGGTTTCGTTGATTTATAATTTTTTTTTCAGTTTTTAAGTTTTTGGAAGAATCTAATGTATTTAAGTTATATAAACATATTATTTATCTTTTTTTTCATTCTATTAAAAATCATTTAAAACAATTTTATATTTAAAAAGTTTGAAAATTAAAACTTTTAAAATTGATTTTTGTGAAAAACATTTATTTTGTAATTGATTATTAATTTATTTTTGTAACAATCTTTTATTACAAACTATTAAAAAAACATTTTTAACTTTTACTTTAAAATTGAAATTTCTTTTTATCAAATTATTGTTTTTCGTAAGCTAATTTCACTATATTTTCTGAAATTTTGTGCTTTTTATTCGATATTCATTTTCATATAATTTAATTATTTTTTTATTTATTTTTTGAGTGTTATATTTATTTTGATTTTTTTATAACTTCAATATTTGAATACAAATTTAACGAAGAAGAGTATTAACATTTGTTGTCTCAAAAATGGTTATCGAATATCCGCTGTCGCAATACGCGGATACTATGCTAGTTTGATTACTTTTTTAAAAGGCTATTAAATGTGATCTTGTGGATGACATATTTATGTTCCAAAACTATTAAAACTAGTATTGCTTATAATGCCTTTTTCTATTCGATGCATGCTTTTAAACATTGACTTTGTCCTCGTTACACAATTTGTTTTACATGCTATCAAAGATTGACGTGTTTTACAAAAAAAAGAAGTTCAAAGGAGGTACATTATTTTTTATTTTGTATACTAGAATAAAAAAACTAAATAAGTGATTAACTTTATGTATGTTCAAGGCTGAAAGATGGAATAGCCTTTGTGTCCTTACCATCTACACCTTCTGCAATCGAGGAGTTATTTTCTGCCTTTGAGTTCAGAGCTTCAAGATTCATTCGTATAACTTCATCTTTGGTGTAGATATATAGTATATCTTACGAGACAAAAGTCTAATGTACTCGCTTTTTATAGAATAGATTAAATCAACCAATCACGAGTCAAAAGTTCTATGCTAAAAAAGAGTTTACAATTAACTTTTGTCTCTTAAAATATATATCTACACCAAAGAGGAAGTTGAACGAATGAATCTTGGAGCTCTGAACTCAAGGGCAGAAGACAACTCCTCGATTGCCGAAGGTGTAGATGGTGGTGATATAGAGGCTATTCCATCTTTCGACCTTGAAGATACATATAGTTAATCATTTAATTTAGTTTTTTTATTCTAGTATACAAAATTAAAAATAATGTACCTCCTTTTAACTTCTTTTAGGTATTTATTTGTGTAAAACGAGTCAATTTTTGATAACATTATAAACAGATTAGGTAACTGGAAGAAAATCAATGTCTAAAAGCATGCATCAAATAGAAAAAGCCATAATAAGAAAAACTAGTTTAAATAGTTTTTTTTTGGAACACAAATATGTCATCCACACGATCAAATTTTATAGGCTTTTAAAAAATTAATCAAACTAGTATGGTGCAATCTGACGACGAATACTCGATAACGATTTTTGAAACGACAAACGTTACTACTTTTTTCCGTTAAGTTTGTATTCAAAGATTGAAATTATAAAGAAAAATCAAATCAAAATAAAATAAACTCTCAAAAAATCAGAAAAACTAAAAATTAATTATAATATATCAAAATAGATATTGAATGAATGAACACAAAATTTTAAAAAATAAGGTGAAACTAGATTATAAAAAAATAATCAGATAAAAAGAAATTTCAATTTTAAAGATAAAAATGAATTTTAATAGGTTGTTACAAAAATAAATGCATGATCAATTACAAAATAAATGTTTATATAAAAGTCAATTTTAAAATTATTAGTTTTTGGACTTTTTAAGTATCAAATTGTCTTAAATGCTTTATAATATATTAAATAAAATAAAATATGATATGATAAAATAAATAATATGTTTGTATACATTAGTTTCTTCCAAAAACTTAAAAACACAAAAGGATTATAGTCAACAAAACCAGACTTGAGAGTTGATCAGTTTTACATGCTCTCAAAAATCGACTATTTTTACCCATCGACACACAAACGACGCAAAAATAAAATTCAAAGGAAAAACATTACGTAACATTTTGTAATATTAAATAACAATACCAGATTAAGTTATACCTATAATCCAAGATGGAACCCTGCTACAATAATCCAAGAAAAAAAAATGTAAATTGACGGAAACACATTGACAAAAATTAGAGTAAACAGAAGTCGAGACTCAAATTTTTTAATTTTTGAAGTTGGGTACCAACTGAGCTAACTTGTATTAGATCAAATAGACTCATTTGGTTATTATATTCATCACTATTGATATTCATGTTTATAGGTTTTCTAAAACATGAACTGAAAGAAATGGATGAAATAATATGGTGAAGTTGTAATGGGAAGACAACATATTTATAGGATGTTTGGAAGACCGGTGTTTGTTATTTCGCTTTGTAGGTATATGTATTTAGTCGGTATAGTAATAGTAATAAAAGTACATCGTTATTATATACAGTACATTATATATATTACATACAAGTATAAATTATTTAAGAGTATTTTGTATATTATAATTATCTTGTATACTAAGGACCCATCTATCATCTATCTCTACCACAATGTGATAGATAAGATTAACAGTATTTAATTAATTCATTTATTGTTATAATTTAAATATTTTTAAACCATTAAGTGTTAAACGAAAAATATACTATCACGACGAGCATTTAATTATCATTCTACCAATATACTTTTGAGAAAAAATTCGCTTATTTTCTTGTTGTTAAAAATACGTAAAATATCATATATGATAATAGTTTTTTTTATCATATATGATAACAGTATTAAATCATATATGATATTGATTTATGTCATATATGATAAGTTATATCGTATATGATAACAGCGTTTCATCATATATGATACTAGTGTTAAATTATAAATTATTTTTAAATCATACATATATGATATTGGTTTATATCATATATGATAAGTTATATCATATATGATAATGGTGTTACATCATATATGATATTAGTATCATATATGATAATTTTGACAATGAAAAAAAGTAAAAACAAAACAAAAACAATTATCGAAAGTGTATCATATATTATATGTATAGAATGATAATTAAATGCTCTTCGTAACGGTATATTTTTTTGTATAACGCTTAACGGTTTAAGAGATATTAATATTTGAAAAAAGAGGGTGAAATAAATGTTGTGTTTCATCTCATCAATTAGATTAAATTGAATATGTAATGTAAGAATTTGTCTCTTTGTATGCAAATAAAATTTAGTATCTAAATAAATGAACGTAATTTTAATTTAAAATACTTAAAGTTTTACTTAGATGTGTTAATGATTGTGTACAATTAAACAAATATAATTAAAACTTGTCAATTAAGACATACAAATTAATTAATATATAAAACTTTAAAATGCAAATAAAGTTATACTCCGTGTCCCATAGTTATAGTTCACTGAAAAAAGCTATAGTTTAATAAAAGTATCACTTTTTTTTTTAGCTTTATCTCTTTTATTTTTAACACAATTTTACTTTTAAGCAATTAATTTTTAACTTTTTTATTGTTTGTAATAATATTTTCAAGTGAGGGTGATATGGTAAACCTAATTTATATTTCTTATCTATTTTTAGAGACGGACTATTAATTTGGGACGTACAAAAATAGTAACCTATACTATAATTTCGGGACGGATGTAGTAGTGATTAATGTACAATTTGTAATAGTTTAATACAATCAATAATATAAAAATACAATATATATTAGTAGGATATTCGTGTGTTACAGCAGATGGTACCTTATAATTAAAGTTCAAACTCAAACAAAATAACAATGACGAGCCAATTAGCCCGAGAAAGACAAAAGGAAAAAAGTCCAGTCCCCCTTTTCCTTTTCGGGTAACTTATTTTGCTAATGGAACCGGAGGCGATTTCAGTTTTTGGATGACTCTGTTGGTTCGATCCAAAACCATTTGAACCATCAACTTACCATATAAACTGTATACAAATTTCTGTGTTTTATTAGTTTATACTATATGTGTAGTAATTTATATTTTTTATTTTAAGGTGTTTTAAAAATAACTGTAATGGGTGTGTTTCATTAGTTTGCACTTGTACCATATGTTTTATTATGTGTATTGCTTATATTTTAAAATTTAAAAGATATTTAATGAATGAATGATTGTAATATAAGATTTATAAGTTGTATTACTTAAAATTAAGTTTTGTGCATTTAACGATTATACATAAGTTTTAAAAGTTGTATTACATAATATTAAATGCGGGGAGAGATACAAATATCTTTTATATGTAGTATAAATATTCACATTGCACAACAATTAAAAGCATATATACTTATAAAATCATTTGAAAACGTGTCAACCAGGAACATGAGTGGCTATTGATTAATCTAACAAATAAAGTTGCCCAAAAACAAATCGATTGAAACTTATAAAAATGAATGAACAAGGTATCATCAGTATAATTTTCCTTTTGTTATTTTATGATTAATCACAGGGTACCTGCCATTGCATCGCATAAATACCCAGCTGGTGATTATTTTACTATCAATATGTGGTTGTAACCGAAGATTTTATGTGGTTGTAACCGAAGATATAGATGTCGGTGAGAATAGAGCAGGAGCAAAACTGTTATTATTTTTATAAGATACAGTAACATTTTGAGTTTAAAAGATTATGGACGATTACTTTACTAGAAATCTTTTATAAGTTTTGTCAGCCAAACAAAAATGATAATTTATGATGCTAACTTTCTTCAAAAATAATACAATTTTCTTAAAAACTTGTATGCATTGCATAACGGAAAACACAATACTAACCATCTTTTTCAATGTATAAGCTAGTATGCGGATTTTAATATAGTAAAGATTAGTTGTATGTAATTTATCAACTAATATAAGTTCTTCTAATCATAATATGAACTATTGACCTCTAAACGAAGAATATGTTCTTCATTAATTTAACCTTCTTTAAACCATATCTTTTTCCCAATTGTCATGAACAAGCTATTTTACAACAAAGAAAGCAAGCCTTTTACCAATAAGTTAATATTCATTTTATCATTTACCTCATTAATTGAAGCCAACACTAAACATATATCAAAGTCAACACCATTAGACATATTAGCATCAAGTTTTCGAAGATTAACCTTGCTCAAAGAAATAGGACTAAGTTTATCTGCATAAGTTGATGAAAATTCTTTCCATCACTAGCACAGCCAACAATCACACCCTCGACCTGAGTATGAACAGCGGGCATATAAGCATCTTAAACATGAACAATGCATGTAACATCAACTAATGAACTGGAAGACATCTAAAATCCAAACCTAAACTAATCAGACCACTAGTGTTAATTATCTTCCTAACCGGTTGTTTGCGACGCATATAATTCTTCTTATAAACCAAAAAGAGATGCATTTATAATCATAGTCCTTATTAGCCATACCTCTAGATTTCTCCAACAAGGATTCGACACCATCAATAACCATAACATAAGCATTACCAACAAAAACCTTCTTCTCCTTTACCCCATGCAGACCTACATACACCAACCCAAGTAACAAAACCAAAAACCCAAGAGAGAATAAAAACCATAAAATTAGTTATAACCCTAAACTACAATATTGTAATTTAAACGAATCCTAAGCAAAAATCGTTTTATGAAATTAGTGTAATCAATCAAGTTAGATTGATGATTATTTAAAAAGATAACGTTTATTTTAGGCAATCAAAGGAAGAAACAATTTTGTAAAACCCCTAAAATAAAAACACAACACCAGTCCTTAGAACAATTAATCAAACAATATTTGAAGAAGGGATATGAAAAACACGAGTGTAAATCATACCTTTAATTCGATGATAAAACGACACAAGGAATAAGGACGCAAGATGTCTTGTTGATGTAGGGTTTTAAAGGTTTTAAAATTTTCCAACGAGAGGATTTTGTTTGGTTATGTAAGATTTCCACGTTTTAATTCTATGCAAGATGTCAAGTCAATTTACGGTTGTAAGGGTTTTAGAAAGAAAACACATGAGTGCTTTATCAAATTCAAAGATTACCCACGTATGATATTAGATGGAAGTTTAATCATTTATAATAAAGAGCAATGCATAAACTATAAAAACCACTAAGGCCATAAATTCAATCTAAGATTCGTTGAATTTAAATAATATGAGAACTACATCACAAGTAAGGAATTATCTATTGATTTAGATACGTCAACTGACAAACCTATAATCCATTTTACTAATCATAGTTTTTTGAGGTGTTAGGCTTATTGTGTCAAGAAACACGATAAGCATATCCAAACATGTCTTGATTAATTGTTTTTTAGCTTTTCAAAGATTTAAAATTATAAAGAGCTTCTGAAAAGACGAAACAAGATGGTGTTGGACTACTAACTTATATACTTAATAGGTTACTTAACACATAATCGGTTTCTAGTGTTTGGTAAAATGCATATTCGTTTATTTTAAACTAAAATAAATACATAAAAATATATTTTTTAACGGGTAAAAGAATAAGCACATGAGAATAACAAATCTCAAAAGCTGATAAACCCTTTTATATTAGATTTTTTATTAGTAGTGCCGAAACGCGATAGGCATATCTAAACACCCATGAATTCTATTGCAAAGAATTTAGCTTTCGTGATATTCAATTTAAGGTTCATAAACAAAATCAACAAATTACGCATTAAAGTTCACATTTTAATCATTGAGATATACACAACATAGAACCTCGACAAAAACACAACGTTTTAACAAAACCCTAATCGCTAAATCAGTTAGTCCCAATTGTTTTAACACGTACATTAAACTAAAGAAAAAAACCCTCACTTTTATGAAGAGAAAATAACCAAATTAATACAAGCTCGTCAAAATTAGATATATAGATGTACAAAAACTAGTAAGTAGGAGGTGATAGCGATAAAGCACCTATTGAAATCTATAGGAAAGAAGATGCAACAGTATTCCCACGATGCATCGAAGATTTGTACAATATTATAGTAAGATCTAAAGGATATTGTAGAGTGTGTGAGAGATTTGAAATCAATAGGAAAGAAGATGCAACAGTATTCCCACGATGCATCGAAGATTTATCAAGAGAAGGACGTGTGTTTATTCTAAATTTTACACGTTTACTCTCAAATCTTATCTTTTAATTTTCTCGATGTGTCTTAATGGATAATTTGAATTTATTTATTTTATGCCAAAATAGGATATAATTCTATATTAATAAAGACTCGTTTATGTGCATGATGCGTAGTATTACATGAATAATGTTAACATGGATTGTAATGCAATGAATCATGATAAATATTAATTGCCAATGTCTTTCAGTATAATCAAGGACACCCGAAACAAAGGTGTAAGTTGTACTTCTAGAGGAGACCTTGTTACACTAACACTTGCTTTTAGTTTTAAATATGGCAAAACATTTAGATTAGCTTTCTTTGATGGTTTAGTTTTTTTTCTACCTTATGTTTATACATCACGGGTGCAATAACATTAACATGACTAGAGGCTTTTTTCTAGACATTTGGTGCTTTGTGTAAAGTGACTGGTTTTGACACAACCTTTTTCTCAAGATTTTTAGAATGCAAACAGGTTTTTTCATTCACTAAAGTTTGTCAAAATTAGTATTTATAAATTTCCCATTTTGAGCAAATCTTAATTGAGCTTTCAACTCATCAATAGCCATTATAAGATCTTGATTCTCAACAGAATATGATCAGTAACATCTGTCTAAAAGTATAATTATCCAGAAGAGCATCTATTTCTTTCTGACTCTGTTCCCGTTCCGTTTTAATAAAATTAAAAAGATCACTATATTCCTTTTTAACTCTTACATTTGCGTCGATTAAATCTTGAATATGAGATTTCAACGACACACTTTAATTCTCAAGATTTTTCACTTTTGATATCCAAGAGTAATCACGTGGTTTTCAAAGATTATCTTGTTGTTGTTTCTCTTTAAGATTTTTTAATTTCACTAAAAAAATCAATGCTTTTTTCACTTTGTTGAAAATCATGTTCGATAATCTAAATTTGTTTTAAAAGATGTTTTTGGACATCCTTTGCATCATTTTTAACTTTATCAATCTCGTCATATGCCACAACACAATCATTATCACGACTATTCAACAAAATACACATTTGAATTCATGAGCTGAGATAGCTTCGAAGATTCGATCATCTTGAGAATCAATTAAAAACTTGTTTTCTTTCATGGTTTCATCAAGTTCATCTTCAAATTAACTAAATACTCTTTCCATCGCCTTAACATCATTAACTAAAATATCTTCAAGCATTTCTAAAGCCATACATAATCTATCATTTTTCATTCGACCTCTAGTGACAAAAAAGACGAACATTGTCATGAACACCAAACATTGAGTTTTTCTTTGTTAATTTTTCTAAATTATAAAGTATTTGCATGACATATTTGAAAGATTTACCAATTTTGCAATTAGTTGCCATTTGTGTCTACGTAAATTATAAAATAACGACTATTTGGGATTTTTTTATGGGCTAATACGAGCTTGAAAGTACAACTAATCAATAAATAATTCTTTTTGTGGAACAAAATAAATTAACGGGTAATGGTTCAATTTGATATAATTAATTAGTGTCTTGCTTTGCTTATTTTCAATATCACGTTTTTTTTGCAACGATTTTCAATCGACTCTCTTAGGCATCCTCAAGAATCTCCTCCGTATCTCGAACAGATACAAGAATATGAGATTCGTAAATAGTCCTAGCAAAATAAAACTTAGGAACAACTTTAACATCTTTCTTGTGAGTATAAGGATTTTTGTAACCTAAGCCAGTTTTAAAGTTTTAAAGTTGGATCATAAAATTATTTTGGTTTTATTACAAGAATATTGCTTGAATTGAGTTTGGTGTGTAAACGAAACGAGGCAACTCGCAAGTTAGTCAAGATAGACTCTTAAGATACTCAAAATCGAGTCGATCTAAACAAGTCGAGCTCGATTTTGAGCTACTCGAGTATATATCCGAGTCGAGTTCGAGCTTCAATATACTAGGCTCGAGAAGCTCGCGGGCCTTGTCAAGCTTTAATTAAAACTATTTTTTGCCCTTTTATATAGATAAATCGCGTCGAGTTGAGCTTGATATGCCGAGTATTTATCGAGTTCGAGCATGACATGTGAGAATAATCGAGCCCGAGTCGAGTTTCGAGTTCAGGTTTTATATGAAGATCCCAGCTCGAGCTAGAAATATAAAGCTCGATCGTACTGGAGCTCGTGTTTCGAGCTTGAATTTTAGTAGTCGAGTCGAGCTCGAACTTGGAAGTACTCAGCTCGACTTGGCTCGTTTACATTTCTAATTTGAGTTATGAGTTTTGACAAAAAAAATCATAATCCTTAACTTTATTTTATAACAAGAGAGTCTCATTGAGATGATCATCTTCTTATTTTTCCAAAGAAAGTTTCAAAACTTGTTAGTTGCTTAATCAATTCCATTGACATGTTTTGATATTGCAAAAAACACGTGGCCAATTTTTCTTCTCAATCATATGTTGATGATTAGACTCAATCCTTTGTAGACTAGTTTATTTAGCACATTTAAGTTCCAAATCCCTTACTCATTTAGGTCTTTAGTTAACGAAGCATTAGCTTTTTCAGCTACAAGAGTGGTCTTTTGTTGTTTCTCGGCTTCATCATGAAATGTATGAACAAGATTTTCAAGTTTTGTAGCTTTCTTATCATACTGACCGAGTTTATGAGCATAACTTTCATTATTAACTTCCTCAAGTGGGTAATCAAACATTACATTACTATCAACTTGATCATCCACTTCAGTGTTAATAATGTCCTTATGAACATAAATTCGTTGTTTATGATCATCATTTGCAAATATATTTGTTACAAAATCCATGGAAATATCAGATACCTCAATTACAAAGTGAGAGTCATAACATGAAGCTCAATTCCATCTTCATCCTTTTGTGCTAAGAGCATCTACTCTTGGAAATACTTTGGATCTCGAATTTTGGCTTGGGACAATCTCTTACATAATAACCAAACTCATTGCAAGTGTAGCATTGAATACTCAGAACTTTCCCAACATTTTTTGTTGTTTGAAGAACCCTTCAAGTAGTATTAGTAGTAGTTCCCCTTGTTGAACAATCATGGTTCCAGAATTTCTCGTAGCATTACTTTGATTATTAGCAAAGCGTACTGATCCTTTTACATTAGTTTCCTGAGTTTGAACATTAACCCGGCAATCTTGAATCACAACTTGATTACTTGTATTAGAAGCAATACCCAGATAGTTATTTGTTAGTGTGGAATAATTACAAGTGATTGCTTGAGTAAAAAGTGCCATTCGATTAACCAATTGATCAAGTGTTCCATGATTCATTGCATCTTCTTGATACTCATTATCGAAATCTGCTATAGATAGAGGATGTGTGACATTAGGGGTGAGTATAGTTCGGTTTGGTTCAGTTTTTGTATAAAATCGAAAACGAACCAATAAATTTCGGTTTCTGATTTTTAGGAAACATTCGGTTTCGGTTTTGTGTCGGTTTGGTTTTTCAGTTTTCGATTTACTTTCAGTTTGGTTTTTCGGTTTTTTCGGTTTCTATATGATTTATCGAGCTTCACTTTTACAAGTCGATTTTGAATATAACATAAACCGACACGTTAAAAGCTTTAAATAAACAATAACAACAATAAACACAACATTAACAATTAGGAAAAAATATCATATAAAATCCTAAAAAAATCCTAAAAAATAATTTATGTTTATAAATCAACATAATAGCAAACGATAAAAACATAATTAAAAAAACAATCGAGAAGAAAAATTATAATTTAGTCATGTTCAATAATCATATGAAACAATGATTAGTTATTAAACATGATAGAATTAATCTAGCGTAGCATATTCATCGTCCATTAGCTTCGACGTGAATATATATATATATATATATATATATATATATATATATATTCTCATGTTTATAAAGATCGGTTTGGCTTATATCGGTTTTCTTTAATGCTAAAACTAAACCGAACCAAAAGCTTCGATTTTTCAAAATGTAAAAACCGAACCATCGGTTCTTCAATCGGTTTCGGTTTTTTAGGTTTCGGTTCTTCGGTTTTTTTCGGTTTAGGTTCGGGTTTTCGGTTTTAAGGTACTAAGGTTGTGTATATCGTGAAGAGGAAGACAGTACATACGTGTTGTAACCAAAGCATTAGGATCATGTAATCGAGCAACACATTTAGCTCTTGAAGCAATCACATTTGGATCATTTTGAAGAAGCTAGTCTTACAATTTATCAAACTGAACCTCATTAAACCTACGTGTCGCGCTAACCATTGTAGTATAGGTTTTTCATTTAGGTTGCAATAAGTTCAAGAACTTGGTGTTCACAACATTAGGTATAGGTCGAAGATTGTGACGATCCATAACATTGATCAATTATGTGAATCATTCATAAATAGATTCAAGTGACTTTCTTTAGCAACAAACTTATCAAACACGTTAATTAAGCGTGAATGTCTTTCTGTTTTGCCTAAATTTGTACCAAAACTTAAACGTCTCACACGTTTCCACATATCATGAGCTGTCTGACATGCATCCACTGAATTATAGAATTCTTTCTAAATACCAAATAATATATAATTCATAGCATCAAAGTCTGCATCAAAGTCTTCCAAATCTTTTCGAGTAAGAGTATATGGAGTTTGAAGAACAGTTCTTGGCGGTTCAAAATCAGGAACCAGGATATGTCACATGACGCATTGACCTTCTTAAATAGACTCCCAAATCATTCTTCCACATGATTTCTTCCAGTCCCATTTATCGAGGTAACCCTTTACCTAATGCTTTCTTCTTGTCAATAAACCTCTTAAATTTGCTAGCCTAAGGTAGATAACTTGTTTTATCTAACAATGTATGACGAATGTTCGAACCCAGATCAATAACAACTTGATTGTTAGTTTCCATATTCTGTATTAGGTGATAACACTACTTAGGATCTTTATAGACGTTAACAGTTCTTGTGGATAACAATCGGTTAAAGTGAATTATGTAGTTACATGAATGAGAATTACCAAATTTCAAAAGTTAAAAGGCCAAATTAAAAATTCTATAAGCCCACTATCAAACTCGGTAAAGCCCAATTGTCGAATTCTATAAGCACACTGTCAAATTCTATAAGCCCACTTTTCAAATTCGCTAAGCCTATTTGTCAAATTCTATAGGTCCACTATCAAATTCTATAAGACGCAGCAACCGAAATTCGATAACCATCACAAACTCGATAAGGCCACTTTTGCAAATTCGATAAGCTTAAATACACTTTGGTTAAAGCCCAATATACCAAATTCGATAGATCTTGTTTAAACAATAAATTCGACAATTTCAAAGATTCAAATTTGACAGATTCCTTTTAAGTAATAAACTCGACAAGTTTTAATATGGAATTCGAGAGAATCAGTTACGACAACAAATTCGACAACATGCATACAAATTCGACAAACTCGATAACTTTGAATTTAAAACACGGAAAATGCTTTTAAACTATAAATTTGTCAAAAATTCAGTTAGAAAGTAATTTTGACAACTTTGAAAATTCAAATACTACAAAAAGGTTAAACATAAAATAATCTAGCGAGTTTGATCCAAAGTGTATCTCAATTAGCTTTACAACACTTATATTTAATCTTTATGAATTTACGTAATAAATTCACTAAATACTAACTCTAAATGTTTATAAAAAAATTCAACACACATCTGATATCAAAACTCAAATTCGATAGATGACAAAATTTTAAAACACATACACACCAAATTTGACACAAAAAATAAACAAAATATGACGTCGAATTTAACACACTGACACACGAACACACTCTTATAACTCTAGAGCCTCTGAGACTACTTGTTGTGGTCACATATTAGGTAGTATAATGACTATTGATGGAAGATTAAGCTTATATGTGTTTATAGACTTTGAGAGAGAGAGAGAGAGATAGATAGAGAAAGGGTTTTTCCTAATTTTCTATTCTTAATATAAAACTATAAAATGAACAACCAACCTTCCTTTCACTACTTGGAAGGCTATTTATACGAGATCAATGAAGCTTCTAATATCTCACTTCTTTATTCATTTTTTACTTGATGAAATTCTTACATGAGTCTCAAACTTATAACACGTTTGAGCCTCACTTATTACAAACTAAGTAATAGTTAAAGTAAACAAATTAATATAATAAATACATAAAATACTATTATATAATCAAAAAATTTCATGTCCAACAGTTTCCTTCCTAATTATTTATTTCCTTTCACATCTTGTTTATTAAATGTGTAATGTTTTCGTTTGTATTAGTTATAAGTCATATGCGAATAACCAAATCTAGCATAGTGGTATGGAGATATTTAGTAGACTTACTCGTAGACATATGCACCTACAATCATCTATGTGACAAATCATAAATCTAGCATATTGGTATGAATACATTTGCTAGACCAATTTCATCAACACATGCATTAACAAATACTAAAAATAAATCTGCTTACTCGGTTCACAAATAAATGTTATGGTCCTGGCTAAGCCCAAATACGACCAGATAACATATATTCCATGGTCAAGGCAACATCTTTACACTCACGTTTCCATAGATAAATTAACAATTAAGATACGAAGATCTAATATGGTTTTCTAGAGCCTAACATGTACATAAAAAATCAAGAAGAAATAAAGAATTAAGAATTACATGATAGGTTTCATGCAATCATAGAAAAATAGTAAATGATTTAGCTACGTATAGCAAATGAAAAGAAGATATAATACTCAAAGAAATGATAGACGAAAAATGAATAAAACTTTATTCTTCAATTGATATGGGTGATATAATGGTGTTACTAGGGTTTAAAAACCCCTAAAACAACTTACAAGACATGCTCTAAAGTATCTCTAAAACTCTACACGGTTTGGTGGTTTATAAGCGTTTCCATATCTAGAGTTTGTGCCGTAACAATGTTAGGTTATAGGTCATGACACAGTCGCCCCAACAAATTATATTAAGGTTTTCTTGAATCGTCAATGTGTGACAGTGTCAAGGGGTGGTCGTGACGTCATCATGAGGAGTCTTTTGACGTCGTGAACTTATAGGCGTGATGCCGTTGATGACCCATGTTAACACAACCTTGGATTCGTTGAGAATAACATGCATTATTGTTCTTTTTTCAATGCTTCATCCAAATGTATAAAATTGCTCTAAATCACCTCCAAAACATCTTAAAATGATGAAAGTGTCTCCAAGTTAGTAAAATGAAAAAATGAAAGGATTGCACATTTAGGAAAATACGAGGTAGAATGACCGCTAAAACATGTATAAAATGACACCTCATAACTAATGCGTTCCCCCAAAGCAGCAAGAGCATTTTTAAAGGTAGATTCTCTATGTAACATAGGAGTGTAAAGCTCCCAGGATCCTCTTCCTTTTCTGGAAGTATCTTTTGAATAACGGAAGAACATTCTTCGCTCGGGGTAAAGGAAGAAGCCGCATTTTATAGATTTTTTATTCAAAGTGAGATCTTTTAAGACTTTGGATCCCTTTGGCATGTGACTAGCGCGTCTCAGAATAGAAGGTTAACGTGAATTTAATTAAAGATCGAGTTAAGTCTTTCATGCTCCTTAAGTATTTTATTTTTTCCATGATACCTAAAATCTATATAAAACTAAAAACAACAATTAGCTTTCCAGAAACGGCGCCAAAAACTTGATACAGATTTTTTATTAAAACACGCCAGGTTTTAGATTTATAAAACCTGATCTACCTATCACGCACTAATGAGCAGTGGAACCGTTCAATAGTGGTATAGTTGGTAAATTCGTGGTCGTCCCAAGAGTTAGAATATTTGAATTTAATTTGAAAAGGTTATTTCACGTTGAAAGAAATATTTAATAAGAAACTTTTAATACAATAATGAAAATTACTGAAATGTAAATTACAAAAAAGATCAATATTAGAAAATGTACTAGCCTAACTACTCTATTGTTATCTAGTTGTAATTATGTTTCCAGTACAATGTCTCGATATTAATCTTTAGTGGTCAAAATACCGACAAGTTCGTTTTTGATCTCGTTCCTTGCCTTATGTATTCTAAATCCCAACTATCTTCCTCGCGACTAGTCAAGTATAAAGTCAAAAGTCTTTTAATCACAACTACCCATATGACCTAATTATTCGAACTTTACCACTAGGTTTCTTACACTTTGAATTATTTAATTTTTCAAAAGAAGTGATCCTAATGAGCCTTACATGAGAACAGTTGCCAACATGCCCTTAGTAATCCGTTCCCGAAGTTTCAACGGTTAGTTCCTATACACCAATCATACATGCTAAAGAAAATGTTTAATAAACCTAACACTGCCAAACTATAAGGATTGCATAACAGGCATAATGATATCTTAAACAGATAATAACATCGAATAAGAAACTATCACAAATCAATAACATTATCATAACTAGGTCAATACCTAAGTGATTAGGCACTCATAGAAAAAATACAACAAGATAAAATGAAGACAATGGTCTTATTTACTTGAGAAATCTTACAAAGTTAATGGACTAAAATGATTAATAAAAATAAAGCTGAATATGAAATCTCCCTTAACGGTGTAACCTTGGTCAAAATCAGACCCTTAATACCCTCCAAAATCGATAATAAACCTGTTGTGATGTGTGAGAAATAATGTGTTCTGGATTTGAGAGTAAGGCTTCAATTTATAGGTTTCGAACCATCTACAACATAGACTATGTAGGTCTACATTGTAGACACACATAATCTTCTTTATTTTCGTGAAACGTACTACCTACAACGTAGAGGGGACAAACACTTACGTCACATGCCTTCATTTATTGCACTTTCCATTTGACGTCTAAGAGATTTACAGCTTAAAGGATACAATTCCTTACACTATAAACATAATCTTTATAAACCTTCTTCGAATAGCCTTGTCTTGTTGCTTTGTGTATAATGATAAAATATATACTCGGTAGATATGGGTTTATGTTGTAAAGCCTTCAAAAACATTTTTTGTGTCTAATTTCACCACTTTTTGTTACTTGCTCGTTTTTACCTACAAAACAAAAAATAGAGGTTTTCTTGTAATATTGTCTGCTATTAGTACCAAAATTGAGTCGAATTTAAAATATTTCTATAAAAAACATTGAAATATTTGATGTCATCAAATTTTCCCATCCCCCCACTTGAGTTCTACTTGTCCTCAAGTAGACTTGTTAAAATTAGTTTTCAAAGAGATATTTCATGTAAATCTAGAAAATATGAAGTTAAAAACATTCTTGTGTATTTAGATACCTAAGATGAACACCTCATTAATTGTGGATTATAATCACTCAACTCTCGTCCTAGTCTAACTGTTACATTTGGGGGTATTCGCTCAATTGATTAGACATAACAAAGTATCCAATCATAGGCTTAGAATGTACACAAATCTACGCACACTTAGGTATGTGAGATGGCAACGAGTTTACTCACACATATTTATAAAGGTTAAGTAGTCATTAGTGATACAAGTTCTAGAAAGGCGCCTAACCTTATATGCTATAATTATATACATGAAAGAGACGCACGAACTTGTACATTTCCTAACTTGAAAAATATAAAGGTAAGACTACCCTATAGGATATTTCCTAAAGATGCACCTAAAAATGGTTGTAAAAATAAAAGACACGACATAGATAGTCAAAGTATAAACCATGTAATCATCAGTCACCATAATTCCTTCATGATTTTAAGTTTCAAAGTGTGAGAACTCGATCATCAGTGACAATGGGCTTATAACAACACCCAATTTTTTTTACAATAACTTGGTTTATAATACGTACCAACTAATGATTCATGCTAAAATTATAAACAATACATTTTTTCAACTTAATTTATGTAGCATGATCATTTTTACAAATATATACAACCCCCCACTTGGAATAAACAATGATAATACTTGGGGATCTTTATAGATCAGAAGGATATATCAGTAAGTATTATTCACGAAGCAGTCTTCGAAAACTATAGATGTCAAGTAATCCAAGAACTCCTTTACACAGATTCGACTACAAGGGTAGGCTACGTGTAAAGTTGTGAGGAAATAACACAATGTTTATGCTAAAGGATTTCTTTCTACACGATATACTAGTGACATGCACTTTAAATGTGTGTGATCGGTTTTGAACACGAGAGGTCGACATGTGAGTGTAACAAGTCGATAAACACACACACACACACACACACACACACACACACTCACACACTCACACACACACATACACACAATGAAAGACGATTTGGTTGTAACCCTAAAGTAGTTCCCATCCCTATCACCCAACTGGCCTCGAAATGATGATACAAGCCAAGTTATACTTTCTACAATACTATTGGCACGCTCATATTTTGGTGGATTATGTATAATGAGAAAATAAATATGATAACCTCACAAATAAAATAAGGGTTTAATTTTATGCATGGCATAAATCTTTCTAGTTTATCAAGAAAAACATGTCAAAATTTTAAGAATGGCATAAAATTCTCAAAAAAGCTAGAAAATCGAAAACAAGTATTGCTCAAGTAGTAATTCTACTCTCACCCTCACTTGGTTCGTAACAATGTACATGTTGTACATAAAAGAAATAATAATAAAATGGTAATGAGTAGAATTACCAGAAAAAAACTTCCCTGAGCATTGCTCCATGAGTGATAAGAAATTTGAGTCCCGAAATTTGAGTCCCAAAATAGACTCCTTCATTGAATCTTGAAAGAAATCTCATCCCTAGAATTTCCCTTTAAATTCATTCAGATAACCTGTAGAACAAAGAAAACACACAAACAAACCCAACACTTAATTCACTTTCGTAGGAATCAAGGTTGTAATTAGCATATGCAACAATCCATTAAACCACTAAGTGTCCAAAGTGGATGAGTTTTGTATCATGAGGGCTTACACGGAACATACCTGTAACATCCCGTCTATTCAAACTACGATATTGTCACTTTTCCCGTAGTCTCACGACTTTGCTTTGTGGCCCTCTTGTAAGTACTTCCTGGCTGGTCACCTAACCTAGTACTACTCTGACGCTTAACTGCCAGTTCCGAAGAACCCCACTTGCAGTAGACCATAAAACGCGTTGTGTCATGAGAAGGAGACTGTTATCTTATGAACTATGGATCTCTCCTAGACACAACCGATGTGGGATTTTCCTAGGGTGTCACAATACCTACAAAGTTCATTTAAACTAATTCATGGTTTTATGAAAATCTTTTATGTGGAAATTCACTTTATGTGACGACATTTAAGAATTCCCATTAGTTATAATAGTCACACACGTTTAGACTAGACTAGGTTCATGTATAGTTAAGTGTATCGTGTGTGACTATATATACCCCTCCTTAGCTTCCAAGGAGGGGTGTTGCTTGTGTTGTTTTTTCATTTCAATACATTTTCTTTCTTTTACACACACAACCTCTTTTCTCTCTCTCTCTCTTTCAACAATGGCTACCACCACCATTTACCACCATGTTAGACCACCGGATCATTTATAGCAAATCCAAAATTGGCATAAGAGCCTCGGTTCATTCCTTGGATCGTTGTGTTTTTGGTTTTGATATGGTGGTCTAAATTTTTTTTATCTCGTTATATCATTTTTTGTCCAACTTGTCATGTTTTTGTCACGTATGATATCTTCTTATCATATTGTTTCTTCTGTCACAGTTTTACAGTCACTTTTTATTTGTCTCACAGTCCATATCTGATATTTTCATTGGGTCATATGTTTACTGTTTCTGGATTTTTCTTATATGATATCATTTTTTCTGGGTTTCTATTATTCTTCTTGATGATGTATTTCCCAGAAATGTAGTCAGATTCACATGATCCTAAAAAATCGGAAATAGTACAGAAAAGATAACAGATTCATTTTTATCGGAAAACCATGGAAATGGGTCAAAACCCTTTTCTGATGGGGATTCAGATGGGGATTCCGATTGGGATTCCGATGGGGACTCCAATTATGCTTATTCCAATGGTTATTCGGATGGTCATTCTGATGGCTATTCGGATAGCCATTCCGATGGGGTGTTTGTTTGATTCCGACGAATTCTTAAAAACATTCCGATGGAGACTACAAATCATTCCGATGGTGCCTTATTTTTTCTGAAAACATTACTTTGACTCAAACACAAAAACATTCCGATAGGATTTCTATTGACATTCCGACGGACTGTTTATAAAATTTGTGAACAAAAAATTTGACCGAGACAAATCCATTCAGCCTTATCACTCAAAACCATCACAACCAACTCAACTCGGTAATTACCGAGTTGACTCAGTTAACTCACTGAGTCGACTCAACATCCAACCTTTTATCTCCTCAAACACCAAATCTAAACCTACACCCATCGACACCTAACCCATCTACAAATCATCAAGACTCGGACTTAAACAGATACTGAGTAAATGATCTCGGTTTTTTGTCATGCATGTGTAGATTCTTTTAGATCTTACACGAAAACAAAATTCATCACAGATCTGTAATTACTTTTCGAGAATCAAGATTAACTAATAACAAGTATGTTATAATTAATCATGGTCTCGTTGACTACACCAAGGAAATTAACACGCAATCCGAATCACATCTATCAAGGCTCACACCTTCTTTAATTTACGAATATTAAGAACGAATCCTAACAACTATGTTAGATTCGAACTTGGTTTCGTTTTTAATTGAATCAACACCTCTTACTCTTACCCGAGAACAATTATTGTTCTTGAAGCCACGATCTTACCTTGATTCGTCCTTCCAAGTCTCAATTTAAGATGATTATGACTGTGAAGGTTGGATAAGATGATGATTTATATTTGGCTTTGGTTGAGATGCGATATGGGTGAAGAACGTATGGATGAGTATGGATGGAGGATTTCAATGGTGATATGATGAAGATTAGCAGAGATGGTGGGTAAGGAGATGAAGTGAAATGATGGGGGACGGATTTCACGAGGTTGGGGATGAGAGAGGAGTTTGGTTTGGGGGCGGATGTATCTATGTGTTGTGATTAAGTTTATCTATGTGTTTTTTTAGGGTTTGACCCCATATAAACCAAATTGGTGAACCGGGTTTGTGATTTGGGCTGTGTGAATTGGGCCATAAACACACGGGCTGCTATTTCATGTGGATAAAAGATGTGATGCGCCGAAAATTAGCATATGGCTAATTACAACTAATGATACATTTATCATTCATGTTATGTGGTTAATGGCTAATTTTTCGGAACCCGTTGTGACAAAGTGATGAGACAAATGTGACAAAATTATTTGACGAGACCGAAGAAAAATTTTGGCGATTTTTTAGTGGCTACAGATTTCGTTTGATCGGGTATTAATCATGGGAAGTTGAAGACGGATTTTTCGAAGGCATGAACTTATTTTATCTTTCAAAGATAACTTGCTCGTGCTTCATATTAGAATGAAGACTTGTTTATCTGGTTTCCGGGTTCGGGGTGGTTGGTTGATGACTCGGATAACTATCACTTCAAGGGGTTACTTTGTTGTACTCAGTGTCACGCGCTTAGTCGACGTGGATAATTTCAAGAGGTGTTGTGCTTATAGACTTCTTCAGTGATGCATTGAGTACTTAGAGATTTCTCCACCGTTCCTCATTCAACAATAGTGCAAGCTTAAGTCACAAGATCGAAGGATTCTTATTCAGTTTCACGTTTGGTGTATCTGGTTCATTCAATCAGTGGTCACTTCAAATTGCTTTCACGTGGGTTGGTAAAGGTGGCCATGGAGAGTTTATGAGAAGAGATTTTCGATCAATAACTGATTCTCACAAAATATATAATTCAGCTTATTTATTATTCTCACGAGATTTCAGGTTCATGTGCGTACAATTTATTGATGGTTCCGAGTTTTGAAACCATCAAAGGGAAGAAGAAGACACATTGAACGCACAACGAGTACATGTGATGAACTTCATACCTTCTTTTGATTTGAAGACATTCCGGGATGACATTTGTCATAGCCGCAGAGAAAATTAGTGTTTTAACTCGTGGCGTTACCAATCTCTAAACGGTACACTACTGATTCGAGGTTTAATTGTTTGATTGTTGCAATTAAACATCATTATTATCCTATATGCATTCCCGGGACTTAATTGACTCTGGTGCATCTCCGAAAGAAGATATGTGCATTTCCGGGACTTAATTGACTCTGGTGTTACGATGTCAACTTCATGAATGGGATAAAGTGTCCACTTCAGTATTTGAGCTTCATAATTAGGATTGATTAACTTTCTTCAACTATGTGGGGGAAGAAATGTCTTGATTCTTTCTGGTATGCATAACTTGAACTCTCAGGGGGAAGAAAAATTCAGAAGAATTATTCAAGCGTGAGAAGAGAAGTTGTTGATCTACTTGGTGTGCCCCTTACTTTCAATCCCTCTTAGCAACGTTATCATGTTATATGATGGGATTTGCTTGTTAGATTCCGCTGTGCGCTTAATCATTCTAAGCTTTATTGAAAGCTTTGAAGTTGCTTACGAGGATTGTCGGTTTAGGGGGAAGCTATTTAAAAAGCTTCTACATCAAGTTTATGTGGCATGAATTAGGGGGAAGTTAATTCAGAAGCTTCTCCTTAACCAGAAGTGTATGGGTTACTTAGCTCGTGCCGTTACAGTATTTCTACTACAAGTTAAAGATGAGTCGTTTTGAAGACGAAGGCCTCAAAAGACTTCATCAGCATTGGACGCTTCATGAAAGCTCTTGTTCTTATCATTATGTACTTGTTAGGAAAAATATTGTAAGGAATTCTACACGTCGTCCCATGGGGGAAGATTGTTCGAAATTCACTTTATGTGACGACATTTAAGAATTCCCATTAGTTATCATAGTCACACACGTTTAGACTAGACTAGGTTCATGTATAGTTAAGTGTATCGTGTGCGACTATATATACCCCTCCTTAGCTTCCAAGGAGGGGTGTTGCTTGTGTTCATTTTTCATTTCAATACATTTTCTTTCTTTTACACACACAACCTCTCTTCTCTCTCTCTCTTTCAACAATGCCTACCACCACCATTTACCACCATGTTAGACCACCGGATCATTTATAGCAAATCCACATTTTAAAATAACAACAAAATTATTTTATGCTGCAGGTATCGACGGCGTAGACATGAATATGTGTACGTCTTAGATAAGTAAAAAAACACGAGTTCAACAAAATTGAAAAACCTACCTTGTAGACTAAAATCCTTCTACGTCGTAATTATGTATGCATCAACTACTTGTTTTTACAAATTACGAGCATAAGGCGATGGTAACCATCCTTCAACGTGTTCCAAATTCCTGCAAACAAAGTTAGAAAAACATAAACATAAAACCTACATAAAACAATATTTATTAGAAAGACGTATTGTCTCCTAACAAAAACTTTTGTTTATTAATGAGTCATTAAGTTTTACTCATGCCATGATTATTCCCCACCTGCAGCGAAAAAACTTGATGGCGGGTATCAGAACACCTTCAATAGGTTTTGCAACTCTTTAGGCAGTGCACCTAATCGTAGTAGCATAATATAGGCAAGGCTCGGGGGTCTTATCATATTCCATGGGAACATTGTGGGAGGTTTGTGCGAACCTACAAAGATCTAGAGGCGGAACATAAGATTATTTTTGTATTTTTATGTTTTATGAATGTAGGTAAACATCTCGGGTATAAGAGGGGGGTTTGACTAACAAAAAAAAAATACTAATTAACTAAGCTACTTGGTGAGAATCTAAATGCTTAAAAAATTGTGTCCATCCAATCATGCATTACTCCTTACAATGGTCATCCTAATTATTTGTTACATGTCACATCTTGTTGATTAAATATGTAAGTGTTTCAATTTCTATTAATTACAAGTCGTATGAGAACAACTAAATCTAGCATAGTGGTATGGAGATGTTTACTATAACTACTCGTTGACATGCACCTACCATCGTCGGTGTGACAAATCATAAATTGCGCATATTGGTATGAAGACATTTATAGACCTATTCATTAACACAAGCATTAACAAACACTTAAATGAATCTGAATAATTGGTCCATAAATCCATACTACGATCAAGGCTAAGCCCACATACGACAAAATATAATATATTTCATGGTCGATGCATTATCTATACACCCATGTTTTCCTATGCATATCGACAACTAAAAATATGAAGATATAATCTGGTTCTAGAGCCTACCAAACAAGAAGAAATAAACAATCAAGAATCACGTTATAGGTTTCATGCAATCATAGACAAACTCTAAATGATTTAATCGAACACGCCCATGAATAAAAGATAAAAGACATAATCATGCAACACATAGACACATTGAATGAGAAATGAATTAAACCTTGTTGTACAATTGATATGTGTGATAAATTGGTGTTCCTATGGGGTTAGGAACCCTAAAAGCGACTTACAAAAGCTGCTCCGAGTTATCCCTCATTTCTACACGGTTTGGGAGTTTACAAGGGTTTATATATTGAGAGAATGGGCATGAGACGACGCCAGGTTATAGTCGTAACGCCCTTGCGTCGACAAATTAGACTAGATTTTCTTAAGCCGTCAATGTGGGATGGTGTAAAGTGTTGGTTGCGACGCCGTCATAAGAGGTCTTCCGATGGCATCAAGCTTTGGACGCGACACCATCGATGGCTTTTATGAACACAACTTTGGCATCGTTGAAAAAACGTGCATTCTTGCCTCGAATTCATCATTGCTTCTTCCAAATATCTAGAAATGCTTCAAAATATTTCCTAATCAACTTCAAATGCTAGTGCTTCTAAATTGCTAAAATAATAAAAAGAAAGAATTTAGAGCATTTTAAGGCACATTTAGAAAAAAATATGTGTGGGGGGGTGAAATGACCCCTAAAATACGTATAATGACATGTCATCAAAGAACATTTTTATTGAATTTTGTTGCACGAAGGACGTAACTTTGTTTATTTAGCATGGTGATGTTTAAATTTAACTACTGATATCATGTTCAAGACATTATCTATTAGTAGCACATAATGACATCAAATATGTTATATGTAGAAATGTGTTTATTTATTTTAGCTTATAGTAACGTCTTAGGTTATATCTTCACTTTGATATTCTAATCCCGTTAATAATAATTTAAGTCAATTTTTAAACTCACGCGCAAGTTTAACTAATAAAGAGGAATAACGTGAGTAGTTACTGACTACAGATAGTTAAATAATTTTTTTTCTAGATTTCATTATAAATCTTATAAAGAGGAATAACATAATTTGTTTATATATTATTAATCATGTGTACTCATTTACATGTCATAGTAATTTTGTGTATTTGTTAGCATGTTATAATAACTCCTGCTTTTTTATACTTGCAATTTAGTGAAAATATATTACTTTAATATATATTGATAATAGTACCTATAACAACAACAATGTATTATTTTATTTTTTTATTAAGTATATAACAATTATTTAAATATAGCAAATAAATTTTTATAATTACCCTCTATTTTAAAGTTGCTTTTTATGTTTGAGCTTAAGATATATTTATATTTTTTTATTAAAGATTTCTCAAATGAACAAAAGGTTGCTGCATTTTAGTTAGCATTTAATCATTTTATAACATTTTCAATACATGAACAGATTTCATGTTTATTGTAAAGTTAAGAAAAATGATGCAGTTATGTTTTTTAATTTATAATTTACAACTCCCAACTTTTTGGATTTGCTTATCATATCACCTAACTCATGTATTCATATTTTCTCCTAAACCAAAATACTAAATTTTATAAAGGTTGACAGCCTTTAAGGTTGTTGTTAAGTGAAATATTTTATCATAAAGTCATATTTGAATCATTATAATTGTATGTAAATTTCGAAAAATATGGATACAAATCCTAAAAATTCGAATGCATAACAAACAATTGATTCTCATAAGATGATTTCATTTCTTACATGAATTTGTAATAAAAAAGACTTGAATTAATTAAAAGCACGACATCAATAACTTTCGCATTCTATAAAACTTTAAAATGGGATTTTTTTTGCTTTTATACTTTTGTTTTAATTGAGATTTTTATAATGTAAATGAACAAAGTTTGTTGCCTTTTAATTCTTTTATGACATCTACAATTTACGAACATATTTTACGTTTATTTTAAGTGGCAAAAAATGGTATAATTATGATTTTTCCATTTGTATTTTACAATTAACAATCTTTTTGCTTGTCTATCAAATCACTAACTCATGATACTCATGTCTTTGTTTTTTCCTGCAACCAAAATAGTAAATTTTATAAATAGATATAAACTAGATATAAAGTTTATGAAAATGTGAAGTAAATTGGTAAACTTAAATTAATTAAAAGCATATTATCACTGATTTTAACATTCTATAAAACCCCAAAATGAGCTTTTTGAGATACTTTTTATATTCTTACTTTAATAAAGATTTGTATACCACAAGTGAACAAAGATTGTTGCGTTTTAATTTGCTTTTAATCATTTTATGACATATGCAACTCACAAACAATTTCCGTTACTAATTTAAAGTTGCGGAAGTAGTAATGCTTTTTTCACATGTATTTCACCACTAACAACTTTTTATGGAATTGTCGATCACATTAGTTAACTTATGTTGTTCATTTTTTTCCTAAAACTAAAAATAATAAATTTTATGGATGGACATAATTAAATATAAATTTTAGGAAATTGTAAGTCAGTTGACAAACATAAATTAATTAAAAGTATATATCATCATTAACTAATTATGTATTCTATAAAATTTATAGAACGCATTTATAAGTTTTTTTTCATATGAGATGTGATTTGCACACTTTTTTATTAGATTGATACATTTAAAAAGTAATGTGGCTTGACATATACATCTTTAGATTATGTTTATTCATGTTCATTTAGAAAGGTATAAATGACAATACATAATACTTTTAAATGTGCCAATCAATTAAATAAAGTGTGCAAATCACTCTTTTTTCGTATTGTTACATCAATAAATGTTTATACAACGCAAATGAATAAAAGTTTGTTGCCTTTTAATTAGCTTTTAATACTTTTATGACATCTGTAATTCAAATTCTACTTTTTTCATTTGTACTTTACTACTAACAACTTTTCTTGGACTTGTCTATCACGTCACCTAACTCATGCGATTCATGTTTTTCTTGTATAACCAAAAATAGTAACTTTTAGACATAAATTTGACATAAAGTTTATGAAAATGTAAAGCAAGTGAGTAAGCTTGAATTATTTAAAGCATGTCATCATTAACTATTGCATTCTATAAAGTCCCTAAAACTGATTTTTGGAGTTGCTTTTTATATTTGTTCTTTAATAGAGATTTATACGACGCACAAATAAACAAATGTTTGTTTCCTTTTTATCAGTCTTTAATCTTTTTATGACATTTGCAAGTTACGAACATGTTCCATGTTTATTTTATAGCTGTGAAGAATGATGTAGTTATGTTTTTTCCGCTTATATTTTAGCACTAACAACCTTTTTAGAACTTGTCTATCACATCACGGAACATGCTATCCATGTTTTCCCCTAAATACACAAATATTAAATTTTATAAATGAATATCTATACTATATATTAAAAGAAAATATTTTTTATTTTTAGAAATATCACAAAATCAACTTACAACACTATATGCATAAAATAAAAATATATAAACATAATTAAAAACTAACTCATACATAATTTAATACTAATTATTAAAAACAATTAATACATATTTACTACTCATTATTAAAACTAATTAATACATAATATTATAACTAATTAATACATAATTTAATACTCATTTTAAAACTAAGTAATACATAATAATTAATACACACTTAAAAATTATTAATACACCATATTACTTAGAAATACTATTATATATTCAAATTGTAAAACAATTAAAGTAATATATATCTATAAGATTATACATATTGTCTACCTAAAATGATGAGATTCAACTGGAAATCAAGTAGCTAATAAAAATCGTCAGAAGACGAACCAATGATGACCCACCAAAATTGATAAAAATGGAAACGTTAAATTATATTGTACTACTTTTTTGAACAACACACAAATATGTACTATTTATATAAGAGATTGCACTCCCTTTCTCAAAAAATTTAAGTAGTACAATGTTACAAGGTTTTGATACAAACCTTTGCTACACAAAAAAATCATAAACTTATTTCTATATTAATTGATGAGCAATACACATTAGATGATAAAATTAATACAAATTGATATGCAACATCTACAAACGATTATTGTTATAAATTCTAATTTTTTAGATACAATTATTTAAATTGTTTGCTAATTTAAGTTTAATATCAAATTTTTGTGTTTGATTTTGAACCACTTTTTTATAAAATTTACATTTTCAAATATGTATTTACTATTTAGTACAAATTTAGTGAAATGCTGATCATTTTGCTAATTAATTCGATTAAATCGTACACATCAAAATAGAAAATTTTTAAGGTCATTATGATATATGAAAACGTGTAAACAAATAAATTAAGAAGATTTTCTATATTTATATGTTATATAATGCAATGTTATATAGATTTGCAAATACTTTCACCATCAATCATAATAATAATATGAAATGGTTTATTATTGCTCAAAGTTATTTTAACTTAAAGCTATCACCATTATCAATAAATATAAATATAAAACATTACACTTGCAGATTTTTAGTTTCAGGGTACCGAAATCCGCAACGCACGGATACCCTACTAGTAAGTTAGTTATAAAGTTTAAGAAACCATAAAGTAAATTGTTAAAGTTGAACTAAATCATTAACATTTCATTCTATAAAGTCCTAAAAATGGGTTTTTTTAGTTGCTTTTTATATTTTTGCACATATAAAGATTTACTGGAAAGGTATCCGTGTGTTGCGGCTAGGGTAATCTGAAACTAAAATTCTGGAAGCGCAATGGTTTATAGTTATACTTATAAATAATAATGATAACTTTAAGTTGAAATAAGTCAATAACTCTAACTAGTAATAAACCATTCCATATAGAAATAATATCTATTGTGATGATTGATGGTAAAAGGTATTTGCAAATCTATGTAATATTCATCGTAATATTATATAACATGTAAATATAGAAAACCTTCTTAATTTATATGTTTACACGTTTTCATACATTGTAATGACCTCAAAATCTTCCTACTTTGATATATATGATTTAATTAATTTAATTAGCAAATGATATGTTTTCACTAAATTTGTACTAAAATACATACATGAACGATATATGTTTTCGAAAATGCAAATTTATAAAAAATTGAATTGTTTAAAATCAAACACATAAATTTGATATTAAACATATATTAGTGAGCAATTTAAATAATTGTTTAAAAATTAGAATTTATAGAAACAATCATTTGTAGATATTGCATATTAATTTGTATTATTTTGTCATTTAATATGTATTGTTCATCAATTAATATATCAATAAATTTCTGAAACTTTTGTGTTGTAAAACGTTGCACCAAAACCTTGTAATCTTGTACTAATTAAAATTTTAGAGAGATAGGAAGTACATTTTTTTTTTATAAGTAGTATATATTTATGCGTTGTTAAATAGTAGTACATATTAATTTAACGGTGTCGTTTTTATCAGTTTTCGTAGGTCCTCTCCAGTTCGTCTTCTAACGACTTTTATTGGCTAGTTGAACCGACTGTGACTCCGATTCCCAGTTGAACCCCATCATTTTAAGTAAATCAACCGGCTTAGCTTAGTTGGCCACCAAGGTTCCACTAAGTGGTTTTTTGGGGGAGTCTGCCTGGAGGTCTTGGGTTCAAGACATGCCAAGGGCTCTCTGGCGAAGCGAATAAGGAGTTTAACATAACTAGGCGAGGGTTCGAAGAAGACATTCTGCCGCTTGGATATCATTGCACGACTCGACCTACTAACAACTAACATTTGCCGTTAAAAAAAAAGATATATATGATTTTAATTGTTGTAAAATATAAATATATAATAATAGTATTTTTAAGTAATGGGGTGTATTAATTATTTTTTAAATGATATTAATTATTATGTATCTGTTTTAATCAGAGTACTAAATTATGTATTAATTACTTTTAATGTTATGTATTAATTAGTTATAATAATAAGTATTAAATTATGTATGAATTATTTTCTAATTATATTTATATACATGTATATATGCATATAGGGTTGTAAGTTGATTTTTCAACGTCTCTAAAAATAGAAGGTGTTAATATGTACTAGTATAGATAGCAGAGTTATCGCGCGTTGCGGCGGCGGGTACTCTGTAACATAATTTTAGAAACCTTAATTTTAATTTTACGTTTTTCTTACAACGACATCTCGAAAAATGAAAATTTGAGTTTTGGGTAACTTTATGTAACTGGCTAGCCGAACCCATGGTGACTCCGGTTTTCGGTTGAACCCATTTGCACGATCATGTTTTAATAACTATATACACTATCATATTAGGTAGACAACATATGTATACTTTTGTAGATATATGCTTTTAGTTGTTATAAAATGTGTATATGTACTTGTATTTTTAAGTAATGGGGTTTTTTAATTATATATTATTAAGTAGTATTAATTATTTTAATTTTTAATTGTGTATTAATTATTATGTAGTATTAATTAGTTTTAATGTGAGTATTAAATTATGCTTGTATTAATGAGGTGTTAAATTTTTCTAGGAGTTTTCTAGGCTTGTGTTAGTTGTACACAACGCATTAATAGAAGTAACTTGAAATTTCAAGTATAGAAAAGTTCAAATGCAATCTTGTTTTTCTCACAAGCAGGGGGACAAATCCCCACCATCCACTTTGGTTTGATCTAAAGGTGGGGATTAATGTAAGATTTAGAAAAAAATACGGAGGGATCATTTGTTCCAAAAAGTACAAAAGTTTAAAAAATTGGGCGGATGGAATAAAGTTGTATATTTTCGAACTGATTTTTATCAATGATAATATTTCACTAGTGAAAAAAACAATGAAATATCGCCAGTGATAAAATAATTTTTTCACCGATGATATTTAATTATTTTTTTTGCTAGTAAAATATCACCGTTGATAAAAATCATTTCAGAAAATTTACAATTTTAATGCATCCGTCGATTTTTTTGCAATTTTTTGACATTTTGCCAAAAATAACCCTTCAGTGTTTTTTTTATAAGATTTAATCTTAGGTAAAGAATGACTAGGATTAGTCCCATTGCTTGTAAGTAAAAAAAAAAGGATGCAAAATAACTCAACTTATTTCGAGTATTCTTTTAATAACTTTTCAAAATGCTTCAAAAGGAAATTAGATATAGCGCAAGTGAACAAATGTTTGTTGCCATTTAATTAGCTTTTAACCAATTTATGACGCTTTCAATTTACTAACAAATTCCATATTTATTCTAAAGTTGCGGCATATATAGTTATGCTTTTTTCATTTGTATTTTACCACTAACATCCTTTTTTAGACATGTCTATCACATCATCAAACTCATGTTCTTTTCCTAGAACCAAAAAAGTAAGTTTTATATGGATACTAAATATAAAGTTCAAGAAAACTAAAGTAAGTCGGTAAACTATAATTGAACATAAAAGCACGGCATTATTAAGTTTTGCATTTTATAAAGTTCTTAAAATTGGCTTTTTAGTTGCTTTTTATATTTGTGTTTATAAATATAGATTTATATAATGCAAATGAAGAAAAGTTTGTTGCCTTTTAATTATTTTATGCCATCTGTGTAATTTATGAATAAATTCCATCTTTATTTTAAGTTGCGGAAAATAATGTAGTTATGCTTTTTCTTCATAACCACAACATTTTTTTGACGTGTTTATCACATCAGCTAACAAATGTTATACATGTTTTTATTCCTAAAATCCAAAATATTAAATTTCTAGTTTCAGTGAGATAGAAACATAGTAGATACAAAGTTTTAAAAGACGCTAAGGTTTCGTAAAGACGTAAGGCTTGATCTTCACATTACGCAATAGATCAATGTTTGAGTTTACATCTTGACGTGAGACGATAAGTGGAAAAAAGTGATAAGTCGCCATAAAATAATATGCCTGGAGTCTTTTTAAAATTAAACTTCTATAAAACTTGTATTTTTTTTATAAAAATGAAAAAAGTTATATTCAAAAGTAATTTTTTAACTTTATTTTTTATGCATAACACTTTTCTTAGCATCAATAGTTATAACATGAAATAAATATACAAAATTTATATATTTTATATTTTGTGGCGCTTTAATTTACCCCTTAAAAACAATATGACTTATAAAAACGTGAGACTTGATCATATTATAACGCTGCATCTCACGCTATCTTGAACATTGAAAACATGTGAGATAACTTAAAATATTTGTCCTCTATGTATGGAATATATGAATTTTATAATAGAATATACGAATTTACTAGTATTTCATATAGATTCGAGTGCAGGGCATTTTTTTAGGTTTGTATTAGAGCACGGAGTACAGTTGGCTTAGCCGTGAGAAAAAACACCAAAAATTTCTCACGGTATGGTAAATGGTGGCTAAATGATCATACTAGATCATAACCTCCACAACACCACATTTCACCCTCTTTAGTTGGCTTGAGCCATGGAGTATACCTTGGTCCCACATAAAAATAAACTTAAAAAATCACTTCATTAATTTTAAAAAAATTACATACAAAAAAATTAACCCAAAAAAACAAATTATTGATCTTCTTCTTGATTCCACAAGTGTTCAACAAGGTCGTATCGAAGGTCTTCGTGCGTTGCTCTATCCTGAAGTTCTTTTTGTTAATGCAAAGCAATGCCTAAAAACAATATTAGTGTTAACTAATCTTTCTCAGTTTTGATCACGACAAATTAAAAAGACATTTATCGTCAAATACAATCATAAGACGAATTATTTGACAAACACTATCATCAAGGTAATAATCGTTTAAGTATTACACTAACATATCTTAATTATGATTAGTGATCATAAAAGTGATTAATCCTAAACTTACATTTTATCAAATATGACAAAAGATTTTTTAATAAACTTTCTTTTTAAGAAAATGTTTTATTGAAATGGAAAATGTAAATTTGAATATGGTATATTCCAAATGCCATAAGAATATCCTTTTAAGGTAAAAACTTACCTCAGATATTTCTTCCCCACTAAAAGACAAAAGGGACTAGAGTCTATGATCACGGTCCCTTAAAGGACTATGCGGATCCTTAGTGTTAAGGGACCGCAGGCATATTTAAGGCATCGCGCTGAGAGAGCCATTGGCCTTTGTCTCTTATAAATAGTGGATCAAACCTGCATTTTCCACAACCCTTTTTGGAAACTCTTTCTGCCATCTTTCTCTTTTATAATTCCTAATCATTTGTAAATAATCACTTAATGTGTTAAGTATGTTTGCTTATGATTATCTCCTTTATCTCCTTCTTTACCTTGTCCAATGAGAAGATCACTCACGCACTTGTGATATGATTAAAGATGAAGCCTTGATGAAGATCATCTCCTAAAGATCTAGTAGTTTATTGAGTTGTAATAGGAATTAGTTGTGAGTTCTCACTAAACTTTAAAGTGATGTAGTTGTGTCTTGTGGAGTTCTCACTTAGCTTCAAAGTGAAGAGTTGTGAGTTCTCACTAAACTATAAAGTGATGTGGTTGTGTCTTGTGAGTTCTCACTTAACTATAAAGTGATGTGGTTGTGTCTTGTGAGTTCTCACTAAACTCTAAAGTGATATAGTTGTGTCTAGTGAAGTTCTCACTTAGCTTCAAAGTGAAGAGTTGTGAAGATTGGTTCTACCTTTTTATTAGAACTCGACATCTAGCCTTGTGTCATTGAATGGTGAATTAGGCAACGTTGTGAAGATTGGTTCTACCTTTCGATTAGAACTCGACATCTAGCCTTGTGTCGTAAAATGATGAATTATACAACGTTGTGAAGATTGGTTCAATCTTTCGATTAGAACTTGACATCTAGCCTTGTGTCGTTAAATAGTGAAGTGGGCGACGTTGTGTAGATTAATCCTAGCTAAAATTAGGTCTCGATATTAAGCTTAGTGTCGAAAAATAATGTAAGCGACGTTGTAAGGTTTTCTCCGCCAAGAAGGGAGCTTGTGGATATAGTGGAAATATCGAGTAAGGTGTACTCGAGGAGTGGAGTAGGAACGAAGATAGAGCTTCGTTTCCGAACCACTATAAATCTTGGTGTCTTACTATTAGATTGTTTATTTCCTTACTCTTTACTTATTCTTACTATCATGTATATTACTTGTCATTGTTAATGCATTAGAGGTGAACCTAATCATTATGCAACTAGCTTTCAAGTAAAAGGTAGTTTTGAGACAAGCCTAATTGAAAGGAATTTTAATTAGGACTTAAACCGAAGAGAAACTATTCAACCCCCCTTCTAGTTTCTACAATTGGTATCAGAGCGATGGTCACTCAAGGTCTTTGAAGTATATTGTACTTTAAAACTTGGATCGATCCATTGTCTCCTCAAATTAGAAGGTTTCATTCTACTAAAGTTTCTCTTTGGTCAAAACTATTTTTCATTGAAAATAGGCCTTTCATTAGTAATATTGCATATCATCTAGATTAGTGGAACTTATTCATTTTGGTAATACCCTTGAAATGTATCTACTAGTTTGCATCTTGCTTTGTGTAGGTACTCATGAAGATCTATCACTTAAGTGATTGTGGATTGAGTTGCTTACACTTGTACAAGACTCATCTTCTTTGATTCCCAACATCATTGAATGATGATGCTTAGATGGATGAGAGTGATACTAGTCCTTGAAGACTTAGTAGTCACTTTAGTCAATATTGGGCCTTGCATTAGCTCCTTGAAATCTTAAAGTGTTATTTGCATACGTTCTCGTCCTTCCGCACGCCCTATTGATCATTCTTTTGATCATTACTTCACTATATGGTTGTCCTTGGCATCCTTGCCTTGACATTTGTTTGTGCTTTGTGATTCTATTCTCATATCCTCTCAAACCTTTATTGCTTGGATAATTGACTCACTTAGGAGATGTAGAGGTGAGTTAGTAGTAGCTTAAATTATCAAGCATGATATCCATGGTTTACCCCCATACGGTTAGTAGGCCCTATATCATGTGTAATGTGTGCAATTGAGCTCATCTCTAGGATGATTGTTTAATCGTTTGAGATACCCAACTACTCCATAAGTTGTACTTAGGATATTACACATTTGGAATTGAAATATTCCAAGGATATTGTCATTGTAATCCCTAGCAATGATAATTGTCCGATAATGTGGTAGAGAAAGTGAATCTACATTTTGATCATTTTATTAAATAGCATTAAGACTACTAGAAAATGATCTTAATCTATTTCGTACAAAATTGCTTGATATAGTTCATTACCAAAGCCGTTTAAGCTTTCACCGGAAAGGCACGTCTTAAACCACTATAAATGACACAAGTTTTTCGTTTCCGCTACTTGAAGTTTGTCACATGGTTCTTGAGCATTGACCTTGGTCTTGATTCACTCCCCTTGGATTCTCTCTGTTTACCTCTTTTCTACGAGTAGTCGTTTCTCCGTTTCAATCTCGTTTCGGTCTCGATTCCACTCGTAATCATTCTCTTGGCACTATCTCCTAGTATTAAAGTGGTTTAATGATTTCCAAATGGCTTAAGATATATTTTAAGTATTTTAGAAAAACTTGGTTTTGAAAAATTCTTTGTGTTTCTTTGTTAAAAACCCGCCACTGTGCGCCGATCCTTAATTGTCATAGTGCTAAACCACGGTTCCATATTGATAAAGCACTGCGGCCCCACCAGAAGACTAAAGTATTCAAGTTAATTAAAAACACTATTTCAAAACAACCCTCCCTTTCTTCTCATAGAAGGCGACGGGTTTCCTCTAAACTCCATTGTTGAACCTTCAAAAACACCAAATTACTCAAGATTAATTGATTCCAAGTCGTGAGTTTCACTCATCCCTCTTCCAACATCAATTATCTGTAAGTAATCTCATTCAATTTCAATTAATTTGTTCTAGGGTTCTTATTTTCATAATTGGGGATTTTTAAAATTAATATCGAATTAGAACCTTGATAGGAATGTGGGTTGACATAGTTAATTTACTATGATTCCTAGGTTCGAATTCATTGAGATTTCACTAAAACCCACTTGTAGAACAATCTGAATTTTGACTAAATATTTTTGGTTAAATGATGGATGTGTTAAGAACCCATGAACAAATTGATAATTTCATTGTTAATGCTTACCCAAAATTGTTTTTCAAAAACCCTTGTTCGAAATTCATGGTTGATCTTACATTGTCAATATGTTATTGTCAATGATGAATTTGGTTCATTGTGAACATGAAAATGTTAAGGATTAATCCTTTGTTTGACAATCATTTGTTAAAACACATTTTTCATGAGTTTTGTTTGTGGTCATTATGTAGCATATGAGTAGGGCTGAGCACGAAAGACCCGAAACCGACCCGGACCGGAAAATTGGACCGGACCGGACAGAACTGAACCGGAACGAGCAATTTCGATCCGGTCTTCGGTCCGGGGTTTTGGACGAATTCAGTCTTCGGTCTGGTCCGGTTGGGTCTTACCAAAATCTCTTCAAATATGTCTAATAGGACCGGACCGAGGACCAAAACGGACCGGACCAACCCGGAGCGGACCAGACTATTTCGGTCCGTAGTTTCGAACCATTTCGATCCTCGGTCCGGTCCGGTCTTTGCCGGTCCAGTCCGGTCCCGGACCGATGCTCAGCCCTACATATGAGTGATTGAGTAATATTTGTTGTTTGTTGTTAATAGGTAACTAATCATGCCTTCGGAATACCACAAAGACTACCAATATACTAAATCTTATATGCCAAACCTTGCCCATTTTTTTTCCCTCACCAACCCTTGCCAATACCTTTCGTTCACTCCAAAACCGTTACTTTCATGAGGGTAGAGTTATCGAAGAGGACATTGTGGGTTATGATTACATCAAATCAATGTTTGCTCAAATTGGGTTGGATTGTTTGCTATATATCGAAGAAGATATTTACCCCGAATTTCTCTTGGAGTTCTTTAGCGGATATTCCCTTATCTATAATGATAATGGAGTATTTGTTAGGTTCACCTTGAATGGTAAGCTCATACAATATTCTCTCGAGGATTTTGGCGCGACTCTTCTTGTGCCATTTGTCGGTACTTGTCGGTTCACCGATGTTGGGTCTAAAATTATATGAGTTGATGTGGCAGAAACTCAAAACAAAGAAAACATCAAGACGTTCGTCAAAGCCGCTGACACGGTTAGTTGAGACGCTGACGGAAAGTGTTGAGACGCTGACAGATGTTTACACGCTGATGGAGAATTCTATTTAGGGAATATATTGGATATATTATAAATAATATATTCAGTATATATCTATAGAAATAGAATATTTAGATGTTTATTTGATTTGATCTCTTGTAGATTCTGTTCCTTCCACTATAAAAGGAACAAGAGTCTTAGGTTTTATTCATCTCATTCATTCACAATGTAAACCTAAAGTGTGTGTCGCACTAGACGTGGGATTCAATGTATACACGTCTAGTGATTGTTGATTATTAATATAATTAGCAATCCATTTGTTTTAATTCGTGTTCTTTGTGTCCAAACACCTTGTTATGATCATTGTTCTATTCCGCTATGTTATCATATGAACGATGATCAACCTAGATATAATGGTTCATAACCATTGAGTCTAACGATCAATGGGATCCACAATTGGTATCAGAGCCTAAGGCTCTTGATATCTAGGTCCGACGAGGTGTTCGTGTATGGTGAAGAAAAGAAAAATTCGTATGGATTTTTCTGGGCGATTTTGTGTGCGCAGCAGTATTCAGAAGGTCATAACTTTTGATTGAACCGTTGGATCGTCACGAAATTTTATATGTGTGTTATACATACATAGATCTAAACATCCACCGGAGGGATTGTCAAGTTTTATCCCCAGGCAAAAGTTATTAGGCGTCAAAGTAGGCAGCAGAGGTGATTTTCAGATTTTTATATTCACATGAAATCATGATTTAGGGTTTCTGAAAACCCTAGATCATTACATATAACAGAAGATCTGATGTTTTATGACGAATTGGAGGTGATAAAGTTTTAGGGTTTCATCCAAAACCCTAGATCTAAGATTCGGTTTTAGGGTTTTATGAATAAACCCTAGAATAATCATTGTTGATGTTAAAACGTGTGAAGATACACGATCTAAGGTTATTTACAAACCCTAATTAGGGTTTCAATGCTCAAAGTTCCAAACCCTAGATCGCTGTTACGGACGTGAAGGTTAATGCAGATTCGTGTTACTGTTTTTAATTTGAATCCTATACATGCTAGTCTACAATAACTCACGTGAGGCTAAAGTTCATCATTCGTTTCTCATTGGTCTTCAAAATTGCATTCACACGGATCTTGGATTATGATTGGTCTAAACCTTTAGTGTTCACACGAAGAGAATGATCTGATTGGTTATATCCTGCGTTAATATGGTTATCTGCGTTCACACGGTTATTAAATTTCTATTGGTGGAAACATGCGAGTGTTCACACGAACAAGAGGGCAGTTTTGTTCACACGGTGAGCATGTTATGATTGGTCCTTAACAGTATGTTCACACGAAGCAAAATTCACATTCAAACATGGGCCTTTAACGTTGCTGTGAATTAACTCAACGTTGACATGTGAAAAGTGACGATGATAGTTGTTATTTTGATGCTGTCAAAATCTTGGAGCAACGTTGACAAGAAAAAGTGAATGCAACGCTGACAGGTTATGTTTTGACGCTGATAAAAATGGACGCTGACATGATTTAAGGTTGGCGCTGACGTTTGTTATTTAGGCGCTGACAGGAAGGATTTTGACGCTGACAGAATAAGTCAACGCTGATAGGTTGACAGTGTCGTCCGATATATGAGCTTCAACGCTGATAGATATTGTCAGATATCGGACAATACATCTGACCAAGATATTGGACAGAAGAGATATTGGACAACACAAAGTTTGCTGCTGTTTGAGAAAACTGGTACGTTTTAAGCACACAAAAAGGAGGAAAATACACACAAAAGTACATGGAATCTCCGTTTTAATTTAGAATATCATGATGATATTTATTGCTCGGATATTTTGAAAGGGATTAATGATTTTAATGCGAGTTAGCAACAATTCGTGAGGTAATTTATTGGATTTGATTATGTAATCGGGGTAGCCTTGTAAAAGAGTTATCCGTCTTATCACTTTTACATATGATATGAAGATTAAGTTTCTTCATGAAGAGGTGTTAGCTTAAGGGGAAGAATTCTTATGGTAAGTTTGATGATTGAAGAAGATTTTCGCGAGTTTGTGTTCTATCATATCTTAAAGTCGTGGACTTCCAGCCACTGACTTTAAAGGTAACTTGTTCGTGCTTACATGGTTGGTGATGAAGACTTGTCATATCTAGCAAACCAATTGCTATCACTTGAAGGAGTTACATTATCGTGCTCAGTGTCTCACATAGGATGAGGATTTTTGACAAACGGATCGAGGTCTACTTATACTTTGTACCATGAGTATAAGTTCTTCATCACATGGATAAACAAGACATGGAACATAAGATTGGGTTATTTTACTTCAACATCAAGAATACTTTATTTATTTTTCTTCAAGATCATTATACAGAGCCTACATTTGGAGAATCTTCAAAGATTGCATACATTGTTTACTTCTTTGTTGATGTGACAAAAAGGGGAAGATACACATGCTAAACTTGAGGGGAAGCAATTTGAAGATCATGTACAACTTACAAGAGATATACAAAGAGTTTTGCCGACATCAACTAGGGGAAGATTGTTGGGTCTAAAATTATATGAGTTGATGTGGCAGAAACTCAAAACAAAGAAAACATCAAGACGTTCGTCAAAGCCGCTGACACGGTTAGTTGAGACGCTGACGGAAAGTGTTGAGACGCTGACAGATGTTTACACGCTGATGGAGAATTCTATTTAGGGAATATATTGGATATATTATAAATAATATATTCAGTATATATCTACAAAAATAGAATATTTAGATGTTTATTTGATTTGATCTCTTGTAGATTCTGTTCCTTCCACTATAAAAGGAACAAGAGTCTTAGGTTTTATTCATCTCATTCATTCACAATGTAAACCTAAAGTGTGTGTCGCACTAGACGTGGGATTCAATGTATACACGTCTAGTGATTGTTGATTATTAATATAATTAGCAATCCATTTGTTTTAATTCGTGTTCTTTGTGTCCAAACACCTTGTTATGATCATTGTTCTATTCCGCTATGTTATCATATGAACGATGATCAACCTAGATATAATGGTTCATAACCATTGAGTCTAACGATCAATGGGATCCACAACCGATGCTTGGAAACTTGATGCTTTATTGAGTCTCCCGATTATGCTCCAAATGATGACGAAGAGATAGATCTTGACCTCATCCTTTAGACTATTACCAAATGCGTAGCTCAACCGTTGTTCGAAGTATCCATTCTTCTAAGCGATCTCTAAATCGTCACGAGATACTTGAAAGCGACCTTAATGATTGCATGGTCCGTTGGGCCGACATTCTTACGGAAAATTTATTTTGTCTTGGTGGAAACCGGGATCATATCCCGGCATGTATGGCGCACATGATGTATTGCGTCTTTACCAACACCAACTACAATCTTGCATTTTACATCGCTCGATAGATTAACTATGCTATATCTCGACCAAAAACAAATCTCCCATATGCCATGCTCCTCACTCATCTTTTCAAAAAGGTCGGTGAAGACTTTCCCAAACTCGATCTTTCCCGCTTTCAGCCGTTCAATTGTGTCATGATGCCTATTCGAGAGGTACAACCACGAAATCCGAGAAGTGATCGTGGTACGAAAAGGAAAGAACCACAAGATTTCGATGATGAGGACACTCCTATGTCACCATGTGATGGTGGTGACGAAGGTACAAGTGCTCATTTCGGCTCTTCGAGTGACTCCACCCCATCTATGAAAACCTTCATGGATGGGTTAGACCCTCTTGTTCCTCCACCTCACTATGCCACTAGTGAACTTCCGGAAAACCTATCACTTGAGCATGTTTATCGTTCAAACCTTTAAACCCGTGGTGAGTTACATGATTTTAGAACGGAGCATAGGGGATCATTCAAGAGCTTTGGGAATATGATCAAGAACCTTGGCAAGAAGAAGAGATGAAGCTATGGTAATGGAACAAGTTTTAACATGTTTGTAAACATGTTTTGAATTGCTGAACAATTTCCTTCATTTAGACTTTTTATGTTTATTATTCTTAGTATTTTGTATTTTTCTAACTAATACTTTGTGTTGGATTGATTATTATTTTAATCCGTAGATGTTTATGTGATCGTTATGGCGATTCACATATCTTTGTGCATTTTTATTGTTAGTTAGCTCTCTAGTTTTTGGTTTATAATCCACTTTGGCTTGATATAGACTTGTGAAAAATCTGGGGGCTTGAAAATTTCAGAACATCACCTTTCTGGAACCACTGTCCACGGTACCTTAAATACATGCGGTTCCTTAGCAATAAAGAACCGCAGTCCTATTTAAGGAACCGCAGGCTCTGGTCACGAAAGAATCTTTGCTTTCATTTTTTTCTCTAAATCTTTGTAAACATTGTTAAAATTTTTGCTAAAAGACTAGCTTTTACCTAAATTAGCCTACCTAATTTCATTATTCACCAAAATGATTTTTAACCCATTATTAGTTTGGATCATCCCCTTCCCTTCTTAAACCTCCTTTGTTTAATCTTCTTCTTCATCCTTCAAACCTTCTTCTAAACCTTGACACACAACCATGGTGTCTACAAGATCATCAAATTCTTCCGAACAATCCTCAACCAAAAGAAACCTTAAGATCAAAATCAAGTTTCCCAAACTTGACTCTTCATCCTTTTTCACACCTAAGAGTGAAATTTCTCCAATCCTCATCTCTTCATCACCCTCACCACCACTTGCACCATGCAAGACAAGTTCAACCCATGGCATTAACCACTCTCATGGGTCTACATTCTCTTCATTCCAATCTAGAATAAATGAGTTGTTTTCGCCATTCACTCCTTGTCCTCTCATGGATGTGAACCCTCAACCTCTACAAAGCATTCCCATTGTGAATGATTTTGTTGAGCCATTGGTCACCTCACCCTTCACTCCTCCTAACTAACCTATCTCACCCTTGGACATCATGCCTCCTCCTTCTCCCTCAAACATTCCACTTTTGGGTGTTCCCATTCCCTACTTTAGGGGTGATCCATACTTCTTTGGTTTTCTAGAAGCTCATGGTGGTAATTGTCCGTGTTGTCTCTATAACAACTACATCATTCAAAATCTAAGAATCGAGATGTTTGGACTTCATAGGAGGTTGCAAGACTTCTTTCTTACCTTGTTCTCCATGCCTCCACCCCCTAGAGGATGAATGATGATTTTCTAAAAAATAAATGCTTTCAAAAGAAAATCAAGCCAATGAAGACTACCTATCAAGAACAAGTTTAGCTAACTTTGTAATAGTTAGTTTGTTTTTCATTTCTTGTATTTCCTTTCCTTCATGAGTTTTCATGAAGATGTGTTATAGATTTAGTATTTGTGTGTTTCAAATCTATGTGCTCATACTAATCAACTTCAATCTATTTAAAATTGAACCTAAAACTATCACAACCATTAAAACTTGACTAAAATTAGATCAAAATGATATCTAAAAATTTTGTCACCCTTTGTCAAGATACTCTTTGTGAGTGTGTTGCCATTTGTGCAACCATAGCATAATCTAGTGCTAAAAATGGTAAAAATCCAAGATTTGCAACTTTTTGAAAATGTCTTAGCTTTTCTCAAAATCTTGTAAAATCAAATTTTCTTGTCCACTGTATACGGATCCTCAAAGACCGTACGATCCCTTATATATAAGGAACCGCAGGTTCCTTTTAGGAACCGCGGACAACAGGCCATTTTTTGGCTTGTTTTTGGTCTTTCCTCTTTGACCACAGTCTTTTTCAAGATTTCTTTTTTACCAATTTTTGCTAAACATTCTTTGTAATTTTTTGATTTCATTTCAAATCTTTTCCTTGTCTACTTCCTTTAAATTCTCTTATTTTGGGAGTTCTTCTTCTCATCCCTCACAATGCATAACTCTCAGAATCTTAACCTTGACATCTCTTTGTCACAATCTTCTAAACCCAAAGCTTCTTCTTCTAAGATTTCCAAGAAACCAAAAATCTCGGTTCAACCTATTTGGTTCAAGAAAAACAAGGATCATCATGATTCCTCTTCTTCCAAACCTTGGAAGACTTCTTTCTATCCCATTACGTATTGGAATGAGACTTTCTCAATTGATCCAATTACTGGAGACAGAGAAGTTCTTCCACCACCACCTAAACCTTGCAACATACCTTCTCTAAATGACCTATCTTCTTTCCCAAATCTCACTAGGCATTATGAAAACACTTCTTATCCATTATCTACCTCTCCATCACCACCTTCTCATCTTGATGGTCCTCCCCCATCTAACGACTTTGTTTTGCATCATGGAAGCTCGTGTGCTTGTTGTCTATTTCAACAAATTAAACTTGCTCATGTGTATGACAAGCTAAATTTTCTTGAATTTATTCTCACTCGACCTCCTCTCAAAGTATTTGTTCCCGTGAACAATTCTTCGAATGATACCTCGTTGTCTTATTTTTCCAATTAACGCACACTCTGTGTCTTAATTGTTTGAGTCAACTTAAGTAATCTTGGAGGATTATCACTACTAGAGTAGTTTGTGCTTTTGTTGTTTATTTTCCTTATGTCTTGTGTTAAATATTCATTTGTGTGTATATATATTTCCCTTGTTTTTTCTTTCATATTTGTGTAATATGAATTTTATATGTGTTACTTCCTTTCTCATCAATTCGTTTTCACACATTGTTTAGAGTAGATCATGGTTAAAACTTACAATTAGATTTGGGTGATTCCACCAATTCTAAGTGTCTAACCCTTTGACATACTATCACTTCATTTGGTTTGGATGTTTCTTTTCTACCTCTATTCCACCATTTGAACTTTGATTTTGTCAAAACACCCTCCTTGGACATTCTTAGCAAATACTTACTTCTAATTTGAGATTTCTTTTCTTTCTCCCTCTCAAGTTACTTAGTAGGTAGTGACTATATATATATTGGTGTTTCTTTTCTCTCTACTAACCTTTGTGTAGCATGTCACCTACGCATATCTTATTGGTGCCCCAAGCAAGGGGGAGTAAGCACCAAGGGGGAGCTTCTTGCAAAGTCCGATTCTTTTCTTCCTCAAAGACTTTTGCATCCTTTTTGCTTCGACAAAGGGGGAGAAATGATAGTGATAAATTCGTTAATAATTTGAAATATTTTAGATTTTACATAAATGAGTTTATAGTTTGTCGTAATCAAAAAGGGGGAGATTGTTAATGCAAAGCAATGTCTAAAAACATTATTAGTGTTAACTAATCTTTCTCAGTTTTGATCACGACAAATTAAAAAGACATTTATCGTCAAATACAATCATAAGACGAATTATTTGACAAACACTATCATCAAGGTAATAATCATTTAAGTATTTTACTAACATATTTTAATCATGATTAGTGATAATAAAAGTAATTAATCCTAAACTTACATTTTGTCAAATTTGACAAAAGATTTTTTTAATAAACTTTCTTTTTAAGAAAATGTTTTATTAAAATGGAAAATGTAAATTTGAATATGGCATACTCCAAATGCCATAAGAATATCCTTTGAAGGTAAAAACTTACCTCAAATATTTCTTCCCCACTAAAAGACAAAAGGGAGCAGATTCTATGAGCATGGTCCTTTAAAGGGCTATGCGGATCCTTAGTGATAAGGGACCGTAAGCATATTTAAGGCACCGCGCTCAGAGAGCCGTTGGCCTTTGTCTCATATAAATAATGGATCAAACATGTATTTTCCACAACCCTTTTTTGACACTCTTTCTGCCATCTTTCTCTTTTCTAATTCCTGATCATTTGTAAATGATCACTTAATGTGTTAAGTATGTTTACTTATGATTATCTCCTTGATCTTCTTCTTTACCCTTTCCAATGAGAATCTCACTCACACACTTGTGATGTGATTAAAGATAAAGCCCTGATGAAGATCCTCTCCTAAAGATCTAGTCATGTTCATCATTTGTTTTTATTTGAGTCTTGTGTAGATCTAATGTATTTGTGAATACATGGATTTAATCTTGTGTATATCCATTATATATATGTATACTTGGATTTGTGTTGTGTAGATCCAAGTTCCATGTGTATACTTGTATATGTGGTTTATTGAGTTGTAATAGGAATTATTTATGAGTTCTCACTAAACTTTAAAGTGATGTAGTTGTGTCTTGTGGAGTTCTCACTTAGAGTTGTGAGTTCTCACTAAACTATAAAGTGATGTGGTTGTGTATTGTGAGTTCTCACTTAACTATAAAGTGATGTGGTTGTGTCTTGTGAGTTCTCAATAAACTCTAAAGTGATATAGTTGTGTCTAGTGAAGTTCTCACTTAGCTTCAAAGTGAAGAGTTGTGAAGATTGGTTCTACCTTTTGATTAGAACTCGACATCTAGCCTTGTGTCGTTAAATGGTTAATTAGGCAATGTTTTGAAGATTGGTTCTACCTTTCGATTATAACTCGACATCTACCCTTGTGTCGTTAATGGTGAATTAGGCAACATTGTGAAGATTGGTTCTATCTTTCGATTAGAACTCGATATCTAGCCTTGTGTCGTTAAATGTTGAAGTGGGCGACATTGTGTAGATTTCTTAGCTAAGATTATGTCTCTACATTTAGCTTAGTGTCGGAAAATAATGTAAGCGACATTGTAAGGTTTTCTCCGCCAAGAAGGGAGCTTGCGGATATAGTGGAAATCTCGAGTAAGGTGTACTCGAGGAGTGGAGTAGGAACGAAGATAGAGCTTCGTTGCCGAACCACTATAAATCTTGGTGTCTCCTATTAGGTTGCTTCTTTCCTTACTCTTTAATTATTCTTACTATTATGTCATTCACATATATTACTTGTCATTTTTTAGGCATTAGAATTGAACCTAATCATTATGCAACTAGCTTTGAAGTATAAGGTAGTTTTGAGACAAGCCTAATTGAAAGGAATTTTAATTAGGACTTAAATCGAAGAGAAAATATTCAACCCCCCTTCTAGTTTCTACAATTTTGTTTTTATTTGTTGTCGTTCGCATCGTTCGACCCAAGTACGTGTAATGTTGGGTTCGGGAGAAACGTACATATGCATATATTCACTTATATTGAACTTTTGGTCTTTCAATATCATGTTATGTAATATAATGAAAGTGTACATAATTCTCCTAATGATGCTAATTTGATAAGCTGTGTCGGTTGTTGTATAATTCTCCACCGACCTTGTAGCACACCAAAGGCTCTTTCAACATCTTTTCTTGCACTTTCTTGAACCTTTTTAAACTTCAATATTTTTGCATCCCTAGCGACACTAAATGCTTTAACAAAGGTAGACCATTGTGGATAAATGGCATCCACTATATTGGTGCCATATTTTCATCCCCAAAATAATCTCATTGTAATTTTTCTTCCACCCACTCTCTTTCACGTGCAATGTAGCGTCTTGTATGCGGGTCTCTTTCATCTTTAACTTCTTCTAATCGATCTAAATAATCGGCGTATTGAGCGTAATTATTCATATCAAGTGTTGAGTAATACTCGTACATATCGGGAATGTCTTCCATTTTAATTATACTAGGTGAGTGAAGATGAGTGTTGAGGTTTGTGGGTGATTTATTGGTAAAAAATGGGCGAAAAATGAAATTTTTGGTGTTTAACCCGCTCCACCAACGGCTATATATTCAAAACTAACGGCTATATATTCAAACAACCAAAAAAAATTCAAAATTGTTTTAAAAAAAATAAAACTAAAAAAATTTATGCGCGAAAACGTGCGCCGTGCCCTAGGCGTGAGACAGAAAACTCGAGCTGCGGTGTGGTCTATCGCGTTTTTCCCTGCGTTTTCCCACGGCGCGAACGAAAACCCCCGTACCATGTGCTCTTATAGAATGTCATGGGGCAGAAGTTGACGTGATAATCCGTGTTGCACATATCACTCTTGTTTTACGTGTTTACGTGTTACTCCCTCCCACTCAAATTATTGTTTACAGACAAAAATTACACACTTTAAGAAAAACATTATTATTACAGTTTTTTCTCTCATATTTTTTTTATAACGACAATTTATCTTTAAGTAATTAATTTAAAATTTCTTTAATATTTGTAATAATAACCTAAAATGAGGGTAATACGTTAAACTCAAACTAAATTTTCTATCCATTTTTAGAAGTAGACAATTATTATAAAACAACTCAAAATGGAATAGTGGATAATTATTTTAGAACGGAAGTAGTATTTATTTATTTTGAAAATTGTCTACTCACAACAACTAAATGTAAAACTTGTCATTTTATTAATTCAATCCTAAATATTTTTCATGTTATAAAATATGCTTGTAACTGATCTATTAAATTCACTAGGACTTGGTGCCCGCGCTTCGCTACGGCGAAGTACGGGCGATATTGAGAACGTTTGCAGCGGTCGTTGATGTACGTGCGCATAAAGCTATATTAGTTAATAGCATACATAAAAAAGATAAGCATAGGGGGTTTTTGTAAAAATCAAAATAACATCATGTGTGACATAAAACGTTTTTAAATACATTTCGTATTTACAACTAACATCAAATCATCGTATGACAATTCAAACAAAAAGATGGCAGAAAAACTTATCCGAGACAACATTGCACTAAGCATCCTTCAAATCCTTGCCTCAGACATCCTTCATGTTCCAGCATGCACAAAAGACATACAGTCGTCGCATACAAAAACACGCCATAGTCTACAATTTTTATACACTTGGAAGTAAAAAAGTAAGACAAAATCAAATAAGCTGATAAGGCCCATAAATAAGCTTAAGCAGGCGCGCAGCTCCTGATATTTCTAAAAACGGACTAAATAAGCAAGCATGTAAGCGTTCCTTGTTTTTTTGGCGCTTCAAATAAGCAGGTGTTAATCTAATATTCTGAGGTAGCTAGTTTATAGTATAGGATGGCACGTCAGGATTCACTCCTTGGTATGACATTGCTTATGTTTACAGATGCTTGGATAAAAAAGGATTTATTCTTACAAAAGGAAATGCAGTGATTATATGATATAGAAAAAGTATATAGCTGGGTGCTTCTTTTTGCCACGGTTGTGTAGCATGTCCATCAGTGGGCTATACATCATATAGATTACAATACTTTGCATAATAAGCGTTTTCCGAAAAGAATACTTTGCATAATAAGTGTTTTCCCCAAAAGAATGCGGGCTAGCGCTATTTGCTGGTGTAAGGTTTTTTTCTTTATTCGATGATTCTTCTAAGCAAATGTTATGTCGCCTTGAAGATGTCAACATTTATCTCTGCAAGTTTGTCTATTATATTTGTTGTTGGGGTACCTGGTGTGAAATACATAATAATATTGAGTAAGATCAAAGTATTGAGTGTTAATGTATTACCTGTATGGATTGTATTGTTATGTATAGAAAGGTTATTATGAATACATAGCATAACTGTTGTTGGCAATCTTCATGTGTGGTTGCAATTCAGTCAAAGATCAATCAAGTTGTATTACTATAGATGCACATGCACAATGGTTTGCTTGGAATGTGTAGCAGGTGTGATATATCAATGCAGCAGACTAATATGAAAGGGTTGACATATTTTTTTTGGAATATAGTTTAAAATAATGTAAGTTATCCAATGCTATGTGGTAACAGTGGTGTTGCATACCTCTATATAAGTGTGATAGGATAGGGAACTGCAACACAGGTTAGTGAATACAACAACCAACATCTATTGGGGAAATATGGCTTGGCGGTAAATTCTCCATGCTTTGCAAAGGCAATGTGGGTCAGATGAGTTTGGAAATTGTTTTTGGTACTATTTGCGAGACCGTGTGGATGATGAAAGGGTTTGGAGGGGGAATCTAGAACCTTTATATGGGCGGAATAGGGCCGGTATTGTTGAGAGGGACGCGCTTATAAGTGAGCTGTCAGGTACCAGCCCAGTAGCCCTTGTGAGCCGAATGGTGTGTTTATTATTGGACATGCAATACCGTGATGAGGTGGAGCTTCATCACCTGCAAGGATTGATGGATGCGTGTGATGCTTGTGTGAATGAAATTGAGTTCTTCATGCGAAGCATGTGATTGATGAGAGGTGTTATAGGGCATGAGAAATGGAGACCTGTATGTATATTGTAATTTCTAATAATCGATTGTTGTTAGGCGAGTGCGTATGGCACCGCCTCTTGGTTTTGGATCTTGTGAAAAATCATATTGTTTGTTTGTTGTTGGTACGTGTGTTAGTTTTTTTGTTTAGTCTTGTGTCTATCTATGTTACTGTTAATGCAATAATGCCTAAAAACGTTACTTGCATTTTTCGGTCTCGCTTTGTTTTGATTACGACAATATGTAAAAACAAGCATTTACGAAAACAACGAAAAACGAATTCTTGAGTTCAAGCATTTTTCATTTTACACATTTTCACTTAAGGTATGGATAAACAAGTACTAACCTTAATCAAGTGATCAAGTGATTTAATCTTTTCTTAAAACTCACTTTTTATTAAGTGTGACAAGTTTTTATTAAACTTTCTTTTTAAGAAAATATTTTATTAAATTAATTATTTGAGAATTTGAAAAAGGCATATTCTTATTTGGTTAGGAATATTCTATCAGGATATTTTTTAAGCCAGATATGACCTCCACCACTAAAGGACAAAAAGGGAGCGGAGTCTAGTCCGGCGGTACCTTAGCGCCTAGGCGGTTCCTTATCGATAAGGAACCGCGGGCTAAGATAAGGTACCGCGGGCAGATATAGCCGTTGGCTCTTTTGTCCTATAAATAGTGGACCATTCTCAGCTTTTCAACTCACCTCTTTTGCACATCTATTTCCAGATTCAAAACCCTTCTTTAATCACTCAAATCTTTGATCATTTGTTTGATTACTACTTGTTTAAGAAGTGAATCTTGTTCTTCCATCCCTTCCTCTCCAAGTGCAAAGAGAAGAACACTATCCTTGTGAAGTGTTGAGTCCACCACCAAAGATCCATTGAAGATCTAATTTTATACACTTGTAGTTGTGTCATAGTTGTGAAGATCCAAGTAGTTGTGTCTATTTGGAAGTTGTGTATGTACTAAGTATAGTTGTGTAGATTGGTCCTAGCTACGATTAGGGGTCGACTTTTAGCATAGAGTCAGAAATTGGTTAAGCGACGTGTACGGTTTTCTCCACTATAAGGAGCTTGTTGTGTAGTGAACTCTCGAGTAAGGAGTACTCGAGGAGTGGAGTAGGAATGAGGAGTGAGCTTCGTTGCCGAACCACTATAAATCCTTGGTGTTCGGTTTGATCTTTCTTTACCCTTAACTCTTTACATTCTTTATTCTTTATGCATATACAATTGTTAGTATTAGCTTAGTTACACTATCATTCTTTATTATTTGTGCATATATTTTTGTTAGTATTAGTTTAGTTACACTATCATTGTTCATATTGTGCATAAGAAGATTTAACATATTTCCTCAAGCCTAAGTTTTTGAAAAAGGATTTTTGGAAACCACATTTTAAACAAGTAAATATAAGAAACTATTCAACCCCCCCTTCTAGTTTCTACAATTGGCATCAGAGCGGGTTGCTCAAGAATTTTTAAAGTATATTGTATTTTAAAACTTGAATCGATCTATGGATTCCAACAAATACCTAGAAGGGAAATCTATGCAAAGACCACCACTTTTTGAAACCGATAGTTTTATTTATTGGAAAAATAGATTTGAAACTTATGTGAAATCAAAAGATTTAGATCTTTAGCATGTTATTACCAATGGTGATTTTTTACCTTTTCAATTTAATGAAGTTTCTAAAACAAAAGAATTGGTCACTTTTGACAAAGCTAATAACGATACTAAAAAGAAACTTTCCAAAAATAATGAGGCTAAAATGGTAATTTATAATGCTTTACCTAAGAAAGAGTATGAAAGAATTTTTATGTGTGAAACCGCTAAAGATATTTGGAACACTCTTTTAGTAACCCACCAAGGTAATAGCCAAGTCAAAGAAAGCAAAATCGATCTTCTTGTCCAACAATATGAACAATTTGTCATAGAAGATGAAACTATTGATAGTGCATTTGCTAGGTTTAACACCATTATTACTAGTCTAAAAGCACTTGATGAAGGTTTTTCTAGCAAGAACAATGTTAAGAAGCTTCTAAGGGCTTTACATCCTGGAGAGCAAAAGTCACGACGATTAAAGAATCGAAAGATCTATCAACTTTATCACTCGATGAACTCATAGGCAACTTGAAGGTTTATGAGATGATAATTTTGAAGGACTCGGAATTAGTGAAAACCAAGAGTGAAAGGAAATCTCTTGCACTTAAAGCCAAGAAGGCACAAAGTGACCATGATAGTTCCTCGGAAAGCGATGACGAGGAGTATGCATTGGCGGTGAGAGAATTTAAGAAGTTCTTCAAGAGACGAGGTCAACAGGTTAGGCAACCCAACTATGACAAGAAACCATTGTCAAAGAATCGGTTTGTCAAGAACGAAAAAGGTGATAGGAATTGCTTTAGATGTGGTGATCCAAATCACTTCATTGGTGATTGTCCAAAGCCCGCTCGCGATAAGAACCACACGGCGTTCGTTAGTGGCGCTTGGAGCGATAGCGGTGAAGATGATGATGACAACCCCAAAGAGGAGAAATGTCTTATGGCTCACACTTCTAAAGAGGTACATTCCGAAACCGAATATTATAGCAATGATAGTTCCACTCTTGATGATATTGAATTTGAAGGCAAATATGATAGTTTTCACAAACTTAGTCTTAAATTCATAGAAAAGAATAAAACCTTAAAATCAACCAAAACTAAGCTTGAAAATGAGATAAATGAACTTAGGGAGAAATTGGCAATACTTAAGAAAAATAAAGAAGTAGATTTAGGTTGCTTAAATTGTGAGAAACTTAGATTAGATAATGAAGATCTCAAGAGCACCTCCATTAAATTGGAAAAGTTTATGAAAGGTACTAGTGCTCTTGATGATATGTTAAACAAACAAGTTCATTCTAAGGAAAGACTTGGTCTAGGTTTTAACTCAAATGAAGCCTCAACTAGTGAACCAAAACAAGTAAGGTTTTCACAAAAAATGCCCACTGTACGCGGTTCCAGATTGTATGGCGCGGTTCCTTATCACTATGGAACCGCCGCCATAGATAAGGTACCGCGGGCAGAGGATGATTTTGGTGAAAATCCTAAACTTTCTGAAAAATCTAATTTATATGAAAAACCAAAGCATCTTATTGTTAATAAGGTTAAATACCCATACTTGACGACAATGCTATTGATAAGTTCTACAAGCCATTAAGTAAACCTCTCATGGGAAATAGAAGTTTATTAAGACCATCTTCTACTCCACCTAGAGTACGGAATGAGTCTAAGCCTAGAAGTAGAACGACAATGCCTAGAAGAAATAATAAAAACAATTCACGATCTAGAAGTAAAACTCCAACACCTAGAAGGAATAATCATAACTCTAAACCTAGATCAAATACACCTAGGAGAAATAATGAACAACAAAATGGTTACATGATTTACTACCCTCCTCCATTTTGTTCTCCATGGGGAACCCCTCCTTCATTCATACATCCCAACCAAATGCAGGGGATGTTTGGAACTAACAATTTTAGACCCATGAGATATTGGGGACCAAATGTTTGATCTTGTGTGTTGTTACCTATATATGCTTGGGAATTGATTTGGAGCCCGACGAGTGGATTAAGGATAGTGGATGTTCTAAACACATGACGGGTAATCGAATTTGTTCTCGCATTACAAAGCATATGATGGAGGTAACGTCACATTCGCTAGTAGTCTACGTGGTAATATCATTGGCAAAGGTACGGTGTCTCTTGACTCCATGACCATTGAAAATGTTGAGCATGTAGATAACTTAGGGTTTAACCTTTTTGAAGTATAGGTCAAATTTGTGACAATAAGTGTAAGGTCATCTTTTCGGAACATGACAGTGAAATCGTAAAAGATGGAAAAGTCATTGGAAAAGGTGTTAGAAAGCATGGGCTTTATGTCATGAAGGTTAATAAGATGTCAAAAGACAACATATGTCTTGCGACTATAGATGATAGTTCTACTCTTTGGCATAGGAGATTAGGTCACACTAATATGTGTTTAATTCAATCTTTAGTCTCTAAGGAGTTGGTAAGACACCTCCCCAAGATTAAGTTTGATAGTCACTTTTGTGATGCTTGCAAAGTTGGAAAGCAAGTTCACTCAAGTCACAAAGCTAAGAATTTGGTTTCGACCTCTCGGTGCTTAGAGCTCCTACATATGGATCTTTTTGGACCTTCTGCCATACGGAGTTATGGAGGTAACCTTTATACCCTAGTTATAGTTGATGACTATTCTGGATTCACTTGGACTAGATTTTTGGCATCTAAGAATGAAGCTTTCGATCACTTCGAAATCTTTAGTCGAAGAATTTAAAATCAACTAGGATGTTCAATTGTTTCTATTAGGACGGATCATGGTAGGGAATTTGATAATGAAGTGCAATTTGGTGCCTTTTGTGAAGCTCATGGTATTACCCATAACTTCTCGGCTCCTCGCACTCCACAATCAAATGGGGTAGTTGAAAGGAAGAATATGAATCTCCAAGAGATGAGTAGGACGATGTTAAACGAGCAATCTTTGCCTCAAAAGTTTTGGTGCAATGCCGTGGACACATCGACTTATATTCTCAACCAAATTCTTATTCGACCTTTCCTAGGAAAGACCCCCTATGAGATTCTTAAAGGTAAGAAACCCTCATTGTAATACTTTAGGGTGTTTGGAAGCAAGTGCTTTATCCTCAACACCAAAGACTACCTTACCAAGTTTGACCCAAAGTCTTACGAAGGTATCCTTTTAGGTTATTCCCAAACTAGCAAAGCCTACATTGTCCTAAATAGAACCTCGGGGGTTATTGAAGAATCACTCAACGTAATCTTTGATGAAACCCCTCCTTCACCCAAGACACCACCATTGGTTGATGATGACTTGGATGAATTAGAAGTAGTTAAAGCCAAAGAGGTTAGAAAAATAGGAGTTGAAGACCTTAGTGTTGAAAAGGAAGTAAACATTAAGGAGTCTAGGGATCATACTCTCAATAATGTCATTGGTGACATAAATCAAAGGACTCTAAGATCTCAAGTCCAAAACCAAAGTAACTTCTTTTGTTTTGTCTCCTTGATTGAACCAAAGAATGTTAAAGAAGCTTTGATGGATGAGAGTTGGGTCATTGCGATGCAAGAAGAATTGAATCAATTCGTTGCCAATGATGTTTGGGAACTTGTTCCTCCACCTAGAAGTTCTACCATTATAGGAACCAAATGGGTATATAGGAATAAGTTAGATGAGAATGGTGTTGTGTCTCGTAACAAGGCTAGACTTGTAGCTCAAGGCTATAATCAACAAGAAGGGATTGATTATGACGAGACATATGCACCGGTAGCTAGATTAGAATACATTAGAATACTTATAGCCTACGCTTGTACCTTAGATTTTAAGCTTCAATAAATGGATGTAAAGAGTGCATTTCTTAACGGTTTGATCAATGAGGAGGTATATGTGGCTCAACCTCCCGGCTTCTTTGATTTTGAGAAACAGGACCATGTTTACAAGCTTAAGAAAGCACTTTATGGACCCAAACAAGCACCCAAAGCTTGGTATGATAGACTTAAAGCGTTTCTTGTTAAACATGAGTATACCATGGGAATGGTAGATAATACACTCTTTACAAAGAAGAAAGGTTCTCACCTCATAATCGTACAAATATATGTTGATGACATTATATTTGGCTCAACTTGTCAAGAATTGTGTGATGACTTTGCCAAAATCATGCATGATGAGTTTGAAATGAGTATGATGGGAGAACTTAAATTCTTTTTAGGACTCCAAATTAAACAAATGGACGATGGTATTTTCTTTAGTCAATCTAAGTACGCTAAAGAAATGCTAAATAAATTTGGATTAGAAGAATCTAGACCAATGAAGACCCCTATGGCCTCAGATACTAAACTCATCGTAGATGATGATTGTGAGTCGGTAGACAACACCAAATATAGAGGTATGATTGGTAGTTTGTTGTACCTAACGGCAAGTCGACCGGATATCATGTGTAGTGTTTGCCTTTGTGCTCGCTTCCAAGAGGCTCCCAAAACCTCTCACCTTGAAGCGGTTAAGCGTATCTTCCGATACATTAAAGGTACTATACATTTAGGATTATGGTATCCTAAAGGGACCGGCGTAGAAACCATTGTCTACGCGGACTCGGATCATGCGGGAGACTATGTGGACTGGAAAAGCACTAGCGGAGTTTGTACCTTCATGGGTTGTTGTTTAACTTCTTGGTTCTCCAAGAAACAAACCGCTCTTTCAATATCCACCACGGAAGCCGAGTATGTGAGTGCCGGAAAAGCATGCCAACAAGCTCTATGGATGAAGCAAGCGCTTGTTGATTACGGGATTTCTCTTGATGATGTTCCCATCATGTGCGATAATAAAGGCGCTATAGACCTTAGCAAGAATCCCGTGCAACATTCGTGAACCAAACACATAAAAATTAGACACCATTTCCTTAGGGATAATGTTCAAAAGGGGAACATTTCTATTGAAAAGGTGCCCTCCGAGGACAACTTAGCCGACATCAACACTAAGCCACTTAAGAGGGAACCTTTTAATTACTTGCGTCTAGTTCTAGGATTAATGGAACATCTACCTTAATTTCTTTTATTTTTGTGTGTCTTCTTTTACCACTTTGAGTCATTGAGTCTTCCAAAATCTTTTTGAAAAACCATCTCTTCTCCTTTTCAAAATTCTCAAAGTCTCTTTCGAAAATGTTTGAGAAATCCGTTTGACATTGTTAATTAAATCTAAAAACGATTTTACATAGATTCTCGCTATTAACCTAGAGCTTACATAATTCATATGTATGATTCTCTCAAACATAGCAAGAACAAGATAGAATCATGGAGGATCATTGTGTCATGAATTAAGGTCTTGTCTTACACACCTCCTACATCGATTTTTTTTAATCCATGTATTTTGGTCAAATATCTATTTGGTAAGTTTGCATATGTTTTCTTTGTCTATCTTTGCTTTTAAGCATATCCCTATGATAAGTTAGACTAGAAAAATAAGATTTGCTGAAAAATCTTCCTCCAAACACCAAACACTGCCTCTGCAGGCGGTTCCATATGTGAACCGCGGTACCTTATTGATAAGTTACCGCCAGCCTAGATAAGGAACCGCCTACAGTGCCTTCCTTTTTCGTGTTTTTGTCTGAAACTCCAGATTTGCTCCAACATTTTTTGAGAATCTTTGTTTCAAACCCTTTGACCACCCCAAAAATACCCTAAGCCTTCCCTATTTAAACCATAAGCATTTTGCATTACTTCACATCCAAAATGTCTTATTCTCCCAATGAAAGCCTTGAATTTCCTCTATTTTCTTCTATTGCTTTCAATCCCAACTCACCCAAAAACCATTACAATCCAAACCAACCCAAGAACACTCTTAATCACATCTCTCCTACCAAGAATGTTGATTGTGGAACATCTTTTCTTCCACCACCACCCTTTAGTGTTCCTCCTCCTTCTCATGATAATGTCATGCACCATGGAACATATTGTCAATGTTGTCAATATCAACATCTTGCTATGGCACACATCTATGAGGAGTTGAGCTACATCAAGAGTCTCTTAATCAAGCCTCCTCTTCACTATGATTATAAGATCTCCAACAAGCCACCACCACCACCCTCCGCCATTACCTTGTCTTTCATATAAGCATTGGTTGCTTATCCACTAGACACCAAACTCAAGAAAATCTTAGAATTCTAGAATGACTAGGATTAGATTTATGCTTTTGGCTTGTTTCTTTTTCCATACTTCTTTGTATGATGTTCTTTTAGTAACCTATCTTGGATCTTTGTCTTTGTGTTTTCTTCTCTTTTATTTATTTTTTTGTGACCTATTGCTATATATTGTTGGTTGTTTCTTTTGTTCAACTAACCCTTCTATGTAGCTTGTCACCATATCTCGATTCTTTGGTGCCCCAAGCTAGGGGGAGTAAGCACCAAGGGGGAGTCTTTGCAAAGTCCGTTTCTTCAACACCGACTTGTGCAACCTTTTTGCTTCGACAAAGGGGGAGAAATGAATAAACTCGTCTTCGAAAATCTTGTTTTTTGTGTGATTGAGTTTATGTATTGTCAGAATAAAAAAAGGGGAGATTGTTAATGCAATAATGCCTAAAAACGTTACTTGCATTTTTTGGTCTCTCTTTGTTTTGATTACGACAATATGTAAAAACAAGCATTTACGAAAACAACGAAAAACAAATTCTTGAGTTCAAGCATTTTTCATTTTATCCATTTTCACTTAAGGTATGGATAAACAAGTACTAACCTTAATCAAGTGATCAAGTGATTTAATCTTTTCTTAAAACTCACTTTTTATTAAGTGTGACAAGTTTTTATTAAACTTTCTTTTTAAGAAAATCTTTTATTAAATTAATTATTTGAAAATTTGAAAATGGCACATTCTTATTTGGTTAGGAATATTCTATTAGGATATTTTTTAAGCCATATATGACCTCCACCACTAAAGGATAAAAAGGGAGCGGAGTCTAGTCTGGCGGTACCTTAGCGCCTAGGCGGTTCCTTATTGATAAGGAACCGCGGGCTAAGATAAGGTACCGCGGGCAGATTTAGTCGTTGGCTCTTTTGTCTTATAAATAGTGGACCATTCTTAGCTTTTCAACTCACCTCTTATGCACATCTATTTCCAGATTCAAAATCCTTCTTTAATCACTCAAATCTTTGATCATTTGTTTGATTACTACTTGTTTAAGAAGTGAATCTTGTTCTTCCATCCCTTCCTCTCCAAGTGCAAAGAGAAGAACACTATCCTTGTGAAGTGTTGAGTCCACCACCAAAGATCCATTGAAGATATAATTTTATACACTTGTAGTTGTGTAATAGTTGTGAAGATCTAAGTAGTTATGTCTATTTGGAAGTTGTGTATGTACTAAGTATAGTTGTGTAGATTGGTCCTAGCTACGATTAGGGCTCGACTTTTAGCTTAGAGTCAGAAATTGGTTAAGCGACGTGTACGGTTTTCTCCACCATAAGGAGCTTGTTGTGTAGTGAACTCTCGAGTAAGGAGTACTCGAGGAGTTGTTGATCCCAAACTTAGATCGATTAGCTTTGTGTATACGAGATTAGATCAAGTATAACACGAAGAGAAACCTTTGTTATATGCTTTGTGAATCTAAGTGTTATGCGGAATTTAACACTTAAACAAGAACACAAGATGTAAACAAAACTTTCACTTTGATTATGAATGTCGAACTTTCTTACAATGAAAGATGTTTACGAATGAAAACTTATATAAAACTTGATACTAAACATTAATCTAAAGGCCTTCTTTTATAGACTAAGAAGCCTTGTACAATAAGCTACGTATCAACTATTCTAGGTAAAGATAAACATAGAAAATACATTGTCGTTTCTATCCTTACTAGAAGTATTCTAGAATATAATAAACGTGTAGCTTATATCTTCCATCAGTGCTTGTCTTCAATCTATCAACGCTTGACTTTAACTTGTCAACGCTTGGGCTGTCAGCGCTCACTTTGTTCTTGTCAACGCTTGAGTTGTTCTTGTCAGCGCTCAAGTGATCTGGCCTTAATTTATTCCCAACAATCCTCCCCCAAACTTGATATCCACTCTTATGATCAAGTTTCTGAATAAGCATTAAGAACTTGGAGGAGTCTGACAAACCTTATCATATTGGTAATAAATAAATCTGATCAAATTCTTTGCCACGTCACTTGTATAATCTATCTCCAACTGGGTGTCCTTCATCTTTTCCAAAACAGCCTTGGATATGAAATACTGAGCATCCACTAGTAGATACTCAGCAAACTTTGTAGAACTCAAATGGTATACACCAACAGCTGAATATAACCTCCATTGAAGACCACTGAGGTCATCTTCAAGATCCTTCCATATTTCAGGATCTTCCTCATTTGTCCCACACATTCTTTTGAATGTGGTCCAAAGTTTTATTCCATTAGTTGAAGTTGGTGCTTCAGCCTCATACTTGGTCTCCAGCAACCTCCAAAGGTCCACCAAGTCTTCTCTATCACAACTTGCAAATAAAGATATGAGAGTGGTAAAAGTGTGTACCTCCTTGCCAAATCTGCCAATCTTCCAGAATCCACATTCATCCTCATCATAACTCACAATTGGATTCCTGGAATCTAATGGTAACACCTGTACCATATCTGAAGCTTCTAATGGGGAGAGCTTGAGGCTCTTTCTAATAACTGCTTCACTTGGATATAGTGGATTCATATCTTTTGGAAATTCAAGTGTAAATCCCTTCTTCACTGGCCTGGGAACTATCATAGCTTTCTTGATTTCCATCTCTTCTGCAAGTTGCTCCTTTCTTTCATCTGAAAGAAGTCTGTAAGTGTTCTCTTCCTGCACTTTCACCCAAATAGGATAAGCCCTATGTTACAACTCATCAAATGTCAAAGCCTTTAACTTCTGATGTGTCCATCCAACTCCATGACATCTGAGCAACATAAAGTAGAGCTCCCTTCTATCCCTTTTCAACTCAGAGAGAATATTACTTGCCTTGTGCTTCAAAATCACCTTACAATCCTTCTGAACTCTAAGAAGAAGCTCCAAACCCCATATTTGATCTGAAATGGTCAAGTCTGGATTATCCATACAACTTTCTTCCCAAGAATTGTACATCTGAACCACCTCTGGCATGTCAAATTCAACCTGCAACTTTAAATCTCTCAACTTTTCCCTAGCAAGCTCATCACCATACTCAAGCCTTTCTGGTTCTATAATCATCACACTTGAGTCAGAGCTAGCACCATCACTTTCTTCTTCATAAGTCACAACAAATGGTGACTTTTCCTTTTCACCTTGTTCCATCATTTGCTCAGCCAATCTTCTATCAAATTCAACTTGGGCTGCATTCTTTGGAACAATTTCTTCTACCAATTTACCCTTACCCTTATCTGATGGTGCAATGGTTGGTAAGGTAGATGGTAATACCTGAGTAGGAACTTCCTTGATGATAGATGATGACTGGAATACATCACCTTCATGTGCAGATCTGTCAACGCCCAAATTTCCTCTATCAGCGCCCAAAATACTTCTATCAGCGTCCAAATTTGTCTTGTCAACGCTCAAATATTTTCCCTCAGCGCCTTGTGTAACCTCTCTCAACATAGCTGTAAATGATAAATTTAGATTGGTTGGAGAGATTAAGGACGTATCAAAACCTGTTTGTTCCTTCAAAGTAGTAAGAGCTTCAGCAACATCCATTGATTGACCATCTTGACTGCTCTTATCACTCAGATTTCGTTGATCTTCCTCCCCTTTGGAAGACTCCTCCAAACCCCTGCTAGCATGATCACTCTCCAAAACAACAATCCTCTCCCTCAATTCCTTGAGTTCAAGGCCTTGTGAGCTGACAATTTGTAGTAAGTCTGCATTTTGCTTTTGCAAGCTAATGCAGACTGCCGTCAATTCCAAAATAGTCATTGGTTCCAGTCTGTCCTCTTCTGAAATAGGGATTTGACCTCCCAAGTCAGGTTCATTGGGCATGGATGAGGACCTAAGTATGGTGGGACTGCCTTGGCCAGCGTCTAAGCCAGAAACAATAGTCCCAGCCTCATCCAGGTCACCGGCCATACTTGTGGTGGTGGTTCTCTCTGCTTCATGGCTAGGACCACCAGAGGAGAACACTCCAGTAGTCCTTTGGCGTTTGATCAACCTATATTCAGGTGGTGTGGAAGATGGTGTGGAAGAATGGGTAGATGTGGGTTGGTTAAGGGGTGTTTGGGATTGTGATGGTTGGGTGTCAGCGTTGGAAATAGGCACATCAACGCCAACATTTGAGGTGTCAGCGTTAAAGGGTTCTTGGTCTATTTGCATTTGTTCAGGTGAGGGTAAAGGTTCAGGAATAGGTTCAAGTTGTGGTTGAGGGTCAATTTGAGGTTGGGGGTCTGGTTGGGGTTGTGCTGCTGCAATAACTGCAAGCATGGCTGGGGTTAAAGGTAAGTCTCTATGAGGTGGTGAATTCATCTTTGTAAAAATAGCTTTCTTTTGTTCAGGGATTTTATAAAAATCATTGTGATCCCTTGAACAATATCTTTGATCATCAAAAATCATTTGCAGAAAATGGGGATAAGCTAAAGTCATTTTTGTCCCCTTGTTTTTACACATCCCTTCAAAAATCATTTTAGAATAGTTATATTTTTGCCCTGTTGCAATGCACACAATAGCAGTTGCAATGGATCTATTGATCTCATTGTGTGCAGTACATTTGGGACTCAAACATTGAAGGAGAATGTGAATGAGGTACTTCCAGGCTGGGGGAAATTCCTGCTTATGGTACTTATTAAGAGTACCTTCATCAGGAATAGTATATCCCAAAGCCCTAAGCCCTTGTTCTATTTCATTTATGGGAAGGATAGTTATACCATCAGCATCATCAAGATGCAAGGCCTGGCGTACCAAGGCCTCAGTAACCACCCAAGACCTCCCATGAACAATAGAAGTTAATGTGGTCACTCCATTAACTGTTGAGGAACTAACAGTGTTCCAAAACTGCTTAATGTGTGTGACTGGAATGAGTGGTGCATGAGAAAGAGCATACCTTAAGTGGGATGCGTTCAAATATGCCACCATTTGTGTGTATTGAGGAAACAAATCATTATCAGCAACAAGATAAGCAATCATGTTGTGTTGAGACTTGAACCCCAAATCCAATTCTGCTAAGTTAAACCTTGGTGCCATTGATGAAAGCTGTTAATTTGAAGTGTAGAAGATGAAGGTTGATAAGAGAAAAGTGTTAGACAAGAATTATAGATACCCTGGTTTAAAATAGGAGCCAAATTTATAGGAGATAAAGAATGCATGTGATTGGCCCAAAAATAGGCAAAGATTTTCAAAAACTAATCATGAAAATATTGAAAAAGTTATAAGTTATCTCATGCATTTAATGAAAGTAACAACTCCTAAAATTACGGCTTGAAAAAATGTCAAAAAGTAACAACTGGGTAGGTCCCATTGAGTGTCAACGGTCAAATATAACCTATCAACGCCCAACGGCTATAATCTTGTCAACGTTCGCCTAAAGCCTTGTCAGAGTCCAATTTGGTCACAACAACGCTTGGAAATTTCTTGTCAGCGTCCAAAAATAAAATTGTTTTAAAAAGTGAAAAATGACCTTAACAAGTAATTTATCCTAGAGAAGATAACCAAAAGCTGATAATTATTATAGGGCGGCAAGCACTGTCCAGTTATGCACACTTGCATAAGCAAGATAGACATAACAGTCCTCTAGTGTCCCTTGCTAACCAAAAGTCTTAACAACCAAGTTACCTTATAAAATCCTTGTTACTCCCAGGTAAATCCCATATCAAAATCATTCCCAATTCTCCCAACAGACCACAACCAATTCTAGGCTAAAAATGTCTTGGCAGCATGCAAAGTTGATATACTATGCATGCTACAGTGCCTCATGGATTAGTAAAACTAACCCATACTCACCTGTGGACACAATCTAGAATTGTGATAAGAGTATCATATGGATACCCAAAAATCCTAAAGGTTCCTAAAACCTCCCCTTAAACTAGGATACAAAAAGTTTGCTAAAATCATGCATGAACATAAAAAATTTATGTCAAGATAGGAATGAAACATTCCAACCATCATCCATAAATAAAAACTTGTCCAAATGCTTCTCCTTTGATCCATAAGCAACTCTGTATCCAATGGTATACTGCTAACACCATCTGCACATTTAGATTGAAAACCACAAAACTAACATTGTTGCTGACAACGCCCCGATAACACACAACAACGTTGAAGGAAGCTTTGTCAGCGTTAGACAATTATATTGCTGACAACGTTGCAAAAACACTTATCAGTGTTCAAACAACCTTTGTGAGTGTTAGAAAAATATAGTGGAAAATCTAAATCATCAAGAAGACCAATAATAATAATGCATCATCCTGTACATACTTTTACAAAAAGAATCCAAAACACATATTTAAGTGAGATTAACCATTCCAATACTTGTTACCAAGTATTGAAATCTTCCAGTATCAAAAGGTTTAATTAATAAATCTGACACATTTTCCTCAGTGTCAACCCTATCTGGTTGTATTAAACCTTTCTCAAAGCAATCTCTTATAAAATGGTGTCTAATTTCTATGTGTTTAGTTTTAGAATGATGTACAGGATTCTTAATGATGCATAAAGTACTATTATTGTCAACAAATATCTTAGTATGCATGAAATTATACCCATAATCCAACAGCTGGTTCTGAATCCACAACACTTGACCACAACATGCTGCTGCAGCCACATACTCTGCTTCAGTTGTAGAGTTAGCCACCACTGTTTGTTTCTTGCATTGCCAAGATATTAATCTGCTCCCAAGAAACTCACATCCGCCAGTTGTGGATTTCCTATCAAACTTGTCACCTTCATAATCACTATTTGAATATGCAATCAGCTCTAATGGTGAATCCTTTGGGTACCACAAACCAAGACTAGGGAAACATCTTAGGTACCTAAAGATCCTCTTCACAGCATAAAGGTGACATTCTTTGGGAGTCACTTGATGACGTGCACAAGCACATACAGCAAACATGATATCAGGTCTGGAAGCAGTAAGATACATCAAGGATCCAATCATGGACCTATAATGCCTGACATCAACATCTTTCCCATCTCCAATCTTTCCCCAAGGGTGTTTTCTATCCATAGGAGTAGAAGCCCTCTTTTCATGTGGAGAAAAGCCAAACTTCTTCAAGATTTCAGCAACATATTTGTCTTGGGAGATGAAGATACCATCTTCTTTCTGCTGAACTTGTAAACCAAGAAAGAAGTTCATCTCCCCCATAGCACTCATCTTGAATTTGTCTGTCATAAGCTTGGAGAAATCCTCACTCATCTTTGGATCAGTAGACCCAAAAATGATATCATCAACATAGACCTGCACAAGCAACACATCTTTGCCTTTCTTCTTTGTAAATAGTATCTGATATATGGTGCCCCTCTTGAATCCATTGTCCACCAAATATGTAGACAAAGTACCATACCATGCTCTAGGGGCTTGATGAAGGCCATACATAGCCTTTTTGACTCTATACACTTTATCTGGATGCTCTGGATCCTCAAAACCAGGAGGTTGCATGACATAAACTTCCTCAACAATGGTGCCATATAAGAATGCACTCTTCACATCCATTTGATAGACTGTGAAGCCCATGCAAGATGCATAAGCTAGAAAAATCCTAATAGCTTCAATCCTTGCAACTAGTGCAAAGACTTCCTCATAGTCTATCCCCTCCTCTTGTGTATAACCTTGAGCCACTAACCTTGCCTTGTTTCTGATCACAATACCTCTTTCATCTCTTTTGTTCCTGAGAACCCATCTTGTCCCTATAGGTCTGACATATCTAGGACAATCAACCAGCTCCCAAACATCCTGAATAGCAAATTGGTGAAGCTCATCCTGCATTGCTTCTACCCAACTTGGTTCTTTGAGAGCATCAAATATCTTTTTGGGTTCTTCTTGTGACAGAAAACATGCAAACAAACATGCTTGCACAAGAGGGGTATCAACCTTCTTGTGTATATTGGCAATAAATCCACCAAGACCTTGATGGGATCTTCTTGTCTGAACTGGAGTCATAACATCACCAATGATCTGAGATGGGGGGTGATTCTTCATTGTGGAGGTGAGAACCCCTCCTTCAAAAAGTCTGGTGTCCTCAACCTCATGCTCCATGTTGCCAATGTCTTCTTCATCAGACTCTCTTTGATCAACAGGAATCTCTTCATAAACCCTGGAAGGTCCTCCTTGTTCAAAAGTGGAAGAGAAAAGATGTGCAAAGGTGTTGTCAACGTCTGAACCTTGTTTGTCAGCGCTTGGGCTAACAACGCTTGAACTGTTGTTGTCAACGTCTGAGCCATCAATGTCTGAATTGGTCTTGTCAACGCTAGATTTGCCTTTGTCAGCGCCTGAAGAACCATGCATGTTTGTATCTGGTGGTATTTGGAGACCACCATTATCTTGTCCAGCAGCAGCAGCAGCAGCAAAAGCATCTGTCCAAATGGGAATTGTGACATATTCAAATGTAGGAGATGCCTTTTCTGCTTGTGATCCAACCTTCTCATGAAGCTGTGTACCTGAAACATTAACAACTTGTTCCTCCACAACATTTGAAGTTACCTTCACAATGTCTGGATTAGTGACAGGCATATAATTTAAAGTTCTAGATAAGGGTTCCAAATCAAACAACCAATTAGGACCACTCTCAGGATCACTAGGTTTATTCTCTAAGAACCTAACATGTACTCTTTCAACAATACGTTTGTCCTCTTTAAGATAAACCCTATAACCCTTGTTCTGCACTGAATACCCCATGAAGTAACCTTCATCACCTTTTGCACTAAATTTCCCTAAGGCATCACTAGTGTCCAAAACTACTACATGACAACCAAAAGGTCTGAGAAAACCAATATTAGGTTTTCTTCCCCAAAGTAACTCATAAGGTGTTTTGTTCTGAATTTTGTTAACCAATGCTCTATTTTGCCCATAGCATGATGTATTAACAGCCTCAACCCAGAAGGCTATGGGAAAGTGAGCATCAGCCAACATTGTTCTGGCTGCTTCAATTAGGGTTCTATTTTTCCTTTCAGCAACCCCATTTTGTTGTGGGGTTCTAGCAATACTGAATTTCCTAGTAATTCCCTTTCTGGCACAAAAATCATCTAACTTCTTGTTCGTAAACTCTCCACCATTATCACTCCTAAGCATCTTAACCTCATTGCCAGACCTTTTCTCAATTTGAGTGATAAATTCAATAAGAACATCAGCTGTGTCACTCTTCATAGCTAGAAAGAATGTCCAAGTAAACCTAGAAAAGTCATCAGTGACAACAAAACAATATGACTTGCCATTCAAACTTTCTATATTAGTTGGACCAAAGAGGTCCATGTGAAGCATATGAAGAGGTCTGGAACTAGTATGCACCTGCTTGGACTTGAATGAGACCTTGTGCTGCTTGCCTTTAAGACATGCAACACAAGAGTGGTCATTGTAGAAGGCCTTCTCAGGCAAACCATCAACTAAACCAAGCCTCACAAGTCTATTTATATTTTTAAAATTTATGTGCCCTAGTCTCCTGTGCCACAAATTACTTTCATCTACTGAGGCCTTAGCATAAAAACAAGACATATTTGCATTCACTTTAATCCCATTTAAATTCACATTATATATGTCCTTATGCCTAGGTGTTCTATACTCAATGTACTTCTCATCAAGGATCTTAAAATCCTTGCTTAACACCAAACACTCAGTATCAGTGAAAAGAACCTTATTTTTGTTATCACACACTTGTGATACACTAAATAGATTATAATCCAGTTCTTTTACCAGGAAGACGTTTTCAAAACATAGATTATTGGTGAGAAGGGTTCCTTTGCCTGTAATGGTGCCATAGCCCCCTCCAAAGTATACCTTATCACCATCTTGAATAGGAGTGAAGTTCGTCAGATAGTCTTCTTTTCCTGTCATGTGCCTTGAGCATCCACTATCCCAATATCCATAATCATTGATCTGTCTCTGAATGCCCTGCACATAAAGAAAACAAACTAGTTTTCTTTGGGAACCCAAGTCTCAGAAGACTTGGATTCATCTGGTTGTTCAATAAGAACAGACTTAGTTCTCACAACAACCCCATTCTCATCCTTTTTAGGATGAAAAACCCAGTTAACCCCAATTGGCTTTGTAATGACCTTTGAAATGTAATTAAACCTATTGCAAGTCATTGAAATTCCATTATTATTAGGGTTTTGATTTTTCTTGGGTCTCCATGTTAAGCTTGAAGAAGCTTTAGACCCCTTACCTTGTGGTTGCAAATATTTAGGTCTGGTTACGTTTCTGTCAGCGTTGGATTTTGTCCTGTCAACGCTGAAATTACCCTTGTCAGCGTTGAACCTAGGGTTTGCTTCAGGAACCCATTGCCTATTTGACCAGGTGTTTGTCTTTTGAAAAGGTCTTTGTCCATGAGTGTTAGACCTTCTAGAGAAGAATGGGGCAGGTCTAATCACTTGTGGACTTTGCTGCACACAAGGTCTGGGTCTGACAACGTTTGACTTCCTAACAACGTTGACTTTCTTCCTATCAGCGCTGAAATTGTTCCTATCAGCGCTGGCTTTGGGAGCGTTGACACACTTGTATGCCAAATGTGAAAAGCTACCACAAGTATAACAGGCTTTCTTAGACACACTCTTAGGTCTAGAAGCGAAGAAACCTGTTCCATGATTGTTAACTTGGCTCTTGGGTGACCTATTATTTCTATACATCTCTACATATTTAATGGTAGGTCTTCTAACAGTGCTGGAGCCTAGGTCAACAGCTTTACCAGTAACTGGGTGAGTAACCTTAATGGGTGGTGATTCATTGGGACTTTCACATAGCAAACCTCCCTTAACAAATAAAGTAGGGTTAGCTTTCTTCCATTCATTTAGGTCAGTTAGTTTTTGTTGATACTCTTCCACTGGAGTGACAACTCTTGGTGGAGGAATGAATTCCTCTTCTTGACATTCTGGTATACCAGTCCAAGATAAATCCTTTCTAAGGACACCATAGAAGTCACCAGCTGGTGGTGGAACCAGAGAGTAATCATTCATCCCAATCCCAGTCATGTCCTTGGGATCCCTTTGTTTAGCTACACAGTCTCCTAGGGTTTGGGTGGCTCTATCAAATCTTTGAATCTTGAGGTCAACATTATCTTTATTCTTAATGGCCTCATCTAACTTAGCCTGTAGGTCTCTATTGACCTTTGTCATGATATTTCTAATATCCATACTACCCTCTAGCTCATGTTTTAAGATATTTATCTTATCTTTTAAATCAAATTCCATTTTCTTATATTCAGAAACGGTTTTATCAGTTTCAGTAAGAGCTAGTTGGTAATTGGACAATTTACACCTTTCAGTGCTCATATCATCTTTTAGTTTTAACACCTCTTTGTTAAGTCTATCAGTGTTTAACCTACAACCTTTGCTACAAAAAGCATCATCATATACGTCATTATCAGATGAAGAGGAGGAGTGTGCCATGAGAGCATATTCAACATGCTCTTCTTCTTCAATATCAGCAATCAAGGCTTTGTCCTCTTCAGCATCCTTAGCCAGATAGCTCCAATCCCATCCAGTACCATCAATTCCTTGAACTGCAACCATGGCTTTGGAATCTTGAGCTTTAACAACCTGACTTGAGGGTTTACCAGCATCAGATCTTCTAGGAGATCTGCATTCCCTCATGAAGTGCCCCATGCGATGACAGTTGTAGCACTCAACTTTGGATTTATCAAATCCAGCAGTGTCTTTAGCATTGAAGGTCATCTTCTTTTTGAACCTTCTATTCCACCTATTTGCTCTTATACTAGCAAGAGCCATATTCCACTTGATGTCCATCTCTTCCAAGTGTTCATCACTTATCTGCTCAAGGTCCTCATATGTAATCACTGAACCATTGGGCAAAGAAGCAATGTAAGCACACACAGTATCCAAATCCAAACCAGCAGGTTTAACTCTTGGGCAGTCATTCATGAATGTGTCAGCGTCTGAAAAGGAGACGTTGACAGGACTTGTTCCAGCGCTGACAAATGATGATCCAGTAACTGGATGCATAAAAGAGTCCTTCTGATTGAATTGACCTTCACTATGAGAGAAGAAGGCCATGTTGCTGGTGCTAGCTTTGCTTCCATGTGCTGAAAGAGTTTCATCTTCCAACAGTCTTAGTTTGTTGTAGATGTCATCAAACGAAGAGCTCTTGTAAGTATTATTGGCAAGAATAGATCTTGCCTCAATCTTCCATGCCTCACCAAGACTTTTCAGAAAGGTAGCATTGGTGTCAATATCACCAACTTGTGTCCCCATGAAGGACAACTTGCTTGTGATGTCAAGCAATCTGCTTCTCACACTACTTAGTTTCTCATTGGGTTGAGCTTTGAAGACAGCATAATCATGCAGAAGTTGCTTTTTCTTTTCTTCCTTAGTGTCTGCATTACCACCATATGCAACTTCAATTGCTTCCCAAAGATCCTTAGCAGATTCATAGCCTCTATATTTGTGCTGATTTTCTTGTCCCAAAGAGACTTTCAGAATATTTAGGGCTTTCATGTCAACCCTTTTCTTTGCAATATCTTCAGCACCTACAGCTCTACCATCTCCAGGTTTTTCTTTCTTATCTTCATGAGGACATCCTTCAACAACTGATCTTGCCGTAATGGCATCCTGAATCTTTTGAGCCTTATTGAATGAGTTTCCATATTCAATAATCTCCCAGAGTGTGTAATCAAAGATCCCCAGATATTGTTCAAAGTTGAACTTCCATAAGTCAAAGTTGGTTGCATCAAGCATGGGAATCTTGATGTTTGGTAAGGGTGAGGAGGAGGAGGTTATTGCTTCAGACATGATGTTTTTAGGATTTTGAGAAAATTAGGGTTTTGGTGTTCGTATATCGTTCTGGTGTTCTTCAAAGATCAAAAGTTCCTCAACAAGCTCTGATACCACTTGTTTATCCCAAACTTAGATCGATTAGCTTTGTGTATACGAGATTAGATCAAGTATAACACGTAGAGAAACCTTTGTTATATGCTTTGTGAATCTAAGTGTTATGCGGAATTTAACACTTAAACAAGAACACAAGATGTAAACAAAACTTTCACTTTGATTATGAATGTCGAACTTTCTTACAATGAAAGATGTTTACGAATGAAAACTTATATAAAACTTGATACTAAACATTAATCTAAAGGCCTTCTTTTATAGACTAAGAAGCCTTGTACAATAAGCTACGTATCAACTATTCTAGGTAAAGATAAACATAGAAAATACATTGTCGTTTCTATCCTTACTAGAAGTATTCTAGAATATAATAAACGTGTAGCTTATATCTTCCATCAGTGCTTGTCTTCAATCTATCAACGCTTGACTTTAACTTGTCAACGCTTGGGCTGTCAGCGCTCACTTTGTTCTTGTCAACGCTTGAGTTGTTCTTGTCAGCGCTCAAGTGATCTGGCCTTAATTTATTCCCAACAGGAGTGGAGTAGGAACGAGGAGTGAGCTTCATTGCCGAACCACCATAAATCCTTGGTGTTCGGTTTGATATTTCTTTACCCTTAACTCTTTACATTCATTATTCTTTATGCATATACAATTGTTAGTATTAGCTTAGTTACACTATCATTCTTTATTCTTTGTGCATATATTTTTGTTAGTATTAGTTTAGTTACACTATCATTGTTCATATTGTGCATAAGAAGATTTCACATATTTCCTCAAGCCTAAGTTTTTGAAAAAGGATTTTTGGAAACCACATTTTAAACAAGTAAATATAAGAAACTATTCAACCCCCCCCCCCCCTTCTAGTTTCTACAATTGGTATCAGAGCGGGTTGCTCAAGAATTTTTAAAGTATATTGTATTTTAAAACATGAATCGATCTATGGATTCCAAAAAATACCTAGAAGGGCAATCTATGCAAAGACCACCACTTTTTGAAACCGATAGTTTTATTTATTGAAAAAATAGATTTGAAACTTATGTGAAATCAAAAGATTTAGATCTTTACCATGTTATTACCAATGGTGATTTTTTACCTTTTCAATTTAATGAAGTTTCTAAAACAAAAGAATTGGTCAATTTTGACAAAGCTAATGACGATACTAAAAAGAAACTTTCAAAAAATAATGAGGCTAAAATGGTGATTTATAATGCTTTTCCTAAGAAAGGCTATGAAAGAATTTTTATGTGTGAAACCGCTAAAGATATTTGGAACACTCTTTTAGTAACCCACCAAGGTAATAGCCAAGTCAAAGAAAGCAAAATCGATCTTCTTGTCCAACAATATGAACAATTTGTCATCTTAGAAGATGAAACTATTCATAGTGCATTTGCTAGGTTTAACACCATTATTACTAGTCTAAAAGCACTTGATGAAGGTTTTTCTAGCAATAACAATGTTAGGAAAATTCTAAGGGATTTACATCGAAAGTGGAGAGCAAAAGTCACGGCGATTGAAGAATCGAAAGATCTATCACCTTTATCACTCAATGAAATCATATGCAACTTGAAGGTTTATGAGATGATAATTTTGAAGGACTAGGAATTAGTGAAAACTAAGAGTGAAAGGAAATCTCTTGCACTTAAAGCCAAGAAGGCACAAAGTGACCATGATAGTTCCTCGGAAAGCGATGACGAGGAGTATGCATTGGCGGCGAGAGACTTCAAGAAGTTCTTCAAGAGACGAGGTCAACACGTTAGGCAATCCAACTATGACAAGAAACCATTGTCAAAGAATCGGTTTGTCAAGAACGAAAAAGGTGATAGGAATTGCTTTAGATGTGGTGATCCAAATCACTTCATTGGTGATTGTCCAAAGCCCGCTCGCGATAAGAACCACACGGCGTTCGTTAGTGACGCTTGGAGCGATAGCGGTGAAGATGATGATGACAACCCCAAAGAGGAGAAATGTCTTATGGCTCACACTTCTAAAGAGGTACATTCCGAAACCGAATATTATAGCAATGATAGTTCCACTCTTGATGATATTGAATTTGAAGGCAAATATGATAGTTTACACAAACTTAGTCTTAAATTCATAGAAAAGAATAAAACCTTAAAATCAACCAAAACTAAGCTTGAAAATGAGATCAATGAACTTAGGGAGAAATTGGCAATACTTGAGAAAAATAAAGAAGTAGATTTAGGTTGCTTAAATTGTGAGAAACTTAGATTAGAGAATGAAGATCTCAAGAGCACCTCCATTAAATTGGAAAAGTTTATGAAAGGTACTAGTGCTCTTGATGAGATGTTAAACAAACAAGTTCACTCTAAGGAAAGACTTGGTCTAGGTTTTAACTCAAATGAAGCCTCAACTAGTGAACCAAAACAAGTCAGGTTTTCACAAAAAACGCCCACTGTACGCGGTTCCAGATTGTATGGCGCGGTTCCTTATCACTATGGAACCACCGCCATAGATAAGGTACCGCGAACAGAGGATGATTTTGGTGAAAATCCTGAACTTTCCGAAAAATCTAAGTTAGATGAAAAACCAAAGCATCTTATTGTTAATAAGGTTAAATTACCCATACTTGACGACAATGCTATTGATAAGTTCTACAAGCCATTAAGTAAACCTCTCATGGGAAATAGAAGTTTATTAAGACCATCTTCTACTCCACCTAGAGTACGGAATGAGTCTAAGCCTAGAAGTAGAACGACAACGCCTAGAAGAGATAATCAAACAACTCACGATCTAGAAGTAATACTCCAACACCTAGAAGGAATAATCATAACTCTAAACCTAGATCAAATACACCTAGGAGAAATAATGTACAACAAAATGGTTACATGAATTACTACCCTCCTCCATTTTGTTCTCCATGGGGAAACCCTCCTTCATTCATGCATCCCAACCAAATGCAAGGGATGTTTGGAACTAACAATTTTGGACCCATGAGATATTGGGGACCAAATGTTTGATCTTGTGTGTTGTTACCTAGATATGCTTGGGAATTGATTTGGAGCCCGACGAGTGGATTAAGGATAGTGGATGTTCTAAACACATGACGGGTAATCGAAGTTTGTTATCGCATTACAAATCATATGATGGAGGTAACGTCACATTCGCTTGTAGTCTACGTGGTAATATCATTGGCAAAGGTACGGTGTCTCTTGACTCCATGACCATTGAAAATGTTGAGCATGTAGATAACTTAGGGTTTAACCTTTTAAGTATAGGTCAAATTTGTGACAATAAGTGTATGGTCATCTTTTCGGAACCTGACAGTGAAATCGTAAAAGATGGAAAAGTCATTGGAAAAGGTGTTAGAAAGCACGGGCTTTATGTCATGAAGGTTAACAAGAAGACAAAAGACAACATATGTCTTGCGACTATAGATGATAGTTCTACTCTTTGGCATAGGAGATTAGGTCACGCTAATATGTGTTTAATTCAATCTTTAGTCTCTAAGGAGTTGGTAAGACACCTCCCCAAGATTAAGTTTGATAGTCACTTTTGTGATGCTTGCAAAGTTGGAAAGCAAGTTCACTCAAGTCACAAAGCCAAGAATTTGGTTTCGCCTCTCGGTGCTTAGAGCTCCTACATATGGATATTTTTGGACCTTCCGCCATACGGAGTTATGGAGGTAACCTTTATACCCTAGTCATAGTTGATGAATATTCTAGATTCACTTGGACTAGATTTTTGGCATCTAATAATGAAGCTTTCGATCACTTCGAAATCTTTAGTCGAAGAATTCAAAATCAACTAGGATGTTCAATTGTTTCTATTAGGACGGATCATGGTAGGGAATTTGATAATGAAGTGCAATTTGGTGCATTTTGTGAAGCTCATGGTATTACCCATAACTTCTCGGCTCCTCGCGCTCCACAATCAAATGGGGTAGTTGAAAGGAAGAATAGGACTCTCCAAGAGATGAGTAGGACGATGTTAAACGAGCAATCTTTGCCTCAAAAGTTTTGGTGTAATGTCGTGGACACATCGACTTATATTCTCAACCAAATTCTTATTCGACCTTTCCTAGGAAAGACCCCCTATGAGATTCTTAAAGGTAAGAAACCCTCATTGGAATACTTTAGGGTGTTTGGAAGCAAGTGCTTTATCCTCAACACCAAAGACTACCTTACCAAGTTTGACCCAAAGTCTTACGAAGGTATCCTTTTAGGTTATTCCCAAACTAGCAAAGCCTACATTGTCCTAAACAGAACCTCGGGGGTTATTGAAGAATCACTCAACGTAACCTTTGATGAACCACTCCTTCACCCAAGACACCACCATTGGTTGATGATGACTTGGATGAATTAGAAGTAGTTAAAGCCAAAGAGGTTAGAAAAATAGGAGTTGAAGACCTTAGTGTTGAAAAGGAAGTAAAAATTAAGGAGTCTAGGGATCATACTCTCAATAATGTCATTGGTGACTTAAATCAAAGGACCCTAAGATCTCAAGTCCAAAACCAAAGTAACTTCTTTTGTTTTGTCTCCTTGATTGAACCAAAGAATGCTAAAGAAGCTTTGCCGGATGAGAGTTGGGTCATTGCGATGCAAGAAGAATTGAATCAATTCGTTGCCAATGATGTTTGGGAACTTGTTCCTCCACCTAGAAGTTCTACCATTATAGGAACCAAATGGGCATATAGGAATAATTCAGATGAGAAGGGTGTTATGTCTCGTAACAAGGCTAGACTTGTAGCTCAAGGCTATATACAACAAGAAGGGATTGATTATGACGAGACATATGCACCGGTAGCTAGATTAGAATGCATTAGAATACTTTTAGCCTACGCTTGTGCCTTAGATTTTAAGCTTCAACAAATGGATGTAAAAAGTGCATTTCTTAACGGTTTGATCAATGAGGAGGTATATGTGGCTCAACCTCCCGGCTTCTTTGATTTTGAGAAACAGGACCATGTTTACAAGCTTAAGAAAGCACTTTATGGACCCAAACAAGCACCCAAAGCTTGGTATGATAGACTTAAAGCGTTTCTTGTTAAACATGAGTATACCATAGGAATGGTAGATAATATACTCTTTACAAAGAAGAAAGGTTCTCACCTCATAATCGTACAAATATATGTTGATGACATTATATTTGGCTCAACTTGTCAAGAATTGTGTGATGACTTTGCCAAAATCATGCATGATGAGTTTGAAATGAGTATGATGGGAGAACTTAACTTCTTTTTAGGACTCCAAATTAAACAAATGGACGATGGTATTTTCTTTAGTCAATCTATGTACGCTAAAGAAATGCTAAATAAATTTGGATTAGAAGAATCTAGACCAATGAAGACCCCTATGGCCTCAGATACTAAACTCACCGTAGATGATGACTGTGAGTCGGTAGACAACACCAAATATAGAGGTATGATTGGTAGTTTGTTGTACCTAACGGCAAGTCGACCGGATATCATGTGTAGTGTTTGCCTTTGTGCTCACTTCCAAGAGGCTCCCAAAACCTCTCACCTTGAAGCGGTTAAGCCTATCTTCCGATACATTAAAGGTACTATACATTTAGGATTATGGTATCCTAAAGGGACCGGCGTAGAAACCATTGTCTACGCGGACTCGGATCATGCGGGAGACTATGTGGACCGGAAAAGCACTAGCGGAGTTTGTACCTTCATGGGTTGTTGTTTAACTTCTTGGTTCTCCAAGAAACAAACCGCTCTTGCAATATCCACCACGGATGCCGAGTATGTGAGTGCCGGAAAAGTATGCCAACAAGCTCTATGGATGAAGCAAGCGCTTGTTGATTACGGGATTTCTCTTGATGATGTTCCCATCATGTGCGATAATAAAGGCGCTATAGACCTTAGCAAGAATCCCGTGCAACATTCGCGAACCAAACACATAGAAATTAGACACCATTTCCTTAGGGATAATGTTCAAAAGGGGAACATTTCTATTGAAAAGGTGCCCTCCGAGGACAACTTAGCCGACATCTTCACTAAGCCACTTAAGAGGGAACCTTTTAATTACTTGCGTCTAGGTCTAGGATTAATGAACATCTACCTTAATTTCTTTTATTTTTGTGTGTCTTCTTTTACCACTTTGAGTCATTGAGTCTTCCAAAATCTTTTTGAAAAACCATCTCTTCTCCTTTTCAAAATTCTCAAAGTCTCTTTCGAAAATGGTTGAGAAATCCGTTTAACATTGTTAATTAAATCTATGAACGATTTTTCATAGATTCTCGCTATTAACCTAGAGCTTACATAATTCATATGTATGATTCTCTCAAACATAGCAAGAACAAGATAGAATCACGGAGGATCATTGTGTCATGACTTAAGGTCTTGTCTTACACACCTCCTACATCGATTTTTTTAATCCATGTATTTTGGTCAAATATCTATTTGGTAAGTTTACATATGTTTTCTTTGTCTATCTTTGCTTTTAAGCATATCCCTAAGATAAGTTAGACTAGAAAAATAAGATTTGCTGAAAAATCTTCCTCCAAACACCAAACACTGCCTCTGCAGGCAGTTCCATATGTGAACCGCGGTACCTTATTGATAAGGTACCGCCAGCCTAGATAAGGAACCGCCTACAATGCCTTCCTTTTTCGTGTTTTTGTCTGAAACTCCAGATTTGCTCCAACATTTTTTGAGAATCTTTGTTTCAAACCCTTTGACCACCCCAAAAATACCCTAAGCCTTCCCTATTTAAACCATAAGCATTTGATTACTTCACATCCAAAATGTCTTATTCTCCCAATGAAAGCCTTGAATTTCCTCTATTTTCTCCTATTGCTTTCAATCCCAACTCACCCAAAAACCATTACAATCCAAACCAACCCAAGAACACTCTTAATCACATCTCTCCTACCAAGAATGTTGATTGTGGAACATCTTTTCTTCCACCACCACCCTTTAGTGTTCTTCCTCCTTCTCATGATAATATCATGCACCATGGAACATATTGTCAATGTTGTCAATATCAACATCTTGCTATGGCACACATCTATGAGGAGTTGAGCTACATCAAGAGTCTCTTAATCAAGCCTCCTCTTAACTATGATTATGAGATCTCCAACAAGCCACCACCACCACCCTCCGCCATTACCTTGTCTTTCATATAAGCATTGGTTGCTTATCCACAAGACACCAAACTCAAGCAAATCTTAGAATTATAGAATAACTAGGATTAGATTTATGCTTTTGGCTTGTTTCTTTTTCCATACTTCTTTGTATGATGTTCTTTTAGTAACCTATCTTGGATCTTTGTCTTTGTGTTTTCTTCTCTTTTATTTATTTTTTTGTGACCTATTGCTATATATTGTTGGTTTTTTCTTTTGTTCAACTAACCCTTCTATGTAGCTTGTCACCATATCTCGATTCCTTGGTGCCCCAAGCTAGGGGGAGTAAGCACCAAGGGGGAGTCTTTGCAAAGTCCGTTTCTTCAACACCGACTTGTGCAACCTTTTTGCTTCGACAAAGGGGGAGAAATGAATAAACTCGTCTTCGAAAATCTTGTTTTTTGTGTGATTGAGTTTATGTATTGTCGGAATCAAAAAGGGGGATATTGTTAATGCAATAATGCCTAAAAACGTTACTTGCATTTTTCGGTCTCGCTTTGTTTTGATTACGACAATATGTAAAAACAAACTTTTACGAAAACAACGAAAAACGAATTCTTGAGTTCAAGCATTTTTCATTTTACCCATTTTCACTTAAGGTATGGATAAACAAGTACTAACCTTAATCAAGTGATCAAGTGATTTAATCTTTTCTTAAAACTCACTTTTTATTAAATGTGACAAGTTTTTATTAAACTTTCTTTTTAAGAAAATGTTTTATTAAATTAATTATTTGAAAATTTGAAAATGGCATATTCTTATTTGGTTAGGAATATTCTATCAGGATATTTTTTAAGCCAGATATGACCTCCACCACTAAAGTACAAAAAGGGAGCGGAGTCTAGTCTGGCGGTACCTTAGCGCCTAGGCGGTTCCTTATCGATAAGGAACCGTGGGCTAAGATAAGGTACCGCGACAGATATAGTCGTTGGCTCTTTTGTGTTATAAATAGTGGACCATTCTCAGCTTTTCAACTCACCTCTTTTGCACATCTATTTCCAGATTCAAAACCCTTCTTTAATCACTCAAATCTTTGATCATTTGTTTGATTATTACTTGTTTAAGAAGTGAATCTTGTTCTTCCATCCCTTCCTCTCCAAGTGCAAAGAGAAGAACACTATCCTTGTGAAGTGTTGAGTCCACCACCAAAGATCCATTGAAGATCTAATTTTATACACTTGTAGTTGTGTCATAGTTGTGAAGATCTAAGTAGTTGTGTCTATTTGGAAGTTGTGTATGTACTAAGTATAGTTGTGTAGATTGGTCCTAGCTACGATTAGGGCTCGACTTTTAGCTTAGAGTCGGAAATTGGTTAAGCGACATGTACGATTTTGTCCACCATAAGGAGCTTGTTGTGTAGTGAACTCTCGAGTAAGGAGTACTCGAGGAGTGAGCTTCATTGCCGAACCACTATAAATCCTTGGTGTTCAGTTTGATCTTTCTTTACCCTTAACTCTTTACATTCTTTATTCTTTATGCATATACAATTGTTAGTATTAGCTTAGTTACACTATCATTCTTTATTCTTTGTGCATATATTTTTGTTAGTATTAGTTTAGTTACACTATCATTGTTCATATTGTGCATAAGAAGATTTCACATATTTCCTTCAAGCCTAAGTTTTTGAAAAAGGATTTTTGGAAACCATATTTTAAACAAGTAAATATAAGAAACTATTCAACCCCCCTTCTAGTTTCTACTGTTACCTTAGGATGTGTGATTGAACGTGGCTTTGTAATATGAAATGTTTAAGCCCATGTTGGTTTCATTATAATTGGAGCCATGTTATATTAGTTTATTTTGAAACTTGACAAATTTTGGAGGTTAGAAAGATGAAAGTTTATGGAAACATTTACACACTAGGAATATTGGTTTCATGTGATGCATATTAACCGTTGTGTGTTTTTAATGGTATATTTATGTAATATAATATCATACCCATTTTTGGAAATAAAAAGAGGAGGCATAATAATGGAGTATGTGAACAGTTAGTGAGTGGTGTTACTGTGTTTTTTAATCTACTTTCGGAAAAATCTACATATACCTATCAAAGTTGTTTATGGAGGTATTTTTTTTTTTAAAAAATAAGTCATAATGATGGAGTATGGGAACAGTGTGTGCCTGGTGGTATTGCGTTTTTTATCTACTTTTGGAAAGGTGCATGGAACCATGCAGTTTGGGATGTGGTTATTGTTTGTGTTGATAGGAGGTGTTTTTAGTGCATTACACCAGAAAATGTCAAGTAAGGAGAGCATGGTATATAAAGGAGATAACATATTTGTTTTCACACACTCTCAGATATATTTGTAGGTAATTTAGTCAACAAAGGTGAGAATGGAAAATCGGCCCAGATGTGCTGCTATGGAGGCAGAAGCCCAATCAGACGACTGGGCGAATATGTTTGTTTCCCACTTGCGGACTGAAGTGCAAGGAGAAAATGGCCTAGAAACAGAAGTTGGAACAGGTGTGGCGGTAGTTGAAATAGCGCCATTGTTGATAGGACACACCTTGTCCATGAGCTACAGGACCGTTGGACGGGAACCCGTGGTCGACCAGATGCTGGCTTACCTAGAGACTTTGCAAGATGGAGACTGTCTTTCCTTGACCAGCTCGCGACTGAAGCAGCCGCGATTGACAACCGCATACAGCGGATGCAAAGGTTCATCGAAAGGTTGCATGGCGATGGGTCAGAGTGAAATGTGGCGGGTGAATGTGACAAAAT